>OX439356.1:11801106-13296939 GCA_949319445.1 Mythimna lalbum | reverse complement strand
GATCTACACTAAGTTACAAAGCATATACAGAAGGGTACCTATGTATGTTTCTATTGTTCTAAACAGCAGCTCAAGTGTCAGGCCAGATATCTCCTTCATCTCAGTATTACGTCGTCCACTGCATTGGCTAGTGTAACGGTCCTTGGAGACAGAATGGAACACTTGATCTGACTCGAGTCAAGTTGCAGTGGGACAAGTAGGGTACAGCTCAGCGTAAGTTTACGTACTTGAATGAGATGACAATTAAATTAATTAGTACAAATCTATGCCTTCTCCTCATTAAGTAGTATTTTTTTTTTTAGTAAAATCGTATTATAAACAAATATATTTGTTAGATATACTGCGTGTGGATTTTATCGATAAAAAGTGTTTCTTATTACAAAAACGGTTCTCCTGAAATATGCACTTTTTACCTTACGACCTTATGCGTAGAAGGCATCAAAATAATAATTGCAATAAAGAACTAGGAATTTAGCATTTTAAAAGTAGGTACCTATCAAATACTTACGGAGAAAATTGATAGAAGTTCTCATGTTCTAGCCACTCAATCATTTTTATCCCAAAAATACCTAGCATGGGATCCGGAATTAAATGCTAATGCACATTAGGTGATTACATACCTAATCGTTTTAAAGCAATTCTAGAACTAGTTTTGATCAAAATATTTTAACTAAGATTGCTACCTAATAAGATTATCTACTAAAGGTAAACGCACACTTATCCGCGCCGAACGCGCCACACGAATCGAAAGAAAAGAATTTCAGAATTTTTTATAAGAAATTCTATGAAGCCCCAGACATCTAACCGCGTCGAATCGTCCGAATCTGGAGGAATCCAATATGAGTAATTCTAAAATTCTTATCTTTCAATTCGTTCGACGCGTTCGGCTTGGATAAGTGTGCGTTCACCTTTAGATACTAAGAACAGATTTATCTTTTCATTTAAAAGAATTTAAGTAGGCAAAAAAATACTAGCCAAATTCGAAACACTGTAACGCTGAATTGCATATTTACCGTTATTTCTTGGATGAAGATGCCGCAAAAACTAAGTTTAGTCATAAAACTACTAATAGCTAGAATACTTAGGTAGGTAAGCAAGTTCAATAAAACCATATTTAGTGTAACTGTTCCTAAATAGCGTTATACCTACATTAAAACTTCATGCTAAAGAAATCGTTGTAGGTAATGGGAGGAAACCCATATAACACATAGGGACTAATCTAAATCAACATTCATACCTAGGTAAATGTAGAAGTACTTATTAGATACCTACGTATTGAATAAATACTTAGTACATAGCTGTACTAATAATAATACATACACACAATTCAGTTTAGGTCGTCAAACGGATCGCGTTAAGAGCACATGGTAGGGCCTCAGTACTTAAGTGAAATGAAGGAGTAAGTGAAACACCCGAACTTGTACATTATGTAAGTAGTAAAAGCAACCTGTGGTTCTGCTCTAAGACAGCGCGCACTGGTGACTTTTGTCACGGTGACAATCATTTTTTCACCCATTTTAACCAAACTGTCACGTCTTCAAGTACGGGCACTACAGTGCGTTTCACTTAAGAAGTTACATTGCTGTCATGTTGGTAGTATTGAAAATAATGTTGCCATATTTTTAGCAATTAAATTACTTGATATGAGGGAGATTAACTGATACTTCGTTACTTTTAACAATTGCCTTTTTTTATTGTTACTATTTTTGTATAAAGTATAGGGCGCTGGGCTCCATTCCGATTGTCTTACAATTCTTTCAAATAACGAAAACGCCACGCCACAGTATCGTTCCTCTCTATTAACAACTTCCTTTGAGACCTACTTTTTTAAAATAAAATCCCATTCCTCTCATAATTTTCCAAAAAGTGTTGCAGCTACCGTTAAAATCGATTTCGTTTCACATTTCGGGGAACAATTTTGGTAGAGTAGGCAACTCTTTCCTTTTTTCCCTTCTTTTTGTGTAGACAGACAGGGGAGCCAACATTACGCCGATGCAACTTCTTAAGTGAAACGCACTGTACATATTGGGTTCATGCTCTAGTAGGATATATAAAATCTTTGGGTTCATGTTCACGTTGACTTTTTTGTCAAAAGTCACGGTGACAAAGTCACCAGTGCGCGCTATGCCTAACAGTGATGGGCCAACAATATAGTATCGACAACACTATAAATGACAGAGCACTGGACAAGATGCATTTTCATGTGATACTTTTTAATAGTTTCGTACACTCAATATTGTAGATTTTCGAGCTACAGTTTCTGCCACTATAAGCGAGCTTGAATTAGATAGCTCAGAGATGAGATAGAGGTCCTACCGAGACGACCGTCCTCAAACTAAGCAGCGTGACCATTACACATTACATTACGTTTTATATTTTGTTTAATTTTCCCCTACCTAGGTACCCTATATTCTTCTGAACCCAGTAAAACAAACCAAAGGTGCAAAAACCAAACATGCTAAAGTAGAGGTAGAACTACACTACTCACGTGTGCCACAATATACGCCGATCTAGGCGCGTCGGTCTCCATACATTTTATATGGAAACTAGACTTGTAGAGCTACACTTGATACACGCCATGCGACGCTACGCGACATCGTTCTACGTACAAATCGGGCGTGTTACACGTGTGCGTCGGTCTAATGTACTTCTAGCTTTTACATGACAGGTTTGCCTGTACAATTGAGTTATACAGGTAAACCGGAGTGTGTATGTTGCACGGTTTCCATACAAGCTTACCTAACAGGTATAACTGTGCAGGTAAATCGTAAACCTGTCACGTACCTATACCGTAACGTGTATGGCTGCGAAAATAAATAAAAGAGAACAATAAATGATGAAGCCGAGATGAGAACGTCAGACTATTAGATTCTATAGAGGCATACTACACTGATAAATGATGGATTACAGATATAAAATAAAATAAAAAACATAAATAACAAGAGCAATAAAACGCTTTAGGTTCTAATAACACCAATTTTTCGGATCCTGCCTGGTCTAGTAGCACGTACCTACGCCAAATTCTGAGCTATTGTCAAGTTCAATGACCCCCTGCCTACCCATGATTAGAACGCGTTTGGTTGTTTGTTCCTAGAAAATTGTAACACGATCACACAAATCGAAATCTCTTACATTCATAGCCAAAACATTTTAGAATTGACCTTTGCAAATATACATAGGAACCTACCAAGTGTACCCTGTGTAGGTTTTCCTGTCTTTTGTTTGTAAAACTTTTTGTGTAGGTAAGTATAGTCTTTAGATAGGTAGGTAGTTAACCTGTCTACTCTATCTAAATGGACATAGGTAATTAACCTGTGCAGTTAATTTCAATTTAACTAAGGTATCTAACTAAGTATATTATTTCTTAGCTATCTTATTCTAAGTTTCTAATATAGAGAAAGAGAGAAACATAGAGACATTACATCTATGTAATGTATGCTCTAGTAAATAGGTAAATAACTTAACTTTATCTGAACCCCTTAGAATCCCAAAAAGAGGATGGCGTTTTGCTTAGGACTCGTACCTACTTAGTAAGCAATTTAAAACTTTACGACACTTTTATAAACTTTAGATACCTACCTCTAATGAGACTTCTACATTCTCAGTAGGCAAGTAAAATAAAAATTATCAGTAAAAACATAACGCAAAGCTTTTTCTTCACCTCATCTATTAAAAACAACTTATTTATGGCACTGACTGTACATGCATTGTGGGATCATTGAACTATTGATAGATAGTAGGTAGGTAACTAGATATAAAAACCTATTTGTAATGAAGGAGCTAGCGCCATCTTTTGAAGCAATGGAACAACAACACAACTCCAAATAGTTCCTCTATCTGTGAAAGTGCCTAGTGTAGAGGGCGCTAGGTAGTCGGATGTGCATGTGCAAAAATTGTGATAATAATGTCAAGGCCAATGCTAAAATTAATAAATGAGATTGATACATCTTCTTATTTAGATTAATTCAATTATATGTTATACGTTGGTTACAAAATAAACGCAAAAAGACCAACAAAATAAAGAATGCGCCCTATATTTTCAAATACTAGTGTTGCTTCCGCGTCATAACCTCTTTGCCAAATAATATCTATGGATCCGGAATTTGTACTAAATATAGTGTTTAATCACTAATATTTGTCAATTTTACTTCATTTATTGATTTATGTATGTACTGTTAATTTATTTAAAGATCTTTTAGTCAATTTAAAGCTTGTAATATTCATAATTCGTTTTATTCAGACTGCACAATTTGAATTTAGCGCCATAAAGTGAGAAACGCATGAAGTTCGCGTTGCGAATCTGGCCGATTGATGTGAAAGATATTCCGAAGGCCGTGAGTGAACACGGAAATCGAGATGTGTGTGTGGTCAAAAAGACAGTGCAAGGTAGGGGTCGGGTGGCGTTTGTGATGGCAAAATTTTTGCAAATGGTGAGTTAGGAATTATTGACTTGTCGCGTCTCGGATTTTGTTTTGTTTAGTGATAGTGAATTATTTGTGTGATTAGCGAAATATTTGGTGTTTATTGATATTGAAATTCTTAGATTCTGTGATACGGGATCGGCAAATGGCGCTACGAATAGCCAAAGTTGACACAACTACGCGTTTAGAAATCCCATACATCTTTGGTTGCCAATTTTTGGGCACGCGGCATGACCTGTGATAAACAACAAGTAATGGTGCATCCTAAAATTCTTCAAATCGCTCGTATGGACCTAGCAACTGGGACATCCAGCTTGGCGATTATAACGGTGTCAGCATGTTGCGATTTTTTTGGCGAGCGGTACTACTTTTTTAAACTCGTTTATAGAGGCGGCTAGAGGTTTCCGCGTCCCGTAGGGTCGGTGGCCCCGCGATCTGGCTCCTGGAGCTAAATTACATAATGTATAGGTGTTGTTTGGAGCATGCAACAAGTAGATATGTGTCGGCGGGCTAACTGTCAATGTGGAGTACAGTAAGCTCGCTGCCCGCGGCCCCCATTAATTCGAGCCGCTGATGTCACTTATCTCTCCGCTCTCCTATCTAGGCCCTATGGCCGCCAATTTTTTGCACATAGTATCTTAATGTAAATTTGATAACCGGCGCACGTCTCTAATTACCACTTGTTTAAATACTAAGTGATGCAAATCTAGGTTCGTTTACAGCAACTGTTCACGAATTAAAATATTAGTCCTTCCATTGATATAACCTTGTAATTTTTGTGTTTGTGAATTGTTCATAGTTCTGTATTAGTAACAGTAATGTTGTTCAATCATGATATAGTGATATGGTAATTATTTGCAGCACGGTCACTGACATTAGCACCAACGATGGACCAGCAATTCTGCTTGCGCTGGAACAACCACCCGAACAACCTGACTGATGTGCTGGCGAGCCTGCTACAAAGAGAGGCTTTGTGCGATGTCACCCTTGCATGTGATGGGGAAACAGTCAAGGTATGTATTACTTCATCTAAATCTATATTGTTTCTAAGGTCTCCTATTTGTAAATATTATTCTCTATCGAAAAGATGACCGGAAAGGTTCTCGATTCTATGTTTTCATTAAAATATGGGACGCCTAGTTAGATCTAGTCACATGATTCAGTTGTTTTAAAAAGTTAACTTATTACAATCTCCTTAGTAATGTTATGTCACAGTAGGAAGTGTATGTAAATATTGATATTCTGTTTGTTGCACTCGCATGCAACAGTTTATTATTATGCCACAACAAAATGCATTAAATAGTAAACAAACATGAGTAATACAGTTGTGTGTTGTTACCTATTGTTGACAATGCTTTTTGAATGATTTTTCTTTCATCTTCTGTATTAAACTGATATTTATTAATACTGATAATAGTGCACTACTGTCTCTTTTAGATACCTCATTTAATTCTACTTTTGACATTAATCTTACAAAATGGTTTTCATTAAAGTATCGTCTACAGATTAATTTTATAATTTATTACTAGATAAAGACTTCTTTTTGAGCTTTAATTAAATTACAAATTAAAAGACCTGATTGTATGTAAAATAAGTATAATTAAATATTTGGTCTAGTCTTTGCTCGCTAATGTAGTACCTATTTATATCCAGACTTATTGCAAATGATTAATTAATTCCAAGGGCAGCAATAAAAATTGTGATGATATGTGCCTACATACAGCTAGATAGAGGAAGATAAGACTAAATCTTGATTGTCATTACAGTCAAATTGCTACCTTAGGCCATCAAGTCAAGGTAGTCTTCATTGTAGATATTTAAATATTTGCTAATTTTGCAAGGTTATTATTCTTTCCTAAATCGGATTTTAAAGCAGACCTGCTGAGCCTTTATTTTAAATTATACATGTTTCGGATTAAATACAATGTGATGAAGCATGTAAAACCATATTTTATATTTGACTTACTAATTTTATTTTTATGTAGAGAACATACAAAATGAATTAGTTGTGTCAATGTATTGTGATGATGACCATACTAGACTGGTAAAATTTCAACTATTTTCAGTAGCAATAGATAATTCAGCATGCAAAATTCCCTTAGATTTAGTATGCAGGAATAATAAAAAGAGTTTTATTACTATGATACATCAAAAGGTCAATAACACATGTAGACTAGCAACTTCCTTTATGCTATTAAAATTCAACAATTAACTATGAAAGCTAAGTTTTATGCTAATAAAATGCAATTTGTTTGGTAGGTTGAAAGGAGTCTGCAGATATTCTGCATGTTTTTAACTTTCTAATTTTTTATTAAAGTTGTTAAGCAGGTTTTAGGGTCTAGACTATAGAGATCTAGACATGCTAGAATAAACTGTAAATTATGTGGCTAGCTAGCTCTGCTGTTCCAAATTCTGATTTTTAAAGGAATGTATCAACAAACAAGCCTTGGCACTGTTTTAAATTAAAAATAAATATTCTAAACTTAAACTGTTGTGATAAAATATTGTTAATCGTTTTCGTTTTTTTAAGATCTACTGAAACTTGTAATTTAAATGAGTTTTTCTTCATTTTGCCTGCATTCGTACAAATTTCGCGTTCTCATAGATCGAGGTACAGTCATCAGGAAAATTTTCTAACACTTCAATTTGTTTGCAGAAAAATATGCTATCAGATTTTGCAGCAAATTACAACAAAAAAAAAATATAGTTCTAACTTTATTTTCGATTGATATGCCGACTGTTTTCATTTGTCTATTGTTACAGTAATTAAACAGATAAGGTTCGTAGGTATGTAAATTGTCGAAAATGGTGAATTCCTTATATTATTTCTGCTTACCTAAATGACATGAGTTATAACTACGCAACTACTAGAAACGCACCTTTTATTAAGAACGGATTTCCGTATCTTAATAAACGGCTATAAAAATACTGTGACATTTTAATATTCCACATTAAAACAAAGAATCCTTATCAATCAATTTTCTTCTCAGAAATAAACTTTATTAATTAAAACCTAAGCATAACATTTTAAGTGATCTAATCGATCGGTAACTGCTAACTGCACTCATTACTATTCTAACAGGATTGATCGAAAAAGTTACCGTGACCTTGGAACGCAAAGGGCAACTGAAAGAACAGTTAGGTTTTAGTAAGCTAAAGTCTGACACTCCCTCTCGCCCCACCCAGAACGGGAGAAGTTATTTGATGATTTCCTAGCTCCCAATGACGTCCGTTGGATGATATGTTCAAATCCTTGCCGGATTCTGTGTTTCCTGATGGCTACAACCCGGAAATCTTTATGGCAAGAGTAAATAGGTTACTTCTAGGTGAGCGCGCTCCATCGTCGACCGCATCGTCGCTTTCCATCAGGTGAGATAGCGGTCAAGCGCGAACTTATCAATAATAATAAAAAAAAACACCAAAAAAAACCCTTATCCCAATTTATTGGGTCACAGAGATCCGTTCTTTTCCCTCCATCCATCTTTATCAGCCGACAACTCGGTTTCCTTCCTTCTTAACCGTGTCATCTCTCACATAAATTGTCCTCGCAAAGGCGACTGACCTATTCGTTTATTCGAAATTTTGGAATCAAATAGTACCGTAAAGTCTTGAGTAGGTACTTTGGCCCTGAGGTATGGTATACTTTGGCCCAAGCTCGTTAATCGATAGAAACACAGTAAACTGTCCCGCGTTTCTATCACACTGTTTGTTACTTCTTCGTGCTCGAACGGCTGAACGGATTTCGATGAAACATGGGTGGACCTTGTCCTGAAATAGCATAGGACACTTTTTATCCCGGTAGGTGAGATAATGTTCTACTATCACGCGGGCAAAGCCGCTGGCTGTAGCTAGTTAGTTAATAAGCTTGAGCTAAAGTAACCCTACTTTACTGTACCGACCTATGCTTTTTTACACGGTACTAGATAGTCTTCCTAATCGAGTAAGAGAGAGCATCTCTGTCTCGCTGTCTTTTTCTGTTAGATATCTAGAAATATTTTATCGCAAAGAACTGCAATTCGCAAGGAATAAAAAGAAATTCCATATCTTAAACTTTCCTGAAAATAAAACCTTTCTCACTCCACCATCTCATAAAAACAGGAATCAAAAAATATCTTTACACAGGAATTTTATTTTTTGGTCGTTCACCAATAAGTTTAAACTACTTCATATTCAAATTTGATACATTCAAATATGTATCCTGAATGATATATTGGCCGTGGTTGTAATACAGGTATCATGGACGGACGGACAAATTGCGAAGTCTCACCACTGGGTTCCTTTAAACCTTTTTGGTACGGCCACAACAGTAAATTTTACCGTTCCTCGCTGGAAACAAAGTAGAATATGTACGTATATATCTTCTGAAATCCAGCACGATATCTGTTAAATGTATTAACAGTTGTTATTATGTGCAGCATTACGTTATTGACTTTGTCATTATTATATCATAAACATATTATCATCTTACATTTTTGTGACTAATTGTGAGAGCGATATAAGTTTCCCGTATTTATCATATCGAGAAATCAGCGCTGCTTTACGACGAGTATCTTAATTGATACATTCACACAAACAGTTTTTATTAGAGGCTTACGAATGATTCGTGTTGAATGGCGGATTAAAATAAATTACATGTGGCGTTAGTTCATCGAAGCCAGGGCTAGTAAACCTGCTACCTACACAGTTTTGCCAGGTACCGCTATCAGCTTCACCACTATCCAAGAGTTTATGTGTTACAATTCACGATGTTAAATAAAACATTCCTTTTGGTAAAACTTATAAATTATGTAGTCAAGTATAAATCACAGTCTTAAAGATCACGTGTTCGTAGTATGGATTGCAAACCCGCAGCTCATTCAATACAGGGATCTTTGAAATTATGTTATAAAATCAAATAGAAAGTACAGAATTTTGTATAAAAGTCAACTTTTTATTAAGCTTTCAGTTAATTAAGTATTAAGTAATACATTAGTAACATTTTGATTAGAGATACCGCAGGATCCGCGATTGAATGAGCTGCGGGATTGCAATCGTAAATATAAAAAAAACGTAATAACCCGGAATTACACCTATCAAGTATTATCTAGGACGATCTTAGTAAGTCACAAACATAAAATAAAGCTTAAAGTGAAAGTCAGTTTTTTATGTAAAGCGTAGTACAGCAAAATGAAAGTCCGGTACCATTCAATTTTTATTCGCCCTGAGTTAGAACCTATTCGATAAGGAAACGAATCAATAGGAAATCATACGCATTATAAATCGCTCATATTTTATCATGACAATGACTTGGTACCATGTGACGACTTTCTTATATTATAAGACGCATCGCCTCTGTCTGTCCGTTACTGCGCTTACAATTCAATAACCACGTACGGTATTCGAATTACGAGATTTTTGTTCTAGTTCACAAATATTTTCTCTAGCTAGGATTCTTACATAGGTAGATAAATTAGTCCACATCGAGTGGTGGCCGAGTGGTAACGGCCCCGACTTACGAGTGTAGGTCTCAGGTTCAAACCGAGGAAGACGTATTGCTTTGTGTAATTTATTTCATCACCACTGCTCTCAAAACGGTGAAGGAAAACATCATGAGGAAACCGGCATGTTCTAGAACCAAAAATTCGAAGGCATGTGACATTCACCAACCCGCAATGGGCCCGCGTGGTGGATTACAGCCCGTTCTCTCCAAGAGAGGAGAACCGAGTCCCAGCTGTAGAAACATTAAAAGGCTGATTATGCTATGGTATGCTATGAGTGGGAGTCAGTGGCAACAGTTTTTTATGATAAATGGGATCTATTATTGACTAAAACTATAACACGCGTGGTCTTAGTCGAATTTATCTAAAAATAAGCTACCGTCTAAGTTGAAAAGTATTTAATTGCTTAACACACTACCATGAAGGTCATTTTATAGGTCCACGGTTAAAAAAATATTACTTGGCCTTACAAATAGTTTAAGGTTTTAATTTTTTCTATCATGTTTTTACGACTAAGTTGTTGTATAAACTAGTATTTATCGACGCTATTACTTCGGTACTTCTAACTAGTGGCACATTAAAACTATTTTAGTAAATATTTTAAAGATTAGACACCTCTTTATACTAGCAATTAATATACTTGCTCAAGTCTCATGTATTGTTATTTAATTAAACACCTTTGTTTTACAGTAATGTATCAATTAATTAACAGACTGCAACTATACAAGTTGATAGTAGTTTGTTTTAAACAGTTTTAGCAAACACGGTTGTGTACCGTACGTACCTACGAGCTTAAGCTGCGTATGCGCCGATGTCTTTACAGTTCATTAGTTAAAACTCCACGAATACGCCTCCCACGTATACCATGCAAACTTAGGACTACAGCCATTACAAGCAGCCAAAAACCCAAATCATATTTTAACCTTGGAATATTAGTTAGTATCCGCCAATAACTTGGTTTTTAAGACAAACAAATTAATATTGATCTAAGCTACTTCGCAAAAGACACTGCCAACCGCAACGTTAATGGGAAATGCTAGGTTGGCCTCGTAATGAGAAAATATGAACACGATATTTTTTAAATACAAAATAATATTGCCTTACAAAGGCCCCCAGGCAAATATTAACGACTTGTGTCTGAAAACCTAGTCCATGAAAAAACATTTACCACCTAATTGTAATAACAATAGGTCTGCCAAAATGGCAGTTATGCACTGTTTCTATATAATGCTAACAGAATCGTAAAGACCTTCACATAACTCTGCATCATTTCTTTTGTTTAATTTACACATGCTATTTTAAAGCAAACTTGTGTAAATGTGTTGTTTTTTGTATTGTTTCAGGCACACCAGACGATACTTTCCGCATGTTCCCCATATTTTGAAAGTATATTCCTACAGAACAATCATCCACATCCGATAATATTCCTCAAAGATGTACGATTCTCAGAAATGAAATCACTTTTGGATTTCATGTACAAGGTATTACTATTTATACTGAAATATTTTTTTTATAATGAGTCAAGTGCTAGAAAAATAAAGTATGTTGTTAATTATTTACGTTATTTCAGGGTGAAGTGAATGTTGGCCAAAATACGCTACCGATGTTCCTAAAAACTGCTGAAAGTTTACAAGTTAGAGGTTTGACAGAAAACAATACATTGAATCCTAAGGTGAGCATATTAAACCTTCCATTAAATTACTTTCAGGAAAGGTTGTATAAATAAGGTATTTAGTGTATCTACTGGAAAATTCCTTGCTAGGAATGGTGACGCAGCAGTCGATCGGCGTTTACTGTAGGCATTATTTATTTAAGTCAAATCGATTTTACCTAAATAACTAACCCATTGCCTTACCGTTCTGTACTATCGTTTAGTGTCTGAATTCTGATGTTCTCTAACAAACTCAATTAGTAATTTCATGTTTGAAAACTAGGCTTTTTATGTTTTACTTATTACTAGCGACCGGCCGCGGCTTTGCACGGTGCAATGCTGCAAGCAGCAGGAGGGGCCCATCTGAGTCGAAGCCTACCGGGGTCGGGGTTATCCGAAAGGAAACTAGAGCCCCGGTATGAAGGCTGGAAGGAACGGCGCGGGGTTTTTAGTCAGTAAGACTCTGACACTGTCTCCCGCTCCACCCAAGAGCGGGTTTCGTCAATGATGATTTTCCCCGTCGACAGAAAAAAAAAAAAAAAAAATACCATCGAAAATATTAATGTTCTATGATCTATATTAAATGCACAATGTATTTAAGATACTTAATTGGATAAAGATTAATGCTGTATTGCATAAAATCGCTTCGTAAATAAGCCATAATTTCTCGTAAAAAAAAAAAATATTGGTGATTGTGAGTTATCCCTAAGAGATAGACATATACCATCGCAGACTTTTTTGTCTACTATATTATACATGTATACATAAAAACCTTCTTCTGGAATCACTCTAATCTATTAAAAAAAAACGCATCAAAATCCGTTGCGTAGTTTTAAAGATCTAAGCATACATAGGGACAGACAGCGGGAAGCAACTTTGTTTTTATTATATAGTGATCCTTCAAGTTTTTTTTAGGAGGTCCCAATAATTGATTCCAACTCCGATGTAAGTTCTTTTCCATAAAGCGAATATGAATAAATTATTAGATTCATCTACTTGATTTCAGTGCTGTTTTGGTAGTTTTGGTTATCATTAAATTATTTGGTTACTAAACACGTTAAATACAAACCACTCTCGTCTAAATGAGACAGATTTCCGTTTCAAGTCAAAAGTAGCTCGCATCGATTATACAGTTTATTAACTCGATCGTATCGCTTGTTGCCTTGATTTATTGATTAGCGTTGAGCAGTAGCTTTACCAAAGCCTAGTTTTTGAATTAGATATTTTATTTTTAAAACTAAAGTCGTGATAAGCCACATTAGTTTTAGCTGGTCTAGCTATTCAGTATTAACAGTATATGGTACATTCATCAGAAAGTCCTAATTCAAAATTAAAGCGGTGACGTCACGAAACCGTTACTCCACACAAGGAAATAAAAAAGATATGCATCCATAAACGCATCAACTCAATAAAAACCGTTGGATTATGGACGCTGTTGTGAGATTTAGTGCTGTAGGATTCAATTTGTGAAGACAATAAAATCTGATCTGTGTTATGTTAGAAACAAGCCCTGAATATTGTTTTTTTTATTTATTCTCTTTTTTGTGATATCGTTGTTAAATCTTAAATCTTTTAATCTTTATTTTCGAAGTCGGAGGATCGGTCAACTCCGTCAGTGAGTGCGGAGAACCTTTCCCGCTCGGAGTCGTTCGCCACGCCTCCCGCCGCGCACTGCGCGCCGCCCGCGCCGCACACGCCGCTGTCGGCCGCGCCGCCCGCGCATCCCTCACACCCCTCGCATGCGATCCCGCCGGAGAAGAGACGCAGAAAGAACTCCACCGTACCAAGAGACGACGTCGACCTTTCGTACAGGCACTATGAGGTAAACTGGACTTAGAAAATAACAATTTCTTATGCGCACGATGGTTGCAGGGTCCTGGATTCTTCCAGTCTTTTAGAACGAAAAGTAATACGTGTGATTGTACAGGGTCACGTGAAGTCGGCGAAGTGCGGGTCGACGGGCTCGGGCTCGGAGCCGTCGACGCCGCCGCCGGCGCACACGCCGCACCGCGCGGTGGCGCGCTCGCCCGCGCACACGCCGGCGCCGCACGTGAAGCAGGAGCCCGACTCGCCCTACCCGCACGCGCCGCACGCCCCGCACGCGCCGCACGTGCCCAACCTCCACCCGCCGCCGACCTTCGACCAGACGCATCTCCAGGTAACACACTAACAATCTCAATCATCATAAACGTCGGTTAAGGCTTACGTTTCTCATCATATCTTACCGACCGGCTCGATCGTGAAAATAGAATTCCTTTTCCTTGTCTTAATGAGGATGATCTTTTTCTTCTGTTATTTTGATATTTCTTTCGAATCGATCCGCGGATCTGTCAGCAGGAAGGAAGGGATCTGCCTGAATAAAAAGATAACATCACAAATTTTAAAGCAGAGCCTTTCCTTCTTTGTTGGCAGAGTTCAGGCTGGGTTCGCGCGGCTGACCCGGAGGAATCTAACCGCCAGTATTTGGATCTAAGCATTAAACGGCCCGATGGCAACATTCTTGCGTCGATCCTCGCTCTACCGCCCCAACAGATTAACGTGCCACCGAAAACTACGCGACGATCCCCTATAAATTCTAAAAAGATTAGCAAATTCCGCACTAGTTGGTTAACGATGTATCCGTGGTTGCAATATGACAAAACCCGCAACATTATGTACTGTACTTACTGTAGGCGCTGGTCACACGAGCTGACAGTCAACAGGACGTCATTCATCGAAGGCAACTCTAACTTCAGGCTAGAAATAGTGAATCATCACGATAAATGCAAAGCTCATAAATTCTGTCGGGATCGTGAACACTCTAATAATATAAATGTACTATCAAGTAGTGAGACGCCTGGCGACGAAATAGTAAATTAAAAGCTAGTAAATCACGTCAGAAAGTGCTAGCTATATAACAATGTCTTGTATCAATACTGAAACAGAATACACCAGACCTAATGAAATCATTACAGCTTTTTGTTGAAGTGAGCATATTTCAGCAGGAATAGGAATATAAATTGATGTATTCTCTAGATTTACCGGACCTCACATTGTACACAGTAATGTAAAAGACTGATATCGAAAATTTATTCTTCCTTATTTATACCTATTTGGCACAGCCGTGAGACACACATACTGTTTTTCCTTTTTATGGTCCCATACTTGCAAGAGTACAAACGGGATCCTATGCCTAAAACTCCGCTGTCCGTCTATTTTTTACAAGGCTGTATCTCATGAACTGTGATAGCTAGACAGTTGAAGTTTTCACAGATGATGTGTTTCTTATCGCTATAACCACAAACGTATTTTTTTTTGCTACGGAAGGTACAGAACCCTTCGTACGCGAGTCCGGTTTGCACTTGGCCGGATTTTTTTTCTAAGTTTCTACATTGTGTTTCTGTATGCCAACATGTTTTCTTTCTTACTTTTTCCTTGCGCCAATTCTGATAAATAATAATAATATATTGCAACAGTTGTGATATTATTTGTTTGCATTTCCATTATTATATGATAATAATTAATTTATAAAGCCGTATGCTGTTTTATTTTTTTAAATCTCAAATCTAACTATTGAGTCGCGTATAAAAGATATGTTACCTAAGCAGATATACATAGATAACCTAGGCTAGGATTCTTGCTGTTTCATACGATTTCGATGTAAATATTTTATAATTGTGTGTTAAACACCTGCCTTACTTAAAATGGTAATTTGTGTGAAAAAATAAAGTGTGTTGTTTGAATCCCGTTTTATTTATTTTGTAACATCCAATAAATTACATCCTTTCAATCGTGATAATTAGAGATACAATAGAAAGACAATGGGTGCGCGAACGCCGGCGTTCGCTTGGGGTTTAATGAATTAACCTTTTAATCGTGCTAATTAGAGACAATAGAAACACAATGGTTGTGCGAACCAGCGTTTGCTTGGGGTTTAATGAATTAAACAGATAAGGAAAAGACTAAAGACTAGTCTAAAAACTAAAGGAATTAGTTTAAAAACCTATTTGACATAATGCGATCACACAACTTGCGCAACGATCTTTCTAAATGATTATGAATAAAATTGATATATAAAATGAGTGCGAATTTTCCAGGTTATGGGAGTAACGGAAATGGCATCAATACTGACCCAGCAAGGCCTTGGCAACGAGTGCAATGACAACGAACCGATGTTGCCACCTCATCCAGACCAGACAGACACCATAGATGGTGAGTTTTTTGTATTTACTCCACCACCATCGACAAATCTATGAACATTTCCCAAGCAATTCTGAAACTGTACAATAAATTGATTTAAATGAAGTTTGGCAATCTTCTTGAGCTTTGTTGGTGGACATAATAGACTGTGTGCTGTACATAATTATCGTTGTCAAATGTTAACATAAAAACAATAACGTCATTGAATATTAAAAACACCACTAACTAATTTCATCTAATTAAAAACTTTTTTATGCTAACAATTGACAAAGATATTGCCTGTGTTGATGTCGTTTGAAGCTTTAATTTTTATTTTTTTAACCAATGATTTGTGCTTTATGGTAACTACTAACTAACCAGAGATTTCAACCCATCCTTTAAAATGTTTTGGGTTAGGGTCTCAGGTTACTAAAACAAGCATGTGGTAACACCCGCAGCATGTCACTCATTGTTGCTTACCATTCCATTATTAATTTGCACTAACCATAGATGCTTTTTTATTTCTTTCTACTTAGTATGGTATGCTTTTAAATATTTTATGTTCATTTTTTATGAAGAAAACGGTGTCATAAGATTTCTGTTCGATAGAGATTTGGCGCCCCCGAGGGTCATAGGTCGTGCAATATTTACACTATTCAAACAATTACTTAAGGCTCAAATTAAGATGATTACTACCGTTACTAATATGTTAAGTATTTATTAATCTTAAGTAAATTATAACTGATGTTAACCCTAGAGGGTAAAATTATTATAAAGTAGCGTTAGAGTTGCATGCAAGAAAAGGGACGTGGAATGATTTAGGAAAGGTAATGGAAGAGTGTTTGTTGCTTTAAGATAAAATTGTGCCAGTGAAAGAATTAGCATGTCAGTATAATTATACGAGTCAGACAGTCAAGATGTTACGTATCTTACAGGTGAAAATAATGGCGTCGATGAAAATAAAAAACCATGGGAACCGTTTACAAATAAACTAGCGAGTGTTGAGAACATTGTCAAGTCTTTTGGTTTGGCATTAAGCAACAAACCGTTGAATGTTGCCGAGTCTTGTAACATTTGCGGAAAACTAGTTAATAATTTAAAAAAGCATATGAAATCGCACAACCCCGAGCAGCACAAGTGCCCCATGTGTCCTATCACGCTCACTCGAGCCGACAACCTAAAGAGACACCTTCGCATGAAGCATTGCTCTGTTTTAAGTTCTGACAACTTGTCTAATATACAGAAAAAATGCCAACTAAGTTAGAAGTTCTTAAGTTTAGCTAGTCTACTAAGAATCAATGAGTCTCATTGGTTACTAATTTCACAAATTGTTAGGACATGTATTGCGATCTAACGAGCGAGTGGGTAGCGTACATTTTGTGATCATAGATTTTTTTATCGTAAGCTCGCTCCGGGAAATATCTTTTTAATTGTTAACATAACCTATCTCGCCTATTAACTTTCTTACTAATCAACTACAGTAACACAATGCGCTTATTTGACATTTTGTAACTAGAATTAAGGTGTGGTGTGATTTCTTTTTAAGTTCATCGTTTTCATTATTATTGTTTATACAAAATTCCAATTTCATTTCTAATTAGCATTATTATAACATACTTATATTTTTATTTAATTGTATAACTTGAAAGAGAATATCCTTCAGAAATATAAAAACACGCCTGTCCTGGATGTAAAATGTTCAACAATTCGCCTTTGATTCATTTAAATTAAATTTACTCGCATTGCCCTTAAATACATGCTGAATGTAATGCCAGGAAATAATATAAAAAATCAAAAAGGCGTAGAATTTTTACAATTGGTTTCCTTTTTTCGTTGCTCATTAATTAACATCATTAGTTCATGTATTGTGATAAAGTAGCATTGTGCTCAAACAACCAGTGTTAACAATATATGTCACTATTTATTTCAGTACTTGTATTAAAGGTAGAAGCAAAATGGTTTTGCTGTCAACGAGGATAAGGTTTTATGTAATTGATAGGCTCAACTCAACTGATCAGCTCCTTAGAAAAAATGTTTTTTTTTTTTAATGAAATATGGAATAGCTATTGTGTTTTTTTTTTAAATATGAAATTGAGATTCAATTTAATTTTTAACATTAAACTAGGAATGTAATGTTAATAATAAGATAGATTGAATTACTTTTCCTAACAGGACACACAAAATGGTCGCGTACTATTTATGACATTTTGTGGTCTCGGTCGTCTACATCTAAAAGATTGCAGATCAATTGAGGTGCCTTATAAATCAATTTCAAAAGTTTGTGCAAACTTATGTGATCTCTTATTGTTCCTTGTAGTATTATGAAATGATATCAGTTACGATTGCTGATGTTCAAGACTGAATTTATGTGATTTAGGAACATACCTCTTAATTTTAATTTATTTCCCATTTACTTCGATTAAACTCGTATGTAAGTCTATCGTTATTGTGTGTTTGTTGCAAATATATTCCTTTATTTATACCACTTTTCTTTTCATTTCATCCTCTATCCATGCTTTCTTTATATATAGCAGACCTATTTCTCTCTATAAATCGCCTTCTGCATTACAGGCTTGGTGACAGTAATTAACAAATGTTCATGCAAACGTAACACTGACAATAACAAACACCATTTCTTCAGTATCATTGATTCATTTATGCATGGATCTCCATTGAATATTACTATTTTGTTACAAATCAATAATTTCAGAAGTTTTGTTTTCAATTTTTATTAAATATTATTAACGCTTTTATACTATAATAGTTCTAGGAAAGGCATAGTACAGCGTTAACAGTTACTATTAAGGCTTAAATAGTGCTAAAATACTATAAACATTGTTTGAATCAGTTCTTGTATTTGCAAATTGTTTTAAACTCGTTGATTATTATGAGAAGTTGATTGTGAACCTCGGAATAACCTCATCACGTAGCTAATGCCCCAGTTCCATCGGTCAGTCACAAGGTGCACGATTACGTAGAACAGTCCCGGTAGCGTGGCAGCTGGCACTGCGGCATTGGGCCGCGTGACGACGGACGAGGGCTGTTGAGTGACGGATGGCTGGTTGCAGGCTCGAAGGGCTGGCACATGCGGCTGACGTTCGAGCGGGTGGCGGGCGCGCTGAACCTGCACCGGTGCAAGCTGTGCGGCAAGGTGGTGACGCACATCCGCAACCACTACCACGTGCACTTCCCGGGCCGGTTCGAGTGCCCGCTGTGCCGCGCCACGTACACGCGCTCCGACAACCTGCGCACGCACTGCAAGTTCAAACACCCCGCGTACAACCCCGACACGCGCAAGTTCGAGCCGCCCGCGCCGCCCGCGCCCGCGCCGCCGCACCAGCCGCTCTACGCCAACCCGCTGGACGCGGGCTTCGACTGATTGTCCATGTACTGGCTCGGCCTCGACGCTCTGTGAGCGCCCTCGCCCAAGCCAGCTCAGACTCTGTCGTTGTTGATGTGTCAAAATTTGAACGGACCGTCTCGCGTCGAAACCGCTTCCTATTTAGGATTAAGCTGAAGTGCTATTACTTAAACGGGCCTTTCTTAACGTAGCCCGCACACGGCGGGCGACTCGTTTACTACGTCTCGGTTGTGCGTTTGACTTGCCCCAGTGTGATCTTGTATAAGATTCCTCGTCTGGAATGTACCTATGTCGATGTTACTGAAATAATGACTCGAAGCGTATGTAGTAGGTAAGCAAATTTTTTTCTATACCAATCGCTATACGGGAACGGGCAAAAGCAATAATATGATGTTAATTTTACTATTACCATATTATTTTTTATATTGTATCGATAGGAACCTTAAGATATTAAGAATATACATTATATCGAATAGCGGTGCGACCGCGAAGTGATGCTGGCTATTAGCGGTGGCCCAGGTTCGGGCCCACACTTTCTTGTTATATTTATTCATTAGATAGGAAATTATGAGTTTCCTGTAGCTAATTGTATTTATGTTATTGAATCCTGTGGGTGGTATGGAACGACATCAGAAGGATATTTGGGGACTGGCAAGAGATTGTGATTAGTCGTTGGTCAACGACGTATAAATATTGACTGAATCTCAGTGTAGATGCATTTGTAACTCTATGAGGCCTTTGCAAGATGGATAATTATTAAGGATTTGTGATGTATTAAAAAGGATAGCGCCTAAGGAAACATACGAAAAGATTTTTATACTAGACTAGTTGATCTATTTACGGAGATTGTTTTTTTTATACTTAGATATATTCTATTGTCTGATTTAATATACTTTTATATTTATATAACTGCATATATAATATGATTTATTAGTGTTGTTTGTTTTTAATCGATTCATCATGTAGTAACATTGATTTCGTTTATATTGAGTTGACGGTTAAAGTAACGAGTTGAGATGTTAACATGTTTTATTATTTTATCGTTGGTAGGTGTTTAGTTGTGGTTCGGCGCCGCGCCGACCGGCCCGCCCGGGCGTCGCCCACTCGTGTGATCGGTGCTTGGGGTCAAAGACCTCTTTCAATCAATTAATATAAGTTAGGACGGATCGTTTGGAGGTTGCGCATTTAGTAACTAATATTGGCATTCTACGATTGGGACTAACCTAGCGTTTATGTATGTATTTTTCAATTAAGATTTAAGATTGTTACATTTTTAGCTAAACACTTTAGAGTGGTACGGTAACAGAAATGTGATAAAAAGGAATGGTGCTAGAACCAAGAGTGTTAACACGCTACGATTCGACTCCTATTATAATATTATTAATGTTTTAATGATTAGTTACTTTGCATTAAATGTAAGGCATCTAGCATCCAGTTGAGGTCGCATCTGTCAGGTCAACGGGTAAATAATGCAATGCATGGATCGTACACACGCCTAAAGATTACAGTATCACTCGAGATTTTACCTTAATTTTTTCAGAGATCTTCAAGTTTACTAGTACATAAATATATAATGATAAGACACCATTTACATAATATATGAATCTGATCCTTGCCTACCAAATATAAAACGTTCATTGATGGAGTTAGGAATTTATCGCATCCAAATAGTGAATCCATGATCGTTTCTATAACTTAAGTTGTGGCGTTAGTGCTGTTTAGTAGCTGTGAACATGCAATTCCACTTGTGCAATTTTTTGAAAATAGTCATAACTTATAGCTAGATTATACAATTGACTATTGAATATAGGGGCCCACTCGATATATAAGCACGAAGCTCATGCGTCCCTGTATATAATTATGAAGTCACCAAACATTTCTTCCATAAAGATTTTATATTTACTTTAAGGATATCAAAGATTTTTATACCTACTGTTCATAGTAATGTGGGCGCTTATTATTTGATAGCATTTCATACTCAGTGCAATATTACTAGTTATTTAATTACGTAACCAAACTAAATGATATTTTAAAAGTATATAATGAATATCATTGAAAGAGAGTAACTACCTATTTGTATTAACATAAGTGACTACTCCTAATTTGTATTTCTACTTAGCGAATCGCAGTTTGGGTTACGGTGATGTACAGGTTTTATAGCTGGTAATATTAATAATTAGCTTGTTTACCTCTGCCAATCGTAATAGTTGTGTACTATTTAATAATTTATTGTCGCGCAAGTTGTCGTCTATTGTTGAGATAGATCATGGCTATCCGTCAGGGTCCCATTGCCCGCGAGTCGAGGATCGTGCTGATCTCCCAGTCTGCCCACGCGTCAAACGCTTCATCTAATCGTGAATGCATTTTTATATTACTATCACTCGAGACCAATTTTTAATATTGAATTTGCTATAGCAAATTGATTGATTAGTAACATAGCATATTATTTTAGATATTTTAGGTTAGGATACTACGATAGTGTCTGGCCAGAATATTTTGGAGAATCACACCGTTTGGCTCAGAAAATATCTACCTTTGATCTCTTTTCAGCTTTCAAAAAGTATGCAACTTAATAATTGTAATGGTGACCACATTCGGACTTAATGAAAGCTAACTTTATGCCATATGGAATTTTATACATAAGGTTAACGAATTACTAAATTTAGTCTTATGAAATTGAGGTCTTGTAGACCTAGTCACTTATTTGGCCAATCTATTGAATATTCCAATTTATTGTATATTAAAATTTACATTTGTATCACAAGGATGTGATCTTATAATTTGAATCAATGGAGTGCAGGACGAGCTCTAAGGTTATTTTCAGGATAGCAATGGTCTAGTTATGTTTATTTTGTTCTTCTTTATAACATTAGCAAATTTGTTATAGTGTCGTATATCACAATAGTGTAATACTAATAGGAAGGGGGTGTCAAATCGTGTACCTCACAGCTGACGAATAGTCTTGTTATGTTATTACATTACATTTTATGAACGATTTGTTGTTTATGAATATTTTGTTTGATGTCTTGGTTTGATGCCTCCGTTAAAAGTTTAATTTAAATAATTTTGTTTTATGCAAGCAGTTAATGCAATTTTTTTTTTCACATTGTTTGATGTTATGTAATGCAATTTTAACATGTTGCAAACTCCTGCATTTATCTGTTGTATTTATTACTAATTTTTACATTAAATTGTGGTATGTTACAAATCCGTGTAGTTTCAGTTGTGCGTTTCACATGCTCCACACCCACCCGCAAAGTATATCGTTTATACTGTGTAAACCCTAAGCAGGGCCAGATTTACATTGTGTAAGTCGGACGGCCCACCGTCAGCGAGGCGACAACTCTCCCAGCGAGTAGTTGCGCTCGTGCTCGCCAGCGTGATGCGACGCGGTCGCGGCTTGTTGTTCGCAGAGCGCGCGCACGTGCCGGCCGCGCCGCCCTACTCGTACCACAGCATGTTCGTGGCCGTGGCCGAGAGCGCGGCGCTGTGGCGCTGCAAGTCGTGCGGCAAGGAGGTGTCCAACCGCTGGCACCACTTCCACTCGCACACGGCGCAGCGCTCGCCGTGCCCGTACTGCCCGGCCACGTACAGCCGCATCGACACGCTGCGCTCGCACTTGCGGCTCAAGCACGCCGCGCTGCTGCTCAAACACTAAGTATCGCCACGCACACAAATGCCCCCGACCCCTGCTCGCACCATCTGAGCAGACCTTCTTTGTTTCTCGTTAAATGTGAGTAGTCTTTAGTTACACTGACGTGCTTCACGCATGATTTAGTAAGTAAATGTAATATTGAATGTGTTTTACCGCACGTTTTCGTGCGTTATATTTATATTGTTCTCTATGAGTAAGATATTGAATTTTGTTACAACTAATTTTAACTAACAGGGTAAATTAAACAGTAAGATACTGGAAAGCTCTTATCTAACGATTTTAAGCTCAGTTTAGACAACGGATATTTAATTTCTAAACCTTGAGCTAAAATAGATGTATGATTTTCATTATTATATACCATGGAGAAGCAAGTTTTTAAGGCACACTTGATTTATTTTCTTTACAATTTGTAGTATCAAGCTAAATTCCACACCTTCAATGTTAACATCGTGTTTATAGTGTGTAGGTAAGTGTATAAGGTGAAACATATTTATTTGCAAGTAATTAATTATACATTATGGAATGAAGACTGAAAAGAAAACAACTTGTGATTGATTTTAAGATGGAGACGGTATGGTCTGAATGTAAATAATTTGTAAATTGATAATAATCATCAAAATTTTAGGTAGACAAATATCTTGGAACTTAATGCGTGTTCAAAATTCAAATTACATAACAACACGATCTTATAGTAGTCCTATGTATTATAAATTATATTTTTGTATAAATATTGTCTGCGGGTATCGCATAAATTTAAGGATATTAGGTGTCTACTCTTGACTTGATAACTTTGCAAGTATATCAACATTCCAGTATATAAAGGAAACATGTTCAATGTTTTTAATTGGTACGCATTTGCTATCTTCAATCAGATTTTCTGACTTTTGGAATCTACTGATAATAATAGTTAATTGTAAAATTATATAATTCGGAACTGCTTAGCCCCCTCTTTTAAAATAATGTAGTTAGTGTCCCCGCTGATTGTTGTGACCTTACGCTCATTAACGGAATAAGTCTTGTATTGATTGTCAAATGAGTCGAAGAGCTATTGTAAATTATTTCTCTTTAAATTAAGTGTCGTACTTTGAGACAGAAATGTGAATTTAGCACATCGTTTATTTGTCCTAATAAATATTTAGCTTTTAACGGTCCAATATATATTAGCAATCGTAATAAATGTATGTCATATTGATGTAGGAACATAATATCTCATTGAATCTCATCAAGTTTCAGTAACTCATTTATCAGTATTATATCTATAAATCAATATTCATAGGTAGTCATTAATTGATGTTTATAAGTCCCAATCTAAGAATGTAGGTTAGTTAACGTAGCATTGTGAAGTCATCTGATATAAAGTGCTTGGCTAGTCACACCCACTTTTCTAGTTAATATTTTAATTGTTGAAATGTGTTGTTCCTTTTTGTTACTGTTTTATTATCATAGTTTTAAATATATCTCGTTCTGATTGTGCAATATTTTGCTGCTGCCGTAATCATAATGTTTTAGGGTTCTACAAGTAAAGCGTTTATAAACTTTACTTGTACGATTATAAAAAAAAAAATATTCACTTATTTAATGCTCTTAATAAATACATCACTTCAATCTGGTGTTTCTTTTGACTTATAATTTAAATAAAAACGATTTTTTTTTCTTTAAACATAAAATAATTTTATTGCACAGTTTAATAGTATCATGTCGATGGCAAAACATACAATAGGTGTGATTTATTTACACATTGCACAAATATCACTATGAGTATTCTATATTTTATAATCTATAAATACTTGCATAACAATTAAGTTACTTGCGACTCAAGTCAATCTTAACACACATACATTCAAACTGAATTAAACATGGCAACATATGGCAAGTTTAATTCTCTAATACTAATTATATAATAATTTATGAGAGAAGTAATACAGTGATAATGGCAAAACATTACATACAAGTTAATCTGCATTCACATACCTGGCAACACAGTCAGTCACAACTTACCCTTGCTTATTTGCTATGAAGCAACTACTCAGATTTTAATAAGTATGAAGTTCCATCCACTTATCACAGTTTGTTACTCTAATTTTACAATTACACAAGTTTGATCACATTTAGCAATGGAAGTAAGTAAGTATGTAGATGATTGTAGGTAAGTTGTCTTTGTTCAGGCGAAGAGACCCAGCTAGTAAGTAACAAGGTATGAAGTTTGATCTAAATGTTCCAATTTTGATTTAAAAGTTCATAATCATTCAAAAATATTTAGAACAGCAGTAGAAGTTTACCAGATACATAAGTACCCCTTACTATATTGACTAAATATCGATTAAAAAAAAAGAGGGAGAAACCAGTTTTAGGAAATTGCATTGACACATCAAAGTAGTGGGAACATTAAAAAGGCTGATGATGATGATGACATCAAATTATAGTCTATTTTTTTCTTGCTTGCAAATAGCTAATCCCTGAGAAAAGTTCACCTTACAAGACGAAGGGCGCTAGAAGTTTTGTCTAGTTACAAAAACTGCGAGTGAACTCAATATAGGTTGAAAGAAATGTTTTAACTCTTTGTTCTCAAAATAAAACGTAATGGTTTAATCATCTTGTAGCCTTTCCACTTTGCCAGTCTCTCCCGGTGACCCCACTACAACGCTAGCCTCACTGACGGCGCCCTCTCCTCCCTTTTCTTTGCTTGTATCACTGTCTTGTTCTCTAGAATCTTCCTTCTCAGAGGAACCTTCACCGGAATCTTCTGATTCCTCTTCATCAGAGTCCATTTTCTCAGCTGCGCTCTGCTTGTTTTTCTTCTTTTTATTAAATTCTTCTTCCATTTCTTTGAATTTTAGAGTCAGGTACCTGGAATTAATAAAGTATAGGTATTAGAATATAACTCAGACGCAGTCAGATAGCTGGTTAGATTCAGTAGCATACAAGTCATTTATACAGTCTCCCTAAGAATAAACAATATATAGACAGACTTATCCATAATTTTCATCGATATTTTTTTAAACTTATAGGTTCACTCATTTTTATCCAATACATGCTGCTATAACGGAAAATGGAGTAAGTATGGGTTTTAGGTAAGGTCGAAGTTAAAGGGTAAACGAAACACCTGATACTTGATAAGGAAGTTTAGAAAGAAAACCTACATACAGTGCGTTTCACTTAAGACGTTCCTTTGACGTAATGTTGGCTCCCCTGTCTGTCTACATAAAAAAGAAGGGAAAAAGGAAAGAGTTGCCTACTCAACCAAAATTGTTCCCCGAAATGCGCAACGAAATCGATTTTAACGGTAGATGCAGCACTATTTGGAGAATTATGAGGGGAATGAGACTTTATTTAAAAAAAGCAGGTCTAAAAGGACGTTGTTATAGAAAGATACAATATTGTGGCTTGGCGTTTTCGGTATTTGAAAGAATTGCAAGACAATCGGAATGGAGCCCAGCGCCCTATACTTTATTCAAAAATAGTAAAAAGAAAAACAATAAAAACGCAATTGTTAACAAGTGACGAAATATAAGATAATCTCCCTAATATTAAGTAATTTAATTTTAAAAATATTGCAACACTGTTTTTCCGTAGGATTGCCAACATTACGGCAAAGGAACGTCTTAAGTGAAACGCACTGTACAATATTTGTAACTACAGACCAATTACTGAAACGGACTGGATGGAGTATCGACTATAGAGAGGTGCCTATTTCAATCGATCAAAATTACAAATAACTACGTTGCTCGCACGTGTGCCACTACACGCCGATCTGGGCGAGTCGGTCTCCATACATACAATATTTTTAGTATATGCGAACCCTGAATATAGTTCAGAATCAGTAACAGAACGGATTTCAATAGTTTTTACTTTACGTTATATTTTTTCACAAAAATTAACACAGGTCACGACAAGCCATAGTGGGTGTTAGACGCCATCAAGCAGCTGGTTGCAAGTGCAAAACAACCCCTCAATCGCGTGTATGGCTCGGTGACCTGGTATTTTTGCTGACATAACAGCTAACCTTGTGATTTTTCATAATACAGTTTTGAAATATTGTACAAAGATTTAAATTGATATAAACTAGTCTTGACTGCGATCCCACCTGATGGTAAGCAGTGATGCCATTGTTGATGGTGAGGCGCACTAGTTTATTAATTCTCTATTCTGTTCACTCTTGCCTTGAAGACACCTAAATTATAATCGGACGGGAAGGCATAATCATAATAGAAATATGGTTGTATAAAATGTATGGAAACCGATTTGTAAGTAGAGCTACACGTGTGCGTCGGTCTAATGTGGTTCTAGCTTAGTTTCTAGTCTGAAACAACACTTATTACTTACTTATCAACTAGTGGCCCGCTGTAGTCCTCTGGGAACTTGGGCGAGTGCGGCAATATGTACTTGTAGAGGCTCTCGTTGAGTACGTAGAGCTGGGTGGTGGATGCACATTTCACGTTAAACCACCAGTCGCAGGTGAGACCCGCCTGCGAGAATATCGTCCCGTTCGGGCACAGAAAGGAGGCCTGTCCCCCGTTGAGGTCGCAGTAGTGCCATACCTGTAATAACAAATTATTGCCTTTAATTTATAACCCTCATAATATTATTCATAATCATAATCAGCAGAAAAAGGAAGAGTTAGGAACGAATAAAAACTTGTTTAACGAGACGTAGCTAGGTGGCGTTTTTATCGGGGGAACGTTGCTTCTGGGCTTTTTGGGAAAATTTCAGGGTCAATGGGATTTTTACCGCACAAAAACCACCCTGTGATCACAATCAGCACATAATGCTAGAGAAGGGGTCCCGCAATCTCTTAGGGCGCCTTCAAATTAGCTGCAAGTGCCGCTCAGCGGCAGCCCTGCCGTCGCGCTTACCTTCCCGTAACTCCCTCTGTACAACGCTATGAATCCTTGGGAAGACTGCAAATGGGCGAGAGTCGCCTTTGACTTGACCGACCCTACCCGAGCCTCGCAAGACAGCACGTAACCAGTGTGTGACAGTGCGCACAGTCCCCAATCTGAGTGCCCGTAACCTCGAGAGCCAAGTGCCTACCTGAAGCTGTTGGAGAGAAATGGCCTACAATTTTTGAAGGTCATAATAAATAAATGCACTTCGCATTTATATATCGCAGCTACAATTTAGAAATTCAATTTCGAGGGCAGTTAGTAATTGTTACAATAACATTTTGTAATATCTGTAACCGCTACGAAATAGAAATACCTACATAAGTAGTACGTCTATGACTAATTCTTACCTACCCGCTATTGACAAAGATAACAAGTGATGATGTGATGATATATATCTGTCCAATTCATGTCCAATCAAATGCATGCTTATCGCGTGAATTAATTAGGTAAAAGATGTTTTCTAAGGCGTAGGCAGAGGTGTAGGTTTGATTCTTAAGTATTATATATTTATTTACCTAATTCGTGAGGTCTTGACAGATACTTGACCTATAGCTAGATTCTTTATAGCCTACAGATAGATACCTCCTCTATAATGAGAATAGAATCGATTCACAATACATGGTGCACCAAAGTTCTTATGGAAACCAATCTCGAACCCAGGACCTCATACATGTAAGTGGCGCTGAGACGACTAGGCTAGCGAGGGAGTCTTAACTAACATCACATATAAATATTTACTTTTATATTGACTGCCCATTTTGGGAGACATCCTCTAGCTGAGCAATTACCACAAATGCAATATGCATAGATAGACACAGACAGCTGGCCGACCTACTTTCCCTTCACCACACTGATTTTTTGTACTTAAACATTCTTATGCGTTGCAAATTACCTGACAGCGTGTCTCAGTATCTGCGAAGAAGCCTTTATACCGCTGAGTCTTGCAGTCAAAGCTGGTGGTTGGGATCGTGGTGAGAATGGGGTAGTCGAAACCCGGCCGTCCTGGAGTACCGCCTTCCTCGTCTGATGCCTGCACTAAGGGGAAATGTTGACTGGTACCACCTCCAGCAGATATATCTGTAAGTATTCATTATATCTTTTTATGGACAAGTTACTCAACATGTAAAAATATGGCCTCACAGTGAGTCCCACTGGGTAGTTCAGTAACTTGTATGTTTGTCCAATGTCACCAGCCATAACAGTGATAAAATATGTGTAATGTGTTTAACCTTTAGAGATGCATTTAAGGTAGGTAATATAACGGGGGAAAAAAACAGTGTTATTATTTTCTTTAAAGTTCAGATAAGCGGCTGCGAGTTTTCAGAGCAACCTGATAAATGTTGATAGGTAGGTATATACTCAATTATTATAGACAATATAAAAATACAGGTGTCAATAATATACAAAATCTATTTTCGGTGATCGTGTACAGACAGCAAAAAAACTGAACAATTATCCTGTTGCTAATTTAATCATTAGTTTAGCAAACAAGAAGTTTGAACCACTATGAAATAATAGAACGGATAAGATATTAGACGTATTAGGTCTAATACCTAATCCGTTCAAGGATGTTTTTAGTTAATTTTATTTATATAGGTATAGGTAGACTAAATGCGACAAGCATTCTCTATCAGTCCACCTTTGGATTAAAAAATAATAATAATATATTCAACAACTATCACACGTCATTTAGTCCCAAGCTAAGCAAAGCTTGTGTTATGAGTACTAGAACATATATATTTGTAAATACATAATATAGATAAATCACACCCAGACACAGGACAAATGACCATGCTCATCCCACAAACATTTGTCCTGGGTGGGAATCGAACCCACGACCGACGGCACAGCAGTCAGGGTCACTAACCACTAGACCAACAGGCCAGTCTTGGCACAATATGGTAGGTGTGCACAATAAATAGTTATATATTAGATATTTGAAACAGAATGAAGTATATTATACCACTTACCATCAAGATGCTGTGAAGGAGGGTTCACGGGTGCAAGATATTCCGCTGTCAATTCTTCCTCGGGCACATGTGCCTCTTGCTCAGGCTCGCGATGAGCTTCTAGTTCTGGTTTTGCTAGTACCTCTACCGCCACAAATGGTTTTGGAGTACTTAGGACTGGGGCTACTACGTCGTTTTGCTGCGGCACAGCTTTCAAAACATTTAATACTTGCAGTAAAGTTCTTATTGACGCACTGACGTTTTCTTTCGTGATGGGCTTAGGAATAGATTTGTTCAGTTGAAGCGAATTTAGTAGTGCCGCCAGCGGTATTGTGTTTGAATTTGGTTGTGGAACTTTGACCGGGGTCTGCTCCATTACATGCTCATAATATTGGGGCTTGAATTCCTCATAGTTTAATGGTGCTGACTGGTCATGTGCTTCTTGTTGTTTTTGATGTTCAAAATTGAAATCACCTTCTGGTAGACTTGTTGAATAAATCGTAGCATCCTTAGAATATTGAGGTAAGTTGAATATTGGTCTAAACCCACTTTGTATAACCGGTTGGGCCAATGAGTGCTGAGGTCGTTGTTTCTCGTAGTAACTTTCAGAAACGATTGCAGGCTGCTTCCTGATATTGGCTTGTTGAACATCAACGTTGTCATAAACATAATGAGGTCGAGCCGGTCGAGGCTTTAGATAAACTTGCTCTTTAGGTATTAATACAGATACTGGGACAGGTATTGGTTTCTTCGATATTTCATACAGGTTTTCGTTTTCGGGCACTTTAACGGGGGGTGTTTGCTCATAAGGAACCAATTTATATTTCGGTTTCTCTGGGAAATAATATCGAATGTTAGGCGTGTTCTCGTTATATAGATTCAAGTAAGGCTTTCGGGGCGAAGAGATAAACGCTACACCCGGAGATTTTGGTATTTGCTTTTGAATCACTCGACCATTGTCGTAGTCATTGTGTACCAGAACCTTATATTCTGATAGTAAAGGATTATAATTTTGAGACACTTTTCCTTGCGTTTGATATATTGGCACTCCACTTTTGTAGTAAATTTTCGTTGGATTTGACGATGCAATGTTATGCTGAGTCAATCTATTTCCTTGATATCTAGGAATGTTTCTGTTTGAGTAGATAATTTTCTTTGGCTCTCGGTGATTGGCGTGATTCACTCCTCCAGCCTCGACTATTTCTGCCTTTTCTACTTCAACTTCCTTGATATTATCTGTTGTCGGTGTTGCTAAGTCGTTGGCATAGTAAAATGTCATGTATGGTATCAGTCTTCTGTACCTTTCGTTGATGGATAACTTTGTAGAATTATTGTTACTACTACTTTTCCTTTTCTTTCCACGACTTGCTCTGACAGTCGTCTCTTCTATTTTAGATTCCATTGGAAGGAAACCGTCCTGCACATCCACGGTCATTCCTCCTAACATTTTAATTTCAGGACTATTCCCATTTGGTGTGATTGTGATTGATGTGACCAAGACAGGTATGACTGAAACAATTAAAACATGTTTATTATTCACAATGCAACAAGCTCATTAAAATACCTTAATGCATGTAACATTCGCTAGTACTTGCGACTGTTAGAACAATTTCCCAAGCACAGAAAGACAATGCTTACTTCGAGGTTAACATGGCATTTCAACTTGACATTGTACCGAATATTGTGATTTAGTATCTAGGTAAGCGTATGCGCACTACAGATTGCAAAAACAAAAAGTTGTAATTAATAAGTACTTAATCAATGTACCTATATTATATATGAACGATCAAAGATTTAAAGGTCAATTAATCATTAGGTTACAAACACATTAAGTGCATTCAATGTTTATACTATTAATCAGATTATAATCCTCGCGTTTCAGACCTGGTGAGTGTTGTAAGTCGATAATATAAAAAGAATAAAACATTTGGTTATAACTACCTTTTTTTTTGTCGACGGGGAAAATCATCTTTGACAAAACCCGCTCTTGGGTGGAGCGGGAGATAGTGTCAGACTCTTACTGACTAAAAACCCCACGCCGTTCCTTCTAGCCTTCATCGGTATGAAGGCTAGAAGGAACGGCGTGGGGTTTAAAAAGAGGTTTTTTAAAGGGAGCTCGTGCCCCGGTGGGCACGAGCTCCCTTTCGGACATGGTAATAACTACCTTAGTTATAATTATCTTGTAGGTATTTTAAATGAGCCGCAATTTTTTTAATTATACCTACCAAGCTAGCTTTATGTCATCCTTTTTTTTAATTCGTATAAACTAGTGCTTGACTGCAATACCACCTGATGGTAAGCAGTGATGCAATCTCTGATCGTGAGGCGCACTAGTTTATTAAAAGCCTTGAAAATACCCAAATTATAATCGGACGGGAAGATCACAGCAGGCAAATTGTTCCATTCCTTCGACGTCCTTGTTCCTGCCAGGGCTGTGGGTTTGTTCGAAAGAGATACCCTAGCCCTAGAACGCAAAGTGCAACTTAAGGAACACAGGTGAGATAGTCCATCCAGAACGTTAAATATTGTTGGATGATTTCTTATCCAAAAAAAAATCTGTGGCTCAATAAGCATTTTGATCTACCCACACATAATTATGCAAAACATTATTAATTCAACGATAGATCATGCATGCTATTATGGACTTACATAAGAAGCCCAGTTTGCAACAAATTATTTACGTGTTTGTTTATTTGTGTGGCATGTAATATGTAACACCGAAATACTGGCACACCTGCTCATCAGTTGCACAAACGAAATCTTAGCGAGACTCATCATTGCCATCATATAATAATATATTATGAAACAATCGTTTAATTGAGTATGACCATCATATTAATCAGTTTCAAATTGACCTATTTAACCAACGAGTTATTTATTAAGTAACTTATATCAAACCGAATCCATTTATTATAATATCGAAATACATTTACTTTCACCAGTTAGCTAGCTAGATTCCTGTTGCGTCGGTAAGCGCTTTATAAATCTCTAGGGCTCGTACCTCGAGTAACTTCGGACTGTCGAATGCCTAGTGCTTGTTATGAAATCTGCTCTAGTTTAGCCAAATGTGTTTTAGACGATAGATATTTGAACTGCGGGATTTTTGGAAGAGTTAGGGCGATTGCCTGGAATGCAAAGGGCTATTTGAAGAACGCGGGTGAATTTTTATCTGCAAAAGTTTGACGAGTTAAAATGTAGGTTAGGTTATTCTTAACAATGCATTTTACATACGTTGTACCATTAAAATAGGTAAATAAGTAGTCATACTGATATGTTAAACGAAATTATATCGCTCCATAAGAAATTTTATTCTTTTAACTAGGTGCAATTTTATGCATCCAGTAGGTAATAACATCTACTTTGTGCCTATAATTGTCCTTCATTCGCATTTTTATTCATAATTGGGCAATTCTCTACGCTTGTTAGGTATCATGCTTGTTTTTATGGCACCGACAATATTTTTTACCATCGAATAAGTATCAATCACAGCAATTATGAGGCTTGACATCCGTCACAATCACAAGCAATAGGAAGCTGAAATGAAAAATTTAAATGCTCCTAGGTTTCAAGGTCTTCTTCAAATCCAGTACTTGCCTATACAAACTATATCTACAGTTCTTGAGTATCTGCCAAGCTGGTTAAAAATGTATCAACCTAACGCTACGTATTTTTAACATAATATTTCTAATTGCGCAACATGTTTTAGTCTCCGTGATAAATTTTCTCTTTCACACACAGTGACCCTTTCATAATCATATAATTTAAATCCAAAACATAATAGTTGATGATACAATCTCTCTAATTAATAGTAACGATTACGCTACACGCACCTTCAGCATCGTAATCAATCCCAATATTTATGAGCTATTAAATCACAGTCAACCATGTTATTCCATCAGTTTGGCTCCAATGCAAGATGGATCGTTTCGATGGAGAGTCGTATGCAACGGTAATCGAGAAACGTGACCGAACAGATAATTCTCAGTCGCCTGCACAACTGAAGGCGATAAATTATAATATCGTCACGCTCAATATTTATATGTACGAGTAAGGAAGCCGACTCCAAGCTAGTTGGGAGAAGGCTAGGAAGATGATGATCACTTGAGGGATAACAAACAGCTATAACATAACACTTATGCATAAAAAAACATTTTTAAGTGGAAGATAAATGTTGCTGGTTGCAAACCCTATGCAATATCTGCAGATTATTCTAGTAAACAGTGGTCGCCCCTAGATGGACATAAGCATTGGCACCAAGAAACAGTGCAGTGATAATATAACTATTTTGAGTGACAGTTAAATATGAAATAGAACTAGATAAAAAAAAATACTCAGGTATAAAATGAGGTTATAAAAATTTAAATACCCAGAAACACTAGTTTTTGTTGAGCTATAGATAACCTTTGAAGAACGCAACCAGCCGATTTTTAGAATACTTATCACTTATTTTGCGTCGACAAAAACATAAAATAAATGAAGTATGAAGGATCATGTGTGGTGTAAGAAATTAAAAGCCTGTTCCTGACAATCTAAGAACTTGAACCTTACATAACATAGCTAGGCACCTTAGATAGATAATATGGCGTGAGCACCGATGGTACTATTTCAGATATGTCTTGCATAAACTTAATTAACAATGTCTTAAATGTTGCAAAAGTCGTAGGCATTAGCTAGGTGCTCTAGCTCCTAAGCATAAATAGCTTGCCTCACAGGTATATTTTATTAGACCTATACTACAGATTGTGTTCAAAGCGACAACGAAATAAATGGTAGGTAAGCATTTTAGAAAGGCAGGATCGTTCGTGTGTCGAATACGGGTAGAGCCTTGGAGAAGTGACTGGCTCTGCACACGGAGATCCGTATCCTGACTCGACTAACTCACACCACACTGATCTACAGATACCGCTCGTTTAGCTTATATATTCAACAAATTATTTTAATTAGATAAATATCAAGTCTATAAGACCGGTTCGAGATTTCCTTATCTTCATACCATCGTTAAGGAGCAGGTTGGTGCTAATGGGCAAGGAAAGATGATCAATCTGTCTAGATAAAACCAACATGATATGATTTCTAGCCTTTTTTTTTTAAGTGAGAAATCGACAAATATCTTTTTCCGTTCTGGGTGGAACGAGAGTAAGTGTCAGACTTTTACTGACTAAAACCTATCTGTTCCTTCAATTGTCCATTGTGTTCCAGGACCACGGTACCTAACTTTTTCGAATAATCCCGAAGCTCTTGTAGGCTTCCTAGTCCCACAGAACGATGCATACCCAGCCTAATAGGTAGATAGACGTACATCTAATGCCGACATTGACTGCTTATTGCGACACTTTCCCCAATTGCTCCATTTATTTATCTACGACTTATTAAATATAATCCTAAGTTAACAGATGAAAACGTTGCATTTTCCAGTTCAATTGCTGCCAATTAGCTCAGATTAGAAGTTGTTACGTAGAACAAACGTTTACACCTTGACCTGCAGATAATGATAGCGTCCTTCTGACTTTTAGACCATTCATGTCGGTAGAGAATAATAGAACCACTGTGGAACTGCCAACACACGTTTCAAACATTCAGCTGCACGAATACGCCCTTTGGCTATGTGCAGTCTGAAATATCAGATAGCTTTGTGTGCACTAGATGGCTAGACTGTCGATCGTAATATTTCTTTGAAAAAGGAGGTAGTAAGGCTTAGGAGGCTTAACCCAAATCTATCGCACTTTTAAAATTATACGGAACAAATCTATTTTTTTCAATATTCAGATTTTTTGTCATAAAATGACTTCAAACGGACATGCCTCTATCAACTTCAAATAGAAATATACAAGCATATTTTCGCGTGAAGAAGCTATTATGCGTAGGTATATTTTCGGTCTCTGTTTTATTAAAAGTCGATAGGCAGATACTACTTGGAAGTCGAAGTATTAAAATTTTGGATTGGTTCTATCATTCTAAAGGTGCGCTATGGCTACGTAGGTATCTGTAACCTTAGGTTACTGCCTTGAAATATGACCCACAAGAACTAAAGATTGAAAAATATTAAGTTCGCCATTCGATACTGTTATGTCTGTTAATTTAACACCCGAACAGGATATTAATTTACATACCTATATGACAGATACAGCACAATCAATCTCCTGCAGCTTGTCAGCACCGCCGTATGACTTCATGAACGTGAGATCAAATGACCAGATCTATTAAAATAAATACGACAATATCAGATCTGCTTAGTCATATACCGCATTTTGCTCGACGCTTATGCACAAAAGTGAGTGTAATTTTTGTGTCGTGAATGGCGGCGTTAAGGGCATTCGGGTTAGCCGGTGTCAGCGAAGGTCGTATATTAATAATATTCAATTATATGCGTAATTTATACGACCCGGATTAAAAGTTTACTTCCTGTGTTACGTGTTCTACAAGCTTTCTTGAAGACTACGCAGACGACGAAAACAAAACCACCTATGAGTATATCTAGATGAATGGTTAGATCATCATCATCATCATCATTTCAGCCAAGCGTCGCCACAACGAACGATCCACAACCTTCACCAAGTCATCAGTCCACCTTGTTGGAGACCTTTTAACGCTGCGTTTTCCGGTACGCAGTCGCCACTCCCGAACCTTTCGGCCCCAACGGCCATCTGTTCTGCGAGCAATGTGCCCTGCCCATTGCTACTGAAGTTTGGCAATTCTTTGTGCTATGTCAGCAACTTTAGTTATGTAAGTATCTATATCTGTATACAGAGCAAAGTACTTCGGAAACCCAGGTACCTTCCGTGAAATGGTCAGTAACACCAAGGCACTGCTGGCTTTCTTTGAGAAGCTGGGGTGGATCGAATGACCCATTTGTCCCACCCGTACGCGAAATACGCGCTTTAGTCGTGTAGTTTCGGATAACAGCCCGAAATACAATACAATACATCTAAATACATTCGAAGTTGTTCATGAATTGATAAGTAATTAAAGTTACTCTCGGTACATACAGAAATGTAACTAGATCAACGCAGCCGCCAGAACATCCTTCGGCTCAATAACTCTACCGAGGCTGTCGAGTATTACTAAGACAAATCGTGATCCTAGGTTCATTTGTCAAATAATGCACACCGTAATGATCAGTCATTGTTTCAATCAGTCACGACTCTGCGCTAATGCAGATAATCTTTTTGTATTATTATACTTACTAACGCGAGTGATAAGTGTGTGAACCGTTGCTTTGTTTTGTTCTAACTTTATAGACAGCTAAATGTTACTGGTATTTCATCGGTATTAAAATAGTAGTCGAATCTGCAGCATTGTCGATAGCCACACTCCTAGAAGCTCTTCTGATCAAGAGAGCTGTAGTGGGACTCTTCTCAAACAGTTATGAAGTAAGTCACTAATTAGAAAATTTAAAAAAAAATGTTGATACGCGCCATTAGGTAGAAACTTCAATCTCACCATGGCCATGCATCAAACAACAGAGAACATGCAATGCATTTGTATTGCATGTTCTGTGCAAAATAAGCTAACTAGCTTTGCTTGATAGTAATATAAGCTAATTAATAAAAATCTTAAAATTTAGACCAAATCCGTAGTTGGTTAATATACACCCAATTTAAAAACCAAGAAAGAAAAAAAGTAGGCATACCCTATGCCCCAGTACGAGATTGACGCCACGCTTTTATTCCTCGATGGTTGGGGTACCTAGGTAGATGCTTTTTTTACTTATAATGGTTTTAAATCTCCGTTAGTGTTGAGCCTTGAAGGTACCTAAGTCCAAGGCTTCTGTCTATTAAAACCATATCACGTGGTATCGTGGCGGTGTTGTATTATTGTGCAAAGAAAAAAAAATTGTCAGCAGCAGATAGCTGGGCGCTCGGTCACGCTGCGCAAACGCACGCACGACGGACCGTGCACAATGCGCACGTCTCTCAAATTATAAGTTAAACTCTTTGGAGACATCAAGATAGGCGTGCGTCATAGTTAAGTAACTGCCTACTTACCAGTCGTAAGTAACTGCTTATTTACGAATGTACACCTCGGCATAAATCTTTGGGGAAAACGGGATTTTTATATTTGTAAAGTTCGAAAAAATTAAAAGAAGTGGAAGTGAGTGGTGGTGGTGAAGTGGTGTGGGAAGTGGGATCAATTAAGTTCTTCAACCTGTAGTCCATCCTTATTAGCCCTTTCTGGTACAGAGCCGCGGTGACACTTTCGTTTCGAAAATTTCCTCTGTATACACACACAGGGGAAATATGTATATCACATCACTGATGGCTTTTTTGAGGAAGTCGAATCGAAAGTTTGCTAATTTTTTAGAAAGCGTTTTTTTTTCTTAAAAGAGTATTTAAGATAATACGTTAATAGGGATTATCTATTAGGTTATTATAAGTAGCTATATGAAGTAGGTACTTAATAAACTAGGGCGCTTTACCATCAACCATTGCATCAGTGCTAGATAGGAGGGATCGCAGTCAATTTAAAAGAAAACAATTCACATTTCTTTTTTTAGAATAGTATTCTCATTAACACTTATTAATTAGAAAAGAGAAAGCGGCTTTAATGACGGCAAAAAAAAATTGTCGCTCACGATTTTCTTCCTAAAAAGGGTGGATATGATAGCGAAAGGAAAGAAACTGAGATAAGAAGTGACAAATCCCATCCTGTTTCCTACTAGAGTCTGTCTAAATAGTCAAACGACTTGGGTAATTTTTAGAGTAAAATGAAATTTGATGTAGTCAACACTAGTTCAATGATCAAGGTTGATTAGGAGAACTTGATTATTGTTTACTAAGTAATAGAAGAACCTTATAAAAAGTATCAAATATAAGTATTTTTAAATGACTAAATATTGTAAAAAATTCCCAAGTCGATTGACTTTTTAGAGACTATAGACCATCAATAGTCGACCGCATAACGGCATTATGGTTCAGGAGACAAGATTAAGGTTAAACGACTGATGAAAAAATGCCAGTTAGCATATTCATCACACAGAGAGATGAAATGACTATTTGGCTTCAATATAAAATAAAAATAACGACAGAATGATGCTGCATAAAAATAATAATCATGACAGTTAATAGGTACTCAAATACCTACATTGATAGCCACGATATGCTGACTCCATTTAGTAATACAGATATTATTATTGTATCAAAGAGGAGGGTTGGGCTAGTGATACAGATTTATGAGTCGTACGTCGCGGGTTTTTAACCCGAGGCAGATGCTCTACTTTGTGATTTTTTTTAAATCTCTACTGCTCTCAAAACGGTGATGGAAAACATCGTGAGAAAACCAGCATGTCCTTGAACCAAAAATTCGAAGACGTAACAAGCACCAATCCGCACTGGGTTCGTGTGGAGGATTACGGCCTGTTTCCTTTAAAAGAGATTGCGCCTGAGTCCCAGCAGTGGGAACATTATAGGCTGATTATGCTATTCTTATATCCTTATGCTATTCTTATTAGGTACATACGATATCGGAAATAGCTTGACGTCATTGCTAATAAGGCGAAATTGGTTTCTTAACTCCAAAGCTTAACTGGTGTTACTTAACGCGGAAATGCCACATCCGATAAAATGAGGCATTTTATTATTCTTATCCGTAAAAGAACTTTCGCTGGCGCGAGTTTTGACAACATATTGTATCGATTTCCATCCGTTGGTCATCAGTAGGTATCTTCGTGCCATAATGTATGAGAACTAGCACTATACCCGTGACTTCATTCGCGAGAATGTTTTCATAAAAACTTTAACACTACTAAAGCCAAATTTTGATGTCTATATTGTTCATTTTGGTTTGAATTTGTGCCAAGATTGATGTTTATTAATCCAAGAAATAAAAGTATTCCATACAATCTTTAAACCCCCTTAAATTTTACTAGTAAGGGTAGTTTTGAAAAACAAGTAATGATAACCTTTATAGTTTACTATTTGTGTTACCTTTTAAGTATATTGGCAAATGGAATATGATTTTTTACAAACGAAATTCTACTTTTTTATCCCTTTAATAGTACTCGTCTACATTTAAAAAGGAAGCCTTGTGCAGTATTTCATGTTCAGTTTCGCCTATGCGTTGATATGTCAGTCAGTCAGTTTCTCCTTTTATATATATCCATCCACCTATAGATGATGCGATCGTTCACAGCTCCGATATGTTGAATGCGTGATCAGGCGCACTTTCACTTAATTTTATTAAGAAAAAAACGACTTGTTTTTGTGTGGCTGCTCAAATTGGGTTTCATCAGGTATGGCTATTGCGTGCTTACCAGGTTCAGATTTTTTTCCATTAGAAATGCTCACCATCGTGAAAGGTTGGATAAAATATTGTGATATGTTCGAAGTGGTTTTTCTTTTTTTCGTTAGTTTGTGTGGAGTAAGAGAGTATGAGACTTTTTAGTACTAAGACCCACTCGTGTTCGTTTAGTTGACTTTGCGTCCCAGCTAGGGCATCAGTGACTCTTTCATAAAATCATACTGCTCTAGGGCAATAGGGCCCATAATAGGTATGGCCACTAAGTGCCTATTAAGTTAGTAGTACTTCCGTTATCTGCTATTAATATATTATCACATTAATATTATAAAGGCGAAAGTTTGTAGTTATGTAGGTATGTACATATGTGTGTGTGTATGTTTGTTACTTCTTCACTTTTAAACGTCTGTATGCTTATACATCCGAGTAACATATTAGCTATAATTATAATTTATAATGAAGGGAAGTAAGTACTAATTAAACGTGAGCGAAGCCGAAGTAGAAACTAGTATTATCTATATTTGTCAGCGTAACGTTGTCAAAATTCATTTTCTTTTTCTACCAAAAAACTGAATAAGTAAAGTAGGTAACTGAAGCACAATGTAGATCCGGTCGTTAGTTGTTATTATTGTTATACAATCTCTCTTCTCTAAAAATTGCCGTGATCCGAAGTCATCCTCGTGTCGCGTTATTTACCATAAACAAAAACCCAAACTTTGAGAAAGTAAGTTATTAAGGTGAAAGCGAAACTCGACCACAGAGTACGGGACAGACGCCAAAAGATATTACATAAAACGAGTCTTGTTTACCGATTAGGTGAGATTGTGTGGTGGATAGTGGACACAACGACCCGCCGGCCACAACCAACGACTGCCGTGACACATAACTCTAGGAAGGAACACAATGACCAACGAAGTGTGAACGTCATGATAGGTGCTATGGGTATTTTGTGTATTCATGCGTGGCCTTTCTGTATTTCTAGATTTTTTAGCATCCGCGTCGTTAGGAACTTATAAAAACTTTATAAGTATTCATCTGGAACTGACTACCTACAAGGAGTCAGTAAGCAGTGCTCTATAGTCCAACTAATACGACATAATACTACAGACCATAAACCTGATGACGAAGACCTGATGATGGTGACCTAGAACTGGGAAGTGGCTGATGGAAATCTGGAATGCCTTCTAGTAGACACATCGATTTTAGGCTCATTAGATTCGTCTTACCCAGTTCTAGTTCCGCAGGAGAACCAAAGTTGCCGACATAGCACGAAGAATCACCAAACTTAAGTGGCAATGGGCAGAGCACATTGCTCGCAGAACAGATGGCCGTTGGGGCCGAAAGGTTCTGGAGTGGCGACCGCGTACTGGCAGACGCAGCATCGGAAAGCCTCCTACAAGGTGGACCGATGACCTAGTGAAGGTTGCGGGAATCCGTTAGATGCGGGACGCACAGGATGGATCATTGTGGTGACACTTGTAGGAGGCCCATGTGCAACAGTGGACGTCTGTCGGCTGAAATAATGATGGTGACCCAGTTCTTTAACTTTTTATTATAGATATTATGCGTCAGAGGATTTTTTTAATTTTTAATTTTGTTATTTACTTTAAAATCGCCAAATGAGTTCTCCCGGTCTTAGTGAAGCGACAGGGCAGTGTCAGAGTTTTATTCCGCAACCGACCGACTAACTCGTTGAATGTATTTGCTATTAAAACCAGCCAGAATCAAGGTTGTTTTACTACTTTATTTTAAGAACTTACATCCATATTATCTTGTTATATTTTACCAATTAATTAAACGAAATCTGGTAACTCTTTGATTAGAACTCAATTAAGTTTCAGTGTAGTAGGTGATGTCTTTATAATGTAAATATTAAAAAACAACATGGAATAAAATATAAAAGTTTCCACGAGAAGGAAAGTTTGTAAAAACAAATTTTGGTGTAACAAGAGAAAGATCTTCTAGGTCTATTTTCCATGTGTTGGTTAAAAGTTGTAGAATTTTACTCAACAAAGTTAGTTTATCCCTCGCCATTACTAGCTCGCAAAAGTTTCACCAGTAAATATTTGTGGAAACTGCAAAAACAGAAGCCTCTAAACCTCGAACAGCTCGTTTCTAGTTTTAACGCTCATTATATTGCATACAAAACAGCTGTAAGTATCTCCGGTCATCCAACAGAATACAAGGCTACTGACCATGCATCTTTATGTTACAAGCATCCCGAAGACACTTCAACTAGGCAACTACTTCTAGTAACAATGGTTTCTCTTCCAACATTATTTTTAAATTATATGTAAAATATACCATTTATGTAAATGGTTTATATATCGATGCAACCTTCTTTAGAAAATTAAAACCTACGTAGTCAACTAGGTCAAGATCCCAAACCGTCTTCAAACAACTTATGCATCCGATGACGTTCTTTTACAAATTCGTATCATGGTCAACTTACACCAAAATAATTGATCCATTATTCTATCTCACGCTGTTCGGATCTTCATTGTTAACTCCGTGAGACCGTTCGTTGCACTTTTTACAGCTAAGTGACCCTACGTATACTTTTAATAATAGGTAATTGATAGGTGCAAGTGGTCCACAATGTGTGGTCTGGTGTTTCTTCACGCTATCCATTCCATTGTTTGTTATTCGCATGGTGTAACAGTGCTAGTCGTTTAAACGGGGGCCTGCGAGATAGCCAAACCTTCCTTTACAATATTATGGTAAACGCCATATTTGCAAATCTCGGCTACTTTGATTACAATGGAAACGGACCCATTTATTTGAATAACCTTATCAGTCATCGTGACAAACGAACCGTGTCAGGTAAATAAGTATTTAGAATTGAATTGCTGGACCTTAACTACAGTTATTTCCTTTGATGTGACCTCTGAAGGTCAGGTCACAACAGATGATACTAGTTTTACAAGACTGATTGAATGGATAAATACATTGGATTCATATGAAGCTAGCTGCCTTGCTTTTTCCCAGATATGCTGATAACAATTTCTAATATCACCGAATGCAGCTGGTTATATTAGTAGGTACTTTACTGTTTATCTTACATCCACAACCCAATTACCTCTTGGAAAGACTGGTATGAGATTTACGTACATGGGATCTATCAATATCTTTATTATTGTATATTAGAGGTTCATTAGTTCTACCATAGAGCTATTCAAATGTCAGCAGATTTAGTTCCTAGCACACGTAATATTTATAAAGCCGCAGAACAACATGTTCAGTCTAACGTCAAGTTAATTAATCAAGTTTTAAATAAGGACCGGCATGAAATGTCGTTTATTACGTCCTTATACAGCTTTTTGTAACATTCATTTCATTGCGAAACTTTATCAGACCATGATTTTATAGCGGTTTGGGATCTAACGACATACGCTCCATTTTTAGAGGACTTACTATGCCAATGTATCACAATAATGTCTTGATTAGACTTTGATAGTTGGTAACATACCCAAAAATCGAATCACCAAATCAATCAATTGGATTCAATCAGTCCTCAATGAGTTCTATCGTAAAGAAAAACTATTACAGAACCGCCTTGGAGCCAACATGACCTGGATTTTCAAAGCAGGACGAAACTATACGCTACCCCCGTAGCCCCCTACAGCTAATAACAGCAAGATACCATAAATAACAGGTTATTAGACGAACATCTCACACAATACCCCACAATTCACCAGACGGCGGCGCCCATTTCCAGTGGTTTGACATCTGACCCTCATCTGTAGCGGCTTCATGTCTCAATCTCAACAGTCATACAATGGGATAATGTGAACACGACGCACGCTACACTTACCTACTAATGCGGTTAATTAAGTAACCGTGTTAATTACGGTGTAACAAATAGACGCGTGTCGCGTGCCACGCTCAGTTCAAGGCTATGTTTGTTTACGTAAACTCGCGAGTATACCAACAATGTTGATCAAGCAGTCAAATTGCCAACGTTATGGTGTTTTTCGAACCATTCTAGATCGTTTAAACATTTGCCTTCAACTTTATCACACATCTAGTTGTTCCATTTTAGACGCCGAAGTAGCGTCTTTTAACTGTTGTGTGAACGATTATCTAATATTTGTTAATATTGACACAGAATATTGTAATCAATTCGATGTGCCAAATTTTAAGCGGGTAAATCTAAGTTACCTACTTCACGTAAATCACGATGTGTTTAGCAATTTCTGACTTTACTTATGAAGGAGTTCATCTTCTTTATTTCAGTGGAGGAAATCAAGAAATAACTTGGAGCGAGAGGGAGTGTGATAATTTTACTGACTAAATCCTGAATGTAGACAGAGAAATGGTCTGATACGAAATGTATGGTTGCGTAGGTAGGTATCAACTTGAGGATTCCATGAAATATGACAGGCAAACATCATTACAAGAAAATCGTTCCAACTATAGCAGTAGGTACGATCGATACAATACATGTGAAGGTCTTATTGATTGCCGTGAGAACTGCGAGATTGCAGACGGCAAACCATTGTTTCCAATTAACTGTCTATGAAATCTATTCAGCAGAAATGCGATGTTTAATTAGTAATTATGCGCAGTTATAAGCCTATAAATTAAATTACTTAATAACCGCAGTCGGTCCATAAAGGTTTGCACGTTAAATGATAGCTTACCCGTTCTTACATAATCTATGATTTACGGTGATGTCGAACATCCGTATCGCCACGGTCATTGGTCACGGTGTTGCATTCATATTATGTGATTGTTTTCGACGCTAAATCCTCTTTTGTAGCTGGTATAAGTACTGCTTGCTTGACTGCATGTTTCAGTTCCAGCTTAGCATATAGGTAGGCACGTAGATATCTTTATTGATGTATTCTTGGTATGGACATGTGAAAAGGAGAGATGAAACGCATATTGCTAAAAAAGTTATGTGTTTAAATGTGGATGGATGTAGGGGGAGAGGGAGGCCAAAGAAAAGATGGATGGATTGTGTAAGAGTGATATGAAAGAAAAGGGAGTTGATGATAGCGTGCTGAGTAACAGGACAGAATGCAAGAAAAAACGTGTTGCGCCGACCCCAAATAAAACAGGATAAGGGCAGAAAGAAGAAGAAGAAGAAGAGATATATATAGAGATATCTTTATTAACCCTAACTTAAACTTTTCAATACTTTCTGATATTTTGTAGCACAACAGTTCCATCTAACTATATGGAGAATTTAGAAAAAAAATTAAATTTCAATTTCAAATTGGAAATTTTTGAATTTGAAAAAGTTGACAAGTGGATCAACAGAAATCTAAAATTTTTGGAGGGAGTAGACGGATATTGAACGTCCATTATACATTATATTTGAATAATATGTTGCAACATTTGCATGTTGGTAATAGAGTGTTGAATATTGTTACCATTTTCTTTGATCGGGATATTTTCTTGATTTAAAGCGAAATTATTTTACTTATTTTAGTTCGTTTTAATTAATTTAGAGTTTTTATAATATATTTTTTTTTGTTTCACTGTAATTCTTTACTTGTTTACCTAGTAATATTATGTACGTACGTACTTTATAATATCTAATATACTTACAACCTTATTTTTAGTCTAATATTTTGATACCTATCAAAAATCTAAGTACATTTCAAAACTGTATAAGTTTTAAGCCAGTGGTGGTACATGGTCACCGGGCCACCCGGGTGACTGCGAGGAGTTGTTTTGCTTCCGGATTCGGACCCAGCTGTGCGTTGGCGCCTAATGCCCGCTATGACCTGCTGTGGCTTGATTAGTACATAGTGTCGGTGGTGTCCAACTTATGATCTTTTTAAATAATTTGTTATATAAAAATCTCTTGTCAGTGCTTTATGAATTTTTAACAGTTTTTTTTTTTATGGTGGGCAAAAATCATCCAATGACAAGCCCCGCTCTTGGGCGGAGCGGGAGCTAGTGTCAGACTCTTACTAACTAAAAACCCACCCCGTTCTTTCTAGCCCTCATACCGGGGCTCGAGCTCCCTTTCGGATAACCCTGGCCCCAGTAGGCTTCGACCTCACTGGGTCCCTGCTGTTGGTGACAACTCCTTGAGGCGCGCGGGAACAGTGTGCGCCGTCGACGTCTTGGGCTCGGTCCAGACAGTTACCGGACGGTTGGACAGCGAGTGACCCATGGCTCGCCGACCGCAAGCCTGCGTCTACGGTGGCCGGAAATCGGGATCGCAATCCCGGCGGCGGCTGGGGTGCTGTGAGCGCCGCCGTTGCCTGATGCGGTCGGCCTCCTCTTTTGCTAACATTACTGCTTCGCAGAAGGAGGCGACTGCCTGCCACTCCTCCTCGCTCCGGACCATGGCCTGTAACCAAGGCCCGACGCGAGAGATCGCCGCCGCCGATCGCCCTCACGAGGGCACGGCGATGCTCTGCCCAAGCGGGGCACACCTCTACTGTGTGCTCCACCGTGTCCTCAAGGCGTTCCGCACAGTGGCAACACCCGGGCGTCACTTCCGCACGAATCCGGTGCAGGAACCTTCCGAACTTGCCATGTGCGGTGAGAACCTGCGTCATGCGGAAGGTGAGGACGCTGTGAGGTCTTTCCAGCCACGCCTCAAAGAGGAAACCTACCGCCATAATTGTGGCGTGCCCAGGTCTGAGAATAGATCGTAGGCTATATTTTTCACCCTCTTGTCCCCATTCCGACCATACTTATTGTTATAAATCATAAGATATGGGATTTGAACGCAAGTTCTCGGAAACATAACGTAGCAGATTACTTACTTAGCCGTGAATATTCGATTCGAGACGGTTGACATGATTTCTCTTTAAAGAGGAAACCTGTAGTTAACGACTGAGAGCGTCATTTTGTTTTACTTTAACTAATTTCTTAGAACACAAACTGGTTTATGACTTGAGTATTAATGCAAAGAAACTGAAGCTAGAATTACATTAGACCGACGGCGACGCACACGTATAACACGCCTGATTTGTACGTAGAACGATGTCGCGTGGCGTGTATCAAGTGTAGCTCTACAAGTCTAGTTTCCATATAAAATGAATTTAGACTTTGAGACCGATGAGCTCGGATCGGCTTGTGTGTAACACGTGTGAGCAGTGTAGTTCTACCTTAAGTAGATACCAAGTTGGTGTAGTATTCGTAAACTCACAAACGTTGCTGTCTAAACTCAAGCGTACCTTTTTTGGGTGGCAAAAAATCAAATAATTTGACCCGATCCAGGTGGACTCTCGTCCACCGAGTGACCACAGGGAGAGTCATACTTTTACTGACTAACGTTCCTTTAGTTGCCAGTTGCGTTTCAGGACCGCAGTAACTCTTTAGAACAATCCCGCAACCCTGTGAGCTTAAGCGTTCCTAGATTTGATTCCCGGATCTGGCAAAGTGTTATTAAGTTTTGCATTTGCAATTTCGTAGTAGTAGTAGTTTTGTAAGAAAAGCTTGTGTGATCAACAAAGAAAAATGAGAAGTGTGCCGGGCCCGTGTCTTTTCTTTATAGATAAATCCCAACACGAAGCCTACCGTGAACTGAGCTACGCTACAATTGTCACTAAATAGAGGTCATGTATTTTGTCTATATCAAGTCAATAGGTAAAAAGTGCACGGAGATGTGATGTCACGCGATATTTGTGTTTACATGACCAAAGAGAAAATACGCGTCAAATATGTTTGGGTAGCATAATCAGCCTTTTAATGTTCCCACTGCTGGGACTCGGGCCTCCTCTGTAGGAGAGGGAATGGGCCGTAATAATGCTGTAATCCACCACGTGGGCCCAGTACAGGTTGGTGAATGTCACGTGTCTTCGAATTTTTTACTCTAGGCCATGCCGGTTTCCTCATGATGTTTTCCTTCACCGTTTTGAGAGTGTAGTGATGATGAATTAAATTCCCAAAGCAATACGGCTGGCTGGGCTTAAACCCGCAACCTACAACTTCTAAGTCAGGACCTTTACCACTGGGCCACCATTGCTGCAATCTTTGTGGTCTGGTTTCCGCACTCAGTCCTTGGTGGATCATTTTAGTAATTATCCACACAAGTAGTGTGGATACACTACGTGTCGCTGTCCGATCGTCCGGTAATTGTCCGGACCGAGCCCAAGACGTCAACGGCGCGCACTGTTCCCGCGCGCCTCAAGGAGTTGTTAGCAACAGCTGGGTCGAAGCCTACAGGGGCCAGGGTTATCTGAAAAGAAGCTCAAGCCCCAGTATGAAGAGGCTAGAAGAACCGGGGTGGGTTTTAGTCAGTAAGAGTCTGACACTATCTACCGCTCCACCCAAGAGCGGGGGTTGTCATAAGATGATTTTTGCCCACAGAAAAAAAAATAGTATTCGCAGGAATTGCATAAGTTGGTTCCGCCATCTCATTTCTACCATCGGACTTCCTGACATACGGCGAGTATCCACCCTTACATTGTTGAAATCTCTACGGTCTGAACTAAGCGTTTCGCCACGTCGTTTATACCGCGTACATCGAAAGACTGGAACAATTTGCCTACTACGGTCTTCCTGTCCAGCTAGAGTGAATAGGCTTTTAAATAAACTAGTGCGCCTCACCATAAACGATTTCATCACTGCTTACCATCAGGTAGGATTGCCGTTAAGCACTAGTTTATATCAATTGATAAATATAGGTACAGTACTTAACAAATGATTGTTAATTTCTTGATCAATTTAAATTGCTTCCTGCCCGTACTAAATGCCAACATCGAGACTGCCGTACAGCCGTTTGCTCTTATTTGAAAGCTGGTTTCATTGGACATTTAGGTATCCGTGCATAATTGACCCGAAGAACCAACACCGAAGGGTGTCGTAAGGTAGTGCAATGTTTATATAAAATGTTTATAACTCATTATCATAACCGAATGTAGGTAACTAATCATATTAATTAATTTCGTAACTAAGAAGTGATCAATACCAATTGGTAAATAAGTTCTTAGCTGATATGCTTAGTAGGAATCTTTTTTAGGTAGTAAAATCATTCAACAACATCTCCCGCTCTTGGGCAAGGTTGTGTCAGACTTTTACTGACTAAAAACCTACACCTGTTCTTTTTTTTGCCTTTCATACCAAGGCCGCGGTTTCCTTTCAGAAACGAACCTATGCCTATCAACCCCATAGACTTCGACCCAGCTGCCTCTTATAGATTATTAAGATTTCTGTGGTTCCTAGTGCCTACGGTTTGTTGACATTTCCTTGAGGCGCGCGTGGAACACTACGCGATATCGAGGACTTGGCTTTAGTAGGTACTGCCGATCTGGTCATGATCTTGAGATCTGGTGGGATCTGGTCAGCAGAATTTTTCTAAAGCGTCCATGGAACGCAAATGGTAACTAAAGGTGGTATTCAGTCAGTACAATTCTGACAATCCCTCATCATCTAAGATTCCCAGTAGAAGTCTTATGAAATTGAAAGCTGTTAAAAAAATCAGCTTCCTTGAAATAACGAATATTTTCGCGGAATTTAAAGTTTCTAGACGAGTTAATTAGTCATATTGCCTTATTGACCTAGCTCAGTCAAAAATTACTAGTAACGAAGCAAATAGGAGACGATTTACAAAGATATATTTAGAATAATAGAAAACGTTTATTTTCTCAGCACAAAGTTACTTAATATTGCTAAAACTTTACAATTTACCTACACCCCGGTGGTTTAACTAAGTAAGAGACTGATGCCTGAATTAGGTTTCCATATAAACCTGTATCCTCCTGTCACCAGGTCCCTCTCGCAGCCATAGAACCAGGGTATATATTTTTTATTTTTCTATGTCCTATATTGCATTTTATTTTTTAGAATTTTGGCATTAATACCTAATGAAATATCAAATACAATGAAAATTGTTCCTGATAAATAAATAAATATAATATAATATAGAAATAGCTACACAGTACAGAGAAGTTTTTCAAGGTTTAAAATCAATAAAAAATAAAAAAGGCAATGAAAGCATATCTGGTGTTTTTTTCGCGATTCCAGTATTTTATAAAACGACCTATATGTTTTGTTTTTGTAGCCGTTCATGCAGCATGAAATAACAATTCGTGATTTTGCCAGAAAAGTTGTATTTAGACACAAACTGGATTCTTTGTCTACACACCAAGACACGGAAGTAGCAACAAATCGTAACCGATTGTGAGTTTCGATTCGTGACTCATTCGACAATAATTGCAATTCAGAACGAGAGATTTATGATAGCTTATTAATTCATGTCAGATTGATGGAGAAACTATAGGCTATTTATGTAATGTGTTAAAAATATGTCGGTATTGTAAGAGTATGCTATGCTTGGCAGTAGCGTAGCTACTAAGGAGCTAGGCGGGGCACTGCCCCGGGGCCCTCAACATCAGAGGGCCCCTAAATCCTGATTAACAAACCGCTTATTGAATGAACGAAAAATATTTCTGTTGATACTGATAGTGATAGTGATAGTGAGTCAGATAATGTGACCACTGCAGTATTGGTTGAAAAGCCTACTCATGAAGATTCGGTAATTAGACTGTGAAAAATATTGTTGCTGATCATATTAACGAGGACCATGTCTCCGTATCATTGTGTGCATGTTAAAGACAAATCTTCTTATAACTTGAAATTTACATAAAAAATAAAGTTGGTTGCATTTTAAAAATATGTTGATAAAGCCTAAACAATATAGGGGGTTTGTTTTTGCCGCAGGGCCCTTGGTTTCCTAGCTACGCCACTGATGCTTGGCACGTGACAGCCGTGGCTCTGTGGTCAGTGGTCACAACTGAGGTCGGGGTCGGTCATGAATGTGCGGAAGGTGAAAGCGATCCATCCGTATGTAACGCTACACTCGTGCTCTATAATCACGTAAATATAGGACTATTACAGCCATATGGAAGGTTTCCAATCGATAAAAAAATTAACGCGGAAGTGACCCAGTCATTAATCCAGTTAATGTGCCAACTGACGCAGGCTAACTTAATGACGTTATGGACTGAAGCTTTTTAAAACAAGGCCAATTGATTGATTGATTGAATGAGTGATTGAATTAGGCAAATACCTGACCACTATTTGATGAAAAAAAAATGATTTGATCGAACTGAAGATACGTAAGTATTGAATAACAATTACTTATGTTGTTCTCAGTAGACGGTATCATTTTCTGAATAACTTTAAACGAAAGACCATCACAGTCTACTGCAGGACAAGCATCACATCGATTTCAGTCCACTTTGTGGTATGTGCTGATCTCAGTGGTACCCAAACTGTGATCCGCGAACGGTGGTGGTCCATAAGAGCTAAAATACGGTCCGGGAGGTCTAAAATTTAAATTTTTTAAATGAAAAGTACATAGTGATGCGAAAAATGTAAAAATCTTAAAATCATTTAAGATTTTATCAAAATTATTTTGTATCCTACGATAATGCCCTAACAACAACAAAAAAATAAAAGGATCCCGGCAGTGCTAACACGAGCTCTTGACGCGATCCATTTTACAACCTACACTGAACTGGTATATAGACTGTATAACCACATCCCTCTTTTTTACTCGCACTGACATTTTAGCATAACATAGTAAGCCCCTGGTCAAAAAAGGTTGGAAATCACTGCCATAGGTAGACTTAACAAGCAAAGAGAATAATAAAGATAGTGAGTAAGAGAGTGTGATAGTTGTGGAAAAAAAATAAAAAAAAGAACCCGCATAGACTACAAATGCACAGATACATGACGTACACAACATAGAACCGAAGTTGAAACAAGTCTTATCAATACTAATCATCCCATAACATCTCGGATCACACAGACTCACAGTTATTTAAGTTAGTGGTCCGAACTACAGCTGCGCAACGAAGTTACTTAAATTCAGCACGATTATTACAAGAGCATTGAAGGAAACTTCCTATTATTTACCAATCCAATACCAACAACTCACTCAATGCATTCTAAGCAGGTAGACGTTTTATTGTATTTTTTCGGTGCTGAAAGCACGGAAGCAATTTTTGGCTGAACATTAAATCAGATATACCTTTAGCAATGCATAAGTAAAACCTGTTTAATGCCTTTTCCGGACTAGGTCAAACTAAAAAAATATAACTCGATTATATGGAATTAAAAAAACAGTGCCTAGCAGACATACTTCCTTGATCCGAAATCGATTATTATGCATTTACTTTCGGTTTTTAATTTAATGATAATAAAATTATTGGAATTGAAGAATGTTACGCAGAACTGTATAGGATCAACGCAATTTAATTACAACAATTTAAAATAACATTTGCAAAAAAATCATCTTAAAATCCCTATCATAGCAATGACTCTCTACTGTTAACATATCAGTAGAACAATTCCATTAATAGTACACTATATAAGTGTGTAATGTTAGTGATTACCGTCGAGGCGGTATTTAGACCCGAGCCGCGGCGAGGGTCTTAAGACAGCCGAGAACAGTAATCATTAATTACTTCATTAATAACTTTTGTGGCGCTAAATATCTGACCACTGAAATGAATAAACGGGGGTTGACCGGCGTCTCGTGGGAGACGACGCGCGCCCATCCTGATACGATAATGTAATAAAATCGGGAGAGGTTGAACAAAAAGGTTTTAACTACAATTTAGCACTAGTGCGTTATGGTAATCAAAATGTCACAGTTTGATAACAAGAGCCATTATGTACTTAAGTGCAGTGCAATAAGAGTCACTTTCTGAGCAAGTGTATTGAAAAAAAAGTGGTATCAGTCACATTGTCGCAGCACATCAGTGAGAGCTGCTAAACTTCGACTAAAACAGTTAAAATATTAAAGTGACTACGTTCTCGGTCTTGTACATATAATTATTCTGAAGACGCGTTGCGTGACCGTTGCATCAAGCTTGCATCATGAGCTCGTGCATCGCTGCATCCAAATAAAAGAATTTATTCAAGTAACTGAAATGATTTTATATAATTAAATGATTCGTGTAAACATTTTCCTGCTCAAATAGGTGGCAACAGAAGCAGTAATCATTAATTTCAGCTAATTAGCACTCCTTTTAAAAACTCGTACAAACACATAATAAGTATTTAAAATTGGAAGAAAGTGATTGTCGGAAGTATGTAGGTAGCTTATTTTATACCATTTTTTTATTATTCAATTAACCTTTTAAATTAATGATTTTACTAGGCATAAAATTGACAAGCGATTACGGTAGTGCAGTATAAAACGTGTGCTAGTACCTAATCCATAAACGTATATAACAAACTGTAGTAGCTGGTTCAGTTGTTCACCCGGAACACTAGGTTACGGAAGGTAAGCAATTATGATCACCTAACGTTACCTATAAGTGTGATATAAGAAGAAACGGCGAATAGTGTTATCATGACATAATTATCTATGATAAGTAGGTTTGTAGGAGTCTGCGTAAGGCGCGTATGGTCAATACATATTAAGCATTGCCCATTGCCTACGCGTGCATTGCATATTCAAAAACAAATCCACTTAAGCAGGCGTGGAATACTTCTCCACATCTCTGTTACCTGAGTATGTTAAAAAAACATGCCCAGAAGACTAGTGGACCTGGTGGTATTGCCACGTTGAATTGTAATGCTCATTTCTTGCGTAAAGACCGAGACAGGCAGCGTTTTGATTAAATATTATGTCTTTGAAAAGATGACGTGTGCTTGGACCCTTTAAATCGAAGCAAAACGTTTCGACCGCAAATTCGACAAAACCTAATGGGTTTTGTCGAATTGGGGGTCTAAAGTCGAAACAGCTCTTTCTTAAATAAATTGATCCAATCCGTAGAACAATGTCCATGAAAATGTTCCTTATTATTTTTTAATTAATTAATCCGTTCGTATTATGCTAATGACAGTACGTAATTCTTATTGTTATTCGACAATTAGTCTACATTTCTAGTCTCGCTCGCTACTTGGCTTTCAGATCAAAGTCGAATTTATAAATATAAATAGCATCAACACGATCATCAAATTAAAATTAATGTTTATGAAAGTAGTCAGTGTAAATTACTTATGTGAGAATAACGATAACGCTCATGTGTTCTAGAAAACCAGATTGACAGTATTATTCTAAACAAAAACATATCATAAAAAATCCATTTACACCTTAGGTTTGATGACGTGGAATGTTAAGAATAATATTTTCATAATATGTTAAATGCTTATTAATACTCACTCACTTAACATTAATATTATACATACGAAAGTTAGTATTTACGTATATGTGTGTCTGTGTATATGTTTATTACTCTTTCACGTTCTAACGGCAGAAACGTTTTAACCCTTCAGATACCGTCAATTAGAGACACAATAGTAAGACAATAGATGCGCGGCCACCGGGTGTCGCTTGGGGATTCATGAATTAAATAAAATAGGGCACATGAGTAGACTTGGAATAACACATAGGATACTTCTTATTCCGGAAGTATATTCCCTTTAGATAATTTAAATACGAGGCTACCTATTACTTTATTAAATGCCGAAGCTTTTAAAAAAATATGCATTCAGAAAAGATAAAGAAGATACACCGGAAGCATATTTTAATAAATTATTTTGCTGGCTACTTATGTAAATCAATTAATTATGAATCTTTTATTATCAAAGCTGTATGGGTAACCTAGTAGACAACTATTACGAAACATTAAAATTTATAACTGGGGAAGTGCGTGTCGGACTCGCGCGTTGAGGGTTCCGTACAAACTTAGGTACTGATTTTTTTTGATTCCGGAAAAAATTGTTTTTGTGGTGTAAATACAAAACAGTCTTTAGATTTGTCTATTCCTAAACTTGTGCTATAAGACCTTGCCTCATGCCAAATTTCAGGATTGTAGGACAACGGGAATTTTTCTATAGGTTTTGATTTTTTTAGTATTGAAAATACCTTAATTTCAACTTCATGCCTCCTTGCGTTCCTTGGTTGCCCGTTCTTGACAGACAGGCAACAAAGTGACCCTATAATGGTTCTGTTTTTAGCGACTTAGGTACGGAACCCTAAAAAAAATTATGCGAAAATAGAATTATTTAAACATTTATCTAAACAGTATGCTGCTGTAAATTATGTAACGACTATATAGCTAACAATGCTAACATATTTCGTCATCAAAGTCAGCCAACCATAATATTATTCAAATACTTAGGTACAAGCTGCGACAAGGACAATCACACACAGAAACCACAAAAATGCACCATTAACACAAGCAACAAGCATTTAAAAATAAAATGATCAATGGCATGTCAGTTGTCTATGATTGTCCGTGAGAAAAAGATCTAAATGGTATTTTTTTTAATTTTAGATTATGGGTTTTCTGTTTCTGAATTGACAGCGTGATTGTTCTTATAGATTTCCTCAAAGGACATCACCTTGTTCGTGAGAAAATTCTAATGTAGATATTATTCTTTCAAACCCTGACCTTAAGTCATTTATAAGTTTCTGGGCCAAAGGGTTCGCTTCTGAAAAGAAAACCCGGCCCTGGAATGGAGAGGGAATGGACAAATAAGGAAGTAGGAGTAGGTTACAGTCAGTAAAAGTCTGACACGAAAAGTGCGGGAGATGTCGTTAGATGATTTCCCACCAAAAAAAGAAGTCATTGAGTGGTATTCAACAGGCCTGCTGGGTCAAATAAATAGGTGATACATGTAATTTCAGACGGTGCCACAATGATCACGTGTTGCCGTAAACAGCCAAGCCAAGAGGAGACCCCTTTTTAGTCTCTTTAGGGATGTGCCTTTAATGGCGTTGCACAAAAATGTGAGTTTGTTGAGAAGTCATAGGGCCTTCTTGGATGGGGCTAATTTCAGAGAGGTAATAATACATTTTCCCCAAAAATCCAGGACGCCCCTTTGAAGGTTTCCCCCCGATAGCGAAAAAAGGCACGTGTAATTCCAAAGTGAGCCTCTTTGATGATGACACACCTGTCTATTTCAACTTTACAAACGTAGTAAATACATCGCCTAATGTGTCTTTCTTCGCTCTATATTAATTACGGAAATGAGAATAAGCTCTATGCTTGAAGGAGAAAGCTATTAAGTCGCGGACAAAAAGAAAAAGACGCATTTCCTTGTTTTAGAAATGTCCATCAGAGGAGAGTACTGTCGATTAGCGTATTTAATCTCACTGCGAGTAGACGAACAATTTATTACATCCGAGCAGTTACATCCGTTTCCTGGTTGAGAAGTTCTAAGATGGTGCCTTCAATTGAAAGTATTTAGTCTGATGGATATGGCCATATGTACGTTTAGGTAAATTGCATCTTAAGGCTTTGTCCGAGATAGTTATCGCGGCTCTGGGACGCTAGGGCAATTGACGGAATACTATTGGCTGGGTTATGTATAGTCAATAAAAGTGTCACAATCCCTCTCGCTCAACCCAGACGGGAGGAATTATTTGATGATTTCCGAATACAAATAAAAAAGAGGATAGATTTCATCTTCAAATGCCTCCTTCAACTCGCAATTTGTCATAATTTGTTGTTATAATCATTGGCATGCAGCGAGTTAACAAGTTTAATCAATTCTTAGTGCTTATTTAAGTTGACAGAGGACAATAGATACGTCCTAGAGCAAAGATTTTGAAATAGTTATGAGTTCTTCTATATTGAAAAGGTCGTTCAACATAAAAATGTATTAAGAACATCAAAAGAAAACCGTTCAAAGTCAAAGTCAAATAATTTATTCGCATAATATGTGTAGATTGTATATGGTACAAGAATGTTACATTATACAATACAGGAAAGATGAGAGGATTGGTTTTTTTTTTATTTTAGCGGTGGAAAAATCATCTAATGATATCCCCGCTCTTGGGCGCAGCGGGAGATAGTACCAGACTTTTACTGACTGAAAACTCACCTCTGTTCCTTCGTTGCCTTTCGTACCGGGGCTTGAGCTATCTTTCGAATTAACCCTGGCCCCAGTGAGCTTCGACCCTGCTGGGCCTCTACTGTTGCTGACATGAGAGGAATGGTTAGCTACCTAAACACACTCTTAACAGTTCAACTAAAACTTTTAGTTTATAACAACTAAAACCCATTAAATTAATTACAAAAACCACACAAAAATAATGTTACGCTAAAACACATCTAATGATAGGCTCAAAATAAAATAGTCTACGCTGCTATATAATTATTTACCAATCGTTTCTCACAGTCAAATACCAAGTCCTAAATACAACTTTAGTCTCACCAAATAAAGTAATTTAAGTTCAAAAGTTTTTGTGTAATTTCATTTTAATGACGGCATATTTAATTCACAACGTATTGTTTTACATTTTTTAAGTTATACGACACCACATATCGCGAGATGTCGACAGTCCAGTAAAAAAAGACATTGGTGTCGAAATTGCGACAGAATATACTTATCCACCTACTATACTTAGGTGGCTGTGTAGCTTATATTATGTATATCAGTTGCGACAGTGGAGGCAAGTGTTATGTAAATATATTGTGCCCTAATATATCGCACTGGTTAACTTGTTGTCCAATTAAGGATGGTTAAGTCGCCCTCATTTCATGATGTTATAAATGTATAAACTTTGGTATTCATAAGCAGATACAACTGCTAAATCTTCACCTAATTTTGAATGTGACTAAAGTTATGCTTATAGTTGGGTAAAATCACTGGATCTCTTTAGTTTTCACTGAAAGTATAACATTAGATCATCATTATTATCTGCTTCGCCTTTTTCCAACTATATTAGCCAGGATTTACTTAGTTAGGTAAGGTATGTATATCTTCGTGAAAATGATGGATTCAAGCACTAGTTATTAAAATATTCTCATCTAAGTCTGATGACTGATGACAAATTAACAATGTCTTCACTTTCAATGTATGATGCATGCAGTTTGAATGAGCAGCCTGGTGTCGTCAATTACTGTCAATTTACTGAAGCTGTATCATTCAAGAGTATTAACATGTAAGTAAATATATTAATATTTTCCCCTTTATATAAGTAGTGCGGATTCTGGTACGTAAACCTACACTAATATAATAAAGAGGTAAAGTTTGTTTTATTTGTTTGTAGGAGATAATTTCTGCAAGCACCTACTGGTCCGTTTGCTCAAATTTTTCCACCGATAGAAAGTTGCTTTATTCCAGAGTGGCATAGGCTATATTTTATGTACGCAGGCAAAGCTGCGGGCAAAAGCTAGTACGGTATATTTATATTTTTCGTGATGTACATACAGAGTAAATCTTATCTATCTAAACATCTTTATTGGTTAAACATGAATTGCAATTTAAAACTCGGCTTAATTAATCCAAAACTTCTTTCACAAATTAAATGTAAACATGCAAGGTTAGTCGGTCTAACAAGGAATTAACTTTGCTGTGCAATGTATAAATAAAATACGTTTCAAGGAAAAAATAAATCGGTACGGTTTATAATAGTGAGCGTAAAGATAAGTGCACAAGGCAGTGGAGCAGCATTGAGTTTGAGTAGTTTGACACGAGAATTATAATTATCTCTGCGACACGACCGCAATGATCATACTTCACGTTGTCAATAAACTAAACAGACAGTTTTTTCAGAAGACATTGACATTGAGACTTGGTTTGGTACGTTTTCGTGAAGTCATTGAGCAACAACAGAACGTTAATGAAGACCAAAGCACGGTAATTAGCATAGTTAAACGCTAGCAAGTCGCATAGTTGAAGTATTTTCAGCGTGATTCCGGTGAGTTTTTTTTTTGTTTGTAAAAACAGAATTGTGACACACACAATTAGTTCATGCTAGGGTTTTTGGTTTCACTAAGTCCCACTGATAAATATGAAAATAGTTAAAACGGGCACCATGGTGGTTGTTGCTATTTGCATAAAATAAAGAATGCCACTCTGTTTTATGATATGTCAAAATAGTTACGGACAATAAATTTTCCGGCCGCACCTCGGTTTGTTTTAATTTTTCATAAAAGTTAACTAGTAAACTTTTTTATTGCACTGGGTACTTACCGCATAAAAGTAGCGCAATCAACTCCATTTTGTAATCCATTGTAATTTTATTAATGTGTATTGGCATTCATTCATGCAGTTTAATTCAAAGTTCACGTAAACAATGACGTAAATATTTCCCGCGTAAAAACGCAACGGTCGAACTCGCGCGTGCGTTGGCGCGCTTCGCGGTACGAATGTCGAATGACCGCGTGAGTCGAGAAACGAGTCATACGGCCAATTTTTCCTCGGCATAAAGCCTTCTTCCTTTATTATGTATTCCGAATTATTATTGAAGTGCGATTTCTATGATCAAAGCGCACTTGTCTATAACAAACGAGGTGAATTGGCTCATTAGATTCGATAGCTACAATATCTCGAATATTTGTAAGATGGTATGATGTTAATAACGCTATTTACACTACTTTCAACGTAATTGACTCTAAATCAAAATATTATGTAAGTAGCTATTATGATTGGATATATTGGATTTATTTATGATGGATCATATACAACAAGTCAGAATTAGAGAAATACCCTTGTCCATGTCCTGATTAATACGAGTAATAATTATTTTGACTTGAATTTTGAGGACATATCCTATATATCTTAAAATATATTAGTTTTTGATTGGATACATTTTAATGGAGCACAGTCATAGATTTATTTAAGTAACAATTAGAGAAATACCCTTGTCCTTAACTTGGATTTGGAGGACATATCCTTATATGCCTTCCAAATAAAGCAACATTCGGTGAGACTGGACGCTGACCCCAACATAATTGGCTAAAGACTAGAAAGAGTCACAGAGGGCCATTAAGATTATGAAAGATAGGCTAAACAAGCTTTTAATAAAAATATTTTTTTCATAGCAAGCCTTTATAGCTCGGTATACCTTCGATAATTAATACTCATCAAGACGAATCATACGAGCCGGGAAGTGGGTCTTTTATTTACAAGATTTGATTACAGACAAACATCGGGACAGGTGAAACTAAATAAAAGCTTGTAAAATGGTAATAATATCTACTACTAATACACAGACAAATTGAGACGACAATTAGCCGGTCAAAACATTATGATTATGTCAGTGCCGAAATAAACTTTACGATTTACGACGAAAAAAATGCATCGTGGCCAAGAAAGATTTCCCACGGCTAGCACATTTAACGTTGGCAATTCATATCGACGACCCTTGGCTATGAATCGACATTGTATGAAACTATGGAACAATGCTTGTTATTAAATGTACTTGTGAGAATGCATAGCCTATAGCATATGTGATAGTAACTTCCCGTTCTAACTGTGTGGTCAAGGCCTTCCTATAGAACAAAGGGTTTAAGCCTACGACGGTAAAGTTGACGAGTTTAATGTTTTGGGTTCAAAATGTGGTTAAATCATATGTGGTACTAGCTTCTGCCAGCGACTTCGCTCGCGTGAAAGGCGGTTGCTCCATACAAACCTTGGACCCTCGTGTCATCCCCTTAGGGAGTCAATTTCGGAAAATCCGTTCTTAGTAGATGTTTACACACTATAAGGAACCTACCTGCCAAAGTTTAGGTTTGTAGGTGTTATAGTTTCTGTAATTTTGTGATTAATCAGTGAGTGATATTTTGCTTTTATATATATAGATTACGTGGCATATCAAATAACTTCTCTCGCTTTGGGTGAAGCGAGAGAATGTGTCAGACTTTTACCGACTAAAACTCACTCACCTGTGTTCCTTTGTAACTCCACCGAACATTCCTGCAGCCCGACTTGTCAGTTACTTCTCTTCATAATTTCAATTCAAATGAAATGTAAACCCTATCTGTTACATCTGATAACACGAATTGATTTACTAACTAGAATAAGATAGTGTTGTAGATCTTTCAAGGATAATGAAATATCGGATCTAAGAATGCGTGGGAACTAGGTGAAGCTTCCGAATAAACGTCGCCGGAATATTTTCAGTTTCATAAAATAGATCAAGCTATTGGTGTTCTGATATTTATTTATATATACTCGTATGCACATAATAGTAGTTTTTACACCACCTGCTCGTTAATGTCGTTTTATACGTCATACAAACCTCACTTATAGCACGTCATTATTCTCTAGGGAAATAATGCAGTATGGCCGATCACTAGGGAATAATGAGATTTCAATTTAGAACATCAAAAATCGTCAACATTGTGAATTAAAATGTACGTGCATCGAACAAGTCGACTCGAAATTCAAACTGGCCACTAACAAAAAAAAAGAAAATAGAATAAAACCTGCTTACTGACTGCGAACTGGGAGCGTTTTAGAAAATTGAAACTATAGAATCTTGGAGTAGTGAATTTTGTTTGTTTGATGAACTTGTAAATATAATACTTAAACATATATCTCTAATATATGATTTGATCGACCAAATTCAACAATCTTTGTTACGTTCGGAATTCAATATGCCGCCCGCGACTTAAATACACTGCTTTTGCTTTTGAACTTTTTTTTATCAAATAACTTTACCTGCTCTGGGTCGCAAAATCGATCTGGGTCACGAAATTCATACTTCCCGTTGTCCCAGAATCCTGAAATTGGGCACAAAGCAAGGTCTTGGAACAGGTATAAGAATAAATCTGAAAACAGTAAGTTTTTTGTGACCTACGCCACAAAAAAAAAATTGCAATTTGGAAAAATCTTCGAGACTCCACTTCGGGAATTGTAGTTTGCACGGAACCCTCAGTGCGCGAGTCCGATTCGCACTTGCTCAGTTTTTTTCGTATTTTACTGTTCTGTGTAAAAAGTATATTTTATGTATCTACAATGTTACCTTAATGGCCAATGATTTTTCAATACTGTGACTAACTGCATTACTCATCTAATGATGACAAATTTGTATTTCTGCGTTTTTATTTGTAACGAACAAACAAAATAAAAAAATACCCAGTTTAAAAAGTCCTTATCCATTTGAATACTACTTTATCACTGAGTGATAAGGGCAATATTCCGCTTTCATGCCGGCGAAGCCACTGGCTGAAATTGGGATTTAATAAAGAACGTGCATTGCCAATTTAAAAAGAGTAATATTTTTTTTATATATACGACCGACCTCAATGTAAAAAAAAGACAAAAAAATTAGGAAGTCGGTGTTTAATAACGAAGAGATAAAACTATTACAGAAATACATTCAGCGAAACATGGAACCCCCATATTTTTGAAGTCAGTTAATATAAAGAGTAGGCGTACCGTTATCGCATTCTGCCGTACTCTAGCTGTAATTCCTCGTACCTGTCTACACACCCGCCGATGCTGAAACTGCCCGAGAAGACCCTTCGTATTTTGGTGGTTCTAGGTTTGATGTTTTCTTTTTTTCTACGCACCTACATGTAAATTTTGAAATACACATATAATTAGAACAAGTATATTATAGCAACCATTTACACAATTGTTAGAGTTATTTCTTTTGACCTTCAGGCTTCAAGCTGATGAAAGTAAAAAGGAACAAAAACGGTGTGTTACCACTCATCGCTGTGTAGTAACAAGTAATTATTGTGTATTCATGCAAAACACCGATCTGATCGGTGAAACTTGATTAACTACCGGAGTAACATAACCAATATGGATTACCTATTGATCACGCTAATATTATAAAGGTGAAAGTTTCTGAGTCTGTATGTTTGTTACTCCTATATGCTCAAAAGGCTGAACGGATTTGGATGCAATTTGGTAAACGGGGAGACCATTTTTTTTAAATGAAATGTCATCCCATGATTTCTCCCGCTCTGACTTACTAACTAAAAACGCACCGGTGTCCTTCAGCTACCGTCTGCTTTCTAGGACCACGGTTTTTCTTTCAGGGATTCTCCGAGCGACGGGTAGACTATGTCCTGGAATAGCACATAGGATACTTTTTGTCCTAGCGCTGCCCGGGAGTATGTTCCCTCTTGGCAAGAGGGAACATACTCCCGGGCAGCGCAACTAGCGCAAGAGGCTCTTGCGCTAGTTTGCTATTTTCACGCGGGTGAAACCGCTGGCAAAAGTTGGTCTATGTCTAAAAAAAATAGAGACCAATTTATTCTGGTAGATAGATAAATCATATATTTATCCAAACAAGAAAGTGTGAATTACCAATTGATTTACGAACCACTCTAAACTTAGACCAAAAAAAAAAATAGGTTTTAAATTAAAATTAAATTAAAATTCATTTATTTAATGACATTTTTGTGATTGTATAAAGCGACTAATATAATCATTTTGTTACCATTTTTCTGAGGTGGGACATCAAACTACTTTCCCCATTCTGGAAGGAAAGTAGATTTAAGTCTATCAGCTAATTTGTTACCTAAAGATATTTAACAAACCCATAAAAAAAAACATCAAAATCAAGATTGTTTTTATCTACTTACTGGGTAGATAAAATCAATCAAAACATTATGACATGAGAAGATTTATTATACAGGGTGTAAGAGACAGGTCTCCGCAAACTTAGGGCTTACTCAGTAGACAAAACTGAACTTTCAGAGAGGCCGATATTTTTTTTGTTTCCGGAAAAAAAATCTTGTGAAAGGTGGTTCAGTTTCGTCTACTGAGCAAGCCCAAAAGGGGCGGCCAGATAAGTAAACCAACGTACCCACCAAAATGACCTTGTTAGATTCAATCCGTGAAGACAGCAGTTGTAAACCATGACTTTCAACGCTCTTGGTTAGGACTTAGGAGGCGCGTTTTCCCAACCACCGAACGTGTTGGCGCGTGGTTTACATCCATTTAGCCGCAACACAAATCAAACACATAAAGCAAGGTCACCTTAGTTGGAACGCTAGTTTGCAACCGTGTGGTCAACCTATTAAAGTTAACGGAGACAATGTTCCTTACACCTTGTATACCTTGTGTACACTCTGGCATTGTGGACTCATCAGCTGACGACCCTCTATTCTCCGGAGCAAGATAATAAAGTGAACAGCAAATCTATATTTGTAAATATGGAATCCTAAAAAAAAACTCTTTAAATCATAAAATCAAACAGTTTATAAATTCTATTTTTATTTAAATCTATTTGAAAAGAGATTCTATATCAACAAATTGACATAAACAAATTAGGAAACATTGTTACTTACAATAGTTTAGGCACACGCAGTAATAGGCTTATCTACTTAAACAAGCTAAGTATGTATTCAAACTTGTTCGAGATAATAGAGACTCATATTCTCTAAAAACTTTCACAAATCCCTCTTGTACTTAATCTCGGTTTTAAATACGTTAACGTATGTTAAGTCTCTTTCTGAGGCCCTACCACGAGCTCTAAGGCCCATCGCTCACGGCGACTTTTTGTAGCGATGCTGTAGCGCGTTCGCATCGATACAGTCGTGATGCTGTAGCGCGTTCGCAGCGATACAGTCGCGATGCTGTAGCGCGTTTGCAGCGAAACAGTCGCGATGCTGTAGCGCGTTCGCATGGATACAGTCGCGATGATGTAGCGCGTTCGCAACGATACAGTTGCGATGCTGTAGCGCGTTCGCATCGATACAGTCGTCATGTTGTAGCGCGTTAGTAGCGCGCTGGCATCTTTTTTTAGCGCTTACAAATGCGACTAACGTGCGTTAGTAGCGATGCTGTCGCGCGCTTACGAAAGCAGACTTTTTTTGATTGTTTATACGTTCACGCTTGACCTCTATCTCACCTGGTGAAATGCGACGATGCGATCGACGATGGAGTGCGTTTACATCATCATCGCTACAAAAAATCTCCGTGAGCGAGGGGCCTTAACGTGATCCCTTTTACGACATAAAGTAAACTGTTAAAGACATAGAGCTATATAGTTAGCTCTATTGTATTGAGCTATATAGTACCATAGCTATATTTCCTTTTTCTGGCTCGCACTCCTAACATTTTAACACGTCATAGTCAGGCCCCTGTTTCTGTAATCTTTACGAAGTGTTATAGATGTAACAAAATTCGGGTAAGTTAACCGTATTTTTGTCAAATTAAAACTGTGATTAGTTCCCGAACATTTTTTTAAATACGAGTATCGGCTCTCAGGTAGCGTTACCAGGCGTCCCGATAAAACCAGACATGGTCAGGCATTTTAGTTGCGTGTCCGGCCAACTTAGGCGGAGTCCGGCCTGTCCGGCTTTTGTTAGGCTTTTCAAATTTGACCATTTTGTTTAGAATTGTCATTTGAGTTCTGCCTTATCTTGTATTGCTAGCACATGCAGAGTGGACCTGCAATTAGTCTAGTAAATTATAAGATTTTATGAATTTTATTGTTATTAAAAAGTCATGTATAAAAAATGTCGACCCTTTTGACCTGACAAGAAACAGATATGACAAAAAATGCACAAACAAAGAACAATATATTTTTTTATTTGACCAATGTCCCACACTAGGCATGACTCCTGTATCGTGGGTGCGTAAATATGTAACTATCCGAGTCTAGGTAGACTCGGAACAAATATCTATAAGCCCCACAAATATTTGTTGCGTGCGGGAATCGAACCCGCGACACGTAACACAGCAGGCAGTCACTGAATTGTTGCGCCAACCGTGTCGTCGCAATGTTCATTCAGAGGTAGTAAAACCGTCTATTTATTTTATTTCCGGGTAAAAAAATGTAGTTTTAGAGTAAGACAAAAAAGAGTTTTTCGCTCACTCCTCTGTTTTGCCAGTAACAACTCCCCCAGGATGGGATTTCTCGTTGGAATTTTAATTTTGCACTATATATAATTTAACAATGCACAAGTTTGAATACCTTCAACCTAGGCGGTAACATCCAAGCTAACGGTGGTTAGGAGACGCCAGAAATATTAGCTTATGCACTACTTACACTGAGTTGGACAAGTTATAACGAACAGTCAGTGAGTGTATCACTACCAACGATCTTACAGCCACTAGACTCGACTACACTAGTTTCTGACGTTTTATAAGTGTAGGCCTATGATAATAAAAACTTTTGAATTTTGAATTCTTTTGATTTTTGAGACGTCTAATAACAGGCGACGCATGTCTGTCAACACATATGACTTAAAGATCTAATGTCTCGACCAATTCAGAGCACGGTATCCCCGCTCTTCCGTACCAATCAGAATGCAGTGCCCCGCTCTCCGTACCTTGGTTAGTTGACACAATTGTTTTGATGCGCTAGTTCAAGCATGAGGCGTCTAGATGCTGTAAAATCGCCTACCGTCTTGTTGTCTTTTTAATGGGACGACCTCAGAAAGTCGAAGTCGGAAGTCGCACGAACCATGCACGAACTTATATAAGTATCTAAACTTAGTATATAAGTTCGTGCATGGTTCGTGCCAATATCAAGGAAGAATGATTACTCTTACAAACTTATAATTCTTAAGGAAACGGTAACAATCATATTTACATTTTTCACACGCAGTATCTTAAAAAATTATCACAGTGAGAATTTATTATGTATCGTGAAATAATAGGTTGTATTTTCTTTTACTATCGTAATCTGAAAGTTTTAAAACATTTAAGTAGATATACTTTAAGGAATTGATACACTAAAGGACAAACTGTCCCCCAACATGACGCGCAACACTGTCAAATTGTCCCACACCTTGTCTTGTGTCATGTGAATGCGTTAAGAAATATTGGGGGGTAAGTTACGGGACGTAAAAGTGGAAGAAAGAGAAAGCAAAGACCCGTGGTCATTGGAAAGAATAGAGGGTGGCCTTTGTCTAACAATATAGATATAATAATATAAATAATAATAACAGTAAGTTTAACGTTGTTGCGCGTCATGTTGAGGGACATTCTGTCCGTTAATGTATCTAAGGCTTTATAAGTATTATCCATGTGACTTTGAAAATCTTAATATTACAACATACAACATAATACATTAATGTATTTACAAAATATTTAAATTCAAGTAAATTTGCAGTACATATTTTTAGGTGGAAGCCAAAATGACTTATGGCTTTAAAACCCAGTTTTCACTGACACTTGGCGACTGGTAATAGAATGCCTAAATATAATTGCACTGTTGTCAGCTTGTGTTAGTGAAAATGGGCATAGAGCCTTTAAAGATTCTAGGATCGTCATACTACAATTAGAGAATATGCTTGGCATACTCAAAAATTGCACTATGGCAATTTTTTTTACAGAGTTTACTTAAAATATAGATATCTAAATTCTATTACACACAATATTGCTAGCTAACTTATACTTAGTCTACATCAGCACAAATACTCGAGTCTGTTGTCACAAGTTGTCAGTTGATAAGCTTTGGTACGTACCTCGAGATGTAAGAATACGAGCTCCAACTACGGAGAAATTATTTTCAAACTGACGTCTTCAATACATATCAGATGAGCTGTTGGCTAAAAGAACGATGTCGAATTGCTGCGATAAGCTTGACTCTGAGGGTCAAAATCGCCAAAAATAAAAAAGGGAGGCCTTTGCCCAGCTGTGGGACATAATGGACTAACTAGAATTAGAACTAATGTCTGCTAAAATTCTAAACGAATGTAGCAACTAAATATGATTACATTTTTAGTAAACATCATTTCATCATCAGGCCTCTTTTTCTTGTGATAATGTCCTATGAGTTTTCTTATATTCCACAATAATATTGAGGACTTATAGAAGGTGTGAACTCTTTCACATTCCATTTTTTTTAATCTGATATAAACTAGTACTTGACTGCAATCCCACCTGATGGTAAGCGTTCATTCATTCATTTCGTAAATTCATTCCGTCTCTGATTTGAACAGAACGGAACCGAATTTGAACTTTGAAAATTCATATAAATCATAATTCACGTATAAATACATGAAGGTCTTTAAATGCCTTCTCCCGCTTTGTGTGGAGCGCGAGGGTGTGATAGAATTTAACCTGAACCTAAACCCACTGTAGGTTTTAGTCAGTAAAATTCTATCACACCTACTGTTCCTTAAAGTTGTTCTTTACGAGGGCCACGGTAACTCATTCGAACAATCCGCAGCACTGACAGGAATTTTAATCGTAGCGTAACGCGTAGTTAGATGGGCGAAGTGGGTCCTCGCCCACGGCTTCGCACCCAAAGCGGCCTCACACAAGCGAGGGCTCTTTTTTTTATAGTTGGCAAGCTCGCATTTGATCACTATTTCACCTAATGATAAGCGACAATGTGGTCGAACACTGGGTTGCGACAGTCGCTGTCTAGTTTTCGAAATTATGAAAGAAAAAAGCCTCGCTGATCTGCCTTCGCCCACGTCTAAACAAGTCTCTACGCCTCTGACTCTACACAGGTCTGTTTGTACACAGGTAGTTTATTCCTGTTGTATCTATTGCACACACAGAGAGTTGCATGAATCGAGTAAACATCTCACATTAAAATACCTTAGAAAAGGAGGATAACCAGTTGATGACGCTGATGTCTAAACAAATACGTACAATGCTTTTTGCACCCTTAAAGGTAAAAGTGATGGTTGCTACCCTACCCTACATACTTTATATTTATAACGATAAAATTCAATCGATTTCAAAATACAAACAATCTCGAAAAAGATTAATGTTGCTATGACCCGTCATGATTATAAAAAGTTATGTTATGGCTACTCATATATTCGTAAACTTACCACATCTATTTTCCATGGGGGCAACAATCTCATAGAGTTATTATTTTTACTCAATTGTGTTAAAGTAATTAACGTTATTGCGTTCTGGAACTGAATAAGCATTGTAAGGAGAAATGTTTATTAAATTCATAACAAACAAATAAACTCAAAAACTACGAAACCGATTTTAAAAATTCTTTCACCAGTAGAATGCTACTTTACCACTGAGTCACATAGGCTATATATTTGCGAAGCTGCTTGGAGAAGCGTAACAAAAGTTTGGCATAAGTGACATTAAATGATAACCAAGTATTGACGTGTACTGTGGAAAAGGGAGATGGTCTTCGCCCAGCAGGGGGACTTAATAGACCAACTAGAGCCAGTAGTGACGTTAACGCGGTCGAGTGAGAATTAAAACTCGTCCTTTTAAACGCCACTTGCTAGAACGATGCTTCGGTACATAGTCCACTTTCATCTGACAACTCAAGACTTCTTAAGTACAATATTTACAAAAATATTTCAGAGACGAGTTTCTTATCTATGAGGCGATGCGGCTTGGGCCTGGTGGGTTTCCTGCGGCGGTAGAGGCGCGCGTTGAGGCGGTAGAGCTTGGGCGACAGCGCACAGCGCACGTTGAACCACCAGTCGCACGACGCCACGCCCTGCGAGAACACCGTGCCGTTGGGGCACAGGAACGACGCCTGCCGCCCGTCGATGTCGCAGTAGTGCCACGCTGGAAACCAAACCAAATCATGTTAAGCAGGAATTGATGCTTTACAGCTCATTCACGACCTTGCCGCTGTAAGCGGGAGCTAAGCGCGGGGCGGTGAGCGGTAAGATATAGGAAATATTTGAAGCACTCCACGACGTGACTCCGCTCATAGCGTCAAGTCTATGCGGCCCCGCTCGCCGCTAAGACTTAAGTCGTAAACAGGCCGTTAGACGTATGCGGAACAGGATGTAAGTCCCACAAACCCCAAAAAAATAAAAAAAAAAACAAAAGTTTTTATTTCACATTCCTACAGGGGGGGCACTTATAATACGTCAGAAGCTAGTGCACGGTTCCATAACGGCTCCGTTGATTAAGGAGGATCCTCTGATTATCATCTCATTAAACAAGTTCGGTCTATGAGCATAACATATTGTTTTTAAATCAAGCTAATTTCATATAAATTTAAAAGGTATTACAAAATATGGTTTACATTTATATATTTTTCACTAATGGAAAACTAATGTATTCCCAGCATGTATTGGTACTCAGACTCAACGTGTGAGCTGACCTATATTTAAGTGTGAAATTTTTATGTCGTTGAAGATTTGTTTTTTTTTTTGAAATTCAGAAAAAATCACTGTTAGCCTAAATCCCCGCAAGCGCGTATATTTTGTGGTCTCGATTAGAAATAGAAGAGCCAATCAATTCAGTTGCCGAAATAGCAAAAAAAAAAGATAAAGAAAGAAAACCTATTAGCCGTTTAAAAAAGATGAAGAGAAGAGTTTATGTACAAGCTATGTTACTTTTTAGGTGTACAATAAAGTGTATGCTATTATATTCTCAATGGATCGCCAGACCAGTTCTGTTAGAACTCGTGAATGTAACCTGAGAAAAGGTAAAAAAATCCACTTGACCCACAAACAGCGCACTACCTGATTGAAACAACAGTTAGCATTGAGCAATGTCACATACTCGCATTACCTGTCCTACAATTACAGTTGTAACAAACAAAACTTGGATCACCTATGCATAGAAATTATGTTGGTACAATCATTTACGTTATTCTAATAAAGTCCCCAATCGTGTACGTCTGTCTGTTTGCAATAAACTCAAAAAACTGAATTGATTTTCAAGCAGTTATCTTTAATAGACAAAGTTTCATTACTGATTTGTAACACCCGTACGAAGCTGGGATGAGACGCTAGTTAGCAATTTTTTTAAATTAGGGTTTGAATTAATATGTACATCATATGCTATCATCGTAGCTTTCACTACATACACAGTTTTAAATCTTCTCAATCTTCTGAGAATGCTTGAAACAAATGTAAATCTCAATGTCAAATGTGATCTCTAATTGTCTTAATTGAGCTAAGTTCAAATAAAGGTGGCCGAAAAAAAACTTTATTTTGATGTTTTATCGATTATTTATTGCTATTAAAAATCAAATATTCTCCCAAGATGACTTAATTTACATGTTAATTATACTTTGAGAATGCCTAATTTAACGCCAAAAATAGAAGCACTTTACTTGTATCAACACGTTAAGTAGATTCCTCATTAGTAATGATGCGGAAGTCGCCCCAAAAGATGTTTCATTTTCTTATCAAACTATTATATACATTTAATTATATCAATAATATATCAAGTTAATAATGTAATAAATTATTAAAACCAGACTCCAATCAATTGGAAGATCAGTGCGTACGGCAGAGCTCACGTTTTTGACCCAACATTTCATGTCGAGATCATGTTCCGGGTTACTTTACGTTATAATTATCTGACCTCAAAGTAACATAAGGTCAGTAGTAAATCATTACAGCACGGCCAAGGTCGGCCACAGAATGGCAAACCTTTGTTCTGGCAATAGAACCAGAAAGATGAGCACATTGAACACACACGGCTTAAAATTAATTTTCTTTGTCTGATATTTTTTATTAATTTATCATCTACCGATACCAAGAATGAATTAAGCTCCTCCTACTTTAATCGTAGGTATAATTTATTATATGATTAATATCTTGTATTTCAAAAAAATAAAGGCGTAAATCAATATACAATAGAATGCCATCATGCTAATCAAAAGTTATGAAAACGTTTGACAAATCGTAATCGAAAGCGCTCTGGGCATGATTATGTGCGAAAAAATATATGTAAATCATAGAGTGTGACCGCTAGTGAGAAACGTAGTCAGGATTGCAACAATTGCATTTTTGTTAGTATTGTTCTTGCCTCTCATTTGTAAAAATTTAGACATTTACCTTGACAGCGGGTCTCCATATCGGCGAAAAAGCCTGGGTAAGGCTGATCATCACAGTAAAAGTTGGTATATGGCACTGCACCAAGAACGGGGTAGTCTGTACCTGGCTTTCCTGAAAATAATCAAACAATAATGTTTAAAACACTTTGAAAGAAATCATATTTTTTATAAATCATTTTTTGGTTTAGAGACGCGTTGATGTCTTTTGTATGGGAGTACATTTCAAACCTTAAAATACGATCATTGACAAAAAATCTGTGTTCCATTTTAAATAATTCAATGTCAAGTGGAATGGACTGTTATTTACAAACACAAAAAGTTGTTTTTTACCAAAATCAGTAATTATTATATTATTTAACATTGAAATGTAAAATGAGTCATATAACTTTTATACAGTGTAGTTTAACTTGGTGGAAACTCGTTTAATATGGAACTATACTATACTATATTAAGCTACATTTAATGAACATGTTTTTAGAGGTCAAAGGTGCCTATTTCCCACACAGATCGATCGACTCGCCCCTTAAACCAACGGCTACTTAACTCCATATAATTTATATCCAATAATCTAAACTTAAACCTTTCAACATTTTATTTCATCTGTGTCTTCATACCTTCTTTACTTAAATTACCTAATCGCAAGGCAGATGAATTACTTTTCATCTTATTTATTGAAAGAAGTGTCATTTCCTGTACTGTAAAAAAATATTTAACTCTTAATAGTCATGATTTCAGCGATACGCCGTGTTACAAAGCTAACAAAAGGAAGCAATTCCATCTTCAAAAACTAATTGACAACAATAGATACGCTATTAATAATTGCGTAAAAAGAGTTTAACAATCGATCTAGATGCTCAAATTCGTGAGAAAATCATCGTCCCGTTGGATCACGAGCGAGTCTTGCGCATATTAGGTCGCTCCCGGCACTTGTACCGATAACGAAAGTTCGCTTGCAGTGACGACTTTCACTCCAAGTCTTCAGTACTAACAAATCTCGATTGTACGAACTAACATCCTCGACGAAACTATTTAGTATTAGTTTACGCTTTATTGGGAAACAAGAAGTGATAGTAAAACTTTACTTGAACGTGGTACATTCACCTTTGACCACCATTAATTTATAGCGACTGCAATTACTGCGATCGTCATATATACGAGTATAATAGAACATGGGCCTACGTTCGAACCGCAGTCTTATGCAATTGTAGAATATAGATTTCCTTTCCAAAGATTATCTGTCTTAATTCGTGAAATGAAATGTAAACCGCATAGAATGGTAGTCTTCCATGTACAGCGACCTACAGTTCTAACCGCAATGGTTTATGCTATAAACGCTTACGTCACTAAGGGCATTTCTTCTCAATCTCTTATAACATCCTGACTGACCATTTAAAATGTAACTCATGTTACATTCGAGCAATTCTGACCAGTAGGTAAACATATGTAACAATTCTGGGATATCAGGAAATATCTGCTTGCTGCTCCCAGCGGCTTTAACATACTTCCGGGATAAAAAGTATCCTTTGTCCTATTCCAGGACATGGTCTATCCGTATACCAAGTTTCATCAAAATCGGTTTTGCCATTTAGTCGTGAAGACGTAACAAACAAATAAACAAAGTCACTTTCGCAAGTAGTAAGTAAGGATTCTATTGTAAATTGTATAGCAGTAATAAATACCTCTACTACAGTACTGATTGAAATTGACGAGTAATAAAGCTTACGTATATATCGCTATACCTTCCTACATGTAATTGAAACAGTCTAAAACAATCTAGCTAAATAGCACACTAATATTAAAAAGACGACAGTTTGTATATAATTATGTGTGTATGTTTGTTACTCTTTCACGCTAAAACGACTAAACGGTTTTGCATGAAATTTGACACACGGGTAGACCATGTACTGTTTAGGAAATAGGCTACTTTATTCTAGGAATATGTTCCTTTGAGACAGTTTTCTGCTTTTTTGGGAATACCACTAGTAGAAGCTAGTTATTCTGTAAACTGTTCAGCAATACATTAGGTAATACATCTACCTCTTGGTGAAACAGAAACTATCCATTTGGATAAGGTAAGCCAACAATTACTCGTTTATGTCATCGATAACAGCTAAGCAAGATTTTCCTAGATTATTTGCTTGGGGTAAAGAAAATTCTTTTGCCGTTAAAGTTATAAAAATCTACTAATTTTTTTTTTCGGTGGCTAAAAATCACCCAGATGACATCCCTCGCCCTTGGGCGGAGCGGGAGATAGTGTCAGACTCTTATTGACTAGAAAACCCACCCTGTTCCTTCGTTGCTTTTCATACCGGGGCCGAGCCTTCCTTTCGGAAATCCCCTAAGATAAACAATTAGATGTAAATTTCGTCCTGTGTGCGAAGTTGAATTCAGTACTGATTTTATACAATAACAAGCCCATTAAAATTTGATTAATTTAATAACATAATTCATTAATTTAAATTGATATAGGAAAAGGTAGTTATTTTCTTTCAATCTCGACGTAGATGGATACTTATCTAAGATGAAAGAAGGCGGAAAGGCGCTATTAGAGTAGACACAAAATGTGGTTTCGCGACTAGTTTGTATACCTCTAAGTACTGTAATTATACAGGCGTACTAGTGAACTAATCACTTTAAATGTGGCGTAACTGAAGGTATATTTTGTACTTTCATTGACATTTTAACTTATAAAATATATGAAGAGGAGGGATGAAGCGCATATTACTAAAAGAGTTCTGAGTATACATGAAGATGGATGGAGAAGGAGAGGAAGGCCGAAGAAAAGATGGATGGATTGTGTGAGGAGTTATTTGAAAGAAAAGGGAGTTAAGGAGTTTAACGGGTGAAAGGTCAGAATGGAAGAAAAAAATATGTTGCGCCGACCCCAAGTAATATGGGATAAGGGTAGGAAGAAGAAGATTGACATTTCAACTATCATATTTTAAAAACCTGAACAGAACATCTACAGGCTAGGTTAGGTGTTAAGCTTTACTAGTTGGCTGAATTCATCCACTTTATTGATGTGGAAACTCATCAATAACCCTTCCCACGAGAGAAGAAGTGTCAAACTGTTACTGACTAAAATCCACCTGTGTTCCTTCGGTTACTCTTTGTATTCCAGGGCTGTAGTAACAATTCCGCGGGGGTCACATCTACCCGAGGGCCGATTTATGATATTTGCTATTTAAATCTAAGCATCCACTGCGTCGGAATCGGAGCGTACGGAGTGGTCAGATTTGTTGCTTTGTATTGATTTGTATGGTCCAGCGTGTACCGGATCGGAAATTGTCGATGCAAAATTTGAATGTAGACGCACCCTATCGGCCTTTTATAAATACTGACACTGTGTTTGCTCCGAATCCAACGCAGTGGACGCAGAGCTTAATTAGCCAAAAAGTGAATAGGGCAGTTTCCAGGGTCAAAATAACTACATTTTATTTAGTCCGTATTCTAGATAATAAAAAAATATTGGACATGTATTTTTAATTTTTTCGATTAAACAAAAAATAACAAAGATATAGCCCATTAAAGTTACATGTGACGTCACCTCGGCCCCGTGCGAAAAAATGCAGCACGGCGTGACGTTACACGTAATGGCTATGTGTGGGCTACATCTTTGTCATTTTTGTTTTAATTTACAAATAAAAAATACGTGTCCCTTATTTTTGAATAATCTAAAAGACGGACTAATTACATTTTTTACGGCAACTAGCCTATTCCTAAAGGTTGCTAATACCTACTACAAATTTAACAAAGTACATTATACCGTACGAATACTTATGTTTTATTAATTTCTCGCTACAAATAAATAAACTTAACGATTCTGCTAAAGGTTTACACAACATCTACAATATTATGTAAGTCTAGGAACTGTGAGTATTGTGTAGGTATATAAATGAAGCCAGCAAGTCATCTTAAAGGTCGAAGTGCGAGGCGGATTCTCGTTTTGGCCAGTATAACTAAGTAATTTTAGACTTAAAATACCACATACGTATATCATTGACATTTAAATGAGAAATGTGGATCACTAATGTCTTATTTTTCTATATCCTATACCTAGTTATTAGGTTGTGATTGCGACGATACGACCAATAAAACTTTACGAATCAGAAAACAGTAGCGTTTATTTCAAATAGGCCAATCACAGGCACTTTTGAATAGTCGAATGTCGGTCAGTCCAAGAAAAGTGAAGCTAAATTGCACGTTCCAAAGCATAGATCTCTATGGAGAAGTACGTGCAAGAAACTCCATGGACACTCTTTTAAATCATATTATGTGTTAAATGAATAATAATAATATCAAGGTATCTTCTACATATTTACTTAGCTAGGATATTTATATCTTCACAACGACTGGTCCTATGCATCTCGCAACCATCGGTTTCCCGCGACCCTCACCAGGTCATCGGTCCACCTTGTGAGACATTAAGCCTTTGGCCCCATTGATCATCTTGTTCCGCTATCAATATACCCTGCCCACTGCCACTAAGTTCGGCAATTCTTCAGGCTACGTCGGTAACTCTAGTTCTCCTGTGGATATCTTCGTTTCAAGGAAATTCCGATCATAGCTCTGTGATTTCTCCATCGCTCTTTGGATGACTTTCAGTCATCTAATAAAGCCCATAGCAAATGACCACGTTTCAGAGCCATATGTCATAACTAGCAACACGCACTGTACTACTGGACATCGGCCTCCCCCAAGTAACAGTAGGAGGACTGCTTATGTGCGTCTCGCCTCCATAGCATTTCCGCTAACCTGACCATCCTAACCTTCCTAAACCATCCTGACCTAACCTGACAATCGTTCCACCTTGTAGTAGGCCTTCCAACGCCACGTCTTTCGGTACGCCACTATATATATCATTCGAACCAAAAACCAACACCATAAATTTCAACTACACCAACAAGCATATGAAAGGTTGCAATATATTGTCCAACCAGCACACCCATACGCATAATTTCACGAACTGTATCTAGGCCTTCTAATCAAACCATTAAGTCACTGATTAGATCAGTTAATTAATTATTCTGGTAGCAAACATGAAATTCATAAGAATGTAGGCACGTAGTGTAATTAGACATACAATATAAAACGTGTGTTTCGTTAATGTTGCTATTTTCGCATCAATCCTCTTACGAATGCATCTCCTGCCTCGGCTAGTGGATCATCCGGTTAACCTTCAATATATTAAAAAATACAAGATGTTCTATTACGTGACCAACCAAGAATTTTAAATCAACACATTCTCAGATCGTCCGACATACCTACAACACAGGCCGATGAAGCGATGACTATATGATCTAACATTCGTTAAATGTTTAAAATCTGCGGCGATATCTGCCTCTCGTAACATGGTTGCATTATGTTTTGTGATCGTGATGATAAATTACTGACATCTGACGTAATGGACCAGTAAACGATTGCTATTACAGGCAGGCCATGTATGGAGTGCAGTGTAATGTTACAGAAGATGTTGTGTGCGATTTCGCGATACGGAATGATTAAAAACACGAATCGATTTTTCCGCACACTGTACAACATGTGTATTTATTATATATCTAATATTTTATAAATAATAAACAAATCTCAAATTGAATGACCTATTCCTAAACACAAGGCTACATGACCAAAACAAACTTAATTCTTATATAACTTCCTTTTATCAATTGTGATGTAAATGACATGTTAAACAAGTCATTCATGGATTTATTTAGGAAACTACCTTTACGTTTTAAGGCCCCAAAAGTCACGTAATCGAAGTGCGAAATGAATTGACCCTACTGAAGTTACGATACGCGAGGACAGGTCGAAACAAGGTCACTACCGTTTACATAATAATTTGACTTCTACCACGACGTGACGACAATCTTTTGGCTTTATTTAACATTGACAATGAAAATCAACCGCAGGACGTTTTTCGAAGCCTTCTTTTCTTGTTTAATTTATTTCATAAAGGAAGGAACGTACTCGTAAAATGACAAGTTTTTATAATTCGATCACTCATTCGAGGATCTATTCGATAAAAAAATTTAAATAATTAGGCTTTTTTTTTTTTTTTTTCTCGACGGGGAAAATCATCATTGACGAAACCCGCTCTTGGGTGGAGCGGGAGACAGTGTCAGAGTCTTACTGACTAAAAACCCCGCGCCGTTCCTTCTAGCCTTCATACCGGGGCTCTAGTTTCCTTTCGGATAACCCCGACCCCGGTAGGCTTCGACCCAGATGGGCCCCTCCTGTTGCTGACAACTCCTTGAGGCGCGCGGGAACAGTGCGCGCCGTCGACGCCTTGGCTCGGTCCGGACAGTTACCGGACGATCGGACAGCGAGCTACCCATGGCTCGCCGTCCGCGAGCCCGCGTCTACGGTGGCCGGAAATCGGGATCGGAATCCCGGCGGCGGCGGCGGGGGCGCTGTTGCCTGATGCGGTCTGCCTCCTCCTTTGCTAGCATTACTGCTTCGCAGAAGGAGGCGACCGCCTGCCACTCCTCCTCGCTCCGGACCATGGCCTGAACCAAGGCCCGGCGCGAGAGGTCTCCGCCGCCGATCGCCCCCACGAGGACACGGCGTTGCTCCGCCCAAGCAGGGCACACCTCAACTGTGTGCTCCACCGTGTCCTCCGGGCGTTCCGCACAGTGGCGGCACCCGGGCGTCTCTTCCGCTCGAATCCGATGCAGGAACCTCCCGAACTTGCCATGTCCGGTGAGGACCTGCGTCATGCGGAAGGTAAGGACGCCGTGAGGTCTTTCCAGCCACGCCTCAAAGAGGGGACTTACCGCCATAATTGTGGCGTGCCCAGCACTGGGTTGCGATAGTCGCTGACGCCATTTCACCATGAGATCCCGCCGGAGCTCTGTCCGCCATACCTCGACCTGTCGCGGTAGTGGACTTTCACCCCGGCGTTGCATCTCCACGCGCTTATCGTGCATGTGTGCAAGGACTGTTGCCTCCAGATCCCACGGTGGTAGGCCAGCCAGAAGGCTCGCCGCTTCGCGGGAGATCGTGCGGTAACCCCGCACCATCCGTATTGCCATGACCCTCTGGCAGGCGTTCAGTATGGATGCCGGTCGCTTTGCCAGCGACGGCGCCCACACCGGCGCCCCGTAGAGGGCCATGGACCGAACGATCCCCGCGTAGAGCCTCCGGCAGGAGGCGTCTGGACCCCCAAGGTTGGGCAGGAGCCGCTTGAGAGCAGCCCCGGCCCGGTTGAGTTTGGGAGCCAAACGTCGGAAGTGTTCTCCGAAATTCCATCGGCTGTCGAGAACGAGTCCCAGGTACTTCATCGTCGACCCGACGCCGATGCGAACTCCTCCTACCGTAAGTTGGGAGTCCGATGGTGGCGCATTCCGAGGGCCGTGGAAAAACATGGCCTCGGATTTGTGCAGCGCCACCTCGAGTCCCAACTCCTGGATCCTACCAACGACTATCGCAACCCCGCGTGTCGCTAGAGCGACCGCCGCCTGGTGCGACTCTCCCTGAAATAATTAGGCTTCAACTCTGACTAAAGTATTAAATAAGTAATAATATTAGTTATTCGAATGTACAAGGAATCCGTAATTAATAAAAACAATATAGGTAGATAAATCAGCTAAACTTTACGGGGACGGAACAAGGCACAAGATAATTAAATTTAAAGTAGTAGACGCGTGAGTGTTTGTGCTTGTTAAATATTGCTCATTCGATTACCTAGTTTGGCATTTAAATCATCTCTACAATACACTGGTGTGTGTGTGAGACAATATTCTCATTGATTGTACATCTTTACAACCCAAACCGGCTCAACAGGATACACAAATGGAAACACTATTAGAAGTATATTTAGAGATGATTTGATTACATAAAGGTGTTTACCGGATTAGAATAAAAACACATTTTGAATAATTATGATATAGATCTATACTACTAGGTCAACATCATCGGAAATACAGAGTTAGTACCATAGATAGAGGTGGGGTATACCTGGTTCAATTTTAATCGTGCATGTCATACAGTTTAATGAGATCTGTCAGAAGTCTCAACATCTGTAACACAGGCTCGAACAGCGTGTTAGCGGTAAGTGTTATCATTACCATTAATAATGGCTGCATATGAACCACGCGTGGCGCAACATAGTTATACCGTGTGGCGCAAGCCCAGCCGAGGCGGTGACGCGATGTTAACTAGACAAACCAACGTATTCAAATACATTTTGTACTCTGTTCACCTACAAAAAGACTTATTTTGAAGGCCACTGGCAAGCAAAATTAAGTTGAGTTCAAGTCACGATCAACTAAACGCCATTAGAGGTTCACTAAATCAAAACGTAATTAATTTTAATGACTTTTTAACAGGATTTGCTATAATAACTATATCTACTTTATCGTATTGTTTGTTTATCTTTACACATAGACATTATTTATACTTTTAAGTATTTCAATAGAAAATGAATATATAAAAATTAGTATTCTATAGGTATTCCTATAGGATAGCTGGGTCTACCTCAATAACAACACGAGTCGTGTCCAAATAATGCAATACTCGGTCCTCCGCCTCCACACTCATTCTGTCTCAGTCGCTTTTTAAGGTAATAGTTAAAGTTAGTAATTGTAACTCCATTTAAAAGTCGTCCCACGCTACGCATCGTGGTCTCTATACTTCAGGACTCATTTGCTTATGCCTATCGAAGGACTGATCTTTTAATAGGCATAGCCAGCCCAATGCCACTTCCATTGGCTAAATGTGCAAACTATGTCGGTAACTCTTTCGAAGATAATTTCTTACTGTATCTTATCCTTTATTTATACTTTCTTATTAAAGCGCTGCTGTTAGACTAAATGTATATGGCCATGTTTCAACTCAAAACGGGTAGAGCGATTGGAGAAAAAACCTTTGTATTTTTTTCTCCAATTATTATTGTTTACCGAGTAGGATGATAGATCACATTTTCGAGTAAGCCCCTACCAAGTGAAGCAGATACAGGATCCACCCTGCAAGACGGACTGCACCCTGGGCCAAATAGAGTGGTCTAACTATTCCAACGACCTTGCCACTTTGAGATTATCATCGGCAAAGCAAAGATGTGACTTGTCGTTCACAATGATCCCCGGTATAGTCTAGCCCACCTTAAGAAGCTGGATAATAAGCTGTTTATATTTCTAAGTCTTCTGTACAATTTGCCGCTGTAATTATAATATAGTTCTTTTTTTACTCTATTTCTGCATTGCTGGCAATTTTTTTTATATATTTTTCATTCATAATAATTTCACTAATAATGATTTGCTATAAGTGCACGCACAGGTTACTAGGGTCAAACACGTTTTGTGTGTAAATAGTTATCATCGTGTGATCTTATAGCGATAGGCACCTACAGCCAGCTATTGTTCGCCCACACGATCATACGCCCCGACAATTATACGTCGATACCTCGATGCATTGTGTTATAGGCTGACAAAATTACGTGACCATATGAAATATTAGTTAATTACTATCGACTTTTTTTAGGCTCTTGCCGTTGTTTAAATATTTCAACAACGTTAGAACTCTTTTTAAACACAAAACTATGACACAAATTAACAAAATAATTATAGACATTAATATTTTTTAAGAATACGTTTGATATTTGTTTAAGGCCTGAAAACTTTTAACTTAAAATAAAAATTGTGACTTGCTTCCGACAGCTTTTTAAAGAAAAATATCAAATTCAAATTAGTTTATTCAGATTTAAAAGAGTACCTAATTACATTCGATGTTTTCTGACGATCCATCACGCTATAAATTCTTCACATAAAAGTATCTGGTTTTTGAAGAATCAGCCCTAAAATACATTAACTATATGAAAACCTGATGTTTAATCCACAGGAAGGTAGGTAGTCGATGCTGCTATGGTTGTCTATCTGGATTAAAACCAGTTTACAGGCTTATTTAAGCATTTTTATAAAATTGCAGGCGTGGACCCAAACAAAAACAAGATGGGTATAATTTACGACCCACTGGTCCGTGGGAGTCTGGAATATTCGACGCTTAGTATGGAGGTTGAATGCGTTTAATTTTAACTGCAAAAAATTCTTAGTTGCTGTGATAAAGAGGCTTATTTCAAGCGATTAAGTTGAATGGACGTGTTGATGGATGTATAACAGATTAGTGTTGTGCACACACATGACTGCCTTCGCGTCGACCTCAGACCACGTACAGAATGTCAGGGCGATTTGCTCAAACGGCTACAATCGAAGTAATCGGAGCTCTCTTCATGGCAATCAGCGAATTCTAATCAATTACACACATCTTATTGCAGATGGGTTATGTAAACCATCTTAAAATTGTTTACTTGTAAAGTTTTTATGTTATTGGTCAGAAAAGTTGTAAAACGATGCTTGCAAGAATAGAAAGGTTGAAGTTCAGAACCAGTTCAATTTCTTTCACTACTTTACAACTAGGCCAAACAAGTTAAAGTGGACAAAAAATAAGTGAATAGCGATTATTGCATTCATGTCAATGATATCGAAACTAATGAAGCTTAACCACTCAATTAAACTCGAAGAAACAGTTCAGGCGTGAAAATTGAAACATAGACAATTGAGTAGGTACTTCATTTAGGAGCACAAAATATTAATTCAAACTTTACTAAAATATAACTATGTATGGATGGGCGAGCCTTGGTTGCGTAGAACTACGTGATTTGCACACACCAGTTAATGGGGAAAAAACTATTTCAAAACATAGTTATTAAGATAATCTAACATATCTAGAGAACTTGGGTGTGTCGCTTGTTGTTATTTATGAATATAACCCACCTACTTCATTATAACGCCTAAGTGTTGGTTTTTCAACGATTTCAAAAAAAGAGGAGGTTCTCGGTTTTTTTTTTTAATATTAATGTATGTTGTTCATCGATATCTGTGTCAATTATTAACTGATTTGATGATTCCTTTTTTCTTTGGAAGAGTATTTTTCCCAAGTGGTTTTTTTTCAGTGGGTAAAAAATATCATTCAGATGACATCCCCCGCCCTTGGGCGGAGCGGGAGATAATGTAAGGCTTTTACTGATTATAAAATACATCTTTTTCCTTCGTTGCCTTCTATACTGGGGCCGAGCCCTCCTTTCAGAAGCAGACTTCACAGAACAGGCTTCGATCCTGCTGGGCCCCTACGCGGTTGCTGCCAACACCTTGAGGCGCGCGGGAACCGTACGCGTCGTCGACGACTTGGGCTCGGTCCGGACCGTTACCGGACGGTCAGACAGCGAGCTACCTATTGCTCGCCATCCGCAAGCCTACGCCTACTGGGGCGTGAGCGCCATTGCCTCATGCAGTCGGCTTCCTCCTCTGCTAACATTACTGCTTCGCAGAAAGAGGCGACCGCAGCAGCTCCTCCTCGCTCTGGACCATGGCTTGTACCAAGGCCCGGCGCGAGAGATTGCCGCCGCCGATCGCCCCCACAAGGACAAGGCGATGCACACCGCTACCGTGTGCTCCAGCGTGTCCTCCGGGCGGTCCTTACAGTGGCGACAACCGGGCGTCACTTCCGCACGAATCCGGTGAAGGTACTTCCCGAATTTGCCATGTTCGGCGAGAATCTACGTCATGCGGAAGGTGAGGATGCCGTGAGGTCTTTCCAGCCACTCCTCAAAGAGGGTACTTCCCGCCATAATCGTGGCGTGCCCAGCACTGGGTTGCGATAGTCGCTGACGCCATTTCACCGTGAGATCCCGCCGGAGCTCTGTTGGTCATTTCGAGGTATGAGTCAAAGTTGGTGTGCTTCGAGGAATAAATCAAACAGATTTGTCAATTTAAAAAAAATATATATATTTTTGAGTTCTTGCGGATCGCGATGCCTTAATTACTTATAGTCAGCTTTCATACATTTTTAACTACTTAAGAACTAAAGTCAAGTGTGTTATTTAACTACTAATCAACTGCTTTTGTCTTTAAAGTGAACGTCATAAGGCCAGTGGACCAATTTAGTTGGGAAAAACTGACACAATAAGTGAGTGTGATGTTCGGGTCATCGCAGTGAAAGTATTAGTCAGCTAGACTCTGCGTTACCAAGAGCTAGATGTTCAGGGAGTGCCGGGTGTTCAGAATCGCAGTACCTACGACAGTTTTAACGCCACCCAGGGAGGCTCTTTCCCATCCAAAATATGTTTACATAAAATTTATTTATTAGTAAGTTCATTAAACATGACCACACAAAGGAGTTTGGTTTTTCGCAAATGGTTTCATTGACCATGACGAGTGATAGTGATTTTTTTGTAGGTGTGTTATAATCAAATAACTTCTCTCGGTTTAGAGACATATCCTTCAGTTATCCTTTCCGGTCTAGGGCCGCGGTCACTCTTTCAAACGCTGCCTTAGCCCAAGCACCCATCGGCCCTACTGTGTGTGTCCTTAGTTTTACTGGCGTGTGTGCTGCGTGTGGAATACTACGCGCCTTCGTGGATAACGTGATGTGTGGCTATCAATTTAAAGAGTGAATGCTTAATTACGATGTACACAAATGCAATGCAAAGCAATAAATTTTCAATGTAAGGCATTTTAAGAACATTCGCAATGTAAGTGCATTGTTTACTAGAAGGTATACCCCGGCAAACTGTCAAAAATAAAATACTCCGGAACTGATCTGCATGTTTTCAAACATTTTATTCCGAGCCTATAATTTATCAGCGAAGAAAGAAATTATAACTTCTGATGGAAACTTTTTATTAAAAATTCAACACGCTCGTGGCTGTACCTACTTTTTCTTTAAATGCTTTGTTCGCTTTCAGTAAAATTATTTGCAAAATTAATTTTAATTTCCATAGGAATTTTAAGATTAATTATAAAGATTGATTTTAATTAGAAGAAGCTATTGAGGTGTGAAACTCCTTTTTTTTGTGCTTTAGTAGCCTAAAAAAAATCTCAGATAAAATTGCATCACAAATAAGTGTTCAACAGTTCTGTGTATATCTATGCAAATTAGATTTTACGGTTGTAAATATTAACAATACAAGTAAAAATCAAAACAACCGCATCAGAGCACCAATTCTGAGATCATAAATAAATCACAAATGAAATCATTAAATCACAATAAAGAATTTCCTACAACTTCGAGACAGAGATGCGTACCTTTGCCTTTATAATTACTGTTATTGACTCGCAAACTTTCATTGTTCCTCCGGTTGCTTCGTAGCGCATGCTAATGAGTTGCGCAACTGTACGAATTACACTGGGTGCGTTGCCCAAAGACGTGTGCTATGGTTGCGACCCCGTTCGTACTACAGTACCACTGTGTGACTGCATGTATGTATAATGAATGATGCACGGTATCATCGAGGAGCTCTTGGCCAGTGCTGTAACTGGGGCAGTGCCAGCGGTGCCCAGGATCATGACGCAGACGTGTGCTATGGATTGCGACCCCGTTCGCACTAAAGTACTACTGTGTGACTGCATGTATGTATAATGAATGATGCACGGTATCATCGAGGAGCTCTTGGCCAGTGCTGTAACTAGGACAGTGCCAGCGGTGCCCAGGATCAAGACGCAGACGATGGAGGTGCGCAGAAAAGAGAAAACTAAATTTTTGATAATGGTTGGTTGTTTATTATCACTTATCGTGCACCTAATACGGTTGTATGTAGACGCCCCCTACCAGCAGTGCTGATTTCGTTGGTGCCAGCCCTACAAGAGCTAAATAGTAGTAGGTTATTGACGTTCGCACCTTCCGTATAAAAGGCTGATTTATAACACTGCTCGTGGTTGTAAAAGCAGTTCAGCTGCTTCGGGTTAGTCTTAATCGATGCTTACCGAAGCTGGTCTATAAAAAGAACCATTCATGATACACCGACCCATCTTTTCCCTCTGTGCCTCGTTATAGTTCCTGGCTGTCATTTGTCGATCGCTGACAGCCGTATCAGGAAGTCAGAAACTTAAAAAATCTGACACCTTCCCCCCTAGCCAAGTTACAACCGTTTCGTGTCGATTCTCTTGCGTCAAACGTCTCTAGTCACCCACGCCTCCAATCCATTAGTTCTGACCACGAGACAGAGCGTTGAGATGACGTCAGAGTGAGAAACGGTCGTAACTTGGCTAGGGGGGCAGTCTTGCCAAGGGCTACCGTACAGCGTAGTTACCAACTAGAAGTCGATAGCTAATCGCTCCGTGTAAACCACCGATATTCAGCTAAAACCAGCTAAACTGGCAACCGAATCCAACATAATTTAGAAAAGGTTTGTTAGATTGAATAAAAGCTAAGCACAATAAGAACTAAGGCACATCGTAAGAGTTAGTCATAAACCTTGAGTAAACAAGGCCACTCTAAGCACGCTGGCATCAAAATGTGGAACTTTCATACATACCATGCACACAACTCTAATTCAGTTCATTTTAGTTATCCTGTTAGTGTTAAATTGTAAGAGGCATGATGATGTAAGTAACTTGATGTAAGTACTTTTGACTGGCCTGTTGGTCTAGTGGTTAGTGGCCCTGACTGCTATGCCGGAGGTCGTGGGTTCGATTCCCACCCAGGACAAATGTTTGTGTGATGAGCATGATCATTTGTTCTGTGTCTGGGTGTAATTTATCTATATATGTATGTATTTAGAAATATATAAGTATGTTTATCAGTTGTCTAGTACCCATAACACAAGCTCTGCTTAGCTTGGGACTAGACGGCGTTGTGTGATAGTTGTGGAATATTATTATTATTATATTATTATTATTAACTCAATACTAACTAAATTAACATGAAATACCTATTTATGAAATACTTGTTTTATTCTGAAACATAAACAGCTTTCCTAGGATGCAAGTGAAGGGCTGTGGGGTTTGAAAGAGTTACCGCGAAACGCAAAGGGCAAATGACGGCATACTATTGTAGTGGGTTTAAGTCAAAAAAAAATCTGACATAAGAAGGTGAGAAATTAACGTCTACAGTGTTACCAATAAAGATATATAAATAACAGCGTTATGAAGTTAATTTCGGTAATTTCCAAATTGTAATGATCAATAAATCATGTAAACGTCCATCGATTAGTAAGCAGACGATTATTATGAAGTTGGCAACAATTAATATTTCATAGCGGCCGCACGAGCACTTAATTACGTATTGAGGTAAGCACACGGCTGGCACGAGCGCGACGGACGGTGTGCTGCAATGCGAGGGTTCCTTCTTGGTGGGACTCACGCCCATTCGACATTCATGTATTCAAAAGCTAAGGACCCAGAAAAAGACACGAAGAATCAGTGGAGAAACAAAAGAACTAGGTCAATCAATAGACTAAAGACGTAAAACCAGCCAAGTGTGTGACGGGCTGCCGGAATGTTTGAAAGACTTACTGCAGCCCTTGAACACAAATGGTAACAGATGGGAGGACCACAAGGGTTATCTATGGTCTGGAAAATCATCCAATGACAAACCTCGCTCTTGGGCTTTAGTTAGCAAAAGACTGACACGCCATCTCACTCCATCCAGAGTTATTTGATGATTTCCCACCTAAAAAAAAACAGGTGGGGGACGGGCCTCTATGCGGTCCGTAGATGTATATTGCACTAAATGTGATATTCGAGCAGCCGGGCTTTAGATCAAGGGTCAATAGTAAATACCTAGTTCAAAACATACTCGATGTCTGCATCTGTCTTTTTCTCTGCTTACTTCTTCTAAAGTACGCAACGCAGATTTTGTAACGATTTTCACAAATAAAAACAGGAAAAAAATGTAGACATGCTTCTAGCAGAAAATTCGTAACCAAATCTTGCGATGACAGGTTTACTGTGATGATTGCCTTGCGAAATCCGTTTTTAACACTTAACGTCAAATCAAGAGCTGAATGAATTGTGGTGAGCAGTTATAAACTGCACGAAACTATGAGAAGAACAAAAGAGGAGGTATGATAACTCGTGGTAATGTCCCCAATGAGAGCAGAAGCGGTCCAGAGGTAACCCCAACTTACGATTTAAATGACGAGGTCCAAACCTAAGCAGTAGTACATCACCACAGCTAGAACCAAAAGTTCGACTTCGAACCCGTATTTGAGCCAGCGGCATTTCTCTTTCCTAGAGAAGAGGCCTGAGTATAGGTTCAATTTTATTTTTTTGCCGTAAAAATCATCAAATGAATATCCTACTATAGGGTGGAGCATGATTATTAATTATCTAGAACTGACCTTTATTCCATCATTTGCCCTTTGCGTTCTAGGGGTTCCCTATCCATTTGCATAATTTTTTTAGACCTAATATAACTTGGCATACTTTTGTTTGGCCTAATTATATTTTCGCATAATTTATTTACGCATAACAGCTTACGCATAATTTTTTAAGCATATTTTTTCTAACCATAATAATGATTAAGCATAACTTTCTAAAGCATAAATTTATTAAGCATAATATTCTAAAGCATAAATTTATCAAGCATAACATCCTAAAGCATAACTTTAGGATATACCAATTTATTTCGACGATTGAAAAAAAAATCATATCTCCTGAAGCAGGTCATACATAATAATTTGTTATGATCAATTTTGTAGGCTTTTTTCACAGTAAGAAGCATGCAAAAGAGCATACACTAGGCATACAAGCAAGCAAGCATGCAGCATGCAAGCAAGCATACAACATGCAGCATGCAAGCAAGCATACAACATGCAGCATGCAAGCAAGCATGCAGCATTCAAGCGAGCATGCAACATGCAGCAGGTATGCAGCATGCAAGCAAGCAGCACGCAAGCAAGCATGCAGCTTCCAAGTGAGCATGCAACATGCAGCCGGCATGGTTTCTGTCACGGCTCCGGCGCTGCGGGTCTCCGGCAGCCTCACGCGTGCTAATCGTCACAGACGGCTTTCGCTCACCACCGCAGCTTCGGCTTGATGGCCGGCTTTGCCGGCCAGCCTCAGCGGCGGCGGCTCGCTTGCAGCCGCCTGCTCCTCAACCCGCGGGCCGCCTCGCCCCTATGCGCCTACGCGATTTTAAATTACACTCTAGGGGTAGGGCAGACAAGACTAGGTGGAGTCGGTTTTGCAGCGATTCGGTTCTGTCGCTAACTTTTGTAGCACAACATATTGAATTTTTAACCAACAATATTATTGAACTGTTACAGAAACTATACCTATGTGGTGGTATGTTATGTTATATTAATTGTATGCCTAAATATTACTATGCTAATAGTCATTAGGCCTAATAACGTTATGCAAATTAAATGTATGCCAAAACAAATTAGCCTTAAAGATGATTATGCCAACATAAACTGTACGCCAAAAAACAAATATGGCAAAGTATTATTATAGCAAAACAAATTATGCCAAAATCGTTATGCCAAAGTATATTAGGACAAAGAATATTATGCAAAAACAAGGGATCCCCGTTCTAGGGTACCTAAATCTTTCGAACGTACTTGAAACGGAAATAATATAATTTTCATGTCAGTAAATGACCCAAAATTGTCTGCAACTCACAGACAACCTTCTTTAAATTGGACAGAAAATAATTGGGCTTTCGTATTGCTTACAATGGTGCAGTGTCCTTAGATTAAAATTTGTTATGCTTAACAATTATTTAACAACAATTAATTAATCGAATTTCACATAGTAAATTAACAATGACCTTCTTCGTCTTTAGGTTATATTAAAGTAGACACTTATCATATATTTCTATGTGTGGTTTAGGTACCACTCTATTGGCTTTCAAAAGACAATTTGAAGGTCACACACCGTTGTAAACACCCCGTGTCAGTTTATGTTATGCCTGTAATCAATTACATTTAGCAATAAAACTATTATCGAGTGGTTACAGGCTACAGCTAAGATTAACTCAATGAAAACGTAAGAATAGATTTGTATCTAAACCTCTGCAAATCTCTGTTGTAAAAACGAGCATGTAGGTCAAAGATTCAAAGTCAATTACAGTTTAACATCTTTTTTAGACATCTAACTCACGATCAGAGGTCTAAAAAATCATTGAACGTCATCTTTTAAATCAATCTAAATATCTTTTTTTTTTGTTTCACCATCAAGATATCTTATCAATAAATGCAAATGCTTGACTTGTTGATGAAAATACATGCATCACCGTATGCCTACCTATAATAAATGAGAAGTGTCCCCGCTTCCGCTTGGATCCCACCATCAGAATGGGATTTTGATAAAAAACAAATAGAACCAATCTGGTAGTGGTAAAACAATCATAATCTGTTTATTGATGGAGTTCTGAGGTAACAAACAATTAAAAAGCAGATTTGTGGACCTTCCCCTTCTTTTGAAAAGAAAAGGTTCCAGGAATGGAAACGGCTAACACGTAAAGAATATGTAAACTGTAAACGTAAACTTTGTAGGTAGGTAGGCCTAATTAAGTACTGCAAGTGGAGAAATTTCAGCCAACGATACTGTACTGACTTGGGGCACGCGTGGAACACACAACGCGCCGTCGCTCTACTCGAGCCTGGGTCCCATAATAGTCCCATGTAATGACCTAATCTAGTAAGGACATTTCCATAATTATGTAATATGCGCATAGTTATTTTTTATTTTATGTCGTGACAGCTTAATAGTTGAACTTTAAAAAAATTAGATAAAATAATAACATTATCTTTTATCTGCCAACAATTTAGACATTTCAAGATCCGCGAACAAGTCAATAAACTTCACAAATGTCGAGGTCGAAAATCCGATTACCCATTAAACTATTTAAATATTCTAAAATATACTTTTCATTAACCATCTTAAAAATATATTATATAATTACCTTAAAGTCATAATATCCACACATACACGTACATATCATAGAGAAGAAGAATATAGCTATATATATAATTATTTATTCATTAAACCAGACCACGTCAAAAACGTAGTAATTTTTAAGGGATGCTTGAATTAAGATTTGATAATAATATTAAATATTACCGACCACAAAACACACAAAATAATATTTCGTTATGAACAAAACATAATTCAATTTCAATTTCGTCACAAATAATTACCTAATTCCAAGTTAATTTAGGTAATACGTAGGACGGTCCTCACAAACTAATAATAGGTCCCATAATAGGCTCGAAATATTTGCGTTTGACAAAGTCTGTAAGTAAGATGATGATTTGTAGCAATTTAGAGTTTAATAATGAGACACCGACCGCAAAAACTTTGATGATGCTTCGCAAATAATTTATGAATAAACGTGTAATTTTGCTACTGCCTGTCAACTTATCTTGATCGCCGATAATGATCGCTCTTATACGAAAATGAGAGTAGCGATGAATCATGAGAGTTAATCAAAACAATGTAGTCCAATATGCCTGTAATGGGTCTTAGTTGATATATTTTGCGATTATTGCAACAGATTATTGTTATTGGCTTTACATAGAGGATAAAAAGTTGTCAAATAAATACAAATATATTTTAAACTTTCGCATAAGAAGCTGTTAGTACACACAGTAAGTTCAAAAGAGCTTAAAAGTCATCAATAACAGCTTTGCGCTGCCACTGACGATGTCGTGGAAGTGGCAAAGTATTGACCTAGCTAAGTTTTACTATACCATCTATACAAAGAATAAAGGTTACCTACTTGGTATGTATTCGATATATACACGGAGAAACCTCCAAAAATTAGATCTGACCGAAATGTAAAAAAGAGTACATAAGTTTTAAGTAGCTTCCAAATTGTTTTTGCAAGATTTTGATCAGTTCAAAATTAGACAGATTTGAAGGTAGAACTGATCACTGATCAGGTATATGTAGTTGCTATCAGTTTTGTCATTTACTTTGTCTAAATTAAATATTTTTAATTTCAATAACACTCACATACCTACTCGTTAACTCTCCCTTTATCCTATGTGCTCTAGGCAGACACTACTACAGCACCACATCCTACTATTTTAATATACGCCTTTTGCTTCATTTCCTTTCCATTATAGAAAGCTAACCAATAAATAAATTCAATAGTCACACTTACCAGGTATAGCCATTCCCAGTTCAAGATACTCCTTCACGGAGGGGCTGAGGAACGCCGGTGGAGCGGGCACGGTGCCGGGCTCCGGGTCTGGTGCGTCTAGAGCCTGCGCGGGCTCTCGGGACACCGCCCCACTGTCAGCGCGCACACGCTTCACGCGACCTCCATCTTCAGACCCTCCTGGAACGAGTAAATGACCCGAAAAGAATCTGTCAAAACAAAGTTCTACAACTATATTGCAGCTTTTAAATAAAAAATCGTTCTTTGACGGTTTAAGAGCTATTAGTATGTAGTCACAATGGCACTTATAGATTCCCTATAAAGTTTTATGCGACTGATACTAAATATTGTTTCTTCATAGATTCGAAGATATAGCCATCATTGGTTAAATATAGTGTCCACAATGCATGCGCAGCTACTGCATTTACGAGGATTGAATTTTATTAAATCGTTTGATTTTTAGTACAATTAATAAAATAAATCCATCGCAGATGCAGAAAGCCACAATTCGACTAAGTTAATCCTATTCCTGTGATCTGTACGTAGGTACTATACATAAGTGCACTATGCGGGCAAAATTCATAATTAAAACACTGACATGGACTGCGAATCGCAAAACCTGTTTTGTTTAGTTTTCGATTGATGACACCTCCATGTTTCCCTACGCCTACAATCGCATGCCTGATTTGATATGGGGCTGAAGATGCATCTCAGCACGAAGAAACTGGCCAACCCATGAAAGCTGTGAAGGGTTGTTTGTTGTTAAACTGGTTTTTGCACTCTAGGTACTCGAACTTTGATGCCCTGCCTGGCCTTATGCCGCTAAACTATCATAGGTGCGCCCACACTGTATTCAAACAGAGAGGCTGGTCCTGTGATACCACTGTGGTCTGCTGGCCATATGTGTGCTGTAAAGACATATAATGAGCTCTATCAAGCACTGTCCCCATAACAGAACTGTGATAGAATTCTTCTCATCGAAAAATTAAATCTTAGGACAAAGTAAGCCTGGAAGATAATGAAAAACAATGTTAAATATATAGATAAGTATGTAACCATCCGAGTCTAAAGTTATTGTAGAGTCAATGTTTGTCTGGCCAAATTCTGAAAAAATAACAAATACAAGGGCAATGCGCCACCGGTACATGATGGACATCCCACCCATACGCACAAATCGTTTTGGAAACACATCTAAGGAGTTGGATTCCCTGCCAGGCTCTGTGTTTCCTAATAGCTGGGGATTTTAAAGAGCAGGGACGTGAATCTTTAGTGATCTTTGAAGTCAAGAGTGATCGATCGTCCACCACATCGTCGCTTTCCATCAAGTGCGATAGCGGTCAAGCGAGGGCCTATCTAAAATAAAGAAAAGAGCACCAAGGTCCTGCATATTTCAAAAGAAATTTCTTCAAGCAGAGCTGCGACCGGAGAATTGGATGAGATGTAGACACAATGTGCAAATAGGTTACAAAACTTAAAGTAAGTAATAGACAAAAAAAGAAAAATAAATAACAGTAGACTAACTTTTTGCAATACTCTTCAGTTTTTTTGTTTTTTTTTTTGTTTATAGTCAAAGTGAGTAAAAATTGCATTTTACATATGGATGTAGTTTTCCTTACAAATTTTAAATTATCAAGAAAATAAAACAAAATGTTGCATTTACTTACCGGTTATCACAAGTAGCGACAGCAGCACTGAAGTAAATAAACCAAAAACCTTTCTTCCATACATCTTGAATAAAAAAACAAGTCGCTATATACAAATTGAATCACCAAAACATATACAGTAAATGCATGTTTAACTCAGCAGTGTCACAATCGAAAAGACTTCAGTCGGCATTGAAGTAGCTTGAAGGTCTCAGAAAAGGATTGACGAATTTCGTAATAAGACTTATGGCTATTGTAGTTGATTAATAACCGCGCCGGTCGCGAGTTTTATATACGGGATTATTTTCCTCGCATAGCGGTACGATTCGACGTGCGCTTTCGAAGGCAGTCGAGCGCGCAATGCTCATGCAACGCGCATAACATGAAGATTCTATTCTAAGAGCCCAGCTGACCTCTAAACTTCTTCGACGGCTGTATCACGACACCATGGGAATATTGTACGAAAGACCTGTCCTTGCGAACATTATTTTGAATATAATATACACTACATGCCTACTTTTACTTCCATGTTGATTTATTATAGCTTCACACACAATACATGATAGCAAAACCTCGATGTTAATAGAGCTGAGTCGCGAAATGTTGTGGACTTTTTTTTTACGGTGGGCAAAAATCATCTAATGACAACCCCCGCTCTTGGGTAGAGCGGGAGATAGTGTCAGTCTCTTACTGACTAAAAACCCACCCCGTTCCTTCAAGCCTCTTCATACCGGGGCTCGAGTTTCCTTTCGGATAACCCTGGCCCCAGTAGGCTTCGACCCAGCTGGGTCCCTCCTGTTGCTGAGAACTCCTTGAGGCGCGTGGGAACAGTGCGCGCCGTCGACGTCTTGGGCTCGGTCCGGACAGTTACCGGACGGTCGGACAACGAGCTACTCATGGCTCGCCGTCCGTGAGCCCAAAATGTTGTGGACCTAGTGTTACAAGAGACAGAATCACAAGACACCCCTATTTCACCATTTGGTTTACTTACATGCTACACCCTGTTTCCGAATCTAAAATTGTTATCGACACGGAAGTCAAGTGATAAGACTTCGCCCCCGTCATAGTATAAAATTATCCCAAGGGATCATACTCTCGGAATAAACAGAATAAGTAGTATGAGCTCCTCCAAGACATGGTCTACCCGTGTAACAAGTTTCATCGAAATCCGTTTAGCCGTTTGAGTGTGAAAAGTAACAAACATACACACTCGCAAACTGTATTAGTGTAATGAGAATTCAACCAAATATTGTAGTTAACTTGCACTTGACAATTTGCCAGTAGTCCGCATTACAGTCACTAGGTACCAGTAGCATTAAAGTTATGTCGACAAGCTGTGAGTTACAGCAGCCTTAGAACCTAAAGACCAAATGTTAGTTATAGAAACCTGAGTGAGTGAATTTACGTGAGGAATTCAAGCCGCCCAATACAAAACAGATATAATTTAAACCCCCGTATTAAATCCGGGACGAAACTCCTTGCCCCTCAAGCCACAGCGTGGCATCAGAGTTCCGGCGAGATCACATGGCGATCTGTGACAGCGACTGTCGCAACCGCAACTCAGTGCTGGGGCACGCCATAATCATGGCGGTAAGTTCCATCTTTGAGGAGGGACTGGAAAGACGTTACAGCGTCCTTACCTTCCGTATCACACAGGTCCTCAGGTCCACACCGAATATGGTAAGTTCGGAAGGTTTCTGGCACTGATTCATGCGGAAGAAACTCCCGAGTGTCACCATTGTGCGAACTAGTGATGTAACGAATGTTAGATTTTTGACATTCTAATGCAAATGCGAATATTCAAATTGAATATTCGCGAATGCGAATGCGAATATTAACTTTCAAACAAAGTACGTGTAAAATGTCTTGACATTTTAATGAGTTTGACATTTCGTGTCAGCTCAGCTTAAACAAAACATAGCATAGCTGGTCCTGTGCGTATTGGATCCATCGGGTTCCCGCGATCCTCACCAGGTCATCGGTCACCCCTTGTCGGCCTTCCAATGCTGCGTCTTCCAGTGCGTGGTCGCTAATTCAAAAACTTTCATCCGCATCGACTATCTGTTCTGCGAGCAATGTGCCCTACCCAGGACCGATGGTTATGGAAACTTGAGGGAGCCCAATACTGAACGTATTTTGGCTGAATTATTGTACCGGTAAAATGCCCTACCTACCTAATTTTGCACGAATTTTGTTTTTTTTTTTTGCAACTTAAATAGACAAATAAAATAAAATAGCGCCTCTTAAAATAGTCTATTATAGGTATATAATATATAAGATTCGGCACCGTAGCTCCGGACCATGGCCTGGACCAGGGCCCGGCGCGAGAGTTCAAGGACTGTCAAGGTGAAGGTACTCTGTCCAAGCGGGGCACTCAACCATATGCTCCTCCGTATCCTCCGAGTGGCCCACACGATGGTGACACCCGTGCGTTTCTTCAGCACGAATCCAGTGCAGGAACCTTCCGACCTTATTACCATGCCCGGTTAGAGCCTGCGTCATGCGAAAGGTAAGGACGGCGTGTTGTTTTTCCAGCCACTCCTCAAAGATGGGACTTATCGCCATAATTGTAGGTATGTGCCACAACACTAGGTTCTGACAGTTGGCATCGCCATTCCTCCAAGAGGTCCCACCGAAACGCTGTCCGCCATGCTGCGACTTGTCACGGCAACTAAGTTTCTCATCGGCACGCGGCGTTGCATCTCCTCGCGCAAATGGTGCATGCGTGCAAAGACTGCCGCCTTCAGATCCCACGATTGTAGGCCATTATTTTATTATGAAGTTCCCGTGTCCACCTTCCACTTTCCGGGTCCATCATCAGATCAGTCCGATAGTACCTTATTACCAAAGTGCATCTTATGACAATTCTAATATGCCCAAATATGGCTAGGATACATTGATTCATTACGAAGTTCCGGTGCCTATCTTCCGGCTCTATCATCATCAGATCAGTTTGATAGTACCTTGTAGCATAAGTGCATCCCATGACAATTCTAATAAGCCCAAACACGGCTAGGATACATTAATAAATTATGGAATTATCTTACGGCTCCATCATCATCATCTGATTAGTTCGATAGTACCTTATAGCCAAAGTGCATCTCGTGACCATTCTAATAAGCCCAAACACGGCTAAAAGACATTGATTAATTACCGAGTTCCAAGTGCCTATCTTGCGGCTCACAATACAACTTTTTTTTTTTGACGTTGCGAGCGTGGCAGTTGAGAGTTTGTCATGCTCACTCAAATGTCTCGCTGTTGGTGGCGCGTGTCATTCAGTTCCCTTCAAAATGGTTGAGCTGAGTGGGGCTGATGCACGCGTCATGCTCGTGAACGGGTGCCACCAGATGAGACTGGTCATCTCTTAGCTGCCAGTGGCTTAATTCAGTTTCTATCTTTTTTTTTTATTATTATCTACATTGTGCTCACATAATAGAAGCAACAAGAAATATGTAACTAAACAATAAATGTAACATTACAACAAACATTAAACACATATGATTTAAAAGAGTGTCCATGGAGTTTCTTGCACGTTCTTCTCCATAGAGATCTACTCTTTGGAACGTGCATTTTAGCTTCACTTGTTTGTTGGACTGACCAAAGATTTTATATATCTACTCTAGTAGGATATATAAAACCTTTGGGACTCACCGACATTTTGAAAATTCAAAAGTGCCTGTAATTGGTCTATTTGAAATAAACGTTTTTGACTTTGACTTTGCTCCATCATCTTCACCAGATCACATCGATAATACCTACCATTTTCAACATAACTATTCAGAAATATTTATATAGTTGTATTGTCATATGAAACTATGACGATGAAAATATATTTAAAAAATATGGTTGCTTATAATATTTGATGAGATTCCTTGATTCACCATGAATTCCATTACCCAAACTGGATTTTGAAAAAAATGGAACCATTCTTTTCATCATTGAAAAAAAAACCCGGCCAAGTCCGTGTCGGGCCAAGCTCAGTGTAGGGTTCCGTAGTGTCCCGTCCATCACAATAAGAGTAATTAAAATTTCCCACTATACCAAATATTCTTATTAATAACAATAAAATACAGAAAAAGAGCAAGTACAAATACCACCAATACCAACGAGAGACCAACTTCAACAATATAAAAGCTCATACCTGGCCCGATCCCAACCCCATCAACTCAGAAAACATCTTAACAGCGCGAAGTAACCTAAAGTACAGCGCCATCTGTCGGGGAATTGAGTTACTTATTCATGAAAACTAGACGGGTTATGTATATTGGGTTTTCGGTGGTAATTTTGGATTGCATGAACCGATTTTAATCTTTTTTTTTTATTGAAAGAAGATAGGTTCAGGATAATAAAATACGTAAATTAAGTTAAAAAAAAATGCTTGCATATTACGCAGTTAAATTACAAACTTAGTTCAGAAATTATTTTGTACAACTTTTCAAAATCTGTTTAAAATAATTTTCTTAGAAAGTCTTTAAAAAGTTCTACTTTTGAGATTTTTTTCATATTTTCTAAACTTATAGTTCAAAAGTTAGAGGGGGGGACACTTTTTTTGCTTTTGGAGTAATTATTTCCGAAAATATTAACATTTAAAAAAATGATAATAGTAAACCCCTATTCATTTTTAAATAGTTACCTATCCAAGAATATATCACACGTTAGGGTTGAAATAAAAAAAAAAACAAAACACTCCCCACTTTACGTGTATGGGGTGTACTTAATAAAAATATGTTTCCACTTTTTATTTTACCACTGTGTCAGCTTTCTAGTGCTAACGGACACTGTGATTATCCGCGAACGGACGGACAGACAGACATGGTGAAACTATAAGAGGTCGTAGTTGACTACGGAACTCTAAAAATTGGGTAGTCCACACTAAATTTTTTCTTAAAAAGGCAAAATTTGCTGAAAAGGTTGATTATACATTTGTTTCCAAATACTACAATAATATTAGAATTTGGAAATAGTAAAATGCACAATCTATTGTAAACAATATCTAAAACATACAATCTCTATTTTTCCAACTAAAAGACTTTGTATCCCGGACCCCGGTCAAGCAATAATTAAAAAAAAACTGCGAGTTGTATACAGTGTTGTGAATATAGTATATTTTCCACTAAAACTGGTATTTTCTACCCTCCCGAAGTGGAGAAATAATATCATTGATATTATTTAGTGGATAGTGGTTTTTTATACAGGTTCGAAGATATATTTATATTTTTTTTTGTAATTTGCAAGTTTGTTAACTTATTATAAGTAATAAATAAAGATAACTTGGGATACTTTGAGGTTCTCTTAAATACTTATTTCTATAAGTAGTATCAATTACTTTGTTTAAATAGTCATGTTACATTGAAACTTCAACTAAGTAAATGTTTTATTGTACTTTTTCATTTGTTCATTTTTATGAACACGTAGTTACTGGTTACTCGAAGTACCTATTCCTTGCAGGACGTCATAGTCGGACTAAAATACAACAAATTAAACCACCAAATGCTCTACCGATATTCAGTAGTTTTAGAGTTAGTAGGATTTTTATATTTTTTATCCAAAATCACCGATTTAATCATTTGACGCGAGTTTGTAAACCATTTGTGACTGTACTGAAATGTAAGTTTTTTTTTTTCAATTTAATCTTTTTCTTAGTACTTAAAAGACAAAAAAATGATTAAAACTTTGGCAAATATCACAAATCATAGATTTTTTCATATTACTTTTGTGAAATACTCTATAAAACATGTTGTCTAGTGCAAAATAAAAATACTACACCTGATGTATATCCTATCTACCGTCCTATCAGATATTCAATAAGGTATGATTGTGAATACTTTTGCCAGTGTGACTGGGAAAAAAAGAGTTTTATGGGAAGCAGGTAATATTGCGATATGGTCGCCAGCGCAAGCGTTAGTTAGTTTCAACTCTACGTCAGTTGTGTGACGTCACTTGTATGACGTAGAGTTAAAAATTGTGTGCTCATGTTTTGTTAACTAACTGTTTTCGCATATCTTACTCTGCTGCTGTGCTGTGCTTTCATAAGCGCTGACTATGGCTGGATATTCTAATCCTGAATATGCTGAAAATAAATATACGATTACGCACTTTGTAACTGTAACGCTGCTGAGGCACGGAGAGAATAATATCAACTCTGCTTTCCCAACTACTCACTAGTAGCTTCACTAGTTTCTTTATTGGGCAAAAGTAGTTTTGCCTAGCATTTTTTCAAGAATATAATCTTCTTATTTATAATAAATGCTGGTTTACCTACATAGTGTGCGTTGAATGCGTTTCAAATTTCGACTTATTTAGATGGATTTTCCACACTGACCTCTATTATTACTACTATTAAAATAAAAGCACTTTCTGGTATTATTACTACGACATAATATACCACAAAGTTCTTTTGTGCCCGTTTGATATTCGCTATTTCGGTGCTGTCGGCCGTAAGTACTAAAACTAATAATGTCGCGCCACTTACAATTTACACATGACCTCATTTTTCATAGATTTTATATAATTCGTGAAGCTAAAATAACACGGAATTTGAAAGAAATTAATTCAAAATGCAAAAATACTTGAGTCCTGTACACCTCTCTGCAGTCATTTGGATTATTACAAGTCAAAATTAGTTCTCTGGGCGCTCGCAAGTGACGTTTCAACTAGGCACAGAAAATTAGCTGTCAAACATATGGAACAGCTTGTCTAGTGGTAATAATGGTATTTAGTAGAGGCCAGTGATTTTCGAGCAGGGACCTGTAACAAAATGAAATTACGATCCGTTACAGTAAATGTTATCTGATAACATTCTAAAGTTTGTAATGATACTAAAGCCAAAAGATATAAAGAATGTTTTAAAAAAATAACGTTATCGAATATGATTTTGGTAAAACCATATTTTAAGGTACGTTACGGGATCAGTAACATTACGTTAGTATCCTCGTATACAAATAACAATTCTATATCATTATACTTATAACGATATAAATTAATATCGTTTTAGAAAAAAAAATAGATTTTATTTCGTTTCTTAGCTAATATCGAGTGGATGATATAATTTGTTTTGTTATGATTGAGATCCTGGTGGAACGGCACAAAATATCGATACTGGAACAACGCGTATCGTTATTTTGAGTAACGTTGCAGGTTCAATCACGATTCACGTGGAAAGTTAGATTAACTGTTGGCAACACTGGTCCAAACAATTTGTTTTGACTTGTTATGGAATTGAATTTCAATCCTGTTGACTGAACAGTTGAAGTCTTTGAAAACGGTCAGTCAACCTGAAAAAGTTTAAGTCTAACGGCTGTCTGTAATCAACAAATAGATATAATTAGTTATTTTTATTCATAATATATTTAAAATATAAAACAATAACATTTCTAGTGGAGCACTAAACAAAATAGAATAACCGCCTTCGGGCGTTATCACAATGGACGACGACTTGAAAAGGAGTTGTCCAAGTTGCAGTCAACTATATCATATACAATGTAAGTACAATGTTTTCCTTTGTATTAAAAAAGAGGTCACGGAAGACGTACAATATACTTTTGATTATAACTAGTCGCACTCAATCAATATTACCTAATTGTACGGTTATTGTTTATAAACGCCATTTTTCGTCGGCGTATATTTCACGCGATTATTGTGATACCAATCAGTATGATGGATTTCTAAATTATTCATGATTAATGTATCAAAAACATTTTGATGATTTAATCTCAGAATGTTTGGTCAGTAGGTCGTCTTGGGCGGATGTTTTTGCCAGCTCAATTTTGGCAAGATCAAGTCTCAATAGCCGAAAAGTAAAAACAATCTCAAATCCAGTTTCTATGCAATGCTGCCTAGACTTATTAAGAAAAACAGACCAAGATGCAATTGATAATAGATTCTGAGAGCTTAGTACTGAGGACTGTACTGGTGTAATAAAAATAAGGTGCTGGTGACTCCAATCTCCAGCACCTTATTTTTATTCATGTTGTTGTTATTTTAAAGTATATACCTACCTAACTACTTATCTTACAAATGTCTAGATTTTGTTCTAATGTAAACAATAAGAGACACTTCTCTTATTAAAAGGTTTCTTGACTAAGAAATCTATTAGTTAAATCTATTAATAATGGTCAGTGGGTCGTCTTAGGGTTAGTTATTATCTGTCTCTTTTTTACTACAAGGTAATAATCCGCCCCTAAGGCTACCCACTGACCTAATCTTGCAATTAATTTCATTTTTCTCAGTCATTTCATCGTCCAAGGTGAAAGGGAACTTACCATTATTTCTACCATGTGGCCACACAATGTGCGAAAATTGCATTGTCAATATTATGAAGTGTTTGGAACCAATAGAGTGCAAGGTTTGCCTCAGTGAAGCAGAAGTCAAGAATTCTGAATCAAATGAGTTGATTCAAAATAAAACTAAGTTACATCAAAAGTTTCCTGTGAACGTTCAGATGGTTGGCGAGCTAACCATGCAGCTGATGAAGGTAAAATATAAATAAGAAATAATTTGGTCCCTTGGTGAAATGAAAATCATCTGATTTATTTTTACATTTTGTAGACTCCAGATACAACACACAAGAAAACTGAAGAAGATAGTTTCATTGATCTAAAAACTTTGCTAAAATATGATGCTGCTCAAGGTAAGTAGATATTAATTGATGAAAACCTCATTTACTTTTGTTGGTTCATTGTTTTGTGATGATTCAAATAATGGAATATATAATACAGAGTTGAAATATGTTAGAACAACGAAACCTTGAAGGTTTTGATTTTTGGTAAATTAATTATGTTTTGTAAAGTCTTAGAACTAAAGTTGTTGTTTAAGATGTTAGTAATACATTCCTGCAAGGTTGTTAGTGTTTTACAAATAACTAAAAATATTAATGATAGATTTCATTATTTGAATGATTTTTTTTTTTAACTAAAATGAAAATCTTAATACTACTAAATCATATTTTTTTACAGGCAATTGTTTAGAATGTAATACTACAACTTCGAAAATGTGTAAAGAGTGTGCAACCATTTTGTGTGATACCTGCTTCAATAAAACTCACAAGAATTTTGTAATATTTAAGAACCATGTGCTGCAAAATATAGGTTGGTATGAGATGAATGAATTAAATCATCAAAATTATATAAGTCTAAAAGTTTGCTAACCCTTGTAAGTATACTCTTTTTTTGGCAACTGAGAGCAGTTGCTAAATAAAGGTGTAAGTATGTATAATCCATAGAAACTAGTTAGATTCATTACATAGCTATAACAACTAGATTTTTCGTCTTGCTCTCCATTCAATGTAACATGTTTTGTTTCATGCATGAGAAACATGGTGCTATCTTTCATAAACAATGTTTCAGCTCCTGTGTTTATAAACTGTTTCCAGAGATGATAAAACCTTCTGAATGTTTATAAACTTTAGGTGGTACTGTTAAAATACATAACATGATGTAAACCATCAAGTTGTGTATTTTAATAGAATAAAATTTGGATTAGTGTTAAAAATATTGAATGAGTTGATACAATGGAATTATTGGGAAAAATATGAGTATACTCAATGTTTAAGTAGTTACCTAGTTAAAAAATTGTCCAAAAATTTTATCTAAAAGTTTACAAACAAGATACCTAAACTGATGTTAGCTAATTAACTAAATTTAAATATCTGTATGTCTTTTATACAATTTATTTTAAATAAAAAAATATTAAGATTGTTTATATTTAGTTAAAAACCTAAATAGACTCTCTAACTCACAAACAGATTCTCAAACTAACAATGGTAACACATTCCAATCTGCAACAGCATAATCTTTGGCGAACATTACACGGTTATGCAAGTGTTTTCGTCATTCAATGCTAAAAACCGTCAATGATCACATTAGACGGTAGGTTTTTCGTCAATCAAAGCTTTGACTGTGGCAAAACTGACAGAAAAACCTACCTGTAATGTTCGCCTATGATTTGCATCTTACATGAAGGGACTTAGAATAGAATATACTATAATGCACACCAAAAAAGTAACAATAAAACACACTAAGCAACCTTAAAGCAATGATAAAATGTACTGCATTTTCATATGTTCACTAAAATAAAAATATTGTTTTTTTTTAGAAACTAGCATTCAGCCCAACACTTGTAAACTACATGTTGGGAAACCACTTGATTACTACTGCAATGATTGCAAAAAGCCTGTATGTACAGACTGTATGATGCTTGGTGGTGAAAAATCATGCAAGAACCATGATGTTGTATCTTTACAGGAAGTGGTAAGTTTTTAGGAACATTATAATTTATAAAAATTAAATTTTGCCTAAGCAAATATTGTTTACTAATTGTGGACTAAAATAAAAGTAAGCATAGGAGTTGTGATCTAGCTCTTTCACTTTTTAAAAATACATCAGTATTATTTTTCGTTATATAAAGAACTTACAAAAATATCCTTTTTTTTGCAGAATGAAACTTTTTTGGAAAATTTGACCGATATGTCTCCACAAGTAGATGAAATCTTCAGAAGACTCACAAAAACGGCTGTTGTATGTTTTCTCAATGCATTCATAAAGTATCATCTATGGGTTTCGTTTATTATTGATTTTTAAGTATATGTCATGTTTTCCAGGACATTGGATATTTGCTCAATAATTACGAAAATGATACTGGATCTGTTAAGGAGCTATCTCAAATAGTAGCCAATGTAGAACAACACTTCTCAAAGCTGCTTTTTGTAGTACAAAAACATAAGGACGAAATTATTAACATAATTTTGTATTTGAAGTTCTCCGAAAAGAATTCCCTGCAGAAAGCTAAATCTGAAGTTGCAAATTCTATAAAGAAAGCTAAAACTGTCTTGAGAATGATAGCAGCTGCTACAGATACCAAAAACATAAAGCAGGTAAATACTGAATTCAGCATTGCTATTGTTAGTTATTTACACATTTTCTTAATCAATAAGTAGTAATTTGGGGTCTATGTGCTGTAAAACCATTACTTAGCTGTAGTATGTTAGGCCATTCTCGCCCTGATAGCTATTTACATTCATCTTCAGACCTTTGCCAACAACATAATCAATATAATCATAACATGACTAGAAGTGAGATTGAACCACTGTCGTCAATCTGTGGATTAAAACCTGCAGATTGACATTCATATCATTGTATATTATTTGAATTGGCTTTAGATGTAAGAAATAATTTGCATAAATATAGAACACTGAAAAATACTAGACATGCCAGTACATTCTGTGCAAGCCACAAAACAATTACATTCAACAAGAGTGCATTTGGTAAGGGCCCTAGAATATAAAATAAGATGCCAAATCTATAACAGAAGCAAATAGCTTAATCACCTTTAAAAATAAATTAAGAAAGTATCTTTTAGATAAAGCCTATTATTCAAATATAGATAATTCAATTACTTTATTGTGGATCATAAGTTTGTACATAATACAGGTCTTAAATAAAATAAAATGATCCGCTACGTCCCGCCCTTTGGGCATACAATAGTCACTTAGGTACATTAGTTTTACAAATTGTTACAAATAAAAAGATACAACCAAACAAGTAATAAAGGTAGGCAGGCATTTCAGTTTCTTCAATGTCACTATCTAGGTTACTGATTTTTAAATTACCCGTGCGTTGAGTTCGTATTTTGAAATTCATTTGTTTGGTTTTGTCAATGTCAATCATTAAATTGTTTATTTCAAGCCATTCTATTATTATTGATAATATTGTTTGGTTAATGTCAGATTCCAAGTCAATTGTGTTATCATTTACAAATAAAACAGTCATCATCAGCAAATAGTTTAATGTCATGATTTGTGACTGAAGGCATGTCATTTATATAAACAAGGAAGAATAAAGGACCTACAATGGTCCCTTGAGGAACGCCGAATTTAGAAGTTCCAGATTCAGAAGTATATATTACTTCCGTTGTAGTAATGGAATTTAACCTCCTTATTTCTGTAAATTGTTGTCTGTTACTGAGGTATGATTCTATGAGTTTGTACACATTACCCTTCACGCCATATGCATACATCTTTCTCAAGAGGATTTTGTGGTTGACACGGTCGAAAGCCTTCGTGGTCGCCAAGTTAGTCATTACCTTTTGTAAAAAGTTGTATATTGCCATATTTATAGATTTGCTTTTTCTGAAGCCATACTGACTAGACGTCAGAATATTATGTGTTTCAAAAAAAGTATAGAGACAGTTAAACATCACCTTTTCAAACATTTTTGCAAAAATAGGTATCAGTGCTATTGGCCTATAGTTGTTTATGTTAGTTTTTCTCCTTTTTTAAATATGGGTTTTATAACAAATATTTTTAGTTTGTCTGGGAAAATGCCAGGCTCTAAACATAAACTAATAATGAAGCTTAATGGTTCAGATATAATGTGGGCTACATCCTTAACAATGATTGTCATAATGCTATCATAACTGGTTTTATTTTTAAAGCACTTATTATTTTATTAATGTCATCAGGAATAGTCGGTGTCATAAAAATTTAATTAGAAATATATGTCAGATTATTGGAAGATTTTTGGGGTAAACTAGTATTATTATCATTAATATCAAGAAAAAACAAATTAAATGAATTCGCAATGTCTTGGGGATTATTTATGATTTTACCGTTTTCGATTAATAGATTTATAATTTACATTTGATCTATTTTATTACTTTCCAAGCAGCTTTATTCTTGTTTGTGGAAGATTTCATAAAGTAAGCATTTTCAGATTTATTTGTCAGTCTGATTACAGTTTTATATCTTTGCATATGTTTTGAATCTAAATGAAAAAGGTAATTAAATAATTCAATTAAGGTATAATCAAATTTGTGAGTTTTAATTTATTTTTAATATCAATTGTAATAAGGAAATGCATTATCTATATATATAAAAATCAATGCCACTTTTCGTTGTTATTTTATAACTCAAGAACAGGCTCACCTATCCAAACCAAATTTTTAGGCTTTGTTCGGACTATTTAGTAGATGGTTTATGTGAAGTTTGGTAGGGTATAATAGGGTATAGTACGGTAGAGTAGGGTAGAGCGGGAGCGAAGCCGTGCGGGCAAAAGCTAGTTTATTTATAAAATGTTATATTAACGCTGTAATACTTGTACACCTATGGTAGGGTATGGTCAAAATAATGACTGTTTTATTTTACCACCTATGTTTTAAACATACTCCAAAAAGTTGTATTTGTAGAGGTTACTGTAAACCCCTTCGAAGTGGTCTTTATGGTAAAGGTGTGAGCTTTATTACAAATTTTACAAGAGAGCAAAAATAAACATTTTCTTATTTTATAAAAAGGAACGGGCCCATTTAAAAAGTAAGGAAAAGGATTTTTTTTCTGTCCTGTAAAATTTATTGTTAGTACATTCGCAACCTTACCATATAGGTGACAACGTCATAAAAGAAAGCCTTTTGCAAAATTCCATGTTCCTAGACTCAGTAGTTTCGGCTGTGAATTGATATTCCAGTCAGTTTCTCCTTTTATGCAATATAGATAAAGATAATGCTACTAGTACTGCATGCTGAGTACCTGTATTGAAAAATTGAATTGTTATTGACTAAGCTAAGCAAAATTATTTTTAAATAATATTTTTTTTAAATTTTAGATTAATTTGCCAGCTCTCTTGGAAGACGCTAAACAAGTAGCAAATACTCCCTGGTACTTGAATAGGACTGAAACAAACAAAGAATCTCTAAAGTAAGTAATTATAATGAAACATATTATGTATAACGTACAAGTAGATATATGACAATGCCCTAATTACTCTAATAGATCAGAATACACAAGTCAATATTTGTTATCAATTTATAGGAATAATAAACAGCTTTTTATTATCAACAGGGTAACAGTAAACGAGGATTTGTGTGCATTGATGAGTGATTATGTACACTTGGAAGGTAATGTTAAGTCTCTGTACAAGCTGTGCTCGACGTCAGAACTAGGTGATGATATAGAAATACCGCCAGCGCCCAATTCTCCCGTCTACCCACCTGAATTACCCAAAGGTAAAATCTTGGATTGGCTTTTTGTTTTTTTTTTTATGTCCTAAACATTTATTTATTTATTTAAGGATCACCAACGAGTGTTACAAAATAAAAAAAAAACTTAAGAATAAAAAAAAATGGTACACATAGCCTGGTCCTATAATGAACACTCAATTATAGGCAACCACAACTTATGCATGAATGAGTAAACATGGCTTCAAATTATTATAAATAAAAATGAGTTAAAAATAATTCATACTAAAGATTAAATAATAAAATAAAATAAAAGTAATGTCAAAATTAATGTCAAAATTAAACTTAATTACAATTCGCATGTCAAATAGATTATATTGTAATAGAATTGGAATAGATATACATTCCGAATTAATTAAATAAAATGTCCAGAAATAAGTCACATTATATAAAATAAAATTAAAAGACTATACTTTATTACAATTTGTTCCTCTAATAAATCAATTAATTATATTGTTGGAGTGATAAATCAAAGGTATTCCGCCTTAAAGTATTTGTACAAGTTTCTTTTAAATGAGTTCAGAATGTCGTGATTTATGTCTATGTCAGCTTTGCGGCATATAGCGTTGTATAGTTTGGTAGCGCGTACAAGAGGAGAGTTGTCACCCAGGTTCGTTTACATAACATACCATCAATAAAAATAATGATATTGGTCACCACGATAACTGAATAGATTTTTTTAATTATAAGATTACTAGCTTTCCGCCCGCGGCTTCGCCCGCGTGGACTACAGTTTATATCGCGCGGGCAGAGACCCGTGCTCAGCAGTGGAATTATAGGTAGCCTATGTGTTATTCTAGTGTCTCTTCTACCTACCTACCTACCAAATTTGATCTAAATCCGTTCAGTAGTTTTTGCGTGAAAGCGTAACAGACAGACAGACAGAGTTACTTTCGCATTTATAATATTAGTAGGGATACTAACTATAAAAAGCGTAGTAATTATTAAATTATTCTGCAGAAACATTCCATTGGGGTAAAAACGTATACTATGTATTCAGGAAATGTCTACCTCTGCATTTTAAATACATTCCAAAAAAATAAAGAGAGGCATTGCATAGTTTTAAAAGCTTCATCTTTTTCTTGTGTAAAAAGTTAGGGTCCGATTTCGACAATTGCAATCATTTTGCTTGGAAAAGTGAATCCTGGAGCAAGAGCTTCAGTCAAGAATATATGGTGGAATTAATAATTTTCAAATATCCTTACCTTGTTCAATTTTGTAGTTATCCTCAAGATTTCCGGTTTTTGCCGATGGCCAAAACATGACATGCTTATCTACCAGCAAATTTGATTATTTGACTAAAACATTGACGACAAGATTTTGCATCAATTTTTTCCATAAAAGAGTTCGTGAAAACACTGTAACTTTTATTAACCGAGGTACACGCATCTATTGGACCTGAAAATATTAAACTTTAATTAGTCACTCAAAAGTCATTGATCTATAGTCAGTTTTTTTTTTTGCCTTTCTTCATTCTTACTTAATTTTCTTATGTCGAATTGACATGACATATCAACGCACAGCCGAAACTTCTTGGACTAGGAATGAGAAATTTCGCACAAGACTTCCTTTTATGACGTATGCGAGCATTAAGATAGTATTTTCAAAAAATCGCCCGCTAAAGGCATGAAACGGGGGTCCAAAGCTTATATGGAGGAACCTACTTTCACGTAGGCAAGCCGCTGGCGGATGCTAGTAATAATAATAAAAACCATTGGGTTTTATTATTGAACAATGCCCTTAACTAGACTGAAACACAAGGAAGTTCTTATGAAGCAAAATAAGTGGTTAAATAATACATGGTTGTGACTAGCACAAGCATTCGTTTATAAACTCCCAAAAAAGGTTTATAGTCTTATAAACACTTCAAAGAATCGGTCTTCTTGTTATAAACAAATAATAAATTATACTATTACAGATGCAAGACAATCAAAAAAATCAACCCAACCCAAACCTGAAAGAGAATTGTACAAAGCTCCAACTTTATTCACGAATGCTCCTAAATATCGTAGCAAGAGTGGATCTGTATCATCTCTAAATTCCAATGGCAGTGAGAACTCTAGTAAGAGTTACATTACACAGAGTAAGTTTATTTTCTTTGTTGATCAGATTAATTTCTTTCCTTACCTACAATACTGCAGTGCTATTTTCTTAAATATTTTTTGGGTAATAGATACAGAAAATATGTCTGAACATTAGCATACACAGTGCTTTTTTTGGGGGAAATTCTCAAATAATTTCTCCTGCTCTTGGTAGAGTGTGCGAGCGAGTCCACCTGTGTTTTTCATCCCAGGTCGCTGTATTTATTTCCAAAGAAAACCGCAACCCAACCATATGGTGCTAAGATTTAACTAAAATAATACTTTTCATTAAAGGCCATTTCTATGCTGATATAATATTCAAGGTATTTGTTTAATTTCTTGTTAATCGTTTTATCATTTTCTAGATAACTATCAGCAACAGCCTGTAGTCCAACCAGTCGCACCATTTCAAGAAAACCAACATCCACAACAACTTTATGAAGGTATTTGAAAGTTCCTAAATAAAAAATATCCAGTGCAATAGTATGATAAATAATATGGGCTTATTTCAATTCTAGGTTCTCAAGAATTAATTTACGTTTCACATATTGTGGATCCTCACAATTTCTTCGTACAAAGAGCGTGTTTCCAGGGGCTGATCAAAGATATGTTGCGTGAATTCCGAAATGCTGTGTCGTTCGCCAAACCGTCTCTGAATCATATTACGCCGGGTAAGCATTTTGCATACATGCATCTGACTGATGTCTTTGTTTATTATTTATGTCAACAATTTTATAGCCTGACATACAATGCATACACTGATGTACCTACAGTTGACATAAGTTAGCAACATTTGAGACAAGCTTTTGTAATCATTTTGTTTATTGTGCAGGTAAAACATACTTGGCTTTCAATAAGGCTGATAATATGTGGCAAAGATGCCGCGTTCTTAGTGTGGACATGAAAAATAATAAACCAATAATTCAAGTTTTCTGTTTCGATTTCGGAAGCATTGAGTTCGTGTCTGTCGATAAGTAAGTCTCTGTTATTAATATGATACTTATGTATTATACGTGGCATGTAAGTTGAACTTAGATGCGCCGTAACAGATTTTCGAGTCTTAACCAAAGTGCGGTACCGCGGGGGTCTGCTATGGTTACGCCATTTTAGTTCGACTTATGTGGCGCGTACAATATTATACATATTTTTGTTTCAAAATTGTAAGCCTCGAAAATGTTGATAAAATTGGTTGATAGTAAATGAGTTAGTAATTTTGTTATTATAACAAAATTACTAATATTTTTTAATGTTTCTTCGGGGTTAGTTTTACTAGGGATGCACAATGGAACATCAAACATAAATCTATATATATATAAAAATGAAATCTAATAATGATAAACATTTTAAAATCTCACGATCAAGATAAATCCGATATCCGTTTTTTTTTTCTCTAAAGTTACTTTCCTATATGCATTTAAATTCAAGAAGAGGGATCAAACCCGCGACCCACAGCGCAGCAGCCAGTCGCTCAGCCATTGCACCAACCGTGCCGACGTGTTTTTTTTAGGGTACCCCGTACAATTTCATGTTGTGAGCACATTATGAAAGTTTGTTTTTTTATGTGTCGTAGCCGTCGTAGGTGTGAATTCTATGTTAGATTACTATCGAGTATCAAACCAAGATATTTTTCTTGAATCATCATTATCAAAACTCCGCAATAGATACAAAATCAAAATCAAACCATTTATTTCAAATAGACCATTTGCAGGCACTTTTGAATAGTCAAATGTCGGTCAGTCCAAGAAAAGTGAAGCTAAATACTTATACTTATATAGATTAGAAGAGTTGTAGTTTTTATTTTTAGCTTTAAAATTAAATAATCAGTTTTTAGAGATAATTGTCAAAAGGTTACACTGAAACCATTTAAGAATTAATGTAATAAAAGCTTTCTTTTTTCTGTTTTAGGTTACGTCTCCTACCGCCGTCAAAAATACAGTGTCCCTATCCACTCGCAATTAAATGTTCATTATTTAATTGTGTGCCGAAAACCGGCAATTGGACCAATGAAGACTCGTTCCTCATTCAAAATATTATAGACAAGTAAGTGGAACTTATTGTAACGACGAAGACGTGAGTATATAACTATACAACGTGCTACGTGTCAAAGACGAGGTTTTGTTGGCAAAATTCAACAGCACTCAGTTCGCGCCGAGTGCGAGTTTTTACGTTAACGCGATCCCGATCGACACGTTTTCCACGTTTGGTTCTCTGATTGGTTAAGAGCTTGGAGCGGGCCAATCGGAGCGCTGAACGTCATATACGTGTCAATTGCGTTAACATAAAACAAACTCTGGAACTCGGAGTGGAATTCCCTGCCGGAGTCTGTGTTTCCTGATAGCTATAACCTAGGTGTCTTTAAGTCAAGAGTTAATGGATTGCTTCTAGGCAAGCGTGTTCCATCGTCGGCCATATCATCGCTTACCATCAGGTGAGATAGTGGTCAAACGTGAGCCTATACATAAAAAGAAAACTCACACTGGGCACACTACACTGAATTTAATTCACGTGTGTCTCCCAAATCCTCACAATAACAAATACAAGTGATTCCAATCTCTGTTTCTTATGAGGAAAGGTCGAAAATGTTTACCCTTACTTCAAGAGAGTGTGGGTGACTCACATATATTTACACTGTATACACTATACACGTACACAATAAATATAAACTCACCAACATCTAAGTCGTATTTATACATTCATATATTATTATATATTGTTACGCCGTTAAATTTCAACACGTCATATCTCCGACAAATTAAAGAGTGGCAACGAATAATTAAAACGCATTGCTGTTCGAAAGCTCTAGAACCAAAGTACCTACCTAGCCTGGCAAGATCTGGAACATTCCTTCATAAGTACTTGTTGTACCTACTATTTAGTAGGTATGTAATCTGTAGGTATCTGTAGGTGGATAAGGGAAATGGTACTTTCCGCCATTAACAATAGAATCGAAATTCGCGTGAGTGACTCGCGAAGGACAAAGTAGTAAAATTGATTTATGGCCCCGCGATGCGACTCTATTGTTCTGGAACTATCCTGAGACGTCGGTATCTAGAATTTTCTTTGCTCCGCGTATAAATACGAGCCCCCGAACGGAAGTGAGTCAGTTCTGATTTCGACTGCGATCAAGAGCGATCTACCTAAGTGTGCAAAGTGATTTTATCTAACGACCGAGGCGATAGTATACCGGAACTCTAGTGCTAACTGTGATTTGGATTATTGTTGACTGGACTAATTATTTATTGTTTGTGGTAAATAAAGTTCTTCGAAAAATCAAATCGGCATTTAATTACCTACGTACGTAAATATTTCCATATTCAATAACACTAAACACAACTTACAAATTGACGTGACGCATTCATTAGACACGCGCACTGTCGATGACGCGCCGGCTACTTATTTTGTTCTACCGCCAAGTAGTAAGTAGCAATAGTAGCAGACAAGTTACATTTCGTTTTCTTGCCAGTCCCGACCTACGCAGCCCGCTAGAGCTACGTGCGCTCGCGCCGATTAGAAATTGTGAACACCGCAATACAGCAGTAGTCTACCCGCGCTAACTTGTCGTGTGATTGCAAAGACTATTTACCGTTGCAATATATCTGCTTGTGCCTAACTTTTGCGCCTTCTATAAAACTGCGTTGTAGTGTAGTGTGTGAGGAAGTTATACCTGGACAAACAACAAGGACTTTCATTACCCTACCCAGTGAGTACCACACACACCACTCAAACAACCAAAACAGCAATTTACTATGGTTGAATTTAATAAATTATACTGTAACGAAATAATTTTGTGATATGAGAAAAGGAAGCATGGTGATAGCGTGACGGGTGACAGGGCGGAATGTAAGAAAAAACTTGTAAGATAGGGCAAGATGATGATGATGTGTAACTTAAGTATTTAAGTAAAAAAACAACTGTTTACTGTAACGTTATTAAATTATTGTGATTTCGTGTTTTAATTCATGAATCCCCAAGCGACCACCGGTGGCCGCGCATCTATTGTCTTACTATTGTGTTTCTAATTGACGGTATCTGAAGGGTTAATTGAATGAATGAAAATGCTTTCAAACTAATAAAAATGCCAGACAGATACACAATTGTAGGATTTTTTTTAAGGCTTTGTGTGCCTGTTAAAATCTCAATTTGAAGTTTTAGTTACAAAAAAAACATGTTTAAGTTGTTGTATTAATAAATTTATTTTATTTCAGCAAACAAGCGGTGATTCATATCCATCGCATTATCCCTATGTCTAACGTGGAATTTAAGTTAGAGTGCGACGTCAATACTTTTGAAAACGGGATCAGTCTTGTTCACGCGTTGGTGTTCCATGACCGGGCCAAAATGCTTAACCCAAGACTAGTGGTAATGATTTTTTGGTATTAACAAGGACAGATGTTTGTAACATAAAAAAATACATTTAAAAAAATGTTTTTTTTTTTTTTCACAGCATCCAGCAATAAAGGGTGTGAAGGATAAACCCAAATTGTACACAAGTAGCAATGATTTTAGTTGTGGAAATCCAGAATTAGTTTACATTACACACATTGTCAGCCCTGACAAATTTTACGTGAGAAAAGTAAATATTATTTCTACAACTTAATACTAATTTATGTGAATTAACAGTTTAATGATAAATATTAACTCTTCTAGCAACATCTCCAAAACGTTTATGAGAAACTTACTGAAGATTTAGAACAAGAGTATAGTCTCGCTTCCACTGTTGGTTCTGTCTATTTGCCAGAAATAGGTAAGGAAAAAACAATAATAGTCGATACATTAAATATTGGTTTTAATTTTTAGTGGGCTTTTCCTGTATGTACACTTATCTAGTTTTCGTATGGTTAATTTTGTGTTATTATTATTACTATTACAAGTCTTATATTGTTCAGCTTATTAAGAATCGATCTGTTGATTATTATTGATATTTTGGAATGCTGTGGTGTTTATATAGGCATGGTGTGCGCGGTAAATCTGGAGAACTGCCGCATGTGCCCGCTGGAAGCGACGTGGGCGCGCGGCGTGGTGACGGAGCTGCCGGGCCGCGGCCGCGTGCGCGTGGCGCTGCCCGACAGCGGACACGTGGTGCTCGTGCACTGGGCTGCGCTGCGCTACATACACCCCAAGTTCACCACGCTCAGTGCACTTGTGAGTGACCATTCATCCTTACTAATATAATAAATGTAAAGCCTAAAATGGACGCTAAAATATATATTTGGTCCATAGTCAGTTACATTACATACTCCCACGTATCACTCAGAAAATTTTGAGATACTAAAAAGCCACCAGCTTCTATACAAAGTTTCATGCGTCTGAACCAATTTTCGATACATTTTTTCCAATCCGCCGCAGACACCTCTTCCAGGGCCTTCTCGAACGCTGCTAGCGCGTCTTCCGGTGATATATACTATATTCCTTTCAGCAGATCTTTTATTTTAGGGTACAAAGATAAGTCACACGGTGCCAGATCACTGCCCCTAGACTGACCGTATGGTATCCAGGAAGTCCCTTGTTTTGAGCGCTTAGTGCATGGTCGCGTTGTCATGGTGAAGTAGTACCCCGCGGAGGCCCGGTGATAGGTCGCTTCTTGCTCATTGCAGACAAAACTTCTGGCAAGCATTTTGTGGTATACCATTCGGCGTTGATGCTGCTTTGGTATCGTAATGGCATTGAAATCAGATACCCCTCAAAGTAAAGAAACTAGCGATCAAAATTTTCCCTCCTCTTTTCGATCACTTCACTTTTGTAGGCGTTCGTTCATTTTGAAACAGCCAAACTGTAGACTGACGCTTTGTTTCTGGATCGTATTGATAAATTCAGGATTCGTCACCTGTCACAATGTTGTAAACACGCCGCTTCCTTTGTTTTTTTTTTCCCCAAAATTAGGCGACCGCGCTTGAACTCGCTTTACCAGCGGTAGGTGGTTGCTTTTGAAGATCCTTCATCCATAAAAACAATTTGAAGGCGATCAAATAACAACACTAACACCAATAACTTAAACTTCTTTAAACTGTAAACTGTATTTTTACTTTGGGTTTTCTAGCCTGAAATAAATGAATTTATTATTATTATTAAATAATCAGGTTTTAGACCACATTTAAAATCGTAGAAAATCATCGCACGAAAATGTTCTCGATGCAGATCCATTTTTAAATGAGAGTAACTTTTGAAAATAATTGCAAGTGGCCAGTGCACTAATTGCCAGTCACCCTATACAATATAAAAACATCATATCGCAAAATTTTCTGTGTGCCCTGGTAATATTGGAAAAGTGGGTTTTCATTTACGAAATCAATAAAATTTTACAAAGTTATTACACATTAAAGTTCTCTTGAACGTTAATGCATTTTATCTTTGTCAAATTATAGGGTCTTCTGACGTCACTTCTAGTTAAAAAATGTACGAAAGCGGACGGTCACTCGAATTTCAGTCGAGTTAAATTTTGGACACATTTTTTCTATCGTCATGTCAACAAAAAATAAAGACTAATTCCCCGATTTCTGATGATGGATGAAGCCTTTGATGTTGAGTATTTCTCAAACTACTGTAGCCTGTAAATCTGTCAAAATTTGGCATTATAAGGCAAAAATACTAAATTCAGAAACCCGCCCTAAATTAGTTATCGGGGGTTACTCTTTATATTTTACTAGCTGCTCCCAGCGGCTTCGCCCGCGTGATAGCAGAAAATTATCCCAAGGGAACTTACTTCCGGGATAAAAAGTATCCTATGTCCTATTCCAGGACATGATCTATTCGTGTACCAAGTTTCATCAAAACCGGTTTTGCCATTTAGGCGGGAAGACGTAACAAACCAAACTCACTTTCGCTTTTAAAATATTAGTAAGGATTGTTGGTAATTTGACTGATTCACCCAATGTATTTTTTTTTTATATATATATTTTATTACTGATTTTGTAAAAATATGGACAATTCTATGGCTTTCTAACTCTGGGTCAATTGGTTTTTGTCCCATTGTAAAAGTTGTTCATAATGATGAATGTGACTCATGTGTATGAATAGAAACAATAGTCCTTCGATCGTTTTATTTTCGTATAATAGGCTAGTTGCCGTAATTAGTCCGTCTTTTAGATTATTCAAAAATAAGGTTTTTTATTTGTAAATTAAACCAAAAATTACAAAGATATATCCCATTAAAGTTACGTGTAACGTCACGCCGTGCTGTATTTTTTCGCACGGGGTTACGTCACACGTAACTTTAATGGGCTATATCTTTGTTATTTTTTGTTTAATGGAAAAAATACGTGGCCAATATTTTTTTATAATCTAAATTACGGACTAGATAAAATGTAGTTATTTTGACCCTGGAAGTTACCGTAATCAAGGAGTATTTTTTTTTTTTTCATGAACAGACGAATGAATGCCATCTCGCCGGTGTTACACCATTCAGTAACCGATGGAGCACTGCATCAGTGGAACTCCTTCAGAAATTCACGGGCAGTTTACTGGAACTTCAAGTGGAGGATAATCGTAATAGATGTAACCGCAGTGGAGGAGGCTCCGTTGGCGTTACTCTTACTGACAGATCAGACAACGACAACGTAGTTTGCATTAACAATGAGATGGTCAAACATAAATTTGCTGTTTCTTTTGGGTAAAACTTTCTCTTATTTTCTCCAAATCGTCAAGGTTTCTAATTAAATTAGATAAGAGAAAAATGGAATTCACGATTAGATTTGTAGACAAGAATCTAGACATAATTGCAAATGTTTGTCAATATATTAAAAATTATCTTTCTTTCAGAATTCAAATGTTTGACAAAATTGCTTTTGAAAAACAAGTTTTCACAAATAAATCGCCTCTGGATAAACCAAAACCTGCTCCGCCAAAATCCAATATCAAAATTTTGAAGAAAAATTTGCCTGATAAAGAAAACGACGATTTACAGGCAAAAGATAAGGGCCCTCTGAGGTTGGAAGTTAAAGTTCTGTGTTGTCAGTCGCCTTCACTGATTTACATTTCATTATTTCTTCAACAAAAAACTTTTAACGAATTGTTCGAAAAAATACAAAAATATTACTCTAAGAATAATAATAACAAAACTAAAGAAGACTGGAAGGTTGGCGACAGATGTTGTACATTATGTGTTCAGTCGCAGACCTGGCGTCGTGCTGTTATTATGGAACTGGACAATGATAACGCTAAAGTATTTTACAGTGATTTCGCGTATATTGAAACTGTACCAAAATCCAATTTGAAAGAACTTACTTCGGAATTCTCAATGTTCGGTGACGCGGCTATAAAGTGCCATCTACACGGAATTATGCCGGCACTGGGTGAAGAGTGGCCATCAGTTACAAAAGAATATTTAAGTGATTTGATTGATGCATATAAAAGAATTTTTATAACAAAATTAGGCAAGTTCAAAGATAAAAGCATGCCTATCCAAATATGGGTATATCACACAGTTCAAGGAGGTGCGTTGGAGCCTAATACGTCGACCTGGCGTTGCTTGAACGAGAAATTACTTGAAAATGGCCTTTGTATACCAGATCAATCGCAAGTGGTATGTTTCTATTGCATATATTAGCTCTGACAGTAAGTGTGCACCCTTCGCATGCTATCTACCGATTGCCGGTGCTGGCAAACTTAAATTTTTATCTTCCTTTGTCTGCAGGTTTCAACTGAAGACAACACTGAAGATGATGGAAACACATTGTCTTTCCTTAACATAAAAGGTTCTGTCAATGACTGGTTGCAATTAGATCCAATGCCTATGGCACCTCTGAAAGTACCCCAAGTTGATGATGATATCAATGCAAATTCGCCCTCATCATTACTCGAGGGTGAAGATAACAATCCTACGTCTAGCGAGGCTCCAGAATCTACTAATGTTATGTACATAACTGACTGGTTACCACCTGACCCACTACCTTGCAAGGAATTTACTGCACTGCCAACGTAAGCACTTTTATGCTGTCGTCATAGTTGTTCTTTATTTATTTAGGACTAACAAATATTTAAACATTGGGTATTATGAATTAACTCATAATCTTAGTACATGATACACACGAGCAACTCACACCATTAGGCGTTTACACATTAGAAGAAAATGACACGATATTTTATTTTTATTTTATTTTAATAAGTACAATGACAGACTAAGACAGTCTACACAGTTAATATATCGGCAGAATGGTAGTTCCATTTATCTGACGATGGTGAGTTGATATTAACTAACAGCTTTTATGCGTCGTGCCACCAAACAAACTCGAATCGTCTAGTCATACTAACAAATTACATCTTTTGTTAAAATAAATTATCAAACGGCCATTGTCCATAGCATTTATAGTAGAACGTTAAACAAACTAAAAATAAATCAACTGTTACTCTCCTTTTTTAAGGCAAATTATTCCCGCCTTCCAATCCGAGATTAAAGTACCGTTCCGCCAGGAAAATACAGAGTCGCTTTTACTCATTATATCATTAGCAGTATCTCACTGGCAGTCCCGTTAAATTTCGTTCAACCGTTTCGAAGACGCATTCCGTAATCCATACTCCCGCTCCCGCGCGGTACTTAATGAAAATTAGCCTAAGTAACTTCTTGCAACATCAGCTGTCCGCCATTGAAAGTCCAATCAAAATAAGTCCAGCCGTTTCTGAGATTAGCTGGAACAAACAGACAGATAAAAATATTAAAAATTATATTTTTGATAGATATCGAATATACTACAACATTTTGAAATAAAAAAAAAGAAATTGCTGATGAAAGAAAAAAAAAGAAAATGAAATGAAAGTTACTGGGCAAACCTATAATTTTACTGTACTTGTTAATAATCACTAGTGTTTAAAACCGTTTTCTAAATCAAACTTATACTATCATTTCTAGTATTTCATACTATTTAACTTGTTTGAAACACATATAACCCTTGATAACAAGCAGACATCCAATATTATTATTATGTCCTGATCGAAATAAATCTTTATTTTATAGGTACATTGACAACGACGGGGTAATCTACTTACATGATGTAAACCAACAAGGTACACTGGACCTCATTCGTAAAGCACTCGATGTGCGTTTCAAAGGCCCAGATCCAAAAGCTAAATTTAATAAATGGAGTGTGGGAGAGCTATGTGTGGCACTATATTATTTAGACAACCGCTATTATAGAGGCAGAGTAATTGAAGTAAACAACGACAATTCTACATGTATTATTCATTACATTGATTATGGCAATGAAGAAAATTGTTCCTTTGCAAATTTGAGAAAAAGTGTCCCACTCCACCAGATCCCAATACAAGCACACAAATGTATTTTAAATCGTATACGTCCCCTTGGCAAACATTGGGATAGACAAACATTGGACTACATACATAAATCTATTGTTGAAAAAGAATGTAATGTTAGAGTAACTGGTGAACCAATAAATGGGGCTATTCCTATAGAGTTAAAATACGATAAGCTTTGTATTAATGACCATTTAGTAGACTTTGAAATGGCAGAATACACAGATGGCAGCAAAGCCCTTGTCAGAAAATATGCTCCTGTTGAAAAACCTAAAGAAGAAGAAGTAATTGAAGATATAATTGAATCAGATTCTGGCCCAGATTACATAGTGGTTGATGACGCAGACGCTACTGTTGAGCAATTATCTGTATCTCATGATTCATCTGATGCATTCTCTCTGAAGGGAACGGACTGGAACAAGTTAATAGATGAAGAGCAATCATCACTTGAAGGAAATTATATTACATACCCAAAAAATACAGATGACGAATTCTTATGTAATATAACACTAATTAATGATATTAGTACATTAGAACTCAGTTTAATTTTTGATGATGATACCACTAAAGCATATGAGCTAATGTCTGAAGAACTGCAGCTTGAAAGTATGAGCATGTCACCTCTGAACGGTATATTCGAGAATAAAGCGTGTGTGGCACTCTTTCCTGAAGACAATCAATGGTACCGTGCATCTATTTTGCAGTTCAGCGAAAAGAAAAACCGAGTTAAAGTAAAGTATGTTGACTATGGTAACATTTGTGTCATTTCTTTAGCTGACACAAGGGAAATTAGTGAAGAATGGGCAAAATTACCACCAGCTACTATGTCAGCCAAATTATATGGAGTTCGACTGAATCCAGACTTGGATATTGGAGTTATTACAAAAGAATACACAGAAGTATTCTTGGGTCAAGGACGATTCCATGTAAAGATTATTAATTATGATAATTCAGTGCCATTAGTAGAGATAAGAAACGATTCAAATGAGTTGGTATACCAGAAACTCATAGATATGAATATGTTTATCAAATGTGATTGATTCCTAAGTCAAAGTACTTACTTCATTTATTTGTTTCTTTTTTTCGTTTAAGTTTTCTTAAAAACTGTTTTTACTAGTTACTATAAATAATTTTAAGATTTCAAAGTTTTGTTTAACATGGTATCTGAATAAACCTGTTTATTATAAAATAAGTTTCATTTAGATGTTTTCAGTGGCCACCTTTATAATTTTTTTTTAAGGTTTCCATAAAATACTTGCAACACTACGAAGGGTTGCAAGTATTTTATAAGTAGAATAAGTGTCAAGGCACACTTATGCATATATCGAAAAATTACATAGAACATGACCCTTTATCCTCAGCGAAAATGCACACATTTAAATTGAGAAAGTTGTCGAGTTGTCGTCGATGGGCGTGGCAGGTTGTTTGAATGGTCTCTAGTTCCTGCGGGTTCAACACTGCCCATCAATCAATATGGGCCACGTGATTAGAAGTGGGACAACCCATCCCGGGTAGGAACCTGGTAACAACCAAAAGTAACCAATTGCAGGGCAATATCCAAAATTGGATATTTACTTTTTGCCCAACTGCAAGAAGGGTTATGTTTTTTTGGCGTATCTTGTATGTGTGTAGTATTTTTATTACCTGTATCTTCCAAACTGCTGAACGGATTTATATCATAATTAATAAATCAAATGTTCTCAGATAAGTGACTATAAAGAAACCAACAACGACTGTAAGACGCTGGTTTAAGAGTTTTTTTTTTTTTTTGGTACTGCAATACGGGTGGGTGTCAAAATGGGCGCATCATGAAAATTTTAAAATGCAATATGATGACGGAGCACTTCGGTGTGGCACCGCTGGCCGCGTAACTCAGCGTTTGGCCTAAGAATAAATGTATTGTAATAACATAATCATTTCCTGAACTAACATAATAATTAACTGTTACTCGCGACTTCGTTACTCCCCCTTTTTTGGTGTCAGTTTCGACCGCGCGGCCATAACGATAAACAAATAAAAAAACTACGTCAAGATTATGTAAAAAATTCTAAAAGTAGATTCCCAAAACCATAAATTTGTCAAAGTTATGGTTAAGATGTTTGGTTAAGGGTTTGAATGTGGCCGCGCCATTGAAACGCGGAGAACCGCGTGGCCACGGAGATCTTAAAACTAAGCGTTGCATAGACCTGAAATATAGGTAAATAACAGACTGAATTTGTAAAAATATAGAAAAAAATCCTAGGTTGATATTTTAGAAGCTATGAAGCAAAAACACCATGGCCGCGCCATCGAAACGCTGACAAATATATTATCATTGATTTCCCACTGAAAAAGCATCGCAGAGGTCTGAATTTTTTTGTAAAACATAGATTGGAATTTGTCAAAACTTTTAAAAATACATAAATACATTGTACCCATAAATTTAATTTTATGTATAAGCTGTGTTACTTTTGGTGTACAATAAAGTTTACCTATTCTATTCTATTCTACAACAAAAATCCTAGGTTTATATTTCAGAAGCTGTCCATGTAAAACTATAATCCTATGGCCGCGCCATCGAAGCGGTGACAAAATCGCTCATATCTCGCTGAAAAAGCATCCTAGAGGTCTGAGATTTTTTGTAAAACATAGATTTGATTTTGTCAAAACTTGTAAAAATACAACAAAAATTCCTAGGGTTTAAGTTTAGGAGCTATAAAACAAAAACCCTATGGCCGCGCCATCGAAACGCTGACAAAACGCTGGCAATCGTTGATATCTTGCTGAAAAAGCATCACAGTGATCTGAAATTTTTTATAAAACATAGATTTGAATTAGTCAAAATTTTTAAAAATAAGTACAACATAAAATCCTAGGTTTATATTTTAGGAGCTCTGCCTGTAAGGCTAAAATCCTATGGCCGCGCCATTAAAACGTTGACAAAATTCGCTCATATCTCGCTGAAAAAGCATCGTAGAGGTCTGAACTTTTTTGTAAAACATAGATTTTTGTCTTATGTCTGTTCAAGTATCACGCAAAAACTACCGGTTCGATTACGATGAAACTTGGTATAATTATTCTTTAATATCCTGGGCACCACGCTGGGTACTTTTTATCCCGGGAAAGGATATTATACAAAAAAACAAGCTTAATTTTGCGGTTCGATCCCTAGACCCATTACTGTACCAACCGAAAATAATAAGTTTGTCGTAGGTTCCCGCTGTGGAGTTCACTAAGGGGCGCTTCACATGGCTAAGCTCGATTGCTCAAGCATTAATTTGGCAATACTTATAGTTCTTTAGCAACACCAGCTGAGATATAGTCAAAGATTTTATATATCCTACTAGGATATAGTATGTTACAGATAGTACATATATATCGATGGTTACAGACGAAGACGAGTTGTTAAAACATGCAGCATGAGCAAACTCGCATAATATTCCACTAGGTATTTGGTGCTTAAAGTTCAACTCGACTAGGTGGGCGAACGCCCAGCTTGATCATAATTGACCTCGGTTGGTGTTGCCAATATTTGTAACTTGTAGAACATAATAATTATTATCGCGATAATAAAAACAGTTAATTTTTGAGAAAAAGTCAGACTTGTAATTTGGCACACCAAAAAACACGCGATTGACCAATGCTAGTTGAAGATGTGCCAGCTTCTCCATCATTGTGTTCAGTTCTTCACAGTACACATCTGCAGTAATGCTCACCCCGTTTGGTAAGAAGCTGTGATGAATCACACCGGCGCTAGACCACCAAACAGTGACCATCACTTTTCTAGGGGTAAGTTTTCGTTTAGGGCATTGTTTAGGTGCTGAACCGGGATCCAACCAACTTGCTGAGCGCTCGCGGTTATCAAACAGAATCCATTTTTCATCGCAGGTAACAATGCGGTTCAAAATTCCTTCATTTGTGTGTCTGTTGAGCAGTGCAAGGCACGTCTCGACGCGTACTTCGCGCTGGCGATCATTGAGTTCGTGGGGCACCCATTTGTCAAGCTTTTTTACCTTGCCAATTTGACGCAAATGGACCAATATTGTTTTGACGCTAACGTCGAAAGCTGCTGCTAATTCAGCCGTAGATTGTGTATCATCAGCTTCCACAATCGCCTTTAATTCGTCATTGTCGACCAAAGTCTTCGGACGACCGCGAGGTTAATTTTTCAGGTCGAAATTTCCAGAACGGAAGCGAGCAAACCAATAACAGGTGGCGCGTTGGTTTGTAGTGTTAGCTCCGTAAACGTCGTTGATGTTGCGTGCCGCTTGTGCCGCGTTGCTGCCACGACGGTACCTACTCATATTCCATAATTACTCGAATTTTTAACGAAATGCGATGATGACGAAAAAGATTGAAATGCGATGAAAATGTAACACTAATCAATAGACAAATGACTATTTTTGAAAAAAAAAACCATGTTTTAAAATAAAATTAATTTGCAATAGAATTCTTAGCCAAACAAAAATTATTTTGATTTGAAATGGCCAGTACTGCAGAACGGCAATTTCATAGGTAAAGACCTATTACTTAGCTGTTTTTTTTATTTTTTATTACAATTTTATTTTATATGTACTTTTTTTAAATTCATTAAGTATTGTTTGATTGAACAGGGACGTGTTCTCAACATGCAAATAATTACTTATTATTTACAAGTACCGGCACGAATCTTCAGCGCTCGGCGCCAGAGTGGGGATCGCTTTGTGCATTCCATACATTGGCGAGCCAGTCGTCGTCGTTGTTAAGACATGCAGCAAGCACAGGAACGAATCACGAGTGATGTTTATGACGCGATGGCGCGGCGAGCCAATCAATGACGCTCCCCGCCCCCGCGTCTTACTTCATACCATTAAATAGGCCCGATATTTGACTTTTGACACTGCGCAAGTGAAGGTCAGCGTTAAAGATTCGTGCCGGTACTTATACCTACCTAAATATTTGGGGCAATACTCCTGAGTATTGTTTAGAAATTATAAAAAAGAAAACATTATATTGTACAACATTATTCTATTTTATTCTAATAAATCTCTCTAAATATTCCTCCCTGACCAAGTCCATGTCTCGGCTAGAGCTGGCCGTAAACTCATCTGAGTCATGTTCAGATTCAGAGGTGCTGCTGCTATCGTCTTCTAGGTTAATGACTAATCGCTCTATTTCCTCGTACATGGTTTGCTCTCTTTTACAATACTCCTTTTCTATTTTTACAACATGCTGGCAAGAATTCTTCCAATCCTCCTCCGTAATAACTAGGAACGCACGTTCAGCTGCTTCCTGTAAATATGAAATATTTCATATTATACCTTTATCAATATCAAACGTTAAACAATATTGTCACATACTGTTAGTGAGCCATACCTTTATGTCGATCGATCCTACATTTTGGGCGCCAATTTTTTGTTTTGCTATCCGTCAGATTAACTCGATTGGATTGAGGTCACAGTGGTAAAGCGGGAGTCTTACCACAGTGTGCCTGTGTGCACCTAAAAGTTCATCGATTTCAAATATCGGTTCTGTGACGTTTCACGAGCATCAAAAGCGAAGGCTTTTTTAATGTTTCATCAAATGGGATTTCGTTTAGAATTAACCATTCCTTTATTTCGGCTACTTGTGTCCGTATCGACCGCGCGGCCATGACGATAAACAAATAAAAAAAAGCTATAGCTATGGCTACAACTGAAATACATACTTCATTTGTGAAAATTTCAACTTTCTAGCTATCGCGGTTCTTGAGATACAGCCTGGTGACAGACAGACAGACAGACAGACAGCGAAAGTCTTAGGGTCCCGTTTTTAACCTTTGGGACGGAACCCAAAAAAGTACACGGTGAGGTGACTGCGGCTAATTCAAAATGTCACCATCTCATGATCTTACTCGCAAAATTCGAATCAACTCAAATTCTAGCAAGTTGAACGTGGCGGGGCGCGAACGAAGGGAGTCTAGGGAGTGGGACTCGACGTGTTATCTTGCTTAACCCTTCAGATACCGTCAATTAGAGACACAATAGTAAGACAATAGATGCGCGGCCACCGGTGGTCGCTTGGGGATTCATGAATTAACTGTGCTGAACTACTACCTATGACTACTACTGAGTTACCGATTAAGTTAACTTGAGTTGAAAGAAAAAGCAACTCGAGTTGACTCGAGAAACTCGGTTAAAATAACTCGACTCGCTCATAGTCCTTGTTAGTCTGTGGTTGTCGTTGTCGCGTGTAATTTGTTCGATTCGATTTGATTTGATTTGATTGTAAATGTCAACAATAAGAAATAGTGTTATTTTTGTTGTTTTTCAAATTATTTATTTAAAAACTCATGTCTTTAATGAAAAAGACTAGAAATGATGCAATTAAAGCTGCGGTCACTTCCTACTTAGAACGGCGGAATTATCCTGTAAGTTTATAAGAGTTATTAATTAACCTGAATTGAAATATGTACGGTAGTTACAATATAATTATAATTATTTATTTTATCTTCATTAAATTTCAGGACATAGACGTGTTTAGCAATAATAATAATTTAAGCAGAAGTGCTGAACAAATGGCTGTGGCAACGATAGTTCAAAGTGAAGCAAGTCGTGCTAATTCTATCTTATTTTCTTGCATCAACAATGACCCCGGGCAATTTGACTTACAGTACACAAGGTAATGTCGGTGTTGAACACTACAGGAAAACTACACTACACTACGCTGTTGACCACTTAGGGAAATGTAGTGTCCAAAAATTGCTTGATCTAAAAGTTATCTTCTTGAACTCTTGAATAACAAATGGCTTTTTGACAATAGCTAATCCAGTAATCGATTAAACATTCATTTCAATTGTGTTATACTTAAAATTTTCAGATTGGTTAACTTTATCAAAGATATCAAACAAGAAAAAGTTAAAAATGAACTGCTTGGTTTGTTATGCCCGTTATTGTGTCATTTATACTTAGAAATGTTACGTGGTGGTCATGGAGGCCCAGCACAAATGTTCCTCAAGAGGCACTCTGCTACATTACCTCAAAAGGATTTATCATATCACCAACCCATTGATGGCAATCTGCCATCAGCGCTGTATAGACCTAATAGCTTAGAGCAGCTATTCAATTCTTTACAAAATGGCACCATTGATAATGAAACTCCTGAAAAAGATTACATGAATCAAATACTGGATGACATTGGCACCATTTACACTTTACAAGAGGTTGAAACGAGGCCATCTATTGCTGCATTCAGGTAGTCTATAGTTATATTTTTCTGCTGCACTATTAATAGTTCTCCTTTGTTTTCAAATTATCATACTGTGCAATAAGATCAATGTTATGATGCTTCCTATTACATTTTTATTTTGGTTTCTATTTCCACAGGTCATGCAAGTGTGATATAACTCTATCTCAAGATGCACTAAATATGTTAAAAGCATATTTAGCAAAAAATGGTCATGTTCTTCTAATCCAAGTTCTACAAACATGGTTCCACATTGATATTAATAATGACCCCAATAAGAAGAATGCTGTGAGTATATAACATTTAGTAAATTATAAATAAATTCAGGGTTCAACATCCAAGAGCAAAATCAAATAAAGTAACGAGTTTTGTAATCCAAAACCGCATAGATACATTTGTAATGATTTTGAACGATTTACAAAACATTTTGAGCATTGCACATACAAAAAGGAAACTAAAACAGAAAAGATAATTGGTATTATTTTAATGTTTTGGCCTTAAAATGTCCAAAGATTACATTTCATCTTATATTTACAGGAAGATGATGAAGAAATGGATGAGGAAATAAGTGTCACCAGAACTAGTTCAGAGGAAAAAATAACAGACACAAATGGTAAAGTTTAAAATAAATTAATTTTAGAATGTACTACAGTTATCATACTTAAAAGATGCACTCTAGTACACAATACTGTTTCAGATATTTTTTCTGAATGTAATGGTCATGCAGAATATATAAGCATTGATAAGGAACTAATGGAACTCCAGGACGCAATAAAAGGGGTCAGAGAATCTACAGCACCTCTAAAATTATACAAAATAGCTGCACCGGACACTCAGTAAGTTCTCAATTGAATAGTAATATAAAGTGCTCATGAAATGAAAAAGAAAAACTATTCCACTTTGTTCACTTGATATTTTTGTTTACAGTTTAATATGTGCAAAAACCGATCAGTACTGTAACATGTTATGCGGAGGGTTCACTAATTCGGAGATCCGGTTGTGGGACCTAGGACAAAACAATGTCAACAGACGAGTCAATCGAAATATTTCGGAAATAGACTTAGCATGTTATATACCACTAACAATGGTGCCTGAACAAAATACTTTGTAAGTACTTACTTGTATTTACTTATTAAATTGTTTGTAGATCCCTTAAAATTTGCTTGGTTTTTTGGTAATTCGACTTACACTATAAACCTTCCCTAATTTTCTTCTAACTGTAGATAGTTTCTGGTAAATATGGGTTTATCAGTGTTCTGGCAACTGCCTATCCATACCAATATTATGAATGCGAAAATGACTAAATCCAATATGTTTTGGAGGTGTGCGGAACAGAGAAAAAAGTCCTACATACCTCCATTGAAAAGAGAGGATCCTCCGGCCAGACAGGTGTTATAGATTGGTGGGCTTCTGCCTGATAGTCGATATCGGGCTGTCCTATATATTCAAATCGCGCGGAGAACTTTAATTGTGCGATGCAGGATTTCGTATTTTCTTCGTAGTTCTTATGTGGCGTCATAGATGTCGCTACATGTTTCTTACATTTTCACATCTCTATGCTGGATCAATATATAATCTAAGGGTGCGTCCACATCTGGCGAATGTGCCGCAAATGTGCAGCTCGCGAGCCGTTTGCGAGCCGCCCGCGAGCTGCGCGCGTGCAGTCACGGCAATGGTTTGGTGCGCCTCTTTAGCGCAACTCATGCAAGGATCGTAAAAGGCGTGCGCGCGGCTCGCGCTCTGCGCGCACTTAATTCTCGCACTTATAGTTCCGTTTTCTGGCTCAGTACTTTCGAACATGTCGGACGACACTAGTGCTTTTAATAATTCTCCTCCATCCACTCCACGACAACACATACTTAGCCTCTAGTAATCAGAAACGAACTGAGCGGGTAAACAATCATTTAATAACTAAGGCGCCGCCCGCGCGCTGTTCGCGTACGGCGCTTAGGTCGCGCGCGAACTGCGCGCAGGCGGTGCAGGAGCGGCGCACGAACAAAAATGCACGCGCGCAGTTCGCGGGCAGCTCGCAAACGGCTCGCGAGCTGCACATTCGCCGCACATTCGCCAGATGTGGACGCACCCTAATATTGTCTGAGAATATAATGTACTAGCTTCTGCCCGCGACTTCGTCCGCGGAAAATTTCTTGTTTTAAAATAAGATTACACTCGATTAGACGATGCGCACGTTCAGCGCTAGATTCCTGAGCACGGGCCTGTGATGTTATGGCATTTTGCCTAGCGAGCCGCTGCGAGCGCTCAGCGCTAGTCTCCCTATCCCTTGTCTCAGAGACATGCTGCCTTAAATGAGATAGACGCTGCGCACGTTCAGCGCTAGATTCCCGAGCACGGGCCTGCGATGTTATGACATTTTGCCTACCAAGCCGCCGCGAGCGTTTAGCGCTAGTCTCCCTATCCCTTGTCTCAGAGACATGCTGCCTTAACTCAGATAGACGGTGCGCACGTTCAGCGCTAGTTCCTCGAGCACGGGCCCGTGATGTCCTCACATTTTGGCTAGCGAGGCGCTGTGAGCGCTCGGAGCTAGATTCTCTAGCGCGTGCTTGCGAAATATATTCTCTATTTCTCGAGAAGCGCTGCTCATTTTCAGGGGCAGATTCTTCCGTACGGCGTACTCGAGCGGCTCTTGTCTGTGATGTCTGCCGGGACAGTTGAGATTTCCTTTTAGACATGCTCTCAACAAACTACGCACAGACTTGAAAACAATTATGAACAAAAGGAGAGCGACTCGAACACCGTCCGCCTTTACAAAACAAAACAATCGTAATATCGAATAACTCGTATCGATTATTACGATAGAACGAAGTACGAAACTACGAACATACAAAAACGTACAACGAAATTACGATATTTTCGATTATGAGGTATCTATCAACAACAACAACCATACGAACGAAACAACCGAAACCAATAAGCAACTGACAGAAGAACTCCAACTAACGACAACGTGGGCATAATAATTCGAGAGGGTCATCAATCCACAGAAAGTCTTAACACCGCGATTCAGAAAACATGGCAAGTTCGGGAGGTTCCTGCACCGAATTAAAGCGGAAGAGACGCCCGAGTGTCGCCACTGTGCGGAACGCCTGGAGGACACGGTGGAGCACACAGTCGAGGTGTGCCCTGCCTGGGCAGAGCATCGCCGTGCCCTCGTGGGGGCGATCGGCGGCGGACACCTCTCGCGGCGGGCTCTGGTTGAGGCCATGGTCCTTAGCGAGGAGGAATGGCAGGCGGGCGCCTCCTTCTGCGAAGCAGTAATGCTAGCAAAGGCGGAGGCAGACCGCATCAGGCAACGGCGCCCCCGCCGCCGCCGCCGGGATTCCGATCCCGATTTCCGGCCACCGTAGACGCGGACTCGCGGACGGCGAGCCATGGGTAGCTTGCTGTCCGATCGTCCGGTAATGGACCGAGCCCAAGACGTCGACGGCGCGCACTGTTCCCGCGCGCCTCAAGAAGTTGTCAGCAACAGCAGAGGCCCAGCTGGGTCGAAGCCTACCGGGTCCAGGGTTATCCGAAAGGGAACTCGTGCCCTGGTTTGAAGGCTAGAAGGAACGGGGTGGGTTTTTAGTCAGTAAGAGTCTGACACTATCTCTCGCTCCACCCAAGGGCGGGGGTTGTCATAAGATGATTTTTGCCCACCATAAAAAAAAAAAATAGGTAAAACGTCTGCACAATGAAAGTTACGCTAGGGGCATTTTGCGTTTTAGTAATTTTATATTATCTTCGAAACTGTATGACCAATTGCTATGCTGTAAATGGCAAATCTTATCTGTATAATGTTCTTGTGATACTGAAATAATTTATTGTCATAAGAATTAATATTTTGTTGTTCAAATAATCAACCAAACGTAAGTATGCCGAAAAAAAATATTTTTAATGCAATAAAAGAAGTATAAAAGATGAAATATAAAAGATAGAGATATGGTACCGCGGACTTTTTTGTAGAAATAATTAAGACGAACCAGGAAGCCATACATTGTTTTTAATTTTAAGCAACTGTTTAGGCAGCGCACGCAAATAATTCTATTTTATGAGGTATTTTTTTCCGACTTGCTAGACAAAAGTTGTGATAGCTCGGTTAATATACATGCTATAGAAACAATTTATAGCCTATAGCACTCAGGAATAATGTAGCTTTCTGCCAGTAAAAAAAATTTTAGAATTGGATTATTAGTTCCAGAGATTACCCCCTACATACAAACTTACAAACTTACAAACTTACAAATTTTACCTCTTTATAATATTAGTATAGATTATAGGATACTTTGTATCATGACAGTTTTTTCCCCTAGTATATATCGAACCCATACCTGTTGCGGGAATCCGATGGATGCGAGACGCACAGGACTGTTCATTGTGACGACACTTGGGGGAGGCCTGTGCCCAACAGCGTAGGCGTCTTTCGGCTGAAATGATGATGATGAAGGACATTAATTATCTGTATTTGAAGTAAATAGCAACTTTTTCTTCCAGACAAGTAGGTGCTGGAGTGCCACTGAGAGGGCATTCTGGGCCAGTACAGGCTGTAAGTGTACTCCCTCAAGAGGAACTAGTTGTGTCAGCTTCACACGACAATACCGTAAGAGCTTGGCGACTGGCTGATTACTCCTGTGCTGCAATTTACAGGTTTCATTTATTTAATGCTACTTAGATAAGTCTGTGTGTTGATTGCGGTTTGTGATTACGATAACGCGATGAAAACGTTTACTTATCTTGTTTGACCCTCAGATCGGTAGGGGGAACTGAATTATCGATATTTCAGGTTTATGGAAAAATATTTTTAAATCTAGAATTATGTATAATTTGCGACTTTCATGAGCTAGGTTTACATATAAAACCTGTGTCTCAGGCTATCACTTAACATTTGTCAATTAATTACTAATTGTCAATTGCTTGATATACTTACAGCATGCACCAAAGCGTATGCTGTCGTAGTTTCGTATAGTTCTAATTGTTGAGAATTTGTTATTACTTTAGTTGTTTGTAGATACAAATTGATTGTATGTTGTTGTTGTTTGTAGTTAACGCCAAATTAAACTCTTTTCATCATCATCATTATCTTGTTTCAGAGGTCATAACTACCCAATATGGTGCATGGATGTATCGAAGAGTGGACTCTTTGTCACCGGCTCTCATGACAAGACTGCAAAACTATGGTCTCTTAGTAGAACTTTCCCAATCAGAATATTTGTTGGCCATATAGCAGATGTGACAGTAAGTCTTACAATAAATAGTGTCTATGATATAGGTTGATCAAAAATTAATACTATACAATAGCATACTTATAATGTGTATAAAGTGAAGGCGAAAGTTAGTATGTTTGTTAGTCCTTCATTCTCTAACAGCTGGGCTACGAGATTGTTCGAAAAAGTAACCGTGGCCCGGGAATGCAAAGGGCAACTGAAGGAAAACGAGCAAGTTTAGTCAGTAGAAGTCAGAAAAGGCGTTGGGTGATTGGATTTGGCACCAGGGTCTTTAAGCATTTGCTGATATTTCAATTCTTGTTTGGTCATATTCTTGATGTAGGATTTCTATGATAAAAAAAATTAGTAGTCATAAAAAAGTAGGGCAAATAAGGATTGACATATTATTTAAAACGATCAGGCCAGTTTTAGTTGGCCATTACATGAAGTGACCAATTTCTAAGATCTAGCCACGACATATGTATAAACTTGAAGGTTTAGATATTTAGGACTAAGATACCGCCTACAAAATTGCTTTAGAACAGGGTGGTGTTTTTTATTTATTTCATTACAGTTATGTATGGAGTACTGTTGTAAACACAATGTTATATTTCAGTGTGTAAAATTCCATCCTAATGAAGCATACATAGCGACCGGTGGTGCAGACCGTACCGTACGTTTGTGGATGGTATCTGACGCGCGATTGGTGCGGATCTTGTGCGGCCACCGCGGCATTGTGCGGACACTCGCCTTCTCACCTTCTGGGGCTCATTTGGCCAGTGCTGGTAAACGATTTTATTTTTTATAGAACCATTTCAAGTTACTAAATAATACTAATTAGAGGAACGCACTTATTATAGCAGTTATAAATGAATGAAACTGTCTGCTGCTACGGCCACGCAGTCACTCACACTCACACTCACTCACACCACACACCACACACACACACACACACACACACACACACACACACACACACCACCACACACCACACCACATCACTTGACATTATATGTAATCATTTTGTTGACAAAGTATAATGTAACATTATGTAATTGACTTGTAAGTATCCCTTACCAATAAACTACTATGACTATGACTACATTATCGAGTGTGTATCGGTGAGATCTTCGCAGTCATTAAAATAGTTCGACAACTGCGAAACCCACCAGCGCCCTATTCTTGTTACACATGGGAAAACGAAGCATGCGTGGCCTAAGTTCGGGAGGTATTTTACGATATTCCCAAACCGCACACTCCAAAGCCCTCAGTTAATTATTGCACTGGTTACTTTCGTCAGCGTAGTAAGATATGTGGTCGGTTGGTAGTGCTATATGTGGTACCCACAGGCTGCGACGAAGGGATAATGATACGGCCACTCATTTCCGTTTGGAAAGTTATTATTATTACTTATCTAATCTAATACTGCCTCGTTGATCTCGTGGTTGCAAGCGCGACTGCTGTAAGTACGTGGAGTCCTAGATACAATTTTCGGATTGGGCAAAAAGTTCTATTGAGTTTTTCCATTACGAATTACTCTGTAGCAGCCCGAAATGTAGAGGTTGCTGGTGTCACCGCCGTGCTTCGGAAAGCTCATGCAGCCGTTGCCCGTAAGGCCTGATCACTCTGAGGTTGTGTCAGATTGCCCTCTGATCGGACTAAGTGACTATACTGAACAAAGAATGCACCTGTGTTTGCACACGCACTAAAATATCTCTTGCGTACTTGGCTAATGAAAGGATATGCTACAATTTATTCAATGCTTTAACCTTTTGTTTTCAGGAGATGACAAGAAAATCAAAGTTTGGGATTTAGCAGCAGGCAACTGTATTCATGAGTATAGGGGGCACCATGGAAAAGTTACTGCACTGGACTGGTCATCCGTAGGCAAGCCAAGTTTGACCAACAGGGTGCTATCAGATCCTAGTGACCCATTGGTTGACAATTCTCTGTTATGTTCTGCTGGCATGGACGGCATTGTAAAAATGATGTCAGATTGTAACTCAAAGAATAAGTAAGTTACTCTGTTTGTTTGGCATGTATAAAAGAGCTAATACCTCTTTCCTGTAGAAATTTAAAGAAAGAAAAAATAATTATTTTGCACACACCATACAAAATAAATACGGTAGATTTTTTTTATAATAACAACATTAACATTGCATATTTCATGGCTGTGCTTATAGTTCAGCATAATTCCTGACAACTAATTAGCAGTTATTCACCACTGGTTTTCAACTGAACCTCGTAAGTGTATGGATGTACTAATATACTAATTTTTTTTTGCAGTCAAGATGTCCAAGCATCCACTTACAACACTAGATGTTCTTATCTGGTAGACGTGCAAGTTCATCCAGACTGGGTAGTGGCCATTGGAACCAAGAGATAGAGAAACACTGCTATGTTAAAAATGTTTTAAAATAAAACTAAAACTTAAAATTTTGTTGTTTTATTATACAAAAAGAACACTTAATTGAACCAAATACATACATAGTAACATTATTTAATGAAAGGAAAAGGAAATGTTAACTCAGATTAAAAAGTATAGCATGATTGTTTATGTAGAGGTAGATAAATCAGATCTTCTTAAAAAAATTATTAAGCGTAGGCTGTTTCCCTTTTTTCGGTGGTGATATCTTCTTACTCTTAGTTTTCTTTGGTGATTTTTCATTTGCAACCAGTTTCATTTGATCAATATTTTCTTTTTTATGTTTATCATTAACCTTTTCAGGTTTAACATTCTCTTGTTCATTTTTTCCATTTTCCTTCATTTGTTTGGAATTTACTTTTTCTTCTTCCTCGTTTTCTGAGCAACTCTCATAAACTTCTTCTTTCTTAGTAAGAATATAGCCATCTTCATCAGTGTATGTTTTATCTACAATCTTCCTTCTCTTCTTAGGGTTGACTATACCTGATGTTATTTTAACTGTATTTATGGTTGGTGTAGGAGGTATTTCGTCTTCTGATTCATGATCAACATTCATTTCATTGGAATTGAAAGGATCGTTTTCCTCTCCATCACTCTCACTATCTGACACATGTAACAGCCTTTTGCGTTTTTTATCTACTTTAGTATTTTTCTTTACTGCAACAAGAGCTTTGTTATTATTTCCTTTAGCTTTCACAGTTTTTATAGAGGTTTTTGTAACAGCAGGTGTAATGTCAGCATCAATACTCATTGGCTCTATTTTAATATCCTTCTCCACTTTTATCTCATGCTCATGAACTTTAGCTGCAGTATTTTTGGTTTTGTTGGAATCCCCATTAACTTTACTGAAAAATCCTGCAATACCTTTACCAGCAGATTTATTATTGTTAGCTTTAGTTGGTGTTTTGTGATTGTTTGATACTTCTTTCTTAGGAGACGGGATTTCAGGTTTAACATTAGATGCTAACTTACTTTCAGCCACAGATTTATCGTTTTCATGTTTTTTAACCTCTTTAATTTTTTTATCCTTAGGTTTCTGTTCAACACTTGATGTTTTAGGTACATTCAAAGCAGCATGATTCTTAGATATCAAGTTCCCTATTTCATTGTCAGTCCTTTTTAAACAAGAGTTAGCTTTAATTAACCCAGTACACAAGGGAAGATCTTCGAACTTGTTTATTCCTGTCAAAGCAACGTTATCTACATCCTTTGATCCTCGACTGACACAGTAAACATGCTCATAAAATTTTATTTTTAATTTTTTCTTTAGATCTCCTAAAGCTTTTTCAGAACATACAGAAAGACATCCACTGTTGTCGTTTAGTAAACCGGATACCAGATATGAAACACTAAGGTCAATTTCAGGTTGAGCCTTTCTGATGTTTTGTATCAATTCACACAGTAATGATTTTGCTTCGTTCACATGTATACACAGCTCCTTACTAAGAGAAACATAGGTCACTATTTTATGTTCATCTAATACTAGTTCTTTTAGAGCTTTTATATTCGCTTTATTTGTTTCCATTTTATAATATTTTCAATAAACGTTCTTTTACACTGATTTTTCCCGATATGACACCCCGCTTGCCGCACTTTTTCCCTGGTGACACTGACAGCTGACAGCCTTAAACTTTATTTTGGTAATCTTTTGGGCTCGAATTCAAAGTCTTTTAAGATCAAGATAGGCCACGCAACAACACACGCACGGAGTGTACCAGTTCTACGAATACGAACATTTTGATGTCAAAAACGAACTGGCGGACGCGGCGGTATAAGAATACATTGTTTCAGTATGTTACAAAGTACTCTGTGATACATTGTGAGAAAACCGTTGTACTATAAATATGTGGATGTGCCCACACCAGTTCTCGATAATGGTCTTATCACATTGTACCCCCCAGTACAATGTGCCGGTTCATAATCTATGAAATTGCATATTACATACGCACGGTGGCACGCACGATAGTGTCAGTCAAGTGTGTATGTAATACAGTATGTATGCTACATAGTGTGTGGCCTTGGCGGGACGTACAGCGGGGATGAATGGTGCGTTTGTTAAGCGTAAAACGCTTTAGTTCATCATGAAATTTAATGAAATCTAAGTGCGTCGAATCATTCGAATCTGAAACGATAGAGGACTCCAGCATAAAGAAAAAATATTTAGATTCATCGACGCGTTCAGTTTGGATAAGCGTGCGTTCATCTTTTCAAGTTGTATATAGATAACTTAAATTGCTAAAAAAGTACTAAAAAAACAATGCGCGTATTGAGTTAAAAAAGTAACAAACTTCACCGTTTTCGTTGTTTTGCTCTAAGAAAACAGCCTTGAGCGTAGCGCTGGCCACAGCGACGAAATCCGAATATGTACATCGGATTAACTAACAATTCAGTGTTTGTACCTACAATGGATTGTTAAGAGGGTCCTTCTCCACTCGCTTATCGTAAACATCGAAAATGGTTTAAAAGCTTGTTAATTCATTTAATGCAATCCAACGCGATGTTTGACGAAAAGGCAACGCAAAAAAAGAGAGATAACGCCTGGAAACTCTGTTAGTATTCGGTAATTTCGAGATTTACTCGAAAATTTCACAAAACTTGCTCCAGGAAATAGCTGTTTTTTTTAAACCTTTAAAAGTTTTTGGAAAAAGTTGTCAAAATTTAGAATCTTAATAAAATTTGCAAGGTCTCTAGAGAATTACTTTTTGACTTTTTTAATTTTTAGGCAAATTATGAAGTGTCAAAGTTCATACAAAATAGGACATTTTCAGAGGATTTTACTGGATTAGTTTTACACAAATTTAGAAATTGGTTTCTTTAGAAACCTAGATAATATCCACAAGATACTGTGTTTCCAAAATATCTAATGAAAAGTGTGCAATAACGTCATAATCGATGTGTGATGAGCGGATGTATGAAAAACTGAAAATGTGAGTCGTGATGCACCACCTTAATCCAATGTGCTGCGCTCTCGAGTTCTCGACTCGTCGCGCTGCGGCCAGCGCTGCGCTTAAGGCTTTTTTCTCAGAGAATAACACTGCTGGTCAATAACAAACATGAACTTAATTTTTATATTCATAACAACAAGTGCACTTAGGAGTTTGTATTAAATATTATTTCGTAATAATCATTCCCGTTAGTCCCACAACTAGTTTTTGCAATTCGGAACGCAGGATGTGAAGTGAAGTGTCAGTGTCAATTGTCAACCAAAGAGTGAAGCGTCAACTTTTGTCGAAGTGTGTGTAGGTGTACATTGCGAGAAGTAAATTAATGAAATAATTGGGAAACAAATATTCTATTTAAGAATTTGTTATCGAAGTATTGTTTTAAAGGTATAGTTTCATTCCTTTTTCGGCACCTTTCTAAATGTAAGTAAATCTTTCGAACTATACTTGACACCGTTACATCATGTCTATTTGTATCGACACAGGTACCTTTTAGTAGGAAGTTACGAAGATAGAGGTATCCTTATGAATAACTGTGTTTAGCTTTAATTATCCATCCTATTCTTCTTTTTGACAGAACATACGTTGAAGAACACGTAATATTTGTGCTCTTGTAAACAAATTGAAGGGAAAAATGCCAGGGTAAGCTACATCTGCAATCGTGGGAGGGAGTGGTCATACATTTAACACCTAACTTGATTGCTCATATCTGGCACCCAACCTCCACACGCATAGTTAGTGCTTCATTTGAAAGTTAATACAGAGCTTTTAACTTATCATTAGATACAACCTATTTAATAATTTGCTGGTAGCCTTGAACATTAATGTGACTCAAATACATTTTCAGATCTCTCTAACTTATGATGAAAACCAATCACGTCATACCATCAATTTAATAAATTGTAATTCTTAACCATTCATAACTTCCTCTGATATTTAAAATACCTATACATCTCACATAACATTAAAAAAGTTTTCCTGTTACAATATCAGGAAAATAACTTACATGAACCATTAACAATATATAAAATATTAACCTTATTAGTACCTGTTACACTTTATACATATTTTTGTAAGATAGTGTCTATAACTGCCATTTTAGTAAAATTTAAATTGATCCTTGGGGATACTAGCAAGTCTATCAACTGTTAGCAAAACATTAAAAATCCCAAAACAAACAAGAGTCCTTGTTTAGCCACCGAACACCAGCGTTTGTGCTGCCATTGTCTTAATATTGTGTCTCTAATTGATGACATCTGAAAGGTTAAGAGTAAAAACTATTGCTCACATAATGACTCATGTATTTTGTTACGAATTTATTCTTGTCTGGTTAAAATATAAACTCATTTGTCACGTATAGACAATCCCTTACTTCAAGTCCAACTTGAAAATTCTTGGTTTATCAAAATATTTATACTTGTAGGTATATGGCAACTTTGAGGGAGTTCAGTAGTATGTGCAAAAATGGCCTAAAAGTAATATGGCTAATACTAATTAAGCTATAATAGAATTATGGTTGTTGTTTTACCACACAAAGTACTTTTTTAACGTAGCTAGTTTCTCAATTTTGAATAAGACAAAAACCCACTAATGGCCATTGATTTCACCAATGGGTTAATACATCAATGCTAATGTCGTATTTTTTGTACCTTGTTAGTCATACCTTGGTAATCATTAGAAATAATTTATATGGCAAAACAACATTTGCTGGGTCAGCTAGTTATCATGTATGTTTTTCACTATACATGTAGCATGAAAAAAAGTACACATCATTTTATGTAATGTACCAATTTGAGATTTTAATGGTATGTACCATTTATTAATTAATTAACATAAAGTGCAACAGGTCTATGAATTTATTAATTCATTTGTTTTAGTGGTGTAATGTAAGATTTCTTTACAGATTAGCAACAATGTCTCTAGACAACATGTTTTGTACCCGCTGTGGGGATGGTTTTGAACCTAATGAAAAGATTGTCAACTCGAATGGTGAACTTTGGCATACTAACTGCTTTGTGTAAGTTTTTCTTGGTTGTTTATTCCACTACATATTGAATAATATAATATTCCACAACTGTCACACTATGCCATCTAGTCCCAAGCTAAGCAGAGCTTGTATTATGAGTACTAGATGATTAATAAACATACTTATATATTTCTAAATAAATACATATCTATATATATAAAAATGACCCCCGTTTTCCGTTGTCACGACTTGGCATGAAAACGGCTTGACCGATTTGGCTGATTTTTTTTTGTTGTGATTGTTATTGTGAGAAGAAGGTTCTTATGGAAAAAAAATTAGGGTAGTGTAGGGTAGAGTAGGGTACAGTAGGGTAGGGTAGGGTAGAGTAGTAGGGTAGAGTAGGGTAGAGTAGGGTAGAGTTGGGTATAGTAGGGTGGAGTAGGGAAGAGCGGGAGCGAAGCCGCGCGGGCAAAGCTAGTTATAGATAAATTAAACCCAAACACAGAACAAATGATTATGCTCATCACACAAACATTTGTCCTGGGTGGGAGTCGAACCTACCTCCGGCGTAGCAGTTAAGGCCACTGACCAGTAGACTAACAGGCCAATCAAATATCCTATAAAGAGTCTCACATCCACAACCAAATACTTCATCTCACCAAGTCTTCCGTCATCTATGGGGATTGACGAGCAAACAAGATGGAGTACCCAGTCGCGAATACACCACCCTGGCGAATAGGACACGAAAAAACTCGTCGGACCAATCCGACGAGTGTTGAAAAGCAAAGGACTAATTAAAAAAAATCATATTGTTATAAAATTTGAGAACCCGATTGCAGCGCCACCTACCGAGTCCAATTTTATTTTAAAACCACCCAGAGACATTCAAATATTGTATACACAAAATTACTTTCAAATCGGTCAAGCCGTTTAGGAGGAGTTAGCTAACAACATAACAAACGCCCATACATAAGAATTATTTACATAAAGATTGCAAATTATAATGTTTATTATTTTTCAGGTGTGCACAATGTTTCCGTGTATTTCCTGAAGGTATATTCTACGAGTTCGAAGGTCGCAAATACTGTGAACGTGACTTTCAAGTGCTGTTCGCGCCTTGTTGCGGAAAATGCGGTACATATTTTATTAGTAATAGTTATTTTAAGCTTTAGTTTACTTGTGATTTTTTCTGTGGGAAAATTTTTCATCCCTACTAATATTATAAATGCGAAAGTATCTCTGTCTGTCTGTCTGTCTGTTACGCTTTCACGCAAAAACTACTGAACGGATTTAGATCAAATTTGGTAGGTAGGTAGAAGAGACACTGGAATAACACATAGGCTACCTATAATTCCACGAGCACGGGTCTCTGCCCGCGCGATATAAACTTTAGTCCACGCGGGCGAAGCCGCGGCGGAAGCTAGTGTATAAATAAATCCTCCCAATCAAATTTCGATTATGGCGTCCAATCTCAATAGAGTTTGACTAATCTTATTTGACAAAGTACGCAATAACGCAAGTGATATAACAGGCCACAAGTGTGTGCGTAAACACAGGTGCATTCACTGTTCCTTTACTCTCATCCAACGACCTTACAGCCACTAGACTTCTAATAACAGGCGACGCATGTCTGTCAACACATATGACTTATAGATCTGATCTAGGTCGTCACAGAATAATTTCGAAATAGACTCGACCAATCAGAACACAGTATCCGGTTCCCCGTACCAATCAGAACGCAGTATCCTGTTCCCCATACCAATCAGAACGCAGTACCCCGGTACCCCGTACCTCGGCTAGTTTATAGAATTGTTTTGGTGCGCCTGCGCTAGTTCAAGCATAAGGCGTCTATTGTCTGCAAGGTCGTTGCTCTCATCAAACGGCAATCCGAAACGAACGGAAAGAGATCAGGCACAGAAGCAACGGTTTTACATGTTTTCTACGGGAGTGTCAAACTACTAATCTCAAAATACCGAAAACGCACCATTTGTCCAAACGGGGGGTTTCAAATCCTAAGTAAGAAATCATCCATTCCGTTGCTGCCTCTTAACACATACTCATGACGATCAATACCTATCTATTCGGCGTCGGTTTTGGAACAAAACGTGTCTCCATTTGCGCAGCGCGTTTAAATGGACTGGTTGTTAATTTAGACTTTGTTTCAGGCGAATTTGTGATTGGTCGCGTGATAAAAGCGATGAATGCCAACTGGCACCCTGCATGCTTCCGCTGTGAGGACTGTAATGTGGAGCTTGCGGATGCAGGCTTCATCAAAAATGCTGGGCGTGCTCTGTGCCACACCTGCAACGCTCGCATTAAAGCCGATGGACTGCTTAACTATATGTGCCATAAATGCCAGTAAGTAAATCTAGTATTTGCTTAGTAAATTGAACTTGATGAATTTGTTTGTAAATGTATAACTTCCATACTTATATGTATTTACTAGTTGTGTCCGCAACTTCGTTCGCGTGGACTACAAGATTTTAAAATTATGTATTTTTTCTAAAATAAATGTAGCCTAAGTTACTCCTTATTACATAAGCTACCTGCCAATAAAAGTCCCGTCAAAATCGGTTCAGCCATTTCAGAGATTAGCCGGAACAAACAGACAGACAAAAATTTAAAAAAAAGTTATTTTGGTGTATGTACTGTATAAATATTCATATGCATGTAGTAAAAAGCGGTTATTTCAATATTACAAACAGACACTCCAATTTAATTTATATGTACGTATTGATAAATGTGAAAGTAGCTTGATCTGTAACGCTGTGATGGTCAAACTATTCTGCCCCTGATAGTTAAAAAGACGTATCTAACAATAAGTAAAGACGGATAAAAAATGTCTCTTTAAATGCTTTAAGTTCCACAGTGCGACATAAGTATATATAATACAAGTGATTGGCGTACAACGGGTTAATGAATGAAACGAGAAATCAGGCCTTTTTTCCTTGTGTTAAAAACGCACTGGAGAAAGTTAGCAAAATATTAAAAATACAGGCTTATGCGCTTTTTTTTCCTGATTCCGGCAATGTATATGACTCAAATCTGAAAAATTTTTAGATGCGTCTTTTTTACTAACGGGGGCAGTATTGGTTTTGATGATATTAGGTAGGCAATAAGCTGTCTTCTTTTGGAATTCACCAAGGAAGACTGCTTTCATCTTGCTTAGATTTTGCTTCCGCAATAACAAAAAACGCAAAATCGTGGGCAAGTTAGGCTAGTTTAAGTATACTATGAGTTGGCTTGCTAAAATTTAAAAGGCAATGTTTACAGGCCCCATTGATTTTACTTTCATTTTGAATGAGAACCCCAGTTACCAGGTGATTAATGTTCAAGATGGTATATAAAATGTTTGTTACTCTTGCCCTCACAGAAGTATAAAAAATCGGTGAATATCCCTACTAATATTATAAATGCGAAAGTAACTCTGTCTGTCTGTTACGCTTTCACGCAAAAACTACTGAACGGATTTAGATCAAATTTGGTAGGTAGGTAGTAGAGACACTGGAATAACACGGGTAGTAAGCACGGGTCTCTGCCCGCGCGATATAAACTGTAGTCCACGCGGGCGAAGCCGCGGGCGGAAAGCTGCACGAAAAATCGCCCAACTTAAGTGGCAAGGCAGGGCAGGGTACATTGCTCGCAGAACAGATGGCCGTTGGGGCCGAAAGGTTCTGGAGTGGACAGCGTACCGGAAGATGCAGCGTTGGAAGGCCTCCAACAAGGTGGACTGTTGACCTGGTGAAGGTTGCGGGAAACCGATGGATGCGAGACGCACAGGATAGTTCGTTGTGGGGACGCTTGGGGGAGGCCTATGTCCAACAGTGGACGTATATCGGCTGAAATGATGATGATGTACGGGTTGTGCCCTTATATTAGTCACTTACCTACAAATTAATATAATTTTTTTTTCTCCCAGTGGTGTCATTGACGGCGAGCCACTACGTTACCGTGGCGAGGTGTACCACGGCTACCACTTCACTTGTGCCACGTGTGGAGTGGAGCTTGATCATACCGCCAGAGAGGTCAAGCATCGCCCCGGGTACGCTGCCAATGATGTGGTAAATATTCTTTTTTTGGCAGATTAATAATAAAAATATGATCTTCCAGAGTTATACGAGGTCCTAGCCGGCTCGTTGAATTGGCAAAGTCATAAAGAGGCTACTCATTTCATGAAATGTAAGAATAATATAAATTCAGAATCTAGAATCTCAGAAGTTCTCCTCTCATCGAGTGGCCCTCTATACTCATGATCAAAGAACTACTCTTTAAGCTTTTAACCGTTTACGTCGGGTATATATCTAAAAAACAGGCGTTTATTTCGCTAGGGTCGTACATCCACGACCAAATACTCGCATCTCGTCAGCTTTTCTGTCACCTTTGGGGATTGAAGAGCTAATCGAAATGGAGTAGGTAAGGTACCCAGTCGCAAATACACGACTCTTGCGTATAGGACACGAAAACACAGGTCGGACCAATCCTACGAAAATGGTTAAAGGATTTATCTCTAAATACCTATGTGCTGTGTAATGAAAACACTTACAAATTTTTTTTCAGAACAATCTCTTCTGCTTACGTTGCCATGATAAAATGGGTATTCCCATTTGTGGAGCTTGCCGACGTCCAATCGAGGAGAGGATTGTTACTGCCCTTGGGAAACATTGGCATGTTGAGGTGTGTAACTTAACATAATATTTTATTATTAATTCATAAATTACCTATTAGCACCCTTTTGAGAACACTGCAGGTCAATAACCTTTAAAATTACCGTCTTTATTTTCAGCACTTTGTGTGTGCCAAATGCGAGAAGCCTTTCCATGGTCATCGCCATTACGAAAAGAAGGGCTTGGCTTACTGTGAACAGCATTACCACCAGTTGTTCGGAAACTTGTGCTATGTGTGCAATCAAGTGATTGCTGGTGATGGTAAGTAATTTACAAATAAAAGACAAATGGGGTATGGAATGTTTTATTGTGTTATAAATTGTTTTTTCTTCGTTTAGTTTTCACGGCCTTGAACAAAGCTTGGTGTGTTCACCACTTTGCTTGTTCCGTGTGCGATGCTGCACTGAGCACGAGAAGCAAGTTCTACGAATACGACGAGCGCCCCGCTTGCCGCCGCTGCTACGAGAAGTTCCCGACCGAGCTGCGCCGAAGATTGCGCCGTGCGCATCACTATACTATCCGTCGTTAAAACAACATTTTATTGCAAAACTCAGAGATTTTAAGCAAAATTAATTAACCCAAAAAAATTTCGCGAAAAAACGATTTTTCCAATTGTCCTGCGACAACAAACAAAGTAAACCTTACCTCTGAGTCCGGCAATAGAATATGAAGCCTTCTCAAAAGAGAAAAATATTTCCAATAAAAATACAGAAGCGGTTGTTTCTGTTAATAAGGACAAAAAAGGAAAAATAACAAACCTACTCATGCTTTACTAAGTTGTTGCTTTTTGTTCACAATTTTACATTTTGGTACAATTTGAGAAAGTTTTTCATTGCGACCGAAGCAGAATTCGTCCGAGCCGCACGTGAGGGTGTTACGGAACCGAGTGCTGCAGTGACAAATTTCCACATGTATCAAAAGCATTTTTCAATACACTTACGAAAAAATGTGGTTGCCTGATGGCTCGTAGGGGTCGCGCGGCGACCAGCCTTATTCCGCACTAGTGCGAAAAACAGTAAATTATTTGTCTAAAAGCGGGTGTTCGAGTAAGTGTGGTGGAAAACTTTATTATTTATTTTGGAAAAGATCTTGATGCGCATTTTAAGCTTAGCATAGTGTTGCGATAAAGAAAAAATCCGTGACAATAAAGAACTAATGAGTTTATTATTAATTTTGTGCCTTATTATACAGGACCAAGTAAAAAAAATTAGGTGGCGAAACTTCACAATAAGACTTATAAATAAACTGAACAGGAAAAACAAAAATAATAAAAAATATAATTATGTTATCGAAAATCAAGTAACCAGGCGGCACCGACTGTATAACGTGCAGTACTGTTATTACATGAAATATGTATTTTTCTTTTACATACTCTATTGATATTCTTCTTATCTGTATTTGAAATGTGGGTACACAAAAGAAAAACGTTTTCGAACTCCTGTAGAACGTTGACCCTGTGGTAACTTATAGGCCCGAGTTAATTTTTTTTTGTTTTATCGTGTTGTTTGCAGACTGCAAAGTTTCGCAAGCTAATTAAATGTAGTCCTGTTTTTCGTGCCTGCTAATAAAATTTTAAATGCCTAAGTACTAAGTAGATGTTATTTAAACGAATAATTTTATTAATTCTGATTAAATTAGGTATTATAATACATTATTTAAATATTTAACAAATAAGATGTAAGTTTGGTGCTACTGGTACCCATTAGTTACTCTAAGTTAAAATCCATAATTTAATTAAATATAGATACATACTTATTTTGTAATACTAATCGTTATTCTAATATAAATAATTTTATGAACAATTTTTCTTTTCATTTATCACCTGTCTAATCCATTCCCAGCTTGGGTAGGAAAAGGCTCATCCATCTTCAAATCCAAACTCAGGCGCAGACAAGGACTGCGCAGGCCTTTTCTACAGAAGATAAAATCCCTGAATCGTGAAATGTCCGCTGAAAAATTTGCTCGGATTCAACTCGCACAGCGTGCGAACATTTTGTGGCTCGGAAATTAAGTGCACGCTATGGAATTAAAAGCTCTCAGCGCTGTGTGCGTTGTTGCACTTAGTCACAAAAGATAGACCATGTTGACAACCGCTTTGTCGGTTCTACAAAACTATTTTATAAAACTTTAAATACTCCGTTTAGAGAGATTAAATAGATATAAATGTTTAATGTCTGCTCCATTATAATTTCACTATTTGGCCGGTTATGAAGCAAGAAGGAACGGAGTGGGTTTTTTAGTCAGTAAGAGTCTGACACTAACTCCCGCTCCGCCCAACGTCGGTCGAGAAAAAAAGTCTGCTTTCTTTTTAACCCTTCAGATACCGTCAATTAGAGACACAATAGTAAGACAATAGATGCGCGGCCACCGGTGGTCGCTTGGGTATTCATGAATTAAATATTAACTTTTTCTTCTATTTTGTCGCCCTACATCGCCCCACGTCGCCCGATGTCTTGTCTTCGTCCACATCAGGTCAGTCGAACCTATGATGTCTCCGGAAGAGGTAGTGTTGTACAGTGCAGCTTATATAATGATGAATGCATCAAGAATAAAAAAGAACAGAAGATGGTGGATTAAACAGTATTTGCGAAACAAAACAAGTGTATTTAATGATCTCAGTGTTCTAGACGGCTCATTTGTGCGACAAGGAATAGTTTCAACAATGTCGCGGCGATGTCGTTCGACGTCGCCCGATGTCACCGGGGACACAATGTCGCTCGACAAATATTCCTAGTGGGGACGAGGCTCATAACACAGTAATCGAATTATTACAAACTGTGTTACCTTGTACTGCTATGTAGCGACATCTAAAATTAATTTTCAGTGTTTCTACTGTATTATGCGTGTATGCCCCACTGTATCTTGCATTTGTGGACTACTCCAAGGCCTTTGATAGCATCACACATTCTGCAATATTTGATGCACTGACGAAACAAGGAATAGAACTGACCTATATTCAACTACTGCAGAATATCTACACACAAAGTACCGCTGCCATAAAACTTGAAACGTTAGGTCCTAAATTCGAAATTCTCAAGGGAGTCAAACAGGGCGACCCGCTTTCTCCAAAATTGTTCACCAGCACTCTTGAAGAAGTCTTCAAGACGTTGGCAGACAAATGGGAGGAGTGCGGTATTGCCATTGGCGAAGCGAGATTGACCAATCTACGCTTCGCGGATGACATTGTCCTCTTCTCTCCTTCGGCCACTGGACTACAGCAAATGCTACAAGACCTTAGCGACGCAAGCCTTGAGGTTGGACTCAAGATGAACATGTCGAAGACTAAGATGACCAATGGTTCTAAAAGGAACATATATGTGGGTGGGGAGAATATACAATATGTCCAGGAATATCTATACTTGGGCCAAGTAATTTCCTTCCAGGCAAGGCAGGACAAGGAAATAACACGCCGAACAGAAAATGCCTGGAAGAGTTACTGGTCCATGAAAGAACTGTTCAAAGGCACCTTGCCCATGTCACTTAAGCGGAAGTTAATGGATATGTGTATTCTCCCCATTCTGACCTATGGCGCACAGACTTGGTCTTTGACTAACATGCAAAGGTCCAAACTCAAGGTTTGCCAACGTGCTATGGAGCGCAGCATACTAGGTGTTAAAATAACGGATCGCGTTCGAAACACTACACTGCGCTCCAAAACGCAAATCATTGACGTAGTTCAGAAGGCTGCCCAGCTTAAGTGGGACTGGGCTGGACATGTCTGTCGCATGCCGATCGAGCGGTGGGCCAGAAAAACGCAAAATTGGTGCCCTGAAATCGCACGTCGGGGTCGCGGCAGACCAAGAAGGAGATGGCGGGACGACTTGGATGTCTTCCTTGGGAATTGGAAAGAAGTAGCTCAAAACCGGGAGCATTGGAAGGAGTGGAGGGAGGCCTTTGCCCAGCAGTGGGACAATATGGGCTAGATATAATAATATGCGTGTATGAACCTTCCTGTTGAATCACTATCTATTAAAAGAAACCTCATCAAAATCTAAGCATTCATAGGGACCGGTTCCCTATTTACCTGCGAAACTTAATGATTCGGTTTTTATTATAACTATCGAACACATAGAAATCTATATACCTATCTACCTATGATGAACACGGTGTGTCGATAAATAGTTGTACGATGTTTTATTCCATCGGTGCTTTATTGGTGCGATGTAACGTTTGTGCGAAAACCCCTACAGCGTTTGCTCGTTAGTTCGATAGTAGGTATGTCGGTTCAAAACGCTTACTGTTCCGTGACATTTAGTAGTACCTACATAAGGTTATTAATATTAAATGTCACGGAACCGTCGGCGTTTAGAACAGACATTATCGAACTAATGAGTAACCGCTGTAGGGTTTTTCGCACAAAAGTTACATCGCACCAATAAAGCATCGATGGAATAAAACATCGTAAGTACAACTAAATTATCGACCTACCTACCGTGTTTGATGTAATAAAAATCGAATCGTTAAGTTTCGCAGTTAAATATCATAACCTAAAAGGGACTTACAGCGGGAAGCCACTTTGTTTTATACTATGTAGTGATGTGTGTTTTCAAATATACATATAGGTACCAAAAAGATAATAAATAAAATAAAATTTACAGGGAATGTATTTTATTTTTACCAAATTGTAACAGGAACCTCAAAATGCACTCTACACACAGATCAACGCAAAACTTCAAACTTAAGCGTAAGTGAAAGTTACAACTTTATTTACAGAATTGGTTAAATAGAATACAATACATTAAAATTATTTTCCAAACATTTAAAATGATAAATAACAACAATATTTACCAACAATGTGAAGTGGGAACAGTTCAGTAGAGCAAGACTATACAAGGATAAGAATATCAGGAGTGAACAAAACAGGTAATAGATTATTAATTTGGTTTAACTTAAGCTTATTATAGCACATATATTTATTTTGTAAATAAATAACAATGGTATTGCATCTAACAATTTTTTTTACAACTAAAATAACACTATTTTTTTTACACATTATTCGTCAAGTTTTACTAGATGACAACAGAGTCCTGAACATATTTTTTTAAATACCTTTTGTGATTGTTCTAGTTACAGGTGGTTAGTAAACACTGACGTCTAAGACATACAATACTGCAGTTGGAACTTATTTGAAATAGATATAAGTTCTGAACAGACTTCAGGATTTAATTGTCCTTCTTCATTCTGGTGCTGGTCATCCTGTAGATGATGGAGTCTCTGCCTGGATCCATATCCATAAGGGCATACACGATGGCGATAAGACTGAATATCATCACCAAAACAAACCATAGAATAATGTTGAAGATCGCAGGGTACTCAGCACCGTAACTGTCATCGGTTTCGTTGCTCTGTAATTTAACATATTCACATTAATCAGATAATGTTTTTTGTACGTTACTATATCTATGACAGTTTAAAATTACGTAAGTAACAGACATAAGTTCTAAATTGCATCATGTGAACCTGTATGTAAGACTTCGATCACTAAAGAGATCACGATCCTGAATAACGGACCCGACATTTCGCATTAATTTATTCGCTCTCTCATTGTCTTTCTATTGTGTCTCTAATTACGGTATTCCAAAGGTTAAATGCGAAATATCGGATCTGTTATAAAATCGTTTTATCCGTTGACACTTAGGGGAGGCCTATGTCCAACAGGGGACGTCTGTCGGCTGAAATGATGATGATGATGATGATCCGTTGACTTCTTATAAATTTTATAAGAAGACACCCAATTTAGGGCCGAAACTGCGTTAAGCGGGCGCCTGCGACGGGCAACCGTCGCTTGACAAAGCACGTGCGTCGTGCGCGACAGTCCTCGTCATGGAAACTGGATTATTACCTCTCTGCTCAGTGTCGTTAGTTCAATTCTAACGGTGTGCATGCGGTCGTGTCAATGTAGAACTCTAATCTATTACGGAGCAAAACCGAGCGTGGGGCATTATTACCCGCACGGTGAGCCGCGACGGTGTACTTTTGTATGGGACAACGCGGGCTACCGCGCAATGCAGCGTCAGCCCTTAAGGGGGACCTTTTCCACTCGCCTATCGAAAATGGTTTAAAAGCTTGTTACTTCATTTAATGCAATCCAACGCGATGTTTGACGAAAAGGCAACGCAAAAAAAGAGAGATAACGCCTGAAAACTCTGTTAGTATTCTCGGTAATTCCGAGATTTACTCGAATATTTCACAAAACTTGCTCCAGGAAAAAGCTGTTTTTTTTAAAACCTTAAAAGTTTAATAAAATTTGCAAGGTTTCTTTTTACTTTTTTGACTTTTTTAGGCAAATTATGAAGTGTCAAAGTTCATACAAAATAGGAGATTTTCAGAGGTTTTTACTGGATTAGTTTTACACAAATTTAGAAATTGGTTGCTATAGAAACCTAGATAATATCCACAAGATACTGTGTTTCCAAAATATCTAATGAAAAATGTGTAATAACCATAATCAGTTATGAGCGGTTGTATGAAAAACAGTGAAAATGTGAGTCATGATGCACCACCTTAAGGGCTTATTACACGGCGCTGAATAACGCGTGCGACATTCAGACTCGTACTATTTTTCATTCATGGAAAGACAGTCTAACCCCTATTACACTACGCGATACGTCGGATCATTTATGAAAAAAAAAACTACGTACCTAATACAAAGACGAAAAACCAAGATTATCTTACCGCTTTATATTCCTTGACGTTCATTTCCTCGATTCCTGGGCTGCTTTGTTTACCATCTGCTCCCACTGATCGACGGAGACGGCGTGTATGAGCGACATCTGTGGTGACAACAGTCACCAGTACGGAGCCATCGTAAAGTTTCACAAACGCATTGCTGAGTTTCTGGAGAGCTTCAGCTACAGAAAAAAAGTTTTAATTTAATAACAGAATAAACTTTGTAATGGTAACTAAATATTTTCCTTACTTTCCTTACCTAAGAGTTTCTTAGCTTCTTTGGTTTGGAGGGAGTTAGCTCCATGGAAGTCAGATAAAGGATGAAGAGAGAGGAATCGGAAATTGTAGATATCAATTATTTTGTCCGCAGTGATAACTCCACTCTCTACCTGAATAAAATTAATAAACCAATTATAATCTAGTTTAAATTTAAACTAAATTTCCAATCAACCAAAAACATTTGGCTATATGTCACAGGATTTTCAGATTTTCCACAACTTTTAGAGATTATGTTACATTTTTTTTTATATTCAGTAGGACCGATCTATTGTTGGCTTGGTAGAGGTTGTGGATCTGACGATCAATACGATAGATGATAACCACTTGAATTAGGGTTGTGAGGCCGATCGAATTTCGGTAACGGTGGGTGTGAAGCTAAGCGAAGTATGCAGAGATATTACAATGCACAAATAAAACGTGTTCAAAGGCGCTCTCTCTTTTCCGTAAATCTCATAGTCTGATGGGATGACAAGTCCGGAGAGAGATCAAGCGCCGAACCGTAGGTTTTGTGTGCTTTTTTTTTTGAGATTGTCACACCCATAACTGCCGGATTCCCGTCTGCTATTGAAATAGTGCCGGGAATCGACCTTACGAACCTACACTCGACATGGTAAGGTTGAATTTAAGGTTCTTGGAAGAATAACACTTGAAAGTAAGACCACTGCACTGTAAATATATTAACATAACTACTTACCTTTTTAATAATAACTTGCAAAGTCTCAAGCTCGTTCAAGAAATTGCTGTCTTCATCTACTGACGGCTTTAAGTGTTTTAGACTTTGTTTAGGAGATTTGCTATATTTGACATCACCAAAGACATCCGATTCCAGCTGCGAAAAAAAAAACCAAGCAGGTAAACAAGCATCGTGATACTAAGATGATCTTTGTCGCCGATATAGTAAAATCTCAATATATTTTAAAATCTCACAAAATTGACAGGGTTTGTGAGAGTTTTTAAATTGATAAGCAGAGACGTGAAACAGTCATGAGTCATTGCTGTCTCGCACTGACTCATGACTGTGTTTGACGTCTCGCCCAATTAGCGAATATAACAATTAAAATTAAATTTACAAACATACTCAAGCATACTGTTACGTACGTGGGTAACCAAATGCCGATTTACCAATAAAGAATTTTATTCACCACAAACAATAAGTAATTAGTCCAGTCAACAATAATCCAAATCACAATTAACACTAGAGTACCGTTACACTATTGCTTGGGTCGTTAGATAAAATCACTTCGCACACTTAGGTAGATCGCTCTTGTTTGCAGTCGAAATCAAAAACTGACTCGCTTCCGGTCGGGGGGCTCGTATTTATATGCGGGACAAGGAAAATTCTAGATACGGACGTCTCAAGATAAATCCAGAACAATAGTCGCGTCGCGGGGCTATAAATCATTTTTATTGCTCCATATACTAAAACTCACTTTCATGCGAATTTCGACTCTATTGTTAACCTTTTCGCCGCCAACATACACAAAACGCAATGCCTCGCCGAGCGCCAAGCTATAAATGTATAACTAAATATACAATAAACAATAGTGATGGGGATATCGTCATATCGATGAATAAGATTTGTACGCGTAAAGTTAAGATTTAAAGTTGATTTTACGAATATAAATAAAAACTGATTAAATATTTCCAGATTTGTTTTATTTCACAGTATTCTTAATAAGAAAAAACAGTATAAATTATGAGTATCAAAGAAACTAATACATAACTCAATTAGAACTATAAGGAATGGGGTACATCTCTATTCGTTTCATGATCTCATTCTTTAACTTCATATCAAGTTATTGGCACTGAGGGCACGTTGAATTCGATTCTGATCAGGGATGGGGTCTATGGTCTTTCTTTCTTCTAATGATAATAGTGTATGTATAGAGTACAAAAACAATATCTAAATCTACTGTAATTACAGTGCATCTGGAGATACTGGGCTCACGGAACATTTTACATTATTCTATCTACTTATTGAATTCCTACTCTTTGATGAATAAACATTATTATTATCATATACCTCAGAATTATCTTCTGGTTCAATGTTCTCCACAAAATACTCCGAGTCCGATTCCACACCTTGCAAAATTTTAAGAAGTTCGTCCGAATCAAGTTATTCACTCATTTTTCTATTTGTTATCAAGTGAAAGAAAGAAAGATGCGTGCGCGCGAATCCGATTTTGTGCTGCACTATGCCAAAGTGACCTTGACAGCCGCACGCCTATGACGTCACTGACCAACTTCTATAGTAGTTCGTGGCGCTCGGTGGCGCACAGGGGCATAGACGACCAATTGTTTTGTAGAGATGGGAAAATAACTATCGACAAGAATTGGTAACAACTTTATAATTACGTATCGGCATCTACCTGAAGGTCGAAATTCATCTACTATCCTTTGTAATGAAGTAGATAACTAAGTTCATATTTTATTGACCTCAAATTGTTTTCGATATTCGTAACTTTCTGTATTTATAAATATTTCAATGGTGAAATCAACCTTTCACGGCACATCACTGGCCAACTTGATATGAAGTGATTGGCGTTCTGAGGAAAGTAACAAAATTCGGAGTTTCTGTTTTTGCCAATTTTAGGACAAACTAGGGCTTATTTTGTGTAGAAAAATAAAAAACAGGGTAGTAGACAGTGCTATCTTAAATAATAAAATGAAGCAAAGCTTTTAATCACAGTAAATTTATTTTAATAAGATAGTTAAAATGAACAACTTCTATAGAAGTTGTGGCGCTGGTGGCACGAAAATCCCGAACTTCTATAGAAGTGCTTGGCGGTGAAAAGGTTAATGCCGGAAAGTACCATTTCCTTTATCTACCTACATAAATACACCTACTAAATAATGATAGTAGTTGGTACTTATGAAGGATTGTTCCAGATCTTGCCAGGGTAGGTAGGTACTTTTGTTCTAGAGCTTTCGAACAGCAATGCGTTTTAATTATTCGTTGCTACTCTATTTTGTCGGAGATATGACATCTTCAAGTTTAACGGCGAAACAATACATATCGCACCTTTAGAATTATAGGGACCTAATTCAAAAAATCATGATTTTTTGATCAAAATCGATTCATTTATTTTCTCATAATACATGTAGACAACTAAGTTAAGAAACAAATTCAACTATTATTTGTATAAGTCAAAGAGAATAAAACCACTTGAGAGCTGATAGACCGATTTTGTCTAGGCACACGATTCACCGTTGCGGGTCGGGGGACGGGGGAAAATATAGCGGCTGTAATTGGCTGATGCAACAAACCCAGTAAAAATAGTGATGAACAAGTAAATTTTGCAGCAATAATATCGATATCGATAAAATCGACGTCGATTAGTTCTGCTTTTTTTTAAGCATAGACGATTTTCCCCACCATTTTATTGAACAGGTACTCAGTTTTAGGGTTCCGTAGTCAACTAGGAACCCTTCCCACCAAATTCCTAAATTATTTTTTGGGGTTTACCTAAATTATTTTTTGATAATGTTAATATTTTCAGAAATAATCGCTTCAAAAGTTAAAAAAAAATGTGTCCCTCTCTAACTTTTGAACCATAAGTTTAGAAAATATGAAAAACCAACAAGCCAGTCAAAATTTATTGTATATTCATTGGTTTTGTCAGTAAAAGTCTGGCTTTCATGGCATGTTCTTATGGTTTGGGTGGAGCCTTTCGCTCCATCCAGAGCGCGAGAAACTATTCTACGATTTCGCACTCTCAAAAAAAAACTGAGGCTTGTCAAATTCATCAATATAAATGTTTTTCTACAAGTAACAACAAGAAATCTAAAATGTTAACATTAAAAGGTAGGTAACTTAATTTTTTATTCACCATTGGAAATCATCGATAAAATAATATTTATCAACTATGTTTTGAAGTTGTCACATCACTTCATCACTCAGTAGAAAGTACTTCTGGATAGAAAGGGATAGACTTATCTAATATTCTAGTGAAAGTAAAGGACTTTTTCAAAAGACATCAACGCGGTATCACTTTTTTAGTAACCAACCAATTTAGCTTGAGCTCTCTAATCACAAATAATGTAAATAAAATATAAACATATTTAACTTACTGATGAAAACTTATGCCATCTTTTTATAATTAGATGTTCTAGATGATTTCCCGCACTATTTAATTGCACAGGAACTTAGTTTTGCTTCGGTTTTATGCAATAAATGTTTTTAAGGTACCAACATTAAAGAATGTGCACAGATCCAACAACTGGTCAGTACTAAAAAATGCACTGATGTCGGCGTCTAATATAAGTGCAAAATCACATATGTGTCGTGAGCTGGATTCACCCGTATGAGCGGTCAAGTGGTTATATAGTCATTGGTATAAGTTGTATGAAATTTCATTGTAATAACCTTCATTTACAAAAAAAACTTGTGTATAAAACTTTATTTAACGTTTCCTAAAAATTTACATTTTTGGAGTACGTCACTATAATTCTAAGGGTGCGTATAATAGAACAGAACTTACCCCATTTGGATTGGATAGTTTGATGTTAACAAGTTTGTTGCCCCCGCTCGTGAAGCGCTGCTTAATTCTGTGCTCTACTTCTTTAAAAGTATCCGGTTCATACTCGTCTACATTCAGCGGATAGGTTTTGGACTTTAATCCAGACTGTAAAAAATATGTTAACATTGTATATTATGCATGTCGCGTTTTTCATTGTTTTTCAATTGTTATATTAATCAAGCATGTTTTCATATGTTCTAAAATATGCATTTCGATTTTCAAGCAGGCAAACTTACATTTACGCCGAGGCTGGAGACACCATCAATGTATACCTCGACCAATGCTTCAGGGGTGTTGAAAGGGTCCATGATATACAAGCTATCCCATTTTGAATTCTATAATGATAAATAAGGGTGTTTAAATAATATTACACACAAAGAACAGACAAGTGCCTGTCTAACAACTGTCCATGTTTGAAGAGAATGAAAATTTATACATATTAAAACATTGATTTTATTAACTATAAAAGCTTTTTTCAATATCTTTATTTAAGCTTGCATAAAAAGTTAACAACTGTGGTACAGAGCGCTTGATTTGCCAGTTTTTAAAACAACCAGCTTTCTGCCATGACCAAACTATTGAGTTTGTTTATTCAAATTTCAATATCAATTTAATTTTGGATTAGAAAATGCTGATAGCTTCCTATCGAAAATCTTCCCAGTTTTCCAATTTATTATAAATCTATATATATATAAAAATGAAACCCATTTTCCGTTGTCACGACATAGCATGAAAACGGCTTGACCAATTTGGCTAATTTTTTTTTTGTTGTGATTGTTATTGTGATGAAAAGGTAATTATGGAAAAAAAATAAAAATTAGGGTAGAGTAGGATAGAGTAGTGTGGAGTAGAGACGAGCAGGAGCGAAGCCGCGCGGGAAGTACCTAATAAATATGTCGAAAAAAAAAACGATGTTATACAATTATTTTGCAATTGTATGTAATAAAATTGTCAACTCTTAATCTCTGGTAAATTCGCCAACTCAAAGATTTTATGACTTGAGGCTATTTTTTCACATATTACCGGGCACCAAATGAAAATGCTAATAGCATGATTTGGCTATGAAATATTAATTATTTGGTTAGCCTCATAAATACCTGCTTACCTAAGTTATGTGTTGTCTACTCTACAATACAGTGTTATTTTTGAGGTAACAACTAATTTGCGATGTGTGAAAAAAAGATGCATCAGAGCTAACGTAACTCAAACGGACTCATGTTAACTACTTCGATGTGGTGAAATTTTCTGTTTCTGCATACGTCTTTTCACTTATTAGCTTAATTTGCTAATAAGTGAAAAGCCTAACCTTTTTACTAAATGGAACCATTCAACTACCTACCTGAATGATATTCAATCAAACAGCTATGCAAGTTATGTAAATTGTAAAATTTCATCTGCGTTCAGTTTGCTGTGCTGATGACAGTTGTAATAAGATAAGCTAAGGGAGCCCAGGTGTGTGGAGTTCCAGTTTTATTTGCCGGGTTTATAGTAACCAAACATATAACTTCATTCTGATTAGACTACAACAGGGTCCCTTCAAATTCTTTGATCAAATTGTCAATGTTTCAATGTTGTATAAATGACCTACCCAATTGATTAAATATTGAATTATATGAATATGTTGAATATCGTCAGGCCATTAGTTGAACAGCGCTGTTTGGTCATCAGTCTAGGCTGTTCAACTGAATTAAGTTAGTTGAATACCACATATGCAATTATGCAGGGGGAGTGATTGCAATACCCAACATTTACAAGACTGGGTGGATAAACTGAATAACAACCTATTACCTTACTACATAAGACTAAAATGGAATTCTTAGATAATATTCGTACCATACATACATGGATCAATGGATGAAAAAAAAAATGGTTTTCCTGGGAAAAACCTTCAGCCTATCGAATCGAGTTGGGCGATTTGCATTCTACTACAGTTTATTCCCGTGATACTTAAAGCTTTGGCCAATCGATCACAGCAATAAGAGTGGGTCACAAAAAAGAAGTCCCAATTATACATACCTCTTCAACCGAGAGTCCAAGAGCAGCGGAAAAGACCTCTTTCAGAAGGCTCTCCTCTAATTCTGATGATCCCGAAAATTTCAGGCTGTCGGGACTATGAAGGATACTGAGCTCTCCGTCCGCGTTAGAGCCTAAAATTTATAACCATCCATTGAAGTAACGTTAGGAGATATTTATTCAAAATACTATTATAAAATATACTTACCTATTACTGTTAATGCAACAGAAATCCAAAACAGAGCCATGGTTACAGCCATTTTGTTCGGAATTATTCGACTGACTGTCATATGATCTTTGTATTGCCCTACGTAATATTATTTTCAGTACCAACCAAACAACGAAAATATTTTCTACATACGTACTAACACGACGAAAATATTATTACCGTTTTTGCCGTTGCCGTTGACTTTTTCCAGGGCTTATAGGGCCTATTACATCAAGCGTTATTCAGCACACGTTATTCAGACTTGTTTGAGACTGCGAATCGGTCGTGATGTAAAGTGAAAACATGCAAAAAAAAATAATGGTCATACAAACCAGCTATAGATGTAAATCAACCGGTTTAAAACGTTTTAAACCAAAATGTTGCGGTTTTAAACCCCAAATAAACCGTTTTAAACGGTTGAAAACTCGCCTAAAAAAAATTAAGATTTGTGTTTTACACTTCGTTATGGGCAATTTTTTGGCATCTGACGTCATGTTATGTGCACTTGTGTTAGCGAGCTGGCAACGTCGCATCGCGATCGCGTGTCACGTTCATGAATGACGAAGTCAACGAGTGTGTGTCATTGTGTGAGTTTAGTTTTAAACCGAATTAAATTGTGTACTTATATAGTTTGAAAACACAGAATTTGTAACTTATCAATAGAGTTTTTATAACTTTTGTTATGTAGGTAATGCCTAGGTACGTTTGGTCGGACGGACCAAGTAGAACTAGCGTTGAAAAAAGCAGGGAAAATTCCTGTTTCTATCCTATACTCTTATTTTATTCAATGTAACATTCGAAACTTTCCACTGTGTCCACTGTTGGACATAAGCCGGGGAGGCTTATGTCCAACCGTGGGCATCGGTCATCTTATCGAGGGGGAGGCCTAGGTCCAATTGTGGACATAGGTCATTATAGCGAGGGTAGACGTATGTCCAACAGTGGGCATCAGTCATTAAAGCGTCTAAATGGCAATAATTGGTTTTAAACCGGCCTTACATCTATAATCCCAGCCATCTGTCAAATTCCGATATTCATTGTATTTTGACATGGGTACATTACAAGGGGTAAGGTTTCTCTCACTAGATATGGTTTTGTAAACGCGAGTATCCAGCAAAATCGTCACCTCGCCGCTCGGTACTAAGTATTTGACGTTAGGGACCAGTAGTAGCATAAAGGTAGTGTATTTTGGTATTTTCGAAACATCAGATATCTCATTCCTTAAATGGAAAAATAAATATTAATTTTGAAAAAAATATTTCACACCTAACTTTTTTCAAGTATGCAAAAAAAAAATTGAAAAAAAAGAGACGAACGGAACCGAAACAGCGCAGCGGTTGCGTCAGTCTGTCGTACGCATGCACACACAGATCCAAGTGGCGGCAATCAAACTACGGCGTATGTTGAAGTATTAAAAAGGTAGTAAATATTTATAAAAATATAAATTAGCTGTTGTCTAGAACTATGAAATAAAAAGATCTAGACAACCTGATGGTACTTTCTTCATGCGTTTTCTCAATGTCAATAGAGGTAACAAGTGTTCGACGTTAAGTAGCAAATAGTAACATAAAGCTAGTGTATTTTGGTATTTTAGTAATATTATTCACTATATACGATTCTGCGAAACGTTATTCCAGCAGGTAATGCAGTATCTCAAAAACCTAAAGATGCACCAATTATATTTTCGGGGCTCGGGGCACATTTTTGCACAAGCATAAGCTGCTTATATGTATACAATATTTCTCTTTCCGCTAAAAGTTTCTTGCTGGGGTAACGTTACTCCAACAACATGCACTGATTTTATAAGCGACTAGCTTTTGCCCACGCGGCTTCGCTCCCGCTCTTCCCTACTTTACACTACTCTACCGTAATCTACCGTACTCTGCCCTAAAATTAAAAAACTAGGGTAGTGTAGGGTAGAGCCTACACTACCCTAATTTTATTTTTTTTCCATAAGAACCTTTTCCCACCTTTTCCTCACAATAACAATCATACCAAAAAAAGAATTACCTAGCGTAATCGGTCCAGGCGTTGTTGAGTTATGCGCTTAGCAACACATTTCGCGATTCATTTTTATATTATAGAATACGCACACTAATTATAGTAGGTGATTATACTTTCCATTCATATCGTTCTACGCGCAACTTTCCTGTTAAACGTACACTTGGAAAATTGCGACTAACGGAGCGTTGTAAGATGACGTTGCACGCGACGTATGCGAGGATATCAAATTACAGCTACTTGGTATATTTAAATAAAACAAAAAACAATTTAATATATAAAAGCTTTACTGTAATAGTTTCAAGAGATTTTAAATGCATAAGTACTTACTTATTAACATTCCAGTGTACTGTTAGTATGACTGTGAAATGGACACATTTTAGTTTAAATGTGTAAGTATGTGATGTCTGTTTGTTGTTTAGGCATACTTATTAACTTATTTATTGTGCGTTTGTATGCTATCGAGCAAAATGTAATGAACTATATATCTTATTTTAACAGCATATATTGTGATAGGTACCTACATTTAGGCATATATTTGATTGATGAAGGTCCACGAAAAAAAAACAATGATCAGGACCTAGACCATGACGTTTAAAAGTAAGATTGTTTTAATCTTGTTTTAGTGTGGGTAAGAGACAGAGCTATACAGGTTGTCTAGCGCCATCTCTTACTCACGCCGAAACAAGATTAAAATAATCTTACTTTGAACGTCATGGTAACCCCGCAGAACGAGTACCTACTTATATTAAAGTTTCCTACGAGTACTAATAGGGTGTACCTATTATACCAAATCAAATGCAAAATAATAGAACATCAATTAATCGGTACTCGAACAATCATAACATCGAATGGTTACCTAATAGGTATATCGAACACTCAATACATCGAGTGTTCAAAATATCATAAACATCATAATGGCGGGACCAAATCTTGTAAGAGAATAATTCTAGCATGTATATAGTACGTTTTAGTACGATTTTGTACGCTTCGTGAAATTTTTGTACCTCACACGGTTTAAGCGGAATTTCACGATATTGTTGGTCCCGCCGCGGGACCAAGCTTGTACGCTAAAACTATAACGAATTGCATCATTTTGATAAAACTAGTATTATGTACGCGATTTTGTACTTCCGAAAATCAACAATAGGTAACTGAGATATTATTAGTTTTTTTACAAAATCTTTTTTCTTATTTTTGACATTTACGCACCTGAACAATTTGACGACCAAAAATACGTCAAGTTGTTTCATTATTTTGTTCAAAAAAAGCATACAAAGATGCGCTTATAATTTGCCGCGGGTGAATTTTTAAAAGACTGCAGCCTTAAAAACACCATGGCCTCGCCATCGAAACGGTGACAAACATTATTATCGTTGATATCTCGCTGAGAAAGCATCAAAGCGGTCAGTTTTTTTTTTGTAAAACCATAGATTTACAAGTTTTGACAAATTCCTAACTATGTTTTACAAAAACTTTGTTTTTCTTGTATTCTATATAAAAAGTATTTAGTATTTCGCTGGAATGAATATGCGATTCGTTAGCCGCTCGATCAAACAAACATTCGATATTTTCAACACTGAACGTATTGTTTGACTGTTCGTTATATTAACCATTCGATATTATGAACGTTCGAGTCAGTTCGAGTATTTATGTGTTCGATTAATTGATGTTCGATTATTTGGCATTCGATTTGGCGTAGTACACCCGTAATAATATGGTAGTCACTCTGGTGACTACCAATGTACCTACTTTAATGAAAATTTATCTATTATATAACATAACTAATTATAACTTTATTGACCGCACGTAATGCGAAATTTGTGGGTATAAGTGGGTACCTACAGGTATTTCAAACACAAAGTATCTCATCATCATCATCATTTCAGCCGAAAGACGTCCACTGTTGGACATAGGCCTACCCCAAGTGCCGCCACAATGAACGGTCCTGTGCGTCTCGCATCCATCGGATTCCGGCAACCCTTACCAGGTCATCGGCCCACATTGTAGGAGGCCTTCCAACGCTACGACTTCCGGTACGTGGTCGCCATTCCAGAACCTTTCGGCCCCAACGGCCATCCGTTCTGCGAGCAATGTGCCCTGCCCAATGCCACTTAAGTTTGGCAATTATTCTTCGTGCTATGTCGGTAACCTTGGTTCCTCTGCGGATATCCTCATTCCTGATTCGATCAGTATCAAAGTATCTACTCATGTGACAAAACGAAGGTAGGTACATTTCTATTTTTTAGTTACCGGAGTTTATAGCTAGGCAATTCAAGTAGGTGCCTACAGTGGCCTTACCATGATGTGTCGAAATGTCAGTCGTGCGAGCGAGAAAGAGGGATGAGCTAAAAGCTCCATACCTCAGGTGAGTTTTTGTAGTGGGTAAGAAAATCTCTACAATTCCTTCTTAACCCTCATGGTAGTCAACCTGTAAATAATTGTGTCTCTGCCGGGATCCATATCCATGCACGCATATACAATTGCTAACATGCAGAACGCCATCACCACACTAAACCATAGCAAGATGTTAAAGGTAACATAGCTATCGGTAGGTTTTTGAGATTTATAAGTCTGTAATTAAAAAAAAAACACTTCAGGTTGTAGGTAGGTAATTGTAACCCAGGCTGATGCTGAGGCCAAGGCTGCAGACGAGGAAAAATAAATGTTGTAATGGTTGTAACACATTTATTGCCAAGTAACAACATATGTAATGGTTGTTTAATTTTAATAATTAAGAGGTGAGGGACGCGAAAGATTTTTGGCGCGAACGACGCGTAAGCGACCCGAGCGAGACACGATCACACGACTGGCTGTGCGCGGGACGCGGGTGGCACGGCCCGAGGACGAAGCACAGCGAATTGCTACGAGAGCGCACGGCCGCGGGCCGGCGCGAATATTTGAACGTTCGCCTTATAATGTTTTTTTTTTTTTTTATCATGGCCATTAAATTACCTTACTTCGAGTCAACCTACTACTACACAAGTCGACCATGAAAGTGACAATATTATTATGAGTGTGACAGTTCACTACTGTGAAGGTCTGTGCATTTCATTAAATTATAGTCCAAAAGGCGGTATAATTGCAGTTTTTTCAACATCCTAAACGGGAAAATACCTACGCTTGACGCAGGTCCTCATCGGACTTGGCCAGTTCGGTAGATTTTTGTTTAGGATTCAGGCAGAAGATGGACCACTCACAATTTTTTTTTTTTTTATATATTGTGTAAGCAGTCGAAAGAAGATTAAATTAAAATTCGAGCTTAAGCTTGAAACATCAATCAAAATCGAATTTTTAGAACCGGGCATTAATTTTTTTATGAAATGTCCATATCTATCATACACAACACCATCTAGTCCCTAACTAAGCAGAGCGTGTGGTATGTGTAGCTGTAGACAACTGATAAACACATTTCCTTATATGTATATTTCTAAATACATACCACATTGTTGTTTATTCCATACAAATTACATCCAGTCACAGATCAAATGATCGTGCGTGGGAATCGAACCCGACGACGACCTCCGATATAACAGTGAGGCCACTAACCACTAGACCAACAGACTAGACTGTAAACTAACTTACTTCCAAATCGTCTTCAATGGCTCTCAATACAAAGTCTTCATTATTTGATTCTAAGAATTCGTCAGCAAATTCATCGTAGATTTCAACAGTGTCTCCTATATTTTCTTCTTTTTCTTCTTTTGTACCTTGTTCTGCGTCTTGCTCGTTTTCCGAGATTTCTATTGGTTCAGAATCGACTTTTTCTTCTTTATTGGCTTCCTCTTTTGGGCTTTCTTTATTTTCGCTACCCTCTTGTCTACGATGAGGTGGTGCAGGTTTTAGCGGATATTTTTTCCAATCGAGTGGTGGTTCCAACCACTCATATGGCCATTTTTTCGAATGACCGGGAGGGTTCGCCACCGACCGAGCTGAACGACGGGTATGTGCGACATCTGTGGTAACAACAGTCACTAATACGGAGCCATCGTAAACTTTAACAAATACCTTATTTAGTTCTAAGAGAGCACCACCTGCATAAAAAAGAAAGTTTATAAAATGAGGTGTATGTGGAGTTGTCAACTATTTTTACAAGAATTAAAGTAAGTATTTTTTTGTCTAAGAAGAATATTAATCATTATTTTATAGAAACGAACTGTATTTTATTCGTTTAATTAATGTTTTAAATTGCGTATTTTTAGAGTTTCTCACACAACTTATTTATTTACGTCTTTTTTTAAAACTTCATACGCCTCACCACAATCTGTACATTTATAATAATTCAGTAAGTAAGTGAGTATAATAAGAATGTACGAAATCGATGTAGATAACTTTTATACATTAAAATTATGTGTAACTTGATATATTACTTAGGCTTTGTTTCATCGCAATCGATTGACTATATCGAAAGATACATAATATGTATGTATATGAATTTAAAGTGTTCAAGTAGTAGAATGTCACACCTAAAATATTAGGCGGTACGAAGTTCGCCGGGTCAGCTAGTAATAACTAAAATTAAAATAACTGAGGAGCTCATTCGATTTGTTCTGAAACTCTATTATTGTCATTTAATAAAATCAAAATAGCGAGAGCATCTAATGCTACCGACTATAGCATTAAGCAGTTTCATGCTGAAAACAGTATTTTGTATACCTACTTTATTTTTATTGAACTGCTGTACAACAAATATAAAGTATAATGTAGTGAAAAACCGTATAATACTTTTTTTAACAGTATAGTTGGCAACCCTAGGTGTATGGTCCCAGCCAGCCAAAGCCAACTCAGAAGAATGTTTTCTTTCAGTTTGATTTTACGACCTCGCTACGCTCGCCCGCCAACTCCTTCTCTGGACGAAATAAGTTACTTTCACCCCGAGGTAGTGGTAAAACTGTGCTTTTCATTACGAATACAAGGAAAGTAAATATAAAATAAAAAGTTTGTAAAACTTGAGTCGATAGGTATTTAAACTATGATTTTAGGTAGGTATCTTTATTCTGATTTAGGCGGTAATTTTTTACTACTGCTTTAGTCTCTTCTCTTATGAAATTAGGCGTTAAATCACTATTTTAATCTAATGAACATATAACATTGTTACCCTAGAATAACAATGCAGGTACTATTACAAGTGTTCTTCAGACTTAATCATATTTCGCAAAGAAAATGATTTTAAAGGTCAGTGGTGCTCCATGGGGCCATTCATTTATTACGTAAGATGATTTTTAGTTTTACTAGTTTTTGACCAAGGGGTTCCCCCCTGTTTAATATTTATTACGTAAGAATCTAAAGAAAAAGAATATTGTTTGATTGGTTTTTTGATGTTTTTATGATTATTTAAAAAGTGGTCTCCGTTCAGAATAGGCAATAAAAATGCTTTAAAAGTAATACTAGTGGTATTAGATGTTCAGTATTAAAATGGAATAAATCGCTTTTACAAATCTTAAGTTTGCGTACTTTTGTGATCTTACGTAAGAACTCTGTCAAGACTCCCTCCCACGGCCCTAAACGAGGAAGGAGGTCGACCATGTCTTTTTTTTCTTACAATAGGGTAGGGGGAAAGGAGAGAGTCTTGCTAGTTCTTACGTAAGATCACAAAAATACGCTAAGTTAAGATTTGATAAGCGCGAGTGTAGGCATGGAAAAAGTGTGTCTTTGCGTTTGGATCATTTGCATCTGAATCACTGAAATGTTCCGAAACAGTGGTAACTATGTACCATTTGGAACATCGGCTTAAAAGATATAAACGGAACATTTGGAATATCGGCTCAAAAGATACAAATGTAACAATTGAAACATCGACTCACAAGATAAACAGAACATTTGGAACAATGGCTCAAAAGATACATACACAGATTGTTATGAATCGTGATCTGTTACGTAGCTTCTCTCACTTAACATTTTATTTAATTGAATTTTGATTTGAGAATTATTTAAAGCAGATGTTTTTAATTCAGGTCATTCCTTACATTAACACTATTTACGTTTTAATTTCAATTTTAACAAGACTTTTGGTCATTTAAAGTAAAAAGTGTTTTAATTGTTTCAAATGATGGATTTAAAACATTGAAGATGTGTTCGGTTGAGTTTCAGCAAAAAAAAAACAGTGTAGGTTTAGTTTCAGTTTCGGTGGCAAATTCCAATGTTTCAGGGGAGTTTATGGTTTTAGGGACGTCTAGGAGTCTCTCCTGGAGCTTTTGTCTCTACAAGTCCCAGTCCGTGGCTTTCGCATCCCTAAAAGTGATGGTTTCGCAAATGTTAGATGTATTCAGTGCGAATTTAATGATAAATGATAAATGATAAATGATCTTTATTTTGTAAATAGGTTTTAAAAAAACACTTTTACACGTCAATTTTGTTTTCAGTCAGTTTTAACGAGATGAGGCCGGTGTTTCCTAGCTGACTACCCTGAGAAGAAACACCGAAACAAACTCAGGGGTCAAAGTCTCTTTTAAAGTCCATACAGTAAACATGTAATGGTCAAATCATATGAGAACCATGCAGACCAGTGTCTCAGATGGCCTTTTGAGGAAAGAACCACACAGATTTGAGTGGACCTGTCCAGTCAGTGCAAGCATTTGTCAGTATTCGTGTAGCTCAAACTTAGGACTACCAAGGAGCTCAAAGACTTGACGAACAATACCAAAGATAGGACATTTGGGTAGGCCGCGTCAAATACTCAAAACTGCCAGACATCATATAAAAATACAGAAAAGAAAAAAGTAATCCACATAGTTCCCACATTCACAAAAATAAAATACTAGTATTTACAAAATGTAACACTCGACACATATAAAATAAAATAAAAAATATTATTATCAATATTTATCAAATCATTAAAATATTATCAAATTAAAATAAAATAAAGAACCTTCTAAGTTCTAAGTCTAATTGTAAAATAAAGTTTTAAACAAGAATCATCAAATGTCAAAATGTAAATAAAAATAATCATTAAAATATATATAGTAGTAATCAGAAAATACTTATATAACAACTAATATAGACAGTACTGGAGCAGATCAATCCCAAGCTGTTTTGTCTTCAAGATACTCTTTTACAGTATAAAAAGCCTTCTGACAAAGTTTCCGCTTTACAAATGATTTAAACTTATTCAGGCTAAGTTCTTGAATGTGACTGGGAAGTTTATTATAAAAGTGTATACATTGGCATCTAAATGAGCCTCCTATTTTTTTGAGCCTGGTTGCAGGAACTACAAATTTGTGTTTGTTCCTAGTATTTACACTATGGATATCACTATATTTTTTAAACATGTTTTTGTTTTTATGAACATACAAAATATTGTCATAGATATACTGAGAAGGTACAGTCAAAATATTAATATTTTTAAATTTATCTCTGAGCGAGTATCTGGGACTCAATTTATAAATTATATAATAAGTCAAAGATCAGATATAGATGGTTCATTAGTGACATACCAATTAGTTATCATGGTATAAATACTTTCTAAGGAAATCATTTTGAACTTGATGGGTTGAACAGTTTTTAAAAATTTGTACAAAATAATTTCTGAACTAAGTTTGTAATTTAACCGCAAGCAGGTAAGCATTATTTTTAAATAGTTTTATATATTTTATCACCCTGAACGTATGTTCTTTCCGATAAAAAAAGAATTGTTGAAATCAGTTTACGCAATCCAAAATTACTACCGAAAACCCAACATACATAACCCGTCTAGTTTGTGTAAATTAGTAACCCAATTTCCCGATGGTGCTGTTAATTTTCACTCCACTTATTGTGACGGACGGGAAACTACGAAACCCTACACTGAGCGTGGCCCGACACGTTATGTGAAGTCGGTTATTATTTTAAAGTTTTTTTTTTACCTTTAGATTCTTACATAATAAAAACTAACCAGGTATAGAGGGTTCGGCCTATTCTTATTTTTTCTTATTTAGGGGGCGACGAGGTCAAAAACCAGTAAAAATCGACTTACGTAATAAAGGAATGGCCTCTTACATTTACAACACTTTGGTACCTATTGCCTACAAAAAAATATATCCTTACTTAAAAGTTTCTTAGCTTCTTTGGTTTGGGCAGAGATAGGACCATAAAAGTCGGACAAAAGATGAATAGTCCGAAAACGGAAATGGTAGAAATCAATTAAGTTGTCGGGGATTATAACTCCACTCCGGACCTGTAAATCATCAGTAGATTTAGTTAGTTTTGCCAATAAAATAAAAAAGGTACTAGTTCACTTTGTTGAATATTGTTCGTATAATATGTACTTATGTGATGACGCTAAAAGACCGAATAGATAGGGCGCTGGAAGGAGTTAAATGTGCAAAATATGAGGACCGCATTCTGTGAATAGTTTTGGACTAAGAAAAGCATGGAGATTTTTTTTTTGTCGACTGGGAAAATCATCTTATGACAAAACCCGCTCTTGGGTGGAGCGGGAAATAGTGTCAGACTCTTACTGATTAAAAATCCCGGGCCGTTCCTTCTAGCCTTCATACCGGTGCACGAGCTCCCTTTCGGATAACCCTGTTCCCAGTAGGCTTCGACCCAGCTGGGCCCCCCTCCTGCTGCTGACAACTCCTTGAGGCGCGCGGGAACATTGCGCGCCTCGACGTCTTGGACTCAGTCCATTACCGGACGATCGGACAGCGAGCTACCCATGGCTCGCCGTCCGCGAGCCCGCGTCTACGGTGGCCGGAAATCGGGTTCGGAATCCCGGCGACGGCGGCGAGGGCGCCATAGCCTGATGCGATCGGCCTCCTCCTTTGCAAGCATTACTGCTTCGCAGAAGGAGGCGACCGCCTGCCATTCCTCCTCGCTCCGGACCATGGCCTCGACCAGGGCCCGGCGCGAGAGGTCTCCGCCACCGATCGCCCCCACGAGGGCACGGTGATGCTCCGTCCAGGCAGGGCACACCTCGACGGTGTGCTCCATCGTGTCCTCCGGGCGTTGCGCACAGTGGCGACTCTCGGGCGTCTCTTCCGCTTGAATCCGATGCAGAACCTCCCGAACTTGCCATGTCCGGTGAGGACCTGCGTCATGTGGAAGGTAAGGACGCCGTGAGGTCTTTCCAGCCACGCCTCAAAGAAGGGACTTACCGCCATAATCATGGCGTGCCCAGCACTGGGTTGCGATAGCCGTTGACGCCATTTCACCATGAGATCCCGCCGGAGCTCTGTCCGCCATGCCTTGACATGTTGCGGCAGTGGACTTTCACCCCGGCGTTGCATCTCCACGCGCATGTCGTGCATGTGTGCAAAGACTGTTGCCTCCAGATCCCATGGTGGTAGGCCAGCCAGAAGGCTCGCCGCTTCGCGGGAGATCATGCGGTAACCCCGCACCATCCGTATTGCCATGACCCTGGCAGGCGTTCAGTATGGTCGCCGGTCGCTTTGCCAGCGACGGCGCCCACACCGGCGCCCCGTAGAGGGCCATGGACTGAACGATCCCCGCGTAGAGCCTCCGGCAGGAGGCGTCTGGACCCCCAAGGTTGGGCAGGCGCTGCTGGAGAGCAGCCCCAGCCCGGAGAAGCTTGGGAGCCAGACGTCGGAAATGTTCTCCGAAATTCCACCGGCTGTCGAGGACGAGTCCCAGATACTTCATCGTCGACCCGACGCCGATGCGAATTCCTCCTACCGTAAGTTGGGAGTCTGATGGTGGCGCGTTCCAAGGGCCGTGGAAGCACATTGCCTCGGATTTATGCAGCGCCACCTCGAGTCCTAACTCCTGGATCCTACCAACGGCTATCGCAACCCCGCGTGTCGCTAGAGCGACCGCCGCCTGGTGCGACCTTCCCTGCGCTAGAATCAGCGTGTCGTCTGCGTAGCAAACCACGCTGACCCCGTCAGGGAAGTCGCCGCGCAGCACGTAGTCGTATCCGATGTTCCACAAGGGTGGGCCTAGAACCGACCCCTGCGGAACACCGCACAACATCTCTCGACGTTTCCAGTCTCCCTGGTGACCGGGGTAGATAATGTACCTGTCTGACAGGTACGCCTCGACCACTAGACAGAGGTATTCGGGCACCCGGTGGTACCGGAGTGCCCTCTGGATCGTACTCCAGGGCAGGGAGTTGAATACGTTGGCAATGTCCAAGGACACTGCCATGACACACCTACCCTGGGACACCGCTTCTCCTGTCGTTAGGGCTCGCACGCGCATGAAGGCGTCTATAGTAGAGCGCGCCCTGCAAAAGCCGAACTGTCCGTCCGACAAGTCCGGACCCACCCGTGTTAGCCGCACGACGAGGCGGTTTGCAATTACTCTTTCAAAGAGCTTGCCCACCTCGTCGAGCAGCACAATGGGCCGGTACGCGGACGGAGAGTCCGCAGGGCGCCCTGGCTTCGCTACGAGGACCAGTTTCCCCGTCTTCCAGCGAAGTGGAAACTGGCCCCTCTCCAGGCATGCGTTGAAGAGCCTTCTCAGTCGAGGCCCGAGAGCCTTCATGGCCCGGACCCAGGCTTTCCCTGGCAAGCCGTCGGGTCCTGGGGCGGTGTTTTTGGCACTCAGCCTTCGCACCGCCACTCTCAACTCTACCTCGGTCACTTCTGGAGCAAAGATAAGCATGGAGATCATGATTCTGAATGTTGCCGGGAGGTATATTGGTCCATTTTTTTACACTCCACTCCCTGAAACACCAAGTAAATTGACTGAACAAATCAGGTGTGGGTTTAAGATATTTGCCAAGACGGAGTGTCAGACTTTTAGATTAGGTACTGACTATATACCCTCCTGTCATCCTGTTTTTCTTCGGTTGCCCTTCACGTTCCAAGGCCAAGGTAACTCTGTCAAACAATCCCGCAGCCCTGCCGGTCCAATTGATAACTTCCTTCTTTTTTTAAATTGGTTAAATAAAGTAAATTACCGTTCCAATAACAGTTTGTAAAGTCGCCAACTCCTTAAGGAAGTAGCGGTCTTCTTCTACTGCTTGATTCAAGTGTTTAAGCTTGACTACAGGTTTCGGTTTGCCAATAGTGAGATTCGTAGTACCAAATGCCCGCCTGATTGTGTGGAACTAAAAAATAAAAAATATTTTTTTTGTCAACATCTTCGAATTATATTGTTATGCAATCAAACCCAGACCCCCGCGTGTCGATGATGAGCCCCGGGTACCTACAGCGTAGAATTAATGTTTGACTTTGTGACAGATAACAAGAATTTGCGGGTTGTTCCCAGAGGTCCACGAGTCTATTGTTTTCTAAAAAAATGTAACGGATACGGATCTTTTTGCTCCCGCGGTTATCCGCGGGTACGGATATCCGTAACATAAATTACCAGGAACCGGCGACGCTGTAAGCTCGGAAGGAGATAGCGAGACGAGCTGGACTACAGCCTTAGGGCTAACGCTGCCGCTGCGTTAATCGGGTGCGCGCGCGAGCACCCGCGTGACGCGCGTGATGCGCGTGTGTCGTGTGCTGCGGTCCCCGTAGCGGCAACCGGATTATTACCTGCAGGCTGCGCAGTGTCGCTAGTTCAACTTTAACGGTGTGCATGTAGTCGTGTCGATGGAGAACTCGTCTATTATTACGTAGCACAAAAAGGCGCGGGGCGCGACGGATCACTTTTGTGTGGGACCGCGCGGGCGACCGTTTAACCCAGCGTTGGCTCTAAAAGGGTTTGGCGTAGATTGCATAAAATAGAAAAAAGTAGAAAGGCTTATGTCCTGCAGCCAGTAGTGAAGTCAAATGGGTGCGGTGGGGAGGTCCAACACGGGCCTCGGACGGGTGGCATACCAAGTGGGTGACAACAACTTTCTTACAAAGCCAGAGATTATTTACAGAAGAATCAGTAGGGATGTGCGTAAGAAAACCGATTGGTAAGTATCAATATTTATTACAAGTTGTAGATGTAGGCTATAGCTAAGGTACAAAACTAACCTTTACATACATAAATACATATACTACTTTTTTAGTACAAACTATTATTTTTTTTAGTCCAAATAACTCGTCCATAATATATACCACTTACATACTACATAAAAAAAGTATAATATTGTAAAACATATTCAAATTGATGTAAGTACTTAGGTACCTATCTAAAACAAACCAAAATATATTTGTATCGGTTTTACATATTTCTATAACTTTAACTAAACCTTTATAACAATCATTTTTCAATTCATAGTTAAGGCCCTCGATCTTTATGTACATTTGGTAGTGTGTGTTGGCACTGTTGGCAGCATCCATAGTACGGACCCGGAACATATCAGTAGTTATATAGTCTGGCCAACGAAAGATGGCAGTGAATTATTTATTGAAGTCCATACATGGCAGCATTTAAAAAAAAACACTGTTAAAAATGATTGTGTCGTTGACGTTTCTTCAACTTCATTTATTTTGTGTTTACGTAGAGTCAGGGTGAACAGTTACAAAGTTTTTTAATTCGGCCTCCTTATTGTTGTGTCATGTTTCGATGGTTCCTTTGCCGTAATGTTGGCAATACGGAAAAACAGTGTTGCAATATTTTTAGAAATTAAATTACTTAATATTAGGGAGGTTAACTGATACTTCGTACTTTTAACAATTGTCTTTTTTTGTTTTATTTTTTAAACAAATTTTGAATAAAGTATAGGATGCTGGCCTCCATTCCGATTGTCCTGCAATTCTTTCAAATACCGAAAACGCCACGCCGTAATATCGTACCACTCTATTAACAACTTCCTTTTAGACCTGCTATTTTTAAATAAAATCCCATTCTCCTCATAATTCTCCAAAAAGTGTTGCAACTACCCTTAAAATCGATTTCGTTTCCCATTTCGGGAAACAATTTTGGTAGAGTAGGCAACTCTTTCCTTTTTTGTGTAGACAGACAGGGGAGCCAACATTACACCAAAAGAACTTCTTATGTAAAACGCACTGTAGTTATCTACGCCTCCGCTCGGCCCATAATCACCAAGTTTTTGTAAAGCTATTACATGTACACCTTTGTAGTGATCCGTCCGTTATAGTAATAGAGATGTCAAAATATCTCCTGTACCGGTTTAAAAAAAACCGTCATATATTTCAGGAATTAGTATATAAGTAGGTAGGAACTTACCCTTTTTTCACTTGATAGTTTCACATCCACGATTTTGTTGCGTCCGTCACGAAAGTGCTGCTTAATTCTATACTGGACTCCTTTGAATGTATTTGGTTCAAGCTTATCTACGATTAGAGGAAATATTTTGGCCTTCCATCCTGCCTGAAAAATCAGTTATAACATAATTAACATTGTGGAATAATAATCTCTACCATACAAGTCTGTGTAAATTCTATTGCAGTCCATCCCTTTTTACTTATTTAGTATAGTGGTCGCAAAAAATCTAAAAAAATCATTTAGACAACTCTAAAGACGATATTTGAGTTTGTGACGATGTGATGGACTTAAATAATTAGTTTGTGACGATGTGATGGACTTAAATAATTAAATGAAGTTTTTAGGTTTTGGCCTTTGTGCAATGTTTCGGGCACCGGCCAACATCATGGCGGTAACTGTCGAGTTTGAAGAGTGGCTGAAGATGCGTCCCAGAGAGAGAAAAACAAACCCGTAGGCTTAGAATACAATGGGCAATTGAAGGACACGGGCGTGGTCTTAGTAAAATTTTAACACGGCCTCTCGCTCCTCGCAAGAGCTGGAGAAATCATTATTTAATTTTTTTCCACCTCAAAAATAAAAAAAACATAGGGAGTGTTTCTAATATAAAAGTATATTTTTTTCTTTTATAGCAAAGTATATTCGTCGATACCTTTTACAATTTAAAACATTTCTCTTAGTTTTTCTTTGTCTGTCTACTCGTTTTACACTTGATTATGAATATGAAGTTTATTTCGCTTCACGTCTACGTAAGCGAAAGAAAAACCCTACTTATTCATTTTAACTTAGGTAGGTCATCATCATTTCAGCCGAAAGACGTCCACAAGTGCCGCCACAATGAACGGTCCTGTGCGTCTCGCATCCATCGGATTCGTATCGTATGAAACAATAAGGAAAAACTGATAAAAAAAGGTTTTAATGAATGAAACGGGAAATCGGGCCTTTTTCCTTGTGTCACGGTAATAACATCATACAGTATTCCAACTTCATACAAACGGACGAAACGTGAGCTATACCTACGCGCCTCGGTTGTAGCATGGGCTCGGCATGTAGCAGTCGGGACCGTCGCAACTGTGCCGCAGTGACGACCGGACACGACGGTTTTTTTTTAACAATAATCGCGCGATTATTGTTAGTTTGTATAATTCAAAGTAAACACGTGGTATTTTATTATTAACAATAGTGGTTTATTGTGCTATGTGTATGAATAATACTAGAAAAAGCATTTTATTCAAATCTACCAATCAAAAAACAACACGCATTTTTATTGAACACTTCCTATTCAATCCACAAAGTATTTTGTTTATATTATATAAAAAAGTAAGTATATTTACAATCGCAAAACTAAATGGAAACACATAGTAGGCAAATGTAATTAGAATGCTGGAGGCGGGCAGCCCTATCGCATGTTAACGTACTGCGCGGCTGTAGGCATTTATTTCAAAGATACGGCCGAGTTACAACACTGTATGATACTATTACCGTGCTTGTGTTAAAACCGCACTGGAGAGTGTTAGCAAAATATTAAAAATACAGGCAGATGCGCTTTTTTTCTGTTTTTAGCAATGTTTAAAACTAAAATCTGGAAAAAATATATTATATTATTCTACTTCCTACTAATATTATAAATGCGAAAGTTTGTATGTATGGATGGATGTATTGATGGATGTATGGATGGATGTATGGATGGATGTATGGATGGATGTATGGATGGATGTATGGATGGATAGATGTATGGATGGATGTATGGATGGATGTATGGATGGATAGATGTATGGATGGATGTATGGATGGATGTATGGATGGATGGATGTATGGATGGATGGATGTATGGATGGATGGATGGATGGATGGATGGATGGATGGATGTATGGATGGATGTATGGATGTTTGTTACTCTTTCACGCAAAAACTACTGAACGGATCTCGATGAAACTTAGTACACGAGTAGACCATATCCCAGAATAACACATATAGGATACTTTTTATCCTGGGATGATGTACGCGGGTGAAGCCGCGGGCAAAAGCTAGTATTATAATAAAGTTGATAGTAACATTGCTAACCAATAGTTTTAACGGCTGTACTTTGAGTACCTACTCACATATTTACTAAGGCTGGAAAGACCATCAACGTGCACCTCCACAGCAGCTTCAGGAGTTGCAAAAGGGTCCATGATATACAAGCCCTTCCATTCTGTGTGCTGTTAATAGTGTATTATTGTTGTACTCGCGTAAGTACTTGATAAAGTCCAGAGGGTCGATAAACTTGTGATAGCATTACTACTCTTGATACCGTCAATTAGAGACACAATAAATTGTAAAGTACGTTGGGGTAAGATCAGCATAGGGGTGAGAACGTATAAATATAAATTATACTACTTATTTAGCTTTATTTTTAGTGCTAGTCATATTGCGTGCCGAGTCATTATGTCCACCTTGTCCAGCAATGTGGCTGGCATTAAAAATAAAGCTAAATAAGTGGTATAATTTATATTTATACGTTCTCACCCCTATGCTGATCTTACCCCAACCCACCTTAAGACAATGACAGCGCGAACGACGGCGTTCGCTTGGTGTTTAATCATAGATTTATACATATGGGTTATATATTATAGAAATATAGGGTTTAATGAATACATGTGGCTGTTCCTAAAAGACCCTAGGCTGAAAAAAAACATTTTTTTCTGGATTTTCCTACATCAAAGTATCAAAGTCGGTTCTTCCCCTTAAACAATGAAACAGATGCGCATGGTCGGTTTTCAAGGGCAAAAAGCTCTAGTAACAAGTCAGAATTTATAAACATTTATATTTTGTGCAAAATAAAATTCTATTCTATTCTATTCTATTTATATTTATTATCAAGTTATTGTTAAAAAAATCCTGTCAATTATAAAAGGACATTATTTCGCGGACTACCTATCGGGAATACTGCACTCACCGCCATTATAGACTCAAACGAAAAAGACTAGAAATGCGAATAGTTTTGCTCACATGCCAAGACTGTTGTAAAACTGTAAACAAGGTGTAACTGAAACGAGTGTTCATATTTTAGATCATGGCAGATATTTATTTATTTATTAATTAAAACTTCATGCAACATAAAAGTACAAAAGCGGTATATTATATATTACTTCTGCGCATGTAAATGCACAACTTTTTTCAAAGAAATAATGTATAACATCCTCAATAAAAATATATCTTGCCTACGGAGCTATGATCAGCTAATCAAAATTAGTAGGTATGGTAGGTTTTTTTTTTTCGGTTGGTACCGAACCCACCCCGTTCTTTCTTATCTTTCATACCGGGGCCGGGTCTGTTTCCGAAAGGAAGGCTCCTTTCGGAAACAGATCCTAGCCCCAGTAAGCTTCGACGCAGCTGGGCCTCTACGGTTGCTGACAACTCCTTGAGGCGCGCGGAAACCGTACGCGCCGTCAACGATCTGGGCTTGGACAGCGAGCTACCCATTGCTAGCCGTCCGCAAGCTCGCGCCTACGGTAGCCGGAAATCGGGATCGGAATCCCAGCGGCGGCTGGGGCGTGAGCGCCGTCGCTTGATGCGGGTGGCCTTCTCCTTTGCTAGCATTACTGCTTTGCAAAAGGAGGCGACCGCCTGCCACTCCTCCTCGCTCCAGACCATGGCCTGTTTCAAGGCCCGGTGCGAGAGCTGGCCGCCGCCGATCGCCCCCACAAGGACACGGCAATGCTCTGCCCAAGCGGGGCACACCTCTACGTGTGCTCCACCGTGTCCTCCGGGTGTTTCATACAGTGGCCATACACGAGCGTCACATCTGCACGGTTCCGGTGCAGGTACTTCCCGAACTTACCATGTCCGGTGAGAACCTGCGTCATGTGGAAGGTGAGGACGCCGTGAGGTCTTTCCAGTCACGCACGCCTCAAAGAGGGGACTTATCGCCATAATTGTGGCGTGCCCAGTAGGTATGGCAGGTCCAAGTTTTGGACTTCCGTTATACTTTTTGTACACACGTGTATAAGTGGACAACTTAGAAACATCCTTTTTATATAATTATGCGGGAGTGCCTGCACTGAACAACAGAATAAAGAACGCAGATTGTTGGGAGCAGTTACACCCTCTCGGCCGAGTGCGCCGCGCACTCTGCACTATTGTGACTATTTTAGGTAGGCACAGCTATAATGGCACTGAACACAGAACACTAAAATCCTAGCGGGCACTGACTATGCTGACTTCGAATTTCAAAAACGATGCGGGACCATTATTCATTCCGTTCCTAGCCTCTCTCGTATGGGATAAACAAGTACATACAGTAGGACTAAAATTTAAGGTTTGGGTTAGATACAAGTACAGTAAAGTGGGAGGTTAAACTCTTAAATACATACATATTCAACGGAGAGTCCGAGTGCAGCTGAATATATCTCTTTTAGATGGCTTTCCCACGTATCAATTGTGCGTATAAAGCTAAGTGAATCTGGAGTATGAAGAATGCAAAGCTCTCCTTCGGCATTGGAGCCTAGAATGAATTACAATCATGAGGTTAGGTTCTACAGTGCGTGGTTGGTGGATTTTGCACACATTCCTCGCTACACATCCTCGTGCAAGTCAGCATCATGTTTTACCTTTGGTTTTACTTAGTAGGTTTTACGGATTAATTTCATAACTAGCGGCCCGTCCCGGCTTCGTACGGGCAATAAATATAGCTATTGTTACTCAGAGTGAATGTAGCTTTCCAATGATGATAGCATTTTTGTAATCGATACAGTAGTTTTTGAGTTTATTCATTACAAACATACAAACAAAAATAAAAAAAATCCCTCTTTACAATATTAGTGTAGATGTAGATAACAAAGCAGCGCGGCGGATGCGCTACTACCGCGCTGCCGATGCCGTCGCGAGGCACTTTGCAGCCGACTAATTTGAAGGCGCCTAATAATAATAAGAATAATAGTCTCGATAAATTTATAGTAAATGAAAATGCAGGTATAGATACTTACCGATTATTGCTACAAGAAGAGTAATCCAAAACAGAATCATTTTTGTCCAGATGATAACTGTCAACGACAAAGAACTCACGTTTACTGACAGGTAAATTGAAGTTCTATGTTTAAACATAGATTGTAACTACTTTTAAGATCATATCAGATCATATCATATCTTTAAATCTCTTTGGTCTGACCCTTATAAGATTGTCTGACTGTCTGAATATCGAGTGATGTAATAGGCCCTTAAAGTTGTTAAAACTCTACGGTCCGGATGTCCAGACTAAGCGTTTTGCCTCGTCACTTACACTGCGTACATCGAAGGACTGGAACAATTTACGTTCTGCGGACTCTGCGGTTTTCCCGTTCTATTATAATTTAGGTGTCTTTAATAGGGCCCGATCTAAGGGAGGGGGGGGGGGGCGAGCTGGGACTTTGCACAGAGCGGCAAAAAAGAAGGGGCGCAAATTGACTCATTCCTATCTTCCAACCTAGTCATTAACCACACCTAAGTTGGCAGGTTGAGAAATATACGTCCTAAAATTTACTATCTTCCAACCTACTTCAGGTTGAATGGTGGAAATATTTAAGACTTAAGACTCATCATGACTTGTATGTAAAGGGCGGTAAAAATTATATTTGCCCGGAGCGGCTTAATAGCTAGATCGGACCCTGGTCTTCAAGGCTAGAGTGAATAGGCTTTTCATAAACTACTTTCATAAACTTCGCTCTCTCGTTGTCTTTTTATTGTTATGGTATTCGAAATATTAAAAAAGACGAACGCATAACGCTTAGTAAGTACTATTAGTAGGTACGCTACGATTTAGGCACTCAGTAAAATGTCTTGAATTTCTAAATCAAGGGCTGATTATCGTTAATCGATCATCGGGACAACCTAAATAAAGTCGATAGGCCTTAATAAATTAATAACGGTCCAGATTCCGTAGTTTATCTCATTGAAACATGCTACCAAGATTTTCAGTGTAGCGAAAGACTAAAAAATAAAAATCTTGCACAGACAGACAGACAGTCAGTGTGACAGAGTTCCGACGAAATCTCATGTCGGTACGGTATAAGTCAGCGAATGTAGGAATCTAGTGCTAGATACGCCATAATCGTAGCGGTAAGTTCACTCTTTGGGATGTTACTGAAGAGGCACCATGGCGTCCTCACCTAACACCTTACTCATGTCGCTGGTCCTCACTGGATATTATTAAGTTTGTGAAGGTCATCATGGTGCAGGCAGACCGCTCGGAGGACACGGTGAGCATACGGTGGAGGTGTGCCTCGTTTGGGTGGGCACATCCGTGTCCTCATGAAGTCGATCGGCCGCGGCAACCTTTCATATCGGGTTTTTTACAGCCCATGGTCCGGAGTCCGGAGCGAGAGGAAATGTGATGGGACCGGGCATCCTCGTGCCCCAGCCACCGTTACCGCTGGTAAGGATCAAGCTCAGGAACACACTGCATAGTTTGTTTTTTTTTTTGTATAAAAACCTGGTTTCTAATTACATACCATGTATCTGGGTCTGTGTTATGATCTTGATAAGAAAACATATCTATGTGATACCTATAGCTTGAAGCCGGATTAGACATTTGAAAATAAAAGGAACTCTTTGGCATGACTAAAAATTAAAGTCTAAAATGTATATTACACTGATTCACACATAAACATGGCTTAAAGAACCTAGTACACAAGCCAAAAAAAAAAAAATCAAAAAAATACATGTGACATGACAGACAGGTGACATTTGCATTAGAGATGAGATATACCTGCCATTCTCCATACCCGGCCTTTAAGGTATGGGTATCACTAAATACCTGGTACAAATACCAGGTATTAAAATACTTCTAAGTATTTGGGTGTGGTAGGATTTCGATAAGTAAACGTATACGATAAGTATGGTATGCCTCCAATATAATGTAGGTACGACGTTTCAAGTATACGTAATTATGCATTATGAGATACAACTGACGCAAAAAATCAAAACACTGTCGACCTAGGTACGTACCTACAGTACCTACACTCGATATTCCCTAACATAAACAAACTAAGGAATTCTTTCACGTCGTGACAAAAAATGTAATTATGCAATTATGTTCCTTAACCCTTCAGATACCGTCAATTAGAGACACAATAGTAAGACAATAGATGCGCGGCCACCGGGTGTCGCTTGGGGATTCATGAATTAATTCATGAATCCCCAATACTTATTTTTACGTGCTTAACGCACGTAAAAATAAGTAGGTCCCCATTTTTTCTAACTAAATTAAATCATCCGAATGTTAATAAAGCACGAATGACGTTTCGGGTCCCTTCGTAAGCTGTCGGGTACCTTCGGGTGGCTTCGGCGTACCGAACTACCGATACCGCACAAACTGGGCGCTACCTTGTGGTAGCGGTTCGTATCGTACTATGCGTCTGACGTCATACCTTCAAGGTATTTACCCAGTATTTTGGTCCATACCCGGTCTGTGTACTGGGAAGCACATACTTGGTATATATACCTCTACCAGTATATACCTCTCATCTCTAATTTGCATTCATGCTTTGCGCGTACCCTAATATGACGGATATTATAGATATACCTAGATCGGCATTCGGTAATAATTTTAATTTTGTGTGTTGTTGTGGCTCCTATTCAGGTACTCAACAAATAGTTTAAAGAAACTTGAAATTAAAGTTTAAAAAGAATTGGTATCTTATAATATTATGAGTGAAGAAATAAATATTGATGAGAGGCGCAAAGTAACTTCTTTGGGCAACTCTTGGATAGTATGCAAATCTAAATCGCATCCAGGACATATATACTACTTTAATACTTTAACTGGAGAAGCTGCCTGGAATTTAAGCGATGCGGAGGTAATGTAACCAAATTAGCTACTACTACTATTTTTATTCTATATTCGAATCCGTTCATGTAAGTACTAAACTATTTTGATGTTTGGTGCTCTAAAAACTAGAAAATGTAGTAGTGTAACATAAATGTCAATTTAAGCTTAAACATCTTCTGGAAACTTTATAATTATATATTTTACCTTCTAACTTCATAATTATGTCTTGTACCTTCTAAACTTCTTAATTACTGGGTTTCTATAATTCCCTTGTTTTCTTACACCTAATTTACAAAACGAGTGAATAGGGAATGGTTGAAGGGCATTTCCACCTTATATAGATACTAATTTATAACCACATGTAACTTTTTTTTAAATTCACCTTTAAATACTATTATTTCTAATTTGATAAAAATTTACATATGTACAAAAAAAAAAACTTAACCTACTTACTTATACTACACCCTAAATAAATACATAACGTACATAAATAAAGTACAAAAACACAAAGTACACTCAGGCGTCGAAGTACTCCTCCACATCGCTGTCATCCGGGAATGTGCCCAGAAGACTGGCAGCATTGGCAATGCTAATTCTTTGAGCGAAGAACGAGCCAGCCCTCTGGTCACGCAAGGTGTCGATCAGTCGGCGAGAAATTTCCTTAAAAAGGAGACGTGCATTCGGACCCCATGACCCAAGCGTTTCAACCCCAAGCGGCTCAAAACTGTAACCACATGTTGGTTGCACAAATTTGTATCCCTTGGGAGTAGTACTTTTTTTCTGTATGTCCTTTTCTGTAGCCCTGACAAAGATGCAATATTTTTTGTTGATTGGTTGTATGAAAAAAAAATCTGCATTTTAGCACTGCTGGTCATAGGTCTCCCCAAGTGTTACAATAATGACCAGTCATCTTACTCATGTATTTCTCACATCCACTCATTTAGTTATAATATTAGGATTATTTGCAGTAATTATGGAATCTAATTTTTCAGTTATTTTTTAAATATTTCCTAAAAATCAATAATCGTATTAAAGTAAAACTTTAAATTTTGTTTTCTATTTACCCCTGCTTTTCTATTCATTCTGGTTTTTGTTTTAATATCTGTTCATTATTTTAAATTAATTTTGGATGTGAAATCAATTCCTCAGATACAATCAGAAGCATAGCATGGACTAATTTAGTCATGGGGAAATTGCATCAGCGAGGTCTTTCTCTTTCATTAATTTGAAATGAGACAACAACTGTTGCAAACTTGCAACCCAGTGTTCTAAAATAGTGGTCAAACACAAGCCCAATTATAAAAAAGCCCTTGGTTTTAAAGAGCTTTCGCATGAGTGAGCCCTTTAGGGTGCAAAGCTGTTGGCAAGGGGCCACTTTGCTCACACCTAGCTATGCAGAAAGATTTTGTGTATCAAACATTCTTAATTTTTTTACAGATTGAAAAGGCAAAACTTAGAACAAAGCATCTTGAACCAGATGCTAGGCCTACAAAATGGCCAGAACCAAAAGATAAACCGCCACAGTCAATTACTAGTGAACAATTTGTAAGGATTTCAGAACAACAGTCATCAGTTATGACTTATTCAAACATTGCTAATAAAAATACAAGTTTTGGTACTCCTTTTAACCAAATAACAGGGGTACCGCCAGGCAGCCAGATTAGGAATCCTTCCATAATGGAACCTATAAGTAACTTTAATACAGTAAATTCATATCATTTCAACACTACTCCAACGGTCTATAATCCCAAGGTATGGGCTGTTCCTTACACACAGCAGGTGTTGATTGGACCTGGGGCTGCTCCTGTCGTGAACCACGGTCTAGGCCCCATAAATTTTGGCTACAACCATTTATCATCAAGTGTGTCACAGCCTGCAACATCATTTGTTTTTAATCGTCTTGAAAATGGCAATCAGTCTGATATTGTGTCAAGTGGTACTCCTACACAGACTTTTTATCCTAGAGCTTTCAATCATGACCAAGGTTTAAGTAAAAACATTGGATTCACCAATAACAATGATTTAAGGCAAAAGTTATCATTCAAGAAAAAATTTATTAAGCAATCTAATATTCAAAGAGGTATTTATTTTCTTTTTTATTATAACATTCTTATCTAGTTTTTGTAATGATAAATCTTTTAATAATAATGATCATTTAATTCTAGAACCTGATTTGCTGAAAACTAATCCCAGAAATACCAATAATGCTGTTTACATTGCTAATAAATATGAAGGAACTCGTTCAAATGATGCAAATACTGGATTGGTATGTATAATTATTAGATTTAAGGATTGTGGCATTTACAAGCGACATTCAGTAAAGACCAAAATCGAGCCGACAGCATGTTGTGTTCCATGCGAGCCTCAAAGATATGTCAGTAAAACGGTTGTGGTCCAGTAGGGTCGATGCCTGCTTGGGCGGTAGGATTGTTTGTGAGAATTACCATGGTGCTGGAACCTCAAGCTAAAAGAACACAGTTGGCTTTTAATGAATAAAAGTCTGACATTCTTGCTCCACCCAGGGCAAGAGAAATTATTAGTTTGATTTTCTACATAAAAAAAAGTGTATAATATGATTTAACAGTATTTAATTAGTTATACAGGGTTATTTGTAAAACACTAGCAACCTCTCAGGACTATGGTACCAATATCATAAACAACAACTTTTGTTCTATGACTTTTTACAAAACATAATACATTTACCAAAAACAAACCTTCAACATTTCGTTGTTCTATCTAACATAGTCCTGCAAGGTTGCTGGTGTTTTACAAATAACCTGTATAATCCAATAAATAATGACATTTGAACTAAAATTTTTCAGGAGAACAGATGTGTAGATTCACAACTACATGAACCACCCTCTAAGATTGATTTGGACCCTTTAAAAAGCCTGGCCCCTTCTGATTCAAATTCAGATGCTTGGTTTATTGTTGCCGATCTGGAAGTTGTGCTGCATGAATTTAAATTTCTTACTACATTAACAGATTCAGGTATTTATTTTAAAATAGTCATAGTAGACAGTAGGTGCAGCAGCAGGCATTTTTTTTTATAATTACGTGTACAATTAATATTTTTTGCAAAAAGGAATTGTCCTACTTTTACATACATAGGTACTCATAATTCACATAACAGGGTATTTAAAAATAATGCATAAACTTAGCTTAATTGAACCCTGCTCCACTGGACTGTATGTCTGTCTGTCACACAGCTATGTCTTTGGACTGTACATTTTCACACAATATCTGATACTGTGGCAGATATAATAAGAAATACTTATGTATGTACAAGTACTTAGTATATATTTAGTCCCAAAATAAAATATAACAAAAATAACTAAAACTAAAGATAATAAAAAGATAATCGTCCACCTTACACGATTATCTTTTATGGTGGGTATCCTAATATTATAAATGCAAAAGTTTGTATGTATGGATGGATGTGTGGATGGATGTATGGATGTTTGTTACTCTTTCACGCAAAAACTACTGAACGGATCTCAATGAAACTTGGTACACAAGTAGACCATATCCCAGAATAACACATAGGATACTTTTTATCCTGGGATTATGTACGCGGGTGAAGCCGCGGGCAAAAGCTAGTAACTGTATAATTTGAGGTGGCTCAGAAAAAAGCATATCTGCAGGAATTTTTGGGGACAGTGAGCATTATAAATATACTTAGTGAATATTTCTGACATTAATCAGCATTCATACATAAAACATTGTAAATTCTCATTTTGTGTGTAATTGTTTCAGATGAAAAATGCCACCTTATGGTTCCAAGGCGGGTCATGGATGAGCTTAAAAATTATGTTACTGTCACAGAAAACATTCAATCAAAACGCATTTTAAGATTTTTGTCACAACAAATTGAAATTGGTTACGCTTTTATGGGTAAGATATTTAATAATTTGATAGATTTGACAATCACTCACCATAAAGGCATACAAGCTTCTTAAAAGGAAGAAAAGTATTGAAATATGAGCTATATGTAGGTTTTAGTAGGACATAGATCTGCATTGTTGAGTTGATCTGTTGAGTAAAGGCCAATGTTATAGTAGGGCGGCCAAATAGGTATTTTGCGCGATATTCGAGCGCGTTAGAAAATCATAATGGGGAGAAACTTTACCACAGGGTGTAAAGTATGATTTTACCCCTGAATGTACCCCTACCACTTATAAAACCCTTGAGAGCAGCCCCTAGGATTAATAAAAAAAAGTTTATCCCCGGAAAAACTCTGGCACGTCAGATTAAGACTAGGTAAGTTAAGTACATGCAGAAAAGTGTATAGGTATTTTAATAATCTCAAAATTTGTGCTTGGAATAAGCAAATGCCTAAGCGAGTCATAGTCGTAGTCGAGTTAGGTTGTAAGGTTCCTGTCAATATTTTGTTGATAAGTGTAATTTTTTTACCACAGTGTGCTAAGATAATTTTGTTAGGAACATTGAAAATTTTACACTTGTGGTGGTTAAAAATTTATACTTATGGTTTTAACTACATCTCCCCCATAAAAATCGTCAGATTATAGGTTTCTAGTAATTTTGATAGGAATACTCTCAAAATAAAAATAAAAACTGGGCCAGTGCGAGTGGGACTCGCGCGCTGAGGGTTCCGTGCAAACTACAATTCCCGAAACAAGTCTCAAAGATTTTTCCGAACTACAAAAATTTTTTTTACGTTAACAACAAATTTACTGTTTTCAGATTTATTCCTATACGTGTGCTTTAAGGCCTTGCTTTGTGCCAAATTTCAGGATTCTGGGTCAAAAAACTTGTCATTGCCTTATTTCGTTTTAGATATCTTCACAATCCAATAGGTACCCATGACGCTTTAGTAACTGCAAATTGAGCATCCGTGCCTCCCCTACTATTATAGATATTCTATTTCATGAAGATGGGTTGGATAATCAGCTGTTTAATGCTCTCATTGCTGTGACTACGGCTTCCTCTCTAGGAGGGGAAATGGGTAGTAAACAACCACGTGGGCGGGTTGAAAAAACTACAACTTATTTTTATAAACATGATCTTGTACTTTTTAGCTGAAGACCCATCTGAAGTAGAAGACAACAGTATGGCGGAGTTCATATACAAAACTTGCAAAGAATTACTGGATAACCAATATCATTTGGTGAGTTAGAATTGTAACCGTCGCTTTTTGTTTTTACTGTAACTAATTAGAAGCTGGCCTCTTTTATTTAAATTGAAAATTCATCAAATTATTCTTCTCGGTACTCTAGTTGGTGTCAGACTAGTACTGACTAAAATTCGCCTAGTTGTCTAGCTATATGGTTCAGATGTTTGGAACGAGGCATGCACGGTTTGAACTATTTATTCCTATAATATAATAAAGAGAGATTCTTTGTTTTAGGTTCTCCTTACAAACGATAATGAGTTATTAACTAAATGCTCCTCAAATATAAATACGTTTCGCATTGAAGAAATCAAAAACTTATTAAAGAAAAACCCAAATAAACAAGTGGCATTAACAGGACCTAAAAAACCGTTCATGATAGATGATCTCATTAATAAAATCAAAATTACTGTGCCGAATGATGTGGGACAAAATATAAGCACAATTAGTCCAATGCGTGAAACTAAAAGTGATGACATCGACACTGTTCTTAAAACTCCAACTAAACAAAATAATAATCCGGATAAAACAGAAGATTCGATTAAGTTGAAACATACTGTAGATGCTGGTATTCAAACTGATTTAGAAGGCATCAATGCTAGTATCAGTATTACGAATGTGGTTGAAAATCAATGTCTTAATGCAGAAAATAATCTTCTTCACAATACAAAAGAAACTAGTTCAGAACACACTGTGCCTTTAGTCCCAAATATACTTGAAAAAAAAAGAGAAATAAAACTAAAACGTAGTACATCGCATCAGCCACTAGCAAATTCTGTCGAAACTGATAAGAAGCAATTTAAATGGCGCCGAAGAAGAATTACATCTGTTCAATGTCAAGCCAAAGAACTAATCTCGTCACATAATAACCAAAACATGAATACGAAAAACGTAGAATCTCTAGAAACTAATACGTTAAGCAATGAGATGTCTGTAATGAAATTTCCAGTCAAAATATTGAATAATAGCCCTAAATTAGGACACGTTGAAAATAAAATTGCAGATGATAGTATAGAAAGTCGGCAGTCTAGTATTTATGCTGGACCAAGGAATTACACTACCAAAGAAAACATTACCATTGATGAAACTTCAACATCTGGGATAATATCTAATTCTGAAAGCAATGTCGATGTTGATAGCCATTACAGCAATTCAACTATTTCGACAAAACAACAGTTGGTAAACAACAGACAACCCAACATCCCCATGTATGAAGTTGACAGTGATATTATGGAACAGTATTTAACGACGAAATGTGACGAATGGATTTCAAGATTCATTCAGATAATGGAAGAGGTTTTGAGTCAGGTGTTACAACAAGAGCCACCGTTTGTACATGATGCTATGCCGCCTCCTTGGACATTACATGAGGCTGCGCAATGCATTACTATAAAATTCCATGGTCATCAAGGTATTATAGCAGCCGCCAATAAATTATCAAAAGTACTTTTTCAAGTTAGTGACGCTAAAGGTAAAGCATTCTTCTTTTCTTCTGTGTTGAAATTATTGACGCTAGCTGAAAGTGTTATATTTTATTTTACAGGTAAAATAAGTATGAACATGAAACCGTATCAATATATGCAAATGTATAGTTATGGTGTACATTTGCTTGCTGAAATGAAGGTGAGTATAAAAAAGCAAAAGATTTGTTTATGTATACTTTAGATAAACAAATCTTTTCTTTTTTTCGCATCGTTTAATTGTATTTCATACATTCCCTTACGAACTTCAACACCCCATCCAACCCTTTCATGGGTCCTTTTGGAAATTAATCATTAGACTTCAAAATAATGTACAGTTTATTTTTCAGTTTTATATATCTACGGAATGATATTCTTTAAACAAATTATATTGACCCTTTTCACATTATCAAATATTAATATAAAATGATGAAGTAGTGCATTGGTAGCAAGGTCAAAATCGATGGCAACGCCTTCACCTTGCCTAGTTTGATCTTGGTTCTTTTTACAAATACTAGATAAATATAGTCTGTATTCTTAGCAGGTGGCAACCAGTTGTGAGGACATAGAAATCGCAGTGGATTCATTAAATAAACTGATACATGACATCAGGAATCCCAACAGTAGTACTACCGATATTTTTAACGATAACAGGCAGGACATGTCAAACAACGATGTTTCGGCAGTTAATTCAGGTAATCCTTTATGTCAGTAATAGGGTTCCATTTGAAAATGATACAATTGATTTATTCAAGAGCCTACTCTACCCTACTCTACTCTTCACTTATCTACCCTACTATACCTTACTTTATCCTACTAAACTTCACATAAACCATCTACTAAATAGTCCGAACAAAGCCTAAACATTTGGTTTGGATAGGTGAGCCCGTTCTTGAGTTATAAAATTACAACGAAAAGTGGCATTGATTTTTATATATACAGGGTTATTTGTAAAACACTAGCAACCTTTTTGGTGCTAGTTAAGAACATCATAAACAACAACTTTTGTTCTATGACATTTGAAAATTTATCATATTTTAGTTCATCCGATTTTCATACAAAAATAAAAATATTTAAATTTAATGTTCTAAATATTACGAAGTCTATGCGAACATGCGAAGCAAGCGATAGTACAATAGCGGAGGGTAGCCGAATATGAATTTGACCTATTTACAGACGACCCTCACTGGTCGGTCAGTCGAATTGATGGGCTTGCGTCGCGTCATACGTGTTCTTGTAGCGAAATTCGGCAGTGCGGAGCTTTACATGATGGTGTATCAGTATTCTAATGTCAAGTACACGGAAATGGTGCGAATGCTTGCTAGGTATGGTGACAATGTTCCAAAAGCCTGCTTACTATTACTACGAGAACAATGCGTGGGAGCAACGAATTCTTGAAGGTTTGTTTTTGCTAAATGTGTTATGTTTTGTAAAAAGTCAGAGAACAAAAGTTGTTGTTTATGATGTTCTTAACTAGCACCTAAGAGGTTGCTAGTGTTTTACAAATAACCCTGTATAGATTGGGGTAGTTTTGCAATGAAACGTGAAAGAGTCTACCTTTTATGTTTACTGAGCTGCGTTTATTGTGAATGTTGCAGTTCTTGTGATTATCTTTTTAAATGTTGACAACTTTGAATTAATAGACCTGTACACATTTGTAGATGGAGTGGATAATACCAATGATGGTTCTTTGTCTGAACAAGAAGTGTTACCTGATTGTAATCAAACAGAAGTCGAGAAGACGAAAGAGAACCATAAAAAAAGAAAATTATCCGAAGTAAGTATACTTCCTTTTTAACCGACTTCTAAAAAAGGAGAAGGTTCTCAATTCGGATATTTGTATGGTTTTTTTTTTATGTTTGTTCGCGCATAACTTCGTCGCTTGCCAACTGATTTGAAAAATTATTTTTTTGTTAGAAAGGGTATACTTCCCAAATGTCATCATTATATCCCAACTTGGTGACTATGGGACCATAGTCACCAAGTTGGGATCTGATGATGGAATCTTGGCAAAATCGAGGGAACTCTTCAAATTATATTCAATTTTTTTGTGAAGTCTGTTATTTTTTTTTTTTTTATAAAAAGGTTTTTCTCTGACACATGGAAATATTATATAAAAAAAGTTATATAATTAATTGTTATTGTTTTAGGAGGAGGAGCAGTTACAAAGACCTGTTAAATTTATTCGCAAATTTGATAAACCATTCCCAAGCCTTAAAAGCCTTCTAAAAAGTCGCACTGAAACAAGTACGTTTAATACCAATGAGATTACTGAAGAAGGATCTGACAGCGATGTCCCAACTAACCAACCAATTATTATAAGAAAATTCAAAATTTGTCCTGAAATAGAAGAAAAACTTAAAATGACTTATAATTTAAACAATTATGAAGATGAAGATCTAGATCTAGATGAAGATCTAGATTACAATGAAAGCTATGGTGAATATCTTTCAGAGGATTTCTGTTTGGAATATGAGAGCTATAACGAGCAGCATTATGATGCGACTGAGAACCAAACGGATGAGGGAGTGGAAGATACGAATGAGTATGAGCCAAAAAGATTAAAAGACGCTAATTCACTTTTACCAGATGAAAATAGTAAAAAGTTTAAATTCATAATGCATGAGCTTTTGCAAGAAATCAAATCTGCTCTTGGCCAAGTCCAGATTCTATGGTTTGTATGAATATGTTTTGATATTATTATGTATACCTGTTTTTAAAGTATTTAAGAATTTATTTGTTTTAATAGCAACGTGTTTTACAAGAAATTGAAGAATCCAGACCAAACGACCGAGCTGAAATGTCAACTACGAAAAACTGCTGAAAGAGCTCATTTACATACCATTCGTTTATGTAGATCATTAGAAAGGTAATTTTATTTTTATTTTCAAAGTAATGTATCCCACTGGTGTTTGCGTTTATCGAATGTTTTATTAGCTAGTTTTTTTTTTTTTTTTATATTAGCAGCAACGTTACATGTGTAGTGCGTTTCACCTAAGAATTCCATTAGTCGTATTGATAACTCCTCTGTCTGTCTACACTTCTACAGAAAAAAAAGAAGAGAAGAGTAGCCTACTCTAGCAAAATTATTATTATCTTATTAGTTATGGTATCATTACCATAAAACACAGACAAACTTAAGTACCTTATAGCCAGAGTGCATCTCATGACATTTCTAATAATCCCAAACACTGTCAACAACATTATCATCATCATTTCAGCCGATAGACGTCCACTGTTGGACATAGGCCTCCCCCAAGTGTCGCCACAATGAATGGTCCTGTGCGTTTCGCATCCATCGGATACCCGCCACATTTACCAGGTCATCGGTCCACCTTGTAAGAGGCTACATCTTTCGCTACGCGGTCGCCACTACAGAACCTTTCGGACCCAAAGGACATCTGTTCTGCGAGCAATGTGCCCTGCCCTGCTTTGCCACTTAAGTTTGGCGATTTTTCGTGCAGTGTCGGGAACTTTGGTACTCCTGCAGATATCTTCATTTCTGATTCGATCACGCAAGGAAACCCCGAGCTTAGCCCTTTCCTTTGCCCCTTGGGTTACTTGGGTGACTTCTGATGAGGCCCATTGTGAGCGACCACGTTTCGGAAGCATATCATCACTGACGAATACAGTTAGGTTGCATTAATTTATTACAGAGTTCCGGTACCTACCTTCCAGCTTCATCATCAAATCAGGTCGATATATCCCTTCCCCCTTTTTCTTCAGTCAGTTATCGATTACATGTATAACTATCCCCGCACACGGGCCTCAAAAAAACGCCGGCATAACAAAACGCTAGAAGCGGGCAAAAAAGAAGCTAGAAGCGGCCGCAAAAAACAGCTGAAGCGCGCGACACCTTGTGTCCGGAGAAGCTTGAAGCGGCGTGTTTTTGTGGCCCGTGTGTGGGGACAGTAAACAAAGCAATTTTACTTGTTATGACAGTTCTGCTGTGATCCTGTGAGGAGTTCTTCGAAGTTATGGAAAGGATCCATAACTTCGAAGTTCATGATCAGATTTTACGAGATAATATTTCTATGGTCTGGTCTCCAACTTGGAAGCATAACTTTTGAATCAAAAAAATAATTTTCAAAATCGGTCCACAATTTATTATTACGCGAGAAATCGGTGAACATACATAAAAAAAAAAACATCAGCCGAACATAGAACCTCCTTCTTTTTGACGTTGGTTTTATGAAAGGAAGCTTACGGATACCAGTTAGTTTAGAATAAGAAAGCGTTAACTTCTTTGCCTCAATACGGTGTGTGTTTTGTGCTAAAGAATAATTATTATAAATGTAGCTCGTGTAATTAATTAAACCCCAAGTGAACCGGCGTTTGCTCTCTCATTGTCTTTCTATTGTTATTCTAAATGTTAAAAGATACCACGGTTTCTATGAAATCTGGATCCACCTTCCAATAGCTTCGTGTGTTATATAGTTGGGTAGGTAATTTTGAGCAGAATAAAAGTTACTATTGCGCCAACTCCCAAATAAGTACCTTGTTCTTAAATAAAATTAATTTTATTTTTAGCATGCTGGACCACGAGACGAGCAAGCCTTCGCAAAATATGTCTGCTTTGTTGGAGCAGGCGGATATTAACATACGTCATGTAGACGCAAGGCTACTGTTTGAATACAGGTAAGCATTGTAATCTAAACCCATTTAAGCCACGAAGGAATTTGTTTTGTGTATGAAAAGAACGCTCGAAGAACCACAGGTCCATGATCCATGAACTCTTACACAATCCATTTGACGACCTAAACTGAACTAAGCATGACGTTAAAATGTCAAGCGTGCGAGCGAGAAAAAGAGATGGAGCTATATACTCTATACAGGGTGTCTGACATCGACGTACATTACCATAGATCCAGTACATGATACTGGACCCCCGATGGTGGAATTTTTCGTCGGTTTTTTCGAGACGAGACAAGGCCAGGAAGATGATCAAATTCCTGCGCTTGTTTCGTTTTATTTGGGGTCAGTGCAACACATTTTTTTCTTCCATACTGTCCTGTCACCCGTACTGCTTTCACTAACTCCCCTTTCTTTCAAGTCACTTCTCACACAATCTACCTATCCATCTTTTCCTTGGCCTCCCTCTCCATCCATTTACATATTGTATACTCATAACTCTTTTAGTAACATGCTTTTCATTCCTCCTCTTTTCATGGCCATACCAAGACAAACGACTCTCTTTCAACTTTTCAGTCACTGGCGCCATTTTCAAACTTCAACTAATATACCCATTGCTCACTTTATCCATTCTCGTCACACGACACATCCATCTCAACATTCTCCTCTCCGCTGCCTGCAATCTGTTTTCATCCGTCTTTTTCACAGGCCAACATTCTGATCTATGCAGTATGATAGATTTTACTCTTCAGCTTGAGCTAGCATCCATGGGTCGATCAACAATATTCATCCCGACAACGGAACCCTGCGTGATGTGACTTTAAGTTGCTCATTAACAGTTCTTGTGTGTAATGCCCGCCGTACACGCTAATATACCTGACAGTTTGCTTGTACAGGTGACTTGTAAGGTATGTTGGAGCGTGTATGTTGCACAACTGTACAGGTTTCCATACAAGCTTACCTCACAGGTATAACTGTGCGGGTAAACTTGTCAGGTATAGCCTAGCGTGTATGGCTACCTTAAGTAATCTACAAGTATGTTATTTGTTTCAGAATTACTATCGAAAATTGCAAGAAATACGCTGATGAATTTTTAAGGTCGATCCAAAATGTAATATCTGAAATTAACAAGAATGTTTGATGTAGCAGGAAGGTCCTTACTAAAAGTATGCGTTATCAGCTGGAAAATTTTGGAAAAAGTTGTGTGAAAACGTGGCCTCAAACGGAGGAACATAGGTGGGTTTTAGTTAGTAAAAGTCTGACAAATGCTCTCGCTCCACCTTAGAGCGAGTGAAGTCATTTGATGATTTCCCACCACAAAATGGTACCATACATTATTATCACATATTATAATTGGCCATTATAATATGTGATAATAATGAGAAAGAATGTGTAAAGAGATACGACTCAATAGGTTTATACTTTTAATCGTGTTCAGGAACTTGGACAGTTTACTTATCGTGCTACAAATTATTCGTAAATGTTGGGTTAGCAAACAAATTTGTGAAAACGAGTTGCTGATGATTCGGACACGATTCGAACACCACCACATTTAGCTTTTTTACTAAACAACAACAGTCAGATAAAAAACGTCTTAAAATATAATATTATCATTCATCATATTATAATAATAAAAATATTCAACAACTATCAACATCGACGATTCGTCCTACGATTCGTCCGCATCCATTGGATTCCCGAAAAATATAAAGAAATTTATTCTCGAAGTTGCTGCCGAATCATTTGAATTCAGGCTGGATTTGAGGTAACGCTTTTATACCCCTAATATTATATTTTAAAACTTTTTGACTGTACTGAACAGTGTTCTAAACCGTTAGTGAAAAAAAAAAAAATTGAATCGATTCGGACAAGTGTCCGAATCGTCAGTGTCTCGTAAAAACTATCTATTGATGCTATTGATGTTGTATAGTTGTGTATTTAACACATTACAACCTTTATGTATAAATAAAATTGTTTTTTTTTACTATATACGAAAGTATATTCGATATGTAAAAAAAAGAAATTAAAAAAAAAATGTTTGCTCCGCCTAATCTCCTAAACGGCTGGACCGATTTTGACGGGACTTCCACCGGTAGACAGTGGAGCTTTTTTAAGGAGTAACTTAGGCTACTTTTTATATTTTTTAAATTAGGGTTCTGCGCAAAAAACTTCTTGAAATTGTGACCGAATGGCATTCTATTGTTTTAAGAATTTGACGCCGACAAACGACAGTGCGGGCACAAGAGTATACCAAGACGTGACAAAATCTTGTATTTTTGTTTTTACGATAAAAGAAAGATACGTGTCCAATATTTTTATCCCTATACGTATAAGTTTCTACATTATAATGATTTCGCTCAATCGTTTTTTCACATGGATGCCTTTTATTTGTTAAATACGGATATTCCTCCAAATTTCAAGTTGGAAGTTACTGAATATGATTAAAAGTCGCAGCTTAGACCTTAATCTCTGATAATAATACAGACAAAAGTGCTTCTTCATATACAGTGGCGGGGTAAGACCTAAATTTGATGTGAGCAAGATATATTTTGCGAGGCCCCCCGAAGGAGACGCAAGACGACGGATTTTGATGGGAAAATTTTTTTTTTTTAAACTCTAATTTTTATTTATTAAAAACCGAATGTGGTAGGTTAGTATTGCCAGATACTTGCAAGCCGGTTTTTTTAAATATTTTTTGCTAGATGAGTAATGTTTGCGATCGCGGGCCTTCGAGGCGCGAGGCCCCTTGGACCGCGAGGCCGTAGGCGGTGGCCCACGTCGCCCACGCCTTACGCCGCCTCTGTTCATATAAAGCATTCCACTGCAAGTATATGAAATACTTTTATTTTGTCCATAAATAAGAAGACGATAAATCGTTAAATATTACACACACTTATTTGAGCATGCTACCTTATTAAAAATACACGCAGATAAGGCTACATTATTTTATTTGTGTAGTCTATGTAAATAAAGCTGTAATAGTTTGCCAGTATTTTATATTATTTCATAAACTCTGCGTATGTTAGTTTTGTTACTATATCTACATTTTAAATTCATAGTTATAAGTCAAAATTGTTTTGTTTACTTTCGTAATATAAAAATGTAATTAGTAGGCAGGTTTACAATAAATATTTTAAAATATGATCGATTTTTACTTTTATGTAAAACATGATGAGGTTTAGAAACCCTAAAATTGAAGCAAAGAAAACAAAAAGATGTAACTTATCAATAAGTGACCTTTCTTTTGCTGGATAGCATAAAGCATTCTGCTTACTAGAAGTTAAACAGAAGTCTGTATTTAGGCGAACCTTCACTCCGGATCAGTAGAAACAACAGTGTATGTGGAGCGGGGCGGAGCTGAGTCGAGTTTATGGAGTTTCTTGCCGGTTTTACTCAATAGTAAACGACCAACTGAAACCGTGCACTAGCTTCTGACGAAAAAACCATTTTGAATTTGGAAGGCAAGAAGGTAATAAAGCGGATGGTAGTGGGACGGTCCGGCGGCGCGGCGAGTTTTTCAGATTGAATTTAACTGATCGGAACTCGGCTCAGTGCAACTCTGGTTACTCTAGAAGGAATCGTTTTATCCCTTTTTTCCAAAACGACAAGACGCACTAATTTTATATATGCGGCGCACATCTACACCAGATGACGCACTAATTATACGTTCCACTCATATCGCTCTACGTGCAAATTTCCAGCTGAAGTGACGTACACTATAATGTAAAATTGTAAAAAATATAAAAATCCAGAATGATGTCACTTCGTTTGACTTCCTACCTGAATTCCTATCACAGTAGTGTCAGATTAAACTCTCTTGTATTCCTTCAGTTGCCCTTTGCGTTCCTGGGCCGCGGCAACTTTTTCAAATAAAAAAAAAAAGAAATAAGGCTTCGGGTTCCCTAGTGAGCCAAGTCGTGCGGCCGCTTTCTTTGCTGGCACTGGTGACACCCGAGCGTTTCTTCTGCACGAATCCGGAGAACGAACCTCCCGAACTAACCATGTCCGGTGAGAACCTGCGTCATGCGGAAAGTGAGGACGCCGAGAGGTCTTTCCTGCCATTCCTAAAAGAGGGGACTTACCGCCATAATTATGGCGTTCCTAGCTGCGCTGGGTTGCGACTTTGCAACAGTAGCTGTCGCTATTCCACCATGAGATCCCGCTGGAACTCTGCCTGACTTGTCGCGGCGACGGCGACAGGGTGTTGTGACGTACTTGGGAAAAGTCTTTGTTCAGCGGCACCAAAACTGCGATAGGCTAAGTGTATATGCCCTAAGTTATAACCTTCCTAGGTGATGTAATAAAAATTAGGGTTGTAACGGAAGCCATTTAGCGGATGCGGATGCGGAGGTGACGGGTATCACCTCTGCCGATGCGGAGGTTAATGGATGCGAATGCGAAGGTGACATTGGAATTTGGATGAGAAAAAATAGTAATATATGGTTTATTGTTATCATTTTTTTTTTAATACGTTCATTCATACTTTCATAATACACAAAATTTAACATAAGTAGGTACCTACATGCATAATTAAATTAAATTTTTTTTTTTTTTTTACTTTTAATTATTTGTTTTTTTATACAGCTATCTATCTAAACTTTACAAGATATTGACATAAATATATTTAATATATCTAAAATCATAAAGTATCTCGGTATGTAGCAATGTAAAAAAAATATCAGTCTCATCAAGGAACTATGATAAACAAGTTTTTAATGAAAATGTTTTTTCATAGCATGCTTTTATAACATGGTATAATACCTACATAATATAATTAATACTCGTCGAGACGAATCACACGAGCTCAAATTCGATAGGCTTGTGTCGTTTAACTACCAAGCTCCTACAGCCACCTTCTGGTACCTTCATCAGATCAGCTCCATGTCATAATAATTTTGCATGGTCATCTGATTTACACATGCATGCAAAATCTAATCTGCAAGATTTGATTACAGACAAAGTAACATCGGTCCCGTGTGCGGGACACTTATTTGTATTATTGTATCGCTTGAAGCGATTAAGCGATAATAATTTCCTTCGTGTGTATATAAATTTCGCTAATTTCCAAAGTAGTTGTTGCTTGTTGTAGTTGTTTTTTTTTGCATGAAAAAGTCTACGCGAACAATTTTATTACAGTAAGGTATTTTCACATGTAAAACCTCTATTTTTTTTTTTGTTAAATTTTACATTTGGAACTAATTAAATTATAAAATAAACTTAAATAATTAAAAATAATATATACACTAAAGGCCTAACTAAATATGACTTCAAAAAACTTCCCTTTCGGATTACCCTAGCTCCAGTAGGCTTCGACCCGGCTGGGCCCCCCTGCTGTTGCTGACAACTCCTTGAGTCGCGTGGGAACAGTGCGCGACGTCGACGTCTTGGGCTCGGTCCGGACAGTTACCGGACGGTCGGACAGCGAGCTACCCATGGCTCGCCGTCCGCGAGCCCACGTTGACGGTGGCCGGAATCCCAGCGGCGGCGGCGGCGAGAGCGCCGTTGCCTGATGCGGTCGGCCTCCTCCTTAACTAGCAATACTGCTTCGCAGAAGAAGACGACCGCGTGCCACTCCTCCTCGCTCCGGACCATGGCCTGAACCAAGGCACAGCTTTGCTCCGCCCAAAGCGTTTGCAAATTTGCATGAAACAACTACTTTGGAAATTCACGCTAATTATAGATTTTTTACATGTGAAGATATCTAGTTTCTATAAAAAAAATGATTCGCGTACACTTTTTAATGCAAAAAAAAAACAACAAGTAACAACTACTTTGAAAATTAGCGAAATTTATATACACGCGAAGGAAATTATTATATTGGAATTATAAAAAAAAAATGTGACATTTATAGAATCTGACATTTGTAGAATCTGGCGTTTATAGAATCTGACATTTGTAGAATCTGGCATTTGTAGAATCTGACATTTATAGAATCTGACATTTATAGAATCTGGCATTTTCAAAGATTTTATATATCCTACTAGAGTAGACTAGATTGACTACGAAGAAATATTAAACTGTCTAAAGTGTTCTTTATTCTCATTAGCATTAAGTTCATGTGTGTTATTGACACGCAAAAGGGAAAAAAGGCCTGGAGCAGGACACTAAGATAAATCCTCTGTGTCCCTTTCTCACATACTACCAGAAAAAAATAAGAAACAGATGGTAGTTTTTAGATTGTTCCAGTTATCGTTAAATAATCCGTGTTCATGCATTTTGATAGGTTTATGCAACATAAAATGAATTGCAACTAAATATTTTATTTCAAATATTGCTTCTTGAAATTTTATACGCATTCTTCTTGTATTTAATGATGATTTCATTTAGATATAGTAGCTATTCGTAGTAATTTTCAAATTATGAAAGGCAACATTTAGGAGATTTCAATTTGACATGAAATAAATTAAAAAAATTCAATTTGACAGAATTTGACATCAATAAACAATATGGCTGATGCTTCATAGGGCTAAAGTTGTTAAACGTTAAACGTTTTTGGAAAAAGTAGTCGTTATTTAGAATCTTAATAAAATTTGCAAGGTCTCTAGAGGATTACTTTTTTGACTTTTTTAATTTTTAGGCAAATTATGAAGTGTCAAAGTTCATACAAAATAGGACATTTTCAGAGGTTTTTACTGGATTAGTTTTACACAAATTTAGAAATTGGTTTCTTTAGAAACCTAGATAATATCCACAAGATACTGTTTCCAAAATATCTAATGAAAAATGTGTAATAACGTCATAATCAGTTATGAGCGGTTGTATGAAAAACAGTGAAAATGTGAGTCATGATGCACCACCATAACACCAAAACCGAACCTCGCTTTTAGACGAAAACTTCAACATGTTAATTTTCATGAAGGGGAATACGCACCTTATGTCTGACGGTTAAATTACACAAGTATAGCTACAAGTATTTTGTTTTGTCCCTAACCTGTTAACTTCCAGAACCTAAAGCAACAGGTTTTTTTAAGTTCACTAACGCAACGATATAAAGATGCAATTTTACACATATTAACGGATTAACGATTAACGTTAACTTGCGTTAATTTTTCCAAAATGTAACGCTTTAACGTTTAACGAAGCTAACTTTTTTGTAGCGGATTAACGATTAACGAAGTTAACTATTTGATTAACGGTGCCCGGCTATACTTGTAGCGACATCTATGACGCCACATAAGAACTACGAAGAAAACACGAAATCCTGCATCGCGCAACCAGAGTTCTCCGCGCGATTTGAACATATACGACAGCCCGACATCAACTATCGGGCAGTCGCCCACCAGATCATAACACCCGGTCTGGTCGGAGGATCCTCCCTTTTCAACGGAGGTTTGCGGGACTTTACACTCTGTCCCACTTACCTCCAAACTGGTGACCCTCGACAAAGAACGTCAGCGCAGCCTTCGTGCAGCTACTACTTCGTGACGTCATCATCACTTCCTCAAGCTTTCGAACAACGAGCCAAACAGCCAGCACCCTCGGCTAAGGGTATCCTGACCATCAGTATGCCTACCTGGTCATACCTGGTCACCACCTCAGCCGCATCAGCGACCTTGGCACACCGCGCCTTCGGCCAGTCATATGAAGAGCCATGAAGAACCTCTCCTGGTCGACGCCAGCAATCAAGCCCTACGTCGCACAAGCACCGCTCCGACTCACTGGAGCCAGCAGCACTACTCCGACTCACTGGAGCCTGCAGCATCATCCCGACTCACTGGGACAGCACCACCCCGACTCACTGGGGCATCATCCCGACTCACTGGGACAGCATCACCCCGACTCACTGGGGCATCATCCCGACTCCCTGGGACAGCACCACCCCGACTCACTGGGGCATCATCCCGACTCACTGGGACATCATCACCCCGACTCACTGGGGCATTATCCCGACTCACTGGGATAGCAACACCCCGACTCACTGGGGCATCACCGCAGACAGTTCCGACTCACCGAGAACTATGCGGCATCGGTTCCGACTCACTGGAACCAACCTACCGCTGGCCTGGCACACATCAAGAAGCATCAAGAACCATCGATCTCCGATCTCCGGAGGGGAGTGATGTAGCGACATCTATGACGCCACATAAGAACTACGAAGAAAACACGAAATCCTGCATCGCGCAACCAGAGTTCTCCGCGCGATTTGAACATATACGACAGCCCGACATCAACTATCGGGCAGTCGCCCACCAGATCATAACACCCGGTCTGGTCGGAGGATCCTCCCTTTTCAACGGAGGTTTGCGGGACTTTACACTCTGTCCCACTTACCTCCAAATACTTATATATTTCTAAATACTTACATGTTATAGATAAATTATACCCAGACAGAACAAATGATCATGTTCATCACACAAACATTTCTCCTGGGTAGGAATCGAACCCACGAACTCCGGCTTAGCAGTCGGGGCCACTTACCACTAGACACACAGGCCAGTCACGTGGACTTAGATTACTCATCGTAAAATTAAACAATATTTTTATTCAACATAAATATTTACTTCTTTTTGCTTTTGCGTAAAACATGATACAGTATGTGATATATCGACCTATCTGTTGCTTGACAATAAATAGGATACCTAGGTTAATTACGAATACTACGGTCAATGTTATGTAGGCGAGCAGCGCAGCGTTCTATATTTTTATTAAATTTAAATTAATAATTCATAGTCACACATTCGCATTCTTAAAGGTACCTACTTATCGTTACTCAGACAGTTTAAAAATGCTATTAATAAATGATTTTGCCAAAGCCATAATATCAAAATAGCCCTAAATATAAAAACACAAACAATAATTGGCTCTGATTTGTTGCGTTGCAAAATATTTGGATTAATCTATACTGTATTTAGAATCTGGAATAATCGTGGTATTCAAGCCACATGTGTGTATTTGATAATATTTATTGCTATCTTGTGCAAACTGAGTGCAAGAAAGAAATCGTCACTTTCGCTGCAAAAGATCGTAATGGGTAAATTGAGTTTTGATGCCTTAGAATAAGTTTGATGCACTAAGTCCTCCACATTCTCTTGATTTGTTTCTACGTTTAAAATTGCACTACAATGAAAATGGATCTTTTTATTACCCTACATAAGGCTGCCAATCACTTGCTCATCAACTTTTTCGTTTTTAGGGTTTCGTAGTTAACTAGGAACCCACATAATTTCGCCAAGTCTGTCTGTCCGTCCATCCGCGGATAATCTCAATAACAGTTACCACTAGAAAACTGAAATTTGGTATCAATATGTATATCAAACACGCCGACAAAGTGGTAAAATAAAAAGTGGAAAAAAATGTTTTATTAGGGTACTACCCCTACACCTAAAGTGGGGAGTGATTCTTTCTTTCATTTCAACCCTAACGTGTGATATATTGTTGGATAGGTATTTAAAAATGAATAGGGCTTTACTGAAGTAATTTTTTGTAATGTTAATATTTTCAGAAATAATCGGTTCAAATAAAAAAAAACAACCTCTAACTTTTGAACCGTAAGTTTAGAAAATATGAAAAAAAACTGCAAAAATAGAACTTGATAATGACTTTCTAGGAATAGTACCCTACCTATATTGTTACCCTAGGGTAGCGTAGGTTATAATTTCTGAACTAAGTTTGTAATTTAACCGTATAGGCAAGCATTTTTTTACTTGGTTTACATATTTTATCATCCTGAACATTAACTATTTCAAATAAAAAAAGAATGATTAAAATCGGCTCACGCAATCCAAAATTACCACCGAAAACCCAACATACATAACCCATCTAGTTTGTATAAATTAGTAATCCAACTTTCCGAGAGATGGCGCAGTACTTTCTTAACTCTTAAGCGGGGACACTTATTGTGACGGACGGAAAACTACAGAAAACTACACTGAGCGTGGCCCGACACGCTCTTGGCCGGTTTTTACTCATTGCAACAAGTATGTGATATTGAGTTACGCGGTTACGCCCTTTGCAGCGAAATGCGTCGATATTTAATAAAGTTGGCACCCACTTACTACTACTTACTTACAATAGATACAAGTTTAAACGTCGGGACCTTAGACAATATTTCGCTGTGGAAATCAGCAGCATCGTGACTTAAACTTGCTAATTTTATTATAGTGCAGCGTAGTTGTTGTCATCCATCGAAAAGTTTTCATTATGCCACCATTCGCTCAGCGCAGTATTTTGGAAATTGGACGCCACTCCACAATATCTTTGTGAGTCCCTGCAATCAGAGTAACCATTAACAAAGAGTTGTAATGGATTCCATTGCCTGCAGCTTCGCTCCCACCCTACCCTACTGTACCTTACTCTACCCTACTCTACCCTAATCTACCTTACACTAATAAGATAATAATTATATAAACAAAGTATAATAGCTATATACTAAGACAGGGAAAGAGGAAAAACAGTATCACTAGAAGAAAAGCCTCAAGAAAGCGCAAAATATTGAGGGAACCAAGCGTTTGCGGAACCCTTGAGGAAAGGAAGGAATTAAAAATGGAGTAAATAAATAATTATAGCAATACATCTTTATAAATTATAAAATACTATTTAAATATTATTTAATGAATGAAATATAAAACGTATACATATACCATAAACAACTAAACACGTATATTAAAAACTACTAAACAACTAAACACGTATATTAAAAACAAATACAAATTTAACTGGAAATAATAAGAAAATACACTAAACAATTAATAGAGAACTCAGATAATCAATAACAATAAAGCAACATACATAATTTGAAATATTACAAACAATAAAAATAATTACAAAACCACTTAAAATAAAATAAATACACTTAAATTATGACTTTATAACGACCCTGCTTAGGGCAGGGAGTGGCGTGTCTGAATTAAATTAAAAAAATTACCCTACACTACCTTACCCTACTCTACTCTACCCTACAGGCCTACATAACCCTACTCTACCTTGAAAAAAATGAAGGGTAGTGTACCCTAATTTTCATCGTTTTCCATAAGAACCTTCTCACAATAACAAACAACAAAAAAAGAATGAGCGAAATCGGTTCAGCTGTTCTCGAGATTTGCGCTTAGCAACGCATTTAGCGATTCAAAACGCTAAATGCGTTTAGCGATTCATTTTTATATTATAGATTGTTTGCAGTAGTAATGACACCATTGTTTGTGTTTGAAATTTGTTTTTCTGGCGTTTCTGGGCCTTGCTAAGTGACCAAGTGGTAATGGCAGACTACCATAAGCTCTACTGTGTCGTCCTGGCAATCAGCACAATGATGACAACACCCCAGCCTTTCTTCCCGCTAAATCCGATACAGGAACCTCCCGAAACTGATAAATATAACTTGATTCAAAATTTAGTTATTTCATATTTTATATTTAGCGATAAATGGCATGTTTTCTGTTTTTAAGAATAGAATAAGAATCATTTATTTTGCAAACATGGGTATAGTACACAGGTGTTTTTTTTTTTTTTTTTTAATAATAAAGTTCTTCATATTTTACCATCACTTTGGCATGCAAATTTATACAATATTAATTCCGTTGCAATTAAAAAAAAATGAAAGAATTATACAAGGTGATTGGCAGATGGGTGCAAAGCTTTGAGGCGAATACAGTACAGACAATTTAGAACACCTTCAGCCATGGTTGTCTTAGACAAAGTCTTACCAATTTTTTTTAACCTAATATTTAAATTTTATTTCGGAAATTTTCAAAATTTTATGTAAACTCCTTATTTATGGCCAAATGGAATGATAGATGAATTCATTTTTATTTTATTTTAATAAAGTAATGTGTAAGCAATTCAGCAAAACATGTTTTAGGCAACTGTGTCCTTAGACATTTTTTTTACAGACATTTAAAGTTCAGAAAAAATTTAAAGTTTTTATCAATACTTTTTCAAAACTTTATTTAAAAAAAAGCTGAGGGTGCTTTTTTTATTCAAACCATTTTGGAAATATGCCTGATAATCGTTCTTTCTTTTGAGATATCATTTACGTGGATATCTTACAAATTATTGAAGTTAGGACTTACAAACCAATTTGAGGGAGAAATTTTAAATTTTAGGCAATCTACTAAAAACTGAATTTTTGTATAAAAGAATACTTTATGTGTTCGAAATGATAACATAGTTCAATCCTAAGAATTTTTTGCACATGCAGGAGCCACTATGCGCGGTGTGACGGCGTTTCCCGGAAGAACGCTCAGTGAATAGAGAAAAGCGATAAGAGTTGGTTTTTACAGCAAAATGATGGGATACACCGTGTGGAACCTGGAGTCAACCCAGGCAGACACAAAACTGCCATCGAAGAAGACATTTTGGAAGCATTTCAAGCGGATCCTACTGGTAGTAGGATCTGCCAGAGCAGTAGCTCGATATCTAAACATTTCACAATGAAAGGTGTGGCATACAATGCACCAAAATGATAAGTATCCGTTTCATGGCAGGAGTGTGCAAGGTCTAGAAGAGCAAGATCTCCAAAGAACAATGCAGTTTTGCCGTTTCCTCACCAACAGTGACATCGAAGATGAATGGTTCCTGAAATCAATCTTGTGGACGGATGAAAGCAAATTTTCAAGGGAGGGTACTACAAACTTTCACAACATCCATAAATGGCCTGACAAAGACAACAATCCACATTTTAAAAAGCAGAAGTCGTTTCAGAGAAAATTCTCTGTCAACGTATGAGCTGGAATAATTGGCTGAACGTTGATTGGGCCCCACTTTTTACCGAATCCTTTGAATGGCGAAAATGATTTACAATTTCTGCAATTTGATTTACCACTGCTGATTGAGGAATCAGATGTCGCTATCTTCGAAAGAGAACGAACAGTAATTTTTCAACTAGACGGCTGTTCAGCGCAGTTAACGTTAAATGTAAGGGAACCCCTTAATAATTACTTTCCTGACAGCTGGATTGGTAGGGATGGACCCATCCCTTGGCCGGCTCGCTCACCAGATCTGACCCCGTTAGAATTTTTGGTGTGGAGCCGGGCCAAGGAACTGGTGTACACACATGAAGAAATAAATACTAGGGAAGAATTGATACAGAGCAAAATGCAGAGATAGACATTTACTTTATTTTAAAATAGTTTAGTCATAATAATTTTTCACCATATCAAAATGTTTCTTTTTCCAACAAAAGGAGCCATCAAGCGACGTTTGCTTTACAGAGCTCTGATAAAGACGAGGTGACCAAAGTCTGGTCGCTTCATCAGCAGTTCTGAAGCGGTTTGGCGGATACTGGCGTTCTCTATACATGACAGGCCTCATGCATCCTACCGTCATGCATGTAGACGTCCACCTAGAGAAGAAAAGGCCAGCGCATATATTTTGATCTCGAAAATGTTGCTGAGCGCTTGGAAATCCGCGCCAACCAACTCTCTTGGCATTTTTTAGGCTTTGTAAAGTCGACCAGTTTGCGAGATCCCTTACGTATGACGAGGGGCCTTCATATTAGACTTACGACAAGCAAAGGGGTGTATTTAACCGACGTCAACGAGGAGGTGCTGTGGAAGGTTTTCCCGGAATTTTCAAGGACACCGCATTGGGTAAGGTTTATACCGTGCATCCGAATAATGGCGGATGCTATTTTCTGCGGTTGTTACTTCACACTGTCCGAGGCCCAACCTCTTTCGCTTTTCTGAAGACATTTGATGGCGTGGAGTATCCCACTTACCGCGCAGCCTGCGTAGCACGTCACCTTCCCGACCGTGACAAAAATTGGGATGACACCCTCGCGGCGAGCGTCAATGACAGTCCCAGCCGCATGCGTCATCTGTTTGCCGTCATCTTGGTGTTTTGTGGAGTCACGAACCCAGTAGCTTTGTGGGAGAAGTATCGCCATCATCTGTCTGAAGATTTTCTACGAGCTTTGAAGCGTGCTACTGGAGATGAAGTCAAAGTAATTGATGAACGCGTGCTGAACACCTGTCTCAGTTCACTTCAAGATGTAGTCATTTCTATCGGCGGCAATCCACTGATTAATTATGGGTTACCAGCTCCCCAATCATCATCGCATCAAAACCGTGGAAATCGGGAGTATAACGCCGAGACAAATTACGATCCGGGCGAAATGACCACCGTGACCACCATACGAAATTACCATGTCGCTTCTTTAGAGCAAAAACAAATTTACGACACCGTCCTTGAAATCATTGGGCAAAACCAGATCTTCGTTGTGGTCATGAGTTCGTACGCTGCGCTTGACCAGTAATATGAGAGCTCGGCTCGATGGCAATGCACGTGCTCGAGAATTGTCCGATGTCCTTCTAAGTCTTGGCGAAGACACTCTACACTTTGCTCTGTATCAATACATAAATTCAGCGTTTGAAATAATGAAACAGAAGATGATGTTGAAAATAACAACTACAGAAGTTAGAAGACGGAGTTGAGCTTGTATTAGGAATCACGGCCCTCATTTTGAACATGAAAAATAAGTAATTTTGATTCAAATGTTTGTTTTAATTAGTCTGCCTAAAATTTAAAATTTCTCCCTCAAATTGGTTTGTAAGTCCTAACTTCAATAATTTGTAAGATATCCACGTAAATGATACCTCAAAAGAAAGAACAATTATCAGGCATATTTTCAAAATGGTTTGAATAAAAAAAGCACCCTCAGTTTTTTTTTTAAATAAAGTTTTGAAAAAGTATTGATAAAAACTTTAATCTTTTTCTGAACTTTAAATGTCTGTAAAAAAAATGTCTAAGGACATAGTTGCCTAAAACATGTTTTGATGAATTTCTTGCACATTACTCTGTTAAAGTAAAATAAAAATGAATTCATTTATCACTCAATTTGGCCATAAATAAGCAGTTTACATGAAATTTTGAGAATTTCCGAAATAAAACTTAAAAAATAGGTTAAAAAAAAATGGTAAGACTTCGTCTAAGACAACCATGGCTGATGAGGTTCTAAATTATCTGTACTATATTCGCCTCAAAGCTTTGCACCCATCTTCCAATCACCTTGTATAATTATTTCCAAAATGTCAGCGTAATAAAGGTCATAAGAATAAAAAACAAACTAAGACTACATAATGTCAAACAGAAATAAAAAGTAAGTCAACCAGGATCAAAATAATGATGTCAAACGGAATTAAAAATTAAGTTAATCAGGATAAAAATAACAATTTCAAACAGCGTAGCTGTATGTCAAATAAAGTAGCAGTATGTCAAACAGATTAGCAGTATGTCAATCAATTAGTGAACCGTCATTAAGAAAATCGTCAATCGTGTAATAAGTTTTCATAATTAAAAATTCTTTTAGCGCCCTTTTAAATTCTATTGTTGTCATATTTTTCATAGAGTTAGGAATTTTATTATATATGCGTGGGGCAGTACCAAAAAAACTTTTTTGCATTAGTGCGGTTTTACATTTTACTTGACACAATTGATTAAAGTATTGACTCCGCATTGGATTTTTTTTTACCTCTGAAATTTTCTTAAATAGATGAAGGTTACATTTCACAAACAAAGCTGTTTCCAATATATATAAACAAGGAAAAGTTAAAAATTTTAACGATTTAAAATAGGGGACACAGCTATCAGTTGTCTTAAGACCGCACATTGAACTGATGCATCTCTTCTGCATCCTAAATACCAGCTCCCTATCAGTAGACTGCCCCCAGAAAACAATTCCATAGCGCAAAGCAGACGCAACCAGTCCATGGTACGCTGTTAGAAGAGCTTGACTGTTAACTTTTTTTGAAAGTTGAAAAAGAGCATATGCGGATTTATTAATTTTCTTACATAGTTCTTCTACATGAGGCTTCCATGTAAGTTGGTTATCGATTATAATACCTAAGAACTTAGCCATAGTAGTTTGCTCAATATGGTATCTTTTAATTTTATGCAGTTACAGTGACCGCGCCTTGGACAAGCACGGCCGATATTTTTTTGACTCAATACTTTATTGCAATTCATATGTATAGGTAAATAGATGATTTAAAAAAAAAATCATAGATGAATATGGACTCTGTCGGGCACAGTAATTGTAGGAGAGAGAAAGAGGGCTATTAGCAATTCACGGAGTTCAATAGATAATTTTTGGTAAAGTTTATTTTATTACAATAAGATCAACCAATTATATAATCAATTAATTTAACTTAACATAATTAAAAAAAAAAAAACCTCTAAACAAAAAAAAGCAAAAATTCCTCCGAATCGCTGTCGACTGGAAATGTACCCAAAAGACTGGCGGCATTGCCACACTGAATGGCGATGCTTAACCTTTGTCCGAAGTAAAAGCCAGCCCTTTGGTCACGCGAGTGTCAACGAACGTTAGTGAGGGATTAATATAATTACCTCCCGAGCATTGCGAGGAAGTTAATAAAAAAACCTGAGTGAAGTGAGGAATTCAAGCCGCCCAAGACAAAGACAGCTTTATCTCCGTGTTGCATAGTCTACTTTTTACACCATCTGTGAGATAATTAAAAGACCATTTGGTCGATCAACTCATATATTAGAGATATATGTATAAGTATTATATTTACAAGTTCATCAAACAAACAAAATTCACTACTTCAAGATTCTATAGTTTCAATTTTAAAAAACTCTCCCAGTTCGCAGTCAGTAAGAAGGTTTTATTCTATTTTCTTTTTTTTTTGTTAGTGGCCAGTTTAAATTTTGAGTCAAATTGTTCGATGCACGTACATTTTAATTCACAATGTTGACGATTTTTGAATTTCCAAATTGAAATCTCATTATTCCCTAGGGATCGGCCATACTGCATTATTTCCCTAGAGAATAATGACTTGCTTTAAGTGAGGTTTGTTTGACGTATAAAACGACATTATCGAGCAAGTGGTGTAAAAAAATATTTTTGTTTTGTTATAATTCTTTTGCAGAAGCAAATCTTTCTTATAATTTTATTTTAGTAGTTTCGTGTGACTTTTTATATTATTATTGAAAATTGTTTAATAAGTTTGTACCTACTTGAAAGGTGTTTGCTGACTGTATTTTTAAGAAAATACAATCACCTACCTACGCAACAACCAAAGATTTACGGATTACAGTAATCCTGTAGAGACCTTGCAAACTTTATTAAGATTTTAAATAACGACAAATTTTTCCAAAAACTTTTAAGGGTTTAAAAAAAGCAGCCATTTCCTGGAGCAAGTTTTGTGAAATTTTCGAGTAAATCTTGGAATTACCGAATACTAACAGAGTTTTCAGGCGTTATCTCTCTTTTTTTGCGTTGCCTTTTCGTCAAACATTGCGTTGGATTGCATTAAATGAAGTAACAAGCTTTTAAACCATTTTCGATGTTTACGATAGGCGAGTGGAGAAGGACCCTCTTAAAGGAAAAAGTCAGTTGTCTGTCAGTACTGTCAGAAAAGATTAACTCACATTTAGAAAAGTTGAGATTGAGTCCTATTGAGTGGAGTTGATCTTTAAGGAAATGTAAATCATTTAAAACTATGTTTGCATCGTCTCTTAGGGTTCCGACATTGAGATACCAAACGTTGAATTTGGAATTTAACTACCGAATATAGGGTGAATGGCTACATTGAAGATTTCTGGCCCGAGGGGATCACCTCGTTGACAGCAAACAGCGGATTCCAAAAGGTTGTCACATAAAAATAAAAACATGTTTAAAAAATACAGGGATATTCAAATTTTAATACTAGAAACTAACATAAATTTGTAGTTCCAGCAACCAGGCTCAAAAAAATAGGGGGCTCATTTAGATGTCAATGCATACGCTTCTATAATAAACTGCCTAGTCATATTCAACAACTCAGCCTTAATAAATTCAAATCTTTTGTAAAGCGAAAACTTTGCCAAAAAGCTTTTTACACTGTAAAGGATTATGTTGATGACGAAAAGGCTTGGGACTGACCTGCTCCAGTATCCTCTAATTCTTATAACATAACTGTTGTAATTTTTTTTTTTGTTTTAAATTGTGTTTATTATTCATTTTGACATTAATGTTTAGTTTTTACAATTTGACATTGTAATATTATTTTATTTTACAATTTGACATGTTATATTAAATAATTTTTATTATTATTAATTTTTGACATAAATATTTACTTTGTAAGTATTACAATTGTAAAAATTAACTTTCTTTTTATTATTGTGAATGTGAGGATTATGTTGGATATATTAAGTCTTGCTCGTACTTGATTTGTTTATCTATCTCGGCTTTCACGAGGTTCTCGTCATGCGGAACGGATATGTCAACAAACATTGCACGCCTCGCATCGTTCCAACACCACTATATCAGGCTTATTGGCCACAATAGTCCTGCCAGCGATGATTCATTTCCAGTACAAAGTCATATTACCATTTTCAAGAACTGGGTCGGGCTCATACCTATAGTATGACTCTTTCGATTCCACAAGAGAGTATTTCAGAGAATCCTGGCTACAAGGTTGTGCCTATGCAAGTATTCTCTGTTGTTAAGACGAGAACAACCAGAGATAATGTGACGAATTGATTCTCCCGGACAGTGACATGCTAGACAGATGTCAACCTTGCCGTCCTTTACAATAAATCTCCGGTAGTTATTCGTCATGATAACTTCGTCCATAATTTTATAGACGAAACTTTCGGTTTCCTCAAAGAGGTCACCGAAACACAGCCAGATTACGGACGCATATAGATCTACTTAAAGCCCATGAAGGGCCCGGAAAAAGCGTCCATGAAGCTCCATGCTTTGCATATTTCCCTGCGATCGTTAGTGTCAAGCACTATCGGTTTGCCAGTTCTCGTTACCCAGGGCTAGCGGCGTGAGTCCCTTGTCCACTGCCACTAGATCTCGATGCATACCCATGTCGGCAGCTGGGAATTATTCACTGAGATTGCATACCTCGCACTTCGACCTCCACATTTTTGCGGGATAGACAGTCTCATCACCGACGATCTGGGTGATGCATTCGGTGTACAGTCAGCAGTGTACGGACCCGCCTATCCAGGGTGTCAAGTTCCATTTGAGATTTCAGTAAAAGAATAGCGTCGCAAGAGGTCCTCTTGTGATTGACTTCACTTCCATGCTATTTACATCGCTGCACCATTGCACGTGCAGTGAGCGCGAAATAACGGGCATATTTAGGCTGGTTTTAGAGTCACGCTAACAGCTCAGCGCGTAGGTTGTCAGCGCTAGCAACCTTTCAGTATCGTGCTGATCACTGTGGAGTACAGGCGCACAAATAACTGCTGCTTTGTACTGACTGACTGCTCACGCTGACGGTGCCGAGCCGGTGACGAAGCGCGAGCTTAGCCACATGAGTAGATAAACCGTATAGAGGCAAAGCTTCGAACAACCGCTCGTATCGGTTGCACTACTCAGGGACCATTTTGGTTACCCATTGAAAGGGTTTTTAATAGGGTTTTGACAAAGTGTTACGAAAACCCTCATCAATGGATAACCTCTTCAAAACCCTTTCGATTTGGTTACCTGTTTATTCAAAAACCCATCTGGGAGGGTTATATTTTTTAATGGTTACACGTTTTGAACGGGTTACCCCTTCAACGACTGTAACAAAGTTACCTATTCAGACTACAAATATTGTAATTTTATCTCTCGTACCTTACTTTAAAGTACTAAACTGCATGCATTCGGTAAGTACGCGTCAAGTTGTAACACGCAGTCTAGGACCTAGTGACTCCACAGTCCATACACATACGATCACGAAACACAGAAAAATAGTGGAAGTTGTGCTGGTTGCCGAGAGTGGCCTAGAGGTCCAGAGCAGATTGGAGGTGTGGTGGCACCAGTGGCGTAGCCAGATGAGCAAGGGTCCTGGGGCAAAAACAAACTGGGGCCCCTAAATTGTTTAGGATTTATCAATAAATATATACGCTGATTTATCTTTTATATAGATCCCAAGTGGGCTCACTGCACGTGCAATGGTGCAGCGATGTAAATAGCATGGAAGTGAAGTCAATCACAAGAGGGCCTCTTGCGACGCTATTCTTTTACTGAAATCTCAAACGGAACTTGACACCCTGGATAGGCGGGTCCGTACACTGCTGACTGCACATCGAATGCATCACCCAGATCGACGGTGATGAGACTGTATATCCCGCAAAAATGTGGGGGTCGAAGTGCGAGGTATGCAATCTCAGTGAATATTTCCTAGCTGCCGACATGGGTATGCATCGAGATCTAGTGGCAGTGGACAAGGGACTCACCCCGCTAGCCCTCTTCTTTGCTAGCATTACTGCTTCGCAGAAGGAGACAACCACCTGCCACTCCTTTTCGCTTCGGACCATGGTTTGTGCCAACACCGGCGCGAGAGATCGTTTTCGCCGATAGATCCGAGTGAGTCACATCTCTACCATATGCTGCACCGTGTGCTCCGGGTGGTCCACACAGTGGTGACACCCGAGCGTTTCTTCCGCACAAATCCGGAGAACGAACCTCGTGAACTGACCATGAGAACCTGCGTCATGTGGAAGGCGAGGACGCCGTGAGGTCTTTCCAGCCATTCCTGAAAGAGAGGACTTACCGCCGGACATGCCGGTTTCCTCACGATGTTTTCCATCACCGTTTTGAGAGCAGTGGTGATGAAATAAATTACACAAAGTAATGCGCCTGACTGGGTTCGAACCCGCGACCTACAAGTCGTAAGGTAACTATGTCCAGCAGCACCAAAACTGCAATAGACTAAGTGTGCCCTATGTTATGACCTATTTACGTGACGTACTTAGATTGCTCATCGTAGAGTAAAACAATATTTTTATTTAACATAAATATGTACTTCTTTTTGCTTTTGCATAAAACATGATACAATATGTGGTACTTAAGTTAATTACGAATACTACGCTCAATGTTATGTAGGCGAGCAGCGTTCTATATTTATATTTAATTTTTAATTCATAGTCACACATTCGCATTCTTAAAGGTACCTACTTAATCGTTACTTAGACAGTTTAAAAAATTCTATTAATTAATGATTTTGCCAAAGTCGGTCTATCAAAATGGCCTTAAATATAAAACAAACAAATATTGGCACTGATTTGTTGCGTTGCAAACTCTGGTTTATAATAATTATTGCTATCTTGTGCAAACTGTCAGTCTAAGAAAGAAATCGTCACTTTCGCTGCAAAGGACGTACCTTAAGATCGTTATGGGTAAATTGAGTTTTGATGCACTAAGTCTTCCACGTTCTCTTACTTTGTTTCCTTTCACGTTTAAAATTGCACTACGATGAAAATGGATATTTTTAACCAACTTCGAAAAGTAGGAGGTTCTGTGTTCAGCTGAATGTATTTTTTAATATCAACATAAAGCTCTCAATCACTTGTTGGCAAAACAGTTTTCGTTTTTAACTAATTGCGTCTTGCGACAAGTAGGTATGAGATATTGAGTTACGCCCTTTGCAGCGAAATGCGTCGATATAAAGTAGGCACCCACTTACTACTACTTACTTACAATACCTAGTCAAGTCATAAGTGTTGTCACACAATAAAAACTCTTTTTAGAATGCTGGCCACAAAAAGGTTTATTGAATTCGAATTTCGAATTGTTCATGAAAATAAAAATCTGTACTTACACTTTTTAGAATTTTACTCATTTTTAAATATGGAGTGGACGCTTAAAAAAACTGTGTTGCAGTTATTGCGTTGCATCCATAGAAATATAAATAACATCCTTTCTTATATCTATGGTTGCATCGTTTCGGTTACGCACCAATACAAATTTTTGATATACTGAAAAATTTGAAAGATTCGTTTATCGTACCATCAAACGATACAATGAAGACTCTACTGTAGATGACAGGTTTTTTTTTTTTTTTTTTTTTTGTCGACGGGGAAAATCATCATTGACGAAACCCGCTCTTGGGTGGAGCGGGAGACAGTGTCAGAGTCTTACTGACTAAAAACCCCGCGCCGTTCCTTCTAGCCTTCATACCGGGGCTCTAGTTTCCTTTCGGATAACCCCGACCCCGGTAGGCTTCGACCCAGATGGGCCCCTCCTGTTGCTGACAACTCCTTGAGGCGCGCGGGAACAGTGCGCGCCGTCGACGCCTTGGCTCGGTCCGGACAGTTACCGGACGATCGGACAGCGAGCTACCCATGGCTCGCCGTCCGCGAGCCCACGTCTACGGTGGCCGGAAATCGGGATCGGAATCCCGGCGGCGGCGGCGGGGGCGCCGTTGCCTGATGCGGTCTGCCTCCTCCTTTGCTAGCATTACTGCTTCGCAGAAGGAGGCGACCGCCTGCCACTCCTCGCTCCGGACCATGGCCTGAACCAAGGCCCGGCGCGAGAGGTCTCCGCCGCCGATCGCCCCCACGAGGACACGGCGTTGCTCCGCCCAAGCAGGGCACACCTCAACTGTGTGCTCCACCGTATCCTCGTGGGGGCGATCGGAACCTCCCGAACTTGCCATGTCCGGTGAGGACCTGCGTCATGCGGAAGGTAAGGACGCCGTGAGGTCTTTCCAGCCACGCCTCAAAAAGGGGACTTACCGCCATAATTGTGGCGTGCCCAGCACTGGGTTGCGATAGTCGCTGACGCCATTTCACCGTGAGATCCCGCCGGAGCTCTGTCCGCCATACCTCGACCTGTCGCGGTAGTGGACTTTCACCCCGGCGTTGCATCTCCACGCGCTTATCGTGCATGTGTGCAAGGACTGTTGCCTCCAGATCCCACGGTGGTAGGCCAGCCAGAAGGCTCGCCGCTTCGCGGGAGATCGTGCGGTAACCCCGCACCATCCGTATTGCCATGACCCTCTGGCAGGCGTTCAGAATGGACGCCGGTCGCTTTGCCAGCGACGGCGCCCACACCGGCGCCCCGTAGAGGGCCATGGACCGAACGATCCCCGCGTAGAGCCTCCGGCAGGAGGCGTCTGGACCCCCAAGGTTGGGCAGGAGCCGCTTGAGAGCAGCCCCGGCCCGGTTGAGTTTGGGAGCCAAACGTCGGAAGTGTTCTCCGAAATTCCATCGGCTGTCGAGAACGAGTCCCAGGTACTTCATCGTCGACCCGACGCCGATGCGAACTCCTCCTACCGTAAGTTGGGAGTCCGATGGTGGCGCCGTCCGAGGGCCGTGGAAAAACATGGCCTCGGATTTGTGCAGCGCCACCTCGAGTCCCAACTCCTGGATCCTACACTGTAGATGACAGGTCAAGAAGTGGTCGCCCTCGCTCTGTTAGGACTCCTGCAGTGATAAAAGCTGTGAAGGCAAGAATTCAAAGAAATCCCAAACGTAAATAGTAACTGTTGGCCTTCAGATGGGGTTAATCAGAACCACGGTGAAAAGGGTGTTATATGAAGACTTAGGGTTTCGGGCATATCGAAGAAAAACAGGACATCGTTTGAACGCTCGTTTAATGGACCTGAGACTGAAGAGATGCCGCGCTTTGTTGAAGCGGTACGCGGAAAAAAAATATAAGGGAATTCTTTTTTTGGATGAAAAAATGTTTACCGTAGAAGAGAGCTACAACAAACAAAATGATAAGGTGTACACACGCAGTTGGGAAGAGGCGTGCAACCTTATTCCGCGTGTGCAACGAGGTCATTTTCCATCCTCGCTCATGGTATGGTTAGGAATTTTTTATTGGGGCTTAACTGAGGTACATTTTAGTGAGAAAGGTGTAAAAACGAATGCAGTTGTGTATCAAAATACAGTCCTGACGAACCTTGTGGAACCTGTTTCTCATACCATGTTCAATAACAGGCACTGGATATTTCAGCAAGATTCGACGCCAGCTCATAGAGCGAAGAGCACACAAGACTGGCTGGCGACGCGTGAAGCCGACGTCATTCGACACGAAGCCTGGTCAGATTTGAGTCCGTTAGATTATGTATTGTATAATATGGCATGGCAACACTTGGAGGAAAAGGCCTGCTCACAGCCTCATCCTGATTTGGACTCACTCAAGGCATCCTAGATTAAGGCAGCCGCCGATATTGACATGGACCTCGTTCGTGCTGCGATAGAAGACTGGCCGCGCAGATTGAAGGCCTGTATTCAAAATCGCGAAGGTCATTTTGAATACACTTTATTATCATTAAAATCTATGTTTTGTTAAGTTCATTTTGGTATATAAATAATGAACAAATAAACTTATCTCAATTATTTCATGTGACAGAATTTATGACCTGACTAGGTAGATACAAGTTTACACGTCGGGACCTTAGACAATATTTCGCTGTGTAAATCAGCAGCATCGTGACTTAAACTTGCTAATTTTATCAGATTGCAGCGTTTGTTGACATCCATCGAAAAAGTCGTCACTAATCCACCATTCGCTCAGCGCAGTATCTTGGAAATTGGACGCCCATCCACAATATATCTGTGAGCCCCTGCAATCAGTGCAACCATTAACAAAAAGTTGTTATGTTTTTTATTACGTGCGGAATTAATCTAATGACATATGGGCAAAAATCATTTAAAATGACCATTGTGACAAAAAAGAAAATGTAACAAAAATTAAACGCGTAACAAAAAATAACAAAAATGAAATATTAGGGCTCCTTTACAATGCACATAGTCTTACTATTATTTATTTTATTGATTTCTGTATAAGGTGTTCCGCAATAAAACACTTTAATATTTCTTTTATCATTTGTTGTAATAATTTATTATAGGAGATAAAAGGATTTTTTTTCACTGACAGTGAACATTACAAACAGAAAGACAAACGGATCCATATATTAAATCCACATATATATTAAAGGACCTTTCAACAAGGACGGGTCGATGTTGAATTTGAATAAAACAAACTGCGTATGATTTAATAACGATATATTTTTTTATATTTTAAAGCCTCATTTAAGCCATTACGAGTATGTGCGGAATATGACATCGTTCAAATGTTCGCCGCGGCTTCGAACGATAACACGAATCCGAGGGGCCCAATTTTCAATTACTCTGCTGCCATAAATCCGGCTGAATCTGACCGGTCCTCTTCCAAACGTTCCAAAGCCCAGTTAGCGAACAAACGGAGCTGCCTGTGGTCATTAACTTTGAGCTCCTGGGTCAGATGGATCTTGTACGGGTACAGGCCCAAGTCCCGACGCAAAATTCTCCACGTTGAAGTCTGTGAAAGGCCGAGATCTTGTGCACGGCGAGAAATTGACTGCCTCGGAGTCGCCTGTACACTCTCACGGACAGCGGCGATGATCTCGGCCGATCTGACGTTCCTTTGACGTAAGGGTGTTGGTTGATGGTTCACCGAACCGTTTGTTTCGAATTTGGTTACCAAACGTTGGAGAGTCGAATTTGAAGGGCCACCGCGTCTACCGTAAAATGGACGTAGTGTGCGCAACTGTTGCACTAACGAACACTGATTTTGATAATAAAGTTTTATCATTTGGACACGCTGCTCAATCGTGTAACTTGCCATGGTGATTTGGCATCAGTGACTAAATAAGAAACCATAGATTTGACAGTTGCCGCCAAAACAACATGGCTAACACAAACTGTCAACATCGACCCGCACCATATGAAAGAGCCTTTACAAAAATACACTTAAATATCCAACATTAGAATCGCACTCTAATAATATTTTATCGGCAATGTGATTGCGACTTGGTCGTTGTGGCGACGCTTCGGCTTGGAGGCCTATGTCCAACAGTGGACGTCTTTCGGTTGATATGATGATGATAGTTGCGACTTTAGTTCATTTTTGTTATTTCATTTCTGTAACGTAATTAAAATCATAACAAAAATGATGGACAGCTATGCTTTGAAATAGTCTAAGACCTTCACCAATCTGTTTATTGGATGAAAAGTATTTTATAACAAATCTAGAATATTAAATAATATAAGGCGTGTGGGTTAAGAAGTTCCTAGCCGAACTATTATTAATAAAAAATTGACTTTAAATTTAACTAATAAATTGAATACTAACCGAAAACATGAAGCCTATAGAATATCAAAACGTTGGCTTGCCTATGTGTTCTATGTGTGTAAAGTGTTCTAACTATGGGTTGCTAGGTATAAACCAGTATGTCAATACTAGTTATCTTCACCCACTTGTTTAATAAATAAATTTTATATCAAAATAAACGCTGTCATCATCATTACGAATACGATAATATAGGGTTGTCTGCACCAAAATAATGGTTGTCGAGTTTTGAAAAGTGTTTTGATGCGAATAGAAACTTGTGACTAAGAGGTCCAAGCCAAGAATTCCGTGCACTTGTATTTTTCAACCAAATTCAGGATTCGACCCTGCTGGGCCCCTACTGTTGCTGACAACTCCTTGAAGCGCGCGGGAACAGTGCGCGCCGTCGACGAGTTGGGTTCGGTCCGGACAGTTACCGGACGAGCAGACAGCGAGCTACCCATAGCTCGCCGTTCGCAAGCCCGCGTCTACGGTGGCCGGAAACCGGGATTGGAATCCCGGCGGCGGCGAGGACACCATTGTCTGATGTCGTCGGCCTCCTCCTTTGCTAGCATTACTGCTTTGCAGAAGGAGGCGACCGCCTGCCACTCCTCTTCGCTGCGGACCATGGCCTGAACCAAGGCACGGCGCGAGAGGTCTCCGCCACCGATCGCCCCTACGAGGGCACTAAAGCTTTCAGTCTCGATACATTTTCGTGTCCCAAGATTATAAAATTGAGACTCGGCCCAATCCCGGGAATCCCGGGAAAAACGAGACTTTCGAAACTCGTTATAAAGAAAAGTATTTATATTCGAATATTAGGTATTTAGGCAATCAATATAAGATATAGTAAAAAACTTTATTAAAAAAAAAAAAACATTTCCGTCTTGTTTTTCTTCTGCAGTGGTGTTATACAAGCGAGTAAAATAACAAAGACGAGTTATTTTTTGCTCTTTTATAGTGAGCACGTAAAAATTATGATGCATCTAATGTAATTTCTGTACGGTGGGATCTGTTATTTTGTTACAAAATTAACCTGTGTCAGAAAAAGCCGTCTTTGCTCCCACGCCGCTACAATTACTTAAAAGCCAGCCATATACATTAGTGTACCTGACAGGTTTGCCTGGTTTACCTGTACAACTCAACTGTATAGGTAAACCTGTCAGATATACCCTAGCGTGTATGGCTACCTTAAGATTTTTAAATCCATTCCACATTCTGGAAAAGGTTCAACTTGGTTTGTAAGGCCCGGTATCCACCAAAGCGGAGAGGAGAGGAGACGAGAGGAGATGTGCCGCGAAGCTGGCAGGTTATTTCCACCAAAGCGGAGAAGAGATGCGTTGCGGAGAGGAGACACACGCTTGCATTCAAAGCCAGTCAATCGAATGACGTTTCGGGACGTGCGAGGCGCGCGGAGAAGGCAGCGGGGTGAGGGGTGCGCGAGCACAAAATGAGACATCTCCTCTCCTCTCCGCTTGACCCATTTCCACCAAAGCTAAGCGGAGAAGAGATGTGGAAATAACGAAATCGGATTGGTTTATTCAAACACATCTCCTCTCGTCTCCTCTCCGCTTTGGTGGATACCGGGCTTAAGTCATACATAAGCGCAGAGGCTAATCTTTTCCGAGCCAAGTCGCGGCATGGCGGACATAGGTCCGGCGGAATCTCACGGTGGAATGGAGACAGCGACTGCCGCAACCCAGTGCTGGGCACGTCATAATTGTGGCAGTAAGTCCCCTCATTGAGGAGTGGCTGGAAAGACAACAAAGCGTTCTTACCTTTCACACGACACAGGTCCTCACCGGATATTGTTACATCGGGAGATTCCAGCCTTTGCACAGGCTGGATGGAGGATGGTACGAGTGGTAAGCGGTCGCCTCTTTCTGCGAAGCAATAATGCCAGCCCGAGAGAATGGGCCTCACGCCCCAGCCGCCGGGATCGCGATCCCGATTTCTAGCCACCGTAGACGTGGGCTTGCGGACGTCGAGCAATGGGTAGCTCGCCAACCGAACCTCCGGTAACCTTTCGGACCGAGTCCCAAGTCGTCGACGGCGCATAATGTTCCGCATACGCCTAGGGAGCCAGCAGGGTCTAAATGAAGCCATGGATTAAATGAAGACAAACGGGAACAGAAGTGGATTTTAGCCGGTAAAAGTCTGAAACGCCCTCCCACAACGCCCAAGGTCAGGAGATGTCGATAAATGATTTCCCGTCTAAAAAAATATATGTACTTAAATCTTTTATTACTCTTATGTCATCTTGAGGTTTTAGTTACAACCAAGAGGTATTTAAGTCAAGAGAGAATAGGTTACTTTCAGGCAAGCATGCTTTATCGTCGACGACTACGTTGCTTCAAACGCGGGATAAACAAAAAAACACGTGAGAAACACTGAGATACTTATATTTGCTCGAAAGCTATCAGACGGCCATTCAATCAGTGATTTACTTAGTCTTTCATATTAGACTTTTAAAGATAAAGTCATTTCGTTATTATTAAGGGATTGAAACAACTTCCTCTCAATAAAATTGAGTAGGATTGTGCAAAAATATGGCAAAATACTTGGCTTAAGTATAGTTTTTTTTTATACTGTTAAATATTTTTTAGTATTTTTGAAGACCATAATTTAAATCGGTATCTACTGTTAACTGTTTCGTCGTAAATTTTTAGAATCTATGCAAGTCTCGAAAGTCTCGTTATTCCCGGGACTGGAGTCTCGGGTCTTGAAAAAGACGAAAAATCGATATTTTCGAGACCGAGACTCCCGGGTTGAAAGCCCCTGAGGGCACGGTGATGCTCCGCCCAAGCAGGGCACACCTCGACTGTGTGCTCCACCGTGTCCTCCGGGCGTTCCGCGCAGAGGCGACACCCGGGCGTCACTTCTGCATGAATCCAGTGCGGGAACCTCCCGAAGGTGCCATGTTCGGTGACGCCTGCGTCATACGGAAGGTAAGGACGCCGTGAGGTCTTTCCAGCCACGCCTCAAAGAGGGGACTTACTGCCATAATTGTGGTGTGCTCAGCACTGGGTTGCGATAACGTCAGAACACCGTCGGTTATGGATTGATTCGACGGAATCCATGAGGAATCGAGGGGAGTTTTCAAATTTTATAGGCAACTATTTAGTCATTTTGGTATTTTCATCGAGAAATTGAGCGTCTACAGTAAAAAAGTAACTTTTAATGAAGTGTAACTGATAAAAAATTGTTTAATAAATACATTTAAATATTTAATATCAAAATAAGCATTGTTTAATTGCGATTGATATTGACGATAATATATGGTACGAATGCTATAAGCTAGGTTAAAATAATTTCATTCTGAAGGAGGTACAGATATTTTAGAGCTAGGTACTGAATAGTACGTTTTAGGTACATTTTAACGATAGTTAACTACTATAATTTATTTCGACAAGGTACATCCGACATTCTGACTCTCACTGTAGCTAGTACCTATTGTGGCGTTAAAAAAAAGAAAAATCACCACTTGTACACGTATAATTTTGCATTTAAAAAAACCAACATAGAAAAATTATAAAAGGAAATAAAAAATCGGCGACTTTATATATAAAAAAATAGGGTTTAAGTAAGGTGGCGAGATGGATATATAAAAAAAAATAAAAATTTATAATTTGGAAGTTGTGCCTATAGGTACGGGATTGCAATCACGGGACCTCAGACGCGGACTCGTAAGCTATCAAAGAAATCGGTTCATTCCGCAACCTTTTTACACGAATTGCTGTGATTATACATATAAAACAGATGGCGTAAAAAAAACTACTCAAATATTACTTGCTACTACTGCTATAGAATAAGGAAAAATAGGGATCATGAAAACTTCACGTGGAGTGACGTCACGATGTCCACCGGGGTTTTCTCTAGTATCGTCATGCGCCAGTTGGCGCACGCACTTATGAAATGCAGTGGGCTGTACTGTCCACTTCTGTGAATTTCTATCTCTATGTCCAGAATGCTCCAAGAATACTCCGAGAATACTCGAAGAACCGATTGATAAATAATCGGTTCTTTATATTCACAAACACAAATCGGTTTTTTTATTTACTACCGAGTTTCGCAAAACATTTCGCAGTTAGATCATTACTTATAATCACATTTGCTTTTTAATTCGTGTTCATCAAGCACTTTTTCTCAGAAAATTTCGTCGCCAAATGACAAATAAAATTTTTCCTTGTCAAACCTCAAAATTTTCCTCTTCTAAGTTCAAATCAAAAAAAATAATATTAGAAAAAGGTAAACTAACGCGAACGAAAAAGTTTTTATTTAGCTAAACGAATTAAGCAACATGATAATGCTGCAATACCCCCTTTCTAAGAAAAAAAAGGACGAAAGTACGAGTGAGAAAAAAAATAAACTGGAACAGACAAAGACAACAGCAGGAATCATTTCTGAATCATACGATATCGAAGTGCAATAGATACTGAATAAACACGGAGGCCTCTACATCTAAACGTTATCCACGCAAACTCACGACATCTCAATTACGACTATGGAGAATATGAAAGAAAATAACGAACTCAAAAATCAAAGTGTATACTGTCCAATTAGAGTCAAACACTAACCTACCGCATCCTAACAACTATATATCTAAGTAAAGCTAGCCTAACTTAACATAAGACTTAACTATTATCTAACAACAACAAGAAAAAAATCCGGGGATTATACATCTAATTAAAGCTAGCCTAACTTGACATAAGACTAAACTATTACCTAACAACATTAAGAAAAAATCCCGGGAATTCCCAAAAAATAAATAACGTCAACACGTAAAGTCCAACCTTAGTTAAAGAAACGAAAGAAATTGGACAAAAAAAAAACAAACAACTAAGTTTGAAAAAGTTAACTTAAGTCAATTAAGTCAAAGAAAAAATTCAAATTGATTGTTAAATGACAAATCATTTGTGTTAAACAAAAGAAATAAAACAACCTAATTACGCTGGCAACCTAAGAACGCAGGTTGACATAACATAAAAATAAATAAATGTCATTATTAACGGATAATTTAAAAAGTTTTTAACTTAATTAAAAAAACTTATGCAAAGAAATATGCCATAAACCAAAGAGGAAAAAGTTTTAGAAAGCAAATGTTAATGATAAAATGGAATAAAGACAATTTAATCCAATTTATTTTAAGATATCTTTGATATGATATTGTCCGGAGTGGACTGAATCACAATCCTGTAGCAAATAGGTAGTCCTAGAAATTACTCTTATCACGCGGCACTTAATAAAACGTGGAGCAAGCTTCCCAGAAAAAAAATCATTTCCAGAAGACTTGGAAAAGTTCCTTCTCCATACAGTATCGCCAACATTCAGAGTGATAGCTGATCGATTAGAATTATATGCGCGAGAGTTACGGAGGAAAGCTAAAGAAAGATTATCAGCAACCTTTGCATAAACTTCGTTGAGAGAAGATAGGTTTGAAGCATGTCGAGCCCGACTGTCTGCCAAATTAGAGCTTCGAGTCTGACTATATACACGACCGCTATCGATAAGGACCTCTCTACCAAACATAAGAAAGTTAGGCGTAAAGCCAGTAGCTAGATTAACACAAGAATTGAGGTAAAGCTTAACTTTAGGTAACATTTTAGCCCAACTTCTTTGGTTCTCACCAACCAAAATACCTAAACACGTAATAACACTTTGGTTGTATCGCTCAACCGTATTTGCTTGGGGTGTATAATATGGCGTAAAAGTAGGTGATTGAATATGGAAAGATCTGAGAAAATTAAGGAATTGATTACTACGAAAAACTGTAGCGTTGTCGCAAAGAATAGTACGCGGAACCCCAAAATTAAAGAAAATCTCAGACTCTAACGCTTTTATAATAGAGAGAGCGTCAATCTTTTTCAGAGAAACTAGCCATACATACTTCGAAAATACATCAACCATAGAAAGGATATATTTATAACCATAATAAGCACAGGGCAATGGACCAATTATATCGATAGAAATCATCTGTAAGGGCAAGGAAACCTCTTTAGGGTAGCACATCTGACCGCGAGGTTGCGTGTTCGAAATTTTATAGGCTTTACAAACCTCGCATTGACTTAACGTCGAAGTGACGTCACGGAACATATTTGGCCAGTAGAACAACTCCCTAAGTTTTAGATACGTTTTAGTAACACCGGGATGTATCGAAGGAAAACTATTGTGAATTTCCCAAATAGCGTCTGGAACCTTTTCAGCTGGTAACACCACACGCCATGGTTCAGAAGATAAAGGATTAGAAACAGGCATGCGTCTCATAAGGATACCATTGTTTATAGCGTATGCTGGGAACATTTGTGGCGAGTCTCGAGCACCTATATAAATCTTCTTATACCAACGGTCATTAGTATGTTCAGGACCCTGGTCAAACGACACAGGATTAGCATGGATCCTGGATAGAACATCGGGGACTATATGTTGCGAACCTTTACGATGCACAATATCAAAAGTATATTGGGAGATAATAGTAGCCCAACGAGCTAAACGACCAGATGGGTTGTTAAGAGTGAGGAGCCACTTAAGAGCCATATGGTCTGTTATGACTGAAAACTTCATCCCATCTAAATAACATCGAAAATGTTTAATAGAATCCAAAACTGACAAGAGTTCACGTTCAGTAGTACTATAATTGCGTTCGGTTTGAGAGAATAAACGCGAATAATAGGCGATCGGGTGTTCAACGTCGTCAATCTTTTGTGTCAGTACCGAACCAAGACCAACAGCTGACGCATCGCACTGCAGGATGAACGGCTTCGAGAAATCAGGACATGCCATGACAGGCGTATCGATAAGCGCTTGTTTTAACTTAGTGAAAGCCTGATCGGCCGCTTCATTCCAACTTATTGGATCATTACCTTTTCTCTTGCCAATAAGGGCAGTAAGCGGAGCAATTATAGAAGAAAACCCTTTAACGAAACGTCTATAGTAAGAACACATACCAATGAAACCGCGTAATGACTTAGCTGAAGTGGGAGTAGGATAATCTTTAATAGCATCAAGTTTGCCGGGATCGGTTTGAAGACCCTTTTCATTAACTATATAACCCAAATATTTTAGTTCGCTTTTGCAAAACTTGCATTTTTTCAAGTTTATAGATAAACCTGCTTCTTTAAGTCGAGCGAGCACCTTCCTGAGCAGCGCCATATGACTAAGGAAATCTTTACTAACGATTATCAAATCGTCGACGTAACCAAAAACGCAGTCGTCGCTGGTAGAAGTAAATTCGAAATTAACGATCATATCAGTAAGGCGTTGCATCTCCGAGGCAGCGTTCGTTAGACCGAAAGGCATCCTAACAAACTCAAAAAGACCACGTTGTGGGACAATAAATGCTGTTTTCTCACAACTTTCTCTATCAGCTAAAGGTATCTGCCAGAACGCACTTCTAAAATCTAATGAGCTAATATATCTAGCACCACGAAGGTTGTCGAGGATATCGTGAATACGGGGAAGAGGATAAGAATCTCTGATTGTCACACTATTCAGTTTTCTACTGTCAACACAAAACCGAACGGAACCATCCTTTTTTGTCACCATTACCACAGGACTAGCCCATGGAGAACGAGAAGGACGAATAACACCCATGTCTAACATTTTGTCAATCTCTTCATTGAGAATCTTCAACTTGACTGGGGATAAGGGATAATATCTTTGACGTATAGGGTCTCCCGTAGTATTAATTTTATGGGACAGCCAAGAGGTTTTTCCAAGACCAACTTTTTCCGAAGAGATAACTTCATACTCTTTAATAACTTGTTGGAGACAAGACTCTTGGTCCGGCGATAGGATATTACGAGGATGAATATAACGAACCTCAGAAATAGAGGAAACTTGAGGGGGAGAGTGCTGAACAGTAGGAATAAACATATTACCATCAATATTTTTATCAAAAGCCTGACTAAAAATAGACGTTAAACCGAATTTATTCCAAAATTCGATACCTAAAATAACAGAAGATGACATCGAACTTGCCACTAAAAACTGATGAATAAAAGTTTTACCATTAAATTTAACTGGAAGATATACAGAACCAAGAATATCAATCGGTGAATTATTAGCCGATATAACACGGGGACAAGCTTTTTTTGATGTCAAAGAAATACCAAGTTGCTGAATAAAATTATCGCTAATAAGTGACATCTGAGCACCAGAGTCAAGTAATGCTTTAACAACTTTACCGCATAATAATACTTCTATAAACGGTCGGTTATCAAATGAATCTGAAGTAAACACTGGTGATACTTTACGGAAAGAAGCATATCGCCAGTGATCTATACATTTTTTTGGATTACATTTCGGACATTCTCTAGTAATAAATCCAGGAGTACGACACTTAAAACAAATTATGCCTGAGATCTCTGGACAAGAGCGGTAAGAATGACCAACTTTATTACATTTTAAACAAAGCTTAGACTGACTACAACTAGGACAAACCCGAGGTTTACTAGTTTTTGGTCGTTGGGTAGTTTTGTTCGGCCTGGGTTTTGGTGAGTTAAAAGCCTGAGAAGTCGACTGGTCGGCAACACAATCGAGACTGGCTACCGCCTTTGGAGGTTCTAGAAAGGACTCGAAATGAGTAACAGCTTCGATTAAATTATTAATGTCATGAAATCTCTGGATGGATAAGCAAGGAGTGTATTTTGGCAACATATTGTGAGTAATGATTTGTAACAACTCCGGTTCTTCAATGGGCTTATACAGTTTTGCATTTAAATAAGACACTTCGATAATAAATTCTCTAATCAATTGATCCGGTCTCTGCTTAAGGTTACGGATCTCCTGGCTGGTCTTAAATTCATAATCTGTCGTACCAAATGTCTTAAAAAAAGCTTCTTTGATTTCTAAGAAGGAAAGACCCTGGCGACGGATCGATCTAAAATATTGAAGTGCGACACCTGACAAAACTTCATGGAATCGCTTGACTAAATATCCCTCAGACAAATTGTCGGCCTCCCTGCATTCTTCTATACTCGTGAAAAATTCCCGAACGCAGGTCTTTCCATCGAAACTAATCTTCCACTTAGTAAGAGAGAACTGCCTGGTAAATTGTAGGCATTCATCAGATCTTACTGGTGAAGGAACGACACTTTGTGAAGTAGCGCGAGAAGCTCTTGGCGGAATAGGAGGAGGTTGTGGTCGCGAAATGATGGGACTATCACGACATGGTGTCTCACCAATAGGGAACCCCTCTTCTGACATGATGTAACTAATATAGACCTAATAACGAATGAAAGAACAGACTAAAGTCAAAAATAATCCAGCAACCAGCAGTCAGCAAACGCCAAGCTAGAAAGCAAAAATATCGGCTAAATAACCGTTCATACTAAGCTTACCTTGAAAACCGAAGCCTATACATTCACACGTCACCATATATACCCTACGGGTTCTAACTACCGCTAGCTAAGGATATGGAATAAAAATCAGGAAACCTATCGTTATATTTGCTGCGATAAGTGGATAAAATAAAAGGCAGTTATGTGTTTTATAGTTCACAAAATTATTTTTCATTAAAAATCATTACATTTCATGAAAAAATAATATGTCATGGAAAAAAACAGCTTCAAACATCTGTACTGGTGGTATAAATCCTAGAATACCCTTCTTGAATGAAAGAATCCACGTCCTGAAACCAATAAGCTTAAGAATAATTAGCTCCCAGAGGGAGTGACCATTCTCAATAAGGCAAAAAAAAAAATTCTTTATGTAGAATCGTTTAAATTTTTAAAGTTATTAAGTAAAAACACTTACTTCATGTTAGCCGGAGAGCCATTTTTGTAGCGTTAAAAAAAAAGAAAAATCACCACTTATACACGTATAATTTTGCATTTTTAAAAAAACAACATAGAAGAAATTATAAAAGGAAATAAAAAATCGGCGACTTTATATATAAAAAAATAGGGTTTAAGTAAGGTGGCGAGATGGATATATAAAAAAAAATAAAAATTTATAATTTGGAAGTTGTGCCTATAGGTACGGGATTGCAATCACGGGACCTCAGACGCGGACTCGTAAGCTATCAAAGAAATCGGTTCATTCCGCAACCTTTTTACACGAATTGCTGTGATTATACATATAAAACAGATGGCGTAAAAAAAACTACTCAAATATTACTTGCTACTACTGCTATAGAATAAGGAAAAATAGGGATCATGAAAACTTCACGTGGAGTGACGTCACGATGTCCACCGGGGTTTTCTCTAGTATCGTCATGCGCCAGTTGGCGCACGCACTTATGAAATGCAGTGGGCTGTACTGTCCACTTCTGTGAATTTCTATCTCTATGTCCAGAATGCTCCAAGAATACTCCGAGAATACTCGAAGAACCGATTGATAAATAATCGGTTCTTTATATTCACAAACACAAATCGGTTTTTTTATTTACTACCGAGTTTCGCAAAACATTTCGCAGTTAGATCATTACTTATAATCACATTTGCTTTTTAATTCGTGTTCATCAAGCACTTTTTCTCAGAAAATTTCGTCGCCAAATGACAAATAAAATTTTTCCTTGTCAAACCTCAAAATTTTCCTCTTCTAAGTTCAAATCAAAAAAAATAATATTAGAAAAAGGTAAACTAACGCGAACGAAAAAGTTTTTATTTAGCTAAACGAATTAAGCAACATGATAATGCTGCACTATCCAGTAAGCGGTGCACCTCCAAAAAATCATAAAACTCCCGCATAAAAAGAAAGGAACAACAGAACGACCCTTAGTTATCATGGGACCAAAGGAATTCTTGTAGTCGTGATTGTAATTTAACGATATTTGTAATGCTATACACAATATTATTGCCCAATTACAAGCAGTTGTTATGAATCAGGGAATTAGCTATTAACCGTAGACTGTTAACTTGTTTAACTGATGCTTGATTTGTTTATGTATGATATACTACTCTTAGAAGAAACCAATGTATAGCTAATCCTCTTAAAATTGGCACATAAAGTTGACTTACACACACCTATAAGGTCAAGTAATAAATGCAAATGGTTCTAAGTGCATTTAGTTCTATAAATGACTATTATTCACTTATAGCGGATTTATAATTACTTCTTGTAGGCGATTATAAGTGTAACGTACTGGAGCAAGTTTTCTCAAGTGTATTTACACCTATGCAACACTTTTATAGGCCATCTTAGCCTGTACTGCGCCTATAATTTTGTTCTATACACGACTATAAGTCAACTTCTAAAAACAGGTGTACTATAAACCCAAATGAACTCCGTGTAACCTGTTATAAGCTTGGTGGTAAAACCTGGAACCACTAAAAGAATACAATAGAATAGAAATACTTTTGGCACTGGATTGGAGAGACCCCCGAAATCGCAGAACAAGTAGTTACTCCGTTTTGGTTCTACTCAATTTCAGGCCAACACTCTCCAGTCCTCAATAGAGCTTCCGAAAGAGTGGGTCTTAAAATGAACATGGAAAAACTAAAGTCATGATAAACAACCATGTAGCCCCAACTCCTATCAAGATCAGAGACTCTATACTCGAAGTTGTGGATAAATACGTCTACCTCGGACAGACACTCCAGTTGGGTAGATCTAATTTCGAGAAAGAGGTAAACCGTCGAATCCGACTTGGCTTTTTTTTATGGAGGGCAAAAACCATCCAATGACAACCTCCGCTCTTGGGTGGAGCGAGAGATAGTGTCAGACTCTTACTGATTAAAAACCCACCTCGTTTCTTTTAGCCTTCTTACCGGGGCTCGAGCTCCTTTTCAGATAACCTTGGCCCCATAAGGCTTCGACCCAGCCGGGCCCCTGTTGTTGCTGACAACTCCTTGAGGCGCGCGGGGACAGTGCGCGCCGTCGACGTCTTGGGCTTGGTCCGGACAGTCGGAGAGCAAGCTACCCATGGCTCGCCGTCCGCAAGCCCGCGTCTACGGTGGCCGGAAATCGTGATCGGAATCCCGGCGGCGGCGGCGGCGAGAGCGCCGTTGTCTGATGGGGTCGGCCTCCTCCTTTGCTAGCATTATTGTATCGCAGAAGGAAGCGACCCCCTGCCACTTCTCCTCGCTCTGGACCATGGCCTGAATCAAGGCCCGGCGCGAGAGGTCTCCGCCACCGATAGCCCCTACGAGGGCACGGTGATGCTCCGTCCAAGCAGGGTACACTTCAACTGTGTGCTACACCGTGTCCTCCAGGCGTTCCGCACAGTAGCGGCACCCGGGCGTCTCTTCCGCTTGAATCCGGTGCAGGAACCTCGCGAACGTGCCATGTCCGGTGAGGACCTGCGTCATGCGGAAGGTAAGGACGCCGTGAGGTCTTTCCAGCCACGCCTCAAAGAGTGGACTTTCCGCCTTAAAACGACTACGGCTTAAAACGACTACGACTCGGCTGGGCGGCGTTTTGGAACTTGCGCGTAATCTTCTCGTCCAATATAGCACAGTGTCTCAAGACGAAAGTCTATGACCAGTGCGCGTTTTCAGTGATGTGATGACATATGGTGCCGAAACGAATTTGTATATGTGTTATATTGATAAGGATTTATTTTGCGTTATTACTTGTTGATGAGATTTTAATTAATTAATTATTGTTTTTTAGTCTAATAGAAACTATAATTAACGTTAGATCTCAGTTTGCAAGGATTTGAATAAAGTCGAAAAAGTATTTGTACATCCTCAGCGACCGGCACTACGGCTTTCATCGAAATCGGTCTACTGGGGACCTTCTAGCGTATTCCATTCACACCTGGAGCGAGGCGATTGAGATCAAGGGCCACGGCAAGCGCTTGCCGTGGCCCTTGACATCTCGAAGGCCTTTGGTCTGGCACGAAAGTCTTATTGCTAAGCTTCCTTCCTTCGGTCTACCCACTGGTCTGTGAGATTGGATCGCAGACTTTTTGAGGGATCGATCCTTCCGAGTGGTAATTGATGGCTGCTCGTCGGGTCAAATGGATATTAATGCCGAAGTCCCTCAGGCGTCGGTGCTCTCGGCAACGCTGTTTTTGCTGCACATAAATGACCTACTTAAACTCGGAACCTTTGGGTATGCAGACGACAGCACTGTTGCTGAGAGTTACATGTCCAGCGCGGGAGCTAGTGGGTCACAAATATAGTCTCTCCGTGAGGCTATGGTTGAACGCTTGAAGGTGTCTTTAGAGGCGGTTTCAGAATGGGGCGATGCCAATCTGGACAAGTTCAATGCGACGAAAACCCACTCACCTCTTTTCTCCGCTAAACGGAGCCAATTCCACCCGGCTCCATCTTGCGGGGTGTAACCGTGCCAATTACCGACCATCTTGAGCTTCTTGTAGTAACGCTTTCGTACCTACCTACCTACTACCTATCTACTACCTACCTTCAATTTCGGCTCCTACATCGAGGCAAAAGACCAACTAGCTGCCAAAAAATTGGGAATCTTAGCAAAGGTGAGACGGTATTTCACGCTGGAACAGCTGCTCAACATCTATCAAGCGCAAGTTCGATCGTGTATGGTCTTCTTTGGGATGGGTCCGCCAAATACTAGTTTGATGAACTAGAGTAACCGAACCATTTTGAAGAAGCTGATAACTAGTGATGAAAAGTGGATCACGTACGACAAGAACGAAAAAGGTCGTGGTCAAAGGCCGGTCAGGCTTCACAGACTGGCGAAACCCGGGTTAACTCGCAACAAGGTGATGCTGTGTGTGTGGTGGGATCGGAAGGGCATTATTCATTATGAGCTGTTACCACCAGGCAGGACCATCGATTCTGAACTCTACTGCGAACAACTGATGAGATTAAAGCAAGAAGTTGAGAGAAAGCGACCGGAATTAATTATTAGAAGGGGTGTGGTTTTTCATTATGATAACGCTAGACCTCACACATCTTTAGCCACTCAGCAAAAATTAAGAGAGTTTGGCTGGGAGGTGTGAATGCATCCGCCGTATAGTCCTGACCTTGCACCTTCAGATTTCCACCTGTTTCGGTCTCTTCAGAATTCTTTAGGCAGTGTCAGGTTAACATCACGACAGGACTGTCAAAACCACTTGTAGTGGTATTTTGATCACAAGTCCCATTTCTATAGCAATGGGATCATGTCCCTACCTACAAGATGGCAAGAAGTTATCGAACAAAATGGTACCTACATACTTTTGTTAAATGTAAATTAAATATATTAAAAAATGTTTTAAATTTTCTTAAAAAATGCGAAGAAACGTTTTCCCCAACCTGTTATAATATTACGTGCGAAATACTTGTTAATATATTTTATATAAAATAGATGAACTTACCTTTTGTTTTATTTTTTTTCTCCACAATCGCACAACAAATTCACAAATGTTTGAAGTAGCTAGTAATTTAAGCGCGGAGTACGTTATACGCCTGCCTGGTTGCGAATTTAAAAAGGCTATACTAGTCACGAGCTAGACTTTAATAGATGAGTTTTTGTTTATGCATATTACTAAAAAATACAATCAGCTATCTCAGTAAAAAAAAAAAATGTTTTTTGTTTAGATTTTTCAAAGAAAATGTACGGTCAAAATCTAGTTGTATATAATACATATTACTTGAATAGCTAAGCTTTTGGCGAGATATTTTTAAACATTACGTACGAACAAGTGTACGCATCAAGAAAGGGCTAAGAGTATAGATGTAAATCAACCGGTTTAAAACGTTTTAAACCAAAATGTTGCGGTTTTAAACCCATTCGAATGAGTTTTCAACCGTTTTAAATGGTTGAAAATTCGCCTACAAAAATAAAAGATTTGTGTTTTATATTTCATTGGGATTTTTTTTGGCATCTGACGTCATGTTATGTGCGCGTGTGTTTTAACGTCGCATCGCGATCGCGTCGCAAGTCACGTTCATGAATGACGAAGTCAACGACTGTGTGTCAGTGTGTGAGTTTGGTTTAAAACCGAATTAAATTGTGTACTTTTATCGTTTGAAAACACAGTTTTTTTTATCTTATGTAGATAAACGTACCGTACGTTTGGTCAGACCTATCATGTATTTTTCCAATAAAACAGAAAAATATGAAAAGAACCGAAAACTCCATGTTTTATTTTTTCTAATACGTACTTTTTTATTAATATAATCTAGCGCTTGACTGCGATCCTACCTGATGGTAAGCGGTGATGCAATGTGATGGTGAGGCGCAGTAGTTTATGAGCCTATGTCCAACAGTGGACATCAATCCTTATGGCGAGGAGGAGGTCTATGTCCAGCAGTGGACACTGGTCATTATAGTGAGAGGGAGGCCTATGTCCAACAGAGGACATCGGTCATCTTATTCAGGGGGAGGCCTATGTAGAGTACATAGGTCATTATAGCGAGGGGCACACTTATTTATTTATTTAAACTTCATGTACAGTAGTGATACATAGGCGGACTTATGTCCAACAGTGGGCATCAGTCATTATAAAATGGCGACACTTGGTGGAGGCTTATGTCCAACAGTGGGCACAGGTCATTATGGCAACACTTGGGGGAGGCCGTAACCACTGACCAAGTACTTTGTAATATTTTTTGTATTTCGCACTATAATATATATTTCAATAAAACTGACGGTAATTTTATTTAACCAAAATAATAAAACTAATTATTTCTAACTAACTTAAAAAATAAAAATAAAACCCTAGAGAACTAAAATAAAAAAAATAAAAAAAATGCCAATTTAAAGTAAGGCGTCGAAAAATTCCTCCGCATCGCTGTCGACTGGTAATGTACCCAAAAGGCTGGCGGCATTGCCACGCTGAATGGCAATGCTTATCCTTTGACCGAAGTAAAAGCCAGCCTTTGGGTCACGCGTAGGGCATTCAAACTCGGATAGTTCTCAACTCCGGAGCTAGTTACGGTGTTGAGCAATCAAATCCGGAACTCCGGAGTTGGCTCCGGAATTGACAACTTTTTTAGAAATTAATAAAAAGGGCCTTTATTTTAATCAATAGAAGACAGCCGGCCGTTGGAATTTCGAGGAAAACTTCAGACATCTGGCTCCCAAATTGAAACGAACTGGGGCTGCTCTTAAGCGGTCCCTAACCTAACCTAACCTAGAGGTCTAGCCCTTTTACCGAATACTCTACGCCGTTCGGTCCATGGCCCTTTACGGAGCGCCGGTGTGGGCCCCGTCATTGTAAAAGCGACCGGTGGCCAAGCTGAACGCATGCCAGAAGGTCATGGCCATCCAGATGGTGCGGGGGGCCCGCACGGTCTCCCACAAAACCATGGGCCTCCTTACTAGCTTGCCAGCACGCATACGCGATTCGCGCTTGGAGATGGAACGGGATAAAACTCCGCTGGCGATGGCGGACAGAGTTCCGACGGGATCTCATGGTAAAATGGCGACAGTGACTGTCACAACCCAGAGCTGGGCACGTCATAATTTGGGCGGTAAATCCCCTCTTTGAGAAGTGTTTAAAAAGACGTAAAAGCGTCTTCACCTTCACATGATGACACCTCATCGGACATGGTAAATTTGGAGGAAACGCCCAGGTGTCACCATTGTGTAGACCACCCGGAGGACACGGTGGAGCATATGGTGGAGGTATGCCCCACTCAGGCGGAGCACAGCCGTGTCCTCGTGGGGGCGATCGGCGGTAACGACCTCTCGCGCCGGACTGAGAAGAAATGGTAGCTGATTGATTCCTTCCGCGAAGCAGTAATGCTAGTGTAGGTAGCGGTCGCACACGTGAGGGAACGACCTTCCTCATGTCTCAGCCACCGGGATTCTGATCCCTATTTCCAGTCACCTTAGTAGGCGCGGGTTTGCGGATGGCACGTAGTATTCCACTTACGTCTCGAGGACATATCAGCAAAACCGTAGGGGCCCAACAGGTTCGAACTCTACTGGAGCCAAGGGTTGTGCGAAAGTGAACCCCGGGGCCTGGAACGAAGGCAAAAAAGAACAGGAGTGGGTTTTCATGTCCGTAAAAGTTTGCGGATCGTAAAAGTTTGAATTCCCGCCATGCCCAAGAGAATGTATGTAAAAAAAAAGCACTCGGCTCCATAACATTTTCCAATTTGACCCCAAGACCACCTTTGTATGACGCATTTGCTAGTTATCCTAATATGTTGAGAAATCGGCGCCGTAATTAAATTTCCGTAATAAAAACACATTACTATTATACATTATTATATTAAACGCATATATTACTAGTCAAATACACACACACACACACAGCTGCGTCAATCCATCACTCCGTCGTTTTGACAAACAGAGATAGGTATATTCCGCAATTGAATTTTGAATATACATGTCAACTTGCAGTTGCAAGTGTCATTCGCCGGGCTCTTGAAACGGAATCAAACAACGGGTTACGCTCAAGAATTAAGATGCGTTTTTCGTCGTTTTATAAATAATGTTTACATAATAGATATCCGTAGTTTACATGGTTTTTGAAAACCGGTTTCAACTCCGGATTTGAAAAATGCTTAAAATGATCCGAAACTCCGGAGTTACGAAACTCCGGAATTTCGGATTGAAAGCCCTAGTCACGCGAAGTGTCCACGAGGCGTTTCGAAAGTTCTTTAAATAATTTGTGAGCACTCGGACCCCACGATCCAAGAGTTTCAACCCCAAACGGCTCGAAAATATAATTACCAACAAGGTATATTTCCGCCGCTTGAGGTTCTCTGCAGCCGCTGCAGCAGCACCAGCACAGCACGACGAGCTAGGAAGATGGGATGGCGCAAGAGTATCGACACAAGTAGCGTCCCACACTAAAGGCCTACCCATCTTCCATGGAAATAGAGACATACCGTCCGGTCTTTTGCCATCGTCACGTGCCAGGCTATGAGGTTCCATTATGGCCGGAACGCCGACGGTAACAAGAGCGCGACGGATGATGTCGTTGATATTTGCGTGCCGCGCTATGCGACCCGCACTTCGGCTGCATGACAGACCGTGGTGACCGAGGCTGTTGACAATTTCGCCACAGTGGCAGCGATGAGGAGAACAACAAGGAGCGCCAAGACGTAGGGAAGTAGCGAGGCGGAAGGTAGTATCATCGAGCAAGGTGCCTATGTTCGACGACGGAAGTGCGTGAAGCCAGAGTCCCGATTCCCATTCACCCACAGCTAGCAGGCGCGCACGCTCTGCAGTAGTCACTGATGTTGCCAACAGATTTTCTTGTACTACTTTGCAAAGCGGTTCATCCCACCGTCTTTGGGAAGAAAGGTTGTCGGGCTGTTTGGAATTCGGGCAAGCGAGTCTCCAGGCGTCTATAGCCTCGGTGAAACATATAAAACTTGTATTTTTTTTTTAAATTTTTCATGCAATTAACCAAAACATTCGAAACATTTCTGTTTTTTTCCCAAACGATTTTTACCGCAAAATTTCAATGCAACATGTGAACAATGAAGTCGGTAAAAATAGAAAGAACCACAAGTTTTTTTCATGGAAAAAAACAAATCGTTTTTTTCGGCATTTTCAACGCTAAGTAGAACTAAACCCGTTAAATAGATCAATATCAGTTCATCACATATTAAAAAAAAATATATAAAGTAGTTAAGGTATATAAATTATATCCCTAACTCGGTCAAATCAAGAAAATGTAGTTAGAATTAAGAAAAAAATGGTCATCAACACCAATCGTATTTTTTTTTTTTTTATATTCCACAACTATCACACACAACGCCGTCTAGTCCCAAGCTAAGCAGAGCTTGTGTTATGGGTACTAGACAACTGATAAACATACTTATATATCTCTAAATAAATACATATTATAGATAAATTACATCCAGACACAGAACAAACGATCATGCTCATCACACAAACATTTGTCCTGGGTGGGAATCGAACCCACGACATCCGGCATAGCAGTCAGGGTCACTAACCACTAGACCAACAAGCCAGTCATAAACGTTAAACCAAATTATCGTTTTAAACCAAAAAAATGGTTTGTTTTGGTTTTAAACGGTATTTTTCATTTAAACCAGATTGGTTTAATTGGTTTTAAACTGGCCTTACATCTAAAGCTAAAAGGGAAGCCTAAGGTTGTCCATGTGGATAGATAGGCGCTGTATCACGGATCTAATAATGTTCGGGACGAGCATGACTAAGAGGAGGGCACGGTTACGCCGTTAAACTTGAACGCGCCATATCTTCGACGAAATAAAGAGTCGCAACGAATAATTAAAACGCATTGCTATTCGAAAGATCTAGAATGGAGGTATGTACTCGTAGGCCTAGAAAAATCTACCATAAATAGCTACCACTATTATTATTCAAATAATAATAGTGGTAGCTACTTATGGTAGATTTTTCTCTTATTATTCAAATAATAATAGTAGATAGGTACTCGTATGTAGGTAGAAAAGGGAAATGGTACTTTCCGACATTAACAATAGAGTCGAAATTCGCGTGAAAGTGACTCGTGGTAGATTGTGCAATAAAAATGATTTATAGCCCCGCGACGCGACTCTATTGTTCTGGATTGATCTTGAGACGTTGGTATCTAGAATTTCTTTGCTCGATAAATACGAGCCCCCCGTCCGGAAGCGAGTCAGTTTTGATTTCGACTGCGAACAAGAGCGATCTACCAAAGTGTGCGAAGTGATTTTGACAAGGCTCAGAACCGGTTTAAAAAATATCGGTTAGCACCGGTTTATTTCGGTTTTCCTCCGAACTTTTCTTAAGAACGTGAACGTTTTAAGAACTTTATTTTAACCTAAATTAACCGGTTTATTCGGCGAATGGCATGTCGGTAAACGCGTTGCAACTTGTATGGATGCCGCGCATAGCGGCTCGGTATGAGATGTATTTTTTTTTATGTTTTTGCAGCGTAGCTTATTGATGCAATGACAAAAACGTCCGACCCAAAACAAAACAATTCTTACTACTGAATAAAATCTGAACTGCGCGCGTCGTTTCTTTATTGTGCGTCCGTATTATCCGGTTTTTATTGCTCTAAACCGTTTAATCTGAAAAAACCTTTATATAAATACTCTTCCAAATATCGGTTTAAAAAACCGGTATATGCGAACGAAACCTAATGTAAAAGGTTTTGCGTCAAGTACATAATAACGGTTTGAAAATTTAACCGGTATCCGAGCCTTGGTGATTTTATCTAACGACCTAAGCGATAGTGTAACGGAACTAGTGTTAATTGTGATTTGGATTATTGTTGACTGGAGTAATTTGTTGTTGTTTGTGGTGAATAAAGTTCTCTGTTAGTAAATCGGCATTTGATTACCCACTCACGTACGTAACAATAGCATATCAAACTAAAAAGTGTAAAATAATTTTGCGCGCTTTGTGTCACAAGCACCCTACGCTTTTTTCACAACAATATTAATATTTTTCGTTCATTATTATTATTTTCTACCTATACTGAAAATTATTTAACACTTTTTAGGCTGATATACTATGAAAGCGTGTTTTTAATATTTTTTTAACTGTATTTATTTTTCACTTTTTAGTGAATAACCACCGAATGTGATAAAAATATTAAGGGGAAAAATATTAAGTCATGTGTATAAGTCAAAAAGCAGGTCGATGGAACAACATGCGTTGATTATGCATAATGGTTTTGAAATCAAGCTCTAAATTCCAGTATCCCAATTTTTCTACCGGTAATTTTAATTAAGTATACGTTAAGAATAATTTTCTGCTTTGGTAGGTATCATAATCATCATCATCATCATTTCAGCCGACAGACGTCCACTGTTGGACATAGGCCTCCCTAAGTGTCGCCACAATGAACGGTCCTATGCGTCTCGCATCCATCGGATTCCCGCGACCCTTACTAGGTCATCGGCCCACTTCGTAGGAGGCCTTCATCTTTTTCGTTACCCAACATTCTGATCTATACAGTATGACAGGTTTTACCACGGACTTGTAGATTTTACCCTTCAACGTAGCGTATGTATATGGTCTACGATGCTGAAACCTTTTTGGAATCCGGCTTGTTCGGGAGGCTGCAAGTCGTCAAACCTGCGCGCGAGAGGGTTCGTGATGACTCTGGAAAACAGCTTATAGACATGACTCAGAAGTGAAATGGGCCTGTAATGCTTAAGCAGGGTATTGTCACCCTTCTTAAAGAAGAATATCACACACCTCTGCGCCATGCCTGTGGCGTTTTTCCCTCGAGTACCCTATGGATTTCGATACGGAATCGAACAACTTCTGCAGGGCCTTTAGGACCGGTTTTCCACCCGCCTTCAGGAGCTCAGTGTCGTCGTCCATAATGTCGTCCTCACCCGACGCCTTGTTGTTCTTCAACTGCTTCAGAGCCATCCTAATCTCTTACAGGCTGACGTCCGGGTATCTTCAATGTAGTGGCGAGTCAATCTAGCTCTTGGGTCGTTTGCTAGATTTGTAGCGGTTTTGGAGAATGATGTGTATAACTGTCTATAAAATGCCTCGATCTCTCCCAGAAGTCCCGATTTGGCGGATACGACTCTGCCATCGTCGGTCTTCAGTTTTGTGAGCTGACTCTGCCCAATAGACAGATCCTGTGAAAATACTTTGGAGCCCTTATTCCGCTCAATCGCGTCTTTAATCCTCTCGGTATTAAATCGGCGAAGGTCGCGTTTCAGAGACTTCGAGATCCGTTTATTGAGCTGCCGGTACGTGCACGCATCATCTGAAGACTGCAAAGTCATTTCACGCTTCTTCATGAGCTCGAGAGTTTGATCCGTGAGCCTCTTGGTCTCACTTGTATTAGTCTTCTAGAACTGTGCCCCGACTGTATGGACAGGTTCTACGAACCCATCATTATATTTGTCCACGGAGCTTCCTATGCACTCGAAACGATTTTAAAGTTCGAGCTGAAAGCCTTGGATCTGCAGGACGGAGCGTAGATCTCATCAATTGAGAACTTTCAAACTAGACATTGATATTCAATGTTCCTCTTACTATACGGTGATCACTCCCGGTTTTCACTGCATTGAAACAGAGACATCATTGAATATTTGCTTCTTCGTCAACATGATGAAGTCAATCTCATTTTTAGTTACACCATCAGGGCTTTGCCAGGTTCACTTCCTGTGCTCACGCTTTTTGAAGAAGGAGTTCATCATGTAGAGACCCTCCTCCATAAAACTAGCCAGTAGGCGTCCCCGGCGGTTCCGATGTCAAAATACAAATAGCCCCATTTGCAGCTCATCACCGTCTCGTTTGCCCAGTTTCGCATTAAAGTCCCCCATGACCACGGTGAAGTGAGTCTTAGAACCACGCATGGCTCTGGATATATCCTTATACATGGACTCCACTTCGTCGTCGGGGTGTGTCGAGGTCGGGGCGTAAACCCGTATGACCTTCAGCGAATATCTTGATGATCAGACTTGATGACTCAGAATAAATAATAATAATAATGGTTATTTGCCAAAAAAAGAAATACATATTTTTTTTTAGAATGAGTATAAGGTACGCCACTCTGGTCAACACACTCTCGTTCCTCACCACATTGTTCACGAGGGACCTGCGGACGATAAACCCGACACCACCCTGGGACTTTTGATCACCCTCTCGGAAATAAAGCACGTTAACGGATTTGAGAATTATCGTGTCCTCCCCCTATCTTCGGACTTCAGATAAACCCACAATACTCCATTGTAACCCGCTCAACTCTTCCTCCAGTTCGGTGATCTTCTCGTCGGACCGGAGTGTACGAGCGTTATAAGTTGCCAGGTCCAGTCGTCGACGGTTACACGTTCCTGCCCGGAGATTTTTAGCACCCCTGACCCCAGGACTGCGTCCACGCCCGTCCATGCTGGAGTCACCGGCCATTTGGGGCTTGTGTCTACTGTTACTTTTCATTGGGGGGGTTTGGACCACAATCCGCCACGCTGGTCCAGTGCGTGTTTGCGGGTCGCCATAGCCTCGTTCGTTTTTCAGCAGGCAGGTGAGGTTGGCTTGGGTCCCGACACCTCCGACAGATGTTGGTTGGGACCCCGTATACACTCCGATTATCCGCGTTCGACGAAAAAAGAAATATAATGTGTTTATTATGGGCTATAGTTATATAAATGTAAATCGGTGTAGTATAGCTAGATAACATAAGTATTTCAGAATACTAATAGCTACTTACTTCTTAGATAGTAAAAATAATATTCTCTTAATACACATATATCGGGTGTGGACAAATAAATATTGCAACAAATATGGTATTTTTAAATGATTTTCACCCATCTCTCGCCCTTGGGCATGTCAGACTTTTGCTGACTAAAAGCGCACCTGTCTCCTTCAGATGCCCTTTACGTTGCATGACTACGGGTTTCCCCTTCAGAAATTTGCCGCTGTCCTAGCTAGTGGGCATCCGTCCTGTTGGGCCCCTACGGTTTGCGGTAATTTCCTTGAAGAGCTCGTGGGTCACCACGTTCTGTTGACGACTTAAGGGTTCGGGCCGATTAATACCGGACGGGCGGACGGCTACCCACTGCTCGGCTTCCGCAGGCCGCGTCAACTGTGGACGGTAGTCGGGGTCGGCATTACGGTGGCTGGGGCGTGCGCCCTGTTCCTTCGCTAGCATTACTCCTTCGCAGAAAAAGGCGACCACCTGTCGTCCTCCCTCCAGACCAAAGCCTGAACCAGGGCCCGGGGCGAAAGGTCGCTGCCGCCGATTGCCTCCACGAAAACACAGTGGTGCTCTGCCTATGCGGGGCACACCTCCACAGTATGTTTTACCATGCCCTCCGAGCGGTCCACATAATGGTGACACCCAAGCGTTTCTTCCACCGGAATCCGTTGCAGTAACCACCCGAGGGGATTAAGTTGTAACGGACTCCGTTTTACAATTTACACCATCTTTTTATAGACAAATTTCAAACACAAAAAAAAATGGTTGTAGGTATTATAATGGCTTAAGTCGCAATAGGCACAAAATAGGTATATTATATAGGTATATAATACAGAAGACAATCTTGTGTATGGAATTCACTTTTTATACCTACGCTCGGTGGACGCACACTAATGAGCGTTTGAGCCGCAACTGTTCGACGAGCGGGCCGAGGCGCTCCGAGATATCGTGTCTGTGAGCGGTGTCTATGTGTGCGTTGCTCGAGCGCGCTTTGTATAATATGCCACAACTACACAACGCCGTCTAGTCCCAAGCTAAGCAGACCTTGTGTTATGGGTACTAGACAACTGATAAACATACTTATATATTTCTAAATACATACGTATTAAAGATAATTTACACCCAGACTCAGAACAAATGATCATGTTCATCACATAAACATTTGTCCTGGGTGGGAATCAAACCCACGACCGGCATAGCAGTCAGGGCCACTAACCACTAGACCAATAGGCCAGTCGTGAACTATGAAACCATCCAATCGATATCCGTCGACATCGACCATTAAAACAATGCATCAATTTTTTTTAGCCTTGTTACACAGCGTTGTTGCCGGGTTTTCTCCAGTATATAAGGTAACTTATGATATTTGTATGTACACAAAAACACGAAACACTCACCTGACACGGAGGTATGCAGGCTGTGAAGGGTATGCAAAGTATGTAAAAATGCATTGCAACGAATCCCACAAACCATCCAACAATGAGTAAAATTATAAGCCAAATAATCATAGAGAAGAAGCCCATTTTCTGAAAAGAACAAATTCAAGTTTTTAGTGCCGTTTCAATTTTCAACTAGGTAATCATAGGGAACATTGAAGCAGGCTGAACGTGTTTGGTCTAAAAATAATGCTGTTTTTTTTTTGCATGTTCTTAATGTAGTCATACACGTAAGGGTGTACCTGACAGGTTTGCCTGCACAGTTACAACTGTCAAGTTTGCTTCAGCTGAGTAGAGGACATTCACGTAGCGGGAAACCAGTACTAACTCTCAGTTGAAGCCATGGCCCCGGCAGCAGAACTCGACGCTGTAGCGCTAATCGGTTTACCTCTCGCAGTCACCACATACATGACGCCTGCTCAGGTGACCTGACCATCACACGCTCAGTTTTGCCTATACGGATAAACTGAACAGGTTTATCAACGGGCAAAGGATATCTAAATTAATATTTTTCTGGTTGCCTGTACACGTGTGTAAACCTGCACAGTTGTGCAACATACACGCTCGGGTTTACTTGTAACTGTCCCCGCACACGGGCTTAAAAAAAACGCCGCTTCAAGCTTCATTTTGAGGCAGCGTTTTTCTGAAGCTCGTGTGTGGCGGTGCCGCCACAAAAAAAAAAAACTCTTGAAGCGGCTTCAAGCTTCACCGGCCACAAGAGGTGTCGCGGGCTTCAGTTGTTTCTTGCGGCCCGTGTGCGGGGACAATACAATTCACTGTACAGGTATACCCGACAGGTACACCCGAACGTGAATGGCGGCAAAAAAATAGTTCATTTTATACAAGAGGTGTAATTGGTTTTTTGCTGGCCTACCACCGTGGAATCTGGAGGCAACAGTCCTTGCAGACATGCACGATATGCGCGTGGAAATGCAACGCCGGGTTGAAAGTCCGCTGCCGCGACAGGTCTCGGCATGGTGGACAGAGCTCCGGCGGGATCTCATGGTGAAATGGCGTCAGCGACTATCGCAACCCAGTGCTGGGCACGCCACAATTATGGCGGTAAATCCCCTCTTTGAGGCGTGGCTGGAAAGACCTCACGGCGTCCTCACTTTCCGCATGACGCAGCTTCTCACCGGACATGGCAAGTTCGGGAGGTTCCTGCACCGGATTCGGGCGGAAGTGACGCCCGGGTGTCGTCACTGTGCGGAACGCCCGGAGGACACGTTGGAGCACCGAGATATCGGTGAACTTAAATTTAAAAAAATACATTCAGCCGAACATAGAATCTCCTCCTTTTCGAAGTCGGTTAATTAAAATTAATATTGTACATAAAATTGTCAGAGAAATATGAGGGCCTGCGCTCACTTGAGACAAGACGTCTTAGGGCCTGCGCACACTTGAGACAAGACGTCTTAGACAGAACTGTCTCAGACGTCTCAGACAAGTCAGAGATTTCTTAGACGAAACAGTTTTCTGTATGATATGGGGCGCTAGGGCTGTTGATAAAATATTGGTATAACGAAATATCGATATTATTGCAGTAAGTACTCAAACAGCTGAACATATAAACATGTATTTGTAAATTTCTTGAGAAATATTGGCGCGCCTTACGCATAAGTAAATGTTTTATTAAAATTGAAGAATAATTACTGAGAATGTTACATTTTCATTTATTTACAATTTAATTTGTTTAAAATATATCATGAATTATAAATTGAGTAAATTATTTTTGAGCCGACTTACGATTTTTTAGACATTTAAGACAAAGCAGAAAAAATAAATTTGTAAAATATATATACAATAAGTGTCTCCACTTAAGAGTTAAAACTATTAACGACAGACAACGGGCAAGAAAAATACAACCAATGCCAACGAGAGACCAACCGAACAATTCGACAATATAATAGCTCATACCCGTCCCGACCCATCAACTCAGGAAAAATCTTAACAGCGTGAAGTAGCCCGAAGTAAACCCCTATTCATTTTTAAATATCTATCCAACAATATATCAAACGTTAGGTTGGTTGAAATAAAAAAAAAAATTACTCCACACTTTACGTGGAGAGGGGGTGGTACCCTAACAAAACATTTTTTTCTACTTTGTCGGCATGATTGATATACATATTGGCACTTAATTTCAGCTTTCTAGTGCAAACGGTCACTGAGATTATCCGCGGACGGACGGACGGACAGACAAGCAGACATGGCGAAACTATAAGGACTAGGGATTCCTAAAAAACCTTTTTTTTTGAGGTGGAAAATTATTCAATGACTTCTCTCGCTCTTGAGTGAAAGGATGTTCTTGGTTTGCCCTTTGCATTCCAGAGCTACAGAGACTCTTTCAAACATACATACTTTCTCGCGCAGCCCTAGCTATCAGGCATCGACCTTACTAAGCTCCTTCAAACTTGCTGACATTTCTTTGAGTAACGCATACAGCACGATTACACGACGCGTTATCGTCTCGGGCAAAGAAAACCTCGACGTTCGCCTGTCCCTGGACAGTCGAACGTCGAGGTTTTCTTTGCTCGTCGTCCGCAAGCTCATGCCTACTGCCCTACTGTAGCCGGATATCGCTCTAGACTCCCGACGCAGACTTACTCTTAAATTATGTGAATTAACTGAAGCAAAAGACATTATGGTCACGCATGACGGACGAAGATGAGACTCCGAATACTATCTACCCTACAATACCTACCCTACTTACCCTATCTACCCTACCCTACCCACCCTACCCTACCTATCCTACTCTACCCTACTCTACCCTACCAAACTTCACATAAACCATCTACTAAATAGACCGAACAAAGCCTAAAAATTTGATTTGGATAGGTGAGCCCCTTCTTGAGTTATAAAATAACAACGAAAAGTGGCATTGATTTTTATATAGATTTATTAATTATTAATTAATTAATACTTATGTTTAAGTTATTTAAATTTTATATCCACATGCAATTGACTGGCTGTATAGAAAGTTGGAACATGGTTCTGTCAATAGAAATGCGAAGATAGACCTAGTTTTTTTTTAATAATTTGACAGCAAAAGTATCACCTTCAGCCCGCTCCTCAGGCAACTTCAGACCTACTCTCAGAGCATGAGTAATGGAAATTTTTTGAAAAAAAAAAACGTCGTCATTTAGAATCTTAATAAAATTTGCAAGGCTTCTATTGATATAGGTGTTGTTTTACTTTTTCATTTTTTAAGTAAATTATGAAGTGGCAAAGTTCTTGCAAAATAGCAGATTTTCAAAGGTCTTTACTGGATTAGTTTTCACAAGTGATCCTATAAGGGTACGACAGCTGCAGCTGGTGAAATTTCGTAGAGCACTTCCGAAGTCTGGCTTCCAAACTGAACCGGACTGGGGCTGCTCTCTATGCTTTTTCTACTTTTTTGGTTTTTTTTTTATGGTCGGCAAAAATCATCCAATGACAACCCCCGCTCTTAGGCGGAGCGGGAGATAGTGTCTGACTCTTACTGACTAAAACCCCACCCCGTCCCTTCTAGCCTTCATACACAAGCTCGAGCTCCCTTTCGGATAACAGCCAACCCTGGCCCCAGTAGACTTTAACCAGCTGGGCCCCTGCTGTTGCTGACAACTCCTTGAGGCGCGCGGGAACAGAGCGTGCTGTCTTGTCGACCCGCGTCTACGGTGGCCGGAACTCGGGATCGGAATCCCGGCGGCGGCGGCGACAGCACCGTAGCCTGATTCGGTCGGCCTCCTCCTTTGCTAGCATTATTGCTTGGCAGAAGGAAGCGACTGTCTGCCACTCCTCCTCGCTTCGGACTATGACCTGAACCAAGGCCCGGCGGGAGAGATCTCCACCGCCGATCGCCCCCACGAAGACACGGCGATTCTCTGCCCAAGCAGGGCACACCTCGACTGTGTGCTCCACCTTGTCCTCCCGGTGTACCGCACAGTGGCGACATGCGGGCGTCTCTTCCGCTTGAATCCGGTGCAGGAACCTCCCGAACGTGCCATGTCCGACCTGCGTCATGCGGAAGGTAAGGACGCCGCGCCGTGAGGTCTGTCCACCCACGCCACAAAGAGGGGACTTACCGCCATAATTGTCTACTTTTTGGTCTAATTTGACTGGACTAATAAGCAGTATTCTGTCTACATCTCTAAAGATAAAAACTAAAAAGAAAGCGGGTTAATAAACGGCCCATTTAAAAAAACTATTTTGCTGTCCTGTATTTCTGATTACGCACATTCGCAACTTTACCATATAGTTGAAGAACAATTTTAAATAATTCGGTATAATTAAAATAAAAAATAAAACTAAAAGACGAACGAAAGAACTAATCAATAATTATATAAATGAATAGGTAGGTAATACTTTAAGGTAGGTTAGGTTAGGTTAGCGTAGGTAAGGTAATATTACCTACCTACGCTGACAGCAGCTTTTTAAAAGCTGTTTTAAATTACGCATTTAGTGCTTTTGTGAGCTAAGCCATCAATATTTTGTACTATTTTAGAGCATACAGTTGTTTTAAAATTGTTCTGTCTATTCAATATTTTGTACTATTTTAGAGCATACAGTTGTTTTAAAATTGTTCTGTCTATTCAATATTTTATAAAAATTACTTCTATTTGAGCTGAGCATGAACAATTTTTACTTAGCTCGTGCTCTGCAATGGATTTTGAGATCAATCAAGACTTCGACGATCAGTCCAGTAATTTTCTACTTGACTGGATAAAAGCAATGGTTTATAATATACATTATATACCTTAATCACGTGAAAACAGCTGAACGGGTTTGAATGAAATTTGGGATGTAGAGGTACCTATACAGATAGTTTTGGTATATTCTCTTCTCCTCACTCTGTGATAATCAACTCTAATACGTGGAGTGAGTAGTCCTGGATTTATTACATTTTATCCTGGTAAATGATAAGACTAATCGATGATTCCGGAGTAAACAGGAGACGGGATGGAATGATGCCTTAAAAACTACTAGGCCACCAGTATAGTGAAAAATTAAAGTTTCGATATTCACGAGGACTTCAATGCTTAAAGTGGTGCATCATGACTCACATTTTCACTGTTTTTCATACAACCGCTCATAACTGATTATGACGTTATTACGCATTCTTCATTAGATATTGTGGAAACAGTATCTTGTGGATATTATCTAAGTTTCTAAAGAAACCAACTTCTAAATTTGTGTAAAACTAATCCAGTAAAAACCTCTGAAAATGTCCTATTTTGTATGAACTTTGACCCTTCATAATTTGCCTAAAAATTAAAAAAGTCAAAAAAGTAATCCTCTAGAGACCTTGCGAATTTTCTAAAAACTTTTAAGGGTTTAAAAAAACAGCTATTTCCTGGAGCAAGTTTTGTGAAATTTTCGAGTAAATCTCGGAATTACCGAATATTAACAGAGTTTCCAGGCGTTATCTCTCTTTTTTTGCGTTGCCTTTTCGTCAAACATCGCGTTGGATTGCAATAAATGAAGTAATAAGCTTTTAAACCATTTTCGATGTTTATGATAAGCGAGTGGAGAAGGACCCTCTTAACATACAAGTATATCCTAGTAAATGACATTCCTTACCAACTTATCAATTTATGTTAAATTTATACATTTTTTATTTTCCTCTGGAGCCACTACACTTCCTAGTCCACGCAGATGAAGTGGCTGACAGAATCTTGTAATATTATATAGATGAAGTTATACTTCGCGCGTACGACGTACCTTTTCTGAGTGACAGACCGTATGTGATTTTCTTCAATTTAACCTGTTGTCTTATCAACGTTAATATCTTGTACTTAGGTACCCTTATAAAGTATACTAGTAAAAGTTAGAATTGACAAATCCTTCTCTCCATATTTCTATAAAACATAGAGTAAAACCAAAGATTACAATTATTTTTATATAACAGTTATTGCCAGCCAGGAAGCTATGAGGCTTGCTCTTTAGGAGGCAACCTTCACAGTACCAAGTTGTTAGTCATCATCATCATTTCAGCCGACAGACGTCCACTGTTGGACATAGGCCTCCTTAAGTGTCGCCACAATGATCGATCCTGTGCGTCCCGCATCCATCGAATTTCCGCAACCTTCACCAGGTCATCGGTCCACCTCGTAGGAGGCCTTCCGACGCTGCGTCTTCCAGTACGCGGCGCCACTCTAGAACCTTTCGGCCCCAACGGCCATCTGTTCTGCGAGCAATGTGCCTGTGCAAGTTGTTAGTACTGTAGATGAATGTCATATCATGGAATTACTAAGTACCAAGTATAAATTCAATAGTTTTCGAGATACAATGATGTACGAAGGTCTATGATATCGATAATAAAGTTATGGAGCTCAGATGAACTTTCAACTTGGGTAAGATACTGACAAGGCACGGTGATGACGGGTCGCTATTCCACCAAGGGAATAACCAAGGGGCGTCTAAGGATAGGCAAAAAAGTGTTCGGCTTTAGTCGGCGAGACGAAGGGAAAACATGCTTAATTGTTGCCGGTCAAAATCTGGATGATGCAGTAGAAAAGAAAGTCAGCGGTACTTAATTGCACACACACTATTGTTATAAATGTATAAATTTGACAAGACAAATATTACATTTATAACAATAACTGTATACTCGAGTGCCTTGGGCATTAAAACCATCAAAACCTCTTTTTTTGTAGCTACTGTGGGTGGGTGAAAGAGAGAAAAAAGGGAGAAAAAGAAAATATGATAATTATGTGTAATATTTCTAGGTATAGCTGATAATAAGTATACAACAATTCAACTAATCTAATATCTCAGAAACTAATACTTTATACAAATGCTGGATGGAAATGGGAGACATCTGTAGACGTCAAGAGGGCTATCTATATATTACTAGCTGCTCCCAGCGGCTTCGCCCGCGCGATAGAAAATTATCCCAAGGGAACATACTTCCGGGATAAAAAGTATCGGTCCTATTCCAGGACATGGTCTATCCGTGTACCAACTTTCATTAAAATCGGTTTTGCCATTTAGGCGTGAAGACGTAACAAACAAACAAACAAACTCACTTTTGCTTTTATAATATTAGTAAGGATGTACTCTGTGCGTCGCCTCCGTCGTGCTTTCCGAGGCACGGAGGGGTGTCAACACAAATGGATGGATGGCCAACTTATTATCTACCGGCCGGGATCGCGCCGAGCATTGCTTGACTTGATTTAACTTAATTGCGCATAAGATTCTAATTAGCTGTGTTTTATTTCCAGCAGTGTACTTTTCAGAAGCAAATCCGATACTCACGCGAACGAAGTCGTAGGCAAAGTGCTAGTTCAATATAAATTACTGCAAAGCACTGTCAGCTACTGCAGGTACAATAAGCCAAGTGGGGGTTTAGGGTCAGTTCACACAGACGGGCTCGGAGAGGAGAGCAGATTTTCATCACGTTGAAAACAGAGTTTTTAGTTTTCAATAGTTAGGTTTATTTTTGTATGAGCACTACTTTTTTCATTAAGAATGCTTGAACTCGCTTGGTGTGAAATAATAAGAGAAGCTGATCGGCTCCGACCGCGTACTTTTTCTCGTTCGCGCAGCCGTTCGGCTCCGATTGCGTGCTCTTTCTCGCTCGCGCAGTCGATCGGCTTCGATTGCGTGCGCGCCGCCCCACGCCGATCGCCATTTTCATAGCACAATAACTCTGAAGCCCCGAGAGGACACTGGTTGCAAGCGCATCCAACCGACTGAGAGCGCATCTGACTCGCTCCGAGTGCATCCGCTTTCAGATCGCTTCCAGCCGGTCTGTGTGAATTAATTGGCGGCTCCACTCCGATAGACTCCAAGCGTATACGATCCGGTCTGTGTGAAAAGAAAAATGCGCGCCGATGCTCTCCGAACGGACCCTTAGACTGCAGTGATTCATAATTCAATTGCGAAGCCGTATGTAAAACATAACTTATGTAATACTTTACCTTCTGTTGCCCTCTAACAACAGAACCTGCCTGCACTATGTAACCCCTTTGTAAGGCTAATGCTATTAATGAGCTACCCTCTGCTAGACGTCCACAAGCCCGTGCCGTGGCGGATGTCTAGGCTTAAGAATTGTTTCTTCCTCACGCTTCAGCTACCTCTGCTTGCGTTATTGGGTCGCAGCAGGAAGTGACTGCCTCCAAATTACCGCCGAATCCGAGACCTCTCGAAATCACCGTGCCCGTTTAGGATCTGCATGGGGCGGAAAATGAGCCACCTCTCTAGCCACTTCTCAAAAAGTAGACTTACCGCCGCGGTTGTAGCATGCCTAGATACTCATAATAGTAATGCTTTCATATTTGATACCTAACGCGGTATCTTTCCTCTTCCACTACAAAACCGATCATATTTTTTACAGTTCCTTGTTCGCACTAGTAAATCGTCAATATCTGTCGGTTATCAGAAAGACGAAGTGCGTTAACACTATGAATGGGTAACGCGCTGGCGTTTTAAAACCTAATCTTCACAATCCTAGGTCCGCATGGCACAACTGGAGTACCTAACTGCAAATGCATCCCGGCCTCCTTTTCTGTTACTGGCCAACAACTCTGGTCTCCACGCGTTGTCGAGATAAAGGTCTTAACAGACAGACGGACGGACAACAAAGTGATCCTATAAGGGTTCCGTTTTTTCCTTTTGACACCTAAAAACACTGAAAAATACAAAATAAATTTAATTTCGGATATCGGTGTTTCGATAATAGTTTTGTCTAATCGTTATTCATCAGCGACTTCCGAATTTAAAGTTATTTTGTACTTTTCAGTGTTTTTTTACATTGAAGTCGATTGTATTTTTTTTTATTAAATTAACGAAATGTGGCTCCTCAATCCTTACGGACATTTTACAGTAATACGATGCCAGTGAACGTAGTTAAAGCAGTCTGCGGGCAGTGGTACTACTTGCCATCGCAACTACGCAATACAGTGGTACTACTTGCCATCGCAACTACGCAATACAGTGGTAGTACTTGCCGTCGCAACTACGCAATACAGTGGTACTACTTGCCGACGCAACCACGCAATACAGTGGTACCTACTACTTGCCGACGCAACCACGAAATACAGTGGTATTACTTGCCGACGCAACCACGCAATACAGTAGTACTACTTGCCGACGCAATAACGCAATACAGTGGTACTACTTGCCGACGCAACCACGCAATACAGTGGTATTACTTGCCGACGCAACCACGCAATACAGTGGTACTACTTGCCGACGCAACCACGCAATACAGTGAGACTGAACACACTACAGTAAAACAACATTTTTTTTTAACAAATTTCTTATTGGTTTTTTCTATTAAAACATCATGTGTGATAACATAACCTATTGCTTAATGATAGGTATACTAACATATTATAATATTTGTAATCTAGCAAGAAGCATTAATACAGCATTTTATAATACTTAGCAGTCACACATTCTCATTCTTAAAAGGTACTTAGATAAATCGTTAAACAAACACATTTCAAAATGTTATTATAAATGACTTTGCAAAAGTATGTTTGTGAAAATATTATGATGGCATACAACATAATTACTCCATTGCACCACATATCATCAACATTAAGCGTTTTTCCTGATGGCGCAACGCAATTCGTGAAACTAGCTAAACAATTTGACGGCACGGCTGGCGCAGTCGGTAAGCGTCTAGTTGCTGCGCCGTTTGTCGCGGGTTTGATTCCCCCACGGAACACCACGACGAAGCGTAGCTGCAGAATTGTGTCGTATTTCCTTCATTAGGACGGGCAGCCTTCAATTTAAATTACGCATCGATACGGTAGTAAAGTTATCGCACGAATTGGCGCGAACCATCAGAAAATAACTTAGCAAAAAGAAAATGGCGCTGATTCTGTAGCCAGTATTTCAGTAGTTTAGGCATTTCGTAGCGTGACCATTTTCTGCTCAGAGAAACAACACCATTATTAGTTAAACTGTTAATTTGACTAATATAGTGCTTAAAATATAATCTATTCCCAAAAACAATTTCCGTCGAGGATGCCTTCAACACATTTTCTTGGAAATTGTATACAACCCAGAATGAAATTTGCGATACACTGCAAAAAATAAAAAACAAAAGCTATTAAAGTGGAAAACGTTTTACGGTACGATTATGCCGAGCTAGTATAGGGAAATTCTTAACATAATACGGTTTTCTCTCTGGTATTCCAATGCAATTGAATGAGCCGATGATGTATCATAGGTACGTCTGCTGTACGTTGAGTCGAGGAGTTACTTAGTCTGCAGGCTAGCCTGACTCTGTGGTAACGTTGACCTGCGATACTGCATCAGGTCAACGTTACCATCAGAAGCAATCCAGCAAGTCCAGATGCAGAGGGTCTACGATACTACTATTAGTAAAGCCTCATTTTTGCTCCAACAGCAGTTAGCTACTACTGCGTCTGCCAACGGCTTCACCCACATGAAAGTAGAAAATATGCCTATGTCACTCATTGATAAAGAAGCACTCAACCGGTGAAAGAATTTTTAAAATCGGTCCAGTAGTTTTAAGTTTATTCATTACAAACAAAAATACAAATCTTTCCTCTTTATTATACCTATTATTAGTAAAAGACTGAGTCAAATACTTAGGTAGGTACCTACTCATCGAGACCAATTGAGTGACCCAAACATTCGAACCTTTAGATCCAGTTAGGTAAGGTAAAACCAAAGAGATTAAATAGATACAGAGCGGCCATTAGAAGAAATGTCTTAGAAAAACTGTCATCCTATGCTTTACGAAAATTAACTGGAGTTAGGTCCAGTCGTTTTGCCATAATACGATTTACAATGGTGCAATGCGCAACTAGGCAAATTTTTCAAAAAAAAAATTTATTTTCTTTTGGTGCGTATAGCGGACACAAACGCAACTTGACAGGTACAGGTAACAGCGACTTTTGTAGCTTAGTAACAAGTTTAGTCTCGGATTAGAATTTTGTTCGCTATGTCCTGTCTATTGGTACCACTAAAAAGTTTTGGGTAAAACTAATTATTATTAAATAGGTAGAATACATGAAACAGGTACTTACGTCACAACAAGGTATACATACTGTGAAGGGTGAAACAATTATGTAGAAGGGAAGAGCAAACAGAGCCACAAAAAATGATACAAATAAGAGAAGGATTAACCAAACTAGTGACATGAGGCAGCGCGACATCTGAAAAAAACATATTTTAAATGTTAATCTTCTTTCAAGTTCAATAAGCCCATGACTTAAACCCTGACCTAATCAGCCACGTTAGAGCAACTGCATGATTGGGGTGATTTAATCAGGTCCATGAGGTTTTTCCATGCCTTCAAACAATTTTGAAACCATTTATTTATCGCTATTTTTATTAAAGACTAGCTTTTGCCCGCACCTTCACCCAGGAATAAAGCAGTTTTTTATCGGTGAAAAATATTTTTGCAATCAGACCAGTACTTCTAGAGATTACCTACAAACAAAAAAGTTTACTTTACCTCTTTATTATATATTAGTGTAAATTTAAACTTTAATTTGCTTTAACAAATTAAAAAAAAAGCCAAGAGCGTATCGGGCCACGCTCAGTGTAGGGTTTCGTAGTTTCCAGTCAATCACATGTACTGTGATATTTTTATATAGCCTGTTGTGTGTCCCATTGCTAAGCAAAGGCCTCCCCTTACTTCTTCCAAACTTCTCTGTCTAGAGCGATCTCTGGCCATGTTAGCCCCGCGAATACGTCAGGTGATAAATGTAAAAATTTAAAACAATTAGATATGGACCCAGCCGGGCACAACAACATTAAAATGGATATAGGTATCTATGATGATTTTGATTCATGATTGATTTATATGAAGTACTAGCTTTCCGCCCGCGGCTTCGCCCGCGTGGACTACAGTTTATATCGCGCGGGCAGAGACCCGTGCTCAGCAGTGGAATTATAGGTAGCCTATGTGTTATTCCAGTGTCTCTTCTACCTACCTACCAAATTTGATCTAAATCCGCTCAGTAGTTTTTGCGTGAAAGCGTAACAGACAGACAGACAGGCAGACAGACAGAGTTACTTTCGCATTTATAATATTAGTAGGGATAGTAGGGATGGATTATACTAGCTACGTAAAGATGATAAATCTATTAGGGCCCAACTTACCCCCCGTAATACGGAACTATCTAAGAAACGTGTTCGCGGTGTGAGCTCATGCTTCTCATTAAGGAACTTTTTGTGGCGACATAAGCACCGGTAAGGACAAACCTAACGATCTGAAGCTTTGACTGGAAGAAGACTTCGACGAGCCAGGTTCGCCACTAAGTAAAACTAATGATATTGTACATTGGGTTACACTTCGCACACTATGTCGTACCTTGTATGGATGACGGTCTGTTTTATGTACTTTACTTCACGATGACCTGCTGTTTTATATACGTTGTTGTCTTGTACTTAGGTACCCTTATAAAATATACTAGGTAGAAGTCAGAACTGACAAATCCTACCTATCACTTTTCAGAGTGAAAACAAAGATGACAATTATTTTTTATTAGAATTATTGCCAGCCAGGGAGTCATGAAGCTCCAAAGATTTTATATATCCTACTAGTACTAGGATATAATATATAAAATCTTTGTGAAGCTCCCTCTTTGAAGGCATCCTTCACAGTAGAGATTTAATGGGTGACATTTATTTTTTAGCAGCCACAGATGTGGAATTGGAATCACACAATCGCAGGGTTTTGAAACAATTCTTTTACACCAGCTCTGCAGCCGTTCTGTTGTTCTAATTCGTTTCGATTCTTTTACGTCCAACGCCGCGAGTCAGCCACGCCTCCGATTCCTTTGTTCTGACCACGTGAATGAGCGTTGAGATGACGTCAGAACAGTTTGAACATTGGCTAGGCTTGCAGAACAATACACGCGTTGTGCACCAGTGAACGGTTCGCCGACAGAACGTTTGAGCTTTTCGACGATTGAACTTTTCCTCGACGCACGATTTGCCGATTCACGTTTATATTTATATTTCACGGAGTCTGTGTTTCCTGATAGCTACAACCCGGGAATCTTTAAGTCGAGAGTGAATAGGTTTCTTTTAGGTAAGCGCGTTCCATCGTCGACCGCATCGTCGCTTTCCATCAGGTGAGATAGCGGTCAAGCGCAAACCTATCAATTATAAAAAAAAAAAAAAATATGAATTATTCAGTACCCCGAGTGTGAGTTCTGTAAATCTTACGTTTTTGTTTCGAGTATGAAAACGTAAAAAGCGTCCCTGGCGGAAAGTATTGTAGGTAAACTAAAACAACGAGTGTAAGATTTTTACATTAAGTACTATGAATCTATACTCCGATCATTGCAGACCCAGAACTAATACTGCAAGAGGTCGAACTTCACTGTTCTTTCGAGTTCTTCGGAACCTTCGTGAAAGAATACAAAAATAGTTTCACGGAAACTGTCCGTAAAAGTTCTTCAAAGACTCTTTCTCTGATCCTACTCTCGAGCAGACTCGAGCTCATGAAGGATGATTCTGCAGTCTTCCGACGATGCGTGCAATTACTGGCAGCTCAACGGACAGATATCCAAGTAATTCAAAAAGCGATTTCAACCGCTTTAATACCAAAAAATGAGACTACCACTCAGCTAAGCTTGTCGAGAAGGCTGACGGGATATATTTGCAATCAAATACGCAAAAAAGTGTTAAATTACATCTTAGGGCCGCGCTGCAGAAGCGATGCTAACTCGCTATAACATCGCGAATGTATCGATGTAAACGCGCTACTAATGTGCTACAGCATCGCGACTATATGGATGCAAACACGCGACTGTGTCGGACTACATCGGGGAGAGAACAGAGGGAAGGTACTAAGTGAAACATTATTCTACGAACAAAAACTTCATTTTTAGGGTTCCGTACCTCAAAAGGAAAAAACGGAACCCTTAGACGATTATCACACTGCCACGCACATGAAGCAAGGTCTCATAGAACCAGTCTAGGAAAAATCTCTGATTTGCGTTTTCATCGCGGCAGAAGCGCGATAGTATCGCGTTTGAATCGCGACTGTAAATCGTGGTGTGGGCAGAGATGGGTTTCTACCCGGTAAATACCGGGTAAATACCCAAAAGGTGGGTATTTACTTTTTCGTTATTTTTTGTCTTTTATATGTTTTTAGCAATAAAAAATGTTGATGAAATATGTTTTATGCATAAAATATACATAGTGTCGGCAAAGAATAGTTTTCTACTCTACTAATCATGTAAAAATTGCACGTTTGTGTTTGTTAAAGTATTTTACGTCCGTATTTTATTTGGGACACGTTCCTTAATTTTACAGAGATGTAAAATTAAGAAACAACATGTTAAGATAAAATCAAAAATTAAAAAAAAAAGAATAAAGAAAAAAAAAATACATTGTACAAGTTATTTACTGTTACAAACTTGAAAATCAGTTGAAGAAATTTTACGTTTATGCAAATTGACCGTTAAACTTCATTTAACAAAAACAATAATCAGGTGTTGAAAAGTAAAAATATATGAAAGTAGCCAAACTTATGACATAGATGTGTTAAAAACAAGTAAACGATCTAAAATTCAACTAAAATTTATCTAATAAATCATTCCAAAAAGTGTTAACGGTTTATACTCATGCTATTGGGTATTTACCGGGTAAAAACCCTGTTTATACCCAAATTGGATATTTACCCGGTAAATACCCGATGGGTTTTTACCCACCGCCCATTTCTAGGCGTGAGCGAGGGCAAACAGCTTGCGACCGCATCGTGACTATTCGTGACTGTATCAAAGCGTACGCGCGACTGCATCACTACAAAAAGTCGTCGTGGGCGAGGGCACTTAGAACGCAGATGTAATTTAACAGTTTTTAATGCTGAATTAATTAAGAAGTTTTTTAGTGACTACAAAACCAAAGGTTGGACTTAAAAGCCTGAATGGCCAGATCATCAAACCCCATAAAAAAAAACCGACAGGATTGTCAGTCAACACTGTCAACTGACGTTAGTATTAGGGATGCCGATTATTCCTAAAAAAATCGATTTATACTGATTCGTATTGAAGTCTAAATAATCAATACAGTAGGTAATAAATCATTTCCTAATATAGATCAATTATCCCAAAATCAACCCGTTGGTTACCCTGCCTGTAAGTACCAAGGCCTAATAAACATGGATGATGCTACGCTTGCGCTTACGTCGCTTACGATACACATGTATTGTAACAACATTGCATTTACATAAAAATATGAATATGAAAAAAAATAGTGCCCTAAACGGTTTTTAAATATAATATGGTAAGGTTGCATAAAAGAAAATATCGAACCTTGATTTCAAGTTACCTAGATAACAAATAGTTTCAAGACTTTTCCGCAAACAGTATAACAAAAAAAGTTTTTAGGATCGATTCACAGAGTCAATTAATTGAATGTTCGATTTGAAAAAAAAAATGTTTAAAATCGATTATTCTACCTCAGTTTGATGACATTGACATCATAATGTCATAAGTTATGTAGATTGTAGTGTTTTTGACTGGTTATTGTTTTGATGGATGATTTGCGTATTTCGACAGTCTAAACACTCTGTAATCTGTGAGTCTAAACAAGTCTAAGCCTTTAGAAATTGTTGCGTTATCTATTAGAAACCATTCAACAAGCTTTGCAATTCATGTAATCAGTTTTATAAGCAGTTGGTTCCTTGTCTGTCTGCTGAGTTGACAGGTAAGTTTCTCTTCAAAACTTTGTTTTGGTTGTTTTTTGAATGACTTAATACATTTAAGTTTTAATTCTTATTACGTAAATACATTTTATTGCTCTCTTTACAGGTTTCAGTAAACTGTTAACATGGCTGGATATTTTGAAGAAATGGGTTGGGCAGAGTTACAAGAAGGACAGCAAGCTAACCACTTATTAGACATGGCTAGATTCCTCATTGACTTTGGGTTTTATAACGAAGATATAATTGGAGAGTGGCCGAGGTAATTCAGTTAATCATCAGTTGAACATTTTCAGAGCTCTTGCAATAACATCAGATTATAATGTAAGGGACCAAGATGCAACAACTAATACAAGCAAGTAGGTTAACAGAATAGTACAAACCTACTTTCTTTCTTTACACTTTCATTACCACTACGATTTTCATGATGTTTTCTCGGATACCGCCTACATTTTACGTTAGACTCGCCAGGCGAGTTGCCGGCGCTGCAACACGAATTGAATCGACTCGACACGCGAGTTCAGTGGCATTGCGTTAGGGTAAAAACAGTGTTTTGTTATTTTTGTGACCGTGAAAGTGTATGTTACGTGTTCAACACAAAAAAAAGCAAACACATTGAACTTGCCGGGCGAGTCGGTGGCACTGAACGTGTTAACTTACAATTATTATCAATATGAAAGTTAGTAAAGATACTCGTAAAGATGAATGTTTCCTAGTTTTTCATGCAAAGACTACTGTATGGATTTTGGTAAAACTTTACAGTAATATAGCTCAATGGGTGAGATTGAGAATAATATATCCATACTAATAGGAAAGTAACTCATCAGTTTATGAATGGCAAGCTTCTCTTTGCTCAATGTCTGTAAGCCCAACTTACGGCAAAGATTCAATTTTAATTCAAAACTATTGTTGGTTTTTCTAGGCTGCCCCCACCTGCATCAAGAGAAGCAGTTACAAATTTGCCAGAAATTACAATAGAAAGTGATGATAAAAGCTGCCCAATTTGTTTGAAAGCCTTTAGTATTGGAGAGAAGGCTAAGGAAATGCCATGCCATCATCAGTTTCATGCAAAGTGTATATTGACATGGCTTGAAAAGGTAATTATTTAACTTGCTCATTAATTCTAGGATTTCCTCTTTCTTGTACTTTATATACATATATATATATATATATATATATATATATATATATATATATATATATATATGTATATATAATAATATATTTTATATTAAATTATATATGTATGTTTATTTTGTATTTGTTTTTTGAGTCCTTTTTTTCATAGTCTACTTTTATTTTTTTTATGCACCTACCACGTTTTTCTCTTTACCACCCTAGGTAGACTGGTAGAGAATGCCTAAGGCATTAAGTCCGCCTTTGTACTTTTATGTTGCATGAAGTTTTAATAAATAAATAAATAAAACACTAAAACCATGTTCAACGTAGACCAATGACTTGACTTGACTGAATGCTAGACCCACAGGGCCGTTCACTGTGGTCACATTTGGGGGAGGCATTTGTCCAACAGTGTACTTCTTTCGCTAAAGTGATGCTGATGATGATGAAGAAAGAAAACTGGTGGTCCTAGAACGCAAAGGGCAACTGAAGGCACACACCCTAGAGTTGGAGATGTCAATGGAAGATTTTAAGTCAGAGAAATACGATGCGTTCCAAATGAGAATAGGATCGATTGCCATGTTGTGACGTCACGATTTACTGTCAAATCGACGAAATAAATTTTTAAACTTAAATTAATTTACGAAAAATTTAACTTATTTACGAACTGTAAACGAAAACAGTTTAATCAGAATCCAGTTCTTCAATTTTACTCATCTCTCGAGTTCTTCAATTTTGTCAAAATTTCTTCGATTCGACAGTACGACGTCACGTCAAAACACCGCAATCGATCCTATTCTCATTTGGAACGCATAGTACCTGCATACACCTGAAAAACTTAACTCTCCATCGGGCGCAGTTGGGTAAATAGCGTTAATTTTTGTTTTTTCTTTTCAGACAAATTCATGTCCATTCTGTAGAAATGAACTGCCCACAGATGATGAAGCATATGAAGCTTATAAAAAGGATAAGAAACGTAAAGAACAAAGAAAAGAAGACATAGAGACACTTCATAATTCCATGTTTAGTTAATTATATTGTTTAATCAATGCTTTATGTAGTAAATTTTGTGGCGGTTTAATATATTATTTATAAAAATGTATCCAGATTATTATTCTGAAGCTACCAGTGTAACCTTTTGGTTACACTGGTAGCTTCAGAATAATAATCGAAAAAGCATATACCTGCCATCTTTGCCTACAAAAGTGGTATACTCAGGCAATCATTTCATTCCAAAATAATACTTAAGTATATGTTTTTTTTTCTTGTTTCGAAGATATGTATATGCAAGGAACTGGGTATTTTTGAAAAGTTATAACGTTTTTATTATACAACTAGGCTATACCAATGTGTTTTCTTTATTTTGACCTATAGAGTAAAGGCCAATTAAGACGGTGCTAGTTTCTCGCACGTTTTGGTTCGAGAAATCGAACGCAATAATCGCCATAACATTATCGAATCAAAATGTTTACACGGCAATATTATAATTAGATTATTTTATGTTGGTACTTTAAGTTTTTATGGGCCTTAGGCTGAATATAAAGAATTACTTATTATTATTACCTATCTACTATTTTTTTAAATATAATTTGAATTATTAAGTAAATATTTTAATAAAGAAAATATAAAAAAAGGAATCTCCTGTAGCCACAAACTTTAAAGTTATTTTAAAGCATGACACATTTGTATCGTTGTTTTGTAAAGATGGTTCAACTTTTGAAGTAAATATGAAAATTGGGCTTTCGTTACACGAAACATATTTTTGAATGTCTCTTCATCTTCCACCCGTAATTCAAGGCACAACGTGTTAGGGTTCATACGCACTATGCGGTTACCCGCAATGCGGCTAGCCGTCCGGCTGACCGCAAATACAATTATGTACGTAATATTCATTTCTATGCGCACTGCGATGCGGCTACCCGCAGACCGCTCCGGTCGCTCGGAGGGCTGCGGCCCGAGTGACGGCCACCGGGACGGTTGCTATACGCACTGTGCGGCTCAGTCTGCGGCTGCCCGCCATTGAGTAAGTGTGTGCACGTGGTACGTCTGGTGAAATGGAATTCGATACCGAAAAATTTATCATCGTAATCCAGAGTCGGCCAGCAATTTGGAACACCAAATTACCAGAGTGTTCCGATAGAATATAACTTTTAAATGGATCGATATAACCGCAAACCGCAACGGTTCTTCAACCGCACGTTGCGGTTACGAATGCGGCTGCCCGCGATCCGGCTGGCCGCTTTAGCAACCGCATCCTGCGGTCAGCCGCACGGTCAGCCGCAATGCGGTTACCCGCATAGTGCGTATGAACCCTTACATGCTCCTAAATAATTTCTTCTTTCTACCTATCGTATAACATCTTTTTCCGCTTCCGTTTCTTTAATTCTTGTCTAAGAAGAGCAGATACAACCGAAACACCATCTCACACTGCAGTCGCAACTGTCACAAAAAATCGAATGTGATTATTGCCTTGAAATTCTGTAGACGGACACAAGAAATATATTCTTACGATTATCGTATGTTCGAGAAACTCGCACCGTTTATATAAGTATATGAATGTTTAGACGAAGTTTTATATTTTTATGATTATTTAGGTTCGAGGCGAGAAACTAGTACTATCTAGTAGAATATATAAAATCTTTGCTATCTAGATATGAATGTTTAGACGAAGAAACTTTTTTATATTCTTACGATTATCGTATGTTCGAGACGAGAAACTCGCATTGTCTAAATGGGCTTTTAGTCAAGCTGGAAGCTGGACCTGGGATCACGATGGGCCGCCGCTTGACGGTTTGAGGTATTTTTTTATAGGAGTTGTCTTTTGTCTCAAAGGTCAGAATCAGAAATCTCAGTCTCAATCTCAATCTCAGAAATCAGAATCTATGGGGTTACTTACGATACTGAAGGTGGCAGAAGGAGGAGCAAGTCTTTCTCCTGTTCACACCGAGCCCGCTCTTACTTCGCCACTTCTGCTATAGCAGAGGGAAACGCGTTGATGCGTTCCTTCGGACAGAATATTTGCAGGCGGACATCAAGACCCCTTAGGCACAAAGTACCTACCCAACGGGGAATCGTTGGCCGCCTCCCAGGGTGCACCGTCCCGTCGACTGACCTTCGATCTGGACGACACCGTAATGGAACTACAGCCCATGGGCACACGTGGAAGTTTTCTGCCGTAGCACCCCAAGTTACAGTAGGTGGCCATATTATTAGGGACAGCATTAAAATTTTTATATTATCTACTTTAACTGAATATTGCAGGCAAATGGTTGGTTGTAGGTCTAGCTGGTATTTTATATTTATAGACTTTATTGATTGAGATAATAAAAACAACAAAATTAAAAGTAAAATCTTTTATATATTTAAAAAAAAATTAAACGTATATATAATTAGACAAATATTACCAGAATTTTGTGATAGTTTCCATTCATCGTGATAATGTTCTCTATGCAAATTCTGGAGCTGTCAGCTAGTGCTTATATAAGAATTATAATTAATCATTTATTTGTTTGGGGGGTGATCGCTTGTTGTTGAATATGTTTTCAATAGTGTTCATGTCTAGTGAATTACTTGGCTGGCTTGGCTTGGCTGGTTTTGTAACACAATGCAGATTCGTGCATAAAATTGGATTCTTCGTCAATAGAAAACCATTCTTTGAGCTGCGGCAGCAGTTCAGTTTCTAGTAGTCGCTTGTACTGGTCTTGCCTCACGATCCCTTTTACGATATGTAGATGTCCACGTATCATAGTACTAATTGGGTGTTTATTTCTCTCTAAACAGCAGTTTTCATTGAACTATTCTCCAGGGCGTCGTCGGAAAGGAGCATTTTGCGAAGGGGCAAAGGAGCTTTTGTCAACCAAAACCTGAAACGTCGATTCATCGGAGAAGCATGTCTGAAAAATTATATTACGTCATCAGATGACAGTAGTTTATTAACATTTTACTGTATTATTTAAAGTATTATTTTTACCCGACTTCAGTCGGCAACAGTAATATTTCGGTGTTGTTTGGCCCTGTGCAATAGACTCTACGTCATGACCTCGGTGAGGCGTGGTGTTTTGGTAGACCGACGGACTATCAATTCCTCTTTTGCCTACCCTCGATGAATTGTCCTATCGAAAACGTTACGTATCCTATCGAAAGTTTCTCGTCATTTGTAATCGTAGTAAGTTGGGCAACAGTATTTTTTATCGACTTCCCAAAAAGGAGGAGGTACTACGTTCGGCTGTTTGTATGTTTTTTTTTTTTTTTGTATGTTTGTTAGTCGAATACTCCCCCAAATGTGGACGGATTTTCAAAATTATTTTTTGTTCGAAAGTAGATAGTTCTGAGGTGGTCCCATTATCACCAAATTAGGATCTGATGATGGGATCTTGGAGAAATCGAGGGCAACCTTCAAATTTTATAGGCTCACTTATTGATTTTCGCATATTTTATGAAGTATCTTGTGTATTTGCGTATGGTCGTCACCATCTCAGGTAGCCGGGCTGATGATGGAAGGTACAACTCCTTAACAGTAAGAAGTTACTCGAACAGGCAAGGACTGTTTTAGTAAATTGTTTTGATGTTTGATAGGGCATTTGCCACATTTGGTCTCATGATCATCAAGTCATGACCTGATGCTGCAGTCAGGATAGTCTGCAGAGTACCTAAGTCCTCGACAACAAACAGCAGATATATCCAGTTTAGGCTCATTGAAAACGGCTCGATGTGTGGATAAACGTACTGCTAATAAAGAACACCGAAGTACATAGAGACCTGATGCTGAAGCCAGGAGCATCAGGAAAAGTACAAACCTTGAAATTACAGCACCGTAGTCGTGTTTGGGCTCATTTTAAACAGGACTAAATTTTAAGTTCATTGCAATGTTGACATAAATCTGGCCTGATGCTACAGCCGGGATTATCAGCATCTAGTCTAATGACTGATTGAAAGATTTACCTTTCGGCTTCATCATCAGATCAGTTCGATATATCCTTTCCCTCTCCAGCATCTAGTCTAATGACTGTTTGAAAGAAGAGGGGGAGAGGATATATTGAACTGATCTGATGATGAAGCCGAAAGGTAAATTAATGTAATCTAACCGTGTTTGGGATTATTAGAACCGTTATGAGATGCGCTCTGACTATAAGGTATTTAAGTTTGACTGAGGGGTACTTTTTAGTGGTGGTACCATAACCAAAAAGTGTAAAATAAAAAAACTTTTTACAAAAAAAAAATATAACCGACTTCAATGATAAAAAACACTGAAAAGTATCAAATAACTTTAATTTTGGAAGTCGGTGTTAAATAACGAAGAGACTAAATTATTATAGAAACACCGACTTCCAAAATTAAAGTTATTTGATACTTTTCAGTGTTTTTTATCATTGTAGTGGGTTATATTTTTTTTGTAAAAAGTTTTTTACGAGATAAGTACCTATACCTGATTTTAGGATTTTTACGAAGAGTGGTCCTTTTCCTGCCAAATTTTTTAGCACGAAGAAGTAGGGAAAAGTTGCGAAATTGCTAAATATTTTTCAAAGTAAGACAAAAGTATTAATCGCACGAAAAAATCTACGAGTTCAGGATGAGGAACAATAAGTTAGGAATGGCGGTGGCCACATTGAGGTAAGTAAAATAAAGTATTTCAGGCTCTAACTATGCTAAGGTAATAAATCTGCGGACTAATATTTCACCTTTTTTTTCGAAATTCGGGTGCGATTGGTGCAATTTTTAATGTTGTCGGGAAGTAATATTAGTCGGTGCGCCCCGATGGTGCGTCCCCTAAGATCCCGCGCCCGTATGCGCCGCACACCCTGCACTGTTGGTAAAAACGGCCCTGGAGAAAAAATCCTGCAACCGGGAAAAGGCAGTTGTTGGTTAATAGAAAATCCTCTTACATTTAACATTTCAGAACTGGCAGCACCAGCCTCCAAAGTAAAGAGAAGAGAGTGGTTAGGTATGTACATTCGATCCATGATCAAATGTTCGCTCTTCTCAAATTCGCTTTTTCTGATCCGACTAAATAAAAATCAAGACGATTTTTTTTTTTATATCTTATATAAAAATATTTGGACAAGTAAATGTTGTATTGGTCTGGAGTGGCTAAATAGTTAGAATTAGCCGTAGGTATTGATTTTATCATATGACTATCTAAAATACTAATGTACTTACCTACAATTTACATAATTTTTGTGTTGCTTTAAATTAGATTCATTTAACTTTAACTGCCCTGTTAGAGCGTGTCGCGACCGCTGAGCGCTTGGTCTAGGATTTGATTCCCAAGTCAGATATCTAAGTATTAGATACCTATCGATTTTTTTTAGGAATTTTTAGCAGAATACCCCAGTCAGTGGAATACCCCGTCCCTTGGAAAGCTCGTAATGGTTCGACCTTTTCCCTGTCGTATCGCCGACACTTACAGCCGCCCCATTAGATTTTGCGAGTAAAGAAACATTTAATAAGAACAAAAACATTACCTAATGAACAGCATTTACTTAATTTCCATTTATATTACCTACTTAGATTGCATAGATTTTAGGCAAAGTACAAATAAAAACCTACAAAGTGAACCTACTTGATTTATGTTTCTTAAAATTTGAATATATAAAGTTGTCACCTAGACGTCTATCAAAATCATTTTAATAAATTTTTAGAAAACATAAATTGCCCAAAAAAAAAATACAAACATTAATAAAATGAATAAAAAAAAGCCGTAAGTGCCATAAGCTTACAATAAAAAACACATAACTGTTGTTAGTTCTATGTTTTAACACATTGTAATATTTACTATTTGCTTTCAGACCTTGCAACTGTCCGTTAAATGAGCCACACTTTTGCAAACGTTACAGAAGAAGACCAGTGCCTCCAGATGTTGCCGATGTTATTAAAGCTCTCTCGATGGCGGAATACAATGATGGTAAGTAAAATTAGATAGTTGTGTGTGACACGATGCAGAGACAGAAGCCTTCTATCTTCTGCAGTCGGTACCGACGAGTACCTGTCTTAGGCAGCAAGATTGTACGAAAGGGTTACCGTGACCCTGGAACGCAAAAAGGGCAACTAATAGGTGGGTTTTAATCAGTAAAAGTCTGACACTCCCTCTCGCCCCATCCAAAGCGAGAACTTTTTTGCTCCCCCCTCCCCCTCTAAACGTTGGGACTAAGCTGTTTATAAAAAGAAAATTAGTTCTAGATATTTTAGGCGAGCCATGCTAAATTAACCTAGGTATAAATCTATGGCCGACCCGGCCTCAGGCGGGTCTGGCATCGACAATGAGGAACAACATTAAATTTTTGAATTTTTGTCGTTGCCAGAGCGAGCAAGAGTGAATTGTATTGTATGTTGAGCGTATCCGCAACTCCACGACTAAGGGTCGTAGCACACATATCAACTCGGAAAGGGATCATCACCGCATCAACTCGAGCCGTGTAGGTTTAAAAAATATAGCCCTCTTTCTGGCGCAGTCGAGTAACAAAATATGGTCTAATTTCGATTACGTATAGCTTTTAAAGAATAAACACAAGCTTAAAAATTTAAATCATCATCATCATATCAGCCGAAAGACGTCCACTGTTGGACATAGGCCTCCTCCAAGCGTCGCCACAACGGCAACGACCGGACCTGTGCGTCACGCATCTATCAGATTTCCGCGACACTACTTATTTGCTGCAAGCCCGTCTTAATTAAATAAGTAGTACCTATATCAAATAACGCAGTTTGTTGTCGTTACGATATTATAGGTTCTTCAACTGCACTGAAAATTATTGTTCGCCTTTAATAAAATATAATAATCGTCCGTCGCCATGTTACGTCACAAAAACGAGTGTGACACCAGCGCCTCAATATTGGTGGAATGTCGTCCACATATAGTTTATGTACGACCATATCATGAAATGGTTCAACCATATACAAGGCGTAAGGGACAGCCCTCCTCAAACTTTTAGGGCTTGCTCAGTAGACAAAACTTAGGGAATGCAATCTCGATCTCGCGAGATCTCGGCCTTTTTTAGCGAGATTGATCTCGGCAGAAAAAAGGGCGGGATCTCGCGAGATTAACGAGATTGTACTCGAGCATAAAAACGTCTTATTCGAAGTGCGGATTGATACGGACGTTAAAAAATTATAGACAGATACGTCAAACAATGTTTGATGCAAAAAAAGTATTGAAAAAGTTCGTGAAAATAAATGTTTATTTTATAATACTTTTTTTTTGGTACCCTAAAAATCATCCAAATGACGTCTCCCGCCCTTGGGTGGAGCGGGAGTTAGTGTCAGATTATTACTGCCTTCGTGCCTTTCATACCGGGGCTGAGCTACGTTTCGGAACTAACCCTGGCCCCAGTAGGCTTCGACCCACTGCGCGCCATCAACGACTTACGCTCGGTCCGGACAGTTACCGGACGGTTCTACAGCAAACTACCCATTGCTCGTTGTCCGCAAGCCCGCGCCTATGGTTATCTTATAGTACTTATAATTTTTATTTTTTTCTTCCTAATTTATTCAAATATTGTGAATATTTGCAAAAAAAAACACAAAACTGCTAATCTCGCGAGATCTCGAAATTAGCGAGATCTCGCGCGAGCCCCAATCTCGCGAGATTTGCATTCCCTAACAAAACTCAACAACCTTCTACAAGATTTTTTTTCAGGAAACTAAAAAAAGATCGACATGGCCATACAAATTGTCCAATCAAGTTTATAATTTTTATGGTGGTTTAATTTGGCGGTTCTACGCGTTAAGATATGTACAATTTTAAAATCTGGCCATGACACATCTACTTTAACATATTTTTGTAAACTACACATAACCAGTCTAAGAGCATTTCTTTGTTTTAGGTTGTCAAAAAAAGAACAAACCTTTTAAACTACCGATATTTAAAACTAAGCCGTTTAGACCGTATCACAAGGACACGTGCGTGCCAATGAAACCATCAATGCACACAAGGTAAATTTTTACAAACCTATAATCATTTTAGAATTTGTTGTAGTTCTAGAAGACCTAAAATAAAAAGATTCATATATCGATCAATCTGATTAGCTTTTTCCCAACTGTATTTAGATTGCGCAGTAGCGGTGTATTTATAATGACTATTGACCAATATGGTCTTTCAGGGTCTAGCTTTTATGGTAGAACTTTTTATTTCATAATATTATTTGGCATAACAGATTAACAGCGTATAGCAACATGATGTAAACGGGTAAATAAACTAAACGCATTAGAAAAAAAGTTTTTCATCATTGTACCGTTATTTATTTATCTCAGTCATTTAAATCAAGAGCATATTGTATCTATTATATTATATTTAAAGGCGCCAATAATATTTTGTCCGGGAATATTACGTATTAATAGAAAGTTAACAAAACACGCACCTAACATCATTTCCAACCCGACGAAAAATCGTGTATCGAACTATAAATATCAAAATAACACCAAACGGGTTGTAAGGGTGCGTTTTTAAAAATAACTATAGGACGACTATGAAACTAAGATGCATTACTGCTAAACGTTTTGAAGGTGAACTATAAAATTAAGTCTAAAATAAATGATTCATGAAATGTTACGATATTTTCATCATTTCCGTAAAAGTTCGTCAAACTGTATTTTTTTCTTACTCTGTCTCACAAAGCACATAACGCCCCGCGCCCGCATCTTCCTCAGTTTCCAAACAGGCCGCCGAGTAAGTGGACGCGTGATCACAGTGCAATTGGTGCTCAAAATTTATTGTTAAAAATTTACGCAAGACGATTGTCACGCATCACATCATTTCCAAAAAGACGCATTAAACTGTAAGTAACGAATATATTTATCTGATACATTTTACATATATCCCGAATGTTCGCGTGTGTCATACGAGATTATTATTATTACGTTATTACTGTATTTTGTGAGCAAGTTTCGACTTGAAATAAAATAAGTCATTTCCAGTAAGATCATCTCCAGTAAAATGTTAAAGACGGAAATGATTCTTGGTTACTGGTAATGACTATTAACTTTGCTTCTTCTTAGTTTCGTGTGGATGTGTGTGTTATCAACACCAATTAGTGACAATTTACTCATTAATATGATATATATGAAGTAGTACAAGTCCCAGACGAATCGCAGCTCGTCTCGGACTTGTACCTTTAAGCAAGATAAAAAATATTGTTCTAGGTTTGGTGATCATGAACAAAAAGCCATCGACAGCCAATCTATCAGCCTACAAGCGTAAAAGGTACGCAGAACTTAAAAATGACCCAGAAATGTACGAAAGAGAAAAAGAAAAGGAACGACTACGGTATATCAAAAAGAAAGAAAAAGGACAAGTTATTCCTATTGATGAAAAATCACCGAGGGATCAAAGGCAACAAAGGAAAAAATGGCGTGAAGCATCAAAAAGGTACAGGGAAAATAAAAAACGTAAGGAAAATGTAACTAAGTTACCAGAAGTAGTACTGCTTGAACATCAGGACCAAGAAGATATATTAGTTAAAAAGACAACACAAACGACTTCAGTTCTAGAAGATCCTTTAAATTCACCAGCTACGAAAATAAGACGCATAAACTACAAAGAACAAAAAAGACGTAACATGTTAATTAATATTATACAAAATTTAAGAAAAGAAAATGAGAGTCTAAAGAAGAAGTTAAGAAAGGTGTCAGTGGAAAAATCACAGTTGATTTCAAAAAATATAGAGAAACGGGGTAAAAAAGGAACAGCTCAAGAAACGCAAACAAAGGAAAGATTATCAATACTTATTATGAAGTTTTTTGAACAAGATTCAAACAGCGTAATTATTCCTGGCAAAAAGCAGTACCTACATCACTCGTAATAAGGTTCAAAAACAAAAACGACAGTTAACATTACCATTAAAACAATTACATAACAAATTTATATCAGAGCATGGAATTCCTGTTAGTTATGCCTTTTTCTGTAGACATCGCCCATTTTGGGTTATCTTTCCTAGCAAAGCACTCAGAGAAACTTGTGCCTGCATAATTCACAGTAATATAGATTTGGCAGTTCTATGTCTGCATAAAGCGAATATAATAAAGGAGACTAATTTTGAACAGATTTTACAGTCCTTATGTTGTTCTCAATACAACGATCAATGTTTGAAAAGAGACTGCCCTTTATGTAAAGATAATGTTTTACCCTATAACGAATTTTCAAATGATCAAAGCCTTACACTCTACCAGTGGGTTCGTTGCAAAGAAACTGTAAAGACTAAGAAGGGTATGAAAACGCAATATATTACTACGAAAAAGGCAACTGAAATGACTCCACTACAAGTTATAGAAAAACTAGATTACCAGCTACCAAATTTTTTCAAACACACATTTATTATAAACGTACAATACAACACTATGAGACACAAGAAGAATAATCTAATTGTAACAGAAGCATTCATACATATTGACTTTTCAGAAAATTTTGGACTCAAATATGGAAAAGAAGTGCAGAGTCTTCATTTTGGGCCAAGTCGTAAAGAGATTTGTTTGCATACTGGTGTCATATATACCTACGACTTCCATCGTAGTACCATTGGCACTACCTGTGCATGCACAGTTAGTCAGTGCTTGAGACACGACGCCGCTGCCATCTGGGCGCATCTAATACCCATGATTAAACTAGCTATACAGATAAATCCTTTTGTAGATACCATCCATTTTCAATCTGATTCTCCAAGTTCCCAGTACCGCAATAAATATATCTTCTACATAATATCAGTTCTTTGGAAGGATTTCCCACAACTTAAGGCAATAACCTGGAATTACACTGAAGCTGGACATGGGAAGGGTGCGCCAGATGGGATTGGAGGAGTGCTAAAACGGACTGCAGACAATCTTGTGACTTTTGGTCAAGACGTCAGCACATTTGATCAGTTCATAGATATTGTAAAACAGAACATTGAAAATATTACCATAATGACTATCATTGAAGATGAGGTTTTAGCCAAAGAAGCTCTACTTCCCAAAAACTTGAAACCGTTTCATGGCACGTTAAATGTTCACCAAGTCTTATGGAAAAAAGATATATTTAATCTCGTATTCAGGAAAGTCAGCTGTTTTGACTGTGATTATTTTTGTGTTCACGATAAACATTTAGGATTTTTGAAAGTTCTCAACTCCTGTGCTTCTGAAGAAGAACGCCCTGGACCGAGTTCTGGAGACTCGAATACCCCTGAATACGTAGCACCTCTCGTTAGGACTAAGAAATCTCGCCGTATTCTTACTAATGTGACAAATACATCCCCTAACATTAATATCATTTCTAGTACACCAAAAAATATTGTTATTTTGTCTAACAAAAAGGTTTCTTTTAATTTAAATAAATAGAAAGGTATTAATATTTTAAAACGTGGCTTGATTTGATGATATTTTTACTTTGGATAGCAGTGATAGAAGAAAAATTGTACCAAAAGTGTAAGTGCAAAAAATATCTAGTTTAACTATTATAACTATTTGGCTATTACAATGATAAGTGTTGAGTATTAAAGTACTTAATTTTTTAATTTTATCTTCACAAATCGATAGTGTTTCATGTACCAGATGAACCCTCAACGGGATTAAAACGACCGAAATTTAACGGTGTTTATTACTTGCTCGAGATTAAGTGTTGAAAGGATATTTTTAATCATGTAAGCTTTTAGAAGTCCAAATATTGTTTAAAGATAATACGAAATTGACAAGACTGATTATGTTTCTACGACTGATTTTACCAAAGAATTATTGAAATGTTTAAAGAAATTAAACTTGTGTTGATTATAATGATATTTTATTCATAAACCCTGAGTTATTATAGATTATACCATTTGAATCAACTCGGATAATTGATCTATAGACATATTGTTTGTAACAACGGTAACAACAAATCATTGCCAGTCATGTCAGGTCATTTCCAGAAATGAGAATATCATTTCCTTCCTACTATTGTCATTTCCATAACTGCCAGAAATTTTAAAATATAATATCTCTTTAAAAAAACGTCTAACAGGTGTGCCTTTTACATATAATTCACATTTTTAGTTGTATAATTCATTAGACTTGCTCAAAAAACCGTTCGATACAACTTTAAAAATAATATGATAAAGTACACTGTAGAATCAAATTTAGTTTATTTACCCAAACATGATTTCGCAGACAATCAGTTTCAGAAAATAAAATTCTGCCATGATAAAAGTATGCCATTGTAAATTCGGACACGTCAAACATTGTGCTAAATAATAGTTATGCTAAATAATTTTTATGCCTTATAAATATTCGATTTAAGAAGATTATGCCAAGTGTGTTATGCCAAATAATTGTAGAAGTATCAAGATTCTGCCAAATAGAAGGAACCCGGTCTAAATAACGCCCAAAAGTCCAAATTCAACGTAAATTGACTAACGTGCTATGGTTGTGTTCGAAACACTATAAGACTGGCTAGCTTGAAAGGGACTGGGTTGGACATGGTCTGCCGCACGCCGAATAAGCGATTGGCTGATAGCTCATAAAACACAAAATTGGTGCCTTAAAATCCCACGACGTAATGGCGGCAAATTATGCAGAAGATGGCGGAACTTTCCTTAGGAATTGACAAGAAGTGGCCCACAGTCGGGAACAATGTAAGGAATGAAGAGAGGTATTTGCCCTGCTGTAGGACAATACAAACTATATAATAATAATGACAAATAATACAAATTGCCGAAGAACAGTGAAAAAATATACGGGCAAAACATGTGACAGAATGTGTTCGCATCATCGAACGTGTCTGTTATCCAACCCACGACCGACTCCATACATAAGTTATGTTACTGGAGTCAATATAAATAATCAACTTAGCCAAAATTACTAACAATTATTCTTAAAAAATTTCAGGTTACGATACATCGGTCATTGTCCTTTGGAACCAGCAAGCTTGGTTGGAACTTCAAGGTATGCTTGCTGTTTTATTTTGTAGTATTCCTATGTTCTCCTATATAGAATCAATCTAGTAGGTACATTTGCCTTTATCTACGTAACTTGGCCTCTTTATAGTTAATCATTATTAGTATAATACATTGTTACGAATGCAGTCGCTGGCAAAGTGCTAGTTACCCATTGACTCATCAACGTCCCGCTCAATCCCTAGGACCTAAAACGCTGAAAGTTTTTTTTATGATGCACTTATACAAATAATAAAAACGATTTTCCACAATACAACCCCAACGAAGGAACGGGGTGGGTTTTTTAGTTAGTAAAAGTCGGACTATCTCCCGCTCCGCCTAAGGGCGGGGATGTCGTCTGTATGATTTTACCCACCGAAAAAAAAGCCCCTACGGAGATGACACGAGGGTTCAAAGTTTGTGTGGAGAAACCTCCTCACACACGGGCGGAACCGTAAGCAGAAGCTAATCTTTAATACTTATAATATGCTCCGTCCTGAATGACTGACTGACGAATAACGCACAGCCTAAACAGCTGATCATAAAGACCTGAAACTTGGAGGATACTATGTTCTTTATATATTATGACGTAGGCATCCTATAAGAAAAGATTTTTCGAAATTAAGGGGGGTAAAGTTAGTAAGTAACGTAATTCCTTGGTCCAACCTAGGTGAACGAACATTCTTTAACAGAATTGTTGGAAGAAGGGTTACGTAGTTTATTGAAATTCATCCCCACCCGAGGTTAAAAGGGGTAAAAAGTCAATATCTCATATAAAAGTAGAAACTGACTGACATATCAACGCACAGACGAAACTACTGGGACTAGAAACGTGAAAATTTATATAAGGTTTCCTTTTATGACGTAGGCGAGTACTAACAGAGAATTTTCCAAAATTCACCCCCTGAAGAGTTGAAACAGGGTTTGTATGCAAAAACCTACTTTTACACAACCTTCCTAGTTGGTGGTGGCTTCTAGGTCCCCACATTATAGACGTAGTACACGGAACATAGAAAAATATTTTTTATTTATTTAACAATTCATGTACACACTAACATATAAAAGAAAACAAGACAGAAACAGAAAAATATAGGTACACTAGCTTCTGCCCGCGACTTCGTCCGCGGAAAATTTCTTGTTTTAAAATAAGATTACACTCGATTAGACGATGCGCACGTTCAGCGCTAGATTCCTGAGCACGGGCCTGTGATGTTATGGCATTTTGCCTAGCGAGCCGCTGCGAGCGCTCAGCGCTAGTCTCCCTATCCCTTGTCTCAGAGACATGCTGCCTTAAATGAGATGGACGCTGCGCACGTTCAGCGCTAGATTCCCGAGCACGGGCCTGCGATGTTATGACATTTTGCCTACCAAGCCGCCGCGAGCGTTTAGCGCTAGTCTCCCTATCCCTTGTCTCAGAGACATGCTGCCTTAACTCAGATAGACGGTGCGCACGTTCAGCGCTAGTTCCTCGAGCACGGGCCCGCGATGTCCTCACATTTTGGCTAGCGAGGCGCTGTGAGCGCTCGGAGCTAGATTCTCTAGCGCGTGCTTGCGAAATATATTCTCTATTTCTCGAGAGGCGCTGCTCATTTTCACGGGCAGATTCTTCCGTACGGCGTACTCGAGCGGCTCTTGTCTGTGATGTCTGCCGGGACAGTTGAGATTTCCTTTTAGACATGCTCTCAACAAACTACGCACAGACTTGAAAACAATTATGAACAAAAGGAGAGCGACTCGAACACCGTCCGCCTTTACAAAACAAAACAATCGTAATATCGAATAACTCGTATCGATTATTACGATAGATCGAAGTACGAAACTACGAACATACAAAAACGTACAACGAAATTACGATATTTTCGATTATGAGGTATCTATCAACAACAACAACCATACGAACGAAACAACCGAAACCAATAAGCAACTGACAGAAGAACTCCAACTAACGACAACGTGGGCATAATAATTCGAGAGGGTCATCAATCCACAGAAAGTCTTAACACCGCGATTCAGAAAAAATACGTAATTGCAGAACGCCATCTATGGGCAAATAGGTGAAACGTTGGGCACGCCACAATTATGGCGGTAAGTCCCCTCTTTGAGGCGTGGCTGGAAAGGCCTCACGGCGTCCTTACCTTCCGCATGACACAGGTCCTCACCGAACATGGCAAGTTCGGGAGGTTCCTGCACCGAATTAAAGCGGAAGAGACGCCCGAGTGTCGCCACTGTGCGGAACGCCCGGAGGACACGGTGGAGCACACAGTCGAGGTGTGCCCTGCCTGGGCAGAGCATCGCCGTGCCCTCGTGGGGGCGATCGGCGGCGGACACCTCTCGCGGCGGGCTCTGGTTGAGGCCATGGTCCTTAGCGAGGAGGAATGGCAGGCGGTCGCCTCCTTCTGCGAAGCAGTAATGCTAGCAAAGGCGGAGGCAGACCGCATCAGGCATAGGCGCCCCCGCCGCCGCCGCCGGGATTCCGATCCCGATTTCCGGCCACCGTAGACGCGGGCTCGCGGACGGCGAGCCATGGGTAGCTTGCTGTCCGATCGTCCAGTAATGGACCGAGCCCAAGACGTCGACGGCGCGCACTGTTCCCGCGCGCCTCAAGAAGTTGTCAGCAACAGCAGAGGCCCAGCTGGGTCGAAGCCTACCGGGTCCAGGGTTATCCGAAAGGGAACTCGTGCCCTGATTTGAAGGCTAGAAGGAACGGGGTGGGTTTTTAGTCAGTAAGAGTCTGACACTATCTCTCGCTCCACCCAAGGGCGGGGGTTGTCATAAGATGATTTTTGCCCACCATAAAAAAAAAAATAGGTAAAACGTCTGCACAATGAAAGTTACGCTAGGGGCATTTTGCGTTTTAGTAATTTTATATTATCTTCGAAACTGTATGACCAATTGCTATGCTGTAAATGGCACATCTTATCTGTATAATGTTCTTGTGATACTGAAATAATTTATTGTCATAAGAATTAATATTTTGTTGCTCAAATAATCAACCAAACGTAAGTATGCCGAAAAAAAATATTTTTAATGCAATAAAAGAAGTATAAAAGATGAAATATAAAAGATAGAGATATGGTACCGCGGACTTTTTTGTAGAAATAATTAAGACGAACCAGGTAGCCATACATTGTTTTTAATTTTAAGCAACTGTTTAGGCAGCGCACGCAAATAATTCTATTTTATGAGGTATTTTTTTCCGACTTGCTAGACAAAAGTTGTGATAGCTCGGTTAATATACATGCTATAGAAACAATTTATAGCCTATAGCACTCAGGAATAATGTAGCTTTCTGCCAGTAAAAAAAATTTTAGAATTGGATTATTAGTTCCAGAGATTACCCCCTACATACAAACTTACAAACTTACAAACTTACAAACTTACAAATTTTACCTCTTTATAATATTAGTATAGATATAGATAAGTGATGCTTATTTCTATAGAAACTCTTCTCTCTCTTCCAGCATACCCGCGTTTCTGTGTTCCGTGGCGTAGTAGGTATGTGCTTATGTAAATATCTACTAATAAATAGTAATAAGTAATATATATCTTTCCAGGGCGACAGTCTCAAGATATATGCCAAAGAGTCGTTGGTCATCACAAGAATCTCTAGATAGTGCTGAGGGTTTAAGAAAAACCACGTCTAAAATGAGTGACAGGCCCAGGAGGCGGGTCCGGTACGACACCCTCACGGCTGGCGATATACTGCTTCCAGCTCCCTGCACTACCATTAGGCACTCAACGTCGAGTAAATCTATCTTGAGTGTAAGTTTACGATGTCTATTTTTGATTCACGTGTTTTACCGTAGGGATATGGAGACAACTGCATCGGTAATGCCGATTAATATGGCAGAAATGATCTGATGACGCGGCATCAAAATGAAAAGAAAAAAGTTTGACTGGCTCGCCACAGGAAGCACTTCACGCAATATTGCCCCAATCTTCTTCCTTTAACTCTATAACCTAAGCTAACCATTAATTTCTTTCTTTTTTGTAACGATTTACAACCACTTACAGGCTATGTTAACCCCAATCCATCCTAAAGCTAGTTAGGTTCTTACCTTAAAATAAATAAAATAAATGAGTTTAATGCTTGAAAAATAAGCATTGAAATTTACCCAAAGCTACCAATAACGTTCCATAGGTACTTAAAATTATTTTGAAATTCATGGATTGTCTCCTTTCCATCACTAGTCTTCTTGAAAGTTTACGTCGACGTTGTGATCGATATAAGCATAAATCTGCCATTTTAATGTTCCCACTGCTGGGACTCAGGCTTCCACTCTAGGAGAGGGAATGAGCCGTAACCATAGATATCCGTGGCCGTAACCCATCACGCGGGCTAAGTGTGGGTTGCTGAATGTCACATGTCTTCAAATTTTTGGTTCTAGGAACATGCCGGTTTCCTTACGATGTTTTCCTTGTCCGTCTAGGAAGCAGTGATGATGAAATCAATTATACCAAGTAATGCGCCTGGTTGGGTTTGAACACGCGGCCTTCGACTCGTAAGCCGGGGTCGTTACCACTCGGCCACTCCTGCTCTTTGATTGATTGATATACTTTTTATTGTACACTTTAAATAAAATTACAGTAAGAGCTTAAAATTAATAGGGTATCACTATGGGCGTTGTATCTCCCCTCGTCGGATATATGGTCCTTTGAAAATCGAGAATTATTTGATTATGTAATTAGTCATAAAACCTCACAATAAATTGGATCATAATCTCTTGAAAGAGTCTAAACAGTATCTACTTTCTGTCTCTAGGTACCTAGCCCAAGAACAAGTGGTGAGGTCATTCAAGCTCAAAGGGCTACCGTCAAAACAACCGTATTGAGACCCCCCGTTCCTGCAAAATCTGGACACGAGTAAGGAATCGTTTATTTTAAATTAGATTATCCAAGACCCACGCTGTCAATGCTGAGGCAATCAGTAATACACATAATTAGATTTCCAACCAAAAAATGACTTTCATAGGTATAGCAATGATGAGAACCTCGTAAAAGCCAAGAAAGAAGCAAATCTAGTAACTTGACTAGCGAGGTTGGCGCCATGTGAGATGTGGAGTCGGCGATTATTCAATCGATAGGCGTGTCAGCCAATGACATAAGACAGACACGTGGCGCTATTGTAGAAGAAACAGTGCCTAAAACAGCTCGCATTTTTAGAAAGTTCTTTTTTCTGGAACCTTGACCGCTGGTAGTTTAGACCTTATTCCCGATACTGGTGGGATACTGTTTTTATATTTTTAAATGTTTTTTTTTTTTTTTTTGGGTGTTTTTGTATAGTGCGGTTTTGGTCACGCATGCGGGTTTGCTGCGCACGCGTTACCCCCGCAATGTCCATTCCTTTCAAGTATTTATTGTAATGCGAGGAATACGCACGTGGGACGCGTTTTTTTTTTCGCATTTTGAAAATGTTCAGATATATGATTAGAGAAATTATTATTTCAGATTATTTAAACCGCACAGTGGGATCATCCTTAATAGGGATCAAGATTTCGTTCCCGATGTTGTACACATACCTGCTCCTACATATGGTATGAAAAAGTAAGTTTCTTTTTTCTGTTAACTCATGTCCATTTGTCAATAACCTCTTTCGCCGGGACGGGTAGTCGTAACTAGTAGGAATTAGGTATGTAGCGACATCTATGGCATCACATGGGAACTAATCCTGCATCGCGCAATTAAAGTTCTCCGCGCGATTTGAATATATAGAACAGCCTGAAATCGTCTGCCGGGCAGTTGCCCACCATACACTACACCCGTCTGGTCAGAGGATCTCCCTTTTCAATGGAGGTTTTCGAGACAGACACGGTTGGCTGCTGCGCTGTTCGTCATGAGTTTGATTCCCGCACGGAACAAGTATTTATTATGGTCTACAAAGAGTTATGTTCCGAGTCTGGGTGTCTTTTGTAGGTACGCGATTTTACGTGTTTGTGAACCTTTTTTTTTTGGTGGGCAATAATCATCCAATGACAACCCCCGCTCTTGGGTGGAGCGGGAGATAGTGTTAGACTCTTACTGATTAAAAACCCACCCTGTTCCTGCTAGCCTTCATACCGAGCTCCCTTTCAGATGACCCTGGCCCCAGTAGGCTTCGCGTTACAGCGGTGCTATTCTCTAAGAAAACAGCCTTGAGCGCAGCACGACGAGTCGAGAGCGCAGTACATAGAATTAACAACCCAATGTATAGGTGCATTCAGTGTATTGGATTGTTAATCCAATTTATATGGATTTCGTCGCTGCGGCCAGCGCTGCGCTCAAGACTGTTTTCTTTAGAGAATAGCACACCAGGAGTGGGTAATTTCTAGTGAGGGTTAAAGTTTTTTTTACGAAAAAATAATTAATTATGCATTATGGTTCTAATGTGTCGCACCTAGCTCGTGTTAGCTATATATAAAAACAAACAAACTAGCATATTTATAATATGTTTATAAGTAACCTTATGTATTATGAGAATTCATATACTTATTACTAATTTTATTTTCAGACCGAAGAAACCGAAACCTTGCTACAAGGGAGGGTTAGTTTTTTGATTATAATTACATGTCATTTATAATTTAAAATATCAAATAAAAACAAATCCGTAATAATCGATGTTATATTTGCAGAGTCTGCTTAAAAAAAGCATGTCCAAAAAAGCAATGTCGGTAAGTATATATATTCCTTTCCTTATCATCATCATTTCAGCCGATATACGTCCACTGTTGGATATAGGCTTCCCTCAAGTGTTGCCATAACGACCAGTCTTGTGCGTTTTCTATCTCTTGGATTTCTGCGACCCTTACCAGTTCCCCCAGCCAAGTTGCTAATCTGCAATAGTTAGTAGAAAGCTTTAATTGTACGGGGATGACGCGCTCTCAGCGCTGTCACGTGGTCAGATCAAAAGAATGTGCGGCAAGGTCAACTCGTAGCTTTCGATGCGAGCGAAACGGTTGTAACTTGGCTAGGGGGGCTGGTTATCGGTCCACCTTGTAGGAGGCCATCCAACGCTGCGTCTTCATTCTTTGATAGAGTTGAAATTAAAACGTGTCCACCTAAACTTTTTTCAGAAAATATGTAACCCAAATAAAGAAGAGAAAGCTAATGGCTATGAGACTACAAAGACCACAAGGGTAATTTACTGTTTCTAATTCTTAGTTACTAGGTAGGTACCTACAAGGTGTAAGAGGCAGCCCTCCGCAAACTTTAATGGCTTGCTCAGTATACGAACAACCTTCTACAATTATTTTTTTTCAGGTAACGGAAAAAAAATCGGCCTCCATACAAACTGTCCAATGAAGTTTATAATTTTGTATGTTGAGGCTGATTTTTTATTCGTTTCCTATAAGAAAAGAAGAAAAGTACCACCACACCTCTGCTCCATGCCCGCGGCGTTTTTCCCTCGAGTATGACGGAATTGAATAACTTCTGAAGGGCCTTTAGGACCGGTTTTCCACCCGCCTTCAGGAGCTCAGCCGTAATTCCGTCATCGCCCGACGCCTTGTTGTTCTTCAACTGCTTCAGAGCCATCCTAATTTCGTACAGGCTGACGTCCGGGATATCTTCAGTGTAGTGTCGAGTCAATCTAGCTCTTGGGTCGTTTGCTAGATTTGTATCGGGTTTGGAGACTGACGTGTATAACTGTCCATAAAAAGCCTCGATCTCTCCTAGAAGCTCCGATTTGGCGGATATAACTCTGCCATCATCGGTCTTCAGTTTCGTGAGCTGGCTCTGCCCAATAGACAGATCCCGTGCAAATACTTTGGAGCCCTTATTCCGCTCAATCGCGTCTTTAATCCTCTCGGTATTAAATCTGCGAAGGTCGCGTTTCAGAGACTTTGAGATCCGTTTATTGAGCCGCCGGTACGTGCACACGTCATCTGAAGACTGCAAAGTTATTTCGCGCCTCTTCTTCATGAGCTCGAGAGTTTGATCAGTAAGCCTTTGGGTCTTACTTTTACGAGTCTTAAAGAACTGCGACCCGACTGTATGGACAGCTTCCACGAACCCATCATTATATTTGTCCACGGAGCTTTCTAGGCACTCGAAACGATTTTGAAGTTCGAGCTGAAAGCTCTCGGAGTTTTGGATCTGGATCTGTGCAGGACGGAGCGTAGACTTCATCAGTCGAGATCTTTCAAGCCTGACATTGATATTCAATGTGCCTCTTACCATACGGTGATCACTCCCGGTTTTCACCGTATTGATCACAGAGACATCATTGAATATTTGCTTCTTCGTCGACATGATGAAGTCAATCTCATTTTTAGTTACACCATCAGGGCTTAGCCATGTCCACTTCCTGTGCTCACGCTTTCTGAAGAAGGAGTTCATCATGTAGAGGCTCTCCTTCTCCATAAAACTAGCCAGTAAGTGTCCCCGGCGGTTCCGATGTCCAAATCCAAATTGCCCCACTCGCAGCTCATCACCGTCTCGTTTGCCCAGTTTCGCATTAAAGTCCCCCATGACCACGGTGAAGTGAGTCTTAGAGCCATGCATGACTCTGGATATATCCTCATACATGGACTCCACTTCATCGTCGGGGTGTGCCGAGGTCGGGGCGTAAACCTGTATGACCTTCAGCGAATATCTTGATGATATTCTGAGTATAAGGTACGCCACCCTGGCCGACACACTCTCGATCCTCACCACATTGTTCACGAGGGACCTGTGGACAATAAACCCGACACCACCTTGGGACTGCTGGTCACCCTCCCGGAAATAGAGCAGGTTACCGGATTCGAGGATTATCGTGTCCTCCCCCTGTCTTCGGACTTTAGATAATCCCACAATACTCCATCGTAACCCACTCAACTCTTCCTCCAGTTCGGTGATCTTCTTGTCGGACCGGAGTGTGCGTACGTTAAACGTTACCAGGTCCAGTCGTCGACGGTTAGACGTTCTCGCCCGGAGATTTTTAGCACCCCTGACCCCAGGGTTGCGCCTACGCCCGTCCACGTCAGCACAACCGGTGGAGTCGCCGGGCACTTGGGGCCTGTGCCTTATATTGCTAGTCATTTGGGGGGGTTTGGACCATAACCCGCCACGCTGGTCCAGTGCGGGTTGGCGGGTCTCGAAACCTATATTTTTGCAGCGGGGTGTGAGGCAGGGAGACGTCATTTCTCCGAAACTGTTCACCGCCGCAATGGAAGATGTCTTCAAGGTTCTGGACTGGAAAGGACTAGGCATTAATGTAAATGGCGAGTACATCACTCACCTTCGGTTTGCTGACGACATAGTAGTCATGGCTGAGACTATGGAGGAGCTCAGCACAATGCTCAATGACCTCAGTAGAGCTTCTGAAAGAGTGGGTCTTAAAATGAACATGGATAAAACCAAAATCATGATTAACAACCATGTAGCGCCCACTCCTATCAAGATCGGAGACTCTACACTCGAAGTTGTGGAAGATTACGTCTACCTCGGACAGACAGTCCAGTTAGGTAGGTCGAACTTCGAGAAAGAGGTCAACCGTCGAATCCAACTCGGCTGGGCAGCGTTCGGGAAGCTACGCGGTGTCTTCTCGTCCAACATACCACAGTGTCTCAAGACGAAAGTCTATGATCAGTGCGTGTTGCCAGTGATGACATATGGTTCCGAAACGTGGTCGCTCACAATGGGCCTCATCAGAAGGCTTAAAGTCACCCAAAGGGCAATGGAAAGGGCTATGCTCGGGGTTACCTTGCGTGATCGAATCAAAAATGAAGACATCCGCAGGAGAACTAAGGTTACCGACATAGCGCAAAGAATTGCCAAACTTAAGTGGCAATGGGCAGGGCACATAGCTCGCAGAACAGATGGCCGTTGGGGCCGAAAGGTTCTGGAGTGACGACCGCGTACCGGAAGACGCAACGTTGGAAGGCCTCCAACAAGGTGGTCTGATGACCTGGTGAAGGTTGCGGGAAGCCGATGGATGCGAGACGCGCAGGAGCGTTCGTTGTGGCGACGCTTGGGGGAGGCCTATGTCCAGCAGTGGACGTGTATCGGCTGAAATGATGATAAGAAAATCTTGTGGAAGGTTGTTCAGTTTCGTCTACTGAGTTTGCGGGGAGGGCTGTCCATCACACCTTGGATAGCCTATTCGCCTTTATTCGCCTAGTGAAAATAGTGATTCATCAGTGCAACTGTAAAGTACTATGCGTTCCAAATAAGAATGGGAAAGTCAATAACCTCGATATGTCAAATGTTGATTGAAAAGTACGGTTTGCAAAGAAAACTTATTTGCGTATCAATAACGGTTTTTTTTGCTTTGTATTTCTGCCTTTGTTAAATCTATACAAGGCGCCAGATAAACTTAAAATAAAGTACATTGACCTTTTCCTAGACGTCATTTCAACGCTCAATCACGTGGTCAGAACAAAAGAATCGGGGGCGTGACCAATTCGAAGCGTTTAACGCAAGCGAAACGGTTGTAACTTGACTAGGTATTGATGATTCACTCTTCTATGTTATAACGGCCAACATAATTTGAACAGCAACTTATTGTACTTTTTAGAATCTCAAGAATGTCATTCGGGGTTACTGATGGAAAGCCAAGAGCGAGAGCTAAACGTACATACGACGAGCCAGATGACGAACCTTGTGGTCTAGATGAAATACCTAGACCTGAACATGTAAGTTAAGCTTTGTTTTATGGGAACAGAAGTTAAGGGTCTATTGTTAAACATCATAGTTTCACTAAAATGAACATGGTCTTGCGGAAGCTTAGCTGGTTAAAAATACATACCTACCATTGTTCAAAAACCGCTGCTGTGACGTAGCTATTCCTAAAGGAGATCTATCATTTCTATATAATTCGAAGTTCTTATAACTACCTTCCAGTTCTATCATCAGATCAGCTTCATGTTATAATAATTTTGCATTGTCATCTGTTTTACTCATGAATACAAAATTTCAGCTCAGTCGGTAACTGGGAAGTAGGTCAAATTTAATTTACAAGATTTGATTTCAGACAAACATCAGGACAGGTGAAACTAAATAAAAGCTTGTAAAAAAAGGAGGAGCTTACTGACATATCAACGCACAGCTAAAACTTCTGGAGCTAGGAACATAAAATTTTGCACAAAGTGTTGTTGTGACCTAGGCGAGCACTAAGAGGATAAAAGCGAAAGGTTTTTGTGTGTGTACGAGTATGTTTGTTACTTGCTCACGCGTAAGATAAGAAGACCATGTCCTGGAATAGCACATAGGATGTTCTACTACCACGCGGGCGTGCCTAATATTCCGTCCTTACATATGAAGTTGGCGTTTTGTACGGGAGGAATAATAATAAAGTCAATATTTTTTTTTGTAAATTAAGTATATTTAATTAATCAAAGTATGCACCGTTGGGATTATATATCAATATACATTGACCCCCTTACTAAAAAAACCATGGGGGCGAGAATTAATAAACTCTTTGAAAACGGTTTGGACTGCCGCATGAGAGTTGAATTTTTTTCCTTGTAAAAGAAGTTGTCCAAATTCCGGAATAAATGGTATTCTGTTGGAGCAAGGTCTAGGGAGTACGGTGGATGTCGCAGACATTCCAATTCTAGCTCATCTAACTTAGTGGTTATTTGTTTTGCAGTGTGTAGTCTTGCGTTGTCGTGAAGCAGCAGAGGCCTATTAACCAATCTCGGTTGATTAGCAGCTAGTTCTTCCTTCATGGTTTGAAGTTGCTGACAATAGATATCTGCCGTAATCGTTTGGCCAGATTTTAGAAAGCTGTAGTGAACACCGGCGCTAGTCCACCAAACACACACAAGTAACTTTTTCTGAGTCAATTTTCGTTTAGGGCAGGATTTGGCTGGGTCTCCAGGGTTCAGCCATAGCGACGAGCGCTTCTGATTATCGTAGTGTCCACTTTTCATCACAAGTAATGATTCGATTTAAAATTCCTTCATTATTGTGTCGGTTCATTCATGAGGTACCCATCGTTCAAGTTTTTTACTTTCCCGATTTGCTTCAAGTGGATTAATACAGTTTTATCGCTTACTCCGAAGCCTGCAGCTATCACTGAAGTGCTTTGTGATGGATCCGCTTCCACAATAGCTTTTTAATTCTTTTCCACTTTGATCTCTCTGGCCGTTCATGGGGTTGGTTTTGAAGGTCGAAATTTCCAGAACGAAAACGTTGAAACCAAAAACATACCGTGCTTTACTTTGCGACACCAGCGCCGTACATATCATTAATCCTTCAAGCTGTTTCTGCAGCACTGGTGCCACCGGATGGTAGAACTCGTACTCGTAAATATGCCGAGATTTTCATGTTTTTCATTGTGCGGTAATAAGCGACGCCAAAGAAAAAAATAATGAAGAAAAAACAAATGAATGACTGGTTTCAAAACTCAAATGTACAAGCTACATAAATTTATAAATTTGAATTTGGAATTCGTAACTAAGGAGGATATATTTCAGATCAAAGTGGTCAGTACGATAAAACGCTAATTTCATATGTAAGGACCTAATAAATAAAAATGTACCTATAGAGAAAAAATCGTGCGAAGAGTTCGCAAGTTATCCTTTCATGTGACGCAGTAGCTTTTTCGTTGTTTCTTCCAAGACTTCTTTATAATTTTCTTATACCAGGTCCACATACCACCGAATTTAAAAAAAGGGACCCTTCAAACGCACTCTCTTACTGTGGTTCGTTGTACCAAAGACAAGAAACCTAATATACACTATGGTATTTTGACGGGAACGTTCAATATGTATGATACCAAATACGGTAAGATTATTTTTATTATTTGCTCGTGGAACAGTCTTTTTGACAGCAAAAAAATATCTACTTGATAAAAAATTTAAACTCGTTCATACACTGATCGACATTGCTTCGTTACAGAGCATGATTCGAGGAACTCATGCTGGATAGCTTGCATGAATGCATGCATGTCTAGATCTAGCTTTTTTGTAAGTGGCCATTCGTAGGTCAACCTCAGAGGTTTTCATCTGCTTAACCAGACTAGCCTGTGACGTTAATAAATTAAAGCCTTCAGCCAGTAGGTATCTACCTACTTACAAAACTTAACAACGACCTTATAGCCACTAGACGCCTCATGCTTGGCGCACCAGAACAATTCTGTCAACTAGCCAAGGTACTACGTTCTGATTGATATCTATGGGGGGAGTGGTGTAGGTACTGTTTTCTAATTGGTCGATACATCAGAAATATAAGTCATATGTGTTGACAGACATGCGTCGCCTGTTATTAGACGTCTAGTGGCTCATGACTGTAAGGTCAAGCTTAAAACTAAGTAACTACAGTCAAACGGGGTGAATAGGAATGCAGGCGTGAATAAGGGACAAAACTTAAAGGGGTTTTTCACGTTATTACGAAATGCTTTGCAGTACATAAGTACTGCAATTATTTCTTGCATTGTAATACAAAAATATGGAAGTTTTTCTAGAAACCAATATTAGGAGAAATTAATGAAAGTCCTAATCAATTTTTGTTTCTATTCACCCCCCCTGTGTTCCTATTTACCCCGTTTGACGGTACGCACTAAGGACACCCCCTGTGGGGTACAGACCTCAACTTAGGGCGACGCTGGGGGAGAACAGCAAGAGACTGGCTAAATCGCATAACAACTCTAGATCTAGCTAATTCTGACGGTGCTTATAAACTAAAGGTACTCGTATATCCGAGCGAGGCGGCGGTGAGCGAGGAATGAATCCGGCAATGGATAACTTCTTTTCCTATACTGGCTTAGTGAAGCCAAGAGACTATTATTATTTAAAAAATGTAAATTTATAGATAGGAAAAGTCCCATGCATTTATGTATATTACTAATATTTTTCAAGCTTTATGTATTATTTATTAGATGTAGCATGTTTCAATCAACATTGTATGAAAAGGCAGAATAGAATAGAATAAACTTTATTGTACACCAAAAAGTAACACAGCTTATACATAAAAAGATGTAGGTAAATCTAGGTAGGATTACTTTTTGACTTTGCGCCCGCTCCTCATTTTTAGTAGTAATAAATATCCAGACAAAATTATAATATTGTCTGATACAAACTCAATATAAAATACGTTAACGTTTTAAAAAATTAACAAATTCAAAACAACTCTGGCAGTTGCCATGTTTAACGGTAATGTTAACTTTGACCGTTATTGATAGAGTATTTTTTTGATGATCAAGTCTCCACACATATGACTATGACTTCTATAGACTACAGGTACTGTACCTACTCTATACTAATACTTAGTTAATTAATGATTTGTACCATATATGGGAAAGAGACTTAAGACTATTCTATGTTCGTCCTCAAATCATCATAATACAAAAGAATTGGATAGTAATTTTGTTTTGTATTATCCCTTACTATTTTTTTTACAATTTGCATTTCTACAAAAACAGGCAAAGTAATTTTTGGTAAATTTAAATTAAAAAAAAGTAATTTCTGGTAATTTTAAATTCAAAAAAAGTAATTTTTTAAATTTTTCAATTTTGGTGGCGAAACTTTTTATTCAGTTTTCGTGAAAATCAGGGACCCTAATTCTCGCAAAAACCGAGGATAAGAAACTGAAGCGAAGAAACTTTTACCCCGGTTTTCCTGAAAATTAGTGACTCAGGTTCCTAATTTTTACGAAAGCTGCGGTAATGGTTTCGCCACCAAAATTGAAAAAAACTGAAATTCACCCTTCTAGTCATACCACTTGGTTACTCAACCTAGTTGCATGTAGATTTATTTAACTCAGAATAGTTATTTATAATTGCAAAATTAGGTATAGGTGGTCTTAGGTCAGAGGTATCTTAACATACTGTGTATTGTATTAAAGGTCCTAGATCAAGAGGTCGTCAAGCTCTGCCAATAAGCGTTATGGCTTTTTGTTTAGCATTTCATTATCATCCTAAACAATGGACGATGAAGTTAATTGACAACTTACTGGACGCCGGTGATGTGTGGTATGATTTGTTAATTCTACTGTCTTAGTTACTTTTGGTAATTCTATTTGTGGTAAGGCACCGCATTATAAAAATAACAAAGAATTAACATGATCGGGGCTTTCCCCCGTTTGTTTGAAATCGACGTGCGGGTACCTTACTACCTACTTATCACTGAGATAAAAATCATAAGGATAGTATAGCCAAACTAGGATAGAAAAAAAAAATAAAAACCATTGTTTTTTTTTATCAGGCTGCAAATTACCAGATATTTTTTATAGTTACACATCAAAAGAATCTTAGGATATTTTATATTTATAAAATATTTGATGAGACCAAATCTATAAAGAATTTTCTCTTAGAGTAAATGGAAGAGTTACAGATTATTTTAAGGACTAAGAAAAAACAAAACTTACAAATGTTTCTTTTGTAAACGCCGTAGAAAATTAGTAAGATAAAACAAATGTCATTTCGTATAAAATTATTAATTTTAATAACAACTGAAAAAAAAAACGGAATTTTATTACTTATTAATGATCAGTTTTGCCACCACTTACTATTAATAACACGTTAGCATCGATTATTATTTAAAAATTACTTAAAATTAAATTGTTAATGGCTGTGTTTAAAATGTCGATATGAATAAAATCCCATATTATTTTCAAGTGTTCGTAAAGTTGAGTTGTTTCGTCGTCTTTTGCGGGAAATGTTTCAAAGCTTTTCGCTGTAATATCCCAGGATATCCCAGGAATGCTCGTGAGACAAAAACAGACTCTCCAACCTCCTCGTAGTATTTTGGTGCAGTCAAGCTGCCTTGGATCCAAACAAACAAACAAGACGGATTCTTGCCCACATCATGTTTGTCTCACTTTTGGTATGAGTGGACCTCCTGAGGGTGCCGTAGACGGCTTACTCTCTCTGGAGTCCTCTAAACGTGTATTCTTCGTGAATCTGAATAGAACCCAAACCGAGACTCGTCTGTGAACAACACCAAAGATTGTTGTCACTCCATGGTAAATGTTTCCGAGCCCTCGAAAGCCGCTAACCGCGATTACAACGTCGCCGCGTTGCAATATTGGAACACATAGAGGCCTTCGAGCAAGAAGACCAGCTTGTTGCAACTTTCGCAGCGTCTGCTGGTCCTCCTGGAGCTTTTGTACTAGTTGCATCGCTGTGATATTGGCTTGTGTACTTGCAGACATTTGAATAAATCGATCCTGTCTCTGCGACACAATATTTACACATGTGCCGTCAACCACTTCCTCAGTACTGTGATAACGTGACCACAACCTTGATAACACGATTTAGTTGGTGTGTAGGGCCTCAGTGACGACACGTTGAATAGCACCATTTCCTAAAGCGATCATTACACGGTCATGCAAGCGTCAATCAATTCCATCAATCATGGGTGATGGTCGTCAATCAGTACTAAAAACCGTCAATCAAAGCTTTGACTGTGCAAAACCTACCGTGTAATGTTCGCCTTGCATGTCCATGGCTTGTAACAAATGACGACGTGACATATCTCTTTAAAAAGCTCACACAGCATGCTATACTATATTGTAAACAAACACTAATCCCTTTCCATTGAATGTCTATAATTACTTCAAAGACAAATATAAATAAATATTGATTTTTCTCGTCGTAATGAATAACTAACCGCCGTACTTCTTTTTTCTTGTTTTTTTTTTATTACTCTATAAAAACATTTTCAAATTTAAAAAATAGAAAAGAATGGAAACAAAAATCAACCTGTAAATGAACTTTTTATGGAAACAAAAAGATTTCAAACTATACAGTCGTCAAAAATTTAGGATTAAGATATCCCTAGATTCTGTTAATGTGTGTATTATTCAGGCATCGCAATTTATATGACCACAATTGTATTTTGTGTGCAACATCTGCCAAATCTTCACCATATAGGTGTTAAAAATAAGCTGGGTGGATACAAAAACTCGAGTTTCTCATCAATTGTCACACACTTTTTTGAGTTTGTCACTATCAAACTAACAAATGTTTTGCTATTAGTATTAACCGAGACACAACCTTTTTGATACCCCGTAAAGTAAAATTCATAATCTGTCTCATCTAGTGAGTTGGGGGATCAAATGGTTCGTTACTGTTACCCAAAAAAATTTTTGTTAGATATTTAGTTGTTTTTTAATATAGTTCTAATGTAGGATATATTATTATTAATCTTTAAACTATCTAAAACAAAAGTGCAACAAAAAAAATGAATATCAAACAGCAGTCTCTACAAAATTGCTTCAATAGTCTTGGTAACAGCAATGGATTGACCTAGTGGGTTTATTTAAAGCAATCGTCTCTAGGTTTATTATTATTAGCAGAATTAATATTTCAAATTACTTTTCTCTTCAGGTATCTGCAATTATTAGACAAAGTTCATAATCACTCATCAGTTCAGGGTATATGCGAAGTATTACAGTTTGGGAAAAAACAAATATTGGTATTAAATGGGAAAAGGATGCAAGTTTTGCTTTGTGAACCGGACATTGTGGGATACACAATGTCGTTAGATCCTACGGTATACAACTTGTGCAGAGGACTAAAAGCTTTCTTTCAAGAGAATAGAGCAGGAATATTGTTATCAAGGTAGGAAAACTATATCCGTGTCTTACTATAATACTATCTGGCCATTCAGTTAGAATTTCCATTTTATTTTCAATAATCTTACTTGGACTAATACCGACTTTTTAATATAACTATGAGCCAAATTAGTCTTGCCGTTCTCAAGTAATGAGCTTACCGATAAAAAAGTATTCCATGACTTAGTTTATGTGAATTCATTTTATAATTTATTTTAAAACAGGGTCCTCAAATTAGTGATTTGGAAAGATAATGTATGCTATTACATTTTCGACCCAGCCGGAAGAGACTCGAGAGCTTATTCCAACTTTGCTAGCGGCCGTGCAGCTCTCATGAACGTAAAAGATGTCGAATCAGTTGCTCAAGTTCTTTTAGCACGTAGTATTCTAGAAGATCAAAAATTCCTTTTGGCTTCCATAAAAATTTTGAAAATGGCAGACGAGAAATGCGACGAAGATTTCGAATCTGATAAAGAACTCACTCAAGCTGAAAAAGCCATGATGGGATACAGAATTTTAAACGCTCAGTGTGCAATTGTCAATGCTAATATGCATTTAGGGGATCGCTGCTTTGAAGAGGCTAAGTTTAGACAAGCTTTGCCCATAGCCGTGGTCGCGATGACTTACGCAAAAATATCACCACCTAATACCTGGTTTTCGAAAACGTTGGATAAAATAATACGATTAGGCAATAAGTTGTATGTTGATTGCACGGACCCAAAAGTATTAATTGATATAAGTATTGATAATATACCAAATGAAATAATGATAGGTCCCTATGCATGTGAGATAATAATATACAGGGAAAGAGTGAAAGGACAACTTTTCACAACAAAGGAATGCATATTCAATATTAAGACCGGCCTTGAAGATTTGTTTAGTCACGAATATAATAGCGCTATATTGGAGTTCAATAATTACACGCTTGCAGTTTGGAGGCAGAAGGATATGTTCTATATGTTTGATCCTTACCCGCGAACTAGTGATGGCCTGAGAACTTTAGAGCCCGGAAAAGCTTGCTGCAAGATGCTTTTGGATGTAGAAACATTGGCAAAAGCATTTACAGAAAATTGGGATTATTTACCGCCCACAACACAATTCTATCTCCATGCTTTTAAAGTGTTAAAGTTGAAGAAGAAAAATCCAAAGGTATAATTCTTATTGTTTTGTTTTTATTATTATTATCTAGGTATATCGTCGAGTCGAAGAATCGCCAAACTTAAGTAATAAGTGGCAATTGACAGGGCACGCAGATCTGTTCTGGTCGATGGGGACGAAAGGCTCTGAAGTGGTGACCACGTACCGGAAGACGCAGCGTTGGAAGGCCTCCAACAAGGTGGAACGATGACCTGGTCAGGGTCGCGGGAATCTGATGGATGCGTGACGCACAGGGCCGGTCGTTGTGGCGATGCTTGGGGGAGGCCTATGTCCAACAGTGGACGTCTTTCGGCTGATATGATGATGACGATGATGATGATGAAATAGTCGTGTGACACTGAAGTAGTAGTCAGCTCTTGTCAGTGCACAGCTTCGTTCGCAATTAACGAAACAGTCATCAACAACATTTATTTTGATTGGTTAAGAAATAATCTAATTTCAGATTTTATTTTAATTTCAGATACAATTGTACTGTAGGCTTAGCGTCGATGACTTTCCTGCAAGAAAGAAAAAGAAGCGAAATGTGCTGCCCATGAGTAAGGCACTAAGTGACGGACAAGGCGATCAAGCTGTTTTCACTAAAGAAGAAGATGTAGACTCAAAGAACCCTGCAGTAAGTTATTTTAATATTTATTACATCAGCATCTTCCCTTATTAACTAAAAAGTATAAAATTCTTTGCATATAAAGGTACATCTTCTAATATATAAAATTTCCATGTCACAATGTTAGTTACCGTAATCCTCCGAAACGGTTTTACCGATTTTTACCAAATTTTATATGCGTATTCAGTAGGTCTGAGAATCGGTTACTATCTATATTCCATACCCCCCCTAAGTGATAAGGGTTAAAAAAAAATATTTTTATTTTTGGACGATATTTTTTGTTTTTATTTTTTTATAATGTGGCATTAAAAAATACATACAACCCTATTATATTTATACTTTTTTATCATCAACCCCTATTTTTTATAGCAAACAATAATTTATAAGGCAAAATAACGTTTGCCGGGTCAGCTAGTAGGTATTTGATAAAATTGGAAAGCAAACACTGAATTTACTTACAGAATCCAGTAGATGAGGAACAAATGGGTGACATAATATCGTTGGTTGATAGTATACAAGAAGATTACGTACCGCCAGTACCAATGAGGTATAAGAAACCTCCATTTGAACCAATGGAATTTAAAGTAGGTGAGTGTCTGCTGGCGAAAATCTTTTAGTAAATCTTCTTTTTTTACAGCTTTTTACGCTGAAAATTTCATTAAACTTAATTAATTTTTAGGTACACTACTATAGTCTATTCACATGACCCATCTGTCCCACCCGTACGCAAAATACGCGCCTTAGTCGTGGAGTTGCGGACAACAGCCCGTTTACACCTATCCGTCACCGTCTATACCTATAGTCTATTCACGTTAAGAATGTAGTGACTCATCAGTGCAACTACAGAGTCAAAGTGTATTCAGACTGGAGTAATAGTTTTTACCATTAACATAAGAGTGCTTCACCACGGTGCATGTAGCTGGAGCAAATAAAGATGCGGGTTACACGCGTGAGTAATATGCGCAAGCTGCTTGTTCAAGTTACTCGCTTGTACTTGTACATAATGCAAATACCTGGAACAAATAAAGACCCGGGCTACTTGCTCAAGTAGTACGCACAAGTTATTTGCTCGTGGTCAAGAGCTACATATGCATGCTATTCGCGCGGTAGCTTTATGAGTTTAAGAAACTAAACAGCTAAAGAATAAACAATTCACGTAACAGAGAAACAAATTAAAACGCTCCCTATCAGTCTGCTGCATCGCCCTTGCGCACGTCTGAACTTGCAAATGTAACACGCTCAAGTGACCCGCGCGCGCCACAGATTACACAGGTTAGTTGCGCGCAGTTGCGCGAGTTGCACGCATTGATACATGCTCGAGTTTTTAAACGGTAAAGTGTACGATGCATACGATCTGCGCAAGTGCCTTTATATGCGCAAGCTACTTGCACCGTGTAGAAGCACCCTAGTGTAAACTTTTCACAATACAGTATTTTTAATTTTATAATTAATATAATTTATAATTATAATAGCCTTGGCGCCTGTTCTATATGTGTATAATTAGACTTTATGCAAGCAAGTGATGTGATTTTTAATTTTCTATTTTCAGAGCGTTTAAACAAACAAAACACTCTTATTTGTTTATAGTAATATAATATTCCATAACTATCACACAACGCCGTCTAGTCCCAAGCTAGGCAGAGCCTGTGTTATGAGTAAAAGACAACTATTTCTAAATACATACAATAGATAAATTACACCCAGACACAGACAGAACAAATGATCGTGCTCAACACAAACATTTGTCCTGGGTGGGAATCGAACCACGACCTCCGGCATAAAAGTCAGGGCCACTGACTACCTACTAGACCAACAGGCCTACCAGACCAGTCCATAAATGAAGGTTGAAGAAATCTCTACTGTCGACATGCAACTATTTTCAGTTAATTTCATTCAAAATCCCTAGTAGTAGTACATTGTTAAAGCAACGTGCTCGTAAGTAACGGACACAAGTCCAAGCTGTGCAACTTGTCCCGTGACTTCACACGTCCACTGTAGTTATGTGCACAGCTGTTAACTTTAAGTGACTCACATAATAATATGTGGACTGGGTATTAGTGACCAGCTTCAGCTTCCTCCTTATAATAAATAATAATAATTTATTTATTCAAAGACAACTTTTGGTTCACATTATATGTTAGTATCCCTTATTACTATGTTAGTTCAGACATGGTTCAGACGCTTATGTACCAGCTTAAACATTCTCCTTTTGTGGTATTAGTGACCAGCTTTAGCTTCCTCTTGTAGGTATACTGTCTCCCAAGATACAGGTTTTTGCCTAGTTTGGGAGACAGCAGGCTATTTTGAATTAATTGTTTCTGTTCTAGTTACTAAGACCTGATTTATGGTTGTGTTCCAAATAAATTATTTTATTATTATTATATTATATATTAGGGGTATTAGTGACCAGCTTTAGCTTTCCACCTTCTGTCCGGGTATTAGTGACAAGTTTTTGATTGCTCCTTCTCTGTGGGTATTAGTGACCAGATTTAGTTTTCCTTCCTCTGCCCGGGTATTAGTGACCAGATTTAGTTTTCCTTCCTCTGCCGGGTATTAGTGACCGGATTATATTTCCTTCTTCTGACCGGGTATTAGTAACCAGTTTTTGAGTGCTCCTTCTCTGCGGGTATTAGTGACCAGCTTTAGCTTTCCTCCTTTTGATCTGGGTATTAGTGACCAGCTTAAACATTCCTCTTGTTGGGAGTTTAACTGATATTTCGTTACTTTTAAGAATAATTGCCTTTTAATTTTTTTTCTTACTTTCGGATACTGCAAAAAATATTTTTGAAGAAAGCCTACTGTAAAAAAATTAGAATAACTTTGCATCAGGTGCAGAGCCTACTTGATTTTTGAAATACGTTAATGTATTACATAATTTTGTTTGTTATTAGGTACCACGCAATATAGCTATATACTACTCTGTCAAGAAAGTACCGGTTAAAGATCAATAATACACAAAATGTCTGTTATTCATCCAAATTTATTTTATCACCTTCAAAGTATGCTCCTTTAGAAACGATACACTTGCGCCAACGAATAATCCATTCATCAAAACATTTTTTAAACGCTGCTTCCTGAATTGAGTTCAGTTCTCGCCGCGAATTCTCCTTTATGTCTTCTATCGATTGAAAACGGGTGCCACGAAGTGGTAATTTGAGTTTAGGAAAAAGAAAAAAGTCAGCAGGAGCCATATCTGGTGAATATGGTGGTTGCTGGATGGTATTTGTTGAGTGTTTGGTCAAAAATTCGTTTACAATGATAGCCTTGTGCGAAGGCGCATTGTCGTGGTGCAAAATCCAAGAATTTTCTAGTCAAAGAAAACAGTCAACATGACTTTGACTTTTGATCGACTTTGGCGTGGTTTTTTCAGTTTCGGATCAGTTGGAAGGCGCCACTCCGAAGCTTGTTGACTAGTTTGCATGTCAAACTCGTAAACCCACGTCTCGTCACCAGTAACAATGCGTTTCATGAATGTTGGGTCCGAACTGACTCGTTCTAGCATGTCCTCAGCGACTTTCATGCGATTGAGTTTTTGGAGAAAATTCAGATCTTTTGGGACTAGCCGAGCAGCAACATGTTTCATACCCAAATGATTAGTTAAAATGGTACGGATCGACTCGTGAGATACAGAAATTTCGGCGGCTATCTCTCTCAGAGTTGAATGGGGATTTTCAGTCACTATTTCCTTCAATTTTGCGATGTTAACTTCAGTTGCAGACGTTGACGGCCTACCAGAGCGAGGCAAATCTTTCATCACATCTCGACCGCTTTTGAACGCTTTGAACTACTCATAAGCACGAGTTTTTGATAAAGTCGATTCACCGTAAGCCTTCTGTAACATTTTCAGTGACTCCGAACACGAAATTCCATTGGCGATGCAAAATTTAAGACAAACTCTTTGTTCGATATTTTTGTCCATTATGAAATTCGCAATACACACTATATATGATATTACTAAAACCAGCACTGTATTTAATATAAATAACAGATGCAACTCAAACTCCGCGCCAAAATGGAAAACAGTTGTGCCAATCTAACAACTACAAAAAAACAAAAATTTGAATTTGGAACCATAAGCAAATCATCCATTCCCGATACTTTTTTGACTGAATGTACTATTAGTCTCGATATTTATGTAACTAAAAATATGCAGAAAAGGCTATGTATTGTTTATGTTTTTTTGACATTGTTTATGAAAACATAAACAATGGTTTGACCAACGTTTCATCAATATCTGTATTGACGTAATTTTACCCCTCAAAGGCAGCCCGGGTATCGCCACTGATCGGAACGCCCGGAGGACACGGTAGTAGAGCACACAGTTGAGGTGTGCCCTGCCTGGGTGGAGCATCGCCGTGCCCTCGTGGGGGCGATCAACAGCAGAGACCTCTCGCGCCGGGCCTTGGTTCAGGCCATAGTCCGGAACGAGGAGTGGCAGGCGCCTAGGTCGCCTCTTTCTGCGAAGCATCAGGCAACGGCGCTCACGCTGCCGCCGCCTGGATTCCGATCCCGATTTCCGGCCACCGTAGGCGCGGGTTTACGGACGGCGAGCAATGGGCAGCTGGCTGTCCGACCGTCCGGTAGCTGTCCGGACATGAGCCCAAGTTGTCAACGGCGCGCACTGTTCCTGCGCGCCTCAAGGAGTTGTCTGTAACAGCAGGGGCCCAGCTGGGTCGAAGCCTACTGGGGCCAGGGTTAGTTTCGAGAGGTAGCTCAGCCCCGGTATGAAGGCACTAAGGAACGGGGTGGTTTTTAAGTTAGTATAAGTCTGACACTATCTCTCGCTCCGCCCAAGAGCCGGGGATGTCATTTGATGATTTTCCCACCAAAAAAAAAACCCTCAAAGGCACGTTGTGTTACATTGGTTTCTTTTTATAACCACCCGGTAATACGAGCCTTACTTTATAACCCGCGGACAGAAATAGGACTTGAGTATGTATTTATACTTGATTCAATTAGAAAATAATATTTAATTCTGGGCCTATGACGTGCCTACTTACAATTATACGATGTGAGAGAGAGATAGAGCTATGAGGTATACAGGACAAATAACATTATCCCTTTCATAGAACGGAATCGTGATGAAATTGCCACGTCATGTAGGTATAGGTACTACGGCTTTAAAAATTAGATAATTCGTTGAAGGCGGTCGTTTATTACAAACCTACGTTATGGTTCGTTTTGTGGCTAGATGTAGTAGGTATTTTATGGCAACACTAATGGGCGTGTACATGTTTCAGTGAACTTGGACTCGCCCACGGTGTCGGTGACGCAGGTGGTACCTCCATGGCCGAAACCCCGCGACAAGACCAATGAGCCCATCGAGCCCGACCCCGACCCAGAACCTTCACCGCCGCCCACGCCTCAGCCAATAATGGTGAACCGATTGTTAATTTATGACTCCCTAGTACCGTCTCCAACCATTTTTCCAATCTCTTGCAAGAGAGCTTCTTACACATTTATTATATCTTACTTTGTTTTAAAACGGTAATTTATCTATGAAAGCTAACCGCTGTGAAAAGTGATCATTTTCTTTTTTAATTTTATATACTTATAGCAGATTTTTTCAATTTTAGTGATCCCTTGTCTCGACTAAAATATTATGAACTGAGTTTGACAGCGATATCTGGCGCTTGCAATCAGTCCATAAAGTGCCGCTGAAAAATTCATCAGAGCAGAACTTAATTTAATCTCCAATCCCCACGTCCAAAAAGACAGTTTCAAACACATGCTCTTGTAAAGTAGCTCTTTCGACACCGCTTTTAGATTCACAATGCAATGAATATAAACATGCGTGATTTTGCCATTCCCCCCCCCCTCCCCACATTATCTGTTGGTCTCAAATTATGCCAAAGATACCCAGTCAAAGTTTTTACTTTTTTCGAGTAGCAGCAAAAACACTTGATTTCTTTTTCTACCTATAAATTTGTTCAAATAAGCTGTCCACCTAAATAAGTAAAATATGATTAAAGGTAGGTAGAACTACACGCACATTATCATACACCGACGCGCCCACATCGGCGTACATAGCATACATGATGTATGGCAACTAGACTAGTAGAGCTACATTAGATCCACATCACGCGACGTCGTTCTACAGTGCGTTTCACTTAAGACGTTCCTTTGGCGTAATGTTGGCTCCCCTGTCTGTCTACATAAAAAAGAAGGGAAAAAGGAAAGAGTTGCCTACTCTACCAAAATTGTTCCCCGAAATGCGAAACGAAATCGATTTTAACGGTAGTTGCACCACTTTTTGGAGAATTATGAGAGGAATGGGATTTTATTTAAAAAAACAGGTCTAAAAGGACGTTGTTATAGAGAGGAACGATACTGTGGCGTGGCGTTTTCGTTATTTGAAAGATTGCAATTGCCCAGCGCCCTATACTTTATTCAAAAATAGTTTAATAAAAAAACAAAAATTGTTAAAAGTAACGAAATATGAGTTAATCTCCCTAATATAAAGTAATTTAATTGATAAAAATATTGTAACACTGTTTTTCCGTATTGCCAACATTACGGCAAAGGAACTTCTTAAGTGAAACGCACTGTACGTACAAGCCAGGCGTGGTCCACGTGTGCGTCAGTCTATTGTAGTTCTAGCTAGATAAAATTACCTAATGTTAAATATTTATTTTCAGCCGGCGGAAGGTGCAGAGGTGAGCATTATTCCGAATTTATTGTTTTATTATAAAATCATCAAATTGTTCAATCATCAAACACTGGTCAAATTGTTTTTTAAGTTTTTATGGAGAATTTGAATTTAGAATCCGTTCGATCGACAGCGTGATCAAAAATTGTTTTTAGTTTTTAATTTTAATTCCTAATTCCAATAGCAAAAAAATCGAACTCTTATTTTCTAAAACCGTTTACGATATTGTCAAATTGCTATTATCCTTTGCGGTGGTGTCAAGAACTTGGCAGCAATAACTAGCATCCTGCATCCGTCATTATGATATTACAGGAAGAAGAAAAGGCAGAAGAGGAAGAAGACGAGGAGATGAGAGAAGAGAGGCTTCGGAAGAAAGCGGAGGAAGAAGAGGCGCGTCGTAAGGCAGAGGAGTTACCGCCACCGCTCCCGCCACCGCCGCCCTCGCCGCAGCCCGAACCCGAAGAACCTCCCGTATGTCTACATTATCAACAAATATAATAATAATAATAACCGAACCGATGTCCCGGGAGATTTTTTGTTCTTCATCTCCGGCTTGCCTTTACTGGCCAGCTGTAGTGAACAGTGACGAAAAATAGAGCTCCCACCTCTCCCTTGCCTTTAGAGGCTGGCTTAGGTGGAGATTCGCAAGAGCAAATGTGTTTTTGAGAAGGATGTATAACCCGGTAGACCGGTAAGGTGCTGGTAGGGATCTTTTCTTTTTCTTCTCTCATGAAAATTGTCTAAAGGACCTCTACCGAAGTGCAAAATAGAGTTAGCCTTTCAGCATTTCTTTGGGAGATATGGCCATTCTAGGGTAATGTTTTGGGAACACATTCATTGTACAGCTAAGGAGTGGAATTCCCTGCCAGAGTCTATTTTTCCTGATGGCTACAACCCGGAAATCTTTAAGTCAAGAATAATAGGTTACTTCTAGGTAAGCGCGTTCCATCGTTGACCGCTTCGTCGCTTTCCATCAGGTGAGATAGCGGTCAAGCTTAAACCTATCAACAATAAAAAAAGTCCTTCGTTATGATTGTAAGGACATTCGATAATATTTAAATACTATATCGGAATACAGTCTTAGTTGCATATTCAGAGTATGAAATTGCCCAATTTCTAATCGTATTTAAGGGATGAACCCAACATTTATACGCTCTCTTCTAAAGGTTCATACCAGCTATCACTTCTATCGGATCTATTACGACCACGCCGTATAAGCGTTGGCAGTCGACTGATAATCTGCCACTGAATATTCAATGTGGCTGCAATGTTTAATAACGGATTGACTGCCGAATTTCCTTTAAGTGTAACGCTGGCCTTAGGGTTGCAGTAGACATATCCTCGGATTTCTAATTTAAGCATTTGAATTTGAGTATTTCTCTAGCCTAAAAACAGTTTGAGACATTGTTAGCTTGAAATACTCAATTCAGAAATCTGCTGTATGTTTTTACCTACATATGGACCTTTACTTTCTCTTGTAGCTGGCGGCACCAATGCATGAAGTGGTACAACAGCCAGAAGTAGAAGACGAACTCCAAATCAAAGGGCCGGTTAAAGTTGATCGCCACGTTCTTCTCACAGAAGACGCACAGAGACGCTTCAAACTGCGAAGGATACGAAATAAAATATCCCCGCCGCTCATGGAGGATGAACTTGAAGTTACCCCCGAACAAGAGCTCGAGAAACCGACTAACTTCAGAGACTTGCCTGATTCTTCACAAATTATTAGAGGATCAAGCACTGTTACAAAGCCATCAGAGCAAGCAACTATTGATAAACTACCGTTTGGTGCCATCATGGCGATAGTAACATCTTACAAATACTCTATTCATTCTTGGACCCCCGCTATTGTGGATTTTGTTGTAATGACCGCTTTAAAACTGTATGATGCCAAACATCAGAAATTTCAAATGGCTCCTGCACATGTTATACCTAAGATTGCACTTGGACATCAGGTTTGTTTCTATTAGGCATGTAATTAACTTTAACTTGGTAATACAGTCGATACTTGTGCAGATATCTACAGTTACGTTGCTTTTATTGACAGGCATATCATGCCCATATTGATGTGGTGGACGAAGGTGCTACCTGGCAGCTTGAAAGTATATTGGAGCAAAGATTTTTCACCAAACATGATAGAGGCATGATTACAACGTCTGCGTACAGTTGTGCAATTTTCAAGAAAAATGGGCTTTATTATCTGTTTGACGGCACTCCTTGTACTGCCATGGGTTTGAGAGATGTCGGCAGAGAAAGTAAAGGAAGGGCTTGCTTCCTACGATTTCGTACAGTGCATGACCTTGCAACCAGGTAAATTATAATATTTTAACATGCATTCTAATGGTGCCGCATTTAATGTCATAGATATTATGACATTCTTCATTTTTACCGACAATCGCTTGCCGCCGCGAAAGATAATATAGGTAAGTATTGTAGGGATCTAGCTCTGATAGGCCTTAGGTACGAGTATCTAGTGTATGGTCGTCGCAGTAATAACTTACATTTTCTTTCAGTTTCAATAAAATTACATTCCACTCAAAAGTCACTTCATTACTGAAAAACAACACAATTCATTTTTCTATGCAAAATCCTTAAAAGTAATTTATCAAGCCAGTACGCTAGGTATTAATAAAACAACTGAATGCGATCTCCTTTCCATATCACAATATCATATTTAAGCAGATTTAAGCTTGAAATTTTTAAGAATCTCATAGTTTGATAGTAAAATACATACCAGTAGCGTTTAAATCGCCAAATTCCCGCAGTAAAAAAGTTAAAACTCCCAGGTATTAGACTAACACATTTTTTTTTAATTTGCGCGACAGAGTAAACGAAATATGCCTCCGTTCCATTTTTTTATACTGATCGATTGTTGGTTAGAAAGAAGTACAACCTACCTAACTTTTACCGAATCTTCGCATATATCACACAAAAATAATACGTTATAGATAGATACGGTCGGAAGATACTTGTGTGTTTGGTAATATTCAAATAAGGAATTCTTGAGAGGTAGAGGTTTTATTACTTGAGTTGAGATATCTGAATGAATCCAGACATCTGGGGAGTCTAGGGTTCATATAGTTAATAATGATCTGAACTTTATTAGCATTTTAAATACATCCGTATTTCCACAGAATTAATTACAATAAGGATGGAAGAGCAGCTGATCAACAATTTATCATTAGTAGAATATTAGTCAGAAAACTTCTAAAAGAACCTCGAACCAAATTGCCTGAAGACCACGACTATGCAACTGGCCAACCTAAGTCGCTCAAATCTAAACAAGTTATTTTAGATTCTGAAAAAAGCGCTGAGAAAAGACGGTTAGATGTGAAAGAAAAGAAGATCCAACCTGAGATCGGTTACCAACTAGTCGATGGTATTTACAGAATAGGTGGAACTACTGCTCTCAACAGGTCTTCAGGAACTATCAAGCCTTGTCACTTCGTTTGTCTCATTGCAATGTTAATGGCAACGATGCATCCCATCAAAAAGTGGGAACGTATCATGATTGACGTATGTATCGAAAAAGGTCTAGAAATATACGGAAAAGCTACAAATTTGAATCCTTGCGAAAAGAGAGTTATTAAAAACGTTATTCTGAATGGGAAATTCGTAAATGTCAACATTAAGAAAATTTTAGTTGTTAATGAAAATGCTGAGAAAAAACTGGAGCAATACTTAAAAGCAGTACTGAGAAGGCTACGTTACGTCATAGTAAGATTCCCTCCATGCAACTTGGTGATTTGTCAAACAGAAGGACAATATCACCTCTTCGACCCTTACCCGCCACCACGTGAAACACCTGAGGATGTCGTTGAAATAGGTAAAAAAGATCCGAAAAAAGATAAAAAGAAGGAACCGGTTGAGCCCGTGAAAAACGAGCAAGATTACACCAAAGTGGCGACTTGGACACTATATCGCACTATTGAAGGTGTGATTTGTCGAATAAGGAAAATGGTACCAGGGAAAACATCGGATAGCCCTGAATTTTACACCTTTGAGTTAACATCCATAAAGAATGCACCTCGGCACGCTGCTTTATACTATAGATTAAGTCCACTTTTCAAGCCTGATATAAATCCAAACACACCATATTTGAAAACTAGAAGACCACGGCTATCCGTAGTAGATGAGAAAATGTACTGGTTGAGTATTTGCACGATACCGTGGTCGCGAATGAATACCGAGAACGACCTAGGCTTCCCTCGAAAAACACCTCGAACTATGTGGAACGATTGGGACATTGAATTCCCAGGCGATCTGTATTCTCTATGGGGATCTATACATCCATTGGATGACAGATTTGATGAACCACTCCGCGGTAAACAATACCTTGCGACAAGCGCGGTTGCTATTGGAATGACTCATGCATGTCAAATTAGTGCTTGGACTAGTGGCTTCATAGATGGAATAGTCGTTGGTGGTAATACATATCACCAAGAGTGTATGAAAAAAATAGGAGCCAAACCTAATTATGAAATTAGTCTTACCGATTTAGAATCCAAATTCGATGGAATGTTCCCATTCTCATTTTCCTTTAAATTTGAGAAAATAATATTTGGTTTTGTATATAATATTTATCCTGATCGATTTAATTTGAGTAAGGCGTTGGTTTATTTCTTTGAAAATGATAAAAATGAAGCTGGTATACTCACAAGTCCCGGTAAAAACTTGGCGTTTGGAAAAATCGGATATTCATACTTTATGTTCGATTGTCAAACTTTTGGCGCGCCGATATTCAGCCCAGGCCAAGGAGCTGCGTACATGTTGAAATGTGAGAGCCTGAACAGACTTATTCACTGCATGACTTTAACTTTAAATATTCGAACCCATGGGCAACAATTTCATTTATTCAGTGCAGCAGTAACGGTGGGCGAAAAAGCCTATGAAAAGAAGAGTGCTAAAAAAGAGCCTCCAAAACCTACAACGGAAACAACAGAGCCTGATAAAAAAGCCGCTGCTAAAACAGAATCTGGTAAAACATCCCCTGATAAAGGAAAATAAAGTTATGTCCTACATATTTTGGTGCAAATTTTATTTATTTACCCCAGTTCCAATTGTTTCAAAAGGCTTACCTATTTGATTTTAATCAGATTAGGTATGTAATATTATAAAGGTGAACGTTTACGAGTGTGTTGTGTGTAGGTGTAGGTATTCAATGTTTGTTACTTCTTTTTTTATTCTTTTATAAATTTAGGGACTTTTGGTCACAGTAAGACCACGCCAGCCCCATCGTAACCTAATACAAGTAAAGCTACCTTGAATCTTATCTACTAGGTATTAGGCCTCTAAAACCTTACTCACTAATTTACAAACGGTGACAGCTGCGTTCTTTACGCTTAAACAGCTGATCTGATTTGGATGAAATTTGGCACACGAGTAGACAATGTCCTAGAATAGCACATAGGATACCTTTGTCCCGAGAGTATATTCCTTTGCGACAATTTTTAGGGACCTCCAAAAGGAAAAAACTGAACCCTTATAGGAGCACTTCGTTGTCCGTCTGTCTGTCAAGACCCTTTATCTCGGGAACGCGAGGAGATATGAGTTAAAATTAAAACCATATAGGTACTCAGGTCGCACGGTCTCTTGAAGTTAAGAGAAAAAACTCAAACTTCTAAGTTAACGAAATAAGAAGATATAGCTGTTTATATCGCAAGAATTATATATAGTAAAAGGTAAAATGGGGTGAAAAGAAACTCGGGGGTTAATAGAAACAAAACATCAAAGGGTAGGTATTTTCACGATATTTGAATCAGTATATTACGATGATATCTTGTTTCCACAATTTTTTAATAATGTTTAGATTTTGGAATAAAAAAAAGTTTTGCTCTAGTGTCCATAGTTTATCCTGTACAGATGGGCCCTCAATCCTCTATGTGAGTGTATCGCTGGGCTATCTTTATAGCTCGTTTACAAAGTCCAAAAGCTTTTTCCACTGCTCTAAGCTGGTATAAAGCTTACTTTAACGCCGTTATTATTGATAAATTATTGATATTCTCTACTCGAAAATGGGGGCCAATATCTGAAACTATTTCCTTGGGCAATCCAAAACATGCAAAGGTACGAAGCACCTTTACGACAGCACTAGCTGTGTCTCGTGGCATTCGGACGGCGAGCAATAAGTAGCTCATCGTCCGACCGTCCGGTAAGCGTCCGGACTGAGCCCAACACGTCGACGGCGCGTAATGTTCCAGGCGTGCTTCAAGGAGTTGGTGTCAAGCAAACCGTAGGGGCCCAGCATGGTCGATTAAGTCTACTGGGGCCAAGGATTTGTTTCTGAAAGGAAGATTCGGCCCCGGTACAAAAAATAACGAAGGAACAGGAGTAGGTTTTTAGTCAGTAAAAGTCTGACACTATCTCCCGGTAAAAAAAAAAAGTAGGCTGTAAAAAAGTGGATAAATAGTTTTGTCGCCAAAATTTATAAAAAATCAATATAGAGGTGATCCTGAGGGCAATGGCCTTTAATTCATGAATCCCCAAGCGACCACCGGTGGCCGCGCATCTATTGTCTTACTATTGTGTCTCTAATTGACGGTATCTGAAGGGTTAATATCGGCTGCCTTTTTTTTTTGAGGCAAGAAAACATCAATATACATTCTCCTATACTGGACGGAGAGTGAGACAGACTGTCAGACTTTTATTGATACTAAAACTCTCCTCCTTCATTTGCCCCTTACGTCCCAGGGCCATATTAAATTTAGCACGCCAGACTATTTCTACCTTAAAGAGTGGCCACAGAAGCGTCATGGCGTCCTCACTTTCCACTTAACGCAGGTCCTCACCAGAAATTAGAATTTTTGGATTCGGCAGTAAATAACGTCCGGGTGTCAAAATTGAGTGGATCACCCGGAGATTAAGGTGAACCTTACGATGGAAGTCTGCCCTGCAACGGCGGAGAACCGTAGTATTGTCGTCAATTTAGAATCAGAATCCTGGTTGAGGTCATGGGGCCAGAGGGAATGGACAGCAGTCACCTACTACGGTGAGCAAGGTGGCTGAAACCGTGAGAGAGAGTAAATCCTCAAACAGTCAAACCCCTCCAACGACCCAGGCGTCATGAGTAATTGATCATTTTTGGGTATTTAAATTACCCGTTCATTCGTCAGAATTTTTATTTGACTGACGTTCCCATGCATAAAACGAATGTTTTTCTTTAGAGGGAACTACTCCCCCAAGTCATTTGGCACGACATCACCTGCATTTCTGGCCCTGGTACAGCCTTCAACCAATGTCGCATTTGTTTCCGTCGCTTCCATGGCCATAGCTATCGTCAAGGCTTTGTCAAAGCCATGACGATCCCGGAGATTTTCTGCCGTCCCGAAATCCACAGTTTTTACTAAGGTTTTTTTAACTCAACTTCATATACTGCGTTGGCGCGTTCCCGGGTCTGGGTGTCTTTATGTACGTGAGTTAACATATTTGTGAATGCACCCACGATACAGGAGTAGTTCCTTGTATCGGCAACATTTAAAAAAATAGCGGTAGGTATGTAGGAGCGACCATCGTAACCTAACGCCATATTCGCGGCGGTCTGTGCGGGTCGCCCGAAGGACACGGTCGAGCATACAGTGGAAGTCTGCCCCGCTTAGGAAGAGTACCGCCGTGTCCTCGTGCAGGGGGACTGCGGCGGCAACTTCTCGCATCCAGCTCTCGTCATGGTGTCGAACGAGGGAGAAAGGGAACCAATCACTTCCCCCTAGGAAGCATTAATGCGAGCGAAGTAGATGGCCGCAACCATGAGGGAGCGAAACATCCTCACGTCCTAGCCGCCGCCATAGAAGTCGATTCACAGACGACGGGCAGTGGATATCATGCCGTGCGGCTGTCGCGGTAAGGACCACACCGTTGCTTATTTCGTTTATCCACCCTAAGGTAAACACGTGTAAGGAAACTCTGAAACGCGTGTCCGTCATTACAACCTGAACTCGCCCTGCGGTGAGAAGTTTATATATATGATGTCAAACCTCATAAAAATCGTGTAGTAGCTTAAGCGTCGGAACAATCGTTCAATTAGAATCGTATCTTTGACATACGTGTTTACGATGGTCTTGGTCTGGGTTCCGATTATTGTATAGCCGGAACCCAGATCAAGACCATCGTGAGAAACTTGCAAAATGCAAACGAGCGATGGAGAGAAGTAACTATATTAGGAATAAAACTAGGGGATAGAATTCATCATCATCAATCAGCCTTTTTAATGTACCCACTGCTGGGACTCAGGCCTCCTCTCTAGGAGAGGGAATGGGCCGTAAACCACCACGCTGGCCCAGCGCGGGTTGGTGAATGTCACATGTCTGCGAATTTTTGGTTTTTTAGGACATACCGATTTCCTCACAATGTTTTCCGTGAAGGAAACTTCACCGTTTTGAGAGTAGTGGTGATGAAATAAATTACACAATGTAATGCGCCTGTCTGGGTTCGAATCCGCGACCTACAACTCATAAGTGCATTACCACTCGGCCACCACTGCTCTCCAGGGATAAAATTAGTAATGAGGAAATAAGGAAAAGAAATAATGTTTCAGACATCCTGACCAGAATTGACCATCTGAAATGGGGCTGGACAGGTAACATGACTCAATGCGCGGCCAACAAATGGAGCAAGCAAGTGACCCTGTGTGGTATCCAAGAGATGACGTCAGAAAATAGGGTCGCCCAATGAGAAGATGGGATGACGAGATCCGCCTGACCTTGGGTCCATATTGGATAGGGGTGGCAGTGGACAGAGTCCAGTGGAGGCAGTTGGAGGAGGCCTATGCCAAAAGGCACACCGGACGGAGTGACATACTATAACAGCCACACAAAGAATATTGTATCCCGAAGTTTGGAAATAAATGGCTATTTTATTATATATTTATGTTATTATTTATATTGTACCTACTGGACGTCAAAAAATCGTACATATGTACGCATATATGTTGCTTTTACAACAATACTCACCATATTGTAGAAACCTCTCCACTATGGAGTTCTTAATCGGGTTGAGACACGACACACCGTCCATAACATTTCTCCTGATTTATGAATATCTTTTCAAATAAAAATATACTGCACCTATATAACAGAGGTAGTGTAGGCGACTACGGCGACGTGGAGAGGATCTGGAGCGGTGGTATTCGGGCCCGAAACCATTGTTGGTCCCCTGTGGTCAGCTGTGCAGTTGGCTACGTGTACACACACATACAAGCAGAGCGCTGGTGGTCATCGACACCAGAATGCAGGCAGGCCAAGGAGGCTATGCCACACCTCAACAAAGCTTCCCAAAAAATCTCATGAGACTGGCAGTGTGTGCCCGGTGCCAACCAGGTTCAGGTGTTGGTGACACCGTATTAACTCACAGTTGACTATGGCTTTGTAGACAGCTGGTTATGATTATTGCAAGCACTCAAAATGCCTCAATAGTGCTTGTGCAGTACTCCTACTGCAAGCACTATTGACGCATTATTACTCAAACAGCACCTTGGGGGCTACCTTAGTTAACTTGGTATGTTGTCCATCTATGACCACTCTATCATTATTATTTTGAAAATGAGCGAGCCAAAAATACATTTAAGTTTGACATTAAAAGAATGTTGAAAATTTTTAATTACCTATGTCCCCAAAATCCTAGAGATGTGGTCTGATACAAACCTACTGTAAATATTGATGCTGAATTCACTAGGTAGATTACCTACGTACTAAGTATAGGTTGTGAAGTAGTGTTTTAGGGTCAACTCACACCGCAAGAGCGGCGAAGGGCAGCTAAGCGCAGTGACCCACTCGGTAGAGAAGGCTCCGTTTATGGAATTTGCCGGATTTCCACGGCGCCGTGGGCATCCGCACGACTCTTTCGAGTTTCTCTTGCGATAGTAAGTATGATAGTAATGAAAATAAAGTTAAAACTCATATGACACTGAAACTGCACTCAGCTTCGCTGCGCTTCGAAGCTCTTTTGGTGTGAGTTGAGCCTTAAAGCCGAGGCAATCATGAAAATGAAAAGGGTTAGCACCGGTATTGAAAAACATTGTTCTACTTAACTCTTTTTGAATATATTTAAAATTAAATATTTCCTAGCTACATATTAAAACTTGCTAATTTGATTTAAAGTAAAAAAAAGTGGTGTGAGTCACAGAGGCACAGATCAATGATTAAAATGAATGTAACATGTTCATTTTATCAGTGATTTTATTATAACTGTAAAAATCTTATACATAATGTACTGTGTGTGTTTCCATGCATTCAAATATAAGTTTTATCACTCTCAGGGTATTACTCAAGATCAGGTAAATTTTCATCATCAGAGTCTGTTTCTAAGTCATCGAATGAGGGTTTATCAGCCTTGTCACCGCCGCCGCCACCCATAGACCGGAGCATCTCTTCTATGTCATAGGAGTTGCCACCACCATTCTCGTCTTCATCATCTTCGTCTTTCCATTTATTGAAATCTACCTTGAGGTAATGAGGCTTTTTCTTGTCCTTTGTTAGTGATGGCCAGTAGGAAGAGTCTTTCTTTTCTTTGCGAAGAATCATTTCTATACACCTGCCTTTATTTACGAAGGCGCTTGTTTCCGGGATCACCGCATCGTATAATGGTATAGTTACCTCGTGTACTTTATTGTCTGACGCGTTGATGCCGTTGAAGTAAACTGAGTCTTTTTCTATTTTAATAGTCGGGTTTTTAGATTCGATGCTAAACGTGAGAAAAACGTCTTCTTTGCGCTGGGCCCACAATACGGGAGGAGGTACTGATCCTTCGCTAGACATGTTTATATATGTGGCACTGTAAATGGGTCGTGCGAAGAAATGTTATAATGAACTTTAACTTCTAGACTAGATTCACTATTCGACTCACGAAAATTGATAGTCTTTCTATGCCGCCACTGCCTCGCCGCACCGATTCATTTATGGAAGACCGATGGCACAGATTAAATATTTAACCTCTATGAAAAATCTTTGCTCAGAGAACTTGCTCGACTAAAATTCAATAACATTTTAGGCGATTTTTAATTTAAAAAATGTAGTTTGTGGGGTATAATAGGGTAATAAGGGTCTACTTTATTCAAAAATAGTTTTAACAGTTTCGAAAGAAAATAAAAATCAACTATAAGGCAATTGTTAAAAGTAACGAAATAAATATCAGTTAATCTCTCTATTATTAATAATTTCATTACTAAAAGTACAGCAACACTGCCTTTCCGTATTGCCAACATCACGCCGAGCGGCCGAAGGGACTTGTTACGTGAAACGCAATATACATTGCACATAGGAAAAAAAGGAACAAAAATAAAGTTTTCTGCTACCATTATTATATAATTGGGTTCTTTCAAATAATTTCAGTACTTACGTAGTACACTAACAAATAATAGGTAATCCAGAAACATTTCTATTTTACTTACATCTACTTAATATATTTTTAAGCTTTTGTAACTACAGCGATTGACAACTCGATAGATGGTTATAAATATGATTTAATGGATCGGAAAATTTTATTTTATGTCACCTAATTAATTAGTAAGTAAGTACTTAGGAGTAAAATCACAGCTTTACTAATTATTTAGATAGTATAATAGACAAAGTTAGGTAATGCAAATTAAAAATATACGTATCTCCTTAATTTGTATTTTAATTGAACATTTGTTAGCCAACTTGCAACGAAATGCTTTGTACTCTACCAGAGGCCTTTCCATGAGCTCTTAACGCGATCCATTTGACGACTTAAACTGAAGTGGAGCTTACCGTTAAATTTTGATCGTTTTAATCCCGTAGAGGGTTGAACCGGTGCATGAAACACTATCGATTTGTAAAGATAAAATAAATTACTTTTTTTTATATCTCGAACCAATTCTTGCACGAGTGATTAAATAATGCAAACCGTTAGTAGGCAGGCACCATTACACAATAACAACAATGATGCGTCCGCCTAGTGTAATGACGGAAAATCACCTTTGATCGTATGGCCATATCATGAGACGGGACAAAGACCATGTAATGAAAATTGCATTAAGCTTGCCAGAACAAAAGCGAGGTAGAGGACACCCGCCATCGACCTGGTGGTCAAACATCGAAAGAGACCTTTAGAAAGCCCAATTGCCAAAACCGACAACCCAGGACAGACAACCTGGCACCGTAGAGTGAGGAGACCCGACCCCAGATAACGGGAACAGGGACGGAAGAAGAAGATGCGTTCGCCTAGTCATCGTGGACTCACAAAAAATAGCCAATCCTAGATCAAACTCCGCCCCGAAACCCTATTTGATTGGCAATGCAAAAGGCGCGCGCCCCGCGCTCTAAGGAGCGCAGGAGTGACAGGTCATGGAATAATTCAGTTTCTCTTAAGACGTCATCGACCTCATCGATGTGTCGTCGCGTGAAAATAATGGCATCTTGGAATTAAGTGTACTCCAATGGTGCAATTTTACGCAATCGCGGATCTTGATGCACAGGCGGCTCGACGTCTTTACAGTGCCAACCACTTGCAATCTTTGCGTTAAACGTGCAGTCTAACTAATGATGATTCAGAGGTGATTATTTACAAATTATTTACGATAAGAGTTCTGTTTTAACAGTCGCTAAGTGTTAAATAAATAGAAATACAAAGGCGATTTAGGTATGTAACAGAACTTTAAAAAAAAAAATCATATAATGATTTAAAAAAAAAGTTCCGTTACATAATTTTGATTCCACATTTTTAAATACGTCATAACTAGCAGGCCTGTAGAGCTATCTACCGCTTTTAGTATAATGATTTTATTGGGTATGTTTTAGGCACAAGTCCTAACTATCTCGTGGCGCTTGCGAGCATTTTGCGAATATAACCATATCACTTGATGTTTTTTTTTAATTTTTAAAGTTACATCGCTCTACAAGCTTGGGATGAATAGTATTTTGTAAAACTACCGGTTCAAAGAATTAAAACGGTCATAATTTAACGGTGTATAAATTATACAGCTCCAACCTTCTTTCTCGCTCCCACGCCGGACCTTTTAACACTCATGAAGTGTTAAGGCCCCAGAGTAGCACATAAAAGTGTGTATGTTATCAAAACTACAAATTGATTTTAAAATGCATTACCTATGAGCCTTAACTCACACTGGCGCGAAGTCAAAGCGTCACGTCGCGTCCTGTTATTCAAGCGATGCACAGTGCTGGACCAGTTTAGAGAACTTTGCATATTCGTGAATGATGCTGGTGCTCACTGAGCGCAAACAACGCACGGCGGGTGACGTACGAAACCACTCACCTCTGACCAGTAACCATAACCAAGTTGATAATTTGCAATCGTTAACGCTAGTAGAAAACTTCAAAACGTCCCGTACATTTGAAGGTTGAATAACGTCATCTCAACGCTCAGTCACGTGGTCAGAATAAAAGATACGGGACCGTGACCCACTCGAGGCGTTCAACGCAAGCGAAACGGTTGTAACTTGGCTAGGGGGGCAGGCAGATCGTCGACGCGCGAATCAACGTTCGTAATACCTTACTAATGGCAAAATAGAGATGAATATGTTATAGGCGAAAAAGGTAACGCATCGCGACGAGGCGACGCTTCGACTATGCTTTAGTGTGAGTTGAACTTTAGGTAAACACGTAAAATTTATACTCTTTTAGATCACAAACAGTATTTTAAAATAAAGTCACAATTTTTTTTAACGTTGATTTAAAAACGATCATCAAAACTCAGTTTAGATGGAATAATAATAATCATTAGCAGTTAAGTATCATAATTATTATAGTCAAGGCGCGTACTTTCTTACTATCTAACTAGTTTATTTCTTTAAATTACTTATTACTACCTGGCAGTTATTTATGGACATTTGAGGTTAATTATTAATTAACCGTATTGCAGCAAAATGAAGTTCTATACTCCTATTTATATTAAATTGCAAGAAAGTACTAAATTCGCAATGTATTTAGTATGCCAAGCATTTAAAAGAATCTACCTATAGTAGTTCCTATCTTATAGATAAATAAGAAGTACCTACCAAGCGCAGTTGTAAATAGTGTTGAGGTGTTCAATAAAAAGGACTTTTATTAAAATCTTGCGAACTAAAAAGAGCAACGATTCCTAACCTCCGAGGAGCGATAGCCTAATGAGCAATCTCCTTTTCAAGGAGCAAATTGTAAGTACCTGGATATAAATAAAAAAGGTAAATGATAACTAATGTCAAGCTAATCTGAGTGAGCTGTCGCCACATCTTGGTTTTGAGACTTCGCAACCCTCAGTAGGTAACCTACATCAAAAAACGACTGAAAAGTGTCAACAAGAAAAAACAACATGTTAACATAATAGGTACGCTTTACTTAATAATATTATAAAAGCGAAAGTGAGTTTGTTTAGTCTTCACGCCTAAATGGCAAAACCGATTTTGATGAAACTTGGTACACGGATAGACCATGTCCTGGAATAGGACATAGGATACTTTTTATCCCGGAAGTATGTTCCCTTGGGATAATTTTTTGCTATCACGCGGGCGATGCTGCTGGGAGCAGCTAGTACGCAATAAATTAGGTAGTTCACAATTTACAATAGATTTATCAAACAAACGACTTAACGTATTAAATAGGTAAGTTAAGTTAAAAGAAAATACATAATAATAGGGATGTTGTTACTTACACAAGGGGATACAATTTTAAGCGTCGAAAAGTAGAATGCTCTAAATTCTAAATCGCTGCTCTAGTGGAAGAAATTACGGAAGCAGTAAACTACAGTAGATAACGGTCAAAATAGATTGACCATTCTGAAATTGGCATTTAAAAAAATATGCAATAGGTACGCATTTGCTTACTGCGCATCCAATAGGGAATATGCATGTATTTTATTTGCTAAATTCAATCATTTTTAGTTTTAATAAACAAAAATGAAATCATTTTTAAAATATCTTCATCAACAACGGTGTTATAAACTTTCGAAACTGATAATTAGAAAGTGAAGACCGCCATGGAATTTGACATCAAAGTTTATCACGTCCATACGTCCGTCATGCCATAGAAAACGGCGTTTTGACGAAAGAGAGAGACAGATATATTTACTTGAAATTGTTTTATTTAGTTTGCTTTTCTACCAATTTAGATATTGTTTTTTCTGTTATTATTCTATTTTTTTATATTACATAACTAATATTTTTTAATGCATATTCCCTAATGTTCAAAGATCACAGCAGTCAAAATATTTCGGTCGTACTGTATAGTGCGTTACACATAAGAATTCCCTTCGTCGTAATGTTGGCTCCCCTGCAGTCTTATCTACAGAAAAAAGAAAATAAAAAATGAAGTGTTGCCGACTCTAGCAAAATTATTGCACGAAATGCGAAACGAAATCGATTTTAACGGTAGTCGCAACACTTTTTGGAGAATTATGACGGGAATAGTATTTATAAAAAATAGGTTTCAAAGGAAATTGTTAATGGAGAAGTATGATATTGTGGCGTGGCGTTTTCAGTACTTGAAAGAATTGCCGGACAATCGAAATGGAGCCCAGGGTCATATACTTTATTCATAAATAGTTTTTAGTTTCCAAAACAAAAACAAAATTATGAGGCAATTGTTAAAAGTAACGAAATATCAGTTAAATTCCCCAATATTAAGTAATTTAATAGCTAAAAATATAGCAACACTATTTTTCCATATTGCCAACATTACGGCGAAGGGATTTTTTACGTGAAACGCATTATACCTACTATACTGGAGAATATTGTAAGGATTTTTTTTCTACAAAATGTTAATAATTCTTTGCCACACGGTCAGTATATATTAATTAGCTGTCTTTAAACTACAAATACATTTTAGAATACAAGAAATAACAGTTACTTAGATTTTCACAAACATCTTTATAAATGTTGGAATTATTCTTAATACATACTAATGGAAAATTCACCATCACAGTACAGTAAAAATAATTTAAACTCACGAGTAATCTGTGATTTAGACATTTTAAAAATGCAAAATCATATACCTACATATACGTCATTATCTTTGGCCACTTTTTTCTCTACAATGTTAATAACTACTGTGTCACCAAAGTAAGAAATCTTGGAATACACCTACACCAAATAATAATATCAAATCAAAAGATAAGACGTCTCAGTCCTCATCAATACAACTATCTAACTTGGTTAGGGGGCATCTATTAATTACGTGAGATGATTTTGGCGATTTTTACCCCCCCCCCCCTCCTATCGTGGTGAGATTTAGTTCGTGTCTTTTTTGTTATAAACATGTTTATTTATGCTTCATTGCTTTGGTCATACTTAATTAAAAAAAAAAACATTCGCTGTTTTATTTGCCAGGACCAGTTAGCGATTAGACTCGACCCTCTGCCCCCCTTACGCCACACGTTTATAGACGCCCCCTATTGAGTAGAAACAGCAAGATACTGGTAAACAACAAACTACTTATTGGACAAGTATCCACTAGCAATTAAATCATTAAAAATAAATATCAAAACAATAAATTAATTACAACAAATAACATTGTAATGTTGTCTCTAATGACCAGAAACCTAGTGAAGTAAGAGTTACATAAAACGTAGATATATACCAGGTATGCTAGACGAATATCTCAACAAATTGGCAACTAAGCTGACAATACAAAGCCCAAAAACAGCTGAACAAAAAAAATCTGTAAGTCTGTCTGTTACGCTTACACGATTAACTACTGAAACAATTTTAGTGTCAAATTTCGTACGGAGTAAACATGAGCCCCAAGAAAGGACATAAGCTACTTTTCATCTAGCGATGTCTGCTATAACCGACATTCATGGGCGAAGTCGTGGGTAAACGCTAGTACGGAATATAACAAAACAATTTACACAACTTCAGGTTGGAAGACGACAAATTCCTTGACGACCTTATCAGAAGATTGCCAGCAACTCTGTGAGCAGGTGAATATCAGAACAGAGAGGAAGTGTAGATGTGCAAGGGACGCGTTGATTGGTAACAAGCGAAGAGTTTCAGCGAATTCCGGCACTAGTTGTAATTCACATGATAGCCTGGCGCCGCAGCGAGGGCAGATGGTTGGCACGCTGGGGGACTCCGGGGTACTTGCAGTACTTGGTAGGGGTGCTCCAAGGATTGGGGGTTCTTCCCTCGAATACCTGCAAATAGTTAAGCATTCACAGTATCTAAATTCATTTACGAACTTGCTTTTGTTTGAGGTATGTGTGACTGTCCATGGATGCGATTTCCAGGTCGTGTAACTGGGTTTTTCCAAAGACCTTAAAGCCACTAAACGTCTCATGCTTGAACTAGCAAAGATATTCTTTGTTTTTTTTACAAATATAACGCCTTTTTTAGGTGGGAATTCATCAAATAACTTCTCACGCTCTGGGTGGAACGAGACCTAGCAGATAAACACCCACATCTGAAATTAGTATAATTATGTAGGCCATATAAATATTTGTTCCGTGCGAGAATCGGACCCGCTACGCTCAGTGCAGCAGCTAATGGAACAATCAATGCGCCCACCTTGCCGTCAAAGATTGGCCACCGTGACCGACATTCACAGCCTGTTCACTTTGGTCTTCCGCGACGAGCTGGGCAGCATCGGTAAGCGGACGCTGGGCGCTATAAGCGGCGTCTAGTGGCGTGCTTCAAACATTTTCATACTTTTGTTCTTACCGCTCGCCGCCTCGCGCTTAGCTACCGCTCATGGCGGCAAGGTCGTGAACGGGTCGTTGGTCAGAATTACTTATTATTAGTTGTATGACGTAAGTTAATTTTCTTGACTTAGTACCTCAGTATTTGTCCCGGATGACTGCGCAGTCGCGTAAGGAATGCGTGAAACAGTCGATCGCCATGCAATGGAGCCGTTTCTTCATAAGGTTCGTCATCAGATCCGCCCCCACCTCCTACTCGGTCACCTCCACATACTTCTATTTCTGAAATAAATTAAATAGAATACCTAAATGTTCGGTTTACATAAAAAGAACTCTGGGGATCGGCCAGCACTCTAATATCAAAATTCTCCAACACTTTCAAAATAATTGTTTTTCTGTAAGGAGCTTAGAGTCAAGTTTAAAGTTAAAAAAAAACTTAACTCTAAGCGCTTCATGTAAATTAAACTTTAATGTAATAGCGTTCTTATTGTTGAAAAGCCTAATAGATAAATAAATAAAGCCTTAAAAAATTTGATTGATGCCCCATGCTTTACAAAGAACACGGAAGTCCATAGGTATGTAGAAATGCCTACTGTTAAAGAACAGATACACGAGTCCTGTAAAACTTTTAGACAAAGACTTAAACGCCATAAAAACCAATTGGCGAAAGCATGTGATGGATGTGTTATATCTTAAAAACCATACTATGACTTCAGACAAATTTAAATATAGCTTGATAGCCGATTGTAAACTAATACAAGACTTACCATTCTCAATCTTATATTTATTGAGCAATTCATTGGCTCTGTCATCGTTGGCCAGTGATTTCTTCCATTCTTCTTCAACATATATAAACTTCGGCACAAATTGTAATGGACCACACATCAGTCGACTTCTCAAGTCAGGCGGAAGTTCTGCAGTCTGTAATAAATATGTTTCGTCAGTAATTATCACAGGACTTAACCCTCGGTGACTTAACCCATAAAGAGATGTCATCCTGCATTTATCAGCAATCAACATCAATGGATATGGCCTAATCCTGCCCTTCAGTTTAGTGTTGAGCAATCATTCAATAACTCCGTTCCCTTTATGTGGAAGGAGAGGGAGTGTCACATGTAGAGAAAGAGTGTTAGGCTTTTACTGACTAAAACCCAACTGTATTCTTTCAGTAGCCCTTTGCGTTCCAGGGGCCACAGTAACTCTCGAAAAATACCGCAGGACATGTTCAGCGGATTCCCTGGATTTGCCCTAGTTTAAAACGGGTTCTGAGGGCGTCTGGCAGAGGTTACTAAACTGTCCGGAATGTGTTGTCAGAGGAAAAGCATCCAGAGAGGTGTCCGTGGAAAACATCATATTTCGCTCAAAAGTCCTGGATTTTTGCTGTGTTTATCCAATGTCAGCAATTTAGGTGATGGCAGCCCTAGTTTGAAGTAATCATACAGTGATATATTACTACAACTACAAGAGTATTTATGATAATAATAAAGCTGATTAACAATCTATTTCCCTATAGTACCTATGGATCAGCTTTTTTTCTATTAATGTATAACAGTATAATTTTACCCGTAAATATAGTAGAATCTTACTTGGTGCAACAATGCCTCAACATCGTTGGTGGGTGCTGTGGGAGTGTCCACAGTAACCATTCCTGGTTCATCTCCCCCTTCTAATTCTGCTGCTGCTACTGGCGCTCCTATTGCACCAATTGCTCCTGGAACATTAGATAATGTTTATTTATTAAGGACCTCCATCAAAGGATGTACACATACAAGTCAACGATTAACACATTCAAGCACTAAACCTGTGAGTGATTGAGCAATTGGCTGCTGCTTTGCATGTCGCAGGTTCGATTCCAACACGGAATAAATATTTGGATGGCTTACAGATAGTTACCACCAGAACCCAACCCAACCCAGGACCCAGAGGTTTTGGATGTCCCATGTAAGTGAGATTAATTGAATGTGAAACACACAACTACAATATTTAATAAAATACTTATATTATAATACTTATACTTATTAACAATTTATGCAACTTTTAAAGAAATATTTAGTAATTATAGCTTTACAAATTTTAAGTTGGTGTTTATACAAATAACAGCGGCAGCACCATTAAGTCCGCCTTTGTACAGTATCACTTACTAGTGCATACAGAGTTTTAATAAATAAATAAGTACCTTGTATAGGCGACATATTTGCATTGTGTGCGTCAAACACTTGTAAGTTTCCAAAAGCTTGCTCAACATTTTCCAATTCAAACGAGTTGCTCTCCTCATCTTCATCAGAGTTTCTGTTAAGAGTAAGATATAATTAGAAATTTGTATAAAAATTTGTGGACTGTACAATACTTTCAATAATTTGAAAAAATTAACACCGACAGTAGGGTTGTTGGGCAAATTCAAAGGCTCAATATCTATGAAGACAATATGAAATGAAATTATTCAGGAAAGAACTTATATACTTTCATAGTTAGCAGAGCTGAATTGTCAGAGAGCTGGCCATCTTTGTTGTCATAAGGTAAAAGCAATCATCTATTTTATTACTACAATTAATTCATGAATCCCCAAGCAAACGCCAGCGTCCACGCATCGACGCAAGCATCAATGGTGCTTGAAAGGTTAATGAATGAACTAACACTATAAACATATATTATGTGCAACTTTTATGCTACCTTACTAAGCTGTTCAAGGCCATGAGGCCATAGTTAAAAAATATTATGTCATAAATTGTCATACATTTTGACAATTCATTGTAAAGTTATATTCTATTATAGACATACACAAGGTGAATAACAAAATAAATTGTGATTCGTGTACAAATAGAATATGGAATTCGTGCCGCTGCATCTCGTTTAATTCTTTAATTCCCAGTGTTTCTTGCTGGTTACAGAAGAGCTGATGAGATGGAGCATAATTATGACAGTAGTGAAATGGACATGCAAAAGCCGGCGTTTAATCTGTCATTGTTTTTCTATTGAGACTCTAATTGATGGTATTTGAATGGTTAATCCGATGTAAGCAATTAAAGGGTTAAAGATGTAAATAATTAAAATCTACTGAAAGTGCAGTTTCAATTGTTAGTCTATTCAATAATATTAAAAAATATAAACCTGCAACTTACCTATGCACAGCATTATTGGGACTGGGAGCATTATCAACGTTCATAAAATTCCCATTGGCAGTATCATTGTCATTCTCATCCCACTCATCAGCACCTTGACACCACGACAGTGTAGTGTCTGCGCTGGGTATAGCAACAATTGCTCTTGATTCTTTAGAAGAGTTCTCTTGGCACTGACTTCGCACACATAACCAACTAAAAAAAAAATTAGATTATTTGTATTTTTTTTTATGAAAACTTTTGACAGTATAGATTTAATATATATAAGCTCATTTTTATTTACCTTTCAGACTGTATCCAACAGTTGGGATTTATACAAGCAAAAACGTATAAAGTACGATGATAAATGGAGTTTTCGAGGGGCGCATAACATTGTACAATAAGCAGCCTGTGCAATCCACAAAGAGGACATTTAGTAGAAATCTGTAAATTTTCCAGTGGTGGCCAGTCCTGTTAAAAACAAAAATATATTAAGTCATAAACAAAGCATGTGGTCGATAATATTCTAACATTAGTTAAGCTAAACTAAACAAAATAAGCTTACCGGTAAACCTCCGATTTTATTTACAGTGTAGTTCACTAGAGTTTGATTTTTGTCAACAATTGCTTCATCTTCATAGCCTAAATATATTTTTCCCTGTTGATTTGCCATTATTTCTTATTTCTATTCAGATTTTTAGATCAATGAATGCTAAGAGCGAAACGTCAAAACTGACTTTTTCTAGGTTGGATCCGTTGACATTTGAAACGCCGAAGGCAGCTACTTATACAGCCAAATATGATTTAAGAAAAAGTACCTAAATGAAAAAATAAAATGATAAATAAAAAGAAACTATTTTAGCGTCAATCACTAAATATTATATTGAAAAAACTTAGTTGTGAAGGTCGTCGGCTGTAATATCCCATTCCAGAGTCTATCTAACTAATAATGTGGTCTTATTCTACTAAACGAGGTTTTTCAACACACTCGAAAATAATAAACTTAACTTATCTCTCTCACTATAATTTGTTATTTCTAAATATAAAAAATTATAGTGAGAGGTTGGCAGATTTATTATCATTCGCCTTAGTATTACAGTAGTTATATGTAGGTATAGAGGGGGTGACCGCCTGCTCCGCACTAGCGCAAAATACCAGTAGGTAAGTAATGTAGTATTTCAAGCAAGACAAAATAAGAGTGTGGGTATTTGAGTAGGTACTTGTGAAGAAAATAGGTGTACCTATTACAATGATAATCGATGATTACATTCTAAACTTCTTACGGTCATTCAGTTTTCAAGACCTACCCCTTGTCCCGGGGGAAACTCCTCAGGCATGGCGGACAGAGTTCCGGCGGGATCTCATGGTGAAATGGAGTCAGTGATTGTCGCAACCCAGAGCTAGGCACGCCATAATTTAAGGCAATAAGTCCCTTTTTCGAGACTTGGCTGGAAAGACCTCAAGGAGCGTTCTCACCTTCCGAATGTCGCCGGTTTTCACCGGACATGGTCGAGAGGTTGCACCTGATTCGTGCAGAAGTGACGCCCGGGTGCTATAACTGTGTCGACCGTCCAGAGGACACGGTGGAGCATATGGTAGAGGTGTGCCCCGCTTGGTCACAAGTTGGACACCTCCGACGCTAAGTACGAGTACAATACAAATCATGGCACGTCACGGCAGGTCATAGAGGGAAATAAGTGCCAGCGCACAGCTGGGTGCAGAAACAATCCCTGAATCGTCCGTCCGAGTGTCCCAGTGACTAAGTATTGGTGTGGACAACCAAGTAACCTAACAAGCTGATAACCTTGTGATTTTTCATGATACAGTTATGAAATTTTATACATAGATTATTAACATGAAAATACTAGACACGTGTATCAGGTTTCGCATATACTGAAACTAATGTTTTATAATAGAACAACATCATTAACATCACGTCTTCTTTGTTAAATGGGCTATCCAATACTAAAATATTTTTTCGGCCGCACGCGTAACGGAACGGACCTCCTTACGCTCCAGCCGCCGGGCCCTCGACCGACCTCGATTTCCAGCCAGCACAGGCGTGGGCCTGCGGACGACGAGGAAAGAGTAGCTCGCCGTCCAGCCGTCCGGTACTTAACCGTTCGGACCAAGCCCAATTCGACGACAGCGCGTAATATGTAGCAAAACCGTAGGGGCCCAGCAAGGTCAGAGATCAGAGCCTACTGGGGCGAAAAGTAGAACGAACGTGCGAACCTATCGGAATAGGTTCGCTTCCGAAAGGGAAACGCGGAGTCCTGGAACGCAAGGCAAAGAAGGATATAATAAGAGTGGGCTTTAGTTACTAAAAGTCTGATACGCCATCCCTCTCTAGGGCACAGCGGGAGAAGTCATTGGATGATTTACCACATAAAAAAGGCGTAGGAGGCAGGTGCTAGTAAGTAATGTATTATAATTTAGTTTAAAATCTGAATAAATAAATGGGAGGACATTTAAAAATGCCACGGTCATTAATAAATAATACCATTCCAGCTAGAGTCAGGAGCGTATGCCCTTGAAACTTCTATGTTATGTAGAAATGAAACGAAGAAGTCGGTTTCAACCTTTCAACCCACGCCACGTGTTTACCACGGGTGTTTGCGAAATGGGTACGATGTGGGTCTTGGGAATCACTTCTTGCTTAATTGATGACTGTTGCACTTAAAAAGGATTTACTATTATGAAAACAGCATTTAAGTTCAATGGTGCGTGTAGTTATGAAAATGTATGCCGTATTCGCGCTGTGTGCAATATTATTTTTAGAGTACTGTACAGTAGAAGACTGAATGGAAGGTTTGTAACTCAATAATGTGAGGTTAAGATATCATATAATGAAAGAGGTTTAGTTGCACATTACAAAACTTATTTATATTATACAATTCACCCGCCAAGTACATTTGGCGGGAGACCAAGGAAAACCATAGGATACCAACATAGCCCAAACAATTGTTTCATTACACTTAAGTGGCAGTGGGCAGGGCACATTGCTCGCAAAATAGATGGTCGGAGTGGCGACCTCAGTGTTGGAAGGCCTCCCACAAGGTGGACCGATGATGACCCAGTAAGGATTGCGAGTATCCGATGGAAGCGAGGACACTTCTTGGGGGATCGGCGGCGGAGACCTCGCGCACCGGGCCCTGGTCGAGGCCATGGTCCGGAGCGAGGAGGAATGGCAGGCGGTCGCCTCCTTCTGCGAAGCAGTAATGCTTGCAAAGGAGGAGGCTGACCGCATCAGGCTACGGCGCCCTCGCCGGGATTCCGATCCCAATTTCCGGCCACCGTAGACGCGGGCTCGCGGACGGCGAGCCACGGGTAGCTCGCTGTCCGATCGTCCGGTAATGGACTGAGTCCAAGACGTTGACGGCGCGCACTGTTCCCGCTCGCCTCAAGGAGTTGTCAGCCAGCTGGGTCGAAGCCTACTGGGGACAGGGTTGTCCGAAAGGGTGCTCGTGCCCAGGTATGAAGGCTAGAAGGAACGGCGCGGGGTTTTTAGTCAGTAAGAGTCTGACACTATCTCCCGCTCCACCCAAGAGCGGGTTTTGTTACATGTCCAGTAGTGGATGTCTATTGGCTGAAATGATGATGATGAATTCATCCACCGCGGCTTTGCTCGGGTGGAAGTTATGTGTATGTATATACCTTCATAAACCATGCTCTAGTCAAAACCGCATCACCGCATCCGTAGCTTTGTTAAGGAAGACTTAATGGATAAACAGACAGACGCAGAAAGCGATTTTCTTTTATAATAAGTGTGTAAAGATAATGAAGCCTAAATACTAAAACACTACTTCCAATCTCTGAAGTTCATGACGTTACGTCGAAATTTTGGACCGGTTCATCGGTTCACTGTTTCTCTCACCAACGAATTGCCACGGTTCTCACTTCTTTGATGGGGAGACTTTACAATGCTGAATCACCCGATCTGCGAGCAATGCCACCAATATTCTTGGATATATCTATTCACTGATGCTTGACTTACGAGTCAAGGTAAGCTAGAAAGGACTACGATACAACGAGCTTGGGCATATGTCGATATTTATACTTACGGTAAATGTATCGCTCTGTTTGTTTCGTCCGTATAAATAGGGACACGGATTTCATCACGTCTCATTAGTAGTGAAGTAGGGACTAATAAATTTTATAATCTTCAAAATGCACCCAATTCATTTGGAACCTACGTAATTCGCGCCAGTATAATACTTAAATTACTTACTAATCTTCTATTTACGATAGTGATTGTATTCTTATAAATCTTGCCAGAAAATGTTTTTGTATTTTGTAGATCCTTAAATTTTGAATTTTCTTATAAGGCACGGTCATTGCCTAAGAATTAGGTTGAAGTCATTTCACTTAAGCGTGGGAGCTCCCAAGTTGTGGTAACAAAACGGCCAGTGTTGCATTCAGATACGAGTCGGACACATAAGCGAAAAGTATTGGATTTAAATATTTATTATTCCGATCAGTGTAAAAAAATATAATTTATTAAAAATGGACGCAATGGGAAGATATTTCTTTATTTTTATTTCGGTATGTTATAATTTTATAGTCAGTGTAGTATTTTGGTAGGTAAATATCTAATAGCCTTTCGTCTTTTACTTACCTAGGTATATTCAATTGTGGTCCAGTTGGACGCAGTGACAGTGAATCCAGCGTTGTGCCCCACGAACAAGATTGCTCCACACCGGCGCCAAGCCAGTTGGGAGCAGAACAGACCTCGAACGCTGGGGTTGATACACCACTTACTTACACCCGGAAGGCCGCAGTTCGATCCGCTCAATGATTTGCAAGAACAGCCCCAAGAAGATGACCAAGATGACTGCGGTGAAATAGAAGATTACGACGAAACGGATCTTAGCTCCGGTTAGTACCCTCATAATATGCATTTTATACATTTTGTTGCCTTTGGGTAAATATGACTTACATTATTTAAAACAATTTAAAACCCGACCCATAAAAGCATTGCTGCTGTGGCGCCGGCTGGCTTTAAGTCTCTGATACCCTAGGAGACAAAATGTCCCTCAACATGACGCGCAACGCTCAATCTACGTTACGTTGCAACGATGCCGTGTCCCGCCACTTGCCTCCCAACATTTTATAAGGCATTGTGCCGCGGGACATGTTGTTGGATAATTTGACATCGTTGCGCGTCATGTTAGAGCTCATTTTGTCTCTTAAAGTAGTGTTCTGAACCTTCTCAACTTTCGTAAGTCTCTTAACTTAACACTTCATTTAACAGTCGTTTTTTTATCGTTTTTTTATGTTATTTGTAAAACACCGGCTACCTTTTAGGAGTAACATACTGACATCATAAACAACAACTTTAATTCTATGACTTTTAATTTTTTTTCATATTTTAGTTTATCAGATTTTCATACCGATAAAAAAAAATTTAAATACAACATTCAAAATAAATTAAGAAATCTATGCAAAGCAAGCGATAGTACGTACAATAGCGGAGGTTGTTCCTGTCTAGCGGCGGAGTGCTTGATGCGCTTGCATCAGTAGGTATAGCAAAATACGGAGTTGAAATGTAAAACAATGAAATCTTGAAGGTTTGTTTTTGGCAAATGAATTATGTTTTGTAAAAAGTCATAGAACAAAAGTTGTTACTATGTTAGTAATACAGTCCTGCAAGGTTGTTCGTGTTTTATAAATAACCCTGTATAATCCATCTTAATTGCTAATAAATAATCTTAATTATTATAGAAGCCAATACTTTTCGATGCATTAAATGTGTGTTTAAAATTTTGTTTTCAGTTACCCAAAACAGTCCAAGGAGAAAAACAGACAGGAATGATCGCCATCTTTTCGGTAATAACTATATTCCACCATATTACCCTGGGTCTAACAGACCGCCATCTGCCCCGCATCGACCTCAGAGGCCTTCACGACCTCAGAGGCCCACACGACCTCCGTATAATTTTGAGGGAATTTACGGTCCTAATGGATACAGGCCACCATCACATCAATATCCAGGTAAGATCCGAGGGGAAAATCAGGCGATAACCTACCTAATCGTCTTTTCTTAGTACTTATGGCTTAAACAGACTATTAGCTGACCTATTTACCTATTTAAGCACATAATATGCATTATTCAGTCCAAGTATTTAACAATATAATTTTTTCCATAGGCCACATTAAACCAGTCAAAGAGGATATGTACGACCATCCTCCAGAAGCCTACCGGCCCGGTCTCATCGGTGGAGTTCTTGGACACATCGTGGGCTTTCCTTCAGTGAGGCCCCCTACAGAAGACCCACCACTCAGAGATTTCAACAACCCATTCCGTTTTCCAGAAAAATATTCAAATAACAACAGACGCAAGAAATCTCAAATTACAAATAAGTCTACAAGTATTATTGGATCATTTGTCGATTTATTATTTAATTAAATAATTTATTACAGTCGTAGTTTTCATTTACATTTATTTATTTAGTTTAGGATCACTCATTCTGTATAATAACGTATCATGGCTTTATAATAAAGAATCAAATTTTCTCATACACGGGGTAGTAAAAGTTCTTATTTCAATGCAGATATGAATTTTAAACAAACTAAAACTGCACATAAAACCTTTAATTATTTTTTCAATGGTTTTTTTCTTACATATTTAGGTCAATTGAATTAAAAATCATTCGGGGTGTCTGAGGTTTTGCGCATTTAACGTTACACGTTGTATAGGTACGCTAAACTTATAAATACCATGAAAAATATTAAATCATTAAGAGAACTTAATAACAATGCTGACGAAGACCAAACTAAGGTTGAGAAGACTTCAAGGAGTAGTTACGAATTTTACGTTTGAAGGAAAATTTGCTTTTGGTTTTTTTGATGTCTAGGGGAAGCACATTCCAGAGTTTTATGGTGGAAACAGCGTAAGAATTGAACATAAAGCCAGTACGGGGAGAAGGAATATGCCCAACATTTTAAAATACTGTTTTAAATAGTCAGGAGCACAAGAATCGTTCATTATGGTGAAGAGCATGCAGAGGGATCTGAGGGATTTTATTCAACATGTCTCGTACTAGGTTGAGTCTATCACCAGTAGAAAAGCATTGTGGCCACCGTAATCATATAGGCTTTGTGGCTGTGTGAACTTAAGATGGAGAGACTGACGAAATTATAAAGATTAGTTTCTTCCATTTCGCTACAGAACCTTGAAAACAGCGCACAATAATTCGCAGAGTAGTACATCTGCTGTTCACCTACGTAATTCTGTAATGAGAAGCGCGTGACATACTCTAAAATTACGGATATACTCCAACTCCTCTAGGCATATATCTAGCTATTTTTTTTGTTGATTTGTCTCATTAATTCATTAGAGGAATATAGGTACTATGATATCACCACATGGCGTGCGTTTAAACGATGTTAATCGTTTACAAGTGACACTAAAGCGTACATGTGAATGTTAAAAGTGGGTGTAGTTTTAAAAAATAAAAATAAAATGAATTTATTTGCGATATGGGCTTTGACAACGATTTGTGTTATGGCAGATCTGGTGCACGAAGGTATGCAATGAACGCTTAATATTCGTTAGACCATGTAATCATTTCAGACGCTTTCTTAAGATTTCATAGGGTGTGTAGAGACGATACCTCTCGAGACCTTATTTTTGGGATTTAACGGATTTAACTCATTAATGATCAAGAATAGGTGCTTCAATAACAACGCCCTTGTATTCCCCGAAAATATTTGTAGAGGGTGGATGGGCACAAGAGTGGTATGTAGATACATTCTGTGTACACTCACAATTTGCCAGTTATTTTGAATGAAGTCTCTAGTAATCGATCCCATAAGGAGTCAGTCCCAACTCCAGTACCATACCAAGACCGCGTTAGGAACGTGTCAGGCTAAAAATTATCCTTGCAGTGAGACTGTGCCCTCTAGACAGTTCCATCACCGGCCAAAACCGTCGCGCTTCATTCTGCTCTGTCGATAAACTCCTTGCATATTGGGAGTATTCGGATATCCACTGCGTATTATGTAGTATATAACATTTTTGCGTTCATTTAGCGGCATCTCTTACCCACACTGAAACAAGATTTAAACAATCTTACTTTAAACGTTATGGGTTTTTTTATGGTGGGGAGAATCATCCAATGACAACCCCTGCTCTTGGGCGGAGCGGGAGATAGTGTCAGATTCTTACTGAATAAAAAACCTACCCCGTGCCTTCTAGCCTTCATACCGGGGCTCGAGCTACTCTTTCGAAACTAACCCTGGCCCCAGTAGGCTTCGACCCAGCTGGGTGGGCCCCTGCTGTTGCTGACAACTCCTTGAGGCGCGCGGTGACTGTGCGTGCCGTCGACGACTTGGGCTCGGTCCGGACAGTTAGTCGGACAGCGAGCTACCCATGGCTCGCCGTCCGCAAGCCCGCGTCTTCGGTGGCCTGAAATCGGGCTCGGAATCCCGGCGGCCGCGGCGAAAGCGCCGTTGTCTGATGCAGTCGGCCTCCTCCTTTGCTAGCATTACTGATTCGCACAAGGAGGCAACCGCCTGCCACTCCTCGCTCCGGACCATGGCCTGAACCAAGGCCTGGCGCGAGAGGTCTCCGCCGCCGATCACCCCCACGAGGGCACGGCGATGCTCTGCCCAAGGAGGGTACACTTAGACTGTGTGCTCAATCGTGTCCTCCGGGCGTGGCGACACCCGGGCGTCTCTTCCGCACGAAAACGGTGCAGGAACCTCCCAAACGTGCCATGTCCGGTGAGGGACGTCATGGGTCCAGATAGGCGTACGTAGCCCACGTGTGCTTAAGCGTGTTTGTGATAGGTACTTAACCCTTCAGATACCGTCAATTAGAGACACAATAGTAAGACAATAGATGCGCGGCCACCGGGTGTCGCTTGGGGATTCATGAATTAAAAGTTTGATTTTGTTACAGAAAACCCATTTACGAACGCCATGAAGCATAATAAACAGTGGCATAGTATACATGGTTATGTACAAGTACGGCCGGGAGCACATATGTTCTATTGGTTTTACTTCGCAAATGGAACGCAAATTAACGCAAACCGTAAACCACTTATAATATGGATACAAGGAGGACCGGGTTTTGCTGCAAGTGGAATAGGAAACTTTGCTGAAATAGGACCTTTGAACATGGATATGCAGCCCCGCAATCATACCTGGGTATGTCACTTATCTACAATTAGCTTTTGGCCGCAGCTTCTCCCGCGTACATAAAATATAGCTTATGTCATTCAGTAATAAAGCAGATTCCTATCGGTAAAAAAAATTTCGCAATCGGACCAGTACTTTCAGAGATAACACAAACAGAAAAACAAAAAAGAAACTTTACCTCTTTACTATAATATTTGTGTAGAAAATATTGTAAAGAATGATTTGATTTTTTGTTTCTTTGTATGTAACGAATTTACGATTTAACTTTTTTTTAATTTCGAATTTACGGTTTTAAAAATTTCTTTAATCATTAGAAAGCTACATCTTTACTGAGTAACATATTACACAGGCTACTTATATCATATTTTGAGGTAATTTTCTGCTATCACGCAAGCGAAGCTGCTGGCAGGAGCTAGTCTAATATACAAAAGTCTGATAAACTGAAACGGTATGATTGATTTTTATAATTTTTTTATTGTGTATAGGTACCTAACTGTTAGGTCAGAGAATAGTTCGTAGACAATTTTTTATCCTCTCTCTCTTACTTCTTAATATAATTTACATATTTGGCAGAACAACGTCTGCTGAGTAGGTAAGCTAGTTACTTTATATTAAAAAAAAAAATCAAAGACGATCCTGTATGATTTCTTCTGCGAAATCGAACGTATTTCCATTCACAGAGTGAGTAATCCTGGCGTGTGTGAATTGTTTCACAAGCCCCTGATTCATGGTAGCGTTAGGAATTGTGAGTCAGTAGTACCTATTAGAGATCAAAAAACCCGAGGACTACCCCAGTAAAAATAAAATCCCGTAGTTTAAACAAAACCAAGTCATATCATACATAACAATGCGTCAAACTGGGAAGTAGGTAGATACAATGTAAGCTGGTTATGTATTTATCAACACATACGATAGGTTGACAATTTTGCTCCACTTGTTATCGCTCTGGTTTTATCAAATATAGTACGCAAAATACGCGAGTTGCAAACACGATAAACATACTATCTAATGCCAAAAGTTCTATGTAGCAATGTAGCAAAAGATCGATCATCTTCCTGCCTGCATCATCTTATGGTAGGCGAACATTACACTGTAACTTTTGCTGTCAATTTGCCACAGTCAAAACTTTGATTGACGAAAAACCTACCGTTTAATGCGTTGCATGACGGTTTTTAGTATTGTTTAACGAAAAACATCATTCACCATCATTCATGATTGATGGAATTGATTGACGCTTGCATGACCGTGTAATGTTCCCCTTATACTAACTTGTTATCGGAGAAACACGTGTTCTCCTTCCATTCCAAACAAACAAACTAAAACACAACTGTTTATGTGATGATCATGATCATTTCTTCTGGATCTGGGTGTAATTTATCTATAATATGTATGTATTTAGAAATATATAACTATGTTTATCAGTTGTCTAGTACCCACAAGTCATAACAAAAGCTCTGCTTAGCTTGGGACTAGACGGCGTTGTGTGATAGTTGTGGAATATATTATTATTATTCCGTCCTGTCTATGGTCACGCAATCACTGACGCACTTTCATTTCCTATAATTTCTCATACAATCCATCAATCTTTTCTTTGGTCTCCATCCTTTCACATTTATGTTCGTAACTCTTTTAGTTACTACCTACATGTGTTTTATCTTTTTGTCTCTCAATGTAATGTCTAGGACAAACAATTTCCTTTCAACTCTTCTGTCACTCGTTTTATGTTCAGACTTCTTCTTTAAGTTAGGTAGACTCAATTCTAATTTTATCTGTTCTTATAGATACGCACCTCTAGTTAGACACGTGTTTTATGGAACAAGATCCCAGGAATTCATATACATGGGTATCAACATTACGGACGCCATTTCATGATGCTGTAACACGATTCCCCAAGTAATTACAACTAAGTAGTGTCTTGGATACTGAATTTATATTTGTTTACATCGAGATCAAGTTCCAGAAAATTATGTGTCTATTGTAGACCTAAATTGTGTCGTCATTAATGTGACTTGACTTAAGATCCTATATTCCCTAGCTGGAGCAGAGGGCGTCGACAGTAGTCACCCATTGCGATTGGTCTTGTGCTTTACGCTTCACCTAACTCCATGTCAATCCGATGGCCGTCGCTTCTGGCAACACGGTACATCGCGAGGTTGGCCGAGGACGGCCACGCTTTCTTATTCCTTAGGGATTCCAGTCTAACCTGTTTAGGTTACATACCTAAACAGAGAACTTAGCCTTTATTATTGACTAACAATATTTATCTATTTTTTTTTAACATTAAATTGATTTTGTTTAAGTAAATAGTTTTTTCTGATCAAAGTGCTTTTTTGAAAGTGTTTTACTGGCTTTTTGACTACTATTCATAGGAAATGAGATTTTATCAAATGCAAGCATGCTCCATCATGGACCACATCGTCACTTTCCATCATGTGAGATAGGGGTCAAATGCGAGTCTTTTAAAAATAATAAAAACTATTATTATAAAAGTGAAAGTTTGTGAGTGTGTATATTTGTAACTTCATCACGCTCGAATGGCAGAACAAATTTAGATGAAATTTGATACATGGTTAGACGATGTCCTTCAATATCATAGGAGACTTTTTATCCTGGGAGTAAGTTCTATTGGGATAATTTTCTATTAACACGCGGGCGTAGCCACTTGCAGTAGGTAGTTTTGTAAGTTTTATAACTGTGCACTCAACTTCAGGGTGATATGAAAACAGTAAACATACAAAATCAGTTTGTTTCAATTCCAGGTAAAAGACAGAAACGTGTTGTTCATAGACCATCCCGTAGGAACTGGATTCAGTTACGTCACAAACAATTCGCTATTGGTGAAAACGGATCGAGAAATGGGTATGTTCTGAAAGTTTTATAACATTGTACCTATACATTTTCATCATCATCATTTCAGCCGAAAGACGTCTACTGGTGGACATAGGCCTCCCACAAGCGTCGCCACAACGATCGATCCTGTGCACATCCACAGCATTTCCGCGAAGCTCACCAGGCCATCGGTCCACCTTGTGGACCTATCATACATATACATTGACCTAAAAATATGTTCGTATGATGTCCTAAACCGTTAAAATTTATTGTTCGCAGCTATGGATCTAGCCAGGACAATAAAAGTGTTTTTCAGGAGGCACAAAGAATTCCGGAAGACACCAACATATTTATTCAGTCAAAGTTATGGCGGAAAACTATGTCCCAGACTGGCATTTTATTTACACACGGTAGGTACTGCTATAAAATCTTAATAATTTTAAAATCTGGATAATCATGATTTTTTGAAAATGGCTTATCTGGATACTAAGTCCTTTAAACCATGTCTTCATATGAATCGATGGATGGATGGATGGATACACATTCTAATGTTTTTTGTAGTATTTGGCAGCAAATTTATTAAGACAACCTTCTCGGCAAACTTCGCTGAGGTAGTCAACAATGCAATAAAATTCTTAGCTCCATATTACCGAGATCGCGCCTGTTTTAATAATTCCACATACCTACTTACCTATTTTCCAGTTGCTCAGACACTTGATATACAAATTTTATATCAGAATATTCAGTAGGAATCAACTTGAGAATAATTAAAACAGGCATTGAATTTCACCCAAAGAAATCCCGGTAAAAACTCCGCTGATCACGTTATACAAGTCTGAGGAGTAGAGATGTTGACGTTACGTTGACGCTGCGTAAAGATAGAACTATACACGTATGCCGATCTGATCACATATTGATCTGTGCTCAGAGATTGATCTGGGCGCGTCGGTCTCCATACATTTTATATAGCAACTAGACTTGTAGAGCTATATTAGATCGTCACGTGCACGCGACGCGAGGTCGTTCTGTGTGGACTCCACTTTACAGCAAGTTAGAACTAAATACATTAGACAAACGCATCGGTCTAATGTAGTTCTAACTTGCTGTAAAGTTGTAGTTAGACCTAATAAACTGTATAGCTAATCTGATGTTTTCAGGCCATTGAAAAGAAGAGTTTGAAAATTAATTTCAAAGGTATTGGTATAGGAGGTGGTTGGGTAAATCCCAAAGAAAGTGTATTGGTCCAGCCCGAATTTTTGTATCTCACGGTATGAAATTTATCTTTGTTTGTGAACATAACATAAATAAGATTTTGGTCTAATCTACCGATACATTATAATATTTCAGGGGGCGATAGATCGAAATTTATATTTATCTTCATCACACGTAGCTAAGAAGCTTGTTCGAGCGATAGAAACGCAAGCATATTCTCAAGCGGATATTTTAGACGATTACTTGTTTCAAACTCTCAACGGTCAGGGCGAGTTGAATTTTAACAATGTGTATGCTGCCAGTCCCTACCCAGCTCTTGAAGAGTTGGATACTAAGATGAACAGATACGTGAAGCCTACTTTAGCAGCAGTAAATAAAACGATAAAATGGACTTATTTATCTGTCAGAGCTTACCAAAGTTTGAAACAAAGCTTCCTTGTACCGTCTGTTTCGTTTTGTAAGTACCTACTATCATTTATTGGGGCTTTACCTATGAAAAGACGTTTTATGAAACTGCAAACTGTGAGGTCTTCAGATTGATTTCGAATCCAAAGTTAAAATTTTAAGGTGTATGCCAACAAAAATTTCAATTTCGCGGGCAACTACGGGCCGCGAAATTTAAAATTTTGCACAATTTTGTTACACAAGACTTGAACAAGGTAAAAATATATATTTGCGGTAGTATGTGTATATTTAAACAATTATGCTCATTATAACCATTAACACAAATCTTTAACTTAGAGCAGAGCTAAAATATGACATTTCAATAAACAAAAAAACTTGATGTTTTACCTCGTCACTAAGTTATAGTTATGATGTTAGTTTGAATGACTATAGTTGTGTAAATACACATATATCGCTACCGCAAATATAATGTCTCTTTTCATACTATCCGATACTGACCTGCTTTCTAAAATTTTGATTTTTGTGTTACACTCCCGCACACGGGCCTGAATCTAACGCCACCACAAAAAAAAGCTAGAAGCCGCCGCAAAAAACAGCTGAAGCTCGCGACAGCTTGTGGCCGGAGAAGCTTGAAGTGGCTTTTTTTAAGGCCCGTGTGCACTTGTGGGACACTTGGTGATCCCCAATTTAAAATAAGTCATTAATTTGTTCTTTTGCGTTTTTTTTTTTATAATACCCAGTTGGTACCTACACACAACAGTTCAAAACATGCAGATTCATAAAACAAACACAGGTAAAGACCGAAACCGTATGTATTATTTCAAATTAAATATAATTTTAATTCTTTATTTATTTTTGGAAACAGTAGAAGCCATCTTGAATAAGACGAAGCTGAAGATAGCAATTTATAATGGAAACCTGGATGTAGTCACTCCATTAGGCGGTAAGATTATAATTTTTTTTTACATTTAAATTTGTTACAGTTAAATGAATCTAGTTTGTAATTAAGAAACTTCGATATCGATTTGGAATGGTCTGTAAGGATATTGTTAGGAATAAAAATGAATAAATGTCAGCTTTGAGCAGTGGTGGCCGAGTGGTAATGGTTCCGACTTACAAGTTGTAGGTCGCGAGTTCAAACCCTGCCAGGCGCATTACTTTGTGTAATTCATTTCATAAGCACTGCTCTAAAAACGGTAAAGGAATCGTGAGGAAACCATAATCAAAAATTCGAAGACATGTTACATTCACCGACCCGCACTGGGCCTGCGTGGTGGATTACGGCCCATTCCCTCTACTAGAGAGGAGGCCTGAGTCCCAGCAGTGGGAACATTAAAAAGGCTGATGATGTTGATGATGAAATTTCAGCTACCTTTTTTTTTCTTTTTTTATTGTTGGAAATCATCCAATAACTTATCCCGCTCTGGGTGGAGCGAGAGGGCGTGTCAGACTTTTGCTGACTAAAACCACACCTGTGTCCTTCAGTTGCCCTTTGCGTACCAGGGCTACGGGTTTCCTTTTACTTAGCACAACACCACTTAGCGGTAACATTTGAGCTACGTAAACTACCCTATGAAATCGATATTAAGATCAAATTGTAACCATAGTCTGCGACTGGGAATGTTCGAAAGAGTTACCATAGCCCAAGAACTCAAAAAAGGTACCTAAAGGCACATAGGTGTGTTTTAGTCACTAAAAGTTTAACATTCCCCCTCTCTGCCAATAGCGGCAGAAGTTATTTGATGATTTACCAATTCAAAAAAAAGAAAAAAATCATAGGCGTGTGGTTGACTGTATCTACTCTCGTACAGTAGATCATCATAAGTAAGTAATAATTTCATTACAAAAGGAAGTCTATTGCCGACAAGATATGCAGACAATAGTGTCGAGTGTGGAGACGCAATCAAACGCTTCTATGCAGTTAAATTAAGAAGCACTAATTTATAAAATACTAGCTTCTGCCAGCGACTTCGTACGCGGATCCTGTTGCTTATGCCAGCGACAACGGGGTCGTCAAAATCAAAGATCTGAAACGTCTGATATCGAATTCTAAGAGGCGGGGGACTGGATTCAGTATTCACGCGCGATGGCTTATTAGCGTATTTCATGTATAACTTTGGTGTTTCTATACCGATTTCTATGATTCTTTTTTTATTGAATAGATAATAATTTTAACTTTTTAAAATTAGGGATGAGTGAGAGTGTTATAAACGTAAGAGTAGACAAAAATAAACAGAAAGCTCCGAACTGCTAAGCTATCGGGAGTTACACGTGTTATTGTGAGTCAACCATAAAAGATAGACATATGCTGTCGTGGGATATTTTTTATATAATTTTAAGGAGAATATTTCCGTGATACATGATTTCTGTGTAGCTTTAACCATTAAGGCTGCAAACGCGACGGAAGCTTAAAAAATGGAGTAATTTCTCCCGTTTCCCCAACATTTCCCTTTACTGCTCTGCTCCTATTGATCGTAGCGTGATAACAAGTATATTATAACCTGCCCAGGAGTATGAAGAATGGTTGTACCAAGTTTCGTTAAAATCCATCGCGTAGTTTTTGTTTCTATAAAGAACATACAGACAGACAGACAGACAAAAATTTTACTGTTTGCATTTTTAGCATCAGTATCGATCACTAATCACCCCCTGATAGTTATTTTGGAAATATATTTCATGTACAGAATTGACCTCTCTACAGATTTATTATAAGTATAGATATCTCATATGCTTCGTTTTTACAGACGTTCGGCTGTTTGTATGTTTTTTTGTATGTTTGTTCATCGAATATTCCGCCAAACGTGGACGGATTTTAATTTTTTTTTTCATTGTTAACTTAAAAACAATCTAAATATGAAACCTATGCTTTTTTTTACCTTAAACCTTAAAAAGTAACATTATCTTGCCAGTTTACAAGTTAATGAATAGGTGACCTTCCTAGACGCCACAGTAGCTAAAAAAAAGCATATTTCTAAAAATATATAACTTAAAAATGCATATCTTACACCATATACGACTTGTTTTGTAATTAAATGATGGCAGACATATTGGGTTGCGTAACGGAATCTTCGTATCTACATAATAAATGTTATTGTATCAGACATTAGCATTAAGAAAAGGAAACCGTTAATTTGGTCACAAACACCTTTTTAAGCTTAGGTCAAAACTATATTTGAATCGAACTAATATGACTTGTTTTTAAAAAAAACTTTGGCATGCCCATATGGACGTACCTACTAAAGTTTATTTCATAGGTTATAGATGGAATATCGTATTAAGTAATATGTCACATAACCACACTAATATTTTAAAGGCATACGTTTGTATGTGTGTGTATGTTTATTACTACATCATCATCATCAGCCTTTTTAATGTTCCCACTGCTGGGACTAAGGCCTAGGACTTAGGCCCTTAGGAGAGAGAATGGGCAACCACCACGCTAGCCTAGCGCGGGTTGGTGGATGTCACATGTCTTCGAATTTATGGTTCTAGGACATGACGGTTTCTTCACGATGTTTTCCTTTACCGTTTTGAGAGCAGTGGTGATAAAATAAATTACACAAATTAATGCACCTGGCTGGGTTCGTACCCGCGACCCACAACTCGTAAGTCGGGCAACTCATAAGTCGGGTCCATTACCACTCGGCCACCACTGCTCTGGAATCGCTGAACAGAAACAGTATTTAGTACCTAGTACTCTTGAATTATAAGCCTATACCAATTAATGATATTTAAAATAGTCCAGTACGTTTTGAGTTTATTCATTACAAACATAAATCTAAAACCCCAAATCTTCGCTCTTTATAATATTTGTAAAGAAAAAAAAAAACTAACAACAAATTCTGTTGAACACCATATACAGATCACAAATCATTATTAATACAAATTTTATATTCTTAGGCGCTTCCAACTGGGTCCACAATTTAAAATGGCATGGTGCTGCTGAATTTGCCGATGCCAAGAGACATGCGATACGGGGAAGCAGAAATGGGTACTATAAAGAAATGAAGCGGTTAAGCTTTTGGTGGGTCTTTGGAGCGGGTCACTGGGTAAGTCAAAGTGGACACACGAAAATGATATAACATTCCCGATAGTTGTCAGTTCAGATGTACTTAGCACTACAACGTCGATATGTACAAAATAAGTATCAACGCGTATTCTTAAGGTGGTGCATCACGACACACACATTTTCACAGTTTTTCATACAACCACTCATAACCGATAATGACGTTATTAAACATTTTTCATTAGATATTTTGGAAACACAATATCTTGTGGATATTATCTAGGCTTCTGTAGAAATCAATTTCTAAATTTGTGTTAAACTAATCCAGTAAAAACCTCTAAAAATCTCCTATTTTGTATGAATTTTGACACTTCATAATTTGATTAAAAATTAAAAAAGTCAAAAAAGTAAAACTATAGAAGCCTTGCAAATTTTATTAAAATTCTAAATGACGACAACTTTTATCAAAAAAATTTAAGGGTTTAAAAAAATAGCTATTTCCTGGAGTAAGTTTTGTGTAATCTCAGAATTACCGAATACTATCAGTTTTCAGGCATTATCTCTCTTTTTTGCGTTGTCTTTTCGTCAAACATCGCGTTGGATTGCGTTAGATGAAGTAACAAGCTTTTAAACCATTTTCGATGTTTACGATAGGCGAGTGGAAAAGGATCCTCTTAAGCACTAAATACATGTTTCCTGCATTAAACATTACACAACACAATTTCAGGTGCCTGAAGAGAACCCCGAGGCTATGGCACACATATTGGATTATGTCACAGCAGAAGACGTCGGGGAGTCACCGAATTAGAAATTATCTTTTTGCAAAATGTATATAATTCAAAGTTTTATAAGGTTCCATCTATTGTAGTTTGGTTTCAGCAGTGTAATATATACCTACATTTTATGCGATTTCAGAATTAAATATTATTTATTTATTGTTGCACCATTGTGTAACTTTTTTTACATAAAGGTTGATGCCTTGTTGAATTAAATTAGCCTATGTAGCATTATTGTACATAAAGTTTTAATAAAATAATTATTAAAATTTACTAGGTATAAATTCTCCTATACCTAACAAAGTGCAAACCAGTGTTTTCGGGCCTGTTTAATATAAATGGCCACCTAAAATTCATAGCACTAAAGGTTCTACTCAAATTGGTAGCTGGTTTGAAGTTATCCTAAAGAAATTATACTACTATTGCGTATATATGAGTATAAAAGCATAAAAATATGCTGTAAAATTGTTAATTAAGTGAACTTAATCAACAACTTTTTTTAAATTGATTTTTTTACCGGTAGAGTTGTCAGAAAAGTTAATTAGGTACTTTTTACTGTATATTTATAAAGCACAGGTGTACTTATAATTTTTATGAAATAAAAATCAATATGCATATTAAATTCGTTTATTTTTATGTCAAGATTACGTTATTAATTAATATTATACAAATGGTATTTTATGTACAATATTCAAATATATGTATTTTAATAACATTAATATAATAACACACTCATAATAACTTAAGCACCACACTAACAATAATTATCTATGGACAACAATAAATTTTGTCTAATGATCTCTAAACATTTGTCTTTGAAATCTCTTTTACGTGTTTAAGGCTGCGCTAGATGATAGTACAGACCTATTTGTGGGCGTGGCTACTAAAATGCATGCAAAAACGGGAGAGAACCTACAGTCGTGTGAGTAAGCGAGAAGCACTATCATATATTGTAAATGCAAAAATAACTCTGGCTACCCGTATGTTTGTTGACGTCTGAACGAATTTAGACGAAACTTGATCCTAATATAGACGTATTTTTAATCCTCGATGATATTGGGATATTGGGATGATTTTCACGCGCGCGAAACCGCTAGGCTTATAAAACCAACAATACAGAAAGTATACTAATGGTTTGGCTTGGTTATTGTCACATTTTTATTAAAGCATTCAGATGTTTTTAATAAAATGAAAATGAAAATAAACGACTAATTTATTTGAGTACTTGCTTTTGCCCGCGGGTTCACCCGCGTACATAAAGTATAGCCTATATCACTCAGGAATAAAGCAGCCTTTTATCGGTGAAAAATTTTTAGCAATAGGACCTGTACCTTATCTTTATAATATAAATAGTTAAACTACGAGTATATTAAAATTTCATCAGATAATTTTTTTAAAATTGTTATTTCACTATTTTTAATACATACAGTGCTTGATAACAATGAAACTAATAGATATCATGTATAAAGTCAAGCATAATATCCACTCATCTCGTCGATGATAATATATTCGGACGTATGATGTCAAACAGTGGAATTAATTTTTTCAATACACTTTCTCGAAAACCTGCTCCTATCTCTAACGCTTATAGGCACGCCATTTACTGTTTTCCGCACTAGCACGCCACCATTTATTATATTATTTTATCGCATCAGGCTGGGCACCAGCCTACCCGTATTTGTTTATTTCTTCGTAAATGTATTGAAAAACGTTGTTTGATATACGTGGAAATTTGTCAGAGTAGTACTCGGTGCCATAACACCCTCACCTGCAGCTCGGGCGATTTTCGCCTTGGTCGCAATGACTATCTTTCTCTACTTGTATCAAAATGTACTATTACGCACGTATGAGGAAATAATGCCCACTAGCGCAGCCTTAATCTACAAAGGACACACCCATTTTGTGTGGAGATCAGTTGGAAGATGGTGTGTAAACAAAAGTACAATTTTGAAGAGCAAAGCAGTAAGTTATCTAGATCTTAAAATATGATATAACATTGTATACAGGGAGGGTTTTTGATACGGAGTCTTCTGCAGTTGCTTAAGGTATTTAGTGTATGTACTGTTCCCTTGCCTGAAGTCCGAGCTTTAATTGCCTTTATGAAATGCCATTTTACTAAACTCTTAAGCAGAATGGGTGATATTTCTTTTGAATTTTTTTTTCAATACACTTTCTCGAAAACCCGCTCTTATCCCTCCGCTTTTAGGCACGCAATTTACTGTTTTCCGCACTAGTGCAGAAAAGCGCGCAAGTTCGCCCCCGCCACAATTTCTTATATTTATCTTATCAGGGCAGGCGCTAAGTAAACCCCACGAGTCACCTCCTTTTATTTATTTATTCATAAGTGTACTGAAAAACGTAGTTTGATGCACGTGGAACTTTACTACAGCACTCGGCTCGATGACACCCTCGCCTACGGTTCGGGTTAATTCGCAATGACAAACTTTCTCTATATGTATCAAAATGTAACATTTCGGCAGCCCATCTGACTTGATAATATGCATGGCTTTTAATTTATTTATGTAGTTTAACAGTTTACGATGACAAGACTCAATAATACCATAAATCGATAAAAAAGTTATTCTTCACAATAAGTTTTAATTAAAATAATAAATCGCATTTTTTTGTTAACAGTTCATTTCTTCGTAGGCCAATTTATTTTACATGTATGATTAAAACCAAAACCTTATCTATTACTAATTCAATAAAATTCTAATTGCATTGTTTATCAATAGATACAAATAATAATCTTGTAAAAAAATGTACAAAAAATACCAAGATTTATTCATTATACATACAATTGTGTATTTAATAGATTTAATATCACAAAATAAGAAATAATAATATTTTGTACTAGAAAACCAAATAAAATATGGCCCTATGATTTACTTTATGACCACGGAAGACGTTTAAATGTGTTTTTAGGCTTTAGATAGTGCAAAACAGACTGACTTTTCGCGTCTGTCTGTGTGTTCGATTAGTTCTTTTAAATTACACATAGCGTTTTTCTTCATCAATCAAAAAATTAATTCCGGAAAGTTTATTTGTTTAACTTGTACCTTTTTTGCTTTAATTTTAAACTTAGGTTATATACAGCAAAAAATAATATGTTGTTTTGACATATAGCAAGCGTGCTCCATCGTCGGCCACATCATTGCTTACCATCAGAACCCCTAGCCAAGTTTCAATCATTTCGCTTGCGCCGAACGCTTCGAGTTGACCTTGCCGCCAATTCTTTTGTTCTGACCACGTGACAGCGTTGAGGCTACGTCGTTTCCGTTCATTTGAAGCTTTCTACAAGCGTTAACTATTGCAGATTAGCAACTTGGCTAGGGGTACAGGTGAGATAGTGGTCAAACGCGAGACTATCCATAATAATAAAAACAATGTTAATGTATATAATATTGCCACCCACAGTAAATTGTAACCTTCCGGAAATTGGGAAAAATACAATAACGCACACATAATTATAATATCAACATTCATAGCTAAATAACATAATAAATATAATTTGTTCTCTTTGTTCTAGAATTCATAGTTCTTGGGTTCATTTTTTTTTAATTTATTCGACCGTAATCTATGACAAGAAACTAGAGATTACATAATATCATTATACTTTCTGAAACTGACAGAAAAATATGTTTCATTTTAATTGAGATGCAAAATATCTTAATTATTAGTAGGACTGCACACACAGAAAGCACAAAACTGAACAAGATAACATAATAAAATGAAGTATAAACTCCTTATAGTTTATCGTTTGAGCTGGCATATTTTATCTATAATTTGACCTCACGCATTTTTTAGTAGACAACATTTGTACGAAATTTAAGGAAAACTTGTCCCACACTAAAGTATACTATTTTTCTACATGATTCAATAGCTGTAAACATTTGTAAAAGTTAAATAGGTAATTATTATTAATTTGATTTAACGATAACAATTCAAGTAATGAAGTTTTGTGTCAGTCTTTAAAATCTGTTGGGGTCAACAAACAAGCTTTTAATATTTAATTTACGATTGACTAACATCTTCGTTGGCAGTTAAATTCAAACAAACGTTTAACGTTAGCACGAGTACTTTTAAGGATGAGTTCAAATTTACCAATATTATGTTGGTTCGTGGCTTGGAAAAGGGACGCAACCTAAAATCATACTTGTTTTACTTACGTTTTTTTCTATTCGGGCAAACGCGTTGAGTGTTGTATAATAACCGAGTTCTAGCAATACTATACCAAACATTGTATCGTTGCCAGTAATTCAACGTAAAAACCGAACCTGCCGAGTATCATCTTCAATAATACGGCAGTTTTTTTCTCTAAGTTGTTTGGTAAATTAGAATATTTCAAAGCTACTTTATAAATTGTATACAAGCTACGTTAGTCTCACTTCAGCGTAGCAGGCGTCGCATACTCGTACTGGCTTGGTGTTGCCAGCTAACGCGACTGTCTTGTCGCTGCAGGCCGCACAGAATATATGACCACACCTACGGCAGTGGTGCTGGAAAAAACAAATAAACAAAATTAATTTTAGCAATATTCAGGCCTTATGGCAATCGAAGTAGTGGCGTAGCTAGTCCTAATGGGGCCCCATATCAAATACTTCTACAGTTTTTTTGTTTTGGTACCTTGTTACGTAAAAATAAGGTTTAAGTTAGCTAGCACCGAGGTGTATCGAATTTGGTACACTGGAGCCTGAGAGGTTGATTTCAAATGATATTCCGTTGGGACTGCAATAAGATGTGGCCGGGAAGAGATCAGGCGGCGAACCAACGTCACCGAGGTATAAGAGTTGACCTGCAGTCTTGTCCGTAAGAGTTACAGTGGCTCTGGAATGCAAAGAGCAACTGAAGGTATACTGGTAGGTTTTAGTCAGTAAAAGTCTGAGACTACGTCACGCTCCACCCAAAGTGAGAGGAGTTACTGGGGTGATTCTTTGAAACCAGGGAGAATGTCTCATTCATCTGGCCTAGATTTTTCTTTACAATTTGATATTTTTATTTGCATATTAGTTTTACCAGCTCAGTAGATGTATAAAGGGCGCTCATTTGCACCCTGTGGCTTACGACAAAAATAGAAAGGTACGAAAACTAGGCCAGATGAATGTGACATTCTCTCGGTTTCAAAGAATCACCCACTTGATGATTTGCTACCGCAAAAAAAGAGAGCGTCACATCATCGACTCCAGAGCTTCTATTGAGAGATTCCTTTGGATAAACTCTCGGGGTTTCCATCCCTACGCCCAGCATTCGTGTCTTTCGATCACGTGACCAACGAGCCAGTTCGAGTTTCACTTACTTTCCGCCTAGCGATAGAGAATTCCTTGGCACATGCGGTACAGGCCGTAGCGTCCTTATCATGAGTCCACGTGGGTGTCTCATCAACCACCTGCGCTTGCGCCGCCTCCCTCTCCAGAAGCTCAGCCAGTTGCAGTTTGTTTTCGCTCAGTGTCGCACCTACTTCCTCTAATGTCTTCTGAGCTTCTACGTACTGTGTTTTTAATACGTGTTGCTCTTCTTGTAGTGAGAGGTATTTCTGTAATAATCCATTCAAAATCTTGGATGTAGTTCTAATATTTTTTTTTAAATATTTATCTAACTATAGATAAATAAATAAAAATAGTAACAACACAAAGTTGGTATATATTCATTTAAGCCAATATTTTTTCTCGCGGTTAAAACTAGCCGTGTAAACACAGCTTTATGCCTTATACAATATACACTCAAGTAAGTGACAGAATAGAATAACAATTTCAACATCTTACATCATAATTATGTTTACATCACGCCAATAATAGCTGGCAAAAAAAAAAAAGTTGATGACATCATATCAGATTAAATAGAAGTTACAGACAGCCCACTCTGCAAAGTTCGCTTGAGAGAAGTCGAGACAGCAGTTTATCAGTTTTTAAGCAGCCCAGTGGTTGCTGGATATAGGGCAAAGTACTTCTAAAACTTTAGTAACACTAAAGTGTTACTGGCTTTCATTGAGGAGCTTGAGTGTATGGAATGACACACTTATCCCACCCATGAGGATACTACATATACGCGCTTTAGACGTAGAGTTGTGGCACCGACCCGACATACATATATCAGAGTGCCTAGTGCGAGTTTGTTATACGTTTATGACGTTCTGCGCTCCGATTGGCCCGCTCTAAGTTCTTAACCAATCAGACAGCCAAACGCGGTAACGTAAAAACAACTCGAACTCAGCGAAACTATAGTTTAATCTGTTTGTTGAGTGCAAGTTGTTGAAAATTTGATTCACAGCACCAACCGATAGCATAGATGTTATCGGTCTGTGCTATGAGTCAATTTTTAGATGAGTAGGTATTATTTTATTTACCTGGCCTATTGATTTGAGAGATTCCACTTCTTGTGTCAACATCGATATCTTATCGCGATCTCGCATCATGGATTCCTATAATAAAGTAATTTGTGATTTATACGTCATTCATTAAAGGTTCTTTTATGTCAAAAGGATTTGTGGTTTACAATGTAAATCAATGAACATTATAATAATTTGAAGGTATAGGCCCGTATATGTACGTAATATACGTTAGTCATCTCACAATAAAATGATTACCTATTGTTTAATTTTGCTACGAGCGTAATATAATAATGTGCTCATGTAAATAAAACAAAAAAGGCTTTTGATTCGCCTGTTTTGTTTTATTTATGTTACAATTATTGGATCTTACCAAAATAGATTAAATTATAGTGATTATGATTAATAGTACCTTACAGTGCTGTAGTTAGATCCTAATTTACATTTTTTTTTGCAATTTTTGTGTTGAATAATGGAAGAGGTTATGTCATCATGTAAGATCGAGGTCGACAATGGGATTACTCTGACTATAGGGCAAATCTTGATGAAAATTAGCTTGTTTACTAGAGCATATGGACTAAGATAGCTAAGTTTTCATTGTGGTCTTATGTAGAGAATGCTAGAACGAGCGGATTGAGTTATAAAATAGGAAGTTCCCATCATAATAATCACTATTTATCATCTTACCAATAGGATAATTTAACGTTGTGGATGTTACAAGTTTTTTAATACGTCAGGGCCCCGTATAATTAATACGGGCCCGGTCACCCGGTAGCTACGCCTCTGGTAAGTACTACGTAGGTACCTAGTACCTATCTATACCAGAAAAGGTTTGCGCTTCGGTAAACTTTGTGCCTCAGAATTAAAATGGACGTTCCATATACTTACCTATAAGTAATAACGAGCAAAATTAATAGGTAAGTTTATTATTTACTAGCTGTAACCCCGCGGCTTCGCTCCCGCTCTACCCTACTATACCTTACTCTACGCTACACTACCCTACACTATACAAATTTTCATTTTTTTCGTCACAATAACAAACACAACAAAAAAAGAATTATCGAAATCGGTTCAGCTGTTCTCGAGATTTCCGCTTAGCTACACATTTAGCGATTCATTTTTATATTATAGATTTGTCAATGCAACTAAATTGCAGAACTGTTTTCAGTAGTAATATTCATAGAACTAGATCTCTATCACATTAAAATACTTTAGCGAATCCTATTGATTTCTCAATTTCTTTACACACGAATCATCTTAAATGTGTATTCGACTAATTCAGGAGTTGTTCCATCATTTGTTGGTTACTTACTTGCAAAGACACCCTCCACTCCCGTTCTATCCTGAGGTCACCTTCTGCGGCCACGGCCCTTGTCTCTGCTGCGGCCGCCTTCTGACCCAGCGAACGGGCACTGTCTTCTAAACTCTTCCTAGCTAACTTATCTTCTTGCAACCTATTCAGTGTGCACACATCTTTAACATAATTCATTTGTTTGTGTACAGTCAACAACAAAACGGTTAAAAATGTTTCAGAAGATATTTATGAATGAAAAAGTAACCGCAAATTTAGCTGTTGACTGTAGGTACTTGTATGTCGTAGGTACCTACTGTGGGTACTGCCCCCCTAGCCAAGTTACAACCGTTACTTTTCTATTCTTGGGTCGAACGTCTCGAGTTGGCCACGCCTTCGCTTCCTTCGTTCTGACCACCTGAGCGTTGAGATGACGACAGAACAAAGGAATCGGAGGTGTGGCCAACTCGAGGCGTTCGACACAAGAGACTAGAAAAGAAACGGTTGTAACTTGGCTGGGTGGCTGTAGTGCTGTAAAGGTCATTTTATACCGAGACGTGACGCTGCGCGAAGAGCGATTCAAAGTAGTGCGCCTCACCATCAACGATTGCATCACTACTTACCATCAGGTGGGTTCGCCATCAAGCACTAGTTTTTATCATTAAAAAAAAGTTACTTTATATACTACTCCAAAAGACAAACAGATCGAGATGCCTCACAGCGCAGCGCTGCGTAGTGCAACGTATTCTGAATTCCCACAATGAAATGTGTGTAGGTATCTTTTCGTGTAGTAAATATTTAGAGTCGCTCTTCGAGCAGCATCGCGTTGCGTCGTGTCTTGGAGTGAACTGACCCTAAGTGATTTATCTAAATTATGTGTGTTGGTGTATAATTATGGTGTTTTAAGTCGTGGCCAGATCTTAGAATTTATCACTTCATGAAGTGATATCCTGTATGGCCAACTAAAACTGGCCAGATCGTTTAAACGTTATAACGTTTGATGATAAGCCAATCCTTGTTTGGCCATATCATTGATGCAAGATTTCTATGATAATAAAAGGTCTAAAGAAAGTAGGTCAAACGAGGATTGAAATATCATCAAACTTTATCGTTTAAAACGATCTGGCCGTTTGTACTTGACCATAATTATCATGACTTGATCAATTTCTAAGATCTGGCCACGACATATATGCAACGTTGAAAAGACAGATGGGCTTTCCCCTTTAGACCGCCACAGTCATGAAAAAACAATATGTGTCCAGCACGCCCACGTCATGACTACATGACAGCCGCTATGCGTTTTAAACACTAATAAAATGTATGAAAAAGTATTTTTATTTGCATCGTTAATTATGTAGCTTCATCCCAATTTATATTATGTGAAATGCTTACATAAAAAAAAAAATCGTAGTATGGCACTGAGAGAAAAGAAAGAAGGATTGTGTGAGGAGTGATATGAAAGAAAAGGGAGTTAGTGATAGAGTGACGGGTGAGACAGAGTGGAAGAAAAAAAACGTGTTGCGCCGACCCCAAGTAATATGGGATAAGGGCAGGGTGAGGAGGAAGAAGAAGAAGAAGAAGAAGAAGAAGAAGCATGGCACTGAGAGCACGCTTTTGCTTTTTTGACTTTTGACGTGGCGGTTAAAGCGTTAGAAGGGGTCATTGTATTCATCAATATGAACCACTTTTACTGTGCGACCAACTCTGAAATCACGAAAATAAAATCTGCTGCTTTATACATTTATGTTCATATAACTCAGCAATATATTTTTTTTCTTTCTTAAAAGTTGTTCTTAGTGATAAGTACAATTTTTGTCGTTTCGACGTTGTATAATTTTTTAGCATTTCTAGTTTTTTTTTTCGCTGGTTTTATGCTGAAATACTCTGGTGTGTTTGAACATTACTCATACTAGCTTTAATAGGATTAATTATGAGCTCATTACTTGACTCACATACTTGACTTTTTAATCGTGAGTAAATAAAACTGTAAATTATCTTTCTGCCTAAATCTGATTAAGTGACTAGGCTTTTAATTAATGAGCGTTCAATCATAATAATTAAACTGATATTATGCAAAGAAAAATAACTTTTGATCAGATTTCTTAAAGGCTGATGCTAAACAAAAACGATATGAACAATTGTCATGGCTCGAGTATTGTATTTAAGTATATTGTTTTTGATTCCAGGAACATACGGACGCTTAGTATGTTAGTATTTATTATAATCAAGGTATTGTTTAGTCACACAAAGCATGCAAACATACGAGTGAGATTGATAATGGCAAACCTACACAATAAACATAAAATTAAAACAAGCAAGAACATTGGATTTCAAGTTCAATAAAATACGAAATGCGACTGAATATGCTTTATTATAAATAAGGCTTATGCTTATACACATCTACCGCCTCGTAATTACAAAACTATTAAAAAGAAAATATCTAAATTATGGGTTTTATAACATTTGCTGCTAGATATCAACGAGCACAATATTTGTATACAATCATAAAATTCAAGTTTCCAAGCACATGTAGCTACCCAAATGAAATGAGATCAAATACCCTTTTTAAAGTAATAATCAAATATCTCTACACAATGTAACTTTGACAATAATTGGAAAAGTATACAAAATACGAATCTCTTCATTAGCACTACCAAATCCTCACGCTCTCTATTCTACTAATACAGGTACTTTTAATTAGTTATTGTTACATAATTACCAAAATGTAAAATGTATTAATAAAAGTAAATAACAATTAACACAGTGATTAATTCTTAACATTATCTAATAAATAAGGATTTATTTTGTGGGAAATAATTTATAAACACCTTAAATTAACTTTAATCATACAAAAAAAAAAAAAACCTAACACAAACTTAATGTGAAAATTATCAAAAAATGGTACATTGGATATTAAATTGAATCACAGCAAGTAAGCAAAAGCAACAGTAGTAGCATTACGTTAACAATATGATCATTTCATTGGATCACTTTAATAATTTATCAAAATACTGATTTTTGCATTCACTATAGGTTCATTGTGAGGGTTTGCCAATATCGAGCGAATGGAAAGAGTTGCCGCTAGTTGACACACGCAAGCAGTGCATTGCTCACACCTAAGTGCGTTGAGTACTCATATGTCAAGCGCTTAGTTTACATTCAGCAGCGGAATACATTATCCAGGCACTCTTTCGATCCTGTCGGATGAACGCAGGCCGTAACCCGCCAGATGCGATGACATAGTAAAAATTAGTAAAACCTACTTCTCATCGAGTTGATGTATGGTGCTGCCCATTGATTCAGTCTTTGCTTCCAATTTGGCTATTAGCTCTGTTTTATGTTTCAAGGAACTTTCACATTCCTAAAACAAGGCCAATACAGTTTAGCTGAATAAAATGACAACTCATTTGAGCGGATGTAGGATTGTTTCTGTTAGTTAAAGCAGATAAGTACAGGACAGATGTTTATGTTAAAAATTTCATACCAATACATATAGTTAAATTATTCCGAGGTTAATACAGTGGTTTTATGAATAATTAAACACTATTTTAATGCATAATTATAACTGGCAACCATTATATTATCCTCAACAGCATCAATATCTCCATAATATTTTAATGTGTTAGTAGATAATACATTAATAATTTTCTAGGAAACAGGAAATACCACCTGAATAATTGTGATAATTGAATAATTTTATTTACAGTACGTAAGTATTGAACGGTCGACTACTCTGGGATCTGATTGACTGTTTTATCTCTCATGTTGTTCTTTCGGAACGGTGGTATTTCCTGGAGATTCAATTTTTTATGAGGCGGGCCTTCATCCTTAGACTTTGTACCCTTTTGCGCGTTACTTTGTGCTTTCAATTTTTCTAACTTTTCTCCTAAATTACTTTCAGTAGTAGTAGGAGACCTGAGAGCTTTGACTAAGTCATTATCGGATCCTAAGAAGTGGTTATATTTCTCAAGGTTGTGAAGTATTTTGCCAATTTGTTCGGCTTTCCCCTGGAGCCTCGACACCATTTCGCCCTTCTGCGTCAGTTCCATCTCGCATTCCTTCCGTACGATAACCGCGGCATTGTGAATACAGCATGGTATTAGTATAGAAATATATATAATATTAGCAGGTTAGTGAGTAATAAAAATAATAAAATAAGACAAAGGAACAACTGAACAAGAACGAATACATACATTTTTTATAAGCGAAACAAGTTACGATACAAAAAATACAATACTCTTAATAAGGTTAGAGACAAAGAGGATATTAATCGTTAATGAAATTGGTGGGATAATGAGAATGCATGGGTGGGAATCAAGCGGTGTTAGATGAGCACCCACGCCGACGTGCGACCTTAGCGGGCATCGTCTTTGTTACGACTATACCGCACACAAAGGCAATGCTAAACAGGTATGAAACTGTGCACAATGTACTAAAACCGGAGTAATTTAGATAAATTTACAAGTTGAAAGTGAGAATTAGTGTCACAGTTAACTACTTGTAAATCTTCAACAGACCATGAAGTACAAATGAAGAAACTCCAGCAACGATTGACGCAAGCGCGTGATTGGTCAACCACTAGTGACAGAGTTATAAGGGTACAAAATCCTAAAAGATTATAAATAACATGCTGTTGGACAACGAGTAAATAACTCACCTGTAGTTTTTTGTACATCTCTAGGTTAATTAGTTTTATATCGTCGAGTTGCCTTCTCAGAGATATAATTGTGTCTTGTTTATCGTGTATATCTTTCTCTAGCAATTTCATTGCCACCTCCATTTCTGCTTTGAGTGAAATCTGAAGTAATTTTAAAGAATATGATTAGAAATTCCTTGTTAGGTATTACGTCCACTGTAAAGATAAAATGTTTGTGTAAGCTGTAGACTGTGGTCATAAGCATGGCACGCTATTGCTTAGGTAATGAATAACAGTTATTGTGACCCGGCTCTGTGACCCTCAAGCATTATGTATCGACCTTGACTTCAGTGAGAGCAAACATTTATTGACTAACACTGTGGACGAAGTATTACCTGCAAATCTAACTCCCTTTGCAGTTCCAAATACTTCTTCCTCTCTTCCTCCAAATTCTTGCTGGCCTCGCTATCATTTTTGGATTTATCAGAGGCGATACTCTTGACGCTACGTTTTTCCTGAAAATTGAAATGACACATTTGTTTAGAGAGACCGGGGGAATGTTAGTTATTGGCGCTGTTTTTTTTTTTAAATCGCACACGTTGTCGTACGTGTCTATTTCTATTGGGTGAAACCGCGAAGTCGTAATACTATTTTTGGTATCGAAAGAAATACAGTGTTTTACTACCGCGTCTTTCTTCTGACGACGACAAAATGTATCAATCAGTTTGGTTTTGGAACAAAACATCGCAGTATTTTCGAAATATGTGTGGTCACAGGTACACCTAAGATTACACTGTCTTATCGCTGTCAATGTAATCGCTGATATCATTAAAACAGGGTAAGACAATACATATTTTTAATCAGTAGATATAGACGCTCATAGATATATTTACAAAACACGAAATATATCTAAGAAAACAAAAATATGAATGCTTGATAGAGAGGCGAGAACTAATGAAAAACTACACACGTAATTTGTGTACTTCATATGAAAGAAATACAGCATTTCTAATAAGGAAAATGTCAAAGAAATTTCAATAGAGGAGGAAAACCTGTTTAATTCAATGATACTTCGTTTAATTTGACGTAAACTAAAAATGTATAGTGATAATTTGTGTGTTAAATGAAATGAAGGAAAAAGAAAATAAATAGCTGATCTTACCTCTTCATCAGACTGCAATTCCGTCACTTTCATCCTTGTATCTTTGGTTATGTCTTGCCCTGCACAAAAAAAAATGCACACGTGCTTAAACACAACTAATGCAGCGCGATATATTTACACTGGTACATAAATAACTCACAGGATTTGGTCCAAAAACTTTGTTTAGTTTGACTTTTTGCCGAAGAATTGCCCATTAAAATGTTGAATTACAGCGCATAACGGTTGAAAACCGTAGTTAAATAATAAATGGCGGTAAAATAATGATGCGGGCGTCTGCTCGGGCCCAGGTACTAATGCCTACTAAGCTATATACAATAGACACTGACTCATCACTGCAAGTAAGGTGTCTTATCTGTTGTATTTTCTATTATTGTTATTCGCGTTGTGTTTTCGATCGTAAATACCGATGACCATGAGTGATTTCCCTTTCCGGCGACTACTGTTATGTGATAGAGGTTAATGGCAACGTATATTTTAGATGATTTGGACGAAACAGAAATCCTAAATTTTTCTACACAACATTTTTTTTTCTATTCTGAATCTTCAACTCTGGGTGAAGCGAGAGAAAGTGTTAGATTTTTACTAAAGGCACTCGTGTTCTTTCAGCTGCCATTTGCATTCCAGAGTCACGGTAACTCTTTCGAACATTTTAACAGCCCTGGGTTCATACATCTTTGGGGCTAGTTTTTCATTAACTCTAACCGCTTGGGTCGGATCGTCGAGTGTTTTCATGTCTCATTCGCCAGGGTCGTGTATTTACGACTGAGTACTCCATCTCGATTAGCTCTTTAATCCCCTAAGGTGACGGAAGAGTTGACGAGAAGGAGTACCTATTAGGTCGTGGATGTGCGACCCTGGCGGAATAAACGCGAGAGTATTTGTCGGGCATATCCAACGTTCCTACGTGGTTGAAAGGTTAATTTGACAAACAAAATAAGTTTAAAATAAACGTACAGTTTAATGTAAATGTTTTGTTAAGTGTCCAGTAACCACAGTACTTACCAAGCGCATGTTTTAGCTGATTGTTTTCCTCAACTAACTGAATCATCGTGTTTTTGGAGATCGCTAAGTCCTCCTTCATGAGGGCATTGGTCGTTGTCAGGCTTTCGACCTTGGCTTGGAGGTTTGCTACTGTTGCGCTAAAACAAAATACTTGAATTAGTCTATGACTGCTTTGGGCCATGACAGTACATAGGGCAGATACATTTTGATATGATTAGGAGTTGTAAAGTTGGTGTTTTGTATTTCTGTTTCAGGTTTCATTCCCTATGTGCTCTTGAGAAAAAGCGTGAGTTTACGTATGTATGTTATCTTGAAGACTAGTAACCCGCTCCAGCTTCGTTATGTGCTATAAATGTCTATTGAAGAACCACATGAACATTCAGACTCAGAAAGACGTTATGGGGGGGGGGAATTTGTTTTTAAATAATAATTACTTACGCATGAAAGGTTATGGCAATGGGTACGGTAAGGTAACGTAATATGCCGTAAACATTACTAAATCCACATTAAACTGTATACGAGCATATCAAACAGACTATGTATGTAGTTACCTCCTAACATTGCGAGTTCAATCGTCATGTATCTATGAACTGGGTTAAATATAATGTTAGCTGATGGCCTTAATATTCGTAAGTAAACGTTGAGTTAACCTTCAACAATACGATTTGTTGAAAAACGTAACAATTGTGAACGGAGAGTTGAATGGAATAATTGAACTGTAAATAAAACATTCCTTTTTCGTAACAACGGCGACGTTGGCTATCGTAAGATTACGTGAAATCTCCTAAAAGAAAGTAAACTTGTACTGTGTATAGTCACTTTATAGAGGCTGTAAAATATATACACATTAACATAGCATATCTTTATCGTATGGAATACCTAAGTAACAACGAAAGAAAATTAACAGTCTTGCAAAATGCGCCAAGTTGATGATCTAATTTACTAATGAGGCACTTATTCTTACGGGAAAAATATTAAGTAGAAAACTATTTGCTAATGGAAGACATTAAACTGCCACAATTAACGTGAGAAAGTTCAGAACAATAGATTCGAAACTCACTTGAGATGTCGGTTGAGTTCTTCAATGTAATTCTTCTGGTCGAGCATTGTGTTAATATGGCGTTGTTTCGGCTCGGAGTCACCGTTACCATTGCCGGCTAGGTCGTTGGACGAGTTACTGCCGCGTAGGTAAAGCGAGAAATCTATTACGCCTTGTTGGCTGTCCAAATCTTCTTCCTGTGCGTATAAGAACAGAAAATATTGATTAGGTCAACTTTTGTAAAGTCCAGTTAGAGCTCGAGCAGCATGTTGCCAACGGTAAAGGTAACTGCAGCCGTTGTCGCTTCGGCGGCGACCGTTGACCTATAGTGACATTTGACACACACGATGGCTGACGCTGATCTTCATTTGTTGGACTGTCACGTCGAAAGCTGCAGTTATCTCTGCCGTAGGCAACATGCCATTCGTGTGTTTGAGCAATTAGAAGAATTTAATTTCAAAGACAACAAGTAGGGTTACCTTAACACACAAATTGCAATCGACAACATTCAAGCCAACCAGGAGCCCAGTTATAATGACGGCTTCTTCATTCAACATTAGAGCATGAGGTTCGAAGTATTCCTCCAACGTATCTTCACGGTGTTCTAAGAGAATACGAAGATAGTCAGCAATTCTTTTCTGCATCAAAGCCAGCCTCAGCCAGGCTCGAGCACGGCCCATGGCGGTCCTACAAAGATATAAATTATTCTTTAATACATTCTTATGCGCTTCGTGTCAGTAAGGAAATAAGTATACCATTTGTAAGCGAAGTTATTTTTGAGTATGATATGTCGGTGAAGAATATCTATCTACACGAGTTTTAACACAACTGACAAAGTTAACGCTTCAACACTATTGTGTGAAAATGAAAATAATGAAACTTGGAATAGATTTCTGAAGCAATCAAGTTAACGTATGGTAACTGAATGTAATGAATGCATAGGAATAATTGTAACGAGGAAGTTTTTGAGCATGATGGCCATAAGACAAAAGACATAATGGATGTATAGTGTGACAGATGACTGACTACTGAGATGACGGCTAATAGGGAAATGTGGAACTAATTCTGTAACTTTATTGCAGACTGAACAATATCGATCACGCTGAATGGTCGAATGTAATCGAATGTAATGTTTTGTGACTTACTTGACAGTGGGAAGATCCCTGACACTAGCCGTGATGTCTGCGGCTTCGGGAGAATATTTCTCCACCATTTGCAAAATGTCCCATAGCTCTTTTTTAGGTCCAAGCAATCCCTGAAAATGCTTGTTGCATGACTCATGGGTTTTTCTAATATTAATATAGTAACTACGTTTGTTGTAAATAAATTAGTAATCATGCTAAGACGTCATTACTAATGGACAAGAAATACCAAATAACATTTGCCCATTAAGTTAAAAACAATGAAATAATTAATAGTTAGTTACCTTCTTCGGCTTGAGTCCGTGACGCATAACATGCTCGAGAACAATGAAGAAGTGATGCAATGGCAAGTGATCACTGTCGAGCATCCTACCATAGCGGAGCGATTGTTCGATCAGCTCCTTCACAATCAGTTTCGAGATGTTCACAAGATTGCTGCGTTCGATCACAACAGGATCCCGTGCTACAACAGATGACAATAAACTGTTTTTATTGTCATTACTATTTACACTTACGGCATTTGTTCGGCGTATTGATTTACCCATCAAAGTATTCATCGGATCGTCAGGCGATGTGATGGCTTGAGCTGATGGGCGATGGAACGAATCCTGCATTTCCATATCGTGCAGTTCTTTCAGGCAGAGCCACTCGCCATCGACAGAAACACGGAAATTGCACAGGTAGATAGTGTCCTGTGCGCCGGCCATATCACCGTCCGGGTTGCCGTCACCCTGATGTTGAATGGCTGATGGAATGCCTAGTTCGGGCAAGGGATCCACCCCATGAACGGCAGCAAGCGAACGCATAATAAAGCAGCAAATAAACTATCAAGCGAAACAATCAACAGTGTCGCGTAAATTTTGATCACCCCGTTATAATCATTTCACCCGATGCGCAACTTTGAAGGTCAACTTAGTATGTGTTTATCAAATCACTTGTTTTATTCGCAATACCGAGTTATGTAGGTCCGAATTCGAAGAAGAATTAGTAACTTTCTTTAAATTATCTTAAAGCACGAGCAATTTTCACGAACTGCGTTCTGAACGAAATGGTTTCTCCAGTACCTTCGTCCAAAATATTGATTTGCCGGCAAGCGCCTCGTACTACCTACGAGAGCGGGAAAATCAATACTCGGTGCGCATACTGCCATCTGTTTGAAAATTGGAGAAGCTTGTAGTTGTAGGTGTAACATAACTGACAGTCAGCTGAGAAAGCCTGAAACTATTACTAACGATTTTTTAATCCAAAACAGCCCTGTTTTATTTAGAATTGATGTCAGTATTGTTTACTACAACATTTCTTGTTTTACTGTTATTGTTCATTTAATGCTTAAAACATTGACGATTACGGTGAAAGTGCCAAGAAAAACCGCGAAATTCAATTTTTCTTAAGTTTTTTTTTGAAAATTGTTTTACGAAGTGAATTTATTTACATTATATTATAATTTGTCTCCTGTATAATTCAGAATAGGCGTCAAATGTAATGTTAATTATTTCAGGGAAAATGTGTTATTGATTTTATTATTTTTATGAATCCCCAAGCGAAACGCCGGCGTTCGCGTATCTATTGTCTTACTATTTTGTCCCTAATTTACGGTATCTAAAGAGATAGTCTATTTGGACATAAATTACATTGGATCTGTATTTGTTATATTATCGAATAACTTTTTAAAACAACAAACTTTTTTTGATTCGTTTGGTATAATACTAGCTGCCAATCGAGGCTTCGCAAAGTGCAATATTGCTTCTGTGTCAACCTTCTTTCGTAAGACAGACTTTGATTTATACTATTTAGAGATTTGCAAATTTTCAGGATTTTTATATACTAAATTCTGCTACTGGTATTTTTAGTAGGAAGTATTTAGTTTAGTTCTCAAGAATCCAGGGCTTTACCACGACGAGTTAAAATGTCAAGTGTGCGACTGAGAAAAAGGGATAGAGCTGTACACCCTATATAGCTCCATACCTTTGACATTTCAGTGTAGGTCGTCAAAAGGATCGCGTTAAGAGCTCGTGGTTGGGCCACTTCAAAATCCAGTCTTTTTAGTGTGTGAAATGTGTGCAATATTAAAAACACACATGTGTAGAGGCATAAACTAACTTTAGAATGTTTATATTTTAAATAGTCTGATTGGTATTTTTTCAATAGCAGCTGAGTTCACAGTAATTGTAATTAATTAAGTTGATTGTACAGGTTCAAAAATTATTTCCTAGGTAGGTATGTCCAGCGCATTTAGTTGGTAGCAAGAGTTGTTTTTTTAACCCTTCAGATACCGTCAATTAGAGACACAATAGTAAGACAATAGATGCGCGGCCACCGGTGGTCGCTTGGGGATTCATGAATTAATACCATAAAATATAATAAACCTTAAAAAAAAATTGCAACATTATGAAACACAACATATTTTATACTGTAGGTGCCGCGGGTTTTTTTTTTTGAGGAGTTGGGATGGAATGAGTGACAAATTTGTCCCACTCATACACTAAATATGCACTGAAGAATTGCAGACACCAACCCAATACAAAATGCCATTATCAATATCTGGTTGTCCTGTTGGTCTAGTGGTCGGTGACCTTGACTGCTATGCCGGAGGTTGTGGGTTCAATTCCCACCCAAGAGAAATGTTTGTGTGAGCAGCATGATCATTTGTTCTGTGTCTGGGTGAAATTTATCTAAAATATGTATGTATTTAAAAATATATAAGTATGTTTATCAGTTGTCTAGTACTCATAACACAAGCTCTGCTTAGTTTAGGACTAGATGGCATTGTGTAAAAGTAGTGAAATATTATTATTATTTTAAAATTCTCTTATGCACAGTGTCACTATCACAACTAAAAAGAATATAACGACACCACAAATGCTAAAATATAACTAGCCATTACAACTCTACGGCGTGCCAAAGAAATATACAAAAGTTTTATATACATTTTTCCCTGCATAAGTAGTAAACAAAAGTTTACTTTAAACCTGGAGATAAATCACAGCATATAAAAGGATTAATTCATGAATCCCCAAGCGACCACCGGTGGCCGCGCATCTATTGTCTTACTATTGTGTCTCTAATTGACGGTATCTGAAGGGTTAATAGAACTTCTTATAAGGTACTTATTAAAATGGCTGCTTTGGACTAAGTGCATGGGTTATGAAGCTAAGTTGCTTGTTCACTTTAAGTTATAACAAGTCCCATTATTATTTACAAGTGTGTAAGGGTTTTAGTAAAAAGTAAATGAAATAAAGTAATAATTAATAATAATTTAGCCTAAAAAAGTAATAGGTATTTAAGTGATTATTATATGACAAGCACTGAATGTAAGATATTTTTAAATAATTTACCAGAACTATGTATTTGAATTTGCACCTATGCAAAGTTGGGTTGCTAGTAAAAATAAATATTCAAAACCAACATGATAATTCTTCTGTAAAAATTCAAAAACAGTTATTTGAAATAGACAAATGGTCTATTTCAGGCAGGCACTTTTGAATAGTCAAATGTCAGTTAGTCCAAGAAAAGTGAAGCTAAATTGCATGTTCCAAAGCGTAGATCTCTATGGAGAAGAATGTGCAAGAAACTCCATGGACACTCTTTTAAATCAGATTATGTGATACATGTAACTATGTTTACATGTGTTTGTGACTTAACTCCTTCTAAGCAGTAGAACCGATTTGAATGAAGTTTTGTGTGTATATTTGAGTGGGACTCTACATGGTTTGAAAATAAATAATTGGCCATAAATGCTTATGGTTAGGGTAGATGGTGCTGTAATCAGGTACTCAGTTTTTTTTTTTTTTTTATAAAAAGTTTGCTTTTGAATAAGACATCTGTCGAAACATTTAGTTTGAAATTAATCTTGAGATACACCCAACAAAATTAGCTTTTGTTCTTATACCAGATGTTAATTTGCATTTTAGTAGTTGAATCATTTTATATACTTATAAATTATTATACATATTTTAACCCTTCAGATACCGTCAATTAGAGACACAATAGTAAGACAATAGATGCACGGCCACCGGTGGTCGCTTGGGGATTCATGAATTAAAAGTAGTTTTATATTTCCACATGTAGTAGAATTTAGGAAACTTAAATGGTTTAATTTACTAAAAATAGAATGGTAATTTAAAGGTTGTGTTTGAAAAGTTAATTTTTTTGAATAGGGTTTTCATAATTGAATTTACAGCTTGCATAACATTTTCCTAAGTACAAACACTGGCAATTGCACTGTCATTGTCTTTCGTGTCTCTAATTCACTGTATCTGAAGAGTTAAATATCCTAACATTAAAAAAAAAAATCCTCATAAATAAAGTACAACATATTGAAATGGCAAAACGTTAGGATATAATGATCCTTACAATAAGACTATTTTTCCAAGCACTTTAGTTATTATTAATTCATGAATCCCCAAGCGACCACCGGTGGCCACGCATCTATTGTCTTACTATTGTGTCTCTAATTGACGGTATCTGAAGGGTTAATAATCATCTGTATAGTACCTGTGGATTTTGGAGGTCATTAATAATATAAATATTACAGTTGGTAATAATTACTGCACTGCATACAAAAATGTCAAAAGAATTCAAACTGTTTTCCGTTGTTTAGTGTAAATGTACTGCTATCTTCATTTTTGTAGGAACAAAGTGCCAGAAACGTTATCAATAGGTTTAGCGGTCACGCGATATCCACAACATACAAACATGGAAACAGGCATTCTTAGTTTAGAACAGATGTTCATGCTTTGTACTACGCTGAGTTTTAGCAAATTAAAAATATTCAGCCGTAAATAATGGTAATAAGGTTTAAAGAAACAATTAAGCTAAGTACTCACATTTCGAATTGTAGTAGTAGGATTTGTTTGGCCTGGATAACAGAAGTTCCGGCCATTTATCCTCTCTCGACGATGAAACGGACGGAGATCTTTCAAAAAACGAAGATTTCACTGAAGACGTTGAAGTTGCAGGCGAAACCTCAACGTCTCTGTCCTTGGAAGAAGCCATAATTAAGATTTTAGACACAATTTATCACTTCCCACATTTCGAGCAATTCGTGAAAAATACAACAAAAAAAGTAAGTAAACGCGTCAGTGTTATGCCATTTGTCATATTTGATAGATTGTCAAAATGAATAATATGTCAATGTCAAATAAACGCCAGAAACAAAAATTTTCCACAGATTACGGTGTCACGCGTAAAATGTTTTTGTAATAATTCTACAACCAGATAAAAAAATGCGGTTTGATCGAGCCGCAAAGTTGAAGGCAAGTCGCTACAGATTAGCAAAAGGACGCGTGTGCGTCACTAAAAAAAATTTTTTTCAATGGCTGCTAAATGGTACTTATTGAATCATTTTGTTGCTCGCAGTTTGGCACCGTGGTTTTTATGTTGGCAGATAGGTGTCGCTATAATACACATGCCTGTAACGCACAAAAGTTTATCTCCGAAAGTAACTTGTAAACCAATTATTAACACTAATGAATTTAATGATATACGTACTGGATATACCTATTCCTAACTGGAATCACTATTTTTTTTGTTACTGTACAATAGCGCCCTTGCTGCTTGCATGTTGTTTTGGCGGTATGATGTGTGTACCTACGTGTTTTATTACCTATTCGCAAATTGATTCATGGATCATCATTCATCATCATCATCTTCCTGCCCTTGTACCGTTATAATTGGGTCGGCACAACATTTTTTTTGATTCCTAGTAGATATTATGATGAAAAATTAGTGTTCTATGTAACTGGACAAAATGTGGAATAATAATTGAAACTGAGGAATTTCCTGTAGGATTAACTGCCGAGAAGGCTAACTCGAAATATCTGCTGTCAATTAATTAGGTACCTACTTCAAAAACATGAATGTGTGTGACGGTATGGTTGGGGAAGTGGTTACGCGATTGGCTGCTGCGCTGGGTGTCGCGAGTTCGATTCCCGCTCGGAACAAATATTTTTGCAATAATAATAATAATCATCTTTTATAGAAGAAATATAAAGAAGCTAATACATTTCCAATTGAAGCCCTGACTCCTGAGCTAGGTGGTGTATTACAGGAACAGCTTTCATGCGGGACTGGAGGGTATGTACTTTTCAATTAATTCGTAATCAATTCGGCTTTCTATCAAATAGTTCTAAATGTGGAGTTAAACGGGAAATATGTAACACCACCTGCTCGATAATGTCATTTTATACGTCATACAACCTATTTCTGTTGCTGTTATAATAAATACTAAAAGCAGAATAAAATAAATAGGTATGTAAGTGGCCCCATACTACAAACGTAATTTTTTTTGCCGGTTTTTGCTAAGTATTATAAGGACGGTACTAAACCCTTCGACTCGCACTTGGCCGGTTTTTTAAAGGTAGATAAACAGCATGGAAACTTCTTTGTTAAAACCTCATTATTTTTTTTTTTTCAGCATCCGATATTACTGTCTTGTCATTGCATTGTTGACAAGAATCCTTGATTGTTGATCGGTGATATTGGTCCATTAATAAAGAGTTGAAGTTGATATAGTGGCAAACTTACGAAAAAAGTGGAAGAAACGCGTATGAAAAATGAATTTTCAAACTACTAAAGTCATGTCTCCCCTAAGAGTCATGTTGATAAATCCGTTATTACCAGCATCACAGTTGACAATCACTAAATTATTATCTGGAACTGTTTTTGGACATGATCAATATATTGATTTGATTTTATTAGTATACGCGAATGAAACTGTTCAAGCGGAAGTGTTCGCACAAGAGTATATATCTTGTGCTTTCTCATGTTTAAACACCATCAGAATAACGTCAGATATACCACGGTAGGTTTGCTTTGATGGCTCTTTAAAATTATCATACTCCTGCGTGCAGATTCAGATAGGTAGATACGATTTACGAAAAATCCATAATACGAATAGAGCACTGGTGGCCGAGTAGTAACGGCCTCGATTTACGAGATGTCAGTCGCGGGTTCAAACCCACACAGGCGCATTACTTTGTGTAATTAATTTCATCACTACTACTCTGAAAACGGTGAAGGAAATCATTGTGAGAAATCATCGTGAGGAAACCGGCATATTCTAGAATAAAAAATTCGAAGACATGTGACATCCACCAACCCGCACTGAGTCCGCGTGGTGGATTACGGCCCATTCCCTCTTCTAGTGGAGGCTTGAGTCTCAGCAGTGGGAACATTAAAAAGGCTGATTATGCTATGCTATAGTATATACGAATACTGTTATAAGAAATTACCTATTTGGGATCTGTTCAATTTTCTATTTATACGGGACCCAGTAGGGCCGATGCTTGCTAGGGCTGCGGGATTGTTAAAAAAAAAAACCGTTGCCCTGGAATTCAAGGGGTAACTGAAGAAACACAGGTGCGCTGTAGTCGGTAAAAGTCAAAGTCCTTCTCTTTTCACCTGGCGGGAGAAGCTTTTTGATGATTTCGCACATCAAAACTATATAAATCTATCTCTTTAGGCCGTCATCTCAGAATTCACTTTCTAGTCATATTTTATTTATCTACCCCTATAAACCACCCTTATCCGTACTTAGTCCAGTAGACAGATTTCCTAAATGTAGTTATAAATTCTATTAAATTATTTTTCAGTTTATCAGATGCTGACGTATTTGTCTTCATGACAAACTTTTCAAATCCAAATTCTTTCGATTTCAACAATATGGATTCTCCTGATCTGTTTGATAATTTGTACTTAATTATTAAAATTGCTACCAGTTTTGCGAAACCTTTGTCAGCGAAGAAGGCACCTAGAAATACTAGTCTTAAGAAAACAACAAAAGAACTTAAAGAACCGATAAGTACACCCCGGAAACCTATAATTGTTGCTGATGGTTTGCTGGTCGTTGATATTCTGATGATTTTAGCAAAAATAATACCTCCTGAGATATTGTTTTTCGCTACGCCTCTGAGATCTATTGCGAAGACTACGTTGAGTGACTTACTTAAGGTAGTTATTTTTACATTTCTATCTTGCTGACATACTTCTGCTGCATCATTAATAACCCTCAAGTCTACACACAGGCTTATTTAGGCATCTGTTTTGGTATTAGCTCTTACAGATGTTTAGCTACTAAATAGGTAATATGTTGCTGTTCGAAAAAAATTTTTTTTATACATTGATTTATGGTATCAGTTTTTCATGAGTACAAAGTGAAATAAGTACTGAAATTTTTTTTTAAGGTGAAATGTTCAGATCTTAATACTGTTTATGTTTGGGGTGCAAACGATATTGTGTTTCATACGGAGTTCGGAGTACCATATCTAAAAGACGATATAGTAAACCCAAGAAATTCATCTGATTGGGACGCCATTTCCTACGAAATGTTAGAAAAGCTCAAAATGGAGCACATTCAGTTCAACGCGTCTTGGATGAAGAAAGAATTTATAGAAAAGGTATTTTCGTCATAGAGTGTAAAGATTTTATTGATGACACATCTCATTCAAAGAGGGCGTTATATGCCTGAATTTTCAGACGGACCTTTATTTTTGCATAGCCCGCTTCGTTCCCCCTATAGTAGTTTACTTACTTAAGGTGGTGCATCATGACTCACATTTCCACTGTTTTTCATACAACCGCTTATGACGTTATTACACATTTTTCTTTAGATATTTTGGAAACACAGTTTCTTGTGAATATTATCTAGGTTTCTAAAGAAACCAATTTCTAAATTTGTGTAAAACTAATCCAGTAAAAACCTCTGAAAATGTTCTATTTTGTAGGAACTTTGACACTTCATAATTTGCCTAAAAATTAAAAAAGTCAAAAAGTAATCCTCTAGAGTTCTTGCAAATTTTATTAACATTCTAAATGACGACAACTTTTTCCAAAAACGTTTAAGGGTTTAAAAAAAACAGCTATTTCCTGGAGCAAGTTTTGTGAAATTTTCGAGTAAATCTTGGAATTACCGAAAACTAACAAAGTTTCCAGGTGTTATCTTTCTTTTTTTGCGTTGCCTTTTCGTCAAACATCGCATTAGATTGCATTAAATGAAGTAACAAGCTTTAAACCATTTTCGATGTTTACGATAAGCGAGTGGAAAAGGACTCTCTTAACTAATGTTACAAGCATCGCTTTACTGAAAGTAATACGTGAAATTATGAGTCACTCGAGTACGTATATCACTTTGGCCATGAGTTTACCTTGCGAGGCAGTTCAGTTCAGTCACTTGCCTTATTTGCGTCCGGATCTAGCAGTGTACTCTGACTGAAGTCCTTTTTCTAGCTTTGTTGTCACTCTCATACCTACCGGTATCTTCTCATTTATGTGGGCCTAGTAACTATCTTATGTTATGCGTACATGGATGTATGAATTCTTGTTACTCTCTTACGTAAAAATTATGGACTTTAAGAAAACTTTAAAATAATATATCTTATACATATATCAAGATAATATAGGATATAATTAGTAATTCCATGCGGGCGAAACCTCTGGCAGAAGTTAGTGTCCTAGTATATTCAATTATTTTCGTTTGTTTTTTTTTTCTACTTGTTTTATGTTCTATTCAAACAATAACTATTATTTTTTCAATAAAGATGGTTAAATCTTCATCGGCCAACCCTTACGGCTGCATGTACAAGTCGGCGGAAATGGCTAAAACTTTGTATCACATTTGGAAGTCGCGATGCAATGAACATGCAAAAGATTTGAAACTTAGTGTGGGCGTCATTAGCGATGGCTCCCTCGGAACTATTAAGGGTAAGATGAAAAGGTTTTAATACTCGTATTAGTCGGTTAGTTTTCTTTAAATTAAGCCAATGTGAAGTAACGAGGTGATGTAGAACGTAGAACGTCCAGCGCAAAAAAAAGATCTACCACCTAGGCAGCGGCTGGTCAATAATCATCATCAGCCCTCAGCATTCCACAGCAAGAAATATGCCATTCCAATCCCCATTTATCTTCATTCTTGGCAACCCTCATCTAGCTGCAGCCACTTTGCCAAGCCTGAGGTCGATTTTCGATAATTACAGTAACAAGACAATAGAGTAGGTGGTTAGTACCTTTAATAAGTATAACTGGTACTGAACACTAGTGTAGGGTTATTAGTAGGAATTTGGTAAATGACACCTAAATAAGACCCTATTAATAAGTTTGCCAATTCTATCGGGTTGGTTTTTGATTTAATCTTTGTTTACGTTGTAGGACTGCCCTATGTTTTACCTTTGATCATGAATGGAGACTCGTGGAGTGTAGACCATATTTTCGAGGAAACTAGTCATTTGAGACACGAAATCAGGAGAATTAACGCTGCAGCTCGAGAGCACCATCAAAAGGTGTGTTCATTTAGCATTTTTTAGAATGCGTTTTTTTTAAAATTCAAATTCAAACTGTCTTTGTTTCACATTGGTCTTCATGGGTACTTATGAAACGTTAGAAGCTAGTGCAAGGTTCCAATTGATAATTTCCTATAAAGAAATATTATTCTTTTACTAAATATCTATAATAATCGTCGTTTGGCTTAGAGTGGTCGCAAACGCTACCTACTGCTGATTATGCGGACCAGAGTTTAATTCCCGAGTCGGGCAAACTGTTACTCCATTTTTGTATAGATCTGGGACTTGTTTAGTAGCAGGCTGGAGTTTGGAATTATTTCAGCTAATGAAATGGAACGTAAGAATCAATGGAGATATGTTGGTGTGCTATTAAAAAAAAATTTGGAAAAGTACGCAACAATATTCTCAACCACTTCTGAAATCCAAAATTAACAGTGGCGACCAAAAATATAATGGAATTAACAGGGACGAACATCAGATAACAGGGAGTAAGAAAGGGTGTGTAATAACAGATACACTTTTAAAATATTCTTCAAGGATTTCAGCCATGGAGTTGTGTGTACCTAATCATAAAGATAATGACCCAACCATCGCCCACGTCTGTGCGGTGACGCTGTGGTGGAGCTGACGCGCTAATGAACCCTTAGGTCTATGTGATTTATACTGCAAAGCAGTAATGTGAGCGACGAAGGGAAGGTACTGAAAAGCGTGAGGGAGTGGTAATCATCACACCACGGCCACCGCTGGATATGCCTTTGGCGTTGGGATTTGCAGGTTTTTTTTTTTTTTCTGTCGACGGGGAAAATCATCATTGACGAAACCCGCTCTTGGGTGGAGCGGGAGACAGTGTCAGAGTCTTACTGACTAAAAACCCAGCGCCGTTCCTTCTAGCCTTCATACCGGGGCTCTAGTTTCCTTTCGGATAACCCCGACCCCGGTAGGCTTCGACCCAGATGGCCCCTCCTGTTGCTGACAACTCTTTGAGGCGCGCGGGAACAGTGCGCGCCGTCGACGCCTTTGCTCGGTCCGGACAGTTACCGGACGATCGGACAGCGAGCTACCCATAGTTCGCTGTCCACGAGCCCGCGTCTACGGTCGCTGGAAATCGGGACTGGAACCCCGGCGGCGGCGGCGGTGAGGGCGCCGTTGCCTGATGCGGTCGGCCTCCTCCTTTGCTAGCATTACTGCTTCACAGAAGGAGGCGACCGCCTGCCACTTCTCCTCGCTCCGGACCATGGCCTGAACCAAGGCCCGGCGCGAGAGGTCTCCGCCGCCGATCGCCCCCACGAGGGCACGGCGTTGCTCCGCCCAAGCAGGGCACACCTCTACTGTGTGCTCCACCGTGTCCTCCGGGCGTTCCGCACAGTGGCGGCACCCGGGCGTCTCTTCCGCTCGAATCCGATGCAGGAACTTCCCGAACTTGCCATGTCCGGTGAGGACCTGCGTCATGCGGAAGGTAAGGACGCCGTGAGGTCTTTCCAGCCACGACTCAAAGAGGGGACTTACCGCCATAATTGTGGCGTGCCCAGCACTGGGTTGCGATAGTCGCTGACGCCATTTCACCGTGAGATCCCGCCGAAGCTCTGTCCGCCATACCTCGACCTGTCGCGGTAGTGGACTTTCACCCCGGCGTTGCATCTCCACGCGCTTATCGTGCATGTGTGCAAGGACTGTTGCCTCCAGATCCTACGGTGGTAGGCCAGCCAGAAGGCTGCGCTTCGCGGGAGATCGTGCGGTAGCCCCGCACCATCCGTATTGCCATGACCCTCTGGCAGGCGTTCAGTATGGCCGCCGGTCGCCTCTTCAGCGACGGCGCCCACACCGGCGCCCCGTAGAGGGCCATGAACCGAACGATCCCCGCGTAGAGCCTCCGGCAGGAGGCGTCTGGACCCCCAAGGTTGGGCAGGAGCCGCTTGAGAGCAGCCCCGGGCCGGTTGAGTTTGGGAGCCAAACGTCGGAAGTGTTCTCTGAAATTCCATCGGCCGTCGAGAACGAGTCCCAGGTACTTCATCGTCGACCCGACGCCGATGCGAACTCCTCCTACCGTAAGTTGGGAGTCTGAAGGTGGCGCATTCCGAGAGCTGTGGAAAAACATGGCCTCGGATTTGTGCAGCGCCATCTCGAGTCCCAACTCCTGGATCCTACCAACGACTATCGCAACCCCGCGTGTCGCTAGAGCAACCGCCACCTGGTGCGACTCTCCCTGCGCTAGAACCAGCGTGTCGTCTGCGTAGCACACCACGCTGACCCCGTCAGGGAGGTCGCCGCGCAGCACGTAGTCGTAGCCGATGTTCCACAAGGGTGGGCCTAGAACCGACCCCTGCGGAATACCGCACGACATCTCTCGACGTTTCCAGTCTCCCTGGTGACCGGGGTAGATAATGGACCTGTCCGACAGGTAAGCCTCGACCACTCGACAGAGGTATTCGGGCACCCGGTGGTACCGGAGTGCCCTCCGGATCGTACTCCAGGGCAGGGAGTTGAACGCGTTGGCAATGTCTAAGGACACTGCCACGACGCTCCTGCCCCGGTACACCGCAATTCCTGTCGTGAGGGCTCGCACGCGCATGATGGCGTCCACCGTAGAGCGCGCCCTGCGAAAGCCGAACTGTCCGTCCGACAAGTCCGGCCCCACCCGTGTTAGCCGCGCGACGAGGCGGTTTGCAATGACTCTTTCAAAGAGCTTGCCCACCTCGTCGAGCAGCACAATGGGCCGGTACGCGGACGGAGAGTCCGCAGGGCGAGTATGTTTCTGATGCTGCTTTTCGCTCTACCCAGAGCGGGGGAATTTATTTTATGGTATTTCACCTCAATGAAAGTGTTGGTAGATTTAAATTTTTCGAAACAGACTCATGGTGAGGATTCAGGATGTTGAATGTATAATAATCAAATAATTGTCTTAATTTTTTCAGCTGGTTCCATATTGCAAAAAGTTTCTGCAGGATAACATTATTGAAAAGGTTTTTATTCCGACATCGCCGTATACTGAGAGTGAGAGTGAGAGTTCATATCTTACTTTGGCTACTACTCCAACCACAGACCGTACCGATGATGACTACTAAATTGTATTTTTTGTTGATTAATTATGAACTTGTTATCTCATCTGCTTATTTTGCATTTAAATAAAAATATGTGTATGGTACCTATGTTTATTTACCTTGCCTTTTAAAAGAAAAGCACCGTTGCTGTTTCAGTTTGAAGAGTAGTGTGTTGTTTGATGTACGGACATCTTCATCAAATGGTTGTCCTTTTTTCTAAGATATTTTAATGTGACAGGGGTAGGTAGTAGCCAGTAGGTACCCAATTGATGCAGCTATCTGTATCAAGTAGCTTTACACTTACCTACCTACTTCATACATCTTCTTCGTGCCCTTATCCCATATTACTTAGGGTCGGTGCAACACGTTTTTTTCTTCCACTCTTCACAAAATCATCTTTTTTGCCTCCCTCTCCCTCCTTATCCATCTACATGTGTACTCAGGACTCATTTAGAAACATGTACCTACTTCACAGTTCACACATAAATAGAATTAAATGTAGAAAGTAGATATCTTTCTCGTAATTAAGTCGTTCTCGGTTCAATTGAGATTGTCACTTATTCACACTGCCAGCTCAAAGCAGCTAAGGGAAAAACAAATAAAAGCGCATTTACTAAGCGATTAATATTCGACGGACTACGGTCTCGGCTCCTGACCGCATCGTTTGTTTAACCTCTTCTGTCAATTTGATTTCCGACCTCGGGGGTATGTAATTTCCATTACGGAGGCCAGACGCTTTGTTTATCTACGAGCAGCCCAATAAGCCCTGGCGAGAATCTCTGTTTCATCTAAGTAAATCTTTATGTATTTTTGTTTATTTCTACTTTATGTTGAGAACATGATGGTTTTGGTTCTTTGACTTGTTTAATGGTGGTTCTTATTGCACTTTATTTCTTCAATTTAAACTGTGAAATACTAGTTTCTGACAGTGACTACACTCGCGAAAAATTTGTTTTTTTTTTTTACGGTAAGTTTCCGATTTGGGAATTTTGAGTTAAGAATTTGTCAAAACCTACCATAATCACAAATTTTTGTTAAGATTAAGGTTAAAGTAGACTTTAAGACATACTTAACTTTAATTCATGAATCTCCAAGCGACCACCGGTGGCCGCGCATCTATTGTCTTACTATTGTGTCTCTAATTGACGGTATCTGAAGGGTTAAATGCTAGATTCAGAAATCGAAGGATAGCCATAGGGCGGGTACTTATACCTAGTGAGTTAAGAGCATCGTAAACCCCACTTTATCGCCAAATTTTGAAGATTTTTTGGCTAGAGTTTGAGAAATACCTACTCAACTTGAAATGCTCAAATCAGGAATCAGAGATTTGTCACTGACTGATAAAGTAGCATTCTAGTGGTGACTAGAGATGGGTTTCTACCCGGTAAATACCGGGTAAATACCCAAAATACCCAAATGGTGGGTATTTACTTTTTGTTTTTTATACATTTTTAGCAATAAAAAATGTTCATCAAATATGTTTTATGCATGAAATGTACATGGTGTCGGCAAATAATAGTTTTCTACTCTACAAATCATGTAAAAATTGCACGTCCGTATTTTTTAATATTTTACGTAAGTATGTGTTTTATTTGGGACACTTACACAGTTATACTAAATTAAGAAACAACATCTAGAACACTTAAGATAAAAAAAAAATTAAAAACAAAAAAGGAATTAAAAGATTTAAAAAAAACATTGTATAAGTTACCTATTGTTACAAACTTGATAATCAGTTGAAATTTTACATTTATGCAAAAGTTACAGTTAAACTTCATCATCATCATCATCATTTCAGCCGACAGACGTCCACTGTTGGACATAGGCCTCCCCTAAGTGTCACCACAATGATCGAATCAGAAATGAAGATATCCGCAGGAGAACCAAGGTTGCCGACATAGCCCGAAGAATCGCCAAACTTAAGTGGCAATGGGCAGGGCACATTGCTCGCAGAACAGTTAAACTTCATTTAACAAAAATAATAATCAGGCGTTGAAACGTAAATATTTATTTATTTATATATTCGAAAGGAGCTGAATTTATAACATGGAGGTATTCAAAATCAAAACATGTAAACGATCTAAAATTCAACTAAATTTTATTTAATAAATCATCCCAAAAAGTGATAAAGGTTTATACCCATGGTTTTGGGTATTTACTGGGTAAAAACCCTGTTTTTACCCAAATTGGGTATTTACCCGGTAAATACCCGATGGGTTTTTACCCACCGCCCATCTCTAGTGGTGACGGAATTTAAAAAAATCGGTTGAAATTTTTTTTTCTGCATGTAAAGTTTATTATTTTTTATGCATTTTTCGCCTCTACATTATCTTTTTGTTAGATATTAACAGTTACTGTAGTGGTAGTTATAATCTTTTTATTTGACCCACTAGAAAAATCGCTCTCGAGACCTCAAAGAAACGTTGTTAGTAAAAGATTAGGAATGTGTTCAACGCGACAGTTAGCAACGTTGTTCCAAATCTAGTCTACCCAATTAGGAAATAGGTCACGATGATAACACAGAGCCCAGAACAAGCCAGGACTATGTAGGTTAAGTAGCTAGACGAACATAACATTGATCTTATTTCTTATTACAAAAATCCTGGTTCTTATTTGCTTGTAAGTAGTAGTCGCGAGCTAGGAGCTATTCAAAGAGGGTGGCTATTCCCAGCGCGGCGGGAATTCGAATCAAACTCGTCTCATTAGCCAGTAAAGGAAAACTTGGATTAGTTGACCAACTTCCAGAAGTAGATTGCGCGGTGCGTTCGGCATGCGGACAGACTGTGTGCTGCAACTTTCCCCCTTAAAATTATAATTAAAGTGCCTTCTCTAGATTAAGATTAGGTTTAAAACTACTACTAATATGAATGAGGTGTTTAGAGGTTCTGTTATGGGAACCGAGAGTACAGTGCTCGCTCATTTTGAGAGATGTACGCTGTTGGTCAGTTTTAAAATTTCCTTTCTGAAATTATTATAATACCTACTGTGGCGTGTACAAACGCAAATAAAAAGGCATTTCGTTTACTTTAGTTAGTTATATTGTTACGAGCCTTTATAATGTTATTATATAAAATTAAATCTATATTACCATTCTTATTTTCATCAAAGTAAGTTCAAATCTCTCCTAAACTTTTTTATAAGTATCCATAAACCTTAAAAGACTATTCACTTACCAGTTTGCAAACTTTTACTATGCGATCTTCATAGTTGTCACAATACCTAACTATTATCTATTATTTATAGTATCTAATTACCTATTTAAACTACTACTTTATTGAGAAAGGTTGTAGGTTATAAAACAGTCCTCTACGATTACCTAATAAGAGCGGAGCAGTAATCAAAGACGCTTGATAGCTGAGAACAGCTAGTTTTTAGGGTTCCGTACCCAAAGGGTAAAAACGGGACCCTAGTACTAAGACTTCACTGGCTCTCCGTCCATCTGTCCGTTTGGCTGTCACTAGGCTTTATCTCAAGAACTGCGATAGCTAGACAGTTGAAATTTTCACAAATTACGTATTTCGGTTGCCGCTATAACAACATTTACTAAAACCAAAATAAAATAAATATTCAAGAGGGGCCCCCCATACAATAAAAGCGTTTTTTTTTTGCCGAATTTTCATAAGGACGGTACGGAACCATTCGTGCGCGAGTCCAACTCGCACTTGGCCAGTTTTTTAAATGTAAGTTTAAGAAATAATACATGTAAAATCCATACTAATATTATAAATGGGAAAGTGTATGTGTTTGTTTGTCCAACTTTCACGGCAAAACGGAGTGACGAATTGACGTGATTTTTTAAGTGGAGATAGTTGAAGAGATGGAGAGTGACATAGGCTACTTTTTGTCTCTTTTTAACCCCACACTTACCAGGAAAACCGTGGTACCCTGAATTTGACGCGAGCGAAGCCGCGGGCAAAAGCTAGTGTAAAGATGAATGAATAAAGCGAATTGTAATACGAAATAAGAAGAAATCAACTCTACCATTTTTTGTTTGAAGGACGTAATAATCTCTAGAAATACTGATTACATTTCGAAAGCAATTTTAATGATAACAAGTTACACGACGCTGATTGCTACAGCCTAGTCTATCTTTTATCCCTAGAAAATGCAAGGTTTCTACAGAATAGGCCACAGAGGCAAAGCCACGGGGAATAGCTAGTGCTTAATATAATTTGTTGCAAATAGTGGCCAAAGTAGTAGAAATAACGTCAGTTAAAACCATGAAAAGGATATTTACGGCTGCATTTATCTAGCCGGGGCGGCCACCACCTTCGAGAGATATACGATTTCCGCAGGCAATGATTCGAAAACAGCAATTTAGAACAAAATATTTATTTGTTTCTTTGTATCAAACCAGGTACTTTTTTTTTCAAATGGATGGTCAATGGAAAAAAAAACGTGTTGCGCCGACCTCAAATGAAACGGGACAAGGGCAGGAAAATGATGATGATGGCGATGATGATGATGATGGTGATGATGATGATGATGGTGATGATGATGATGATGGATGGTCAATAGTATTCTTTGAAAAATACCTACCTATACAACATTATTTTTAGTTTATTCGAAACCTGAATAGAGTTTTGTTCAGAATCAGTAACTGAATGGATTCCAATAGTTACCTACATATTGCACCGTGTTATATTTTTCCCCAAAAATGTTAAAAAATGTCACAAGTTGGATACCATCGACACTAAGTATAACACATGTCACGCTGGGTGTAAGTGCAAAACAACCTCAGTCGTCTGGATGGCCCGGTGACTATGTATTTTTGCTGATATAACAATCTTATAACTTTGTGATTTTTCATGATACAGTTATGAAATTTTGTACATAGATTCTTTACATAATAATAATAGTAGACACGAGTTTCAGGTTTCGCATATAGGTACTAAAACTAATGCTGTGTAGGTACGTCAATGCGCATCTATTTGTACTTTTAGATAAAATATTCAAACGGGTAATAAGATTCTATCGACTTTAAAAGAAAAACCGAACCTTTAAGACAACATGTTTGTCCATCTGTCACATAAACTTATCTCGAGACCTGTACTTTCTTCGTAGAAATCTGAATCTTGGCTCTATTTTGGTCTCGATTACGCCCACATAGATCGCTAGTCAAATACCAATTATTTTTTTATTAGGTGACGAAAGTAGATGACGAATCCGTAAAGCACTTTATACCATATTTTGTGTCTAGTGATTTTGATGAGAGCTTAAAAGCATAAATACCGATTCCTCCTAGGTTATTAAAACTAAGACATCGATTTTAAAAATCTTATGTATTTTATTATATGATACTTTTAATTAGATACCTACACGAAAAAAATTATGAAGCGTAATATGGCGGCTACGGACTTATCAGATCATATAAGTAATTTAATTAATTATTATATTATATTAAATAAGTACCTACCTATGAACTAAACTTAAACTATTATGAGAATTTCGTAAAACCGCAACAGTTTCTTAGAATTCTTTGAGTAGTTTATTATACTATCCCAATTCTGCGAGCTCGACTTATTCTTAGAAGGGGTTAGTGTATCAAAAATGTAACTTCCCAAACGAAAACTAATAAAACTTTGTGACGAACTGCTCTTTACTTACCAACGTAGATAACAAATCATGCTACTTATCTCTAAAATCAAAAGAAAGCGGAATAAATATCAAAAAGTTTTGTTGTTTTTACCCTTTCGAGTCGTAAAAGGGCTTAGTGTCACATTAGCATGGCGGAGGCGAGGCCGCGTATCCGCGTGATTTTTCTGCCGTGACAACACTGGCAGCGGTGTCGCATCCCTTTCGGAGACATTCGTTATCTGTTCCAGCTTGCTTCTAGGATTTATTGACTTTTTTCCCTGCCTTAATTTCTAGAGATTCGGTCGAATGGTCCACGCTGGCACCGGAACATTAACGTGACCCTTGGGAAATATCTTTTGTTGTGTACTATTTTTTTTTTAACGTCTTTAATGCTTTTAAGCCTTGTCTATGCGGTTCTTTTTAATGCAATTAAAGAGTACAAGTTGACTTTTTTTGGCTGTTTAAGCATGATTCGATCTCGGAGAGAGATCATATAGGTCATATAAGTCATATTGTTTTCAATACATTTGCTCATAAAGTGACTTTTATTGCACTGCACTTAGGCATATAATGGCACTTGTTACTAAACTGTGTGATTTTGATTAGGTACCATTACGCACTAGTGCTATAATGTAGTTAAAACCTTTTTGTTCAACCTCTCCCCGCCATAATTTTATCACATTTATATATAAGGCTGGGCGCGCGTCGTCACCCACGAGGAAAAAAAAATGGGCTCGCAAACAAAACAGATTTTAACCGCCACAAAAATTTACTAGTTTTACAGTTACATTCTTCAGAAGTGTATTGAAAAACGTCGTATGATACACGTAAGTAATTAATGATTACCGTTCTCGGCACTCTTAAGACCCTCGCCATGGCTCGGGTCTAAATACCGCCTCGACGGTAATCACCAACATTACACACTTATATCATAATGTAGGTACTATTATGTGTTAGTTATTATTACCGACAGTTATAAATTCTAAAATAACTGGATAATGGAATATTATCATGTAGGTAAATTCTATATTTATAAGATTTGTTTCTACTATTATATATATATATTTTTTAAATATTTATAATATTGACAGTAATTTATTGGCTGAAAATTACAATAATCTTGTATCATAGTTTTTTCTGCAAGTCAATGGTATTTGAACGTTCACCCTAAGTCATTATCTAGATTCGAAACCGTAAAAGTTAAGGAAATGTAATCAAGCATAAAACTATGTAAAAGAGAATTATTCATGAAGGTTTAATGGCGTTATAACGTTCTAATCCTATAACATAAAGTGGGTTTCAGGGCATGGGCGGTGGGTCGAAAAATTTGTTTAAAAATTCAATACCGTCTATAAGAAACTCTGTTCTGAGAACGCAACGGCCTGCGAACATTCCCATTTTCCTTTAATAACATGAGAGAAATTGCTCGATTAGTGCAGAGGGGACTAGCTCTACCGGTGCTTTCGAAAGCGATACGTTAGCGAGACGAAACTTCCGATAAATCGATTGTGGTCAGTGGTGGTCATGGTTTAGTGATGATAGTGCTGATTGTGATGATAGTGATGATAATGGTGATAGGTATAAATATTTAATCTCGTTGAAACTTTTGAACTTTTTTTTTTACAAACAACCCACCCTTACCAACACATCCTTAGATGGCGTTGCGAATATCTGAATTGCGTGTAGTGTGATATTTTACTTCTAATGAACAATTTAAGTTCATAATATCTTTCGATATAGCACACCGAATTCGGCGAAACAAAGTTTAAGTAATATATCAAGTTACACAACTTTAATGTTTAAAAGATAACTACATCAATTTTATACATTTTACGTGATGCGCACACAACTAAGTCTTTTCTGAAAACCACTGTGACTGGCCCGTTTGTCTAGTAGTTAGTGGCCCTAACTCCTACCTAACTATTCCCTCTCAAAACAAATGTTTGTGTGACGAACACGAACACGATGATTTGTTGTGTCTGGATGTAATTTGTCTATAGTACTCGTAAATGTATGTATGTATTTAGAAATATACAAGTATATATGACTCTATCAGTACTATCAGTTGTCTAGTGCTCTACGCGTAAGCTCTGCTTAGTTTAGGACTTGTGATAGTTGTGGAATAATAATATTTTTTTTTTTTTAAAAACGACGACAATTAAAAATTAATGGATCAATTAAAACATGCGAAATTGGTGCGCGTTTGACCGTTGGTGCTGTGCGATTCGGTATCTCTATAATAAATTGAAGTTCATCGGCTTGATATGGCTTTTTCATTTGTACAACGAGATTTATAAAAATAAACATTTATTTTTACTGTATTCTGTTTTGTTAACATAGGTTCTTTTATAATAGTGAACAAAATTATACTCATTACTTTGTGATTTGATTGTTATAGCATCTAGATGAGACAAAAGGATTTATTATCTAAAAGGCGATGACATAGGTACTTAGTTATCAACAGCTGTCTTAAATTTTTCTAGTACGAGTATTTACGACAGAACAGAATAGATGATCTTTGCCATAACTCACAGCGGAAAGACAGCTATGGGCAATTGGGCATTGACTATAAACGATTGACTTTCTCATATCATCTTTCAGAAGTTCATTATTTGTAAGGGACTGAGTTGAATATTTTCCAATTTTCCGACTCGCTTGAAATATGCAAGTGTAAATTTTTGTTTTGGTTTTTTATGTCTAATAGCTTTAAGCTGTCCGGGTGCGGTTTCTGAGATCATTGTCCTCCTTCAGCAGACATTGTCTTCTCATTTGGAATGTTAACTAACAGTACCTACGACGCACTACTCCGTGCTACGACGTCAGGAGTTGGTTCCGTATACTTATACGCAAAATATAGGAACGAATGCAGTTGTGCACTTTGTGCGTTTTGCCTGCATTTGGATGTCTGAATGAGGAAAAACTTAGCTTTGTATAGCTTAGGTATAGTTAAACACTAACGTTTGTGCGTGTCACAATAAAAGGTGAGGAGCATCAATAGCGTTACAGACTCCAGTATTATAAAAGAAAAGAAAGTTGATTTAAAAAATCTTAGAATTCGAAGACTACTAAAGCAAAATCCTATCTTAAGAAAAAAGTGGGAGAGTTGGCCGGATTAAAAGCATTCAATTTAAATATCCCAGACCTTTGTCCAGTGAGTTTCCGTAGGCAACCGGCCGTGAAATTTCATTTAATCGCCGGAGAGAAGTGCGTCTCGACTAATGCAGATTGCGAGGCGCGCCCTCGGGGCCCGGTTAATTTATAGCCCAACAAATTTTTATTCTTTCTTGAACTACTCAATCGTCCATTTTTTTCTTAAGTTAATCAACCGGTCTCCTAAGATTAGTCGTTTTTATCAAAGCTGTTAAAGGGTAAAGTGGAATTACTCTCCTTAACCCTTCAGATACCGTCAATTAGAGACACAATAGTAAGACAATAGATGCGCGGCCACCGGGTGTCGCTTGGGGATTCATGAATTAAACCGTTAAGTAACGCCAATATATATCCATAGTGTTTTACGTATTTATTTTTCTTTATTGGTCAGTTCCTCTTCCGCTGTTGAGTCTGCTTGTTCTTCTTCTTTCCGCCCTTGTTCCATATATAGGGGACAGCACAACACGATTTATTCTTCCATTCTGTCCTGTCACCTATCTCACTATCACTAACTGATTGATCCTGCCACTTTATTACTGTTGATTCTACTTGTTCTTTATCTTCTTCCCCCCCCCCCCCCTTGTTCCATATTACTTGAGGACGGCGCAACACATTTTTTTCTTCCATTCTGCCCTATCACCTATCACACTATCACTATCTGATTGATCCTGCCACTTTGTCACTGTTGATTTTGCTTGTTCTTCTGTAATAAATTAGATTTTAAACCATGTGCTAAAACTAATAAAACTATGGTTGTGTGTGTAATAATGTGGTTGAATCTACAATGTACGGCTCCCTATTGATCGATCGTTCAGCTATGATGTCGAATCGCGCGTGTTGTGAGTTTAAGATAATCCGATTGAAGCATAAGCCGCGGCTGAAGTAGGTTGTAGCCGGCTTTGTCGAATGGATGCGCTAAGAATTACTTAAGTGTTATTAACCTAACTTGAGGCGGTGCTTTTGTGATAAAGCTAAAATTTTAGCTTTAAACGGTGGTTCTAAATACTTGTCTCGTTTTCTAAATCCTTTATTAACAAAATTGTCCCCATAGAAAATATTACCGTGATGAAAATATCCTGGACCAGGGCTTGGTTAACTTGTGTGTCAAGTTTTTTCTAAATCAGTTGTTGAGGCTCTACTTCTATACATATATGTATGTATTTAAAAATATATAAGTATGTTATACAAGCTCTGCTTAGCTTGGGACTATACGACGTTGTGTGATAATTGTGGAATATTATATTATTATTATATATCTACTTGAATAGCTTTAATATTAGTATTTTTTGTAAACATTTCCTTAAAAATAACAAAACATATAGCTAAATGTATAAAACCCAAATGAAATTATCTCCTCGCTAGATGAAGTGCGAGTACCCTTTTGGTTTGTATGGCCAAGAATGCGTCAAGTCCAAAAGCGCTACACTGAAACTTAGAAAATACTCACTATTGTGGATATGCATCTACAAAAGTTTTGCATAATGCAAACATTACACAAAAATTTATAACATTCCTACTCAACTTCTGAGACACATTTTCTTGAATATTAGAGATCGTTTTGAAGAATGCCAGAGTCATGACGACATTTTAATAATATTATTTTTGTAAAGTAACTTTCAATTAATTTTTAAAATAGTTTATAATTTTATAACGCATTTATATTAATACATTTGTTTTTATTGCATGTACAAAAGCTAGTTTTTTTCCGAGACATCCAGTATTTTATAGAAAAGAGCTCTAAAGTTTTATTCTTATTTGGCGAATTTTGTACCTATTTACCTATATCATCGTTTCTATATATTATTGAAAAAAATAAAAGAAGCAATTTTATTAAAAATACAACTTACATAATAACTTCTGCATGATTTATTTGAGTAGATGTGCCTACACATAACACCTTCATTCACCACAACACAAACGTGTACTAGTATATATTTTTTTAAATATGTTTTGTACGTTACTACTAATTATTTTCTTTGAAAGGACAAAAATCTGTATCTGGATCTAAAAGTAATTTATAACTTATAAATAATATGAAAAAAAATTAAAAAAATTATATAGCTTACCAGGGACAGTGGAAACGGCGAGAGTTATCGTGCAATGTTCCGCAGGTGTCGGTACTAGGACTACCTTTGTGGACCATCGGGTACTACTTACGTGCTGCGCGGATGACACGTTGGTCCTGGCGTATGGAGCGGGGTAGCGACAGTCGTGGAGAGGATCAGCACAAGTCCGAGGCCGGTTCTCGGAACGCGCCACCCCCGTGTTCTTAAATACTGGTAGGAGGAGTTCACATCGGCGTTAAGTCGTCGAGGATTTACCTGGGATTTTTCCTCGCAAGCCGATGGAATTTTCGACGTCTGGTTCTCAAACTGGATCGGATTGGAGCTGCCCTCAAGCGGCTCCTGCTAAACTTAGGGGTCCAGACTCCTCCTACCGGTGACTCTACGCAATCGGAGACATATGCGTTCGATCCATAGTCCTGGTCCCGGTCATGGTCCTTTATGGGGCACGGGTATGAGCGCCGTCGCTACGAAAGCGACCGATGGCCAAGCTTAACGTAAGCCAGAGGGTCATGGCCATTAGGATGGTGAGGGGATACCGCACGGTCTCCCACGAAGCGGCGAGCCTCCTTGCTGCGCTACTACCGTGGAATTTGGAGGCAACAGTCCTAGCAAACATGCACGATCTGCGCGTGGAGATGCAACGCCGGGGCGAAACTCCACTGCCGCGGACTTACGGCGGGATCTCATGGTGAAATGGCGACAGCGACTGTCGCAACCTAGAGCTGGGCACGCCGTAATTATAGCGGTAAGTCCCCTCTTTGAGGCGTGGCTGGAAAGACAACTCGGCGTCCTTACCTTCCGCATGACGCACGGTGCTCACCGGATATGGTCAGTTTGGAAGATTCCTGCACCAGATTCGTGCGGACGAAACGCTCGGGTGTCACCATTATATGGTCCGCCCGGAGGACACAGTGGAGCATACGGTATAGTTGTGCCCCACCTGGGCAGACCACCGCCGTGTACTTGTGCGGGCACTCGGCGGCAGCGATCTCTCGCGCCTAGCCTTGGTAAAGTGCGTAGGCGCGGGCTTACGGACGGCGAGCTATGGGTAGCTCGTTGCGCTTCAAGGAGTTGTCAGCAACCGTAAGAGCCTAGCAGGGTCGACGCTTATTGGGGCCATGGGTGATGGTGGTGCGAAAGAGATCCCGGGGCCCTAGAACAATGGTAAAGAATGAACTGGAGTGGGTTTTTAGTCAGTAAAAGTCTGACACTATCTCCAACTCCACCCAAGAGCGGAGGATGTCGTTGGATGATTTCACCACCCAAAAAAAAAAATGAGGTATATAGCACCTTTCTCCACTCATATCTTCAATTATAAAATACAAGAACATAAATCTATATCGTCGGTTAACAAAGAGCTTGACAATAAAAAACACGAGTTTGCCGAGTGTCCCCGCGGACTGGGTGACCTTTTCTTGTTGACATCTTTATCGAACGATTTTCAAGATGTGAAGGCGTGGAAAAGTTAAATAAATCCAAAGAGAACATTAGATAAGGGAATGGCTTTTGTAATGTCTTCGGGACGCCGTAATGCAACCGATGTGCCATAGATATCTGTCGGGAACACATGCTCTAAATAAATTCAAACAATGTTTCGGTGTATTGTGGAGTTTTGAGCGTATATATCTAATAAGTTTTAGTAGTTGAAATTTTTTTTAAAATTTATTATTTGTGTCTAAAATAAAATAAGTTTATCCAACACAGGAATATTTTTTTCAAATAAGTAAGTTAGAAACCTTTCAAATCTGGTTAAAGGGTAATTTATCAACAGAATAAGGATGCACATACTGAAATGTGACGTTACCGCCATTAGGCTACGTGTGTATAAAAGAGATAGCAAGATATTCCCACGACGTTTGATGAGATGAAAAGTGGGGACTCTTTTCCAATACTTTTTGCTCTTTGATTTTATAACCAATTTTAATTCTGTTTTCAGAAAAAAGATTTGTTTTTAGTGTTTTTTAATAAATTGTTTTGTTTTGTAGAAAATGTGACGTATAAAAATCTCGTGCCACAGTGTTTGTTGTCAAACTCTTCCGCAACAGAATTTTTGTCAAAATTTTTGTGATTATTTGGTCTGAGAATAGGTTGTACGCTATTTTACAAGCTTTTATTTAGTTTCACCTGTCCTGATGTTTCACTGTCATCAAATCCTAAATTAAATTTGACCCACTTTCCGGTTACCGATTGGGCTGAAATTTTGCATGCATGTGTAAATCAGATGACAGTGCAAAATTATTATGACAAGGAGCTGATCTGATGATGGAACTGGAAGGTGGCTATAGGAACTTGGTAGTTAAATGACAGAACCCCATCGAGTTTGGGCTTGCATGATTCGTCTTGACGAGTAATAATTAGGTATACCGAGCTATAAAAGCTTGCTATGAAAAAATGATTTTCATTAAAAGCTTGTTTAACTCTCCTATTTGGGAGTAGGAGAGTTAAACAAGACTCTTATTTTGTAATCACGATTATAATAAGCTTGTTCCGATTTATAGCTACGTTTGATATCTTTGTTAAATTTATATGGCAGGACGTTTCGGTAAGCTTGTATTATATAAAAATAAACACTGGTACAGGCCCGATTGCCTACAACTGGATATTTACCTGTGTTTATTTCCCGAAGGACATGGTGGAGCACACAGTCGAGGTCTGCCCTGCTTGGGCGGAGCATCGCCGTGCCCTCGTGAGGGCGCTCGGCGGCGGAGACCTCTCGCGCCGGGCCTTGGTACAGGCTCTCGCTCTCGCCGCCACCGGGATTCTGATCTCGATTTCCGGCCACCGTAGATGCGGGCTTGCGGACGGTGAGCAATTTATGGGTAGTTCGTTGTCCGATTGTCCGGTAACTGTCCGGATCGAGCCCAAGTCGTCGACGGTGCGCACTGTTCCCGCGCGCCTCAAGGAGTTGTCAGCAACAGCAGGGGCCCAGCTGGATCGTAGCCTAGTGGGGCCAGGGTTAGCTTCGAGAGAAAGCTAAACCCCGGTATGAAGGTACGAAGGAACGGGGTGGGTTTTTATTCAATAAAAGTCTGACACTATCTCCCGCTACGCCTAAGAGCTAACTTCCTATCAAAGAAAAGGTTTTCTTGCTGTTTCTGACAATTGAAGCCTAAGTCACTCAGTAATAAAGCAGCTTTCTATGGGTGAAAAAAATTTACCAATCGGACCGGTATTTCCAGAGATTACCTCCTACAAACAAAAAAAAAAACAAACTTTACCTTTACAATATTATATTTAAATATTTATTTATTAAAAATATAGGTAGTAACTTTTCAACCAAATCGATTTAAATTTCCTGAATAAAATTACCGAAAAATAGCAAACCATGTCATCGATGTCATGAAAAACGATATTTCATTCTTATAACCTGATAACCTGACCGCGTCATTTTTTAACAATTTCCTCTCGTATGTTATTATTTGGAAATATTTAACGGGGGTGTGTCCATCGGGCGTGACGTCATCGGATGACTGCAGTGGACTCTGGAGTACAATGATGAAGCTATAAAACAACAGTGCCGAACATGCATCGCAGATAAATCTGACCATTTGTATCTACACGCGTGACAAGAGGCGAGCCTCGGCGCTTCGATGTTTTCATTGTGTCCATGCAAACTAGTATTTTATTGTACACACGTAGTTCTGTTTGTATGTAATATATGTGTATTGAACTAGGCGAGGATTGTGATTTGATTGTGCCGGTTTTATAGATTAAACAGTTTAGTTAGCGCTATGCAAATCCGAACGAGCGAACCGTTAATCCTTTTCACTTTTTGTGCACGTTTGTATCTATTTCACAGGTTTAAATAAGAGCTGTTTTTGATTATCTGGGTAGTAGATAAGGGTTGATACAGCGAGCAGTTTTTTTCTATCGATTGCCATAAATGCAAGTTTTTTTTTTGATGTGGAACTCATCCAATTACTTCTGCCACTCTATGGTGGAGCGGGGGTGCGTGAATGACTTTTAATGACTAAAATCACATCTGTGTGCCTTTGGGTGCTAGGACCACGGGATGCCTTTTCAGAAGATCCCTGTTGCCCTAGTGGGAATCGGCCCTGTGGAACACTACGTGCAGTCGGCGATTTGGGTTCGATCCGGACTATAACAGGACGGCGAACTACCCATTGCTTGCTATCCACACCTCCTACCGAGGCTGGTAGTTGGGGTCGCGCTAGCTGGGGCATGAGGATGTTCGTTGCCTCACGGGTGCGGCCTTCTCCTTTGCTAGCAGTATTACTTCATAGAAAGAGGCGACCGCTTGCCATTTTCCCTCGTCCCAGACCATGGTTTAAACCAGAGCCCGGTGCGTGAGGTCATCGCCACCGATTACTTCCACGGAAACATGACGGTGCTTCGTTCAAGTGGGGTGCATCTCTATCATATCCTCCACCGTGTTTTCCGGGTGGTTCACACAACACAAATGGCGTTTCTTCCACCTGAATTTGGTGCAGGAACATCACAAACTTGCCATGTCCGGTAAGGATCCGCGTCATGCGGAAGATGAGGGCGCCTTGACGCCTCTTACACCACTCCTCGGAGAAGGGACCGCCAAGGAGACTCTCTGTTTCGCGGGAGACCTTGCGCTATACCCGCACCATCCAGATTGCCATGACCCTCAGGGACGCGTTCAGCTTGGTCGCCGGTTTCCACACCAGTGCTCCGTATAAGGCCATGGACCGCACGATCCCCGCAGTATGAGCAAGGTTGAGACATCTTTTTAATTGTCTGAATATTTTGAATAAGGGTGTTTTGTTTCATTAATTGGTTGATGCAAGACTTACAAACAATAAACTAAAGTCAAAAGACGTACGAATAAGTTAGCTTAAAGTCTTAAAATTCTATTTAAAAAGTCTGTTGAAATAATAATAATAAAGAATGAAAAATTAAGTCTGAGACAAATTAAATTACCGAGAGAATGAAATTACATAGTTATGTAGATAGATTCTACATAGCTTTTAGGGTGCCGTACCTCAGTTGGAAAAAACGGAACCTTCGTTCCTACAAATTTTCTATTTTTACGGACTGAAGTCTGTGAGGACATGGTGAGGACTGAGAAGAGAAAAGAGTCTTGATAGACAGAATACAAAGTGAGGGATCACTTTCTTGTTCGTCTATCAAGACTCTTTTTTTTAGGAACGTGTGGAGGTATTAAGCAGAAATTTATATCAATACTTAGGTCTACTACTTCTTGGAGTAGTGAAAAAAACAAAACCTATAAATAAGCAAAGTCTCATAGCACAATAATAAAGGGAAACAAAAAATAACCGTAAAGTATTTACCTCACAAAATAATTACTTGAAAAATCTTGGAGATTCTATTCGAGAATCGAATTATTTTTTAATTTACTTATTTTTTTCCGTTTAAGTATTTGTTATTTGTTTATTGTACAAACCTACCACAGGGTTGTCTTTTTAACCCAAAGGTTGACTGGGAGAGAATGCCTTGTCGCATTAAGTCCACCTATGTACCACTACTGTAATGAAGTTTAAATAAATAGGTATATAAATTTATTTAGGTAAGTTTGCAAGGAACCCTCATACGCGAATCCGACACGCGCTTAACCAGTTTTTATATTATTTTTAAACTTGACATCATTTTTATCAATTTAGGAATTCACTTTTTAAATTCAGTAAATTAAATTTGGCTACCCTGCACAAAAATGCAAAAACCTTTCTAAATCAAAACACGACATCCATTCACGCTTTGCGTACGAAATAACCGTTTGAATAGCCGAGTGAAAATTCAGTGAAAATAGTCGGGAACCTAATAGTTACGTACTGACCGGTACTGACTGATTGATGAACGAGCAGATAATGACTTTTATAGTCACAAACATTTTTCGTTTGAATAAAACGGGTCAAATTATTTATTTTTGGCATCAACAACACAACATAAAATAAACATGGATATACCAAAGATTTTATATGTCCTACTAGAGTAGACTAGATTGACTACGAAGAAATATTAAACTGTCTAAAGTGTTCTTTATTCTCATTAGCATTAAGTTCATGTGTGTTATTGACACGAAAAAGGGAAAAAAGGCCTGGAGCAGGACACTAAGATAAATCCTCTGTAAGGGACACAGAGGATTTATCCAAAGATTTTATATATCCTAGTACTAGATTGACTACGGCAACCTCAAAAGCGTACCTGAAAAGGAAAGTCAGAAAGAGTCCTGTCATCTCGTTCTACTAGTGTGTCCATACACTAGCTACATACTACGGGACAATTTTGCTCAAAAGTTAGTTAAAGATATTTTTGATACATCAAAATAGATATGCACTTACCAAAAGGGAACAGAGTTTTCTTTGTAATGACTAGGAAATAGCTGATGTCCGTATATATTATAATAGCAATATCCTCTTATGCGAGTATGAAATACCTACACTGATAAAAAAAATGCCTAATGTGTGTGTACCTACGTAAGAAGATCACTTCTGAACAGCTACACCTATCAGAATAAGGTTTGTCTGAAAGAAAAAATAAAACTAATATTATTCTTTTATTTTTACTTTATTAAAAATAGACTGATGCGTGACATAAAATTTTACATTTTTTATTACGTCAAATTGCACGTATTAACTAAAAAATAAACAATAAATAATACATTAACGCGCCACAGGAAATTTCCGAAAGGGAAACCATGGTCCTGGAACACAAAGGGCAACTGAAGGACACGGGTAGATTTATTCAGTATAAACCTCAAATAACTTGTCCCGCTCTAGGATGGAGCGTAAGGCGCTCTACCTTAGAGCAGGATAAGTTATTGGAGATTTTACCACATCAAAAAAAGTCTCCTACTATGTTCGTTTGTCTATATCTGTTTGCAATCAACTCAAAAACTACTGAATGGATTTTTAAAAACGGATGAACTTACAAAAGGGTATATAGATGGAATAGAATTACGTTTTAGTGTTGATTTAACTTTACATCTTCAGACTTAATGTGGCAACCACAAATAAAACTGTTGCTGAAAATAAAATGTTTAAATGTCACAACTTCAAAGCCACTATTGCTGATGGTTCTCGTTTCTTGGAAATCTACAACAAAACATAAAAAATAATATATTTCTAGTAGTTAACGGTTAAGCCACATACGAGCAGCATTGCGTGCGGCATTTATTAGGGACCTACCTAAGGACTAAAGTTAAAGACTATGATTTAAAATGAATATAATTCTCGAATGTACTATATCGATGTGGAGAAGATTTTGGAGCGCACGCGCGTCGTTTTAAGAAGTGGTCACAGATAACTAATACTGAATAGGTCCGAAGACACGTCCCGCATGCCGCACCTCTGGCCGCCGCTGCTCGCCGCTTTCCGTTGTGTCATGAGAGCAGCCGAAGATCGCCGAGCGGCCAAAGGCGCCCGATCAACAGAAAAGATAAAATTAGTAAAATTGGTGGGCGCTTGATTTATTAAAAAAAAAAATTGAGCCTTCTCAGATATTTAGAAATTTGCTTATAATAATATAAAACTTGAACAGTAGACAATCGAATTTTATAAAATATTACATATAAATATTGCACCTAGTCAAAAAAAATTCAAAACGATGTTTGTTGTCACCCTACATAAATATTTTGTAAACAAAACAGAAAACTTACCAAAAAAAATGAAATTCCACAACCAGGATACCCATCGCTATTGCGAAACTTTACACAGCATCGTTTTGAACATCTTGCACACTTTATACTTTACTAAACATTGAGATAAAAACTTGTAACAATTAAAAATACAACTTTAGTCCTATGAAGCATCAGCCATATTGTTTATTGATGTCAAATTCTGTCAAATTGAAACCTCCTAAATGTTGCCTTTTATAATTTGAAAATTACTACGAATAGCTACTAAATCTAAATGAAATCATCATTAAATACAAGAAGAATGCGTATAAAATTTCAAGAAGCAATATTTAAAATAAAATATTTAGTTGCAATTCATTTTATGTTGCTTAAACCTATCAAAATGCATGAACACGGACTATTTAACGATAACTGAAACAATATAAAAACTACCATCTGTTTCTTATTTTTTTCTGGTAGTATGTGCGAAAGGGACAGAGAGGATTTATCTCAGTGTCTTACTCCAGGCCATTTTTCCCTTTTGCGTGTCAATAACACACATGAACTTAATGCTAATGAGAATAAAGAACACTTTAGACAGTGTAATTTCTTCGTAGTCAATCTAGTCTACTCTAGTAGGATATATAAAATCTTTGGATTTATCTCTCTCACATACTACCAGAAAAAAATAAGAAACACATGGTAGTTTTTAGATTGTTCCAGTTATCGTTAAATAATCCGTGTTCATGCATTTTGATAGGTTTATGCAACATAAAATGAATTGCAACTAAATATTTTATTTCAAATATTGCTTCTTGAAATTTTATACGCATTCTTTTTGTATTTAATGATGATTTCATTTAGATATAGTAGCTATTCGTAGTAATTTTCAAATTATGAAAGGCAACATTTAGGAGATTTCAATTTGACAGAATTTGACATCAATAAACAATATGGCTGATGCTTCATAGGGCTAAAGTTGTATTTTTAATTGTTACAAGTTTTTATCTCAATGTTTAGTAAAGTAATAAGTGTGCAAGATGTTCAAAACGTTGCTGTGTAAAGTTTCGCAATAGTGATGAGTATCCTGGTTGTGGAATTTCATTTTATTTGGTAAGTTTTCTGTTTTGTTTACGAAATATTTATGTAGGGTGACAACAAACATCGTTTTGAATTTCATGCGGGAATTAAAACATATTAACTGCCTGTAAAAATACATAGAGAAGGGGCATCATAAACGACTCAGAAGTCGGACTGGGTGCTAAATTTTGATTGTCTACTGTTCAAGTTTTATATTATTATAAGCAAATTTCTAAATATCTGAGGCTCAATTTTTTTTTTTGAATAAATCAAGCGCGTCCCAATTTTACTAATTTTATTTTTTCTGTTGATCGGGCGCCTTTGGCCGCTCGGCGATCTTCGGCTGCTCTCATGACACAACGGAAAGCGGCGAGCAGCGGCGGCTAGAGGTGCGGCATGCGGGACGTTTCTTCGGCCCAATTCAGTATATAGTTATCTGTGACCAGTTCTTAAAACGACGCGCGTGCGCTCCAAAATCTTCTCCACATCGATATAGTACATTCGAGAATTATATTCATTTTAAATATAATAGTCTGTCTTTAAGTTTAGTCCTTAGGTAAGTCCCTAATAAATGCCGCACGCAATGCTGCACGTATGTGGCTTAACCGTTAACTACTAGTAATATATTATTTTTTATGTTTTGTTGTAGATTTCCAAGAAATGAGAACCATCGGAAACAGTGACTTTGAAGTTGTGCCATTTAAAATTTTTTTTTTCAGCTACAGTTTTATTTGTAGTCGCCTCATTAAGTCTGAAGATGTAAAGTTAAATCAACACTAAAACCTAATTCTATTCCATCTGTAAACCCTTTTGTAAGTTCATCCGTTGTTAAAAATCCGTTCAGTAGTTTTTGAGTTGATTGCAAACAGATATAGACAAACGAACATAGTGGGGGACTTTTTTTAATGTGGTAAAATCTCCAATAATTTATCCTGCTCTAAGGTAAAGCGCCTTACGCTCCATCTTAGAGCGGTACAAGTTATTTGAGGTTTATACTGAATAAATCTACCCGTGTCCTTCAGTTGCCCTTTGTGTTCCAGGACCATGGTTTCCCTTTCGGAAATTCCCTGTGGCGCTAACGGCATCGGCAATAATTAGTAGTAGTAGTTAGTATAAATAAATTTATAAACCAGTCGAGGATCATTTATTTAATGTATTATTTATTGTTTATTTGTTAGTTACAGTTACATTTTTTATTACGTTAAATTGCACTTATTAAAGTGCAATTTAACGTAATAAAAAATGTACTATTTGATGTCACGCATCAGTCTATTTTTAATAAAGTAAAAATAAAACAATAACATTAGTTTTATTATAAACTAACTAGTTTTATCTTTCAGACAAACCTTATTCTGATAGGTGTAGCCGTTCAGAAGTGATCTTCTTACGTAGGTACACACACATTAGGCATTTTTTTATCAGTGTAGGTATTTCATACTCGCATAAGAGGATATTGCTATTATAATATATACGGACATCAGCTATTTCCTAGTAATTACAGAGAAAACTCACAGTTCCCTTTTGGTAAGTATATTATACATATTAACTGTTTTTGAACTTGCATGTCTATTTTAATGTATCAAAAATATCTTTAACTAACTTTTGAGCAAAATTGTCCCGCAGTATGTAGCTAGTGTATGGACACACTAGTAGAACGAAATGACAGGACTCTTTCTGACTTTCCTTTTCGGGTACGCTTTTCAGGTTGTCGTAGTCAATCTAGTACTAGGATATATAAAATCTTTGGGATATACATATTATTAGATGAGATCTGAACAGGTCTGCACAGCATTGTCATTATACTAATTTATTACGAATTATCAAAATAAGCAAAATTACAATAAATTGATCTCAATTTATTGTAATTTGCTAATCTAAACGTTATGAATGTATACATATAATAAATCTATATAAGTTTTAGTTGTGCGGGCATCACGTAGAATGTACGAAATCAATTTAGATAACTTTTATACATTAAAATTGTGTAACTTGTTATATAACTTAGACTTTGTTTCATCGCAATCGGTTGGCTATATTGAATAATATACATAGGTTCATTCATTGCCTGTTAGGTGGGATGAAATTCGCGCTTCGATGTTAATTTAAAATAAATATAAAACGTAAATTATCATCGTAAATGGAACAAAGTTTAGTTTATAAGGAAAATCTAACTCTGAGCTCATACTCTATGTTCCACGGTGATATACACTATGATTGACATAAAAGCCAGTGAGTATAGTCAGATTTGTAGGTATGTGCAATGTTCGTCAACCTCGGCTACAGGCTGGTGACGTGCACAGCGCCAGCGAACTACGATAACCCCGCTGTCCCAACACTATGTACTCGTATGTTATATCGCAATCAATGTTTACGATTTGCTGGTCCCCATTATTTTGGAGAAATTGGAATGAGAAGTGATGTTCTGAAAGAAAGAAATACAGCGCGATCTCTGTTAGCAGATGCAGTAGACTTGCGTTTTGTTAAATTAAGCTTTGGAGAATCATCCAATGACTTTTCCCGCTCTTGGGCGGATCGGAGGGCGTGTCAGACTTTAACTGACTAAAACCCAAGTTCTTTCTTTGTATTTGTTCCAAGATCCCGGTGTTCTCTTTCGCACAACCCGTGGAGCGCAGCCGGGTCGAAGCTTACTGACTACTATGGTTTTGCTCTACCCGCCGTCGACTACTCAGGCTTGGTTCGCATGGTTACCGGACGGCCGAACCTCGAGCTACCCATTGCTCGCCGTAACATCTAATATATAAATACATGTATATCAAAACAGCTTTTGACAGTCATACCCAAACATTTTCAGATTTCTTCGATATGTGTAGTCAGAGGCCATAGATATAAGAAAGGAGATAAAGAATTTATATTTCTATGTCAGAGACAATTGAAATGCTCACACAATTCCCCGAAAACTTTTGTTGCAAGTATCATGATGGTTACTTTGAATGTGTAGCACTATGTGCAGATACTTGAATTGCTTGAGTACTGTTTTACCCTTACTTCTGTATTAAGCATTTGAAGATACGTAATTCTCCAACTCGACTTTCAATTGAAAACCTGTCAAAAATTGGCATTAGACTAGAGTACGAGATGGTCTTAACACAAAATAATTAATTGATTAATTTGTACTCTAGGTTGGTTGGTCTGTTTGTTTGTGCACTGTACTCTAGGTTGACTCGTAGCAAATGCCTAAGGCATTAAGTCCACCTTTTTATTTTGTGTTGCATTTGAAGCTACGTAATTCTCCAACTCGACTTTCACTTGATAACCTGTCCAAAATTAGCATTAGACTAGAATATGAGACGGTGTTAACACACAAAAATTAATTGATTAATTATTGTCTCTTCACCGCTTTAATTCATGAAACCCCAAGCGACCACCGGTGGCCGCGCATCTATTGTCTTACTATTGTGTCTCTAATTGACGGTATCTGAAGGGTTAATCTAGGTTGACTCGTAGCAAATGCCTAAAGCATAAAGTTCGCCTTTGTACCTTGTGTTGCAAGAAGATTAAATAAATACCTAAATAAATCAATTTGGGAACTCGCCCTTAGTATAAAATTAGTAATTGTAATTTATTTCACTCTAAAAGTAACAATTAATGTTGACCACGTACCCATTCTGCATAGTTAGTCAATTAAAGCGACTCCTACAAAGTAGCAGACCGTAAAATTAATAACAACCGTGTAGAAAGGTGTCTAAAACATTTTTATAACTAAAAGTAAGCAAAACTTGTGGTTGCAAGATGACATGAGCGCCGGCGGCAGATTTCCACATCAGATACGCGTACTGTCGTAGATATCTTGTATGCATTTCATTCGCTACTGGTGCGAGATTACGTTTCTGGCTTCGCGCTAACAGCATGTTTCAGAATATTCTGTGTCGAGCTCAGAACAAGCTTCATAAAAACTTTTTATAGAGCGCTCATTAAAGTTGACAATACACACATAGTTTATTATTACATTTACATTCTAAAAAGAGACGATATTAATTTACATACATTGTAGACGACTGAAAATAAGTGCGCCTCCCCCTTTATATTTACATTTTATATTCTCGAATTAAAACTGAAAAACTTATTTTTCATCTGGGTTTTGTGTAGGTGGTATGCTTATTTCAATATTGTCTGAGTAATGGGTACCAATTTGTGTAAATACTTAAGTAAATGTTGGTGTATGTGTGCGAGTGTATACGCATCATTAAAAACTAAAGGCAAATAAACTTCTGTGCATTACTACTAAAGAAGGCGCCAGATAACCGTGGAATAAAGTACATTCACCTATTCCTAATACCTCTGCGGTTTTTCGGGTACCTATACCCGAAAAACAAACGATGAATTGCTTTTCATTGTCAGATCATGTAAAGAATCACGATACATGTCGATTCAAGACAGTCTTTTGTCTTTATTTCTGTTTTTTAAATTAAGAATGTCAAATGTAGGAGGGTCACTGACCGTTATTCCACGGTTATCTGGCACCTACCTTAACTGGTTATTTCACTTGTCTGTCCTTGTACTTATCAGTGCTAATTATTCTTCTTCTAATTAGAGAAGTGCTGAACATAATGGTTTCAATTTCTACAAATTAGGCGACTGAAATAAATTACAGCATTCTTAAGACCCATTTTACTTAGTCAGGTAATGCTATTCCACAGCGCGACGTAGATAGTACGTAAACATTTAAATGGCGTCCTCATGCCTAGATAAATAAACGTATGTGTAGGAACCCACGTGTGGAAGTGTCCAGCGAAATAGGGTCTCTCAAACTCAATGAGGCTGGCTTTCTCAACGGGGTTTATTGAAAAGGCTTCAAAGTGAGGGCTAGGGTAGAGGTCCGGTTATATTGGTGGGTTTACGATGGACCGGTAGCAATTCGTCTCGTCACTATACCTAGCTTATCGAGCAGTCCACACTCCGGCACATGCTAACTGAAACTGATTTACGACACCGATGACAGTTTATTCAACAACGGTGGATATTGTTTATTAATTGCTACAAGGCTTACATGATGAGTCGCGTTGCTGTGTTCGTTCGTATGGAGTGGTGCGGACGGTGCGGTTTTGTGATCACGGTATCGTAGCTAATATAAAAGGCAATTTGCAGCAGATATGGCTTTGCAGTTAAATGTTTTTTGGCCGTTAGAAACGTTTATCACGTAAATTACTCCAGTACCTCTAGCCAAGTTGCTAATCTGCAATAGTTAATGCTTGTAGAAAGCTTCAAATGTATAGGAATGACGTCATCTCAACGCTCAGTCACGTGGTCAGAACAAAAGAATTTGGTGCGTGGCCAACTCGAAACGTTCGATGCAAGCAAAAAGGTTGTAACTTGGCTAGGAGGGCGCTTATACGAATGGGGAAGATTTTGTGTTCAGAGGGCGCCACGCGTATGATCTATTTACATTCTGTGGTTCGGAGCGGTTCTTATGAAATTGTATGAAATATTTTTGTATTGACGATGTATTTTACCTGGAAATTAACTCAGCTCAAAGGGTAATTAAAGAAGAGGGATGCGACCTATAGTGGAAGAATGGCAGACCTTGTAGAGAAGTTAGTAAATAAAAGAAAAAAAGTACTGCAGTATTTTATATTTTCTTGGTGAATGGTTTTACTGATTAACAATAAATTCTTGACCCTATGAACTTTTATCTTGTTTATTATTGTTTGAATAAATCAAAATCTAAGCTATCTTCTGTTTTTGTAGGTTAGAGGCGTATAATAGAAATTTTAACTTCACCGATAAATAAAATTATGTCCCCCAAAACCAGTACAAACCGAAGTTATGGTCATACCAAAAGACGATTATTATAAAGATATAAACAGCAATACCCTATTGCCACCATTAAATAAACATCAAATTCAAGAATATTTTGGAGAGTGAGTGTATCAGCTCATTTAATAAAGTTTTTGTGCCTTTCTATGATAATTTTTCATAAGCACTAAATTTAAACCTGCAATATAAACAATCATGTTACATAGGACATTGAGAAAGATTTGAACGACTAAATATAAGAATATAACCATTCACCTGTAGACGATTTCAGTTTTAACATAATTTTAACATGTAGATTGGGATTTTACCAATTCTGGTCGTTTTATTGCTTTAGCCCACAATCTTTTCCTATTTTTAACTTTTGGGAATAAATAATTACTATTTTCTTTGCATTCCGGCACTGCACAGTTCGTCATTTTTATTATTTATATTTAATAGAATTATAATACATAATGTGTTAATTTTAATGTTCTATTATTGTTTTATATTTTGTTATTTTGTCTTTTGAATGTTCTGTGTGTTTGGCTTTGGCCGTTCTATTTAAATTAAATAAATAAATAAATAAAAAAGTTATAAATAAATATGCTGCACAGATTTAAAGCCTAATGGATCATAAGTATAGCGACACCTAGCGGGAAAAAATGGCAAAAATCTTCCCCATTAGAGAACGAATGATCGAAGTCATCATGTCATCAAACTTTATTAGTTGTGAAAATTAATAAAAAAAAAAAAAAACTGATGACATTGACAAGTGCCTAACTGTTTTCATCAGATATACTATTATGACAGTACAGGAACGTTAGGAGATCGCGATTGGAAAAACATCAACTTACAGATGCAATACAGATCACATTTGCTTGGCTCGTATTCAAGTTGTACTGTTTTCTTTTAATAATAAGCGTTGCCCCGCACTGGCAATATTATTATAATATTCATAAACATGTAAACTCACATACAACAAATCACCCTGACTTGGATCAACTATCAGTGAGCCATACAAGTATTTGTTTCTTTCGGGAATTGAATCCGCGTGGCATGCAGCGCAGTAGCCAATCGCTTAACCATGCTGTGGTTAAGCGATTGGCTACTGCGATGCCGTGTTGTTATGTTAATTAAAAGATAGGAAAGAAAAGTTGGTAACTATATTTATTGTTTGCAAGCGTTTCTATTATTTACTTACTATTCTATCCTACTAATATTTAACGAAAAGAGTACCCACGAAAACGACCCACGTTTTCGTGGGTACTCTTTTCATTAAATACTCTTTAAACATTTTTATGAAACTTTACAGTAATATAGCTTATACATCAGAATAACATATACTGTATGATTTATAATAAAAAGTACTAATTGCACGCAGCCGAAGCCGCTAGCAGAAGCTAGTGTATCTCGATGCCTCCCACGTAAGTTGTTTTAACCCACAAAATGGAGATTTTGTGTTTTTCACTCAAAAGTGCCTAATTATAATTTAATACATTACTAAAATTTAAAAAATGTCCTAAAAGTATTACCATTATAGAAACTATACTCGCATACTGTTCATAAAGATTCATTGAAAAATGTGGTTAATATCGCCAAAAGGATTTTTGAAATGCTCTTCAGTAAAATTGCAGTTTTGGAGTTACAACAACAACGTACATCGATTTAGTAATAATAACTGACGGTCCATCAATTTTAAACAAAGCTTGATTTTAAAATAGGCGTTCATTAAATATCTGACAAAACAGAACAAAGGAACTGGACTGTGCTGAACTCGGAATTTTTTAAATGTGAAATAATTGTTGACGTCGATGCCATGTAGCGTCTATTTTCATTAGTTATGAGCTGTAGATATAGAGGCCAACGCCACCCAAATTAAATCGCCACCAAAATTTTAAATCCTTTGCCATGCCCTCCCGGCATGGCAAAGGATTTAAAATTTTACCAATCGATATTGAAACATACTGAAACAGAAATAGGACATAAATTCCTAGGGCTTAAAATGATCCCATGTTGTCGAAAGGGATATCATCGCACAGCATTGAAAGACGCTTCACAGGCTCCTGCGGTGGGATGCCGTGGTGGGCTGCGGCAGGTAATTATGTGGGGAAGGACGCTGGCGCTCGTCAATACTATCAAACTTATGACTGAAATGAGTGTGACAGCAGAAGCTGCCCGTGGCAAGACGTGACGCATGCTGTGGCAAAGGCGCAGGAATGCCGCGGCATCTAACTGTCCCCGCACACGGGCGACAAAAAAGCCGCTTCAAGCTTCTTTTTCAGGTGTTTTTTTTTGTATGATACTGCATGCATGGCTACAAGCTGAAGCTGAGCACAAGCTTTTTTTGTGGCGGCTTTTTTTGAGGCCCGTGTGCGGGGCACTAAGTGGCAATTAAAAATCTTAGATGACTATAGTTGACATTTTCGCAGAGTAATAAAAATTCAAATGAAACAAAAAAACTTGTATGGGGCCACACATACAAGATTTTTCGGTTAACTGTAACCTATGGGCTGGTCTGATTTGCACTTAGCCGGTTTTTTTGTACCTTCATCTATACTCTGCCGCATGTCCAACGAGCTGAGGGCGCGTAAAACGCTGGATTGGTGCCCGGACACAGCAACGCGGGGCCGAGGCAGACCACGAAGGAGATGGCGGGACGACCTGGATGGCTTCCTTAAGAATTGGAATGAGAAGGCGAGGAACCGTGATCGTTGGAAGGAGTGGAGGGAGGCCTTTGCCCAGCAGTGGGACAATATGGGATAATTATAATAATAATATAATAGTACTAGCATTTGCCCGCGGCTTCGCCCGCATACATAAAATATAGCATATGTCACTCAGAAAAAAGGCAGATTTCTATCGTTGAAAAAATTTTTGCAATTGGACCAGTACTTCCAGAGATTACCTCCTACAAACAAAAAAACAAACTTTACCTCTTTATTATATTAGTGTAACAGAAAAAGAGTACTTAATTAAAACAACAAACCAAGTAAAACAATGCAGGTAGGTATGTTAAGCATGTTGAACAAACAAATTCAAATATAAATAATGTAATTAATTGCTCTGATTGAAATGAGTTGCTCATAAACATTAATTTGTTTGTAATTGAATTTATATTGTTTTACTTTAGGCTTGTTGCATACAGGTCAATCGATCGTCACTGCTACTGTAGGCAGCGTTACATATGCATGTAGCTCTAGTGACATGCCGTTGTCGGCAATACTGCCGTGAAGTGGGAATTTTGGTGGAAATATTGCCCGAAGTATGAATTGAAACAAAAAATTGGGGATCTTAGCAAAAAAGGTGAGACAGTACTTCACGCCGGAACTGCTGCTCAATCTTTATCAAGCCCATGTTCGATCGTGTATGGAGTACTGTTCTCATCTTTGGGATGGATCTGCCAAATACTAGCTTGATGCGCTGAAGTCGATTGAGAGGCGAGCCAAGAGAATCATCGGCAATGATACACTTGTGGAGTCAAAACTCCAAAGCCTTGAGCATCGCTGCCGCGTTGCTAGTCTGTCGGTTTTCTATCGTTTACATTTCGGGGAGTGTGCACTGGAATTGCAAAATCTAAATCCGCCAAGTCCGTTCCATCATCGGACAACAATCCGGCGTCACCGGTACATGGTTGACATCCCACCCATACGCACAAAGCGTTTTGGGAACACATTTATTGTGCGTACAGCCAAGGAGTGGAATTCCCTGCCGGAGTCTGTGTCCTGATAGCTACAACTTGGGGGTCTTTAAGTCAAGAGTGAATAGGTTACTTCTAGGCGTGCTCCATCGTCGACCACATCATCGCTTACCATCAGGTGAGATGGTGGTCAAACGCGAGCCTATCAATAATAATAATTAAAAAAAATATTGGTGGCAATATTGCCAGCAATATTCCCATATTGCCGGCAACGACACATCTCTACCTGTAGCTAACGAATAAGGAGAAAAGTATATTTTCTTTAAATTAAATATACTAGTGCTTGACTGCGATCCCACCTGATAATAAGCATTGATGCAATCGCACTAGTTTATTAAGAGTGTATTCACGAACGGGAAGACCGCTGCAGGCAAATTGTTTCAGTACTTCGATGTACATTGTATAAACGACGAGACGAAACGCTAAGCCCGGACCGGTGATGGTGAAATCTAGTCATATTTTTCCTACACACACCCTCCAAGATCTTGACTGTCATAATGACATACAACAATCAGGACTTGTAACGGTACACTGGCATATCTACTATTTGCACACATGTTAGCTACAGGCATGATTATCGCTACTTTCTCACCCAGTGTGCGAATACTCACTGTATAAAAAAATGTTTAAAAGTTGCTGTCACACACCAATAGTGGCGGACACCAGTAGCACATTGTGCGAGTGCAATACTTGAGTACCTACTAGAAACCAAAAAGTATTATGGCGGCGCGACCAGTCGCCACTACCAACAAATTGTATACAGCTCTATAGAGATTTACTCACCTGGTGTCCGTTTGGTGGTGCGACCAGCTCGGACGTGTGGCGACTCTGGTGTCTAAGTTGGTAGCTTAGGGCTATATTTCACCGGGACAATATGGCGACGCAACTGGTCGCGCCACCATGGTCTTCCGGTGAAATATAGCCCTTACCGGGTGTTGTGAGCGTAATAGACGTGCGTCCGATATATCAAAACGTATTCAAAATCCGATACCAGTCAAAAATGGACACGTATAGATATCACAAACTAGAAAAACCGATTTCGAAAACCAAACCAAACGCAAAACTAAAATCTGAAATCTAGCCGAAATCGAGATATATTCGTCCTGTCCTTTTTATTTCCACAATGTTTCGCTTTGTTACAAAGAGAGGAGTCGAATCACATCAGTCAGTTTGCGTTTGGATATCCACACAAGTAGTCTTGTAATATCCAGATATTAGCGTAATAAAATAATTCGAACCATTATGGGTATGAATTACAGATATAGATAGACATAGATAATACAAGAGCAATTATTTCACGTGCCTAAATGCGTGCCTAGCTTACGTACAAAAATCATAAGTGGTCACTTTCGCGTTCAGTCTGTATCGGTGTATAGCGCTAGTCAGATGTCAGTTATATGCGGAACTAATTAAAAAAAATATTATTTTTAATACCTAGTAATACCAAATTTGAGAACAACAAAACATTCGTATTACATAGTCAAAAAATGGCACGCTTGGTTTTCATACAGATCGTGATACTTGCGTTATCTATGTCTCTCTATATCTGTGGTATGAATGGTGTCGTCAGCTTGTAACGTCTTTTCCTATGCTTAATTTGCAAGTATAATATTTTATACCAAGAAAACAAATAACACTAAAAATAAATCTTTTTCTGAAAACTGCATTAAACTTGGTTATTAAATAAAGCAGCAATTAGAATTACAAATATTGGCTTGAGGTAGTTGAGTGGAGGTGTGACCGTGGATGGAATATCTCGCTATTCCTTTTGAACACATGTAACTAAAAACTAGTGGTGGTGACGTCACATTTCAGTATGTGCAGCTTTGTAATGTAATTTGACAGTTTCTTCTTCCACCAGATTTGAAAGGTTTGAAGCGTTTTTTAAATATTCATTTAAAGAATTATCGCTAGTGTGAAAATGTCACTGTTGGAATATGTTGCAAATATAATAGTTAACAACAAAATAAAAAAAATACAGTTAGGTCTTGGGTCGGTTTGATTTGAAAGTTTCTTTCTATTGACGATTTTGGATAAAGTTACTTTTTGATACATATAAAAAAAAAATGACAAGTAGGTACGTACTCAATTGGCGCAGCTGTCTGTACATTATTATGTTCCCAGTACATATTTGTTGGGGGCTCTAATTCTGCGTAAATATGAGTAAGTTATAAAAAAATGATTAAGGCAAAGAAATTTTAAAGAAATGTAAATTTTCAGTTTTCAGTCAATTTTTTATTACTAAGTAAGTAATCTTAATGTAGAAATCCCTTTTTGAAATATCTTGTTAAAGATTTAAACAGGTAAGTACTAGCTGGTTGATGCTTACCTAAATAGTTGTGTCATAAGAGCGAAAAATTTTGACTTATTATCAATGACATTTACGTTAAATAAAATAAGGTTGTTATCTCCTCGCTACCCATGTTCGAGGTATTCAACGTTGGGCACCAGCTTAAACGGCACCCGACTGAATGGCATCAAAGGTATTCCACTATGGGCACCCACTGATATTTTTCGCAGGTGCCCACAGTGGAATACTTTATTATTTAAAATTTTATTCCACTTATAGCATCTTCTATTAGTGTTGGGACGTTGTTTTATTATTTGGTCGGCTGGAAGAGACAGCCATGCATTAAGTTGGTAAAAGTGTTTAATGTTTTTTTAATTAGTACCAAGTACTTTAAGATAATATAATATAAAGATAAAAAATGTCTTGTTATTATTTTAGTAAAAAAGTGTTTGTTTATATCCCAAAATGTCACTAAATGTATGGAAATATTGTACAAGCTATTGACTAAATCAATAGATGGCGATCAAAATGGAAACAAACACTGCGCGTAGTGTTTTCTTGTAGCAATTGTTATGAATGATTGATACAATTATGAGTTTTACAATTATGAGTTTACCAATTATGACTTTGGGGTTTGGTTTTTTTTTACTTTTAACTACACAAATATGATCAATAAAGGGTACGGATAGAGCCTCATTTTCTGTACTTATTAATAAACTAGCTATCCGCCCGCGGCTTCGCCCGCGTGGACTAAGTTTATATCGCGCGGGCAGAGACCCGTGCTCAGCAGTAGAATTATAGGTAGCCTATGTGTTATTCCAGCGTCTCTTCTACCTACCTACCAAATTTGATCTAAATCCGTTCAGTAGTTTTTGCGTGAAAGCGTAACAGACAGACAGACAGACAGAGTTACTTTCGCATTTATAATATTAGTAGGGATAGTGGTGTAAAACTGGTTACTAAATTAGAAATTTCATTAGGTACAGAAAGTTTGTAGTCTGCTGTTGTATTTAGGGAAGTTGGTAAAAAGACATTTTAGCTCACACATTTCTAGGCATATCATGATGAAATATCGACGATCGATCATTTTACAATTGATGGCACAGTTGGCGCAGTAGTTGAGCGACTAGCTGCTGTGCTGCGTATTGCGGATTCGATTCCTGCACGGAACAAATATTTGTAGGGCCTGCAGATAGATTTTCGGGTCTTGGTGGCTAGTGTATGTGAATTGACTTGTTTGCGAATGCACCCACGATACAAAATTCCTAGAAGGGACAACGTTTGAAAAAAAAGTACCTATGTTAGAGAGCTCTCAAGACCGTTTCTGACGAAATATATTATGTTATTTAAATTCGCTTTAGATTCGACATTCAAAAGAGACCCCATCTAAATAGTTTTTGAAAGACATAATTTATTTTGATTCTTTATTCCTTATTCAAAACCAATGCTTTTTAAAAGCACTTTGATAGATGAGGTCGCAGGTTGTCTACTTTAATATTGTAAAAAAGTTTTTGTATACCATAAATCCTGGTCGAGAGTTCGTACGGCGCAATTTAAAGAAAACTCTTTCATATCCAATCTAAATGGGTTATTGAAAAGCTTCTTGGTACAAAGGTTTTTAGTATAACATTATAAGTTTCAGCGTTGGGAAGAAATTAGCAATTTCTATAGGCAAATGGCCGTAAAAACGTACTTACTTTATATAACGTTTTCTACCTGAAAACGTTCGTATTCACGGCTGGTGAAATGGGTAGCGTACAAACAGATGTACCAAAAAGTCGTTCGATTAGATGGGAGTGAAATGAGCCGTTAAAATTGCATCAAGGGCTGTGGAAAGGTGTTACTTTGTTACTATAAGTAGTTTCACTGTTATATATTCCGTATTTCAGGGAACATCAGTAGTACCTACAAAGTATTTAAATTAGTAAGGGTGTTTTTAATATGGTGCGGTTTTGATCACGAATGCGGGATTGCCTCGCACGCTGAGCCCCCACAAATGTCCATTTTATACAAGTATTTAATATAATGCGCGGAATATGCACGCGTGACGCTCATTTATCGTTCATTGTACACAATCAAAATTTTCTGCATGCGGGGCAATTCCGCATGCGTGATGAAATCCGCACGATATTAAAAACGTCCTAAACGTAAGCATCCGATGGATGCGAGACGCACAGGACTCGTCGTTGTGGCGACGCTTGGGGGAGGCCTATGTCCAACAGTGGACGCAGCAGCTGAAATGATGATGATGATGATGAAATGTAAGCTGGAAGTAGCTGTTACAGAGTATTTTATTCAAACAAATCTATTTACTCTCGTTATTACTTAAATATGATTACCTACTTATAATAAATCTTGAGCCGAGTGTGACATTTATTGCACCCTCAAGTAATAACCTAACCGTGGAGCAAAAGAAATGAGATATCTTTTATCTCTGGCGATATCTAATTATATTTGCCTAGCCGTTTTATGATAATGTAGATAAAATAATTGCTCTACATTTTACGTTTCCTAAGCTGACGTTAAGTCGAGCTAAGTTGAGACACTAAGGCTTCATTCAGTTGTAGTTGCCGTTTCTTTAACTTATTTTATACGACTTAACATTTGAAGATATCAATTACTTAAAAAACTTAGTAATCACTTAGCAGTGTGAATAGGTATTCATTTCACACTGCTGAGTGATTACTTAGTTTTTTGTAGGTAGACAGATGCCTTTAGGTATTCTTCGTGGATATAATGATTGAGACAAGTAAAATAAACTTAAGTTGCTCCTTTTCCACTCGCTTATCGTCAACACCACGCATGGTTTAAAAGCTTGTTGCTTTATTTGTCTGGCCTGTTGGTCTAGCGGTTAGTGGCCCTGACTGCTATGCCGGAGGTCGTGGGTTCGATTCCCACCCAGAACAAATGTTTATGTGATGAGCATAATCATTTGTTCTGTGTCTGGGTGTAATTTATCTATAACTAGCTTTGCCCGCGCGGCTTCGCTTCCGCTCTTCCCTACTCCACCCTACTATACCCAACTCTACCCTACTCTACCCTACTCTACCCTACTCTACCCTACTCTACCCTACTCTACCCTACTCTACCCTACTCTACCCTACTCTACCCTACTCTACCCTACTCTACCCTACTCTACCCTACTCTACCCTACTCTACCCTACTCTACCCTACTCTACCCTACTCTACCCTACTCTACCCTACTCTACCCTATTCTACTCTACTCTACCCTACTCTACCCTACTCTACCCTGCTCTACCCTACTCTACCCTACTCTACCCTACTACTCTACCCTACTCTACCCTACCCTACCCTACTCTACCCTACTCTACCCTACTCTACCCTACTCTACCCTACTCTACCCTACTCTACCCTACTCTACCCTACACTACCCTAATTTTTTTTCCATTAGAACCTTCTCCTCACAATAACAATCACAACAAAAAAAAAATCAGCCAAATCGGTCAAGCCGTTTTCATGCCAAGTCGTGACAACGGAAAACGGGGGTCATTTTTATATATATAGATACGTATGTATTTAGAAATATATAAGTATGTTTATCAGTTGTCTAGTACTCATAACACAAGCCCTGCTTAGCTTGGGACTAGACGGCGTTGTGTGATAGTTGTGGAATATTATTATTTTTATTTAACACAATCCAACGCGATGTTTGACGAAAAGGCAACGCAAAAAAGAAGAGATAACGCCTGAAAACTCTGTTAGTATTCGGTAATTTCGTGATTTACTCTAACATTTTACAAAACTTGTTCCAGGAAATAGTTGTTTTTTTTTTAAAACCCTTAACAGTTTTTGAAAATAATTGTCGTCATTTAAAATTTGCAAGGCTTCTATAGTTTTACTTTTTTACTTTTTAATTTTTTGAGTAAATTATGAAGTGTCAAAGATCATGCAAAATAGAAGATTTTCAGAGGTTTAACTGGATTAGTGTTACACAAATTTAGAAATTGATTTCATTAGAAGCCTAGATAATATCCACAAGATACTGTGTTTCCAAAATATCTAATGAAAAATGTGAGCTGTTGTATGAAAAACAGTGAAAATGTGTGTCGCGATGCATCCTCTTAAGTACTTTGCATACAAAGGATCATCTTCATAAAGAAAATATCATAAACCTTCCAATAGAAATACAACCGACTCTAACATATTTCCATGTAATTTCAACATTACTGCCTGAGAAAGCACAAAGACATCTTCAAATTCTTACTAATTTTTTATTTTTTTTATTATTTGTGTACTCTACAAGGAAACAGTAATAGATTATCCATTACATAGAAATAAACAGTTCCTTTGAACTCAATAGAGAGTTCAAAGGGCTTATTTCTATAGAAATTTTCTTCCAGCAGACCTACAAAAGAAAAATTCTAAGAAATGTAGACAGAAGTATGTAAAAACAAGAAAAGAAGAGCGTGTGAAGGCTGTTTTTCTCTTTATTTTTAAGGGCAGTCCCATCGTAACCTAAAATAAGATAATCAACAAGATTGATTAAATGTTTTTTTTTCCACTGTTGAGCTACCGACACATTGCCATCTCAAATGTAATCTTAGGCTTTAACTAGACTGTCAAATAAATTTGATCAATATAATATTTAAATTATATTATTATGTATAAAGGACTTACTTTACTTACTTTTATTTTTAATTAATAAAAAAGTTTATATCTTTTTTTTTTTTGTCGACGGTGAAAATCATCTTTGACGAAACCCGCTCTTGGGTGGAGCGGGAGACAGTGTCAGACTCTTACTAACTAAAAACCCCGCGCCGTTCCTTCTAGCCTTCATACCGGGGCACGAGCTCCCTTTCGGACAACCCTGTCCCCAGTAGGCTTCGGCCCAGCTGGGCCCCTCCTGCTGCTGACAACTCCTTGAGGCGCGCGGGAACAGTGCGCGCCGTCGACGTCTTGGACTCGGTCCATTACCGGACGATCGGACAGCGAGCTACCCATGGCTCGCCGTCCGCGAGCCCGCGTCTACGGTGGCCAGAAATCGGGATCGACGGCGGCGAGGGCGCCGTTGCCTGATGCGGTCGGCCTCCTCTTTTGCAAGCATTACTGCTTCGCAGAAGGAGGCGACCGCCTGTCATTCCTCCTCACTCCGGACCATGGCCTCGACCAGGGCCCGGCGCGAGAGGTTTCCGCCGCCGATCGTCCCCACGAGGGCACGGCGATGCTCCGCCCAAGCAGGGCACACCTCGACGGTGTGCTCCACCGTGTCCTCCGGGCGTTGCGCACAGTGGCGACACCCGGGCGTCTCTTCCGCTTGAATCCGATGCAGGAACCTCCCGAACTTGCCATGTCCGGTGAGGACCTGCGTCATGCGGAAGGTAGGACACCGTGAGGTCTTTCCAGCCACGCCTCAAAGAGGGGACTAACCGCCATAATCGTGGCGTGCCCAAAGTATATATCTAGAAATAATTATTTTATTGTATGACTGGCCTGTTGGTCTAGTGGTTAGTGGCCCTGACTGCTATGCCGGAGGTCGTGGGTTCGGGCATGGTCATTTGTTCTGTCTTGGTGTAATTTATCTATAAAATGTATGTATTTAGAAATACTACTCTGTCAAGAAAGTACCGGGAAAAGATCAATAATACACAAAATGTCTGTTATTCATCCAAATTTATTTTATCACCTTCAAAGTATGCTCCTTTAGAAACGATACACTTGCGCCAACGAATAATCCATTCATCAAAACATTTTTTAAACGCTGCTTCCTGAATTGAGTTCAGTTCTCGCCGCGAATTCTCCTTTATGTCTTCTATCGATTGAAAACGGGTGCCACGAAGTGGTAATTTGAGTTTAGGAAAAAGAAAAAAGTCAGCAGGAGCCATATCTGGTGAATATGGTGGTTGCTGGATGGTATTTGTTGAGTGTTTGGTCAAAAATTCGTTCACAATGATAGCCTTGTGCGAAGGCGCATTGTCGTGGTGCAAAATCCAAGAATTTTCTTTCCACAAATCTGGCCTTTTTCGTCGAATTTGCTCTCTTAAACGCCGCATAACGCTCAAATAATATTCTTTATTTACCGTTAGACCTTCCGGTAAAAATTCAGAGTGCATAACACCGCGATAGTCAAAGAAAACATTCAACATGACTTTGACTTTTGATCGACTTTGGCGTGGTTTTTTCGGTTTCGGATCAGTTGGAAGGCGCCACTCCGAAGCTTGTTGACTAGTTTGCATGTCAAACTCGTAAACCCACGTCTCGTCACCAGTAACAATGCGTTTCATGAATGTTGGGTCCGAACTGACTCGTTCTAGCATGTCCTCAGCGACTTTCATGCGATTGAGTTTTTGGAGAAAATTCAGATCTTTTGGGACTAGCCGAGCAGCAACATGTTTCATACCCAAATGATTAGTTAAAATGGTACGGATCGACTCGTGAGATACAGAAAGTTCGGCGGCTATCTCTCTCAGAGTTGAATGGGGATTTTCAGTCACTATTTCCTTCACTTTTGCGATGTTAACTTCAGTTGCAGACGTTGACGGCCTACCAGAGCGAGGCAAATCTTCCATCACATCTCGACCGCTTTTGAACGCTTTGAACCACTCATAAGCACGAGTTTTTGATAAAGTCGATTCACCGTAAGCCTTCTATAACATTTTCAGTGACTCCGAACACGAAATTCCATTGGCGATGCAAAATTTAAGACAAACTCTTTGTTCGATATTTTTGTCCATTATGAAATTCGCAATACACACAATATATGATATTACTAAAATCAGCACTATATTTAATATAAATAACATATGCAACTCAAACTCCGCGCCAAAATGGAAAACAGTTGTGCCAATCTAACAACTACAAAAAAAAAAACAAAAATTTGAATTTGGAACCATAAACAAATCATCCATTCCCGATACTTTTTTGACTGAATGTATATAAGTATGTTTATCAGTTGTCTAGTACCCGTAACACAAGCTCTGCTTAGCATGGGACTAGATGGCGTTGTGTGATAGTTGTGGAATATTATATTATTATTATATATTGAATATTAAAAAAAAAATGTTTGAAATAAATATAGGACTTATAACTTAAATATTAATCTATATGTATAAAAATCAATGCCACTTTTCGTTGTTATTTTATAACTCGAGAACGGGCTCACCTATCCAAACCAAATTTTTAGGCTTTGTTCGGACTATTCAGTAGTCAGATAGTTAGATAGTTTATGTGAAGTTTGGTAGGGTAGAGTAGAGTATAGTAGGGTATAGTAGGGTAGGGTAGAGTAGTGTAAAGTAGTATAGTGTAGAGTAGTGTAGGGTAGAGTAAGGTAGAGTAGAGTAGGGCAGAGTTGGGTAGAGTACGGTAGAGTAGGGTAGAGTAGGATAAAGTAGAGTAGGGTCGAGTAGGGTAGAGTATGGTAGAGTAGGGTAGAGTAGGGTAGAGTAGGGTAGAGTAGGGTAGAGTAGGGTAGAGTAGGGTAGAGTAGGGTAGAGTAGGGTAGAGTAGGGTAGGGTAGGGTAGAGTAGGGTAGAGTAGGTAGAGTAGGGTAGACTAGGGAAGAGCGGGAGCGAAGCCGTGCGGGCAAAAGCTAGTAACTATATAAGTATATACTACTAGTATTTTCCCGTGACTTCATTTGTATGAATGTCGGTTGTAGCGGACGCAAAGTCAAAGGAAAAAAAAGTAACCCTTTGGGGTTCAAGCTTACTTTTTACCAAATTTTATCAAAATCGGTTCGGCAGTTTAACCGTGAAAGCGTAACAGACAGACATAGATACTTTCACATTTAAAACATTAGTAGTATGGATAAAAATATAGGTACATAATATTCTTATTCTTTTTACTTAGGTATATAAATTAGTTTAGACTAAGTAAAATCTTTGCTCTAAACCTAGAGGAAATATGGGTTCTCTTCTACTTGTCTTTTTGATTTATTATTAAGGCAATTTATCGGTTTTAGTTACTCCTATTTTTGTGTCTTTTCTGCCTATTTCTACGGCAGACTTTGAGATAATACATGCGCAAACGCAGTGTTTAAAAGATTTCTGAAGGAACATTATTTGTCACTATGGTCACGTTTTCGTTTTACCACTAATTCTCTTGCCTATTTATATTTGACTTATTATTTTAGTATTAAGTATTTAATTTCTGTTTATTTTCTTACATTTGTACCAAGTGTTACCCCTTTTTGTGTCCAGCTATCTCGGTCTTGAAAAAAATCGCTGAAGTTATGCTGTGTCTGTCTCGAATAAAAATTTTGCTATTCTTTATTTCTTATTCTATAGGACCGCCAATTGAATGTATGTACTGTAAGGTCTCAATCTTGGTATACTTACAAAGAAGAATCTATAAATATAAATAAACTAGCTGCTCCCAGCGGCTTCGCCCGCGTGATAGCAGAAAATTATCCCAAGGGAACATAATTCCGGGATAAAAAAGTACCCTATGTCCTATTCCAGGACATGGTCTATCCGTGTACCAAGTTTCATCAAAATTGGTTTTGCCATTTAGGCGTGAAGACGTAACAAACAAACAAACAAACTCACTTTCGCTTTTATAATATTAGTAAGTATAAAAAAAGACAGAAACTTTAAGGCTTGCGTTTACAAAAGTTTATTTTAAAATTCTAACAATACCCTATTTACATGGTCTATCCTTGTACCAAGTTTCATCAAAATTGGTTTTGCCATTTAGGCGTGAAGACGTAACAAACAAACAAACAAACTCACTTTCGCTTTTATAATATTAGTAAGTATAAAAAAGACAGAAACTTAAAGGCTTGCGTTTACAAAAATTCATTTAAAAATTCTAACATTTACCTTATTTAATATTTCTGCTGAAACATGTAGGTGAACTAGAAGCCAACCTGTTCCCCAGTTCAGGTGTTATGGTATCTCCAGGGAGGTTTCATTAACCGGTAATATTGCGTTACATTGTGCCTCGCCGAAGACAGCCGCTTGCCGTTACGAGCTCACTATGTTTTGACCTAATTAATACATAGCCGAGAGCCAATACAAACTCGTCACTAATTTTGATTAATTGTTGCACAAAGATATGGTTTTGTTTTTGTTCATTTGCTAGTTAGGGTAAGCAAGCATAGGCTGCCGGATAGTTCGAAAAGGATTACTGAAGGTAGGTTGTAGTCAGTGAAAGTCTGACACTCTCGCTCCGCCCAAAACGGAAGAAGTTATTTTATAAGTTCCCGAACCCTTAAAAAAAAAATAAGAAAGCATATCCCCGGGAGTCGGGAGTCAGGGCGATTCCTGGCCCTGGGTGGCTCGCCGTCGCGCGTAGAATCTCATGCGCAACTCATAGAGATGTTAGCAAAACCGTAGAGGTATAGTAAGGCCGGTAACAGGCATCAGCCAGGCTAGGGTCACGCGGAATTCCTGAAACGTGGTCTTAAAACCTCTTTACTCTTCGTCCCTTCGTTGTTCTTTGCCCTTTGTCGTAGTTACCTTTTGGCAACTGACTGCTTAGTCAGTAAAAGTTTGATACATCCTCTCGCTCCACCCAGCGGGAGAAGTCATTGGATTACCTACCCCAAAAAAAGGAAGTAACTTATTGTTATTGTGAGGAAGTTTAGTTTTCACCTTCTTGTCCGGTCATTTTTATGCTATTTGTTATTATTCTGCGAAAACAAAACCTATTGAAGTAATATACTCGTATTTAGATACATTCTCTTGTTTTCTCTTCTCGCCTTTTTATTAACTACTAGCTTTTGCCAGCGGCTTCGCCCGCGTACATAAAATATAGCCTATGTCACTCAGGAATAAAGCAGCTTTCTATCGGTGAAAATTTTAGCAATCGGACCAGTACTTCCAGAGATTACCCCCTACATACAAACTTACAAATTTTACCTCTTTATAATATTAGTATAGAAAACCTGTATTCTTTCAGTTGTTCTTCATGTTTTAAGGCTACCGTAACTCCTTTAAACAATCTAATTCTAGACATACAAGGTGTAAGGGACAGCCCTCCGCAAACTTTGAGGGCTTGCTCATTAGACGAAACTAAACCACCTTCCATAAGATTTTTTTACCACCATACAAAATTATAAACTTGATTGGACCGTTTGTATGGAGAGGCCGATTTCTTTTTCGTTTCCTGAAAAAAATTTTTGTGGAAGATTGTTCAGTTTTGTCTACTGAGCAAGCCCTTAAAAGTTTGCGGAGTGCTGTCTCTTACACCTTGCATAATAAAACTGTAGAAGTTTTTAATTATGCACGTATAATGTGTGTATGTGTGTGTGTACGATCTCAATGTAGATAACTTTTATACATTAAAATTGTGTGTAACTTGATATATTACTTAGGCTTTGCTTTATCGGAATCGGTTGACTATATCGAAAGATATACTTCATTCTTCGACTGTTAGGTGGTACGAAGTTCGCCGAGTCAGCAAGTTGTGCATAAATACGATCTCTGTGACTACTATTTTAAGATACCTAATCATATAGATCCCTCTCCTAGAGAGAGGAGGCCTAAGTCCCCAGCAGTGGGAACATTAAAAAGGCTGATGATGATGATAAAGATGATCATATAAAAGTCTACGTAAACTGACGTTTGTACAGTCCATGATATAAAACATGCATGCAAATTTGAAAGCCTTTTAAAAGCTCAAATGCTCAAGTTCAATCTCAAAAATAGGTGGTCCTAAAATGTAACCAAATGGATGCAGAAAATCGAGAGTGAGGGAACTAGTTTTACAGCTCCATTCAACCTGAATAGTGAATGGTCTGTCAGGTTAACTGCAAATTAAATATTAGCCACAATATATCAAATTCATTATTCATCAAGGATTCAATATATTAAATAGCAAGTAACCAATAGCAATTTACGATAGCTTTCATATTTTAGTTGGAATAGTTAAGCTATAATAATAATAAAATCTTTATTAAACCCTTTACACAATATTATTACATATATGCTATGGTTGTAGGTGGGTCCTTTTCCAATCGAGCATGGTTTAAAAGCTTGTTGCTTCATCTAACGCAATCCAATGCCATGTTTGACGAAGAAGAAACGCGAAAAAAGAGAGAGAGATATTGACTGAAAACTCTGTTATCATTCGGTAATTCCATCATTTACTCGAAAATCTAATTGAGAACCTTCTATAAAACGGGTCAATTTTAGCTATGATTACTATGGATTGATTTGAAGTATAAGTCCAAGCATATTTCGGTAAGTCCCCTCTTTGAGGCGTGGCTGGAAAGACCTCACGGCGTCCTTACCTTCCGCATGACGCAGGTCCTCGCCGGACATGGCACGTTCAGAAGGTACCTCTTTCAGATTAAGTCGGAAGAGACGACCAGGTGTCGCCACTGTGCGCAACGCCCGGAAGACACGGTGGAGCACACAGTCAAGGTGTGTCCTGCCTGGGCGGAGCATCGCCGTGCCCTCGTGGGGGCGATCGGCGGCGGAGACCTCTCGCGCCGGGCCCTGGTCGAGCCATGGTCCGGAGCGAGGAGGAATGGCAGGCGGTCGCCTCCTTCTGCGAAGCAGTAATGCTAGCAAAGGAGGAGGCAGACTGTATCAGGCAACGGCGCCCTCGCCGCCGCCGCCGGGATTCCGATCCCGATTTCCGGACACAGTAGACGCGGGCTCGCGGACGGCGAGCCATGGGTAGTTAGCTGTCCGATCGTCCGGTAACTGTCCGGACCGAGCCCAAGATATCAACGGTGCACACTGTTCCCGCGCGCCTCAAGGAGTTGTCAGCAACAGGAGGGACCCAGCAGTCGACCGGGGCCAGGGTTATCCGAAAGGAAGCTCGTGCCCCGGTATGAAGAGGCTAGAAGGAACGGGGTGCGCTTATAATCAGTAAGAGTCTGACACTATCTCCCGCTCCATCCAAGAGCGAGGGTTGTCATAAGATGATTTTTGCACACATATAAAAAAAAAATCCAAGCATCATCGGCTTCACCCACGTACATAAGTAATAAAGTAGCTTTCAATAAATTTCAGCTCAAAAGTCATATTAAGATATCAAATCTCGTTTTCAAATGGAAAGCGATATTATAAAATATACATAAACAGATCTTCTGTACCAAACTAAACCGACTCTCGATTGCCTAAATGACACTTAGCTCGATTACATTCAAAATGATAACGGTATCTGTACAAAGTGTCAGAGCATAAGTTAGAGTGGAAAGCTGTAGATGGGTGGATGGCATCATAAACATAGAAGAATAGAGTGAGCATTTCCTATCCTGCTGTGAAGACAATACGGTGTGAATAGTGTGAGAGAGACAACATTATCCTGTGACCAATAGTATTTTTTAAATCGCGGCACAAAAAGAGAGATGTTATAATTATAGATTTGACCATGGTGTGTGTGTCTGTCTGTGGAACTGTAGTTATCAAACGGGTGAACCGATTAAGATACATTTTTTTTAAATAGATATTTTTTTCCTGTAATGGTTCTTTGTGATCAAAATTCGGTTGAAGAAACGTTGTAAAAGTGGCACTGAGCAACCGAATGTTTGCAAATCGATGAAAATTTCAAAACTGTGTAGTAATACTTTACATTCAAAATTAAGATCGGGTTTTTATTTTTTTTATAAAATTCTGATTGACCCATTTAGGTCTTGCAGTAGCAAATGAGTTGTGCAAATATACTTAGATATTTAATGTGAAAAAGACAGGAAAAGGGATCTCAGGACAAGTCTTTTAGGCACAAATATAGAATATTTACTCCTTATTATGTTCACCACAAAGTTACAGGCAATAAAAATTTAGGCTTAATCACTCCAAGTGATATTTTAAAGAAAACCTTTTTCTTCGACACAGCCACTTTGTCTCTCTCTACAGAGTAGTTAATTTTGTACTGACATTACTCAGTTCATTCCCCTACGTCCATGGATGCCACACATGTAAGTAATCCTATAATTACCTCAGTGGAGAGAGGCTCCATTTTCATTGGCCGTAAAGCTCGATGGTTCTACTAGCACACTGGACCTCCCCTATAGCACTATAAAGTGTCGGCTAATAGGGATTACTACACTTTCACGTGCTAGATTTAACTTTGATACAGATTTCGGACACTGTATGTAAATAATAGAGGATGTTTTAGAAGCTCACCCTGAGTCATATATATGTTTTGTGATTTAAATACACCTCATGTGTTGGGTGCTGTTTTCTAGTTTCTGCCTTGACACTTGGGGAAAAGGGGTATGTAGAGCTTTACATGCTGTTTTTTTACTTGAAGGTTTTACAATTGTATGTATATTTAATGGATCGCGCGAATCTAGTAGATGCGAGACGCACAGGATCGGTAATTATGGCGACACGTGGGGGAGGTCTATGTGCAACAGCGGACGTCTTTCAGCTGAAATGATGATGATAATGATGATATTTAATGTAAAATTTTGTTTGATTTATTTGCTAACAATACACCGTAGACTACCCCCTTTTTTAATTAAGTTCTTACTATCTATTCAAAGGTTGACTGGTAGACATCGCTGTCAACGATAAGGCCGCCATTGTTGTACCCATAGATAAAAGTTTGTATAATAGTTATGGTGTTATTACTTTGTGCCACGGTCAGAAAATTTAATTTGTACTTAAATAAAGTAGTCAGAAAACTATCACTAATAGTAAATCAGCAGCCAAAAACCATTGAAATTGATACAATACTTACCATTATATTCATAGGTATTGAAAGAAAATAAATAATCTAGAACGATTTTATCAAAAACAAAAAGTTTATTTACGCGGCTTATCCAGCACTAGGTATCATCTATATTTCATACAAAGTTCTGGACGTTTAAGGAATTTACAATGTTCTAAAATATTGTCATACGGTATTGAGTATTATAAGTGTAATCCCAGCATCTCGCGGCTTAACGTTACTTTATTGTTGGCAGGAGATCAGCACGTGAAGGATGAAGGTACGCCGCTAACTTTCATGGAGATAAAACTTGTTTGTTAGTTATGTCTTCGTGTTAAACGACCACCCACACGCCACACTACCTCCTCATCCCTTCTTATCAAATCATGGATAAATCTTTTTATTTTATAATTATGTACATCTTAACTATTAAATATTATAAGTTAATAGGTATATACAAACTTAAAATAATAATAATATGTACAAACGAGTAAAAAAGGCACAAAAACGACTTTTTTACTCGTTTGTACATATTATTATTATTTTAAGTTTGTATATACCTATTAACTTATAATATTTAATAGTTAAGATGTACATAATTATAAAATCATGGATAAAATGATTACAATCATTATCCTCTTATATTTTACTATTATGAGAATGAAATTTTAAATTAGAATTAGGAGGGATGCAGTAAAAGTAAAATAAATTAGGATGTAAAATACCTATAAAACAGAATTAGCCAGAAATAAAGATTTTCTCGGAAATTTGCTCCTGCCTCGTTTTCCGCAAGATGTGAACATCGGATACGGTTTTCATTTGCATGATCACGGTATAATTTGGTTTAAAATTGTTTTCCAATTAGTGGCGTGTGTAGTATTTCCGTTCAGTCACTGTCTCGTTCAAAGTGTGAATAGAAATTCAGCGGTGGAGGTAAAATTAGCGTGTGAGTTTATACGGGCATGTCCATTGCAGTGTTTGGAACAGGTCAGGACAGGCGGCCGACCGCAGTTTACGCTCGCCGCCGCATCGACTGCAACCAACTGGTTTCCCGGCAGACTGACACAGGAAATTAATATAAATTCCTATCGCATAAACTCGAAACGGGCTCACTATGCTGTCACGCAGACAGTGATGAGGCCTATTGTGTGAAAGTGATTCAATCGAACCTCACTTCCCTCGTTTATTTAAGTTAGGTTGAACGTGAATGCGGTGTCAACTGGCTCACTAATATTGTTTACAGTTATGTGTTAGGCATTTGTTTGGAATTAGGACCACGACCGTAATATTGCGGTTTGCGATAGATGGAAGTGAAACAATTATCACTAATTAGGTCTATTGTTAATATTGAAGTGTTTTCACGTCGATATTGTAGTTGGCGTGGCGTGACGATGTCTTATTAGTAGTTTTCCATTTTAAAATATCGCTGCAACTTGCAAGTATGTTTGAGGTGGTTGAATTTAAACACCCTCAAAGCCAATAAAACACCAATCCCGTGTCGAAGTGCACATTGTCAATTTTGCATACTGAGGGAACAAACAAACGTCTCCTAAATAAACACTTTACATCGCAATTCCGCCTACTTAGTGGCAATACCTTCTGACAAAAGAGTAGAATTGCTCTTACCTTCAAAATGAAACAGTCGCTTTGTCGATTTTGCGGGGATCCTTGTAACGACACCTTTATTGAAAACGTACTGTGTGTGATTCGTGACTCTTTTTACGAGAGATGCTGCATGCCTACGTGTTCGGAGCACGACTTTTATTATACCTAACTATTTTACTAGTATTTTTTTGTAGCATTGCACGTCACGAGAAAATTAAGGGAAAGTTTTTCCACTACTCCGCTAAGACTTTCCTCAATCTGTATTTAAATACAACGAGTATAAAATAAGGAGCGTAAGGTTTCCTTAAGCTTTCACTTGAACCCGTCTTGACGAAAAACTTCACCTATAAAATCCTTAGCCCAGGATTAAAAAAACACTTAATGGTGGAACTCTTATCAAAGTTTCTTGGTGTTAAATAGTAGGCGGTGGGATTCAAGCGTTTATTGGCACGCTTAACTTTGTCTCTTAATGTCTTGAGGTGTCGTATTTTAAAGTCGTTGTAATTGACTTCTCTTGGCGCGAAGTTAGATACACTTAACAGAGCTTTGTATACACGCTGAAATGCAAGCCGGGGAAACTTCGCACCACGACAGAGTACAAAAGTTTGTGATTCCTAAGCTACCCTACATAAATATTAAAATATGTCCAGATGTATGTGTATCTTTCCAGATTTGAACAGGAACGAGGAACAAAACATGTGATCGTTAAGTTCATTTATTTAAACGACGGGTCGCCTACAATGGGTTGTCGAGATTTTTTAAATGGACCCTTACCATCTAAAATGTAAAACCTTAATCGTTGCACATTAGCGAGAGTAACGGCGTCCGCTGGCCACGAGCATCAAAGTCACTTATTGTTACGCCACGGTTCTGTAAAAAAGATTAGCACATTTGCCGTTAACGATCCCGAAAACAGGGCCACATCAGACAGCATCGGGGCCGGCGAAATAAAACGAAATAGCAATAAAAGTAAATCGACGGGCCCGGCCCGGGGCGCTCTACGTGCCGGATTAAATCAAACGTTATTCGTCTTAGCAAATTACGGTTCATGTTTTTGTACATTCCCAGGGCTTGATGCGCGGAAATGTAAGCCGGCTGGAAAGTAGATTTAAATGCAATTTAGCAAATCCCGTCGAAGGGAATTCCGGTATTCCGTCGTGAAATGAATTAATGGCCACCTGAAAGGAAATGTGAATAAGTTCATTTAGGAGTTTTTTTTTGGTCCAGTGCCTTTTCAGTGAGTAGATAGGTGCTGCCTTTTTGAGTTATCTATCTACAATACAATGTGTTTTATGCTGATATTTAATTTAGTATAAACGTTATAATGTTTACGCAAACCTTTTTTATTTAGCCTGTACTTTCCCACAGCTGGGCCGCCTCAAGGAGCTGTCAGCAACAGCAGGGGTCCAGTTGGGTCGAAGCCTACTAGAGCCAGGGTTAACTCCGAAAGGTAGCTCAGCCCCCGGTACGAAAGGCAACGAAGGAACTGGAGTGGGTTTTTAGTCAGTAAAAGTCTGAAACTATCTCCCGCTTCGCCCAAGAGCGGGGGATGTCATTAGACGATTATCCCATAAAAAAAGAAAGCCGGGCGAAGGCCTCCCCCAACTTCTTCCAGTTATTCTTTTCTCGAGCTACCTCAAACCAGCCCTTGCGGTATGCATCTAGGTCATCTCGTTACCTCTTCCCAGGGCAACCTCGGCAGCGCCGTCCATCTTTAGGTATCCATTTTGTAGAGACTCTTGCCTAACGATCAAACTGCTTACGGCTGATGTAAACCACCTAATCCCATTTAAGCCTTTTTAATAACATGACAAAATGTATGTCTCTAATTATGAAACCCGTATAACCTTACCTGTATAAAGCACGGTTCTTTTCTGGGCTCGCCTATAGAAAGTAGTGAACAATATAAACTAACTATTGTATGCGCTTACTACGTAACTCCCAGCGACCGAGGTTTATACGTTGCGTTTAAGTCCTCGCGAACAATATTAAAGCCACGATAAACTTAAAAACAAGTTTAATCTGGCTTGCCGCGGACTCCATACCTTCATCCGAGGCAATCTGCCTGCATTGCCGTTGAATTAGTCTGCTTTACCGGTTGTGAGCCATTCATTTATTTATATTACTCTTGCTTATTATTTTTGTCTAGGAGATAATTCTTAAGAGTGTTGGGCTGTGAAAAAGACGGATGAAAAAAGATTGCATGATAGCGGATATGGATGTGTGGTGTGACGAGAATGGATAAAGTGAGAAATGAGTATATTAGGGGAAGTTTGAAAGTGGCGCCAGTGACTGAAAAGTTGAAAGGGAATCGTTTGTCTTGGTATGGTCATGTAAGGAGGAGAGATGGAACGCATGTTACTAAAAGAGTTATGAATTTACATGTGGATGGATGGAGAGGGAGAGGGAGGCCAAAGAAAAGATGGATGGATTGTGTGAGAAGTGATATGAATGAAAAGGGGGTTAATGATAGCGTGACGAGCGACAGGACAGAATGGAAGAAAAAAACGTGTTGCGCCGACCCCAAATAAAACGGGATAAGGGCAGGAAGATGATGATGATGAGATAATTCTTAAGAGTGTTTTTTTAGACTTTATACAAACAATTAGGCGACAGTTAGAAAATTCTTGTCTTGTTCTCATTCTTGAACTTACTGTTATGCTCATTTGATATGTTTTGACTGGCTTGTTAGTCTAGTGGCCTTGACTGCTATGCCGAAGGTCGTGGATTCGGTTCCCACCCAGGGCAACAAACAATTAGGAGATAGGCAATTCTTGTTTTGTTCTCATTCTTGAACTCACTGTTATGCTCATTTGATATATTTTGACTGGCTTGTTGGTCTAGTGATTAGTGGCCCTGACTGCAGCATGAACAAAGGTTTGTGTGATGAGCATGATCATTTGTTCTGTGTCTAGGTGTAATTTATCTATATATGTATGTGTTAAGAAATATATAAGTATGTATTGTTTTGAATTGACGTTGTCTAGTATTCAAAACACAAGCACTGCTTAGCTTGGGACTAGACGGCGTTGTGTCTATTGTAGAATATTATTATTGTTATACATATTTATACATTTAATAAATCGTAAAATGTACGAAATCGATGTAGATCTTCAATCCATTGATTTATGCTATTTTCTCTTTGAAGAAAATTTAACCACTAATATTTATGTGTACAATTGTTTATAAAGATCGAAACCGGTCCAAGGAGAACGGAAAAGTTGTAAAATTATTTATTTTAGACAAAAGTTTAATCGCACGAAAAAATTAATGTTGTTTATAAATCTATAATAAACATATAATTTTTCAAACCTATTTACTTCGTCATTACCAAGGAGTAGGCACATAAATGAGTAGAAGAAGTCACTGTTTTATGGCAGAGCTCGGGCGCTTGGGCCTTAACCGTCAAGTGTTCCCTTTACTTTTTTGAATCTTCTAATGCGATCTCACTCAAAGGTTTCCTGGGAGAAAACTTATTGTGGAGTTAAGCTCGCCTTTGTTCATGAATTGTCAAATTACTGTGTACTATGTTAAGTTTATGTGTATCATAAAGAATTACGACGCGCACGCATAGGATTGGTCGTTGTGGCGACACTTGAGGGCGGTTTATGTCCAGTGGACGTCTTGAGGCTGAAATAATGGTGATGAATCCTAAACATCAGTTTTGTGTTCGTCATATTTTTTTTTGTTAATTATAATGTTTTGATATTTATCGTAGTACTTATAAGTTTATAATTTTAGTATCTAAATATATGTTATTGTAATAAGCGCCTAATTTCATTGTCACTTCATCCTATTTTTATATAAGTATCTAGTATTTATTTATTGAGCACACCTACTACAGTGTTGTCTTTTTTAACTAAAGGTTGGTGATGTAGCGCTACTTTACCTACATGAAGATGGCATAAATAAATAAATGATGATGATAAAATTTTAAAAAAATCGACACTAATATAATAAAGAGGTAAAATTTATTTTTTTGTTTGTAGGAGGTAATCTCTGGAACTACTGGTCCGATTGCTAAAATTTTTTCACCGATAGAAAGCTGTTTTATTCTTGAGTGACATAGGCTATATTTTATGAACGCGGAAGAAGTCCGGGGCAAAGGCTAGTTAATAATATTTAATGTGAATACTTTGAATAAAGACAACTTTTGGTCCACATTATATGTTAGTAGGTATCACTTATTTCTATGTTAGTTCAGAGTCAGACGTTACTTATCTTTACCTTTTGATTACTTTTCAGAATAAATGCGAACGAAGTCGCGGCTACAGCTAGTATATAAATAAACCACCAACATCAACTAATTCCTAAGCGTACGTATTTTTCCTAAACTAACTCCATTGTTGTTGTCCTCCACAGAGTTAGAGAGTTGAGTGTTTGTTAGAAGTTTTCGGGCATCCCGTTGTTTTTGAGGGCTCTAGCATCTACGTGCGCGGTTACAGGTGATTTTCTACACTTGAAGTGTTCCGGTGAACTTCCTAAGTATGAGCCGAATCGCAAAGTTTGTCTTACTCGGCTTCATTGAGAACTTGCATTGGCGATGTTTGCGCGGAGACAATGAGTTTGTCTTGTGACTTCGATATGCGTTTGAGACTGAGCTTAAACTATTTAAACTTTTATATAGCTCTGTCTACTGAGAGCCTTTTAATCCGTGAAGTTACCACCGAATAAGTAAGGTGATTTTGTTCTTTGCCTGTGGATTGTCATAATAAAAACTTCAGATGTAAGTGGTCCAGAGATATATTGTCTAAGTTTAGTACATAGGTCAACTGATGTACCTAATATTTTTGTGTATCTTGTACTAAAGTTTGAACAAATAAAGATTATTATTATTATTACAAGTTTAGATTTTTAGGGTTTTTTTTTTTATTAAACTTGTGGCTTTTTGGCAACATTTGTATTGATGCAGTTAGATGACAACAAAATTAATCTATACTAATATTATAAAGAGGTAAAATTTGTAAGTTTGTAAGTTTGTAAGTTTGTAAGTTTGTAAGTTTGTAAGTTTGTATGTAGGGGGTAATCTCTGGAACTAATAATCCAATTCTAAAATTTTTTTTACTGGCAGAAAGCTACATTATTCCTGAGTGCTATAGGCTATAAATTGTTTCTATAGCATGTATATTAACCGAGCTATCACAACTTTTGTCTAGCAAGTCGGAAAAAAATACCTCATAAAATAGAATTATTTGCGTGCGCTGCCTAAACAGTTGCTTAAAATTAAAAATAATGTATGGCTACCTGGTTCGTCTTAATTATTTCTACAAAAAAGTCCGCGGTACCATATCTCTATCTTTTATTTTTTATCTTTTATACTTCTTTTATTGCATTAAAAATATTTTTTTTCGGCATACTTACGTTTGGTTGATTATTTGAGCAACAAAATATTAATTTTTATGACAATAAATTATTTCAGTATCACAAGAACATTATACAGATAAGATTTGCCATTTACAGCATAGCAATTGGTCATACAGTTTCGAAGATAATATAAAATTACTAAAACGCAAAATGCCCCTAGCGTAACTTTCATTGTGCAGACGTTTTACGTATTTTTTTTTTATGGTGGGCAAAAATCATCTTATGACAACCCCCGCCCTTGGGTGGAGCGAGAGATAGTGTCAGACTCTTACTGACTAAAAACCCACCCCGTTCCTTCTAGCCTTCAAACCAGGGCACGAGTTCCCTTTCGGATAATCCTGGACCCGGTAGGCTTCGACCCAGCTGGGCCTCTGCTGTTGCTGACAACTTCTTGAGGCGCGCGGGAACAGTGCGCGCCGTCGACGTCTTGGGCTCGGTCCATTACCGGACGATCGGACAGCAAGCTACCCATGGCTCGCCGTCCGCGAGCTCGCGTCTACGGTGGCCGGAAATCGGGATCGGAATCCCGGCGGCGGCGGCGGGGGCACCGTTGCCTGATGCGGTCTGCCTCCGCCTTTGCTAGCATTACTGCTTCGCAGAAGGAGGCGACCGCCTGCCATTCCTCCTCGCTTAGGACCATGGCCTCAACCAGAGCCCGCCGCGAGAGGTGTCCGCCACCGATCGCTCCCACGAGGGCACGGCGATGCTCTGCCCAGGCAGGGCACACCTCGACTGTGTGCTCCACCTTGTCCTCCGGGCGTTCCGCACAGTGGCGACACTCGGGCGTCTCTTCCGCTTTAATTCGGTGCAGGAACCTCCCGAACTTGCCATGTTCGGTGAGGACCTGTGTCATGCGGAAGGTAAGGACGCCGTGAGGCCTTTCCAGCCACGCCTCAAAGAGGGGGGACTTACCGCCATAATAGTGGCGTGCCCAACGTTTCACCTATTTGCCCATAGATGGCGTTCTGCAATTACGTAATTTTTCTGAATCGCGGTGTTAAGACTTTCTGTGGATTGATGACCCTCTCGAATTATTATGCCCACGTTGTCGTTAGTTGGAGTTCTTCTGTCAGTTGCTTATTGGTTTCGGTTGTTTCGTTCGTATGGTTGTTGTTGTTGATAGATACCTCATAATCGAAAATATCGTAATTTCGTTGTACGTTTTTGTATGTTCGTAGTTTCGTACTTCGTTCTATCATAATAATCGATACGAGTTATTCGATATTACGATTGTTTTGTTTTGTAAAGGCGGACGGTGTTCGAGTCGCTCTCCTTTTGTTCATAATTGTTTTCAAGTCTGTGCGTAGTTTGTTGAGAGCATGTCTAAAAGGAAATCTCAACTGTCCCGGCAGACATCACAGACAAGAGCCGCTCGAGTACGCCGTACGGAAGAATCTGCTCCTGAAAATGAGCAGCGCCTCTCGAGAAATAGAGAATATATTTCGCAAGCACGCGCTAGAGAATCTAGCTCCGAGCGCTCACAGCGCCTCGCTAGCCAAAATGTGAGGACATCGCGGGCCCGTGCTCGAGGAACTAGCACTGAACGTGCGCACCGTCTATCTGAGTTAAGGCAGCATGTCTCTGAGACAAGGGATAGGGAGACTAGCGCTAAACGCTCGCGGCGGCTTGGTAGGCAAAATGTCATAACATCGCAGGCCCGTGCTCGGGAATCTAGCGCTGAACGTGCGCAGCGTCTATCTCATTTAAGGCAGCATGTATCTGAGACAAGGGATAGGGAGACTAGCGCTGAGCGCTCGCAGCGGCTCGCTAGGCAAAATGCCATAACATCACAGGCCCGTGCTCAGGAATCTAGCGTTGAACGTGCGCATCGTCTAATCGAGTGTAATGTTATTTTAAAACAAGAAATTTTCCGCGGACGAAGTCGCGGGCAGAAGCTAGTATTATAATATAGTACATTTTTTTAGGTATGAAAATCATCTAAATGAATGTCTTCGATCGATGTCTATCGCGGTCCTTTACATATTCTAGAAATGAAAAGCAGTTCTTTGGTTGTGTTGATACCTACGTAGAGACATTAGGAAAAAATCAATGTATTATATTCTGCGTTTAAACTACTTAGGTAACATACAAGCTCCCACAAAACTAAGTTAACGTACCTCAGCTATTAAGAAAGGAAAAAAGAATAGCCGCGATCTTTTATGCATCACGGCACCTTCATAACCGACCAGATTTTAATGAAAAAAGTTTCCTTCAAAGACATTTTAAATGCAAAATATTAGCAGGATCTACTTGTAGCTAGGTAGAACCATTTGCATCTGAATGTCTTAATTGTTTTCTGGAACTAGATTATAATGGTATTTTCAATACACTTGCTCATAAAGTGACTCTTATTGCACGGCACTTTGACATTTTGATTGCCATTACGCACTAGTGCTATAATGTGGTTAAAACATTTTTGTTTAACCTCTCCCTCGCCATAATTTTATTACATTTATCGTATCATCACGGGCGCGCGTCGACCCCAGGACGAAAAAAAAATGGATGCGCATATGAAAATAGATTTTTATAGCCACAAAAGTTTACTAGTCTAACAGTTATTTTCTTCACAAGTGTAGTACAATACTCTCTTAAGACCCTCGCCATGACTCGGGTCTAAATACCACCTCATCGGTAATCACTAACATTACACACTTATATCATAATGAACTATTTTTGACAAAAAAAGGTGAAAAAGCTCGTGTAGTTCTCTGTCGATGTCCTCCCGTTACTGTGTGAGTTTGGTTCGGTTTCCGATTGCATTATGGCGGCAGTCGCTAGACATTACTGAAGCCATTACCTTATCTAAAGTCCCTCTCGGATTTATTTAGTTTTCCCTCGCCGCAATTTATCGAAAACCGCTCGATAAAGTTGTCAACAGGAATGGATCTGAAGCCAATTTTAGAGGAGAAAGTACCGCAAAAAAATAAAACGACTTTTTGGTTCTACGTGCTTGGTTAAATCCTAGATGAGATTTTAGATATTTTGTGTCTCTTCTTATAGAACTTTTACGTTGTATGCATTCACGCAAATACTGTGGTAAAACTGGAGATGATATCGCTTGAGACTTCGGAGATGGCGTTTTGTATTTACTGCCTTTATACTAGCTGCTATCAATAGCTTCGTCTACATGATAGTAGACAATTATCCCAAGAGATCATATTCCTGGGATTTAAAGTATCCTATGTGTCTTTTTCAGGAATTGGTCTACCCGTGTATCAAGTTTTATCGAAATCCATTCGGTACTTTTTGAATAGAATAGAATAGAATAACATTTATTCGGTGCAAGCAAAAAAATATACCACAACATAAAATAATAATATTAAATTCAGATATAGAATTCAGTCACCAACTCAGCAATTGCTGGGCGTCAAACACCCATCGCTGATTTTCAGTTGGCGCCCCGCAGTGACGCACGGATGATGGTAAATAAAATATAAATATAATCTATATTTAAAATAAATAAATATTGATGCTAGTGTATTTGTGTGATCATTTTGTTATAACAGGTACGTAAATAAAATTTGATATTTTTTGTTTAATAGAATAACAAACATTTATACACACAAACTTTCGAGTTTATAATATTATTTATTTATTTTATCCTTACTAATGTTATAAAAGCGAAAGTGGAGTTTGTTTGTTTGTTTGTTACGTCTTCACGCCTAAATGGTAAAACCGATTTTGATGAAACTTGGTACACGGATAGAACACGTCCTGGAATAGGACATAGGATACTTTTTTATCCCGGAAGTATGTTTCCTTGGGATGATTTTCTGCTATCACGCGGGCGAAGCCGCTGGGAGCAGCTAGTAATTCATAAACCTACACATATACCTACAAAAGAAGATACATTATAATAAAAAAATAAAATATTATATGTTTCGCGCTCACAGCTTTATTGCTGTTATAACATGACGTAAACAACGTCATTGTATAAAATCTATAGGTGACATTGTTTACCTAAGCGGAAATCAAATTAGGAGCATTATGTCCGCCTTGTGTTCGGGGGACGCCCGGACGTTCACAGCGATTATGTCGTCTAATAATATTCCAAACGTAGGTATTCGTAATAAAAAAGAATCGTTTATTATGAGTGCAAACAAATATACGACGTGTTTTCAAAATTGCTGATCAAACTCGATTTATTTATTTTCTTAAGAATTTATCATCAGCCTTTTTTAATATTCCCACTGCTGGTACTTAGACCTTCTCTCGGAAGGAGAGAGAATGGGGCTTAATCCACCACGCGGGCCCAGTGCGGGTTTGGTGAATGTCCCATCGTCGAATTTTTGGTTCTAGGACATGCCGGTTTCCTCACGATGTTTTCCTTCACTGCTTTGAGAGCAGTGGTAATGAAATAAATTACACAAAGTAATGCGCCTGGCAGGGTTTGTACCCACTCGTAAGTCGGGGCCGTTACCACTCAACCACCACTGCTCTCTCTCTCTCACTGAGCAGTAATCGCTAGTTGTAAGTAAATCTAAACAGTATTAACATATTTTTCATACAAATCCCTTAAATTTCAGATTTAGGGCCTCAGATGACTTTTATAGAACTAAGTGAGGGCTAACGACCTATAATAAGCACACAAGAATACCTTATGAGGTAGGTGTTCTTACGGTCGGTGATCGACTAAAAGACAAGCGCTTTTATTCTAGACGTCCGTTATTTTTTGTGACTTAGATCTGACTTGCTGACGTAGTATTCATTAATTAAATTACTTCTACTGGAATCATTAGTAGACAATGAATTGGAGTAACATTCCAATCTAGGTTATTTTTTTTTTCTACTTGAACAATAAAAATCAAATATATTTAATAGGGTGGGCTATTCTCATATGACACGATATTGGTGAATTATTTTTGTCTATTACATACAATTAAGAAAATTTGGTTTTAGCAATTTTGGTTTTCTACACTAATATTATAAAGATGAAAAAATATGTATTTTGTGTGTATGTTTGTAATGAATAAACTCAAAAACTACTGTGCCAATTTGAAAACAATCTTCATTCTACGATTAGAAAACTATATTCACCCTGTGTAACATAGGCTATATTTATTGCCCGTGCGAAGCCGGGACGGGCCGCTAGTCTGATTTAAAAGTCTTCTAGATTTGAGTTGGCCTCTCTTTGAAACTAGCGATAGGTTTTGTGAAATATTTTAGGGCCCTGATCACTACATTTCCTTACAATGCGATTTTAGCAATACGAATAATAGAGATTTGAGGAGATTGAAATCTTAACTACTTTGAAGCTTTTTACGGTTCCAAGGATACCTCAAAAGAAAAAAACCAGTACCCTTGTATGATCCCTCGTTGTCCATTTGTCTGTCAAGACCCTTTTTTTTCAGAAACACGTGTAGATAGTCCCCGTCTGCAATTCTTTGGAGCTGAGAAAATTCAAACTTTTTAGTTGACGCAATCGAACAAATAGTTGAGATTCGCAAAATAAAAACAAAAGTTAGAGTTTTACCCTACACGTATTTTTGTATAATCGAAATCCATACCTCCTGTTGAGTCACGGTATTTGGCAAGAAACAAGGCCTCACAGCATGCCTGGGCGGAGCATCGCCGTGCCCTCGTGGGGGCGATCGGCGGCGGAGACCTCTCGCGCCGGCCCTGGTCGAGGCCTTGATCTGGAGCGAGGAGGAATGGCAGGCGGTCGTCTCCTTCTGCGAAGCAGTAATGCTAGTAAAGGAGGAGGCAGACCGCATCAGGCAACGGCGCCCTCGCCGGCGCCGCCGGGATTCCGATCCCGATTTCCAGCCACCGTAGACGCGGGCTCGCGGACGGCGAGCCATGGGTAGCTCGCTGTCCGATCGTCCGGTAACTGTCCAGACCAAGCCCAAGACGTCGGCGGCGCTCACTGTTCCCGCGTGCCTCAAGGAGTTATCAGCAGCAGGAGGGACCCAGCTGGGTCGAAGCCTACTGGGGCCAGGGTTATCCGAAAGGAAGCTCGTGCCCCGGTATGAAGAAGCTAGAAGTAAAGGGGTGGGTAAACACCCACCCTTTAGACTAAAAAGTCAGTAAGAGTCTGACACTATCTCTCGTTCCACCCAAGAGCGGGGGTTGTCATAAGATGATTTTTGCCAACCGAAAAAAAAGGCCTCACAGCATAGGTAAAGAAAGAAGTCCGAAAAGTATTGATTTGTTACACATAAAATATAATTATGGGGATTGTGTTTGTAAATGTAAGCATTTGCAACTGAAGAATTAATTGACATATTTCGATGAAAACAATTTTTCTACTACTCAACCTTACTAATATTATAAAAGCGAAAGTGAGTTTGTTTATTACATCTTCACGCCTAAATGGCAAAACCGATTGTGATGAATTTTGGCACAGAGATAGTGGGGACCCTGGAGACGGACATAAACTTTTTTTTTTAAAGTGAGAGATAGTAAAGGGGGAGTAAGAGTAAAGTATATTAATAAACGCGGGTGAAGCCGCAGGTAAAAGCTAGTTCTTTATAACTTTTCGCCAAAATTTAAATAAAATTATGACAGTACAGAATCCTTTTTAGCTAATTTGACTCTTATTGACCGATCTTTTTTATCGACAAACACCCACTTGAAAAAAAAAACAAACAAACGTAAGTACGAGGACGTACGTCTCTTACCAAACAAAAGCATCCACCTAATAAATATAACGAAAAGAATGTATCGGCTTGGCAAAATTTATAGCTGGTTTCCGTAACGCCTCCAATTAAATATATATTAGTACACGCTAAAGGCACATTACTCAACATATGGGCAAAGAAATTCCTTTCCAAACTCAACGTTCGAAGAGAGCCCGTACGCAAATCCCTTTGGGTGTAAAAAAACGGAGGTTTGAAAAGCCAAACTTACCGAAACGGTTTTAAGCTGTTTCCCGAAGATATTGGCGGTCGTCGAGGCTCCACGAGCATTTTTCACTGAGTCCCGGGGCATCGGTTTGACTAATATATAACATCGGACATTTTGGACGCCGAAATTCGATCGCTCGCTATCTTATAGATTATGTGCACTAATTCCTATTCAAGCGTCGGGTAGCTTTGTGAAATGGAGCTTTCGGGCTTCGTGTTTAGGCTTTATGAAGGTAAAGGTGTAGCGACTTAGTGCGTTAGAGGGATTTAGTGTTACTTGTAACTGTTTACGTAGTTATTATCCATTTTAAACTTATTTGTCATACTGTCGAAAAAAACTGCTTATCTTTTTATACAACTCCTAAAGTTCAACCAATTAGAATCTTTATAATTTTGTATTTTAACAAATTAGGTTTTGATGGCCGGGGCGAACCACATACGCGGACGGCGGGCAATTGGTAGTTCGCTGTCTGGTAAGGTCAACGGTGTGGTAAATTCCCGCGCGCTTCATAGAGATGTCAGCAAGATTGATGGGGCCAGTTAGGGCCAATACCTGCTAGGGCTGTGGATTGAGATTCAAAAGAGTTACTATTTCTCTTGAAAAGGTCAACTGAAAGAAAACTGTGAGTCTTATAATACTCAGTAAAAGTCTGAAACTACATCTCACTCCACCTAGAGTAGGAAAAGTTATTTGATGATTTACCGAGTAAAAAGAAGGTTTTGGTATAGAGCTCTATTAAAGAAAAATACAGCACACGAATCAATCACCAAATTGGAATTATAATAAAATGGAAGCAGAGCTGAGAAAATAAATGATGACGTCCTTCTTAAGATATTACGTATGATGAAACGCTAACGTAAGCGGTATTTCCTATCCCTTTATTGAATTTAGTTGACCTACACAAACATAACTTGGGTTGGCTGAAATTATCCATTTAGGAAACTATTTGATTACGAAAATAATATTACACACATAACCAATATAATTTATGAGATTGCATAATTTAACAACTCCTACAAACCCAATTGAAACGATCCCTTTAAATATAAATGTGTGATTGTGTCTGGATATCCGTTGCAACATTTCTATTGATGTCGCTAAAAGAAGAAAGTGGTTTTACATCAATAACCCAAAAGAATTCATAAATATAAGATAAGCGCGGACGAATCCAAGGAGAAACGTTTCAAAGGAGAAAAGTATTGAATAAATAAAGAAATCGACACGTTTTCGCGAACTCTCAATTTATCTAAGAAAATTTTATTCATATCCGGCTCGAGGGGACGGCTTCTGAGGATCTCGACATATGGACACATGTTGAAGACACATAAGCTTTACTTATTATTTTTCCATTCCTTGTACGCCTTTTATCCGTCCTGAATACGCTTTGATACGATAATTATGTATGGAGCGCACCGTTTGTGTCTGATACGGGCCGCGATCCGCGATCTCCCTGTCTGGAAGTTGTTTTGTCACGTATATACATGTGAAAAGATTAAAAACTTTCTCCACAACGTCTTTGGAAGCTCTAAGCTCGCTGTCATAAGGCAAGTAAAAGCTCGAGTTGAAAAGCGGATTAGGCCCCTTAAGTTTGTTGCGAGGTAAAGTAATATTCTCGAAGACAACAACAAAAAAGAAAATCCTTAACCGTGCACTCCGTACAGAATATTAAAACGCTCTCACTAATACTTCTGATTAAGTTTTCTCTCAATGTTCCTTACTGCAAGTCGACACGCTGTGTTCTACCTATCACGATAATATTATACTTTGTTGACTTACATTGTATCACCGTCTCACCATCATCAGAATTATGTTCTATCAGATTTCTAAGATGAAGGAGATACTTGTAGTTTTCATTACTATAGTTCAAAAGTAGGAATATTCCAAAAATATTGTAGAGAACAATGAAACTATTCACAACACTGTTTCTTCGTAAGCCTTTTTATCCAAGGGGCTTCTCTCGGAGGGTGCGCCGAATCCGTGCCCTGTTCTTATAATTTCCTTGAATGGTGAACATTTGATTTAAGTACCGTCCCAGGGCTAACAACGACTCTCCGGGGACCGCCCCGACTATTTCCTTTTGTTTTTGTGCCGTTTTTTTAACAACTTTTTCTCAAAAGGATTCGCTAAGAGGCCAGTACGAATGCGGACGTTTAAAGTAAATCCCGTGATTAGAGTCAAACGATTGACGTTCACTATGGGATTTGGTGAGAAGATTAATGGCAGCCGTCGAATGGTAATTACGGAAATGAAACGTGTAAGTTATGCAAATGGTGACCAGCGAGCTTTCGCGTTTGAAACTAATAGTTTGAAAGATCAATCCAGTTAATGATTATGGAGCACTAAGTTTAGTAGTTTATGAAGACTGTTATTAGGCAATAAAGTTCAATGGTATACAATGTTGTTAAGTTACAAATATTTTCGTTAGCTTACATCAAATATTGTGCTATTGGTTGGCCGTGGATGGGAAGGTACAATTGAGCGGATGCTAGTGGTACTCAGCATAAAGGCTTAACAAGCCAACTTGCTCGGTTTTGTGCATACATAACCCCGCCGTTATTAATCGTACAGCGGCAAGTTTGTGCTGAGCCCGCACTTACCTCGCGATTCGGCACTACATTGTTAAAACTACAGCGCAAACACTGCGCTGCAATCTCTCGTTACGTATGAGCTGCGTGCATTATTACCACGGATCTTTCGCCTTTTAAGATTATTAACCAACTTCTAAAAAAGGAGGAGGTTCTCTATTCGGATGTTTGTATTTTCTTTTATGTTTGTTCGCGCATAACTTCGTCGCTTGCTAACCGATATGAAAAAATTTTTTTTTTTGGAAAGGGTATAGTTCCCAAATGGTCCCATAGTCACCAAGTTGGGATCTGAAGATGGAATCTTGGCAACATCGAGGGTACTCCTCAAATTCAATTCAATTTTTTTGTGAAGTCGGTTATTTTTTTTTTTATAAAAAGGTTTTACATTTCATTTTTGGAACAATAAGTAGATTAGTTTACATTATTTTAATATTCATAACAAACTATGTTAAGAAAGTGAGAAAGTATTTCAAAGAAGAGTTATGTTTTAATCCCAGTTTAGGTAACTTAATTTACTTACGAGCGGTACTATTTAAAAATTCTAGGAATAAACCTTCTAAAGCGGGTAAAGCCTGTTTTATAAACCCGCATAGAGACCTATGTCGGGATCAAACACTAAAATAAATTCATAGCACGAAGTTTGTAGACAAACGATTTGGCAACCACGCCAAACACATCACGATTGTTTTCCATGCCAATAGCGTGGATAAATGAACTTTCAATAACCAATTATTACTATATCTTTAATTTTTACCATAAAATTTGTAAACTAAGGAAAGTTTATAGATTTGATGTTCAATAGTTCACGAAATAGCTGTGTGTTCAGATATTAAACAAAGGTTCATTTTTTTTTTATAATGTGTTTGCTCACGTCTTGACCACTGTCCAACTTGATGGTAAGCGATGATGTGGCCGACGATGGAGGATGCTTGCCTACAAGGGTACCTATTCACTCTTGATTTAAAGACCCCTATGGTACCTATACTATTCAGCCTTTTAGTGTTCCAACTGCAGGTATACAGGTCTCTTCTCTAGGAGAGGGAATGGGCCACAATTCACTACACTGGCCCAGTGCGTGTTGGTGGATGTCACTTGTCTTGGAATTTTTGGTTCTAGGACATGGCGATTTCCTTACGATGTCGTCCTTCGCCGGTTTGAGAGCAGTGGTGATAAAATAAATTACAGAAAGTAATGCGCGGAGCTTTTGTGTTTTTTTGTTAAATTCAATTCAATTTTTTTGTGAAGTCGGTTATTTTTTTTTTTATAAAAAGGTTTTACATTTCATTTTTGGAACAATAAGTAGATTAGTTTACATTATTTTAATATTCATAACAAACTATGTTAAGAAAGTGAGAAAGTATTTCAAAGAAGAGTTATGTTTTAATCCCAGTTTAGGTAACTTAATTTACTTACGAGCGGTACTATTTAAAAATTCTAGGAATAAACCTTCTAAAGCGGGTAAAGCCTGTTTTATAAACCCGCATAGAGACCTATGTCGGGATCAAACACTAAAATAAATTCATAGCACGAAGTTTGTAGACAAACGATTTGGCAACCACGCCAAACACATCACGATTGTTTTCCATGCCAATAGCGTGGATAAATGAACTTTCAATAACCAATTATTACTATATCTTTAATTTTTACCATAAAATTTGTAAACTAAGGAAAGTTTATAGATTTGATGTTCAATAGTTCACGAAATAGCTGTGTGTTCAGATATTAAACAAAGGTTCATTTTTTTTTTATAATGTGTTTGCTCACGTCTTGACCACTGTCCAACTTGATGGTAAGCGATGATGTGGCCGACGATGGAGGATGCTTGCCTACAAGGGTACCTATTCACTCTTGATTTAAAGACCCCTATGGTACCTATACTATTCAGCCTTTTAGTGTTCCAACTGCAGGTATACAGGTCTCTTCTCTAGGAGAGGGAATGGGCCACAATTCACTACACTGGCCCAGTGCGTGTTGGTGGATGTCACTTGTCTTGGAATTTTTGGTTCTAGGACATGGCGATTTCCTTACGATGTCGTCCTTCGCCGGTTTGAGAGCAGTGGTGATAAAATAAATTACAGAAAGTAATGCGCGGAGCTTTTGTGTTTTTTTGTTAAATTCAATTCAATTTTTTTGTGAAGTCGGTTATTTTTTTTTTTATAAAAAGGTTTTACATTTCATTTTTGGAACAATAAGTAGATTAGTTTACATTATTTTAATATTCATAACAAACTATGTTAAGAAAGTGAGAAAGTATTTCAAAGAAGAGTTATGTTTTAATCCCAGTTTAGGTAACTTAATTTACTTACGAGCGGTACTATTTAAAAATTCTAGGAATAAACCTTCTAAAGCGGGTAAAGCCTGTTTTATAAACCCGCATAGAGACCTATGTCGGGATCAAACACTAAAATAAATTCATAGCACGAAGTTTGTAGACAAACGATTTGGCAACCACGCCAAACACATCACGATTGTTTTCCATGCCAATAGCGTGGATAAATGAACTTTCAATAACCAATTATTACTATATCTTTAATTTTTACCATAAAATTTGTAAACTAAGGAAAGTTTATAGATTTGATGTTCAATAGTTCACGAAATAGCTGTGTGTTCAGATATTAAACAAAGGTTCATTTTTTTTTTATAATGTGTTTGCTCACGTCTTGACCACTGTCCAACTTGATGGTAAGCGATGATGTGGCCGACGATGGAGGATGCTTGCCTACAAGGGTACCTATTCACTCTTGATTTAAAGACCCCTATGGTACCTATACTATTCAGCCTTTTAGTGTTCCAACTGCAGGTATACAGGTCTCTTCTCTAGGAGAGGGAATGGGCCACAATTCACTACACTGGCCCAGTGCGTGTTGGTGGATGTCACTTGTCTTGGAATTTTTGGTTCTAGGACATGGCGATTTCCTTACGATGTCGTCCTTCGCCGGTTTGAGAGCAGTGGTGATAAAATAAATTACAGAAAGTAATGCGCGGAGCTTTTGTGTTTTTTTGTTAAATTCAATTCAATTTTTTTGTGAAGTCGGTTATTTTTTTTTTTATAAAAAGGTTTTACATTTCATTTTTGGAACAATAAGTAGATTAGTTTACATTATTTTAATATTCATAACAAACTATGTTAAGAAAGTGAGAAAGTATTTCAAAGAAGAGTTATGTTTTAATCCCAGTTTAGGTAACTTAATTTACTTACGAGCGGTACTATTTAAAAATTCTAGGAATAAACCTTCTAAAGCGGGTAAAGCCTGTTTTATAAACCCGCATAGAGACCTATGTCGGGATCAAACACTAAAATAAATTCATAGCACGAAGTTTGTAGACAAACGATTTGGCAACCACGCCAAACACATCACGATTGTTTTCCATGCCAATAGCGTGGATAAATGAACTTTCAATAACCAATTATTACTATATCTTTAATTTTTACCATAAAATTTGTAAACTAAGGAAAGTTTATAGATTTGATGTTCAATAGTTCACGAAATAGCTGTGTGTTCAGATATTAAACAAAGGTTCATTTTTTTTTTATAATGTGTTTGCTCACGTCTTGACCACTGTCCAACTTGATGGTAAGCGATGATGTGGCCGACGATGGAGGATGCTTGCCTACAAGGGTACCTATTCACTCTTGATTTAAAGACCCCTATGGTACCTATACTATTCAGCCTTTTAGTGTTCCAACTGCAGGTATACAGGTCTCTTCTCTAGGAGAGGGAATGGGCCACAATTCACTACACTGGCCCAGTGCGTGTTGGTGGATGTCACTTGTCTTGGAATTTTTGGTTCTAGGACATGGCGATTTCCTTACGATGTCGTCCTTCGCCGGTTTGAGAGCAGTGGTGATAAAATAAATTACAGAAAGTAATGCGCGGAGCTTTTGTTTTTTTTTGGTGGGCAAAAATCATCCAATGGCGACCCCCGCTCTTGGGGAAAGCGGAAAATAGTGTCACTATTTCACCACACCTTTTCAGATAACCCTGGCCCCAGTAGGCTTCGACACAGCTGGGCCTTTACTGTGTAATGCGCCAAGCTGGGTTTCAACCCACGACTTACACCTCGCAAGTCGGGGCTATTATCACTCGGCCACCGCTACTCTCAATGTTCGACTAACAGGTTAATTACTCATAAAACTAACGTAACTCAAAATGGCCGATGATGAACTGATCAAATCTGCGATATGACTACGCCATAGACATATTCATACGCAGAGTTTGCGTAGTCTGCCCTCGGTTCGGAGTTCTTTTTTTGAAAGAAATAAAAGAGGTTAGTGCGGCAACGCGGCGGGCAGCGTGCTCACCGGATTTCCACCGATGGTTGAATTTACACCGATGTCGTAAGCTGCGCGACCGGCGGCCCGTGTCCACGTGAGCAGTGTGCACCCAGTTTATTACCGCAGATGTAAAGCTTACTTGTTAAGCGGAACACATACTGAAAAACAAACGCAACCGTCGTTTGCCTACACGGCACTCGGACTTTACTGTCCTAATCAAGCTTCGTTTTTTTTGTCAGCGAATTGCGCAACGAAATTAGTAGATTTTTAGGTTAAATGTTTTTAAAATATTATAGTAGGCTAGGCAAGTTTATAATCTACAATCTTTAACGCTAGTAGAAAACTAAACAAATGGGAATGACATCATATCAACGAGTAGAAAATTCGTAGCCAAGTTCACATCGTTCAAAATGATATGTAATTGTAATTGTTTCTACAATGTTCATTACTAAGGTAGGTGCCAGATAACCGTGGAATAACGGTTATTGACCCTCTTAAATTTGTTGACATTCGTAATTTCAAAAACAGAAATAAAGACATAAAGCGGTCTTGAATCGACATGTATCCTGATCCTTTACATGATTTAGTAATGAAACGATATTCATAGTTTGTTTTTCGGATACCTACGCAGAGATATTAGGAAAAGGTCAATGTACTTTATTCCACGGTTATCTACCGCTTTCTATGCATCCTGTATTAATAGTGTTAATAGTAGCGAAGTTATAATTAATAATATTTGTAAAACGAGCGATCAACATGGCTATCAACTTATTGTTTTCTAAAGTTGCCGATGCATTACCGATTGTAGAAAGAGATTCGACACGAAAGGGTCGTTACTTGGCTAGACCTGCAGAACTGTGATAAACTAGCTGCGCATTAACAGGCAGGAAAGTGATACAATAGCATCATCCAATGGTGTAGCGGGAAATAATTTAAACGTGGGCGAAGGCACATCAGCGAGGCCTTTTTTCTTACATAAATTTGGAAATGAGACAGCGATTTGAAACCTAGTGTTCGACCACATCGTGGCTTGCCATCAGTTGAAAGAGTAGTCAAACGCGAGCCTATCAACTATGAAAAAACCCTCGTTCTTAAAAAGCCCTCACTTATGCAAGGCCCATTGGGTGCGAGGCCGTGGGCGAGGGCCCCTGCGCCCACGTCTAGCTACGCTACTGGCATCATCTGCACGCATGACGTGACGAGATACGAGACGGCTCGGCTAAAAGCGGTATTGGCTCGTGGTGTTCACGTTCATGCTCCACTGACTGCCGTCCATTCAACCATTTGCCCATTCCGCCTCCTACGCAGAATTGTCGCATTTGAAATACACTACAAGTTAACTGTCCATAACAACAATAACGAGTTTATGGCTTATTTCACAACTTGTGATAAAAAATGATAAAATTTTTTAAAGACCTAATTTTTCTCTATACAATTAAAAAAACTTCCCAACAAGTATGAATAAATAAAGATTCTATTCATCATCATTTCAGCCGAAAGACGTCCACTGTCGGACATAGGCCTCCCCTAAGCGTCGCTATAATGACCGGTCCTGTGTGTCTCGCATCCATCGGATTCTCACGACCCTCACCAGGTCTTCGGTCCACCTTTTGTTAGGCCTTGGAAGGCCTCCCAAAAGGTGGACTGGACGCTGCTATTAAATTACCTATATAAAATAATGCTATTAAATTACCCTAATTCAAATGATGTAAATATTTCTAAAATGCTGATTTGCTACGACGTAGCCCGATGTTCGTAGCACTCGTAGCGGTGCTACGAAAGCTACGGATTAATAACAATAATAATAAAAACCGGGGGCTGTCCTTGGGTGCACTAGTATAGCGCGTACAGGGATAATCGTCGGTTGGTATCACGTTCCATTATAGTAACCAAAAGGGCCTCTGCGAGTTGGCTTCGGCCCCTTGTACGCCTCTCAAAGGTCCAGGACCTCAGGGTCCTGAGATTAATATACAGATGAAAATAATAATAATAACATTTATTTCAGACCACAATAAATCCATATAAAATTGAGGAGATCACGTTTAGTTTACATTATTTCAGAATCAATGATAATTTATAAAAACATCAGGTTTAATCCTGCATTTAAAAATACTGGCAATATTTTAATAATAAATGGTAAATTGCATATATCAAATGGTTCTCTCTCTTAAATCTATTTAAATTCTTTGGTATTCAATTAGAAATGTCGATCTACGAAATAAAGGATCAAACAAAAGCTTTATCAAAAAGATATGAATATTAAGGTTATTGAGTTGCTCGCTTAGTCTGTACCTAAATAAACTAACAGATTAAGGAAAAAGGTGAATGTCGATTGTGATTTAATATTGAAATCGCCTATTTTCGTAAAAACTTATTTTTATCTCAAAAATATGGTACACGGTTCAAAATGAGCTTACCTACAGTAAAAGCCGGTTAGAATTTTAATATTTCAATTTCATATCCACAAGAATGTCCTTTGAAAGGCAACCTCAAAGAGAATAATCATATTTTAGGGAGTGGTGGCAATAATAAGGTGTAGTAGGTAGGTACTTGTTAAGAAAAATTGCTCGACAATTTCTTTGAATATTGTTTCGGACTAATAAAAAGCTAAGAACCGGTTTGCAACGTACCTCCTTTTTGTTTTCTCTTGAACCTTTTATAACCTCTTTGTCCGCTGAACAAACGGTTCTTAAATCTTTAAAGCCTGCGAAATAATTTAGCGAGATGTAAAAGTATTGTAGGAATCCATTTGTTGCATGATAAAATTAATTGACTTGCCTGGCCTGTTGGTCTGGTGGACTGTGGCCCTGGCTGCTATGCCGGAGGTCGTGGGGTCGATTCCCACGCAGGATAAATGCTTGTGTGATGAGTACGATAATTTCTTCTGTGTCTGAGATTTGATTGTTTTTTTTTTTTTGATTTGATTTGATTTGTTTTGAGTATGTATGCATTTAGAAATAAATATGTATGCTTATCAGTTGTGTAGCAGTGCTAAATGGAGTTATTTGAAAGTTGTAGAATATCTTTGCATGTCCATTCGGCAGTTGAGAGCAGGCAGCTATTTATTTTTTTTGCTTAATAATCACTATACTGTACAGTAGGTACACAGTTAATTTCTTTCAAAATTAATCGATATGACAAAAAACAAAAATACTTTTTTTTCACAATTTTATATTTTCTGTTCGCATGAATTTGACATTTATGTTGTAACTAGCTTTCCGCCCGCGGCTTCGCCCGCGTGGACTACAGTTTATATCGCGTGGGCAGAGACCCGTGCTCAGCAGTGGAATTATAGGTAGCCTATGTGTTATTCCAGTGTCTCTTCTACCTACCTACCAAATTTGATCTAAATCCGTTCAGTAGTTTTTGCGTGAAAGCGTAACAGACAGACAGACAGACAGAGTTACTTTCGCATTTATAATATTAGTAGGGATTTCCAAATCCAAATCCTTTCCACCATTATAAAATGCACATATTGTGGAAGGTTGCTACCTTGTACTGTCCCACTCCTGGGCAAAAGCCTCCCACCATTCCTTCGAACTTTTGTGAGCCCACGCTTATTCTAGAGTTATAAGGTGCTGAACAGGTGTTGAATGTCGCCAACCTGCATTGGAAAGGGAGGATCCTGCGACAAGACGTGTGGAGTGTCTGGTCTGGACAACTGTCCGGTAGTTGATGTCGGACTGTTTTATACGTTATGATCTCGTGAAGAACTCTGATACCGCGATGCAATACTGAATTTTTAGTTCTTTTGAGATTATGCAGACATATACTTCCATCCAATTCTGGCGAAATCTGTCTAGTCCACCACGCCATCTCCTTGATTGTTTGTCATTTCGTTGTCTCAGGGCACCAACTCTGTGTTACTTTGATCCGCAGTTTGTCGGCCATGTGGCAGACAATATAGCTTTGTTAATAAATAACAATAATAATATAATAATAATTTAACTTTTTCAGACCAAGTCCATAGTGTTAGTAGTAACAAAAGCTTAATATGTAATGTTAGTAGGTACATAATTACAAATAATGAATAGGTTTCTTCTAGGTAAGTACGTTCCATCGTCGACCGCATCTTCGATTTCCATCAGGTGAGATGGCGGTCAAGCGCAAACCTATCAACAATAAAAAAAAAACAAAAAGAAAAAAAAATTGGATTAAAATTGAAATTGAATTAAACACAATAATAAATTAAATTAGATAAGAACACTTAAAATTTAGAATGGAGTTATATAATAATATTATTATTTATTAACATTGCCTTAACTTTAACTATGGGAAAAAAACAGTAGTATATGAGGGAGCAAAACTTTATAACTCACTACCAAAAGATATTAAAAATACGCAATCGTTATTATTATTCAAAAAACTACTAAAATGCCATATCTTATAAAGTAATACAATAATTAATTAAATTAATTTATTTGCTCCTAGTGTAAACATGCCCTTAGATTTCGAACTCAAAAATAAAGTTAGCTAATCACCGCACAGCGAGCGCGTCACCGCGCCGCACGGCGGTAGACAATACAAAAATTTAACTACACATTTTAACAACTACCTTCATTCTTTATATAAAAATGTTAACATTGTATGCTCTTTACTCTTGGACAACAAAAATGTAGCTAGTTATGTAATATTAAGTATTTATTTCTGTACAAGTGATTTGTAATCTTTAGAAATAAATGTATTCAAACCGTTATATTTAATTCACTATATATTCTTAACTCTAGACATTAATTAAATAAGGGCTTCAAATAATAAGGTCATTTTAAACGCTCTTCTGATACATAGCATAGTCAGCCTTATAATGTTCCCACTGTTGGGACTAGGCCGTAAACTATCACGCGGGCCCAGTGCGGGTTGGTGGATGTCACATGTCTACGAATTTTGGTTCTAGAACATGCCGGTTTCCTCACGATGTTTTCCTTCACCGTTTTGAGAGCAGTGGTGGTGAAATAAATTACACAAAGTAATGTTGCTGGCTGGGTTCGAACCCGTGACCTACAACTCCTAAGTCAGGGCCGTTACGACTCGGCCACGTCTGCTCTCGACTCCGATAATTATATGTATTACACAAATAGATCCATTAATCTTTTGATACACCTCTAAATAAATATAATCGCAAAAATTTGGAAAGACCGCAGAATAACCAGAAACACAAAGGTTCGATTGATGAAGTGTTCGGTCTTTCCAATTTTTCTATATGGAGCTGAGACGTGGACGCTGAGGATGTGAGACCGTCGCAAGATTGACGCACTGGAAATGTGGTGCTGGAGACGCATGCTTAGAATCCCATGGACCGTGCACCGAACCAATATATCGATCCTGAAAGAACTCAATATCAAAGAGAGATTATCGTCGTCTGTGCAAATACGAATCCTTAAGTTCTTCGGGCATATCACCCGCAACGAGGACTTGATGGAACGTTTGGTGGTGCAAGGGAAAGTGGAGGGCAAAAGATCTCGTGGACGCTCTCCAACACGGTGGACGGATCTCATCAAAACTGTGACACACTACAGCGTAAATGAAGGCTCCCAAGCCACCAAACACAGAGCTGCATGGCGTCGTATCGCGAGAGAGGCGGTGGTGCGGGACTCGACCGAGACATGACCACGACCACTCTGTCAAGAGTGTACGACTGAGAAGAAGAAATAAATATAATATAATAGCAATGTACATATAATATTTTCAAATCGGAACCAATAACATTAGTGTGTTATAAAGAAAAGAGCCATGGATTAGGTTTAATATACCGGTTATTTATTTTCCCAGACTGTACATTAAACAAGCTAAATTAGGTCACAAACGGGATGCGAGGGCTTACAAATAGACAAACACTGAACATACAATGTGGGTAGCTGTTTACATTTTATTATCTAAGTTTAAACATTTATTTTAGTGTAAGCATTATTGAAGCATTGCTTTGTTTTGTAGGAAATACAATATTGCGTTGATGGTTATTTTTACACAAATAATGTTTAAAAAAAAAATGGTAATTGTAAATTAAAATGTCAAAGCCAGAAAGAAGCAAGGAACCCTCTTTGTACCCTATTTAATAGATGTTTTCGATCAGCAAAACCGTTGGAGCCTAGTAGGGCCGAAGGCTACTGAGGCCATGGGCCTGGGAAGCAAGGCAAAGAAACATAGATGTGGGTTAGTCAGTAAAAGTCTGACACGCCTTCCCGCCTACCCTAGATTTAGAAAAGTCATTGAAAAAAAAAGGAAGAAACATTTATTCTTTGGAGGGTATGCGGAACAGAGTATAAAGTCCCACATACCTCCTTTGAAAAGGGAGGATCCTCCGATCAGACAGGGTGTTATAGTCTGGTGGGCGACTGCCCGATAGTTGATGTCGGGCTGTCGTATATGTTCAAATCGCGCGGAGAACTTTGATTGCGTGATGCAGGATTTCGTATTTTCTTCGTAGTTCTTATGTGGCGTCATAGATGTCGCTACATCTCTCCCCTCCGGAGATCGGAGATCGATAATTCTTCTTGATATGTGCCAGGCCAGCGGTAGGTTGGTTCCAGTGAGTCGGAACCGATGCCGTATAGTTCTCGGTGAGTCGGAACTGTCTGCGGTGATGCCCCAGTGAGTCGGGGTGTTGCTATCCCAGTGAGTCGGGATAATGCCCCAGTGAGTCGGGGTGATGATGTCCCAGTGAGTCGGGATGATGCCCCAGTCAGTCGGGGTGGTGCTGTCCCAGTGAGTCGGGACGATGCTGCAGTCTCCAGTGAGTCGGAGTAGTGCTGCTGGCTCCAGTGAGTCGGAGCGGTGCTTGTGCGACGTAGGGCTTGATTGCTGGCGTCGACCAGGAGAGGTTCTTCATAGCTCTTCATATGACTGGCCGAAGGTGCGGTGTGCCAAGGTCGCTGATGCGGCTGAGGTGGTGACCAGATATGACCGGGTAGGCATACTAGTGGTCAGGATACCTTTAGCCGTGGGTGCTGGCTGTATGGCTCGTTGCTCGAAAGCTTGAGGAAATGATGACGTCACGAAGTATTAGCTGCACGAAGGCTGCGCTGACGTTCTTTGTCGAGGGTCACCAGTTTGGAGGTAGGCGGAACAGAGAGTTAAGTCCCACATACCTCCTTTGAAAAGGGAGGATCCTACGATCAGACAGGGTGTTATAGTCTGGTGGGCGACTGCCCGATAGTTGATGTCGGGCTGTCGTATATGTTCAAATCGCGCGGAGAACTTTGATTGCACGATGCAGGATTTCGTACTTTCTTCGTACATTCAGTCAAAAAAGTATCGGGAATGGATGATTTGTTTATGGTTCCAAATTCAAATTTTTGTTTTTTTGTAGTTGTTAGATTGGCACAACTGTTTTCCATTTTGGCGCGGAGTTTGAGTTGCATCTGTTATTTATATTAAATACAGTGCTGGTTTTAGTATATATAGTGTGTATTGCGAATTTCATAATGGACAAAAATATCGAACAAAGAGTTTGTCTTAAATTTTGCATCGCCAATGGAATTTCGTGTTCGGAGTCACTGAAAATGCTACAGAAGGCTTACGGTGAATCGACTTTATCAAAAACTCGTGCTTATGAGTGGTTCAAAGCGTTCAAAAGCGGTCGAGATGTGATGGAAGATTTGCCTCGCTCTGATAGGCCGTCAACGTCTGCAACTGAAGTTAACATCGCAAAAGTGAAGGAAATAGTGACTGCAAATCCCCATTCAATTCTGAGAGAGATAGCCGCCGAACTTTCTGTATCTCACGAGTCGATCCGTACCATTTTAACTAATCATTTGGGTATGAAACATGTTGCTGCTCGGCTAGTCCCAAAAGATCTGAATTTTCTCCAAAAACTCAATCGCATGAAAGTCGCTGAGGACATGCTAGAACGAGTCAGTTCGGACTCAACATTCATGAAACGCATTGTTACTGGTGACGAGACGTGGGTTTACGAGTTTGACAAGCAAACTAGTCAACAAGCTTCGGAGTGGCGCCTTCCAACTGATCCGAAACCGAAAAAACTACGCCAAAGTCGATCAAAAGTCAAAGTCATGTTGACTGTTTTCTTTGACTATCGCGGTGTTGTGCACTCTGAATTCTTACCGGAAGGTCTAACGGTAGATAAAGAATATTATTTGAGCGTTATGCGGCGTTTAAGAGAGCAAATTCGACGAAAAAGGCCAGATTTGTGGAAAGAAAATTCTTGGATTTTGCACCACGACAATGCGCTTTCGCACAAGGCTATCATTGTGAACGAATTTTTGACCAAAAACTCAACAAATACCATCCAGCAACCACCATATTCACCAGATATGGCTCCTGCTGACTTTTTTCTTTTTCCTAAACTCAAACTACCACTTCGTGGCACCCGTTTTCAATCGATAGAAGACATAAAGGAGAATTCGCGGCGAGAACTGAACTCAATTCAGGAAGCAGCATTTAAAAAATGTTTTGATGAATGGATTATTCGTTGGCGCAAGTGTATCGTTTCTAAAGGAGCATACTTTGAAGGTGATAAAATAAATTTGGATGAATAACAGACATTTTGTGTATTATTGATCTTTTCCCGGTACTTTCTTGACAGAGTATTAGTTCTTATGTGGCGTCATAGATGTCGCTACAATTCGTACTTTACGTAGGTATGTGTGAAGTAGAAATAATTGGATGACCTTTGGATGTTATCCCACCTAAAAAAAAAGTGATTTTCAATATTTTTATAGGTTTGTATTCCGACTGGAATATTTACACGGCATTTATTTGCATTTCATGGTGAAAGAGATCAGACTTTTTTCATATTAAAAGTTCTTTTCAGTTTTTTACCGGTTTATTTTTATTACCGTTACTCTGTAAGCCTATGGTTATTTTAAGCGACACTGACGACGCTATTTGTACATAAATGGTGGCGTTTATTTGTGCCTTCATTCGCACGGATTTGTGGCTTTCGAGTTGTGACAACATTATTGATCAGTTGAACGTGATTGAGAAACAAAGGGAAATATATTCAACAATAACATTTTGGGATTTATGATAATATTGAGGATAAACAGATTTGCAATATATGAAGGATTGGTTTGACGTGCCAGGAATAGGGTATACTGTCACGACAGGTGATAGATTCATACTGTTATAAATAATGTTCAAATTTGCAGGTACTGAAGAGTCAAAGTTTGACAGGCCTGTTGTTCTAGAGGTCCTGGATTCGATTCCCACCCAGGACAAATGTTTGTATGATGAGCACGATCATTTATTCTGTGTCTGGGTGTAATTTATCTATATATAATGGGTTTGTTTTTAGAAATATATATTTTAATTAGTTTTTAAGTTTTCATACCTCAAGCTCTCCTCGACGGCTTTGAGTGAAAGTTGTGGAATTTAATAAAAAAAAGTCCATTTGAGTAATACATAGCATATTCTTTAGAAATTTCACTAACGAAAATACCAGTCACTCGTGTACGTACCTAGCTACCTAGCATACCATTTTAAGCAAAGCGGATTTTACCAAAAGCCCGGGCTTTACAGCGTCCAAAGCTGTACCGCAGTTCATAGAGATCTGAGGCTTGATAAATGAGTAAACATACCATATAATACCTACCTTGGAACTAATACAATTTCCTAGATTTTCAGTGATTTTTGACCAACTTGGAATAGCATAATCAGCCTTATCATGTTCCCACTGCTAGGACTCAGGCCTCCTCTCAAAGAGAGGGAATGTGCCGTAATCCACCCTGCGGGCCCAGTGCGGTTTGTCAAATGTCACATGTCTTCGAATTTTTGATTCTAGAACATGCCGGTTTCCTCTCAATGTTTTACTTCACCGTTTTGAGAACAGTGATTATGAATTAACACAGAGAAATGCTCTTGACTGTGTTTGAACCCAGCACCTGCAACTCGTAAGTCGGGGCCAATACCACTCGGCCACTACTGCTCTCTGCACCACTGCTGTCTGGTAAACTGTATCTGAAAATTCCAACACTAAAAGCACGTTAAATACAATTCCACCAGTAAAACAGATACAATGTAAAAATATAGGTACATAGTACAAATAATTTACCAATTGACCGCGACTTTAACGTGTAATTAACTCTGTGTAATTACTTGCCTGATCTAAATCGAGGGATAGCGGGAAACCGTAATTGCGTAATAATACAATTAATAATTTTGTATGCGCTACCGGTATTAACTTTGACGTAGGTGCAACATTGGGATGCAAACTCGCAGCGGTATGCGGACTACGTTAGAATTTCCAATAAGCGAAAATTAGCCACCTACTAGTATTATTTTACACTTAATATATTGTTTTAATTACTGGATTTTTGCATTCGGTTTTGCACTCCTGGTCTAGTCTACAGAAAACTTTTTTTAAGTATTTTTTTTTTATATTGGAAAATCATCCAATGACATCTGAGCCCTTGAGTTGAGCGCGAGATAGTGTCAGACTTTTATTGACTAAAAACTTATTCCTGTTGAAAGAAAGAAAACTAATTTATTTGGTACAAGCACAAGGCGCAAACACAAATACAAGAAGCAAAAAAAAAAATACAGTTGTTGTGTGCCTCATGGCTGCAACAAAATAGGTCCAGTTCAGCATGATTGCCAGACAACTAGTGCTTGACGCTGGTTTTCAACTGAACCTGTGGTTGTGACGCAACGGACGCAAAACCGGTTTTGGAGTGCAATATAATATAATATCAGTGATGTTGCTTCCTTGCCTTTCATACCGGAATTGAATCTTCCTTTACGGAACCCTTATTGGATCACTTTGTTGTCCGGCTGTTTGTCTTTTAAGACTCTTTATCTTAGGAATGCGTAGAAGTATCGAGTTGAAATCCACGGTATACTAAGGTTTGTGTTCCCTTAAATCTGTAAAAAATCAAACTTCTGAGTTATCAAAAGAAAAAACATACGGCTGTTTATATCGCAAGAAACGTGGATTTCGAGACTCAAGGGAATTAAATTTCATCGGGTACTTTCTATTGGCCTAGAATACTGAAAGGCACGAAGCAAAGTCTCATAGTACAAGTATAAGGAAAAATTTGAAAACTTTAAAGTAATTACGTCACAAATAAAAAGTTCTTTGCGATCTGGAAAAAAGTCGGTATGCGTTTAAGCGAAAGTTGAAAATTTTTTTAATGAAACCTTTCTTGAGGTTCAAGCTTACTCCTTATCGAATTTCATCAAATTGAGATCAGTAGTTTAACCGTGAAAGCGAAACAGACAGACATACTTTCACATTTATAATATTATAAGTACGTATATAGTATATATATTTGTATATTGTGTTATTATTCTGTTTTAGGTATTATTATCATAATAAGTACGATGTAGATAAGTATAACTGCATTTTTTTTCTAGGGTCACACCAGGGTCGAAGCCTACTAGGGTGATGGGTGATGCGAAAGAGATCCCCGAGACCCTGGATCAATGGCTAAGAAGAAACATCAGTGGATTTTTAGTCAGTAAAAGTCTGACATACCCTCTCACTCCACTAAAGGGCGATATAATAAATTATTACTGTTTTTGAGATTTGCTACGCATTTGCTTAGTTTTGGCGAAAACAGTCGCACAATTTCATAGAGCCGCTTCGTCTTCCGCGTCGCCTAGCTGCCTCGCATATCTCCGGTGAAAAGGCACATTTAAGTAGTCCAGGCTATATTAGGTTGCACTACAATACTTAGTGTTCTCTAGGGTAACATAAAAGGTACGTACACGACTAACTGGAGAATTAAATAGTGTAAAACGAATCTAAATATCTACGTATAGTGCGGCGTGCAACTGGGTTAATTAGTGGTGTTTACTTGCATCAGGCATGTAATGTTACGGCACTGCTGCACTTTCCTGAATGAATAAGTTAGGTTGTGACCAAAGTAGCGAGTTTGCCTTGTCTTAAAATCTAGGCAAATTATTGTGCCAAATGTTTGTTGTTGCTGTTTAATTAAAATACCATTTAGAACGAGCACCAAAGAAATGTTTGTATGTAGGTCATACAATTTATTATAATTTGTATTTCAGAGTATACTTAGAGATAAGACTTTTTTTCGGTGGGTTAAAATCATGCAGATGTATTCCCCCGCCCTCTCCACCCGATAGTGACAGACTCTTACTGACTAAAAAACTTACGCCGTTCCTTCTTACCTTTCATACCGTGGTTGAGCCTCCCTTTTGGAAACAGACCCTGGCCCCAGTAGGCTTCGACCCAGCTATAATAATAATAATAATAATAAATCATTTATTATCAGGCATCTAGGCCCAACACATCTTGTCGTTAGTAAATAAGACTTAAATCTATGTTAGTAACACTTCACATTGCACTAAGTTCACTTCGTGCTGTTCTGTGGCACCTGTCCGCGGAAGCGACGGAACACCACGCCCTGCGGCCAAAACTCTTCCTTCAACATGAGGGGCAGAAAAGTGTTCGGGACTCGCACCACAAACGCTTTGAACGCTATGCCCCTGGGTTGCCCTTGAGGCGCGTGGGAACAGTGCGCGCCGTCGACGACTTGGGCTTGATCCGGACGGTTACCGGACGGTCAAAGCCCGCCTACGGTGGCCGGAAATCGGGATCGGAATTTCGCAGGAGAGGGTGACCGCTTGCCACTCCTCCTCGCTCCGGACCATGGTTTGTACCAAGGCCCGCGAGACGCGAAGGCGCGCGAGAGATCGCCGCCGCCGATCGCCCCTCAAGGACACTGATGCTCTGCCCAAGCGGGGCACACCTCTACCGTGTGCTTTATCGCAGACTTAGTGAGAGGTACGGTTATTTGCCTGAATAAAAACTTTTTTTTTTGGTTACGAATAAATTGGCCCCCACATACATAAGATATGATAAATGATTTTTCTGTAGGGTTATTCAGAAAGAAAACATTCTTAAATATTAAAAGCAGAATATACCTATATAACTTTAACTGTGGCCAACTAATAAAACATGCGAAAATTTTATGAAAAACACGAATGTATTTTCAGCCAGCAAACAGGTAAAGATATTGTTGATGCCCATATAAAATTGTGAAACCTGAAAAATAAAATATTGAAAAAATATCTGGTAATTTTCGTTGGACAAAAAAATATTTCTGTTTAATACATCTGAATTGGGAATCCTGTATTAATTCGTCTCTCTAAACGCTCGTTTCACCTTGTTACGTCTCCTCTACTAGCCCAGCTCACTAAGTCAGGTAATAAAATTTAGTCCATCGAACAATTCAGAGAACGTTAGTACCAAATTAATGCTCTAGCTCTATCATAAATCACAAGTTTTAATGATTATTTATTCTGACTGTTCGAATCGAGCGATGGCAATCAGTACGGAGACTATTTTTATGACCTGTACCGGATGCGCCATAAAGCGAAGCATAAAATCAGTAAGCCTCCGAGGGAGAAATATAAAAGTAAATAACACTTAGATTGGAGATTTAGGCACCGGTGCAGAGGGCGAGACATCCACTCGCCGCTCCAATGAGCCGTTAACTCGGGAAACTCCGTATTACATTGACCCGCACTTTTGATCATTTTAATGTAGCCGATGAGGAAAATATTATAGAGATTTTTCCTGATTCCGAATAAATATGGAGGTAAGTCCCGGATGTCGCCCGCCTCAACGCAATTTTTTTGTTTCATCTACTTCTACTTGACTTTTGAAGTTTATAGTAACTATGCAGGGAAAGAGAGAGTAAATTGAGGATAAATAATAATTGAATTACTTTTATTAAATTCAGATGATAGCATTTCTTCTTACTGCTTGCTTTACATAAAATATTGACAGTTATGAAGCTTCTCTTTATTGGAACCTTTAACAAAACAAACAAAAAGAATAATTCATATATTTTCGGAGGAATCCATGTTTTTGTCGGACTATCAACCACTGACCCCGGGGACAGTTTTCGTGACGTTACAAACCCTATGATATAATCAGGACGGTACGAAGCCGATAGTGAAGGTTCATATCAGTCCGATAAGCCCAATTTATGTGAACCCCTAACAAACAAACAAATAGAACATCGATGTTTATAATAGTGTGGCTGAATACAAACCTTGTTACGACGATATTGATTCACATAAAGTTGAAAACCTAATAACAAAAATAGATTTAAGAAACCTTGTAACAACTGTGTAAATTACATTTCCCTTTCCGTGTATCGGATATTAAACTGATTTATGTAATACTTTTCCAAGGAATCATATTTCCAATCAAACGGATTACTTACTTACTTAAACTACTTCCACTTAATAAAGCCATAAAAGGCCACGAATCTGACTTCCACCCAATTAAGTGGTTACGTTGAAACTTTGATAATATTATGTATTAAATCTCACTGAATCTGTAAACGGCGTAATAAACTTCAAAACAGATAGGTATCTGTTTGCCTTTGGCTCGTGGTAACGGACTGTAAATATCCATGTTTCCTCGTCTGTCATTGACATTCACGGCGTTCTTAATGGTTCGTTAATCCGAGCGTCGCTAAACGTTTGTATTGATCGGTTTTATTGTTTTGACACAAAACAAGAAGACTTTAAACAAGCTTTTAATGGAAATCATTTTTTCATAGCAAGCTTTTATAGCTCGGTATACATATATATAATATCATAATCATACGAGACCAAACTGTGTCGTTTAACTACCAAGTTCCTATAGCCACCTTCCGGTTCCATCATCAGATCAGTTCCATGTCAATTTTGCATTGTCATCTGATTTACATATGTGTGCAAAATTTCAGCTCAATCGGTAACCGGAAAGTGGGTCAAATTTAATTTACAAGATTTGATGATAGACAAACATCGGGACAGGTGAAACTAAATAAAAGTTTGTAAAATAGGTGTATGTTTAAACACGGAAACACGCAAGCTTCATCACTATTACATGTACTAACTACCTAATATTGTACATAGAGCAACCAACGTAAGGGTAATCAGTGCGCGATGTTCGTTCACCTACATTGTGTACACATTAGCGGTTCAAGTTTTCGGGACCGCTTGTCAAAGAGGTGTAGATAAAGTCGCCGCGCGGATCACCTCGTAGGTACCTACATCAATCACCCTGACATGACTCCAGTTGTTCGCCCAAATGGATTATAGGAAGTCGGCGCCCCGCGGCCCCGCCCGCCCGAGGTGAGTTTCAGATTTGCCTCGCGTCACCTACATGTAAACATTATTTGCCAAAGTGATGCAGTGACACGGCTAACTTTACCGAAGGATATCTTTACACCATTTTTTTGGGAATCGTCATCCTTCTGCGAGACAAGAACACGTGTACACAACAAATACTCGCGACTCCTTTTATTCATACCCTTTGTTGACACTTCGTCAAAGAAAAGTGAACGGAAGAAAGTTGTAAAGGTTCGTGGTTATTTATGAGCTCATTAGCGGGCCACTCCATGTCTTCGAATCTTGATCACGTTTTCAAACGGGACTCGATTGAGATTCGGATTCGAGGTCGACCAATTATCATAATAAAGTGGCGCATTTCCTTTATAAAGTAGGTTCGTGTTATTACCGCTACGGGGGACTATCGTAAATTATTCAGTCTTCACAACGATGAATTCGTGGCCCGCCAGGTGACGGGCCGAAGGTTTGCCGAACTGTGCTTTTTCGATATTTTTCTAGACTGTTTGAAAAGTTATTTCAATAAGGGCTGAAAAACTCAAAAGATGAAAAGGCCGTATATATAAAAACAGCAATATATATTAAAGCTTGTGTATTATTGCCTATTTTTATTTGTTAGTTTTTATGTCTTTGATATCGAGAAAATTGTAAATACCAAAAGGCAAATCGAATCTATGATTAAGATGTTATATAGTTTATTATAACAGTAATTATTAATAGGCTAATGCACCGACACAGTATATAGATGAACTATTATTTATGCAGTTTGTACACATTAATCGCTGATGCATTTACCTGTCTGTACTTATGTATGTGGACATTAGTCAAACCAGCTGTTAAGGTTCGCCGGGCCCGTGTCAGTGCGCGTTAATAGCGAGATAGGGAACAGAACAATTAAGTACGTGTGTAATACAGTGGTAATACATCATCGCAGGCTATATGTTGATTAAATTCGCAGTGGACACGAATAAACACCCAATTCCAATTGGCACATTATGTGGTATAACACTGGAGTGTGAGCAGGGCAAATGCCTCAGAAGAAATATAATTAGCACTTTAAATATATTGGATACAGGTATTTTTAACAACATCTTAGCAAAGCCTACGTCAGACGAGGCAAGAGTCTTATACGAAATTGATCACAACCACTTAACCCTTCAGATACCGTCAATTAGAGACACAATAGTAAGACAATAAATGCGCGGCCACCGGTGGTCGCTTGGGGATTCATGAATTAAAATAAACCATAACACAACATTTGGCAACGATGGAGTGACAAAGTCTAAATTGAGACAAAGCTCCTTAATTAATATTTAAAAAAAAAATGATTTCCTTTCGCAAAATTGTGTTGTTCATTTAACCTCCAGTCAGCACTATTTGAGTATTAACTACATATAACAAGATTACGCACACAAACAAGTAAAAATCATTTCCAGATTTCTGGACGTAAACATCTCGGATCTGTAGTAAACTTCAAAGGCATGTTTGCATGGCAAACAAGCGCAAATTACACGGCAAAATGATAGACGAAAAATTATTTTCGAAAAAATTCAAAAGATCCAATTAGCCCGGAGCACTCGAAAGGGTTTGCGGAATAGAACGAGCAGTGACTAGCGAATATGGACGACGCTAAAATACGGGACGAATTTATATCCATCCATAACCGATAGAATAAAAAAACTTAAAATTCTACCTTTGCCTTGTTTATATATTTTTGAAATATGTGTTTTCGTCAAGAAAAACTCTAATTTATTCGAAACGAACATTGACACGCCAAATAGTTGAACACGGCATAAAGACAGACTTCGACTGCCACCAATCAGGCTAAAATTATTTAAAAAAAATGTTTATTGCATGTCGATTATTATTGACAATGCTCAGAAAAATACTTTTCAATTTGTTATTACTTAAAAAATATTATACTGTTAAAGAATATTTAGAATACAAGTCAATAGAGCCTGTAATGTGCAAGTTAGATTAATTGACGACACTGACTGTGAATATATTTGCACGCCATGTTATGGCAGGATATGCTGAAATAAATTTAATGTAACACCTTATGTACCATATTCTAGCAAATAAATGTTTTGATTTGATTTGAATAGATTATCATGGGACAACTTTTTCTTGTAGACCATAGCTGCCTTGTATAGTAAATTTTAGGCACAATAAACTTGATCCGCTTTCTACCCTTTTCACTGGCTGGCCCCTTATGTACCAGCACCTATATAAAAACTTGAACAGCTTACAACAGAACTAGGGAGCCAACTTCGATGACTGCAATTAATTTAACTTTAACGATAATAGTTATCTTCCGTTTCAGTAAAGTGTAAAGTTTCGTGGTCTTTGATGGTATGAATATATTGAGGGTCATTAAAGAGCAATATTTTAAAATAATCCTGCTAGTTAATTGATGAAAAGTTGGCAACATTTATTTTATCAGAACAAAGACAGAATTAATGTCTTCCTGCTTTTGAAAGATGAGTGCGGCTTACGATATTAAGTACCTAATGTTGAAACTAAAATCAATTTTTACTTCACTGTTTCATTACACTAGGGAATAAAAAAAATCTACGGAGGAACAGCATCTACATTTTTTGTATTTATACATATAGTCTTTTTATTTACTTAGGTGTTTTCAGTGAAATAACTAATAATCTTTATCTCAAAAACTAGAGCCAATTTGACAAATCTAATAATTTTCTCGTATTCAGCACACTAGTCTTATAATACGAAATTGACTATAAGCAACCATGCCGCAAAATGACTGCTCCCCAGTGTTATTTTTTAAACCTATTTACAAGTTTGGGTTATAAGATCAGTTACAATAGGAACCAATCAATAGTATATTTTATGCGTTGCATCGATAACCAGTTAGTGCACAATGGACACTCAACGAGGGTCAAGTGGTGGCGAGGGGGAAATTTAATTTACTGTCGGGAATCGGGATCCCCTGTCGGAGTTTGTGCCGCAACCGACTTCATTATTTTCGCATCTATGAATTACAATAATATCGTATTGTTGCTTCGGACAGACAATTTCAGCTTCAAATATTTGTGGGAAGATAAACAGCCCAAAATTTTACAAAGTTAGGTACTTATTTCTGTTCTTGGTCTCTTTAAACTTGTTCGAAAGGATATTTATTTTAAAACGATCTGTTAGTATAATTAGATGTTTATGTTACCACCCACGGATTTTATGTCAATTCATGAAGATATTTAATACAAGAGCGGTTGGGGGCGGATTATGTACTGACTTGTCACTACATCGGCAAAAGGTCAAAGGCTCACCGCTGAAAATTTATTTCAGTCATTATTTATTCGTACGAGTATAAACTTAAATGTATCCTGACTGTAATCGATTGAAATAGAAAAGTAATTTTACTTTTCTATTTCTAAGTGAACAGTTTGATTTTGTATCGAAAGAACAACATTTATACGGACTCGAATCCAAGATGGTAAAAAGTAGGTAACCTCTCAAGGGAAAACCCTAATTTCTACCGGATAAAATTAGGGCTCTCTTGAGACAAGCAAAAAATCAAATTTCCGTGAACGAAGCCGCAAGCGGAAACTAATTATGATGTATATTTAAACTACCAGTTATCTGCTCCTTCATATTTAGTTGAGTGTTAAAGGGTTATGAGGCGGTTGGCAAAGATTAAACTAGCTAACTGAGAAGAAAAAGGGAGTAACTTAGAGAAGAACAAGAGTTACTGCGAGAAAAATAGGAGCAAATGAGAGAAAAATGAGAGTAAAGAAGAAATTGAGTAACTTAGAGAAGAACAGGGGTAAATTAGAAAAGAACAGAAGTAACTTAGAGAAGAACAGGAGTACCTAACTGAGAAGAGAAAGGGAGTAACTTAGGGAAGAAAAGGAATAACTGCGAGAAAAATAGGAGTAAATGAGAGAAAAATGAGAGTAAAGAAGAAAATTAGTAACTTAGAGAAGAACAGGGGTAAATTAGAAAAGAACAGGAGTAACTGAGAGAAGAACAGGAGTGACTTAGAGAAGAACACGAGAAGCTGATAGAATAACAGGGGTACCGAGAGAAGACTAGGGTTAAGTGAGAGCTGAATAAATGATTTACTTAAAATACTTTTTGCATAACATAATCGAGTCTACATTGCAGAGTTTTCATATATTCGGACTTGCAGGCAGCGAGCATTGGATAGCTCACCATCTGGTTGTGCGGTAAAGACCAAACCCGAGTAACGGCACGTTGTGTTTCAGCCCTAAACGGGTATCAGAAAAATGGACGGGGCCTTCTAGAACCTGATGCCTGCTAGGGCTGCGGTAATGTTCAAAAGTGTTACCTTGGCATCCATGACCCTGGTACGCAAAAGATAATTCGATGGAAACAGGTGGGAGGAATAGTCAGTAAAAGCCTGACATTCCCTCTCGCGAGAAGAAGTTATTTGATGATTGCGCACCTCAAAATAAAATAAGGGTTTTTTACAGGCTTTTATTTAGTTTCACCTGTCCCGATGTTTGTCTGTAATCAAATCTTGCAAATTGATCCACTTCTCGGTTACCTGAAATTGAGCTGTAATTCGGTTGAGCTGAAATTTGATGTTTTTTTTTATTTGATGTAAATCAGATGACAATGCAAAATTATTATGACATGAAGCTGATCTGATGATGGAAGCGGAATATGGATAGGAACTTGGTAGTTAAACGACACAACCCGATCGAGTTTGGGCTCGTATGATTCGTCTTGACGAGTATTAATTATATAGGTACACCGAGCTATAAAAGCTTGCTATGAAAAAATACTTTCATTAAAAACTTGTTTTCATACTAAGAAAGGTACTACAAGGTACATTTAACAAAAACTCACATAAATTGCCAATGCAGCATAGTAGAACTTTTACATCGTTACAGTACCTACCTATCCAAGCTGTATCGAGATAGATAAAATATATGCATCTGGCAAAGCTGCGGGCGAGAAAAGCGAGCGCTCAAATTGTGTTCGTACATTTCTAAAAGCCCCGTTGCGAATACGGCACAACAAAGTTTGTAGATATTTATCAAATCGTCTTTTCTGTTTCGACCAAACCAAAACAGGTATCTTACGTTTTAGAGCTATTGAGATTTTGTGGCTTATACATGCCACAAAATGGAAAGGTATTATTTTTTATCTATCTTGCCTTTTGTTGGTCGTTTTCATTATTGTAGGTTACATTTTTGCCTCAGAACTATAGTAGCTACCAAATGATGTTTCACAATTTTATCACTATTTTTTAAATAATAAAATATCTGTACCTATACTTTTTATTGAGAGCAGTGGTGGCCGAGTGGCAACGGCCCCAACTTACGAGTTGCATGTCGCGGGTTCAAAGTTCAAACCCAGCCAGGCATTACTTTGTGTAATTTATTTCATCAACACTGCTCTCAAAATGGTGAAGGAAAAAATCTTGAGGAAACCAGTAAATTGTAAATGGTGTTGTAAATTCGAAGACATGTGACATTCAACAACCCGCACTGGGCCCGCTTGGATTACGGCTCATTCCCTCTTCTTGAGAGGAAGCCTGATTCCTAGCAGTGGGAACATTAATAATACATTTTAGCCAACAATTCTTTCTTCTTGTATATATACATTTATTTAGCCCTTACTATCCCTCTTCTGGGCAAAGGCCACCCAAAAGTCCTTCCAGACCTTCTCCCACACCGTCTCAAACAAATTTTACGTAGTACGCGTATATAATATATTATTTATAGCTATTTATATTTGTGTTACACAAATACTTCCTTTACATAGCATGTATATTTCCCTGTTTAGGCATGGTGTTTGTTTGATTTGAAAGCACATCTAACGGATTTATTTGTTCCACGTAAACGACACGTGAAAGCACTTATCTGTGAGGTGATGTTTTTGTTTCCAGCACATTTTATTTGTCTTACACTCTACTAGTTTACTAGGTACCAGAAAATATTTTACATGTTTGCAAAAAGGTTGTATCATCTCTCCATTTTTTCCAAGTGTTCTAGAATTTTTGATCATAAAATGGGTTGTGCTATTTATATCAGTCGCCGTAACTAGATTAAAGGCGTAAGGTTGCAAAATAATTACGCTGTTCTGATTTTTTAGGACGTTTTTAGGATAGATAGCAGTAGTGTATAACAACATTTGGAGCTTCGAAAGACCTATGCTATCTGCTTGTTAGGAAGATTTGATAATTTTTGGAAATTTTTTTGGTTATGGTCGGCGTCGGCAAGGTATTGTCAGCACCCGTAGGGGTCCAGTAGGGTCGTAGCCTACTGGGGCCATAGGTGATGCGAAAGAGATCCCCGGGGCTCGGGGCCCCGACAATGGCAAAGAAGGAACAAAAGTGGCTTTTAAGTCAGTAAAAGTCTGACACTATCTCTCTCTCCACTCAAGAGCGGGGGATGTCATTGGATCATTTTCCCACCTAAAAAAGAACATCAGTCCCATTTCATATATTTGGGTCATTAAATCTAGCAAAAGCTGTATTAACAGCACTTCTTAAAATATACTTTTTGTTGCTATGTATGTCATGAGGATCTAAAAGGTTCGTAACTTCGTTGCATTCAATCATTAACTTCGAACGAAATATCAATCGGCAAAATGTTCTTTTTGAAATGCTTTTCCCAACTCAAGCTCATTCATAAGATATAGCTTTTGAATGCGTTTATAGAGTTTCGGAGTATCTATGGGAAGATGGATGCTCATTCTGTTTTGTTATAACTTAAATGCTATTATGAACTTCCGTCAGCTAAGTGAGCTGAGGTCCCGTCATCACATAAGGTTAATTATTTCCTGTCACAGGAGGGATGACTAAATTTACCATTTACTTAAGTTTCTTTATGCAATTTTACTGTTATAGGTACGTTATTATGTAAATTCGGAGACGTGACATCGACCAAACCCATTCCATCACCTAGAGAGGCCAGAGTCCCAGCAGTAGCAATATTATAAGGCTGGTTATGATTTGCTAATACGTTATTATATTTAATATTATAAAAGCGAAAGTGAGTTTGTTTGTTTGTTACGTCTTCACGCCTTAATGGCAAAACCGATTTTGATGAAACTTGCTACACGGATAGACCATGTCCTGTAATAGGACATGGGATACTTTTTATTTCGAAAGTATGTCCCCTTGGGATAATTTTCCGCTATCACGCGGGCGAAGCCGCTGGGAGTAGCTAGTTAATTATACATTTATTATAACTTTGCATGTTATCAAGCATTGTTTTAGTTTATGTTAATAAGAAATGCGACGCTCGTAATATTTTTACGTATTTAATCTTCAAAAATGTCTTTCATTTTTACAACTACCACATAATATTTATAAAAATAAGTATATTCTAAAAAAGGTCCTCATCTGCTGCGGCGTCAACATCTCAGGTGAGGCTGCTGCCACTTCCTTACTTGCGTAGACAAGCATATAAAAGAAAGCCAACTCAAAATTGGCTTTTTTATCCTTTACAAAAGTCTTGCAGTTCGTCATGCTCCATTATTGAAATAACAATTTCGAATGTTTTGGGAATAATGAGAAATATTTGAAGTTTCCTATCTCAACAATTATTAAACTTACAGAGCTACGAGTTCACTTGAATTATAGACAAAAAAATCTCCTATAAGAGTAGACCGATTATTTTTAGAGTTCCGTACCTCAAAAAGTAAAAACGGAACCCTTTTAATCACTTTCTGAGCCACGACCGGTCGCAGCATGGCGGACAGAGTTTCGTCGCGATCTCATGGCAAAATAGCGTCAGCGACTATCGTAACCCAGTGCTGGGCACGCCACAATTATGGCAGTAAGCCCTCTCTTTGAGGCGTGGTTGGAAAGATCTCACGGCATCTTCACCTTCCGCATGACGCAGGTTCTCACCAGATATGGTGAGTTCAGAAGGACCACGTGGCTTTGAGATGACGTCATTCCCGTACATTTGAAGTTTTCTACTAGCGTTAACGATTGCAGATTATCAACTTGGCTAGGGGTACAGATATATAATCATACATTATTATGTACCATATTGTAGAGCAGCTTAGCCCCTAGAAGTAACAAAGACAAAAAGTCAAAGAACACATATTTAATGACGTATTTACTAACAAGTTTACCTTATTGTGCCTAAACAAGGAAATGTTAGCGAGTTCTTTGTAGTTTTCCTTATAATTATATGTGTTCAATACTGACATGGACATTAATTCCACGCTTGAGCAGAGCACCACCGTGCACTCGAAAGGCGATCGGAGGCAACAACCTCTCGCTCTGGGCCCTGGTATAGGCCATGGTCCAGAGCGAGGAAGAATGGTAGGTGGTCGCTTCCTTCTGCGAAGCAGTAATGCTAGCGAAAGAGGCGGCCGCTTCGCGTGGTGTTCCCCGCGTGTCTCAAGGAGATGTCAGCAAAACCGTATGAGCCCAGCAGGGTCGAACCCTACTGGAGAAAAAGTTCGTTTCTAAAAAAAAAAACCAGAGTCCTGGAACGCAAGGCGACGAAGAAACAAAGGAGTGGGTTTTAGTCAGTAAAAATCTGATACAGCCTCCCGCTTTGCCCTAGAGAAGTCATTGGATGATTTACTAACTAAAAAAAACATTATTACAAGAAAAAATATATTTAAATTGCTCACCAGTTTAAATAAAAAAAGGATTTTTTACGACTGACTGGTAGAAAATTATAAATTAATTCAAAGGTAAAGTGACAGTAGATAAAAGATGTATTGAACAATACATGTGTACGTACTTTGTTGTGCATGTTGTCTTGACTTTTTTGTTTTCGACGCCATAAATTACTTTTATATATTTGAATCAGGTTGTTTCGTGTTTTAAAAGCATTTCATTGTTCGAAGCGTGCAACGTAGTTACGCCGAGAAAATGGAATGGTGCATTTCGCTTCCTGTGCCTTGGGCTGCAAATGAAATGGTTACGGAAGAATTTTTATGTTCACATTGTTTTCTAGAACTAAATCTGTTTGCTGTCATAATAAGTTTCAAACAATATTTTGATCACACTTATAAACGTGAAAGTACCTATGTATATTTATTTATTATTTATTTACTTAATCTTCATGCAACAAAAAGTACACAGGCGGACTTAATGCCTTAGGCATTCTCTACTAATCAACCAGTGCAGAGACAATATATGGCTGGTGCATAAAAAAAAGAGAAATATTATTTAGGAAACAAGTACCTATTACAAAATTTTAGGCTTAATATACATGCATATAAAATAACATGTATACGTGTGTGTGTATGTATATAGCCTCGTATCCACTAGGCAACATTTGACGCGCGACATGTTGCTCAACATGTACATACGGCAACGCTGCACAACAGTGCGCGACGTTGCCAGCTGCCGCGCAACATGACGCGCGGCTTGTTGTTTGTTTAAAGTGCATCGTTAGTTGAGCATCAATTGTTGTCGAGTGGAGACGTGACGCAAAAAAGCCACTGGCAAAAGCTAGTTTTGAATTAATTTTAGGTGTGCAGAGGATAAGCACTGCCATACAGAGTGCCAATGCCGCCAGTCTTTTGGGCACATTACCACCAATCGACAGCGATGTGAAAGGGGTTTTTTGATACCATAATTTGATTTTAGTTAGTTGTAATTATTATAGCATAGTATAGTCGGCTTTATAATGTTCCCACTATTGGGACTCAGGCCTCCTCTTCAGGAGAGGAAATGGCCCGTAATCCACCATGCGGGCCCAGTGCGGGTTTTTGGATGTCTCATGTCTAGGAATTTTTTGGTTTTAGGACATGCTGGTTTCCTCACGATATTTTCCTTCACCGTTTTTAGAGCAGTAGTGATGAAATAACAACACAAAGTATTGCGCTTGGCTGGTTGTAATTAGCGTAGTGTTATTATTACTATTTAATTAAACTGTAATTATAGCAGTTAGTTAAGGTTTTTTAAATTATTCGTGTAAATAAATAAAGTTGTAAAAGTTAAACATTTATAAAACAATTTTATCCGAATTAGTATTCGCGTAGACAAACCTAACCTAACTTATCTTTTACCCTACGGCTGATCGAAAGGAAAAAAGAAGAAATACGCAATTTCGCTAGCTATACAAAAAAGATTTGATGTATCCTTGTTCTGGCTGTTACATCAATCACGCGCCACATTCTCGTCGCCGTCACTTGTAAAGCATAAATAAAGCATTGGAGGCTTCCGACATCCCCCGTATTGATGTATTCACAACACAAACTGGTTCCTACTTATTGTCAGAAACACCGTTTCTATAATGTAAAGGGATACATTAGAATCATCGCTTTCCGGTTACATTCGTATGGAATTATTACAGATGGATTTTTATATGATGGAATTCTTTTCCTATTATTACATTTATGTACGGTTTTTCTATTTACAGGAAAGTAATTTTTCGGCTTGTTATCGACCTGTTATGTTTTTTCGTTCACAGAAATCAAAAGAGCTTAAGTGTCTCAGCACACGGGCTTCAAAAAAACGCCGTTTTAAGCTTCTTTTTGAGGCGATCTTTTTTGTAGCTCGTGTGCGTTTTTTTTTTCGGTGGGAAAAAATTATCCAATGAAAATCCCCGCTCTTGGGTGGAGCGGGAGATACTGTCAGACTCTTACTGACTAAAAACCCACTCCGTTCCTTCTAGCCTTCATACCGGGGCTCGAGTTCCTTTCGAAAAACCCTGGCAAAAAAAAAAAACAACGCTTGAACCCGCTTCAAGCTTCTCCGGCCACAAGCTGTCGTGCGCTTCAGCTGTATTTTGCGGCGGCTTCTAGCTGTTTTTGTGGCCGCTTCTAGCATTTTTTTGTGGCGGTTTTTTTTTTTAAGCCCGTGTGCGGGGACAGTTATTTAACTTTCTTATTTCAACATGAGTAAAGGAATTTGATACACTGAAACACTTATGTTTTACTTTCAGTCTACTTACTAAGATAATAAAAACTGTTTCGAAATACTCAAGAATAGTATCATGTAGCAATATCTATCGAGGGCAAAAACTCATGATACAAAATTATGCAGAACAGAACATTTGCTCGGATCGAAGTGTGGGCGAAGCGATCTGGGTAAGACTACGATTAGCAATACGAATTTTATACCTATACAGAGTGTAGGGCGTTGAATTTTCAACTTTATGTCTAATGTAGCAAAGGATTTATTGCATCAAACTCACTTTATTAAAGCATTGGGTGAATATGCTTAATGCCAAGAGTTTAGGTCCAATTATTCTGTAGTTTGGTTACTTAAATGCACCGTTGCGATGTTTTCAGCTATATTTAAGCGTTATCCGGTTTACTGAGGTTTAATTTGACTGGATGTCAGTGAGTGAAATTAAACGTCTATTGACGTGAATGCCAAATATAATAATGAAGTTCTTTGAATTATACGTTTTGATGTTATTCTTGTAACGAAACTGTTTTCTTGGAACTTGGAACATTATAATTACAAAAGCTCTTTGTTCGGCGTATCTGCTACGTTTGGCTCTAACTAAAATTATGAGTTTATTTAAAGATTTTTTTTTTTATTTGTGAAATGTATGTGACTGGCTTCTGCTGTCGGCTTCGCCCGCGAAAGCAGAAAATGATCCAAGGAAACACACTCCCGTGATAAATCATCCTTTGCGTCTTGCATCCACTGCATTCCCGCGACTCTCAAAAAAAAATAAAAAATAAAAAAAAACCATACATGAGCCCAATTTCTACCCAATCCGTTCAGCCGTTTTAAGTGTATAAGAATGATAAACATACACACAAACACACATGCTCACAAATTTTCACCTTTATGAAATTAGTGTGATTACATAGTGATTATAATGATTTTGGTTTTACATACCGAATTTAACAGTAAAATATGAACCGAGGCACGGCCAAATGGTGGTTTATTAGTGGAACAGCAATCAGATCTGCTATATCTAAGTAGACAATTCTGTCCTCGGAAAAATATTTTTGTGAATTTATAATGTTTAAAAGAATATATTTTTCTCATAACGTCTTTGTGCAGACATTTTATTGAAATCCTAAATTTACACTCAAACACTCACTCACTTCTTCTTTTCTTCAGTTCCTTTTTTTTCTTTTCACTTTTACGTACGGTGTCTACATCTCTTTTTTTTTCAATTCTCTCGCGGGTATGCAGAAAGAGATTTCTTTAGAAATAAGCATCACCTACGTACCTATTGTTCTGTTTCCGTCTTGTTTTCTTTTATAAGTTCGGTATGTACATAAATAGTTAAATAAATTCAATTGAAAATGTTTCAGTATCGTATTTACGGACTTGCAGAAATAGTTTCCTGTAAACATGTATACTCAGGTGAAATAACAATGAATTAAAGGGAAACAGAAGAAATACAAGTAAAAACTTAACTGAAACCTGCTACTTTGCTGAAAGGCTTTCGTTACTGGGTTTCTGAGAAAAAGTAATTGTTCTTGGAAAGTGGAATACAAGCGCGAACACTGAGCGGAATGTCAACACCGTTTGCGATATGTTGTGATCACCGATAAACTGCTTGATCGATTACGTATTCCCTTGCATTTCTTGTTCTTCAACGTGCTTACCGCACTGATGTATCAGTGTGCGGGTTCTTCATGAAGAACCCCGGGGCCCTGGAACGAAGGTAAAGAAGAAACGGAAGTGGGTTTTATTCAGTAAAAGACTGATACACCCCCACTCCGTCCAAGGGTAGGAGATGTCACTAGATCATTTCTCACCCATAAAAGAAAGTTATACATGACTTATTTCATCACCATTGTTCTCAGAACGGTCACCAACCCGCACTGGGTAGTTACGGCCCATTACCTCTCCAAGAGAGGAGGCCCGAGTCCCAACAGTGGGAACATTAAAAAGGCTGAGGATGGATGGATGGATGACTGCACTAACTGCTGCCAGAGGCTTCGAAAAGACTGTTCCGTGGGAACACACTCCTTGGTTGAAAAGTATCCTTTATTCCAGATCGTGGAGTATGCGTATGCCAAATTTCATCCGAATCTGTTCAGCCGTTTGAGCGTGAAGAAGTAACCAAGTTACACACAGTCACAAACTTTTGCCTAAACTATAGATGTTCCATATTTGCACCAAGTGTAACCTCATTAGAAATCCCAGCCCATTTCAGGATACCTGAAAGAAACTGCGGAATGCAACAAGGCTGCCAGTATGTTTTTAGGGTTCCGTACCTGCCTCAAAAGGTAAAAATAAAATACTTATAGGATTACTTTGTTGTCCATCCGTCGGTCTGTCCGTCTGTCTGTCAAGACCCTTTATCTCGGGAACGCATGAAGGTATCGAGTTGATATTAAAACCATATACTCAGGTATTTGGTCTCTCAAGGTGTAAAAAAATCAAACTTGTAAGTTAACGAGAAAAAAAGATACTTCCGTTATGTGGCAAAAACGTACAATTCAACACTCTAGAGGAAATCAAAATTCATATTTCCCGTTGACCCAGTATCCTGAATTTTTGCATAAAGCATGGTCTTATAGCACAAGTATAGGAATAAATCTGAAAACTGTAAATTTGTTGACTGAGACTCCATTCCGGTATTGAACTATTTACATAGGTAAGTTTGTACGGAACCCTCAGGGCGCGAGTCTGACTCGAACTTGCCCAGTTTTTTTTTAGTGTATGGTTTCTTTTTTGTAAATTATTAACTTGGTGTATCGTCTCGGGAACGTTACACCTACTGCTATGACTCAGGCCTTCTATGATAGGAAATGGGCCGTAATCCACTACGCGGACACAGTGAGGGTTGGTAAAGTAAATAAAGTATATTATATAAATAAATAAAAAGCCAAAAGGTTGGCAGAAGCATAAATTGTACCTACATCAACATTTAACCACATCAAATGCTATAGAAATATAATGAATATTGCAACATTAAAAGCCAAGTATCTATTGTACTATTTCCATTGAAGCATGAGATTAAAAATAAAATAATAAAGCTGGAATATTTGTAAGCGTATAAAGTTTTAAATATTTTAATAAAATCGATGTAAAGTTAATGAACACATTTTGCCGCATGAATATGTATGTGTAATGAAAATGTCATAAAATCTGCGGTTATGTTATTGGAGTTGCATGCGTAAGCGTCGACTCATCTCACGTTATGAACAAGAAATGAGTAAATACGAACTTTTGGGGGAAGCGCAACAATGAAAATGTCACTTTATGAAATGGGCCCCAGTTGATTAATGGAGTTAGAGTAGGGTGTTCGGACCTTCTTACTTGTTTATTCATTCATTCTGAAACACCGTGTGCTGGAGCCGTAAATATAAATATCAACTATGACGCGGTACGACTGTTGGTTGGGCTATGTAATGTAACGAATTGTTTCACAAAAATGCATTTACTTTGTTACCGTGTTGATTCAAGGCATTATGAAATTTATTTTTTGAGCAAAAACAGGGTCGGATTTGTTTTGTTTATTTGACTGGCCTGTTGGTCTAGTGGTTAGTGGCCGTGACTGCTATGCCGCTGGTCGTGGGTTCGATTCCCACTCAGGACAAATGTTTATGTGATGAGCATGATCATTTGTCTGTGTGTGGTAATTTATCTCTATTATGTATGTATGTATTTAGAAATATATAAGTATAATAATATAATAAAGCTATAACCTATATAGCTTGTGTTATGGGTACTAGACAACTGATAAACATACTTATATATTTCTAAATACATACATAAATTAGGTAAATTACCTTAGTATGTTTATCAGTTGTCTAGTACTCATAACCAAGGCTCGGATACCGGTTAAATTTTCAAACCGTTATTATGTACTAGACGCAAAACCTTTTACATTAGGTTTCGTTCGCATATACCGGTTTTTTTAAACCGGTATTTGGAAGAGTATTTATATAAAGGTTTTTTCGGATTAAACGGTTTAGAGCAATAAAAACCGGTTAATACGGACGCACAATAAAGAAACGACCCGCGCAGTTCAGATTTTATTCAGCGCGGCATCCATACAAGTTGCAACGCGTTTACCGACATGCCGTTCGCCGAATAAACCGGTTAATTTAGGTTAAAATAAAGTTCTTAAAACGTTCACGTTCTTAAGAAAAGTTCGGAGGAAAACCGAAATAAACCGGTGCTAACCGGTATTTTTTAAACCGGTTCCGAGCCTTGCTCATAACATAAGCTCTGCGTAGCTTTAGACTAGACGGCGTTGTGTTATAGTTGTGGATTATTATTATTTAGTAGAAATATAGACCTGTATAATTTTAAATGTGACCTATATAGATTTTGCCGAAGTAATTGCGATACTGGATACACTGCATAGTTGTTAATCGGTAATACCTACACATTTCGTATTTATGGCTGCTTCTAGGTATTTCATTTTGCATTGCATTGTTAAATTTTGGCTCAGTCAAAGCGTTTATCAGTTTCGCTTTGTCAATATATTTAGTACCTAATATGGTGTTTGAAAATTGGTTTCTATTTTGAAACATTATTCATACTTAAAACTTGGTACAAGTTGCTTACATCAATAACTAAAAGCAAATAATGGAACATTAAGATTAGATACACAAATCTTAGTAAACGTCTAGAAAATATAGCAATCTATCAAGTTTCTGTTTGAAACTTGGGTGTTAGGGAATTAGCCAAATCTCAAACTACCCGAGTTTACGGAGATAGTAAAATACAACGGTCTTACTTCATCGTTGACACGCTTATCTGTTGTATTAATAGTGTATAGCGTCTAAAGTTACGTTGCTTGAAGGAACACGGGTATCTTCTACAGATTCAAACATATTATGAATCAGAATTTCCTTGCGTGATCGAATCAAAAATGAAGCTATCATGATAGAACTAAGGTTGCCGACATAGCACAAAGAATTGCCAAACTTAAGTGGCAATGAGCAGAGCACATTGCTCGCAGAACAGATGGCCGTTCGGGCCGAAAGCTTCTTGAGTGGCGACCGCGTGCCGCAAGACTTAGCGTTGGAAGGCCTTCTACAAGGTGAACCGATGACCTGGTGAAGGCTGCGGGAAACCAATGGATGCTTGGGGAGGCCTACGCTCAACAGTGGACGTACATCGGCTGAAATGATGATGAATAAGAAATCCCTGAATTCCCCTTAATCATAGATTATTTAATCAAAGCGGGCCAGGACAGGACAGTTACTATAAATGTCGTATGACGTGATAACAATGCGATAGACGGTTTATGAAACAGCTCCGGACTTGATAAATGACCCGAGCTGGTTCGAGGCGGACGCACCAATTTATGCATAGCCGTCATCGGCAGGATTACAATGCTTCATGGTAAAATGACGCCGCGACCTAAAGTACATGAGTAATACAAAAGATTTTATACTTCCAGCTGAAAATTATATTCTGTTTTATTTATTTGGGAAAACAAATGGTTACACATTATAATTTCACGGTAAATTATACATTTCAATACATGCGATAAATCCACAACCATTTTCCACATAAAAGAGAATGCGAAATTAAAATCACGTTCAATTCTCTATAAAAACTGTGATCAATGCATTTAAAATTATATTATAATTAAAAAATAAACAAATAAAGAGGAAATCAAATGACATATTTACTTATACAAACGTTGTTTTTTTCGATTTGTCTTTTTAATACTTTGTATTTTCTCGTAGAGCCCGTATAACCTACTTCATTACGACGACGTGACATGCTCAAAACCAAATTTTTTATATGATTTTGGACTCGTGTTAGGTAGCTGGAGCTAGGGAGCGTAGCCTAACGCAATGTTTTCTATGAAGTTTGGACTCAGATTCTTGAAGACTCCGTAGGATCCCGTCAGAGCTTACATTGTTATGGTGAAGATCTGGACGGCTCCTTTGGACCGAAACAGTTGTGAGATGACAATTTCATAGCATGGTGCGCTCAGTAAATCGGTATCTTTATTTTTTCTCTCCTTCTATCTCGTGTAGTTGTGCAACTAGATCTGCCATTTCCTGTTGTTGCTTTCTCATTAAATCACTGGAGTAAAAAGAACCGTAGATAAAGATACTCTTACTGTTCTAGCAGTATCACGTTTCCCATTTCCTTCTTGTACCTAGAATAGAATAGAATAAACTTTATTGTACACCAAATTGTGACAAATGTACATTAATTATTAGTACATATCTTGAGTGTTAACAACACGATATTGCACTGAATACTGTGATTAATTTCAAGAAATTTTCTATAACGAATGCTTTGTTTGAATCAAAACTGTAAAAATATTCTTGTTTTAATTTTGAATATTTTTTTTCAAATTAAAATGATTTCTATAATATAACATTATGCTAGCATGTTGCACGTCTCTATCATGTTCTGGTGGGAATGCGTCGCTCAGAGACACGTCAAGTGTTGCGTCCCGCTGTGTCCCGTACCTGAATGCTTTAAGTTCCCCAGTGCGTCATAAGTGTACTAATTACCGGTGATTAGCATTCAATAGGTTAAAGTAGCCTCGTAGCATAATTATGTAGGTACATAAGTTTAAGAGATATTTCGGTTTTACTGCCTTGACCCGCTATTTTTGCGGCCTAGTGTATTTGCAACAACAATAGCGAGTAGTTTCTAAAACTAACTTGCAATAAAGGAAGCTATTATTTCCACGTATTTTCCCTCAATTTTTATATTTTTGGTTATGAAGTCGCGAAAGGGGAGTACCTTTTGTAAAGGGGACCTCGGAGGTTCATAACTCTCAGTGGAAGCGTCGAATTAAAAAAAAAAGATCTTAATGGGGTGGGGAAAATGTTGTGCTGTGCCATAAGCGAGGATTTGTGTTAGTTCCGGCGGAGGACCTTTTTGCTATATCTACTGTTACATTTATCTGATACTTTTACTACCTGTAGATATAGTAAACTTTATCATTACGTTGCTAAAATGTAGATAACAGTGCCATAAAATCTTCACTTGCAACAATAATGATTATAGTTTATCACTTTGACAGCGGCACTGACTTTTGTATTATATCCATACCTGCAGTACGGAGCGTTTAAGATCTCGTTTGAAAACTATAATTATGACGGTAAGGGGCTTATTAGACTTTGTAACATTTAAGAAACTATAAAAGAGGTCAAAGTGACCCCGTATCGTATTTAAGTAGATAGACCACTGCATTCTGTTTTAATAGAGTAGCTTAAGTATATATTCATCTCTTTTCTAAACTAAACCAAATTGAAGTTATGGTCTCCACACGGCTGAGAAGACTATCTTTTTATTAGCAACACCGCAAGGAAGACACGTACGAGGCATGTTAGACCTCGTTCAGCAATGATCTGAAATAACTTATAAATAAATTATTTTAGAGTTATCTAGTTTTTCCCCGTAGCAAATCTTCCAATATACAAGAAAGGGCTTAAGCAATAAACCCAAGGTGTTCAGTTCACTACAGAATTAAAAAGGTTCAGTAAATATTATGACGGGTTGCTTTTGAATGATATTGTATTTCGATATGACGCTGCAGAGCATTGAAAGTGATGTTTAAATAGGCTGCTAATCCCACCAATATTGAAATATCTGCGACAATATTCAGCCGGAGAGCTGTGATCCCCTTTTATTAAAACACCGTTTTATATGAGCAACGGTATGAAAAAATATTGTCTCCAGTTTTATGGCACTGTTAACAATATATCCGACCTAGGTAGCGATTTGGAGAAAGTGTGATTTTATTTTCCTTCTGGCAAAATGTAAGGAAAATATGCCATATACTTTCGTTATTAAATTATACTAGCAGTAATAAAATGACACAATTCCGCTTTATATACACTAAATCTAGAATAAATAGGTCTACTGTCGTCGACATCAACTTAACATAGAAATGTTGTAATCAAAGGGGTGTATAATTAGACTGACATGCTTGCAAATACGAAATTCGGATGAGTAAATGTAATGTACAAATTCGGATAATTAATCATTGTATTGAACAATGTTGTGTGTGTTTGGTATTGCTAATTATTCAAGCAACACGCCCAAGTTTGGCATGAGGTTTAGGAATCTTTTTAATTCTTGATTTTTATCTTTATGACTAGTTTCTGCCTGCGGCCCCGTCTGCGTGAAATTATGTTTTTTCATACAAACTTTGGAACCCCATCACCACCCCCTAACTAAAGTGATGGGGTTCCAAAAATACTTTCTTAGTCAGGAGAACTAAAGTTGCCGACATAGCGCGAAGAATTGTGGCAATGGGCAGGGCACATTGCTCGCAGAACAGATGCCCATTGGGGCCGAAGGGTTCTGGAGTAGCGACCGCGTACCGGAAAACGCAGCGTTGGAAGGCCTTCTAAAAGGTGGACCTATGGCCTGGTGAAGGTTGCGGAAAGCCAATGGATGCGAGGCGCACAGGATCGTTCATTGTGGCGACACTTGGGGGAGGCCTATGTCCAACAGTGGACGTATATCGTCTGAAATGATGATGATAATGACTTTCTCATTCATTGTATACATCATAAAAGGAACCTCGGTTCAAAATTTCAGCGTTCTAGGTCCAAGGGTTTGGGCTAGGCGTTGATGAGCCAATGAGTGAGTCAGAACTTTGTCTTATATATATACAGATAATATGCATGTACCTATGTATATAGACCGCCTTCATGGCGAAAATCACTTTTTATTTAACTTTATCTTGAACACGACTGTCTCTCAGACGCAGCAATGGTTTTTTTTTTATAATCATCATCATTATCACTTCAGTCGAAAGATGTCCACTGTTGGGACTCAGGCCTCCTCTCTAGGAGAAGGAATGGGTCGTAATCTACCACGCAGGCTTAGTGTCTGTTGTTGGTGTCTTATCATTATTATGTATAATCAACACTAATATTATTAAGAGGAAAAGTATTTTTTTGTTTGTAGGTTGCTAAAATTTTTGTAACGATAGAAAGCTGCTTAATACCTGAGTGACATAGGCTATATTTTATGAACGTGGGCGAAGCCGTGGGAAAAGCTAGTATATAATATAATGTATAAGGATTTTAGTGTTTATATCTATAGAAATGACAAGCTATAATATAATAATAACAATATAATATATTCTACAACTATCACACAACGCCGTCTAGTCCCAAGCTAAGCAGAACTTGTGTTATGGGTACTAGACAACTGATAAAGATACTAGATAAAGCTATGCTTTACTATGACATTGACTAGTTGCAAATGCTAGTTAGCCTTAAACAGTCTGCCGGATTCAGTATAGTCTCTAAAGGTATTATTCATTTGAGCAAAACTGGTAACTTATAGCAGCTGTGTAAAGCTTATGGTGTGTGAAACAATGTGAAACGTTATCTGGTTCTATTGTGATAAGTCCTCTCGAAAATGTTATTGTAAGTTAAAGCAATGTTTTGGAAGTGTTATCTAGTGTGGTTTATATCAGGGGGTGGCAGTAGCGTTCGGCTGTGGTCTCGTGATGTTATTACTGTTTTGAATCCACTGTTACAAGTGTTCAATTATTTTCTGGTGTTTATTGTGTCGATTTACTGTTTTGTTCAAAGGATTTGCGAATTTGTATGATTAGTGTGCGTGACACTCATATGTTATTGATTTCTCTCAGTTTTGTTAGGTGGGAAATTATTCAATTACTTCTGCCGCTCTAGAGCAGAGCGGGAGGATGAGTAAGACTTTTACGGTCTAAAACCCGCTGTACCTATTGTTCCTTTTTAGGCTTGCGTTCTGAACCCCAGGTTTTCATTTCAGAAGCGAACTTATAGCCCCAGAAGGCTTCAGCCCTGCTTGCAATCTACGGCTTTGCTGAGATCTCCTTGAGGCGTGAGGCGTCGACGACTCAGGCTCGGTCTAGACAGTTGATGTATATTAAGCATCACTGTGTATTGACATCTTGTATTTTTGCTGATGTCTAAGTGTCGCCCTCTTTGTTCATTTTAATTCAAAGAGTAAAAATTGGTTATTGTTTAGGGGATAGATTTGACTGGCCTGTTGGTTTAGTGGTTAATGGCCCTGAAATAGCCGAAAAGCCGCATCTGATTAGGCTGGAATTCGACCCCAAGCAAGTTTGGAAAAGGCTAGGGAGATGACGAAATAACCGGACATTCACGTGGGTAAAAGCTTATAATTTTTTTTTTATTTGGTAAAATCATCCAATGACATCTCCAGTTCTTGGGCGAAGCGAAATGGCGTGTCAGACTGTACTGACTAAAAACCGACCCCTGTTACTTCTTTGCCTTTGAGACCAGTGCCGGAATTTCCTTTCAGAAGCGAACCCATGGGCCCAGTAGGCTTCGATCCTGCTGGTCCCCAACGATGTAATTTATAATTGCTCTCTAATTTCTGTAAAATTCTTTCCTGGACTACATTTTTTCTTAAGTAAAAGCGCGCGAACACCGATAATGTCAATTTATAGTAGTTCCTCGTGTATACTTAAGCCTTTTAGTGGGGGTCTATAATTGCTGCAATCTGCGGCATCGTAGAATATTAGGTGAATGCATAATTTTTCCGTAAAGACGGAATGATTCCTTTTATGTTCGCCCTAACAAGTATTAATGGTCCCGGCCACAGTACCTTTGCAGAGATTCTGTCATTTGCGAGCAATTACCGTCGCCCTCGTTTGCTAAATTGTGTTAGATATGATTAATAACGTTTTTGTTAAGAATCCACTTAGTTTTTCCTTTGGAAGGGTACTTAAGGTGGTGTGGCGTCTCACAGTTGGCTAGAACGACTAGGCACCTATCTAATAAGTCTTGATGACTATTAGCAAAACTTTTGAATTGCGAAGTTACTATTACTATATATATAACTCTTGTTAAAGTATCTTTTTTTTTGGTGGTCAAAAAATTTTTGATGGAGCGGAAGATAGTGCCAGACTCTTACTGACTAAAAACTTCATACGATGCGATCGAGCTCCTTTTCGGATAGCCCTGGCCCCAGTAGGCTTCGACACGGCTGGGCCCCTGCTGTTGCTGACAACTCCTTGAGGCGTGTGGGAACAGTGCGCGCCGTTGACGTCTTGGGCTTGGTCCGGACATTTACCGGAAAGTCGGACAGCGAGCTACCCACGGCTCGCCGTCCGCAAGCCCGCGTTGTTAAAGTATACATGGTCCAAGTTTTTTTGTACACTTTTGACCTGTCATCCTAAAAGCAAGAAAACCCACATGAAAGTGCATAAAGCTGTTTAATTTATTTCTGGAACTATTAGTTCCAGAAATAAATTTCTAAAGATGGTACACGTAGATGATTTTTTTTTCATCGAAAGCTGCCTACGCACAAACTTTGAGTGGGAGTCATTACAGTTTGTAGCCTGTTTGATAACTTTGTCAATACTGGTACCCAATTTTTTGACTAAATAGACACTAAAACACTGTTTGACTAGCCTGTTGGTAGTGGTTAGTGGTGATTACCACCCAGGACAAATATTTGTGTGATGAACAGGAGCATTTGTTCGGTGTCTGGGTGTAATTTATCTATAATATGAATGTATTTAGAAAAATATAAGTATGTCTATCAATTCTCTAGTACTCATAACACAAGCTCTGCTTAGCTTGGGACTAGATGGCGTTGTGTGATAGTTGTGCAATATTATTATTATGTATTTATTTATTAAACATTCCTAGTTTATGTACTGATATGTTCAGTATATATCATATTTCCGTCTCGACACGTGTAGATTTAGGGCAATCAATGACATCCACAACAATCTACTAAAACTCAAGTCCAAAAATAGAAAGGATATCAGTTCGTTATTTGGAGCGACAGCCATCCGACCACTTGAACCCAATTAGTGGCGGAGAATCTGAAGTTAGTATAGAAATACACAAAACACTATCAACAATGAAAACACTAGATTTTTTTTTAATTATAGTTTTTATACATCCCGCCATGATAAAGGATCCAGCATCAAAAACATGGTATTAAAATATTTTTAGAAGACCCAACAGAAATCATTTGAATATATTTTTTTAGAATTCTCACAAATAGATACGATGCAACTACTAGCAACGCATCAAATGTTATTCATAGAAACTTATTCCACGGTTTACATAACCATTGTCGTTGCGTTTCATCTGTCTGTAAAGTCTTAATGGCGTTTTCATATTATGCGTTTTTTGATGGCCTGCTGCGGTGTGGACGCGGTGCGTTAGTCGTACTGCGTATGGACGATCGTATTTTTTATACAAAGCACGCGCTGCGGCAACCGTGCGACAACAGGACGGCAACCTCACAAGTACCACGTTTTCAATTCGGTGTCGAATAGTGAGTATATATATAATAGTTGAATATCACATCACTGGCATACAAACGCACGGCAGCCAGATAAGTCATCAATATAGGCGCTTGTTGTCGGACTGCTAACGTACTGCAACCGGCCGACTGCCGCACGTTTACCGTACCGCAGCACGCATAAATTTAACCGCCCTAAAGGTCTTGATAAAACATTAAAATAAATTTTCAACCATTCAATCTGATTTATAACTTACCTTTATTAGTTTCACATGCTCGAATGTAGCCTACGGAACTATGTAGATTCAAATTCAGGGAGAGACTTCTCTTAGAGGTATTTACGAGCCATTCATTGTAGACTTACCGTTGAGTTCAAGCTTTATATAACGACGAGTTATTAGGTCGAAAAAGATGGCTCATAATGGTTAGTTATACCTAGACTTAGTGCGAGAACCTGGCCACACTGTAGATAGACTGGCATATTTTTTTAGTTATTCATATTGTGGTAGGTATACGTTCTAAATTTTAGGCACAAAATAGATAGGTATAGAAGACAATCTCATGTATGTACTTCACTTTTTATACCTACGCTCGGTGGACACACTAATGAGCGTTTGAGCCGGAACTGTTCGACGAGTGGGCCGAGACGCTACCGAGATATCGTGTCCTTGAGCAGTGTCTATGTGTGCGTTGCTCCAGCGCGCTCTGTAAGTAGATTGACTTCTGTACCTATATATTTCGTGCTTTAGGTTTCAACGAAACTCAATTATTATAGACTACCTTCACCCGCGTGAATGTAGGTTTCTCCTTACAAATTTTGAACACTTATATTATTTCCTTAGGAGTGAATTTTAGAAATCTTTCCTTATTTTTACATATTTCATAAAAGGTACCTCTGTGTAAAATTTAAGTGTTCTAGATCCAAGGGTTTGGACTAGGCGTTGATGAGTCTAAGTAAGTCAGGACTTTGCCTTTAACCCTTCAGATACCGTCAATTAGAGACACAATAGTAAGACAATAGATGCGCGGCCACCGGTGGTCGCTTGAGGATTCATGAATTAAAAGTACATACTGATCATTACTTCAACCCATATGCCGTAAGTATGCTGCGTCCTCCAGGAAGAGTCCACTCTTTTGAAATGAAAAATATTTTCTCTAATGTTTGCATACTCGATTAAGGGCAGTGACTTTAGGCGTCGAAAGCGATTTTGCGTCCTAACCTTACTAAATGCTTCTGCGAGATGGGAAATGAAAAATAAAAGGAAAGCTCACGCCATGTTCGCGAGGCAGGCGCCACGAGCGCGGCGGCGGCCGGCGAGTTTCGCTAGAAAGCCCAACTCGCTCTCGACTACCATCTTATTAACGATAATGTTGACTTGCTCGCTTTGTGCAACTCGGTTTACGCAAACTTGGGCTCATGTTTCAGTGGTTTATCTTCATGATGTGATGTAACGTCGTTCAATTTTCCAACTGATTAATTGTTGTTTAACTTTGTGCTAAACTTGTTTTACTTAATGCGACTTACAACGCATATCTAGGTACCTATTAAAAAGTTTTGTGAAACTTGATATCGACTTGAATTGATGTTGAGAATTTAACTTTCCAAAATCTCGTTGAGCTAATTTAGTGTTGTGTTTTGATGCATTCATTTAGTTTGTTCAAAACTGCTGGCAACGTCCAGTTAGTAGTTTTACTACATATTATTTCCACTGTATTGTGTTAAAATATAAAAATATTTATGTTTGGGTCGTTACAGAAAAGCACAACAGAGAGGAAGTTATTATTTTAATGGTGGACTGGGGAAGTTTTTAAAATGTTGTAGTTGCTTTCATCGTTAATGTGATGGGCACGAAAACTATTTTTTTTTCTTCTGATAGAAGCCGAGGGAAATGTACTTAATGCGTTGCTTCATAAATTATGGCAGATAAAAGAAGACATTTTTGTCTTGCATTTTGTTATATAACAACCTACCTGCAATTGAGAAGCGTTATTTAACAACTCGTTTTAATGAGGGGAAGCTATGACGGAGAAAAATAAATGACTGACGCCTGCAAAGTTGCATCGTTCATAATTGCAGAGCTACTAGAGATCTCTTTTCAAGTACGATTTTAATAGCTTATCAATATAATGAGCACACCATCCAAAATACTACAACTAGTATCACCTACGTCGACACGTTGTCGATTAATTACACACGTTGCTGTTGGTAATACACCCTCATTAGACGGATTATTGGTATTAATAATGTTTGATGTTAAAAGTTAATTAATAGTTGATAAATAGCAATACAGTCTCGAGTCAGTCAAATATCTCATTAATTTGGCATATTATGTACAGCGGCAAATAATTGGATTAATCAAAATGTCAGCGCTCATCATCTTGTCATCTGGAACCTTGAGTTGTGATACGGGGAGCTCCATATTGTGTAATGGTGGTCTGACTTGTTATGTCGGTATTACTTTGGGATAGTATTACGTAGCCTGGCGGTTCCTGAAATGAAGGTTCAATGTGAAAGTATTTCCCTGACCCTGATCAGACAAAACAGGACATTGTCGGCCCAGACGGGTCGATCACGTGGCGAAAATTGGCCGAATAGTTCGGAGACGCAAAGAGAAAGCTATAACATGAAACAAGGACCAATTTGGATCCTTCTTAGGATTGTAGGTAATCAATAAGGTACTAGCACTGTTTCAGATAAATTTATTATTGTAAGAAATTGTGAAAAGTAAAAATCGGTTTGTATTTCGTAGTCAATCGCACAATCAAAAAGTGAAGCACTCAAAAGACATCAATATCCGCTTTCCCTCAGTTGAGCTTTACAATTCGTACACCGTAATAAGAAACTGTTACACAGTTCGTATTTTTTCCTTTTCAAGATGATCACGGAAATAAACATTTTTATTGGCATTACACGGCGTAACAGATATCAGGAGCCGCGTCAAATATCGTCGACCGCGACACAATAAACGGAGCAATATTGCTCTGCGACAGAAGCGAGCAGATAAATCCTTGTAAACAAAATTGTGACTGTCATCGATATCGTACTTTATGATTGGAAAGCTGAAGGCAACATGAAATTCAAATCGTACAAAATTGACCGCATACCCTTTTCAACGTCGTATACTTATGTATAATAATTCTAAAACACGCCCTAAATCCTTTCAAGCGGTTGGACAATGACTTTGACGGCGCGCTATTATTATATTTTATTTTCCTTCGCGACTCCTTATTATTTTCATACTTTTCTTTATACGAGGATATCGGCAATAAAAACGAAATGTTTGTTGCTTGATTGAACCGCCGTGAGACGTGTTTTTTTATTTCATGTCTACTGGTCTGGAGACAGCGATCATATCTAGATTGCTATCTATCAAAAGTGAAAATACAAATTGATCGCACAAAATAGTACCTATTTATATTATTAAAGACTTATTGGCTTCTTCGTTCAGCTTGTCAGTTTTCGTTTACTTTTCTGACTAAACTCAAAGTTTAATTAAGTATCAACAGTCGACTTCAATTTGAAGTATCTAGAGTGGTCCTACTTATGGTCTCGTGTTTGCGAAGTTCGATCGATTTTATTGGCACTACGTGTATCTATATCTACAGCTGCCTATTAGAGGTGCATATGTGAACGTTTTGTACTTCACTTCCTCGCCACGGGCATACTAAGTCATCGATCTCCCTTAGTGTTCCGAGGTGCCATTTACTGTTATCAAAATCCAATTAAGCGTAAAATGGTAATATTGTCTCGTTCATATAAAATAAACTCGTTTTAGGTATACAGGTATACAATCGGTACAATTTCGGAATATACAAACAACACGATGTGGCTATTTAAATCATGAAATATTTGGGTATAGCTGCTGTGAAAATTGTGGTATTTAATGATAGTATGGTTAAGTCTGCTTTTAAAACCTATAAAAATAATATACGTAATATAGATAGGTCAACTGATATACGCTGTTCACAACACCAATTTACAACGATGGTCCGATAAGTAGGTACGATAAATTGATGGCTTATTTTATAATATTAAGCGCGCAGCCTGGGCAAAATAAGCGCGGTTTATGGCTAATATAGTACAGAGCGTTCGCAGCGAGGAACTTCGTTGCATTTTGCATAAAATCGATATACATGTACCATCATATAGTCGTGGCAAGCGTAACCGTACACCTCTGACTTGTTTATATCATTGAAATGGTTTACTATGGAAACTTAGTGTTCTATTTTTTTACAATTTTTTTAATATTACGGTGTTAAAATAATATATTGACGGTTGAAAGGCAAAATGATCTAAGCGACATTAAGTAAACTTTACAAAAGTGAACTCAAAATTTGAACTTTAAAATATCACACTTTATATATCTATATATATGTTTAAAGAAAAAAAAAATTAAAGTTAAAATACACACGTGTTTCGCCAACAGTTGACTTTTACAAATTTATTTTTAATCAGCTTTTGCTTCGCTTGTGTGAAAGCAGAAAATTATCCCAAGTGAACCTACTCCCGATATACAAACTTTAAACTTTTTCTTCCTTATTCACACTACATGCATACAAACTTTGTACCAGACAGAATTGTAAAAAGTAAACTAGTAAATAGACAGTATTTTTTATTGTGGATAGACTCGCATTTGACCACTATCTCACTTGATGGAAAGCGATGATGTGGCCGACGATGGAACTGTACTCTTGACCTAAATATACGCAAACTCATACTTATTTTAAAATAATTATAACAATACTAATATAGATAGAGCTGCCAAAAGTATTTTGTAAACCTACAATATATTATCCAACGAGAGTTAATGACGGTTTCGTTTAAGCACAACTGAAAAAAAAAAAAAACGTGTAAAAGGGCCGACGTGTGTTAACGCAAACGAGGCAAGTCCATCCGTACGTCAGTCGACCGAGTTTTGAATAGACTGTGCTTTCACGAATTTTAAAACCGGTAAAGCCATATTCACGCTCGTCAGTTAACCGTGACTCTTGGCAGTAAGTGCATTACTGTCTGAGCCGGCCGCCAGTGTTTATTGCCCTACCCATGTACCCAAATACCCGGTTTTCTAGATACACAAGTTCCCAGATACCCAGGTACCCAGATACCCAAGTACCGCTTTCGCGTCCATTATTTTATGCAAAATAAGCCCGAGTGGGAGAACTGTAATAATTTTGTAAACAATAGAGCTTTGTTGCTCTTCACGTTAACGTTTCGCAGTGTCGTGGTGATAACTTGCTGTGTTTACCTATGTGATGTGCTCAAAGTATTAAAATCGTTGATAATATGAACCAGTAAATTGAAGTGTTAATGACTTTTGTATAAGGACATAAGAAATTTTGAATTCACGAACAGAACAGATTAAAAATATACACAGTGCACAAAATATATCTCATTCATAGCTTTAACCCAGTAGCGAATAATAATTCATTACGGTACACAGTTCATTTGTTATCTTTCTGTTACATTTCAGAAAGTCTCTCTCAGTCTGGAGTAAATTCAGTGACAAATTATACTCAAAGGATTTAAGAAATTTTATTTATTTTATAACTTTACATAAACAGCTAACTGCAACGGTCTCTATACAAAGTTTTCAACGCAGTAATAGACCATTTCCAAGATATGTAGATGTTAGACTATATAGCTATATATTTTTAAATCTACATGTACAAATTAAAGGTCATTTCGTCTATATTTTTCTATAACATTCCTGGAAATGGTACAAACAATAACCGACATTCTATAGAAGGATGCATTTATATTATGTGATTATGTAACGCAAGTTTCGAAGTACATTGAAATATTACATAGCTATTTATTTATATTACAAAGCACGCCATATTGTCTTTATTGCAGAAGTGATGAGTTTATTTACAAAACGTACAGATTTACGTTGATAAGGAACAGGTAACATAATTATAATATCCATTTGATATTGCACATTATTTATGATATTTACATTTAATGTATAAAGCTTTTATTCAAGGAACAAATTATTCATATATTTATAGAAGCTTCATGTTTAAAATTATTTTTTTAGCATTGAATATTTTGTGAATAAAAATAAAAATTACATGATTGAATACCTAGGCCACGATATACGAGTAATCAGTCACTAATTATCACTTCATGATTATTAAACTTGATGTAGGTTATTTACTAGGGAATAAGCAATCTCTTGACTTTATCTTTCGGATAACACTATAATTCAAAACGCAAGGCAGTATAATCATAATCAGTAACATAATTACAATACATAATTAAAACTTAAACTACATTTGACAATCAAATAAAGTCTTAAAATGTAAATAAATTAGTCGATACACAGGAATAAAAAAATAGTTAAAAAACTCAGTGTGGTACCTGAAGCTTAATACCGTTTACAACGAAAATAAAATACAAAGCAAAGAATTGATTTTCTTTGTCGTTGCTACAATGTGGCGAGATGGTACTCATAGAACACTGAAGAGGACCAACTTCAAATATCTTCTCTTTATATATTTTTTACAGTGAGGAAAAATATAAAGAGCTAGAAAAAACCTTGAAAGATAAAAGAAAATACGGCAAAATGTATGTGGTCATAAGTTAATTCCGAAATAACTGCTGGTCGTTTAACTGGCGGGTGAGTAATTGTAACGAGTGTTAATGGGCGATAGTATCTTAATGCGCAAGTACGTGACACGGCACGGACGATATAGCGTGTTACCCGTGTGGTACCCACTTGCATCATGAAAACGTGTGGAGCTGAACTAAGTGTTTAAGCCGTATAGTACTACACCTACACATTGAAATGGATTACAGTTTGAGAACGCTTGTTATCGATTTTGAAAACAATGCAAACTTATTTATTGTTGTATATATATATAATATTATATATATATATTAGATCCATGAAGGTTGTTCAAATTATAATCCACGTATATCAAAATAAGGGAGAGGGTTTAATGGGACAATCGTTCGGATATTTTTATTCATATTTTATAGTAATCAAGCAAACTTCCATTTAACGAGATCCTTAAAAACTAAACACAATAATATTGATTAGATATGGCACATTTACCGTACGATCCTATCAGTCTTTCAATTATATCGAAAAATATTTACAATTTCTATCAAATAGATGTACTACATTTCCATAAAAATATTCTTACAGCGAAAATAAATGATAATGTCAAACAAATTGGTATTTTCGATCTGGTTAACAGTTTTTAAATAATGTTTTATGATTTAATTACGATGAAACTATTTGATAAAGTTACGACTGATGCAGCACCTATACTATTGTTTATCACTGCTATTTTATCGTATATCGTTTAGCACAAATGTCTTATTGGCACTATGATATGATGTGGACATCCATGCTAGCCGTATGTCAGCTGCTAATGATCAACCCTCCGATGATGATGAATAAAACTCCTCGGCTGATGGTGGACCGGGAAGACTGGGTCGACTCGTAATCTAAACAGCGGGATTCAAGGAATTATTAAATCTAATTTGGTATTGTAACCAAAACAGGAAATGTACAGGACGCTAAAATTAGTATTATAATGGTATTAATTGCATATTGAAGTTATTTCCAGTCAGCATACTAAATGAGCTTTCTTTAGTGAAATATTTTATCAATTTGCATCTTTCTATCATGCCAATTACCCCTCGTAGGCAACTTTATCGAGATAGAGCGGTGCTACTGGAACACTAAAAGGCTTTTAAACTACTAAATAATGTAAGTAGGTAGGTATTACACTCACCGACATCTTTCCACTCTTCCACCTCGTAGTCTCCTATGACTCTGTTCTCGGCGGAGCTGTCCCGCCATCGGTTTTTATGTTTACCTGACAGAAACAAGGTACATGTGATAGAAATGTCCCATGAGCAAAAAAACCATGCGGAAAATGATTGCCTCGTAAAATTTTCTTACATGCTGCTAAGGGGCTATGAAAGTAGGCTTTCAAGTGTGAACGAAACATACGACGCCGTAAAGAGTATAAAAGAAAACCCAAATCTATAACAATAAGAAGGTATATTGGAAGTCAAAGCTCAAACAAAATCGCTTTTCCCACAATAATATTACTAACGACCCAATTGTACGGAAGCATTGGGCTGTGGCGCAGAACCGATAAATACAAATTCGCCATCGACCCTTCCGTGTGGTATTCGTGAGTCTGCGATGAATGTATAACCGTGGCACGCCGTGGCTTGCACTCAACTTTTCGCTATTGACGACCCTTATCGGGTTCCAGGTGCCAAAACTGATAATTTCAGTTTCCGGTTGAACAAAAAAACACAGTTGCGCTCATGAATTTTTTAAACCCAACTTATTGATTTATTCTGAATTTTGGAACGGTTTTATTTGAAACGTTGATTTATTTTTGTACAGACTATTATAATGAAGTATCATAAAATTGACTATGAATAACATCAGAGGAAAATGAGAAAGCTAAAGAAATTACCTTTTTTCCTCTGCGGATATGTGGGGACGTTGTTATCCGTGGTACTCGTAGTTGAAGGGGCGGGGATTTCTGTAAAAATTTCCTTAATTAGAGGCATGAATAGGCTAATTAAAATTATGTTAAAATAAATGCAGGAATGGAGGAGGAAATATACAAATGGTTCAAAAAATAGTAACATGTGTATTTTAGAAAAGATAGTGTGACTAGGAATAATGTGGTGTACCGTCAAGTCGGATAAGCCCATCCGTCTCTCCGAGGGAGTTCTTCGCGACGCAGCGGTAAGATGAAAAATCTCGAGACGACACTCTTCGTATAGTCAATTTCATTTTCCGACTGTAACTGTCGTCGCTCAGTGAAGTGATGTATTTATTTCCTGCAGATAAACGGAATCATTAGTAATTCGATTAATTCGCTCATTCCGGAAAGCCGTCAGGCTAACTTATCAATTACGCAGCGAATCAATTACGTCTTAGTAAATTCATATTTTAATCTTGTTTCGGTGTTAGATTAATTTACTTTATGTTTGTGAATTGTGCTATTTTAGCGGCTGGAAATTTTCCTGGGGTAAAAGTTTCCAGACAACTTTTGTTATTTGAGTTTTGGAAGCCAGGGAGTAAAAAACTTGTCGTTTTAGCACAAAGATTTATTTGTAACGATAGCAAGTCTTTGTAACTAGTTGTTTTTTAAGATCAAAAGTGTACAACTGAAAATAAATCGATTCATTACATATTTTAATAGAAAGAAAATAATATATTATAATATTTAGCGCTGGCTGCTCTATGATGTAACCGGTGGTATTATTGTACCATCGTAAGTTAGCTTCTAATTTCATTACCCTGGCAGTCTGGTGTTAGGAACCGTATTCAGGTTTCAAGGACGCCAGGGACTTAATTAACCGTCACGGTTAGTTTGCCAGCATACATGGCGGCCATTTTTCAACGCCAGACTTTATTGTCCTCGTAACCGATAGAACGGAAAGTTTTATTTTATGTCATGTATAATCTGTCGTATATAAAATTCTTCAATTTTTGATTAGTCATCATTAGTTGGTATTATATGTATATATACATATATATTTATTCACTCCACATTTTTGAAGCATTCTGTTTCAACACAGCGCTCAAAAATAAAGTGCGCTGTAATGCATACATACTGTAAACAATTATAAAGTACAATGCCGTCTGAACATAGTCTTTTAAAACGCAAGTCGTTTCTATTTGTCCATGAGACACTTGTGAACACTAGCAATTTTGTTTTGTTAGAATGTTGTTTCTGTCAGTGTTGTATATAAGTATGTACTATTATAAATTTCTTATAATATTTATGTTGCGTATGTATGAATTATCCTAAAAATATTTCGAGCTTTGTATTTCTTTTTGTTTTGTTTTTTTTTTTATACATTGACATCACATTACACATTGTGTCTACATTCCTTTTTACGATTTCTTTCGCAGGTATTTCTGAAGTGATTTCTTTGGAAATAAGCATCACCTTTGTATCATTCTTTTTGTTTTTTTCTTATTGTATTTATTTCATATGATTGTGTTTATGTCATTTCAGATTTTTTTCAAAGTTCCTAATCTAAATATAGACTGGATATTTTTGTGATCCAACTCTCCTGTCACAGGTCTGCTAATAGTAATTCTTTTAAAACCAAGCACCACTTTTGTGTTCTATCTGTATTTATTATTTCTGCTTTAAATGTTTTTGTATATGAATGAATTAATAAATCTTGCCTGGTTAAGTTTGAGTATGAGAGTTGCCATGGTCGCTTACCTGATATAATCATATCGCCACGGTCAGTGGTCCAGTAGTTAATGGAGGAGGGGTAGGCTTCCGTGTGACACTCCAGCGTCACATCCTGCCCTATGTAGGCAGCTTCCAGCTGGTTTGGAATCGACAGCATCGGAGGAACTGTATTGTGGAGTAAGAATTATATAAGGCTAAATGAAATTAGTAAATATAAAATTGCGCTGCCGTAATGTTGGAATAATGCCACCCTTATACACGCCAATTAGAAAATAAAGATCCAGTCAGAATATTTAAGCTTTGAAACTTTACTTAAATGGATTCATAGTGTTTTTTTTTAAGTAATTGCTTGTCCTAGAAGTAAGCAAACAATATGGGTACCTATGCTACAAAGGTACAAAGACGTTGGCATGCATACCAGTATATTGATTATAATATTATTTTTACAATAATCCTGTATGTAATGCTGTTGGTGTGTAAGTTACGTTAGTGACCTAATCATGACTTACCAAAAATTTTATTAATAAATTAAAACTATTAATAAAAAATATTATTATAAATATAGCGGCCAATATCGATTCAGTACCCAATTCTGAGTACATACAACTGTGTGGTTGATTTTATTCAATGTTGTATAGTAACGATAAAAAGAAAAAAAAAGACTTAGTTCCAAGTAACTGATGGGGTAGTTGACCTTATAAAAGTAGTAAATCCATTGAAATATTTATTTTCAGCGTCTAGATATCGATACCTGTTGAGGGTTTCCAGGTAATTTGACTTTGAACCTACTGTACAATGCTCGTAAGTTTTGTTAGACGAATAATATATATGGAAAATATATGAAAGACCTATTTTTTTTTATTTTTAGGTATTATTGGTAGGTAGGGTCTCGTTTGACCACGATATCACCTGAAGGTAAGCAATGATGTGGTATTATTTGTTCTTCTAAAATTATCTGAATGTAAATAAATCAGTCCATAGCCTAGTACAGTACTGATGAAGATCGTGAGTAATGCTGTATTAAAATTTAAAACCGCAAGGTAAAGAAAATTGTTCTCAATGAAATTTTTTATAACAATATTTTATCGCGCAGTATAGAACTGAGCGTCTAGTAAGAGTTTGTTTTACGTTAAGGATCGACAGATTTATGACGCTCGGCACTCTGATTGGCTCACTTCAAGCTCTAAACCAATCTGAGAATCAAATGCGGTAAGCGTTTCGATCGCTTTAAAGTAAAAACTACTCGAACTCGGCGCACAGATCAAGACCATTCCAAGGAGTATTTTCTAGGTCACAGTACCATAAAACAGAGACTTTCTGAAGATTACTCCTTAGTAGCGGCTAGGTTAATAAGTAAAAAAATGGTTACATAATAAACATGTTTATATAATAAACATTTTTTACCATGTTCCATGTATAACATTATCAACATATGATTTTTCGTATGACTAATACTTATGCCAACAAAAAAAAACTCAACATGATATTTTTTTTTTTCGCTGATTTCCCTGGGCTGCTAAAATTACGTCAGTTCCTTCTCTTCTCTTGTAGTCTATTGAATTTAAGTAATATAACTTGTCTCATTTGCTCGTCTTTTAATAAGTAGGTTTACATTGATAAACAAATCATAATCTATTATTTTGCACATTACCGGTTGAACAGCAGATATATAGGGTGACTGGTAATTAGTGACCGATACATAACTAAGTTATCAGCTGTTCGCGAAAATTCACGCGCGATCGCTTTCGACCTCTCAGCTGTTAGCCGCGTAATGCCGTTGGCTCATGTACCTTACCTGCAATAGTGATAGTGCACCTGCGCCATTTGCAAACCTATAGGTGTATGTAATGAATGTCTACATGTTCCGGTTAAATAAAATAAAAAAACATTATATTTCCAATTTAACAAATTAACTTACAATTATGTTGTTTCTTACCTAAACTTAATTAACAAAGGAATAAAAAAATTGAGAAACTAATATCGATTTCACTTATAAAAAATCATATTATAAGTAGGTACATAGGCAGTAGTATTTTAGTGTACTGGAACCCCCCTCAGGTAAAGGACTCCTCCAAAGCTTTCCATTTCTCTCTGTTTTGGGCTATTTGTTGCCACCCCCGATTTAATAATATAGGTTAAATAATGAGTATAGAAAAAAATCTTTTCGGAAAGTTGTCTGTAATTATGACTACAATCACGTGTATAATTATCGGTCACTAATTACCAGTCACCCTATACATTACCTAGGTAGAGTATGTAATGGACAATAAGAGTGATAATCCTTACTAATATTATAAAAGCGAAAGTGAGTTTATTTGTTTGTTACGTCTTTCCGTCTAAATGGCAAAACCGATTTTAATGAATTTTGGTACAGTGACAGTTGGGACCCTGGAGACGGACACAGGCTTATTATTATTTTTTATAGTGAGAAAAGGGGGAGAAAGAGTAAAAGTATATTAGTATCTATATCTCTATTAATAAACGCGGTCAAAGTCGCGGGTAAAACTAACTAATCTATACTAATATTATAAAGAGGTAAAATTTGTAAGTTTGTAAGTTTGTAAGTTTGTATGTAGGGGGTAATCTCTGGAACTAATAATCCAATTCTAAAAATTTTTTTACTGGCAGAAAGCTACATTATTCCTGAGTGCTATAGGCTATAAATTGTTTCTATAGCATGTATATTAACCGAGCTATCACAACTTTTGTCTAGCAAGTCGGAAAAAAATACCTCATAAAATAGAATTATTTGCGTGCGCTGCCTAAACAGTTGCTTAAAATTAAAAACAATGTATGGCTACCTGGTTCGTCTTAATTATTTCTACAAAAAAGTCCGCGGTACCATATCTCTATCTTTTATATTTCATCTTTTATACTTCTTTTATTGCATTAAAAATATATTTTTTCGGCATACTTACGTTTGGTTGATTATTTGAGCAACAAAATATTAATTCTTATGACAATAAATTATTTCAGTATCACAAGAACATTATACAGATAAGATGTGCCATTTACAGCATAGCAATTGGTCATACAGTTTCGAAGATAATATAAAATTACTAAAACGCAAAATGCCCCTAGCGTAACTTTCATTGTGCAGACGTTTTACCTATTTTTTTTTTTATGGTGGGCAAAAATCATCTTATGACAACCCCCGCCCTTGGGTGGAGCGAGAGATAGTGTCAGACTCTTACTGACTAAAAACCCACCCCGTTCCTTCTAGCCTTCAAACCAGGGCACGAGTTCCCTTTCGGATAACCCTGGACCCGGTAGGCTTCGACCCAGCTGGGCCTCTGCTGTTGCTGACAACTTCTTGAGGCGCGCGGGAACAGTGCGCGCCGTCGACGTCTTGGGCTCGGTCCATTACCGGACGATCGGACAACAAGCTACCCATGGCTCGCCGTCCGCGAGCCCGCGTCTACGGTGGCCGGAAATCGGGACCGGAATCCCGGCGGCGGCGGCGGGGGCGCCGTTGCCTGATGCGGTCTGCCTCCGCCTTTGCTAGCATTACTGCTTCGCAGAAGGAGGCGACCACGTGCCATTCCTACTCGCTAAGGACCATGGCCTCAACCAGAGCCCGCCGCGAGAGGTGTCCGCCGCCGATCGCCCCCACGAGGGCACGGCGATGCTCTGCCCAGGCAGGGCACACCTCGACTGTGTGCTCCACCGTGTCCTCCGGGCGTTCCGCACAGTGGCGACACTCGGGCGTCTCTTCCGCTTTAATTCGGTGCAGGAACCTCCCGAACTTGCCATGTTCGGTGAGGACCTGTGTCATGCGGAAGGTAAGGACGCCGTGAGGTCTTTCCAGCCACGCCTCAAAGAGGGGACTTACCGCCATAATTGTGGCGTGCCCAACGTTTCACCTATTTGCCCATAGATGGCGTTCTGCAATTACGTAATTTTTCTGAATCGCGGTGTTAAGACTTTCTGTGGATTGATGACCCTCTCGAATTATTATGCCCACGTTGTCGTTAGTTGGAGTTCTTCTGTCAGTTGCTTATTGGTTTCGGTTGTTTCGTTCGTATGGTTGTTGATGTTGATAGATACCTCATAATCGAAAATATCGTAATTTCGTTGTACGTTTTTGTATGTTCGTAGTTTCGTACTTCGTTCTATCGTAATAATCGATACGAGTTATTCGATATTACGATTGTTTTGTTTTGTAAAGGCGGACGGTGTTCGAGTCGCTCTCCTTTTGTTCATAATTGTTTTCAAGTCTGTGCGTAGTTTGTTGAGAGCATGTCTAAAAGGAAATCTCAACTGTCCCGGCAGACATCACAGACAAGAGCCGCTCGAGTACGCCGTACGGAAGAATCTGCCCCTGAAAATGAGCAGCGCCTCTCGAGAAATAGAGAATATATTTCGCAAGCACGCGCTAGAGAATCTAGCTCCGAGCGCTCACAGCGCCTCGCTAGCCAAAATGTGAGGACATCGCGGGCCCGTGCTCGAGGAACTAGCGCTGAAGGTGCGCACCGTCTATCTGAGTTAAGGCAGCATGTCTCTGAGACAAGGGATAGGGAGACTAGCGCTAAACGCTCGCGGCGGCTTGGTAGGCAAAATGTCATAACATCGCAGGCCCGTGCTCGGGAATCTAGCGCTGAACGTGCGCAGCGTCCATCTCATTTAAGGCAGCATGTCTCTGAGATAAGGGATAGGGAGACTAGCGCTGAGCGCTCGCAGCGGCTCGCTAGGCAAAATGCCATAACATCACAGGCCCGTGCTCAGGAATCTAGCGCTGAACGTGCGCATCGTCTAATCGAGTGTAATCTTATTCTAAAACAAGAAATTTTCCGCGGACGAAGTCGCGGGCAGAAGCTAGTATTTTATACATTGCCTGGACGCCCTAGGCAATGTATGGAATACATGAATTATACAAATTGCCAGTAACAAACATACACAAATCGCAAGTTAATCAAAAGCTTGTAAAAGAGCTTACGAACATAAGCAGGTAAGTATTAATGTATTATTGAAACACGTTTCACATCCAGATCTTAACCTTTCGAATTTATCGGCCGTGAAAATATAAAATTACCTAAACCGAATCACACCAACCTTCTTATCCAATACCGTTTGTGAGGGAACCTACTCAATAATAAAAATGCGATTGAAAATTGAAGGACTCAATGGATTTTGAAGCAGTTTTTAGAATATTTAGAACGTTCTTTAAGAAAGATGTTGTGTATAAATTATTTAGTAAATGACAAAAGGGATTGGTTCTCTATAGGCTAACGTAAAATGGTGCGCGCCGGGTCCTTGGTAATATTTAATTTGCATCTTCAAGTTATGTTGAAAATGTTTACGACATTTTTATGACGAAAATGACAAAAAATTGTAAGCATACGCGGGCTTTATCGGCTTATGTACAAGTATGTGTCTATATAAGTTGTAATATGCATCTGAGCATCTATATAATATGGATCTAAGGTCCGTAACACCTAACTAAAGAGTGTAACATTTACTTATTATTTACTCATTTAAACGTATGAAATGGATGTAGGTAGCCTGATATATTACTTAGGCTTTGTTTCATCGTAATAGGTTGACTATATCGAAAGATGACTACATCCATTGATTGTTAAGTGGCACAATGTTCGCTGGGTCAGCTAGTAAAATATATAATTCTATCCACTTAAAAGTGACACATAAAATCGATATGATGATATGCTGTCTACATAAAACCCTGCTTTTCTCTGGAGTCGCTTATAAAAAAACATTTTTTGATATTTTTCTGTTCACTGATTTAATGACAAAATCCTAATGTTATTCTATGATTATATTCAAATCTAGATCTTGTAATTGTAGTTACCATGAGGACAAAAAATTAAAGAATTGGAGATGGAGAATGTTTTTGATAAAAGCTCAAAAATCTTCCTTTTCATTTGCAATACTGTAGCGAATGTAAAATATGAATACATTTTCAGTTTCCTTTTTTAAAAGATTCAATAGTTCATCGAATGATCGTGAGGCTTTTCGTGTCATACCAGTCCGTAGCACTGATAGCGTAGGCGCTACGACACGCGCTACGCCGTAGGAGTAACTCGTAGCATCCAACTCGTTTAGAAAGTTAGTGTTTTTATTAAATTTATTCTCTTGTAAGTGATCGTATTAGGGAGTAATTGGAGATTAAAGTCTCTTTTGTAAATGCGGAAAGATTTATTAAAATAAGTAATGGCTGTAAAAAATCTTTTGATGAAATTGTCCTATTTTATACTTTTGCTTAACAGATTTTAAAATGTATGCTTCTTGAGTGGTAAATACAAACCTAATTTGCCAAAATTACTATTGAATTTAGGTACTTCATTAGTGAATTCTAACAATAGCGGAAACTACGTACCACGCACGCACAGGTACGTAGTTAACGCACGCACAGCTAAGAATGAAAAATGTTCCTATTCACAAAAACTTTGTCTTTATACTTGTTACATAAATAGCACGACTTGTACATAATACATATCACGAAGAAATGGTGGCCTACACGAGTCACACAGCTAGGTAGATCTTACGTCCTTGGTGCATGTATTATATTATCTGCGAAAAGTTATGAATGAATAAAAGCAGGCAGCGACGCACATAAAGAATAACATTGTCATAAAGATTTGTCTCCGCTACTACCTAATATAATGAAAACTGACAGTGAATTCATAAGGAAGTCTCGTTGGTTAATCGAGTGAAAGTTACGTGAGCGTTTCACGTCTCTAAGAAATGGAGAGGACTGCGAACGCGCTGAGATACGGAATGTGAATTAGGGAAAAGAAAAGCGTTTCATTGGGTTCGGTGGCGAGGGCGACGGGAGGCCAGATAGTATCGCCATTATCGCGTCCGTACCGTATTCACGTCAGCATAATGCTCTAATTGGGCGCAATTACCGCCGATCCGACGGAAGGCGCCGCCGTCAGGTAGAGGCGCTCGTGTCCTCGTAAATACTCGTTAACGACACCCACCCCGAAGAAAAATAATATTTCTCGACGCCGAGTCCGACTAAGAAAACGACAGCCACGAAATGCTCACGTACTTACGAACGGAAGAATTTGACGCTGAGGTAACGGCCGGGACAAATGAGCGAACATATTCCGCTGTCGGGATGATGATATCATAATAATAATATTCCAGTCTATCACACGTCTAGTCCCAAACTAAGCAGAGCTTGTGTTATGAGTACTAAACAACTGATATATATATACTCATGTTTTGTTGAATTGATCATTTAATTTTTAATGTTCGTCGTTTTTTTTTTAAACAATATTAATAATAATATTTCACAACTATTACACAACGCCATCTAGTCCTAAACTAAGCAGAGCTTATGCTATGAGTCCTATACAACTGATAAACGTACTTATATATTTCTAAATACATACGCATTATGGATAATTTACAACCAGACGCAGAACAAATGATTGAGCTCATCACAAATCGCCAAGGCGTCGACGGCGCGCACTGTTCCCGCGCGCCTCAAGGAGTTGTCAGCAACAGGAGGGGCCCATCTGGGTCGAAGCCTACCGGGGTCGGGGTTATTCGAAAGGAAACTAGAGCCTCGGTATGACGGCAAGAAGGAACGGCGCGGGGTTTTTAGTCAGTAAGACTCTGACACTGTCTCCCGCTCCACCCAAGAGCGGGTTTCGTCAATGATGATTTTCCCCGTCGACAGAAAAAAAAAGCTCATCACAAATCAATTGTCTTGGATGTAAATCGAACCCACGATCTCCGGCATAGCAGTCAGGACCACTTACCACGTCTAACAGGCCCAGTCAATATTCGAATGTTATCGGGTTTATGTATTAATTCGGACCAAATATAGCCTCAAATTACTAATAGAAACTGCGTGTAATCGAACGGGTCGATTTACATGCATGTTTACCTATTCGTTTTATTTTGGCGCAACCGTTTTATTTTTAGGTCGCTTAATTGCAAATTGAAGCAAAAATATTTGTTGCATTTTTTAATAATATATTTCCATCCCCAATAACATAAAGCTTTTATATAATAAAATTAACATAGTTTCATCACGGATTTGATGGTAGATATCAGAGTTTGAGAAGCGACTAGCTACAACTTTTTTATTTTTCGATGTATGTGTGTCCTTGTGACCAGGTCAAAAAAAGGTTTTAAAATTTTATGATCGTTCGTAAAATGTACAAAAAGTTTAAAAGACCTACTCAATGATATTCCATTTGATGTAGGCGGCATTTAACTTTATATCTCATTTACAAAATAATGTCTGGTTCCCGCCATACTAAACTATAAATACTATGTATCATGTATTTAGTCACATCTACAAGATTAACCCTTCAGATACCGTCAATTAGAAACACAATAGTAAGACAATAGATGCGCGGCCACCGGTGGTCGCTTGGGGATTCATGAATTAAGGTATTCGAAAGGCGATTGAAAATTCATCATAAGTTTATACCTTGCAACTATTTTATAATGATGAATACAAACATTACTAAATAAGTCCGTAGCAAAATGAGCACTATAAATCACCCATAGAAAATTAGTAATTTTCGTATGGACAATCTCTGCGCTTATACGTGCCTTTCCAAAATGTGAAATTCTTCTATTAGTAGGTATATAAATCTGCTCTGATATTAACAGATCAGTATTATATAAAGTTTGAAGTCCACGACTCAGTCCAATTAAGTAATAACAATATTACGACTTTCATCTCAAATCAAAAATTCGGATACATTTTATTCAATTTGATATAATTGGGTAAAGAGAGGGATCCTGGCAACGAGGAATGAGTGTTAAAAATAACGGTTAAATAAACAATAGCAATAAGCAATTTTGAGCATAAATCAGATGTGATGAACCGGCTACGAATGGCTGAGTGAACATATGAACGCGATGATTTGGGAATACGTCGGGTAGCCGTTAATTGTCACGCAGCGCAAGCTACGGGCATATTGTGGTTACAGCCGCTGCCAAAAATAAGTCACAAATGACAATCAATGGCGTGCTCTTATTGGTGGATTGCTTTAAAAGCATTGGTTATAAATAAAAGCTTACTAGTACTTCTAGAATAACTCGCTTTCGTAAATGACGGTTCACGAATTCTACAACATATTCTTAACATACAAGGATCATCAAATAATTTTTTCACAAAAAAAAAAATTGTTGAAAACAAAATTTTGTAGAAAGTTGTTTAGTTTCGTCTACTGAGCAAGCCCTTAAAGTTTGCGGAGGCCTGTCCCTTACAACCTGTTTAAAACCGTCTCCTTTTATGAATGTAAAAAATAGAAAACTACGGATTTTCATGTAGTTTTCACCAATAGATAGACTGATTATTGAGTAAGGTCATAGGCTTATGGGGTGGTAGGCTTATGCATCGTACATCCATGTACTAGAAAAAAACCAAGAATTTAAATAATTCTATAACTTGTGCAAAGTTACGGCGGCGGTGTATCGATAGTTATAAATATAATACACACCAAAAGACTGGACAATACACCCTTCATTTAAACCGTGATCGAAAAAGAATACCTATTTTATTTGATTAATGGTATAGAAACACCCACTCACTCACTCCCATATTTGTGAAGCTAAAACATTGAATGGCTTTGACTGAACTAATTCATAGAATACCAGCAAATGCCGACTATACGCTGCTAATAATATTATTAGTAAGTGTTGTTATAGCACTTCTTGGGTTATGAACTGCGAGGAATAAAGTTTGCTAAACTTGTCTTACAGCATCGAAGACAGCCCCATACTGTGCAGTTGTCCCGGCCAACACCGGACTGAATTAATGTATTTCTTACTGGACAAATCTCAGTTGAAATTATTTAAATTAAATAAGCAGCTGCTAAGGATATTAATTTTGTTAGTCCACAAAGTTATTATTTTTCTTAAGTCTTTTTAGTCTTTACATCTCAAAGTTTAAACGCCTTTAGCAGCATAATTTATAATTAATTAGCCATCTAACTAACTAATTGTATAAATTTCGTGTACAGTGTCAAGTTTAAAGTAACTTTCATTTATAAATTTTTGGTACCGTATATTTATGTTGAATAGTTGATAATATTTGCGATTAAAGTTGCACACAAACACTGCATAAAAGCTTCGCAAGTCTTGAAAGTAGACTTTCTTGTGTATTTTATTACTATATTCAAACCCGACAGAATAAAAGTTTTCTGTTAAGTGAAGAAACTGCGAGGGAGAGGTACCGAAGTAGAGAAAATTCTCTGTACATAAATTTTAAGTACAGGTGAGTTCTGTATATATATTTCTATCTTGATGTGTTAATGAAAGCCGCTGTTCGTTTCATCCAGGGTTTTATAGTCAACAAAGGAATACCGTGTAGGAGCGTGCCAATTTAAGATGTATTTTGCGTTTTAGTTTGCTAAGTTAATTCGTACCGTGTGGAGTATTTTAACGGTATTTTTTATTTCAATATTTTACGGTAACCGCAATATGCACTTTAAAGTGCATTGACAGCACAGCGATACTCTTAATATAATGTTAGGCTTCTTTAACAAGTACAAACTCAACATTATTTTAGGGTTAATTTTTCCAACTAAATAGTTTAGGAGGCCTTCGAAGTCTCACGGTCGACAGTCGAGAGGTCCCCATTGGCTCACTTTAGAAAAGGCCTCTGCATTTTAATGAACTAAATGGTTTATCCCACAATCTAAAGATTTTTGTTTTTGGAATTGTGAAAACTGTCGAAAGTTCTAAATTATTAACTTTAGAATTTGGACAGCTTCTCCATGCAAAAACTGTCATTGGAAAATTTTCACGGAATAAATAAAATACGTATTAAAAACTAGTTAGGTATCGAATGCTCTTATTCCTGTTTGATAGTTCTATCTCACGAAAGCCAGTTGGTCTTGGACTCTTGGTAGAGTGCATAGGTTCGGGTAAACATTTTTTTTTTGAGTGCATGCTTACGCACAAAAGGCACCTACCAGACTTTTTTACATATATAACGTATATTTTAAAACAACAATCATAGCGCAGTATTATAGTTAAAAAATATTATCTCTCAACTCGAGTTATGTTGAGCTCTTTAATAGTCCTAAGTTGAGTTATACGAATATATTTCTCAGTATTGCAGCTTCCACTGACTGGACTCAAATCTGTGTGGTTTTTTCTTCAAAAAACCATCTCAGACACTAATCTACATGGTTCTCATATATGACCATTACTTATTTGCTGTATGGACTTTAAAAGAGACTTTAACCCGTGAGTTTGTATTAGTGTTTCTTCTCAGGGTAATAAGCTAGAAAACACCGACCTCATCTAGTTTAAACTGACGAAAAAATTTACGTGTAAAAGTATTTGTGAAGAGCCCATTTGCAAAATAAATATAATTATAATTTATGATATAACTTACATTGCACCATAAGCACGACTCGCTTGCTGATTGACGGCGGGACTCCGTTGGAGGCGATGCACAAGTATGCCCCCATGTGAAGCCGGGAAACTTTGGATATAGTCAAGTTTTCACCGTCCACTACGTTCACTGCAACCAAAAAAACATTCATGAATAGGTAATAAACCTGAAAAACGACGATGATTTATAAAAATCTAGCTTTTGCTTGCAGCATTACCCGCGTACGTAATATATAGCATAATGTCATTCAGGACTAAAGCAGCTTTCTGTCGGTGAAAAAATTTTAGCGATTGGACCAGTACTCCCAGCCTACAAACAAAAAAAAAAAAAACAAACTTAACCTCTTTATAATATTATAAGTGTAAATGTAGATAACCGATTCAAAACCCCTCAGGCTTTGGACAAAGCGACATTTTAAATCACAGTATTTATTGTTTTTTTGAGCCGGAAATTATTTACTTATTCAAACTTGACCTATAGTAAACAAATCATTTTCTGCCTGGCAACTTTTGGGTTAAAAAGACTGCATAATCACATAGTGACATAGCGCAATTACAAACACACACAATATTTTGACATTATCAATGATCTCCTCACGCTCTGGGTGGAGAGTATTAGACTACTGGCTAAAACCCACCTAAGTTCCCTCAATTGCTCTTTCAAAAAATCCCGTAATATCAGAGGGAAACAACTTATTGTTAAAATTGTTTAAGACTCATTGATCGTACTTAAAAGCTTATTATACAGGGTTATTTGTAAAATACTGGCAACCTCTCAGGACTAAGTTACTAACATCATAAACAACTACTATTGTTTTATGACTTTTAAAAATTTATCATATTTTAGTTCATCAAATTTTCATACTAAAATAAAAATATTTAAATTGAACGTTCTAAGTATTATGAAATCTATGCGAAACAAGCGGTAGTAGAATAACGGAGGGGAACGGAGATTAGGCGGCGGGGATGCTCGATACGCTTGCGTTGCGTCATAGAGACGTAAGTAGGAATAGCAAAATACAGAGTGGAATTGTGTTAGATAGAACAACGAAATCTTGAAGGTTGTTATTTATGATGTTAGTAATACAGTCTTGTAAGGTTGTTAGTATATTACAAATAACCCTGTATAGTCATTGTATAGGCATACATTTAGATCATGTTCTGGAATAACACATACATAGGAGGATACTTTTTATCCCGGGAATATGTATGTTTCTTTGGAATATTTTGCTCTAACACGCGGGTGAAGCCACTGGTATCAGCTAGTAGCAGATAGAGTCTAGCTCACTACTTCTATGAAATATCAGACCTAATTCAATATGTTGTAAAATATGTAAAGCTTAAATGTATTAATCATTAACTTGTATGTGAACATCCTTTGTTGGAAGTCCTTAATAAATAAATTAAATATGAAAAGTGATCAATTAAGAAGTGGTTGTTACTACGTCCTAAAAACAATTCATAAAACATAAGGTACTCGTGTCCTTATAAAACTACGTTTAATTTAGGTCAAAATGATGTAAAAATATAAAGCCTTACAATATGGCTTTTTGGTTATAAGTGAATTATGGCGGGCTTTCGTAATTATTCGCGTTCGATAGTCCATTGTTAATTCAATTGCGAGAATATTTCTGTTATGCGCTGGTTGCGGGTATAATTTAATAGTATTGTATGGAACATTCTGTGCCATGTTGCACCCTTTTGCAAGAATCTGGTTACGATGGAAAATACCTGTTATAAGATCTTTGACTCTAAATGTTTTTCTCCGAAAAGTGTAATACACTGCTTATCAAAGCATAAAGTTCCATTTTATCCAAAAAAAAAATTTCAGAACAGATAAATAACTATTTTACATAGCTGAAATTCTAATCCGAGTTTTATTAGAATTTCAATGAAATTCAGCACACGGTTAGACCAAGTTTTGGTATCCAATAAAAGTATCCTATTGATACTTTTATTCTAGGAGTATTTATCCTAGGGATAATTTTCTACTATCATGCAGGCTCAACCGCTGGCAGTTTCTAGCAAACTGTATTTTGTTTCATGAAATTAATTTTCCACGAATGTTTTAAAACCATAATAAATAAAAGAGGAATAAAAAGATGAATTCCAACGCAATTTAAACACATTTATTTTGTTAAAATATTTTGAAGAGAATTCGTTTGCGATGTACATCGTTTGTTTGGCCGATATACGCAAGTGGGATCCCAGTGGGTCCATTCCACTCCATTTCTCGCTTCAGAGATTTCTTTCTTTCATCTGCTTTGTTTCGCCGAGAGGGCGTCAACATAATGAGCGTCCGGAACTAATGTTTTGACCGGATATTTATAAGAGTACCAAAATCTTTTGTTAACAGTGTTGGCTGTTCTTTCTGTTTCCATTTAAGAGTACATAATAGACTTTTAACCTTAAAAAAACTAAGTATTTCTATAATTTCCTACATAGCTTGTGTGTATTTTGGTTGAGTTTTTATTACGTTTTCAGGCAATCAAATCTGCCAAAAAGTATTCGTTTTTTAGCCTGTTAGCATGAGCTTTTTTCCATTATCATGACAACAGAGTTGCGGGTGAAATGGAGTACCTACTCGTACTTCAAAAAGATTCAGAATGTGTGAGAACCTCGGAGGTTAGTTCAAAATCGTTGTTTTGAAATTCTGCATCACATTTTTACTAAATTTTACTTTATTTAATTAGACATTAATTTACAATAGAATATAACTACAATATACCTACTGCTAAATAGTTAAATTAATAAATACCCTGATAGATAAAACACTAAAACTAATTATATGTGCAAAGCGAAGGTATAAAAATTATATTCATTCGGCTACCACAAGCTGTTTGCTATCTCGAGCAAATCGATGACCGTAGCGGTCATTGATTTCGTTTCGTTTTGACCCTATATGGCTCTAACATATAACTCCGGATAAGCTTGTTATATTTGCATCGTTTGAGATTTTCTGCACCTGCTGCAGCACCGTCTGCCCTGTAACGTGCGTCACACAGTGTTGTGTGTGTCGACACAGGTTTAAAGCTAGAACTTCATTTGACGCGCCCGATTTGTACATAGAATGACGTAACGTGGCGTCGTGTGACGTGGATTTAATGTAGCTCAACAAATTTAGTTTACATATAAAATGTATAGAGACCGACGCGCAGTGTAGTTCTATTTTCGTCATACACCAAAAGCCTAAGCCATTTTTGATGCATTATGACGGTAAGGACCAGATACCCGACTCCCATCCACCCACATACCGTAGGCGGATACGCTCAGCAGTATTGGTGGACGTATTAATTATTCCGTACAGACCTTCAGCGTTTTATCCCTACTGTCTCTGGGAAGAAGGGTTCTTGGGCAATGCCTTGTCTGGGCAAGATCCTATCGAGGCGTTCACGGCATCAGTCTAGCACGGCAGTTTGCAGTTACCAGTGTTGGGGTTAAATTATTGTGGTTAACTGTTAAGTACCGTGGATCGAAGACTGAAACACCGGTAGGCTTACACTAGAAATTTTGCAGATGCCGAGCCAAACTGAATGACTATAGCGTGGTTTGCAGCTACTTCTGGTCCTCCATGGTCATATTTAAGATAAACGTAAGTAAGAGTATAACGAATAGAATGATAAATTTTGAACAAGAGATGTGTGATTGTTGCCTTAAAGGAAGAGAATAGAGCAAATAAAAAGTACGTTTTTTATGCAAATCAGCAATGTCTAATAAGGACGAAAGCCATATGTATTATAAGTTAATTAAGAAAAGTATGATGTATTAAATGTTTTACCAGATTCGCCGTTACAATTGAACTCTTGTCCATCTTCTCTTCTCCACATGACATAGGGTTCAGGGTAACCAGTGGCGCGGCAGACCATCGTCACGTTGGTACCCTCGCGAACCACCATGTCCGTTGATGTCATGTTATCTATTATCACTGGTGGCACTGGTGACAAAAGAATATCAATTAATATCACCAAGAAATGGTCTATACTCAAACCGTGTTAAGATTAGACATTAAAAGAAACCTTTTTTAATGTCCGTTCAACTGATTTTAACTTCTATTCCATAGCTATAAGGATGGCATTAAAAGCAAAAATGGTTACAAAACCAACTATTTACTGCAGTTGCCATTTGTCATGCCAGCAACGTAATAAAAGTCAAAATCGGTTGAACAAACAGTAAAAAAGGATTTTTTAAATGTCTAATATTATTTTGAACGGAGTATAGTTGTCTTGAAAGTTATAAGGGTAGTTCGTAGTTTATGCGAAAAATGTAGCTGGCAGTAGCATATTACTTCTTTATTTTTTAGCTGAACACTCGTTATACTCTAAAGTCTTTCTAATCACGAGGTGTAAAGAGCTGCCAGTCTGCTCCTCTAATCACGAAAAATGTTTCATAATCATAATAATTTATTGGTAGACTGATTTTTTTATTTAAAGGTAAGGTCAAAACCCCGCTACCTGCTCTCTGACCGGGTACGAACCGCAACCACAGCAATGCTATATAAATTTGTAACCTTATTACTCCTGAACTGGGGTCGGTATACGAAGGTATTTAGTTTGGGTATTTTAATGTCAAAATATCAACTTGCTCTTTGGTCAGGTTTGATAATATGTAGAGCTTTTAAAATTCCTGCTGGAATGCCACGTTTGTTACGCCATGTAGTCGATAAATTCAGACAGAGTAACCTGTGGAGTGGATGTCCAATTAGGTAAGTGGGTCTGTAAAAATCGCAGGACTGTATGTATGAACACTGCAGCTTTGCATGCAATACTGAACGCAAATGGATTAATTAAGTAAAATAGTTTTTTCGCACAGGAACTAGAATATGTTGGTTCACTAGTAATTCAAATTCTTGGACAGATCGTACGAGAGACTGATGGAGGCAGGATACTCACCCACAACCTGTAGGTATCCCTTCCTGGAGCGCATGGGGTCGGTGTTGACCTGGCACATGTACCAGCCGCGGTCCACCTCCTGCACGTTCTTGATGTGCAGGTACCACGAGCGGTGGTCGTTGTACGACAGGCTGATGCGCGCGTTCTGAGTTATTATGTTGTGGTGGATACTTAGGATTGTCTGTGTGTCAACGCGGACCCACGCTACCTGTGAGAACAATGTTAAAAAATTACAGTTTTTTTATAGAAATAAACAAAAACTGGAAACCAAATAAAACGGTCTTATTCTTCTTAAGTTGATTGCGTATTAAATTTTACTTTTATACTTTTAAAAACTTAAAAACTTTTGGACGAGAGTAAAGATTTTCTAAAGACTAAGTTTTATCGAGTAAATGGACTTAAAAGCCCCAACTTTCGATAAGAAAGAGAAATATTAAGAAATATAGTACAAATACGCGGCGTTACCATGTACGAATGAATTTCTACGTAGCGCAAGTATGGCATAAGGTTGCATGAGAAGGACATTCACGGCTGAACGAGTAAATGTAAAAGTGCGGCAAACCAGAAAAGTAAGTATTTCCTTTGAAGCATTTCCAAGAATTTATGGATGTGCATAAAGTTTTAAGTAACGTAGCAATATAATATGTATATATTTTTCGTGAGTGACAAATACATTTAGGGTTCCATGAGATAGTAATCTTTTACACAAAGTTACAAGTTTTTTACCAGCTGAGTCACATCCACACGCGAACTAAGTTTTAGTATAAAAACTACATTAGAACACTTATCAATCTTGTTGGAGTCGAAAACCTCTTTTTTTGCGAAGTTAAAAACATTTCTTTTGAGCACGCTTTTATTTTTTATTTTACAATAATACATCAGACATAGCACGAAGAATTGCCAAACTTAAGTGGCAATGGGCAGGGCACATTGCTCGCAGAACAGATGGCCGTTGGGGCCGAAAGGTTCTGGAGTGGCGACTGCGTATCGGAAGACGCAGCGTCGGAAGGCCTACAAGGTGGACGTATGACCTGGTGAAGGTTGCGGGAAACCGATGGATGCGAGAAGCACAGGATCGTTCGTTGTGACAACGCTTGGCGAAGGCCAATATCCAACAGTGGACGCATATAGGCTAAAATGATGATGATGATGCTGTTACCAAAATAATCTGTCAGGCTTCTTCACTGTTATACTTAAGATCTAATTTACGGTTGTGGATTGAATCCAAACGGTGACTAATTCAGTCTTCCATCCAAAATATATCTGCACTACACAGCACTCCAATTTTGCTAACTAGCCGTCCTGCATGATTAATAACTGGCGAATCGTGCATTCTGAGCAAAGTGATATTAAGTTGGCTTGTTAAAACTTTAGCCCGTGCGCCGCACGAATGGAGTTGTATGAAGTTCTGGTGCAACGTATCCGTTCATACAATTACACGGCGCTCGTTCATCATGGCATCTGACGTCACCACTGATGGCTCTAGGTTACCGCTGTTTGCTTTCTTAATTGCTTGCCAATATAAACTAGCGGCAAACTTATAAATAGAACAAGAAACTTGTACAAGTCTGCGGTAAAGCTTATTAAATGAAGAAACGGCATAGGCTTATTTAACCGACTTCAAATAATATTCGAGGAGGTTTTCAAATTTTATGTTTTTTTGTTTGTGATACGTCTAGCTTTAAGATATGGCATCGATCTGATCTGACTTTAAAGTCGGGAGGTAAGCACGGGCACTACGTAAAAAACAATGTTGTAGCCGTGTTTCGGTTTATTAGAATCTGACATTATAGTTCTGATGATGAACCCAGGTTAGGTTGGGGTCCTAGGTAATTTTTTAAAACTACTAGGCATGTTTTGGCTTATTACAATCGTCGAATGATACATGTAAATCATTCTTGATAAAAAAATGACTTCTTTCGTTCTAGAATGGACTGGGAGTGTTAAAACCACACATGTGTCCTTCAGTTGCCCTTTGCATTTTAGGAATACGAGATACCTTTTCAGAAAATCAACGCGGTCTTAGTAGACATCGGTCTTGCTGGGCCCCTACGATTTGTCGACACCTCTTTGAGGAGCGCGTGGAACATTACGCGTTCTCGACTACTTGGGCTCATTCTAGACGATTTCCGGACGACGAGCAATGGGTAGCTCGTCCGAAAACCCGTGCTTAACGTAAGTGATAGTCGGGGTCTGGGTCATGGGTCACGGCGGCTGGGGCATGAGGATGTCGGTTCCGTCACGGGTGCAGCTATCTACTTCGCTAAGCAAAGCGACCACCTGCTATTCTCCCACGCCAGGACTTACTGCCATGATTGAGTCATGAGACTTAGAGTCTTGTCGCGGCTGCGGAGATTATGTACTATAACTAAAAACTACTACAATAAAAAATCATAACCTTTTTACAAAAAACTACAACCGACTTTCATAAAAAAAGTTCCATAAAAGTGTTTTAGTTGCAGTTAATGTTCTTAAATAGAAAATTCCTCCACCTTGTAGTCGTTTTATTCTTCGATAAAGTATAGAGACGGGGTAGGGCATGACGTAGCGTATTGAAGTTCGCTGACGTCACATCGTGTACACGCATACTTGAGTGACATCTATCCAAGCTGTATTTACAGTACCGCTGAGGAACTTGTGTGACCCCGATACGGTGTAAATCTTATCAAGAATCGACAGTTGAACATGCGTTATCATATCAGTCTCGACAGTAATTGAGGGTTTAGCCATAAATACCACAACATGACAGATGGATTAGTGATTGCGGTGTGCCGAATCAGTTAAGAGACTCCTTAGGCCAACTTGGGTGGCGAGTCGTGGGTAGCTCGCTGTCCGGTAACTGTCCGGACCAAGCCCAAGATGTCAACGACACGCACTTTTTCCGCGCGCCTCAAGGAGTTGTCAGCAACAGGAGGGGCCCAGCTGGGTCGAAGCCTACTAGGGCCAGGGTTATACGAAATCCGAGCCCCGGTATGAAGGCTAGAAGGAACGGGGTGGGTTTTTAGTCAGTAAGAGTCTGACACTATCTCCCGCTCCACCCAAGAGCGGGGGTTGTCATTGGATGATTTGTCCCACAGAAAAAAAAGGCCAACTTGGTCCCGCATGGTGGATTAAGGCCCATTCCCTCTCCTAGAGAAAGGAGGCCTGAGTCCCAGCAGTGGGAACATTAAAATAAGCCAGACTATGCTATGCTAGGCCAACTTGATAAATGTAATGGTACATAATCACGCTATCATATCATCCCTTTAGTCTGGTTATGATTAATGAAACTGCTAAAGGGATTTGGATGAAATTTTGGACATGAATAGATCACACCTTATTAGTTAGAGATAAAAAAACGGTAATAACCATATCATGTTATTAACTACAAACAGCCACGCTGGGACCAGGTTTAACTTCGAGAGAAAGCTCAGCCCTGGTATGAAGGCACGAAGGAACGGGGTGGGTTTTTAGTCAGTAAAAGTCTGACACTATCTCCCGCTCCGCCCAAGAGCCCCGCTCTCGTTGTCGTTGTCCTCGTTGTCATTGGATGATATTTCCACCATAAAAAAACTACATACAAACATAAAATGACAGCACTTATTCTAAAACCAACACTTAAGGCAATACGTTTTATTTAAATGTAATTATTTGTTTGGTAACCTCCTCAAAATAGATTTCAACTTAAAGACGTCCTGTTTATGACAACAGCAAGAACTCATCTACATGTGTATTTGGCTTATTCAAACCACAGGGTTCAAAGTTGGTTCCTGACCGAGTTTCAGAAGTCCTAACTCAAGAGTCAGTGCGCGATGGAGCGTATTATGCTCAGCGACCGAATAGGTACAGAATACCCCTGTGAAGTACAGCCTGACTGAAATGGGATGAAAAGCTTTATATTTTCTTATAAAACGCATCAGGATAAATGGGCATGCGTCATAACGCCGCCACTGGTAAAGTACGGGAGCGGTTGCCATGGAAACGCATGGCGACTTTTTAACAATTCTTAAAAGGGGAATTTGAACTTGTAGAAGCCCTTCCCCTATATTCTTTGTCTAACATTAGATTGTTTAAAAAAACACAAAAAATTGTTTTGTTTGGTTTATTGTTTCTGGTAATTGCTCTTATGAATGAATAGGAAAATATTTAAGGTACAGCTCACACTCAGTCACGAGGCGACCCGACTTTTAAAGGTAGTAAATACAATATGGAATTTTATTTACAGCACAAAAAGGTATACAGTTCAATGCGATAACTCGAATACACCACACTGCTCCTCGAGGAGGAAATGCTTCGGTACATGCTATGTGCAAGAGCCCGCTGAGGCCGTAATTCACTCTAGGGTATTACTATGCTTCTCGAGACGTAACAACAGGTTTCAAGCAGATACAAGATTTGGTTGCATCGAATTGTATCCCTGTGTAAGCTGCCCCTTGTAAACTTCTAGCTTACCTTGTACCCTCGTAAGTCCTCGACGACGCAGGCGAGCAGCGCATCCCGTCCCACAGTCACCGTCACGTTCGTGACCGGCTCCACGAAACGAGGGAACAATGATTCTGAAACAAATACAACAGATAAACGTTGTGTTTGCTATGTTTTGTATTCCTACCTTTTTATTGTAACGCATTCGGAAAATGGTTGAAAAAGAGCACGTTTGTCAAACAAGATATAAAGTATGAACTAATAAAGAGTTTCATTTCGAAAAATACTCCCAGAGTTTCTAAGTTTTTTTTTTTTTTTTTTTTTTCTGTCGACGGGGAAAATCATCATTGACGAAACCCGCTCTTGGGTGGAGCGGGAGACAGTGTCAGAGTCTTACTGACTAAAAACCCCGCGCCGTTCCTTCTAGCCTGAGTTTCTAAGTTCTTCGCAATTTATATTGAGAACGAGTGAATTTTAAAATAAATAATTAAAGCCGAAAAGTAAAATATATACGCCATTAACTTTATTCTAAACTTGTGTCTATATATAAATGTAAATAAAAGTTATTATTTTAAAGTCAACATGAAAATGTGTCTAAGTGAATTACATTTATAAACAGCAGCTTTAATTGTGTGACTACCTTCACAGGTAGGTCGAACTCAAATCTGTAGACTCAAATTAATCAATCACCACATAGAATAATGTGGGGTCGTTCATGAATACATACAATGGGCCAAGGTACATAATACATACGAGAGCAATCCATCAAAGCACATACTTTACCAAACTGAGTTGTATTGAGTAATATTTGGCCGAATGATTCCTCAATAGAAGGATATTAAGGTTAGGGTCTGAACTAAATCTGGTTTCTTTATATAAAAAGTGTTTTATAAATAAACCGTTTGACATGTTTCACATTTCAGGTCAGTGTCCCTTTCAGCTCGATCGTAGCCTTAGAAATACACCTTTATTATATCTATGTACCTAGATTAGCCTACGACGTGTGTGGATATTGTAAACTAAACAGCTAATAGCAGTTTCTGGAGCTCGTACTTTGCAGCCTTATTTACATGATAGCTGTAGCGGACTGGGTGCCGTGTACGCGGCGGCTTGTAAACCGCAAGTAGCACATTTGGTTATCTGCGAAGTGTGTACCGAATGGCGGTTAGAGGTGGTCACATTGCGGCCTGTGGTCACACCCTTATTATATGACCAGCCATTGCTCTTGAATTACGCCTTACCAAGATTATATTAGCCGAGCTACTAATTTATTGTCAACACTAACTTTAATTGCAAACCTCAAACTTATAATTGGAATGAAGTATTAAAGGAAAGTAAACATTTTCAAATTATTATAACCGTAAAATCGTTTCCAAGATGACTTAGTAGGCAGGTAACGATAAACTAAATCACAGCGTCAGGATTATGTTGTTACATTTTCAAAATCGGCTCCTAAAACATGAATAAAACATGTCGATAAAGTTGAATAATGTCCGCCACTTTGAGAGTGAGAAGACTTACGTATGTAGACGTCAATACTAACGCGATCGATGTGAGCGATGCTTCAATGCTGCAACAATCTATTTAGGCTAAACAACCTGAGACACGGAAAAATATCCGCGAATGATTGATGAGTGAGAACGCGAATAGAACAAATCCATCCAGCGGCCATCAATCTTAGCGGCGGAGCGGCGCGGGCCGCTGTGCAAGCGACGTCGTCGTCTAATGAAAGAAGAGCTTACCGCGCACGTATAAACAATCGGAAAATGTTGTTTCTAATATCCCGCAAGATAGATGGCCCGTGAAATGTGCTCTTAGCTGGGATCAAGCCTTTTTTAATAGAAAAATGATTGTGCTACGTCTCTTGTTCAACGTTAGGAACGCCTACATAATAGTAGACGATGTGACGCGGTCAATTCTCTAACGCCACATTGTCGAAAACTGTGTTACAAAGCGAGGGAAGCGGGGGAGCGTTTGCTGCATCGTTGTGTTCTACGATATGTGACCTTAGAGAATGCTATTGCAGTACCCCTTTTGCGTGAATATTGAATTGATGATACGAATAAAAAGTACGACGCGGTGCTTTTACTCTTTTCTTTTCAAAGTTAACATGACCAAAATGGAGCTTTTATGTAACAACATCTATTTTAAAAACAATAAAAGCTGTCCATCCGTACTCATACTCATTTGTGAAATATTAGCTTCTGTCACTGGTTTTGCTCACGTGAAAGTAGCAAAATTATTTTAAAAGATTGAAGTATCCTATTCGCATATTCCAGGTCATCCCGTGCCAATTTTTATCCAAATCTATAGGTAAAGCCGTTTGAGTGTGAAAAAGTAACGAACATATACACATAGGTGCATATGTTTATTTCCGGAATGGTCTTTTAAGAGGGTCCTTTTCCACTCGCCTATCGTAAACATCGAAAATGGTTTAAAAGCTTATTACTTCATTTAATGCAATCCAACGCGATGTTTGACGAAAAGGCAACACAAAAAAAGAGAGATAACGCCTGAAAACTCTGTTAGTATTCGATAATTCCGAGATTTACTCGAAATTTTCACAAAACTTGCTCCAGGAAATAGCTGTTTTTTTTAAACCCTTAAAAGTTTTTGGAAAAAGTTGCCGTCATTTAGAATCTTAATAAAGTTTGCAAGGTTTCTAGAGGATTACTTTTTGTCTTTTTTAATTTTTAGGCAAATTATTGAGTGTCAAAGTTCATACAAAATAGGACATTTTCAGAGGTTTTTACTGGATTCGTTTTACACCAATTTAGAAATTGGTTTCTTTAGAAACCTAGATAATATCCACAAGATACTGTGTTTCCAAAATATCTAATGAAAAATGTGTAATAACGTCATAATCAATTATGAGCGGTTGTATGAAAAACAGTGAAAATGTGAGTCATGATGCACCACCTTAAGAGGTAACATCGCCCCTTTTGTATGTGCTGAAATGCTGATGGTGATCACCGGGGTAGTTTTAGTGAGTTAAAAATCCCACACACTCCAGACTCATCCAAAGCCCGAGCATCTTTCGAAGGTTTTGCTTTAAAAATAAAAAAGGTACTTATGTGTATGTACATACAAACTTCACCTTTATGAAGTGTAATAAGCTTTCAAGTCATTATATATTAAAAATTACTATTATTAATGTGTGTCTGACTCAATAACTAGTAGGTATATTTTGAATCTTGAAAGAAAAATGAGCGGACCATAAATTGACCTTTTGATTGAATTAAGTACCTACTACAACGTCGTCTGCCTCCTTATTGCCCTCTACGTAATTTAGATCATTTGTGTTGTTCACGTAATACCTACAGGCTTATGAGTTCAAATAAATTGAAGAACCAGAACCAACTACATTCATTCAACCTACCAATATAATGATGTAGTTTCGGTTCTACGCAATATCGTCACGTGATTACAAATCGTTCGTAATAGGAAACCTCCATAACTTGAGAGCCCTCAAAGACGGTCAAGTCCCACTGTAAAGGGTTTAATTACTTTAATAAGCGCTAATACAGTGTAACGTGTTAATAATGTAGTCGGTGTTGATGAGACAACGAGATTACTCGGCCACTTGAAATATGATTACGGGCGGGCCGCTCATCAGGGCGTAAGTGTTTACGGATGCACGTGACGGGTCGGCCCCCCGCGGGCCGCTGGGTCGCCGGGCCGCCTCGTCCACTGCTCGCGTATTTACCTAATTGGCACAGTACGTTGTGACAAAAGTCCGTGTTGGGCTCCCGGCAAATTAGATTCCCTGCCCACCCGCCGCCCGCCGATGCCCCGACTCCACTCGCTTTACTTACCTCTTTCACCCTAAATTGACTTTCCTCTAATTGAAATACGCGTCAAAGACTCATTCCGCGATTAATCTTTTTTGTTTGTTTTTATTAGTTACTGCACTGGTAGGAAGAAGTTATTAATCCAGGCCGCCGCCTTTAATGGATTTATGGGCTTGGGCTGGTGTTATTATTCACGTAAAACATTTTACGCATACATATTTAGATACAAATAGCTTTCCGTGTTGTTTAATAAACTATTATAAACACTGATCCTTAAGGCGCAAAATAAATAAAGATAACTAAGTTTGGTATTTCGATAATCGCTGCTATTTTTGAATAAATCGTTGTTTAAAATACATGCCCTCCGTTCTAGGCACGTTTTGACTTTGAAATATTAAAATCAGATTGCATGAAAATTACCCTATCTGTTGGAATATACGCAGGGGAAAATATGATGTGATTTAAAAATTGAATTATCCATTTTCAACACGGGAATTGGTGCCCATCTAAAATAAAACCGATTATAGCAAATTCGAGTTGCCGAGTCTCACGGCGGCTTCGCTGTGGCTGTGGGTATTCATGAGTATCGATTTTATGCAAAATGCAACAAGATTCACTTGAACATGTCGGCTATACGATACGCATTATGTGAGGAACCGATCTATTCTACAATTACATTGGCGTAGATACGACCGCTTGTAAATGGGTGCGTACATTGTCGAGCTGGGCGAATGAGCCCTGTCGGGCACAGCTAGCGGGCGCGTCGTGTACGCATAAACATGTAACACAATTAGCGGTCAAGTCTAGCAGGCACCGCCAGCCCTTCGCAATAAGAGCTTGATAAAGCCAATTTAACCGGAGATTCGATTCCTCCGCCTGTTTATTATTATCAGTCGCGCCTAATTTCAGTTCCCCGGGTCCTATTGTGTAAACTGAATGAACAAACAACTAATGCAAATTTCGGTTAGTTAACTAATTTGAAGTTTGCAGATAGATCACGACACTATCTGGAATGAGACGCGAACTCGTGGTATTTGAGTTCATTGGAAGATCGTAGGAGTGGATCATTTATTGCGTGAGTCGAATTTAATTTTGGTTATACCATTAATCTTTATAAGTTATTGTAGCTGACAAATAATAAGAAGGGTATTAGAATGGCGCTGGCGCTGAGTTTTCCTTTGTTTTTAAGATTGTGTTGTAGCTAGCAGATGTACGTTTGTAATGGCATCGCGTATGTTGTTACATTCAAGTTTAATTGTAAGCATTAACACGTGTGATGCCAATTAGTACAGATGCTTAAGCGTAATCGCTTCACGGCCTGAGTTTGTAGCACTTCGTTACATCGTTGTTAAGTGCACCTAATGCGACTTGTTCCGTACTTGCTCCCGTAGTTATACATATGTTAGGAGCTTTAATTTATGTACTTTGTGTTAGTATCACATAACTATATTTTGAGCACAGATGGATTACATGTACCTATGTTTTGAATCTGCAGGATTGTTTAAAAGAGTCACCGTGGCCCTACAATACAAAGGTTAAAGAAAGAAAAAGAATTTATTTGGTACAGCACTAGGCACAATTACAATATTTAGGAATACAATTAATTTCACAGTTAGTTAGTTCAGAGGTAAATGAAGGAACACAGTTGGATTTTAATGAGTTGAGACTAGCGTGAAATTATTAACGATTTTCAAATAATTAAAAAGAAAATAATTATAAAATAAACTTCTAAGTTGCGACGAAAGTTACCTAGCATTCATTTATACCTATTCTAATTTAAGTTCCTTATTGAATCATCATCATCATCATCGGCCTTTTTATGTTCCCACTGCCGGGACTCAGGCCTCCTCTCTAGGAGAGGGAATGTGCCGTAATCCACAGCGCGGGCCCAGTGCATGTTGGTGAATGTCACTTGTCTTCAAACTTTTGGTTCTAAGACATGTCGGTTTCCTCACGATGTTTTCCTTCACCGTTTTGAGAGCAGTGGTAATGAAATAAATTACACAAAGTAATGCGCCTGGTTGAGTTTGAACCCGCGACGTACAACTCGTAAGTCGGAGCCATTACCACTCGGCCACCACTACTCTCATTGAATTATTGAATTATCAATATTTAATCTCAATATACAATGCAATTGTTAAAGCAGAAACATTCAAAGTGATAGTGGAATCGCTATTAAAATCTACCTAATATAATTCGAGATTAGCTCGAAGTAGAGACAAATGCGGTCGAGAACTTAGTTCCATGAGTTTGTGTAGCGTAGCACTGAAACCTTAAGTACTATTACAAAATACCTCCGGGTATTCGTTCGATACTTGCATTATAACTATACTTTAGCAGAACTGTTTATAGGAAAAAGAAGCCATTTTGTATTACAGTTTATAGTCAGTCTAAAAAGTCAACTGACTTGGGAATTTTGTATAATATTTATTCATTTAAAAAATACTTAATTCGACACTTTTTTTTATCTTCTGTTAGTAAACAATTATCATCAGATCAACCTTGATTATTGCACCAGTGTTGACTAAATCAGACTTCATTAAATCCTAATAATTACTCTAGTCGTTTGACTTCTGACACTATCGCCTGCTCCGCTCTGAAAATATCTCCCGCTACGCCCAAGAGCGGTGGTTGTCATTGGATGATTTTTCCCCAGTTTAAGAAGAGGTACTGTTATACATGACCTTAAAACGAAAACATTGCTTTCATTGTTCTCGTAGCCATACTGCGGTAAAAAACCGGCAAAGTGCGAGTGGGATTTGGGCACGAAGGGGTCTGTAGCACGAGCGAACGAATTACGTTTGTTGTATGGGAACCACCTTTTTTTTTTTGTCGACGGGGAAAATCATCTTTGACGAAGCCCGCTCTTGGGTGGAGCGGGAGACAGTGTCAGACTCTTACTGACTAAAAACCCCGCGCCGTTCCTTTTAGCCTTCATAACGGGGCACGAGCTCCCTTTCGGACAACCCTGTCCCCAGTAGGCTTCGACCCAGCTGGGCCCCTCCTGCTGCTGACAACTCCTTGAGGCGCGCGGGAACAGTGCGCGCCGTCGACGTCTTGGAGTATGGGAACCCCCTTGAATATTTATAGTATTCTGTTTATAGTATTTGTTGTTATGTCATCTGAAAAAATTTCAACTGACTAACTATCATGGTTCATCCTTACTTAATATTATAAAAGCGAAAGTGAGTTTGTTTGTTTGTTACGCCTTCACGCCTAAATGGCAAAACCGATTTTGATGAATTTTGGTACAGAGATAGTTGGGACCCTGGAGACTGACATAGGCTAATTTAAAAAAGTGAGAAAAGGGGGAGAAAGAGTAAAGTATATTAATAAACGCGGGCGAAGCCGCGAGTATAAGCTAGTGGGATATAAAATCTAGCCTGGTGATAGACGGACAGACAGACGGACGAACAGTGGAGTCTTCGTAATACACGTAATAGAGGGTGCCGTTTTACCCTTTAGATACTGAACCCTAAAAACTAGTTAACAATACGGGGAAGACGTTCATTTCTACACACAGAGTGAAATAATATTAAAAAAATAATATTATTTGAAGTTGAAGCAATCAAATCGGAACGAAACAAACAAAACAATATCCGCCATTGTTTTACATCACTAGGCCAAAATCAAAGCGTAAATGTCGCGAAAGAATACGAAGTTAGTATGAAGGTTATAAAAATATCTGGAGGACAGGTTGGCGTTATATTGCTGTTATAAATCAGCGTTTGCGACAGGCGAGCGTGGCAGCGGCGACGCGGCGGCGTGGCGACGCGGCACGGCAGTGCCACCTCGTGTCGCCTGCCGACAACCTACATATGCATAAATATTGCGCCTACTGTGCCTGTACACCTAGTAAGATATATTTAGTTTATGTTCTTATTTATTTGTTGCTTTGGACTTCTGAAAGTTTCAGTAGGTATATGTAATTCATGAATGCCCAAGTCAAAAGAAGAATGTGAATGCATTGGAGAAGATCAACGCACGGTTTCAGTCAGTGTTTGTCTCAATATCATCATTTCAGCCAAAAGACGTTCACTATTGGACACAGGCCTCCCCCAAACGTCGCCATAACGACCGGTCCTGTGCGTCTCGCATCCATCGCTTCCCCGCGACACTGCGTCTTCCGGTACGTGGTTGCCACTCCGAAACCTTTTGGCCCCATAGAAGATCTGTTCTGCGAGCAGCCTGCCCTGCCAACTGTCACTTAATTCATGAATCCCCAAGCGACCACCGGTGGCCGCGCATCTATTGTCTTACTATTGTGTCTCTAATTGACGGTATCTGAAGGGTTAAGTTTGGCATTTCTTAGGGCGTTGGTCTGTTGACAAGTAATTCAACCAATTACAGTCGTTGACGCGCATTTGACAACAGGAATTTTGCAATTTATTACGTTCCAAAAACCGATTGTTATATTAATTTTAGGTAAGTAACTCTGATTTGAAAAAAGATTGTTTGATTACTACCATAATATCTATAATTCTATATCTAAGAATCGTTAAAAAAATAACAGGCCCGTTCTGACATTTGAAAAAGATCTTAAAATGTAACTTTGAACGAAACTGAAAGAACTGAAAGAAACAATAAAATAAAATAATTAGGGGACTGGTATAGTAGGAGTTATTTTAGTAGTAGCTACACTACACCTGACAAGCCGCTAGGTAGTCAAAATACAAATGTTAAAATGGGGCTTTTATTTTTTGACTTCATAATATTTAAGGTTATATTTAACAAAAAAAAAATATCAGTACGTAGGTATATCTACCTCCTTGTCTACCTACGTTTTTACTGCCACCTTTTTTAAATATATTTTTACAACCTACTTATACAAAACTACTACATATATCCTCTCTGCATCGGCAGTAGTTTTACAAACCTGCAGATTTTCTAGCGATGTTTTCCCTCGCCGTTGGAACTTGGCAATAAACTTATATTGAGTTCATATGTTTGAAAAACATGTTGGTCGTTACGACACTGCGTATTATACGAGGCACTATTTATAAAAAACTATGTTATAATGAAATTACTTTGCAAGCCAACTATTTGAAATTTATGGTTCCAGAAAAAAAATGCGTCCCGCCAATTGTTATGTCAAATCATCTTTTTTTTTTTAGTTGCCAGAGAGAAAATTGTAAGTGGCCAGTAAGTTAATACGTTGTTTGAATTGAATTCTCATTAGAGATAATTTAATTTCTATTTGAATCTTGATAGGACCAATAGCTATACAAACTATTTAGATTTAATTCAATAAGAGAATTTATTAAATAAATGATGATATATTGCTAACAAGTTCTGAGTCCCATTTTATTTTCCTGCTTACTGTTATGACCACCATTATGAGCTTCATAATGCCTAGAGTTTTATTTATAACTGGGTATTGTATGACGCTATTTAAAGTTCAAATGTGAAATCCTTGCTATTTACAACTGCGCAACCTTCGCGGGGATATAAATACATACACGAGTGCAGTAAATAGTAACTACGCGCTGGTATAATATTAAGAGCTACATACTATATTTATACTCAATTATCATTAATTGAGTGATTGCCAGTAAATAAACGAGATACAAATAAAATGGATAGCGGATACTTCTTCGGTCCATTTCATAACGGGTGCGGAAATACGATGATTTATGCGGTCATCCATAAATGAATCGGATTCTCTGTGACGGCAATTTTTATGTATGAAACAATTAAAATTAACAGCCTCGTTACGGCTTCCAGATAGTTGAACATCGCTTGTTACTTACACAATCAAATTCTGCATATTGTGTTTATAAAAGTTGTGAAAAAAAAACTACACCAATTTATCGATCGTATGCAAACCCATATAGATAAAATTTAATTTTAAATTAATAAGCTGAAGCTGTAGCTACTGTTCACACGAATGCAGCTCGCAGATAATGCTTGATGATATTTAATTCAGTCAGACAATACAGTAACAATTGCAGGAAAATTTAGTTAATTCCATTCTGTACTGTGAATGAACCGGAGTGAGTGAAAAACACGACCAGCCCGTAATTAATTTAGGGTATGCACGTACTTTGTTAGTTTAATAAAATTTGTTTTAAAGATTCCGAACAAACTGTGTAGATATTCAGAATACGAAACCTTTTGTTGTGTCCAAGAGAATATCGAACAAAAATGGGAAAATATGTCGAATTGGTTTACAACAGCACCGAGTATAACAGCAAGTAAAATTTTAAAGCGTGTGTAGTGCAGATCGAGTGGAGGCAATGGTTTCCGCCTCATATCGCCAGATTGGAAGGCAGGCGCCTGACCAGGGTGAATTACGCGAAACGGCGTGAGCGGTGACGGTGCGAGCGCCAGATTCACTTACTTACATCGCTTCGCTTCGTGACTGAACTCCATAGAGCGGTGCAGTTGAGCCGTAAATAAAATGGTATTGTCGCGCGGAAACCGCACATCGAAAAACCGGGGAACGTCGCGTGAAATGCTACCGGTGCCGGCATCGGCATAGACGCCGAGAAATATGGCCAAACGTACCGTACATACGAAATATGGGACTATAGGCGGCCGTGTCGACTCGTGCCGGGTCGCCGAAACATGTACGTACATATATGTAGCTATTATTCAATGATAACGACTTGCCAACTAACAGGTTATTCATTTTCCTATTAAATCGTTTGTAACAGTGATAATAATTAAGTATGAGTTAACATGGTTTTGTTTCATTATTCACATGTTGCCAGTGTATTAAGCCATTTTGCTATTCTTTTTTAATTTAGTTGTCTTCAAGGCTATGTAGAGTGAATGGGCTCTTAATAAACTGTATCACTGCTTACCATCAAGTGGGATCTCAAATAGAAAAAAAGATGTAAAACGACGCGTTCAATTCCTAAAAAGATCGTTGTTCCGAGTCTAGCGGGGTTACCATGACGTTCAAAGTAATATTGTTTTAATCTTGTTTTAGTGTGGGTAAGAGATGGCGCTAGACAACCTGTATAGCTCTGTCTCTTACACACACTGAAACAAGATTAAAACAATATTACTTTAACCGTCATGGTCTAGGTCTAGGTGTTTGTTTCATGTGTTTATACGCTTCTGAATGCATTCACAATATACGAGAAATTCCTAATGTAGGATAAGTTTTGTTACAACTTATTTTCTAAAAGCTTTGGTTTTCTATCAGTCCAGCTTTTTTGCCGTCTTTAACTCGTCAAGATTAAAAAAGAGATATTTTTTATTTTTTTTATTTCATAGCTGGTATAAATGCTTTAAAAAATTTGGGTCACTTTTACTCGTAGTTTTACATTTACCTACTATTTAAAAAAATATTAAAATTATTTTGCGTATTTTGGCATTGTTTTCTCAGTTTCTACAATTACAAATATGATCACTGAAATAAAAATAATTCCAAGTAACAGATGTCTGTTTACAGTTACTAATGTAGCAGTAGATTAATGCCCATTAATGTTCATTTTATTTTTTTATTTGACAAACGAATGTTTGATTCAAAAAATATTTAACAAGCTTTTTGAATAATTACATATTTTAAAATATAATTGGGTATTTTGCTATCTAGCTTTTCTCTATTAATTTTTGTAGATATTAAACATCAAATAACATTAAAAATAATTATTTTTTTCGGACACCAAATTGGTAGCAAAGCAATTACAAATACATGCATATGAACATGCATACACCTACGCGTCTATTAATACGAATTGTAGAGTCAACACTATGTATTATTGATGGAAAACCTCACGGATTAGAGCCACGATCCCTAGAACACAAAATGCAACTAAAGGAACACGAGTAGGTTTTAATCAGTAAAAGTCTGACACTTCTTCTAGCTCCACTCACAGCGAGAGGAGTTACGCTCCTGCCCCGGGACACCGCAACCCCTGTCGTGAGGGCTCGACCGCCGCCGCCGCCGGGGTTCCAGCCCCGATTTCCAGCCACCGTAGACGCGGGTTCGTGGACAGCGAACTGTGGGTAGCTCGCTGTCCGTTCGTCCGTTAACTGTCCGGACCGAGCCAAGGCGTCGACGGCGCGCACTGTTCCCGCGCGCCTCAAGGAGTTGTCAGCAACAGGAGGGGCCCATCTGGGTCGAAGCCTACTGGGGTCGGGGTTATCCGAAAGGAAACTAGAGCCCCGGTATGAAGGCTAGAAGGAACGGCGCGGGGTTTTTAGTCAGTAAAACTCTGACACTGTCTCCCGCTCCACTCAAGAGCGGGTTTCGTCAATGATGATTTTCCCCGTTGACAGAAAAAAAAAAAACAGCAAGAGGAGTTATTTCAACATTTCCCACCAAAAAAAAAAGGATTTCAATATAAGTGACAATCTCAAAGAGAATAGACTTATCGTATACTTTGATTCAATCGAGCAATTATCGAAGTACCGTGGTAGCGGCCATTGTAGTGAACTAGCAGCTGACTAACGCTCTTCATTCCCACTGCATTACGCCCGATTATTTATTCATTATGAAATCAATGAACTCCCCCACACTTACTTTAAAATTTCCTTTCCAATCGTATTGCCAGACACATTATAGAATAGAATAAACTTTATTGTACACCAAAACAGTCACAAAACTTATCTTCTTCTTTTTTCTTTTTTTTAACTTTGCCTCACGCTAGAGTACTAGAAAGTATAGAAAACTTTTCGTTTAATGCATAGTTTTTTTCTAATTGTACTTGTCGTCTTCCAGTCTACTTACTATCCTTTGGAGAGACTGGAGTAAGGTGACAAATAACCTGGTCTCTGACTACCCATACGGACTGTCAAAGACCTACAACCATGATCTACGCTTTAACATGCTTTCCAAGTTACACAGCAAAGTCTAAATGTCCGGATGGTCATCCATCTACGGAGCGACCTCGGCAAGTGTTGCTTAACTTGCGTCAGTCATAGTTTAGGCACAAGCAAGTCTTGTTGAAAACCTCCTTTAAATATATTTTATTTCTTGTTACTTCTTCATTGTGTAACACAAATTGTAGTATTCTCAGAGTCGGGAGCCAGCGATTCTAATATTTGCTGTTACAAAGCCGTGTTGTGTCACTGCAGTTAGGTGAACGGGTGGGTAATTTTCAATGGCCGCTGAATAAGAGCTAGCATTCTGCATTTCGTTCGTATTCTCGTAATGCCGGTTACGTAGCATCTGAGTCGAGGCAACTAGCATAAACTTTAAGTAAGAGAAAATTTGCTTCGAAATATTACTAGAGACGAAAAGACGGAGCAGCCTTATAGAGGAGCGTACTTCTAAGATTTCTTTTAAAACTAACACATTCGACGAAGTTTGCTCAGAAGCTAATAAAAATTAGTTGAAAACTCGCGGAGGTCGACGTCTATCGAGACAGACGTGTTTGCAGTGGCGCCCACGCCACGTCGTCTGTAGTCTGAAGTCTTAAGCTGCTTGGCTATAGAAGCAGAGCGGAGCGGTGCTGTGGCAATAAAATTGCATAAAATCTCCACTCTTCTTCAGTTGTGACGGATGTGCGAGCTAGTTTAAAAATTCATACAAAACCGAGAAGCGGTGTGGTGGTGTTAATAGATATTGTATTGTCGTCCCTGTTCAAATTATTCGTCGTGTAACCTCGGCGTAGCTCCGCACAGTCTACAACTCCACTCGGCACTACTTCGCTCCTTTTCAATGGACGGACACAGTCAGCAACTCCGCTCCGCTTTTCTCTTTCGCTCCGCTCTGCTGCCCCTCTCCGCGTCAATGGACAGGCCTTATACTTCATGTTTTTACGTGCTTGCTTTGGACTTTGCTTACATAGTTTCTTCAATGCATCGTAAACTTCGTGTTATCGGTAGATTCTCTACTCGTCCATCACTATATAGGTTTTAATAATTGATCGGTGTATACAATTTGAATATTGAATTTTGTATACCTATGTGGAATTGATACCAAATTCCGAACAATACGTACTGAAATTACAATATCAATTATTGTTATTACACCATTATGTGAATATCAGGATATCCAAATTGTTCCGAAGCGGATATTAATTGCACGACCGACAGCGGATCCGAAAAATGAATAAGTGTTGGAAAATTTCCTTTCGCTGAGCTTAGATGAACGTTTTGTTGTTTATGAAATCAATGGTGTTGGAATTCGGAATCAAAAGTAATCTGGTTGTGCGGAAGGAGATGGATGACAGGGAAAATAAGCGAGAAAATTCAAAAGGAAAGCAAGGTGAAGCGCGCGGGAAAATTGGCTTCATTAGATAGAGGGGTCGAGGGCGCGTTATGCAGGACACACGGACATGGCGGCCGGCGAGCGGAGACAAACTCAAAAGTCATTTGTTTAAATTAGGCTAGAAGTCAGTACTTGTACGTTAAAAATCTTACTCTACTACAATTTTGGTTTATGTATCTGTTTATTACAGCTAATCTCTAAAATGGCACGACTAGTTATGGCTAGACTTTCATAAAACGGATACTTGATATTATAAGGAATAACTTCAGCTACTGTTCATTATCTCGTGGGAACGAAATTTCATACAATGGAATACGTTTTCTAAGTGGTTGAACAAAATTTGACAGAATTTTCTTTGGGATATGACTAATGTGACGATATGATTACTACTATAATGACTAACTTAAAATACTTTTTTAATTTCCCGTGGGAATGGAAATTAATATTCATTATTATATATTTTTTATGAAGTTTTAATTTATTATCAATTTTGATTTAATTGGAGCAGTGGCGGAGTGGTAATGGCCCCGACTTACGAGTTGTAGGTCGCAGGTTCAAACCCAGCCAGGCGCATTACTTTGTGTAATTTATTTTATCACCACTGCTCAAAAAACGGTGAAGGAAAACACGATGTGTTGTGAGGAAACCGGCATATCTTAGAACCAAAACTTTGAAGACATGTAACATTCACCAACACGCACTGGGCCCGCGTGGTGGATTACGGCCCATTCCCTCTCCTAGAGAGGGGGCCTGAGTCCCAGCAGTGGGAACATTAAAAAGACTGATGGTGATGATAATGATGATGATTTATTTAATTTAATGAAAGAATACAAAATGTATTGTGGACTTGTATACTTAACTAGCTTTTGCCCGCACGGCTTCGCTCCCGCTCTTCCCTACTCTACCCTACTATACCCTACTCTACCTGAGTAAGATACCCTACTCTACCCTACGAAACTTCACATAAACCATCTATTAAATAGTCCAAACAAAGCCTAAAAATTTGGTTTGGATAGGTGAGCCCGTTCTTCTTATAAAATAACAACGAAAAGTGGCATTGATTTTTATATATATAGATTAAATTACTTTTATTTAATTTCCGGGGGAGACATCTCCAAATAGATAAATAAACTTAGCTATTTTATGTTATAAGAACTAATATAATTTAAGCTAATTTTACTGTAGGTAATTGGCGTTTTGACCCATCGTGTGCGTCTCGCATCCACCGCATTCCCGCGACACTCACCAGGTCGAACGATTTAAATACAAGCACGGAATGATTAGGTACAATCCTTATGTTTGGAGGTTTTACAAAATTGACACGGACAAAGTCACGGGTATATTAAACTTTTCAAAAAAAAATTATAAATAATGAAAACCGCAAACTGTAAAATACTAAATATCTCGTTAAGCATGTTACTATATTTTATGTGACTAAAATATTTTTGTAATTTGGCTAACGTAGAAATACCGACAGGCAAACCGAATATGATCAAGGAGAGTTTTGAAAGGCTTAAAGCTTTGCAAAGTTCCTCACCACTGCCGCGACTGTGCAAGCTGGCAACACTACAATTCTGAGAATCCCTCGCTCCCTGCACCAGAACATCCAGCCATTCAAATTTCATATATCAAACACTGATTCACACATTCTCTTGAAATTTTCCATGTTTTTACCTGAAGACAAATTTTCTTGAACATTGTCAAGCAACGTGCAATATACGAGACTGCTATGACATGTATTACGAAATTTTATGAAAAGTCTAAGATTTATGGTTGTTTCATAGCAAAAAATACGCCTTTTCCCAGCTACCTATATGGTGGAGCCGGAAAAATCGTGAATTACACTGTTACACATAAACAATGAACTAGCATCTCATCTAATCTTATTTGAGGTTATTATGTTCTGCCGAGTGGAGGTCTCCCCGAGGTCTACCCTCGCCTCCCGGTAAAAATATTAGCTTTAACAATTTTATCGTTTTTGTATTACATCACACCAATGTTTATCTGAGGGGTTTGCAGAATTGATGAAGAAGTCGGCATCCGCATTCTTCCAATTTCCTATGCCTTAGAATTTATACGATATTCGTGACTTACTGATGATTCGGACACACACTGTCAGAAAAAACCTTTTAAAATAAAATATATAGGAAAAAAAGCGTTATTAAAACTATTTTAGGCTGGATATAAGGTGGCAACTTAGTTACGGAAGTTGCTATTATATTATGTATTTTTTAATTTGATTGTACTAAATTGCTTCAATAAATTTGGTGGTGTCCGAATCATCAATGAAAAAATATGGAACATAAAAGGTGTCGGTTCGGACACTGTGTCTGAATATGTTGTGTACGCATCGTCAGTAACTCATTTGTAACAGAGGCGTACCTCACCGAAACAACTTTTAACTTACATAGTTACTATACGCGTTATTAAATTATAAAGAAACCTTAAATAAACTATTATACTCCCTGGTTAACAGTCCTTCAAAATGAGTCCCATTAGTCCTGGAAGAGGACTACGGGGGCTCATATTAGGATAATAAAATTATGTAGTAGCGTCATAATGTTAGTGCTACGAGTTTTCGTAGACTTTCGTAGCCGTAGTACCTCTACGAGGCTACGAGCCTACGAAGCTACGCAAATAAAGTATGTACGGAATCTTCGGTTTATTCTTTGTAATATCAATTTTATTTGATATCATATTTTTTTTAAATGGGCTTGTTACATTAATCGTGTTAATTGAACTCAATTAAAAAGAAACGGTACACCAACCGGGAAAGGCCTAATCAATGTATTAATTGCCCAACAATAACACTCAAGGGTCCGTAAAATTAATTCCCATTCTGGATTGCTTGGGGATAATAAACCCTCAAACATTTTTATTATAACCTTATATTTGGAATCGGAATTGCAATGTGATTGAAATCAAACCAGGTATGTTCCGTTATAGATTTTTGTTTTCAATAAACAATACTCATTAAATAAATCCCATATATTCAACAAACAACGCGATCAAACGTTTAAGAGCGCGGGAAGTTTGTAATGAATCGATATCGTCGTATATTTCAATACTTCGCAACAAGTCAGCTTTCCCTTATACTTGTGTGAATTTCTTGTTAATAATTATTATTTTATGAACAACAAAGTTTTGTGGAGCTTGTTAACTCGGAAAGATGAGTGTTTAAGTTTGCCCCGAAATAGATGTTTTATGATATGTAGTGAGAACAGTAAACAACGAAGTTTTGGTATCGCGACCGCATAGCGTTGGGTTGGCGAGGCTTGTTTATGTGGCAATTGGCGTCGCAATGAAGCGGCATTCTAGCTGGGAGCAAGTTCTCAGCAAAGGCGTTCCGAGTTCAGTAACAAATTGAAGTATGGCGCCGGCAACTCGCAAATAATCATACACAAGGTGGGTAAGTTCGGCTCCAGCTGAAAGTTCATCCAACTTTAGACTGATAGTAACTCACTCTGGAATTGCGGTCAGTAGAAGGGAAAATAACCATATTCCATTTGCAGATACCGAAATATTGATCCACTCTATTTGATTGTGCACGAGTATATTCAAAATTCCCTGTAATTTAATTATCTGTATTGTTCTTTGGAATAATAAACAATTGCATACTAGGAAATATAACAATAAAACTATTTCATATGTTGATGTACGAAATATTATTGTTGTATGTTAACCATACAATAGACTCTATTTAAACTTTAATTTAATCGGTTTAGTAAATATGTTTGGTTACAATAATACCCATTTCGACAAAATGCTTAAATTTTCACGTCTAGCAACGATTTTATTAAAACTGCACCATTTCGAGGAAATGAAGTAGTATTCTTCCAATTTGCTGCAAACATTTGGAACACAATGATTATTCTTGCAAACAGGGAACTCAAAATATAGGCAACATCTAAATGTTACATCGAAACTAATTTCGATGTAAAATTAATATGAGGTGGCCTTTTGCTGGAAGAGATTTTATCTACACTAATATAATAAAAGAGGTAAAGTTTGTTTTTTTTTTTGTTTGTATGAAGTGATCTCTGGAAGGACTGCCCCCCTAGCCAAGTTGCTAAACTGCAATATTTAACGCTAGTAGAAAGCTTCGAATGTACGGGAATGACGCTCAGTCACGTGGTCAGAACAAAGGAATTGGCGGCAAGGTCAACTCGAAGCGTTCGACGCAAGCGAAACGGTTGTAACTTGGCTAGTTCGATTGCTAAAATTTTTTCACCGATAGTAAGCTGCTTTATTCCTGAGTGACATAGGCTATATTTTAAATACGCGGGCGAAGCTGCGGGCAAAAGCTAGTTAGAAACAAGCATCACCGTTGCACAATTTTTCTGATCTCTTCTTCTTTTCTTTTATTTTCATGTGTGTATAAATAGTTAAATTAATTAATTAGTTGCAAATGATTATAGGATACGTTGAAGCTCTTTGTGGTTATTTAAAAAGGTTTCTTTTTTTAAATGTGTTCAAAACGTAGAATGAAATATTATACTTACATAACTACATCATAAAATCTATACCTCGTAATATCGTAGTACATATGCCGTGAATGACATATAAACAAAATGATGAAGATTGCAGACGCAAACGATTGCCTAAATAACTAACACTTTGTTAAGTACGTTATTCCGTGCGCTCGAGCGCTTGCCGGCTTTATTCCGCCAATGACGCAGTATCATACCTAATATTTCAGACCCGCGAATTCCTCGCTGAGGTAAATGGGTAATTGTGGTGCTCACACTAGAGACAGATCGCTGGTCTGGCGCCTACCAGCGCCGCAATCATTTGTTTCACCCAATCGACTACTACAAGTTGCCACACATTCCCCATTTGTTACTTTAAAGCCAGCCTGCCTCACGAGTGTACACAATGACGCACCTGTTCTCAAACTATCAAACTGCGCAAGTTTCGTACAAACTTCTCTTGATTTTCATCGTCTTCATTTTAAATGAAATGCATCGCTCAAGTTTTTTTCCACATTCATAACTCATGTCTTAGACGCAGCCGTTCCAATAAGTAGGTCAGTTTGCAGCCGAGGTGCTCCACAGTGGAACATAGATAGGTGATTTATATATTAATAGTAGTAATCAAACACGCGCCGGCTCCATCGGTAATTGCAAGCTTGATAACTGTTCGAGAGGTCAGTAATTGAAACACCGCTGTTGCCAAGGGCGGACAATGTACAATTTACAGATACATAATCTTGTTTGTTTTGCCTTTCCCCTCGTTGTTTCGATTGGATGAACAATCAGTATTAAATTACTTACTGTATAATTGCAATTGATTTCGGGATTCGATAGATTAATTAATTTTATATTGAGGTAGGTTTACAAATATAGGGCCGGATAAATTGCCAAGGTTGCCGACATAGTCCGAAGAATCGTCACACCTAAGTGGTAGTGGGCAAGTTACGTTGCTCACAGAACAGATGGTCGATAGGGCCGAAAGGTTTTGGAGTGACGAACGCGCACCGGAAGATGTAGCTTTGGAAGGTGTCCAACAAATTGGACCGATGACCTGGTCGCGGGAATCCGATGAATACGAGACGCACAAGACCATTCATTGTGGCGACAATGGAGAAAGCTTATGTCCAGCAGTGGACGTCTGAAAATGAAATGATGATGAGTATTATGATAAATATCAATACAAGATTAGACTGATTTTAGTGGAACATTCGTATAGACTCAACGAAATCCAATAATTCCCTTTTGAATATTCTACGACTCATCCAGTAAAAAGCTAATCCGTTGAATAATGGGGGTTATAGATATCACCGTGGAGCAGGCATGGCGGAAAAAATATGTCAATTGTTTGCCTCCGCATGACTTTATGGTAATAATAACTTTAAATAATAAATCTCGGCCTTTGTTGATATTTTAATTGGATTCAGTAGTGTTTACGGGCGACGTTTTCCGGAAAATAACATTTAAATTAATACGATACGAGATGGTGTCAAAAATAAATTGAATTATGGTTATTTTACTAAGATATTATATCTTAGTATTATTGAAGTATTATTTGCCGAGGAGTTTTTTGACGTCGTACTTTAGATTACTTTTAGCCAGTTCTTAAGTATTATTTTATATTTGTTTAGAATATATTTATAATTAAAGTTAAGTGTTTTTTAAATGGATAAACCTGTCCTGGTACAGGCTATAGTCCGGAGCGAGGAGGAATGGCAGGTGGGCACCTCCTTCTGCGAAGCAGTAATGCTAGCTAAGGAGGCGGCCGTACGCATGAGGGAAAGAACGTCCTCACGCACCAGCCGCCGGGACTCCGACCCCGATTTCCAGCCACCGTACTCCGATGACGAGCAATGGTTAGGTCACCGTCCAGCTGTCCGGCATCTATCCGTACCGAGCCCGATTCGTCAACAGCGTGTAGTGTTTTACGCGCGCCTCCAAAAGATGTGGTAATATGTGCTCAAACTGTAGGTATCCAGCAGGGCCCAAGCCTACTGAGGCGTTGGATAATCCGAAAAGGAATTCTTGTTTTCACTCGCTCTAGTGCGGAGTGAGAGGGCGTATCAGACTTTTACTGATTAAAACCCACTCCTATATCCCATCTTTTCCTTGGTTTTCTAGGACCTAGACCAGCAGGCTTCTGCTGGTTTTAGCTGCACAGTTCGGACGGTTGCCGGGCGGACGGGACCACGGCGGCTGGAGCGTGAGGAAATCCGTTCCCTAACGCGGGCAGTCGACTCCTTTGCTAGCATTTTGTTTGGCAGAAGGCAACAAGCAACAGCACCTATGACATTTTTATTTGTTCATCCCCAAGGTGAAACGTTTCTGAAGCGTTCATTGATGCTATGTTACGACGTTTCCTAGCCGAGATAGTCCATAAACAATGTCCCTTTCACATCAAGGACGCCGCGCCGCCATCGCACACAAGTACTTCACTGTTCTATTCAACAAAGATGCCTAGTTGTGTATTACCTTCAACTTAGAAGACCTACCTCGAAGACTTAGCATCTTTTTAAATTTTTTATTATTGATAGGTTTGCGCTTGACCGCTATCTCACCTGATGGAAAGCGACGATGCGGTCGACGATGGAACGCGCTTACCTAGAAGAAACCTATTCACTCTCGACTTAAAGATTCCCGGGTTGTAGCTATCAGGAAACACCGGCAAGGAATTCCATTCCTTAGCTGCACGCACAATGAATGTGTTTCCAAAACCTAAACTACTAAACAAAAACTAAACCTATTCTAAGCTATAGGGCATTTGTTTAAGAAACTGTCCATAATTTCAGAAGAATTAAAATACATTAAACTCTTCTGCACTCCAAAACGCAAATAGTTATCGTAGCTCAAAAGACTGCCCAATTTAAATACGCCGCAACCCGCAGTCGCTTGACAGGGTACCAATTTTTTTTATTTGGACCCGTAAATAAAAAAAAAATCCAAAAAGAGGTCTCCGCCGCCGATCACCCCCACGAGGGCACGGTGGAGCATCGCCCAAGCAGGGCACACCTCGACTGTGCGACACCCGGGCGTCTCTCCCGCTTGAATCCGGTACGGGAACCTCCCGAACGTGCCATCTCCGGTGAGGACCTGCTTCATGTGGAAGGTAAGGACGCCGTGAGGTCTTTTCAGCCACGCCTCAAAGAGAGGACTTACTGCCATAATCGTGGCGTGCCCAGCACTGGGTTGCGATAGTCGCTGACGCCATTTTACCATGAGATCCTGCCGGAGCTCCTTCCGCCATGCCTTGACCTGTCGTGGCAGTGGACTTTCACTCCGGCGTTGCATCTCCACGCGCATATCGTGCATGTGTGCAAGGACTGTTGCCTCCAGATCCCACGGTGGTAGGTCAGCCAGAAGGCTCGCCGCTTTGCGGGAGATCGTGCGGTATCCCCGCGCCATCCGTATTGCCATGACCTTCTGGCAGGCGTTCAGCATGGTCGCCGGACGCTTTTGCGCCCACACTGGCGCCCCGTAAAGGGCCATGAACCGAACGATCCCTGCGTAGAGCCTCCGGCAGGAGGCGACTGGACCCCCGAGGTTGGGCAGGAGCCGCTTGAGAGCAGCCTCAGTCCGGTTGAGTTTGGGAACCAGACGTCGGAAATGTTCTCCGAAATTCCACCGGCTGTCGAGGATGAGTGATGTCCAGGTACTTCATCGTCGACCCGACGCCGATGCGAACTCCTCCTACTGTTAGTTGGGAGCCTGGCAGCGGCGCATTCCAAGGCCCTTGGAAACACATAGCCTCGTATTTGTGCAGCGCCACCTGGAGTCCCAACTCTTGGATCCTACCAACGACTATCGCAACCCCGCGGCTTGCTAGAGTGACCAACGCCCAGTGCGACCAATATCATACTATCTGGCGTCCTGCCTTCGTCAGTTTGGTGCGGTGGAACCTTGTGACTTGCCAGTCACACTCTGGTATGTATCGACACTCATGCGCATCTTATGTTCCAAGTACAGCGGTCCGTGCCGGTGATGCCGCTGCCGACACTTTGCGTGAACAAAAGACTGACTGGTTCTTTGCCTAAATAATTATCATTGCCATTCAATATCGCAATGCTTGCCGACTTCCAGTCGTGTTTCCGAATAATAGCGATGTGTAGGAGTACTTCGACGCCAGAGTGTATTTTGATTTTGTATATATGAACGTAGTTGCAAACATTTAGCAAAGGACTTGGCAACTGTTTTACAGTCGGCCGCCAGCCTAATATTGTGAGGAGATATGAAAGAAAAGACAGTGATAACGTGACGTGATGTCATGTAAAGAGGAGAGATGAAATGCATGTTACTAAAAGAGTTATCAGTATGTTGATAGACGGAGACTAAAGAAAAAATGGAAGGATGGTGTGAGAATTGATTTGGAAGAAAAGAGAGTTAGTGACAGCATGACGTGTGACAGGAAAGAACGGAAGGAGAAATGTTTCGCGCCGACCACAAATAAAACGGGACAAGGGCAGGAAGATGATGAAATGATGAAAAGGACATTGACAGGATCTGGACCAAATCCTGCCCCTGCTCCTTTAATAAGAAAATGGTTTGATGTTAGAAACAAAAGTAAAGATATGATTTATTTGTGAACTGCATTTCGAGATGTTATTATATTCAAAGCTTGTCTTTCTTTTCATGTAGCTATAACTGTTTATGTAGCTACTTTTATTGTTCCGTTTCAAAGCTTCCAATAAACTTGATACTTTGTTTACATGTTACCTATATTGTGTAGGTACATATATATATTTAATAATAAATTGCGTCTTCAATAATGTTATATTATTTTCCTTTAGCTCAAATAAAGGGAAACAAAATTGAAGATTTTATTTGGCCGTCAAAGTTTATAGTAAAGTCTATATGAAAAAAACTTCATAGTAATAGTACTAGTCTAGTAATCATGGCGGCCTGAAGTAACGTTTTATTTTTACGTATATTATATATTCATTTCCATCCTAAAAGTAGAGTAAAGTTAAAATAAAACTAACTTTTGCCCGCGGCTTCGCTCGCGTACATAACATATGCCTTAAGTCACTAAGAAGTAAAGCACCTATCTATTGTCGAAAAAATTTTAACAATCGGATCAGTGCTTTTAAAGATTCTACAAACTAAAAAAAAAACAAATTTTACTTCTTTATAATATTAATGAAAAAAAAAAACATTAAACTAGTAACATATGCTGCCTTTTTGGCTTTAAATTTTGTATTTCCATGCTAACCTATGTATTTTTATTGTTTACGAATGTGTGGGGTACAACTAAATATTTTTTTCATTCTAAACGTCACGCATGCTTATTAATTATATTATACCTAAGATGTGATGAATTGGCGAGTGTATCGGTATAATTATCACAGTAACATTATAAAAGCGACAGTTTGTAATTGTGTATGTTTATTACTCCTTCACGCTCAAACTCTTAAACGGCGAAACAAATTTAAATGAAATTTGGGACGTGGGTAGATAATATCCTTACTGTTAATAGTCCATAAAATATTTTTTATTCCGTGAGTATGTTCCCTTGGAATAATTAACCACTATCAAAACAAAGTAGTATATGTATATAATTATATCAAGGTACAGGAACATCTCTTCCTGAATCTTAGAAGAATATAATACAGGCTAATCATTTATCAGTATACCACCAGTTTAATCTTATAGACATAACATGTATAGTTCCTAAAACCCAATCTATAGGTATAATAAATCTGTACATGTTTTTAGTTGTCCGCGCATCACGTTAAATGTTCGAAATCGATATAGATAACTTTCATATAATAAAATTGTGTGTAACTTGATATATTACTTAGGCTTTAATCGATCCTAATCGGTTGTTTATATCGAAAGATATACTACATTGACTGTTAGGCGGTACGAAGTTCGCAGGGTCAGCTAGTAGCTAAATAAATAGATATTAAAAAAAGCTGGTTTTTATAGGTGTCTAGTTCCTAAAACCCAATACATATACATACTACTAAAATACCAAACATTCTACCAGATATCTAGCCAATAACTCGAATCCAATACTCTGAAACAATCAGGTTACTCTGCCAGGTCAGGCAGTATTCGGTCCTGAAATCAGACGCATGAAGCATCACATTGCACCTCCTAATGAGAAGCCTCGTGCTTTGAAGTTTGTCGGCAAGCAGTCGGAAAAGCGGTACGGCGCGGAGAGCAAGAAATCTCTCCTAATGATAGAAATATTCAAAGTTACGTGCTGGCAATTTATGCTTGGTAACTTTGATATGTCGTGGAGTCATATTTACATATGTTCTATCATATAAATTTTGTAAGACATGCTGTTTTGACATGTGTATCGAGTATGTACTGTTGTTTAATAAAACTTTCAGTAGGTACTTATTCAGAATGCCCTGCGTTCATTGTAATAATATCATTACTGGCTAGTAAGCCAGCCAGTTAAATTAATTAAAGTTTTTTATTTCTAATCTTAAATAATCGATTAATTGTTTAAAAATTGTACTTAAAACTTATCAAAGTAGTATTATTGTAGGTTGTATTGTAGCAATTAATAAAAATATCAAAGAGTATATCGTGGAAAGATATCAAAGAGTATCGTGAGAATTATTTAGTTTCATAAACGGCTGAAGCCACCTGTTTTTATGACGATGACTTGACTGCGAATCCGTGGGAACTTCAAGTATTACGGGTATATTGTTGTCTAAAACTTTCTACAAAGAAAATAAAACGAAAACTTTTTGAATTTCCGCAACAAGAAAATTATGAGACATCACAGTAACAGAAACACTTTAAATGATCCAAAACATTCCAAACAACTACATAACTTGATTTATCTAATTCTATAAAAGCACAAAGTTTTTCAGTAAAGCTCGCGCCTTTATCTCTATTACTTTTAACCAAAACAACTAGCATCTAAAATTTTAGCGGAGCTAAGTTATTAGTTATGTTGTTAATTACTTAACGAGCAACTTCCTACTCACCGTCCGACGATGTAACTGAGCCGCTAATTATGAGCAGCGCCAGCACCGCTGTCACTGCTGAACACGACGCCAATCTGCGTCCGCTCATCATGCTGATTAGTTTACCCCAACGACATGTTAATCGAAACAACTTTTTCAAGAACTGCAAATATGTCAACAAAAGTGTTGTGATGAATGTCAGTGGGGTAACGAGGTGCCCTCATTCATTCGCCATCGGAATCGGCTCCATTAAATATTCATCGGCAGGTGAATCGAGTGGGGTTCGTGTGCGGAGCCGGTAGCGGCGAGCGTGCGGCGTGCGGCGGCGTGGAGCGTCGGGCGCGCGGCGGTCTCGCGGCGCGCTGGCTGCGTACTGGCCGCGCTACGCTACCCGCGCCGCTTTGTCTACCACTGCTCTACGCTCCCGGCGCTTGCGTAGCCCCGCCTCGCTCTCGGATGAAAGGACGGAACATTACCAGTATTTGTAACAGTTTGCGTCAAATTGATATAAATGGAGACGGTTTTAATAAAGTGTAATTGACTTTTGCCGACTTTGCGTCGCATTAATTTCGACCACGCTAAGACGCCTCGGGCAGGTGCGGCGTTAAATACCACCGCCGGCAACTTCGCTTTCTGCCATGAATAATTTCAAATTTAAATGAATGTTAATTATGATGAGTTTTTAAGTTCACTTTGATATTTCGGAGATTGATGCTAAGGTATAAAAATGATTCCAATTTTTTTATTATTTTTTTAATCTAATTTTCAGGGAAGATAACCCGGAACTGATTGGATTTCGTAACTTCGTTTTAAACTTTGTCAAATCCTATTTTTTTATATTTAAGATTATAATTATTCAAATGAGTAAGAAAATTGTTGTAAGCATATGTGTAATTTATGTGATTACATGATAATTTGCGTGCGTAAAGTCAATGAGGTTCCATGGTGTCTTAATAATTAATGAGTACGATCTCGCAACAAGGATTACATCAAAATACCTCGCTGAAGAGTTTCTAGGAATTCCAAGACTCTTGGCGATGATTACAAGGTACTTAACTTAATATCTATAAATGAATAGAAACGTAGACAAGTACGGAACATCTTTAATTAACACTCGCAGTTCCGATTAACGACGTTCACGTTAATATTATCAGAATGTTTCAGGCCATATGAATCCAATAAGCATGAATAATTAATTGTAGTATGTTAATATGTCAATACCGCCTCGATCTAATACGATCCGTGATACGTACAATTAAATAAAGCTTAGTATTAGTGTTCATGCTAGAACGACAATGGTGAACGATATGAGGAATAAATTCATTTTGTGCTACATTTATTTTTCATTCACTTGATTCAATTTTGACAAGTGTTTTGCGAGTAGTTAATAATAATACGAGTAATATGTTCCCGATACCGGTGGGATACTATTTTTTATATTTTTTTAGAGGTTTTTTTATTTTTTATTTAAATATTTAAAAAAATAATTTATATGTATGTTAAATGAATAAACAAATAATAATAATAATATTCCACAACTATCACACAACGCCGTCTAGTCCCAAGCTAATCAGAGCTTGTGTTATGGGTACTAGACAACTGATAAAAATCCTAGATATATATTTCTAAATAAATACATTATAGTTAGATAAATTACACCCAGACACAGAACAAATGATCATGCTCATCACATAAACATTTGTCCTGGGTGTGAATCGAACCAACGATCTCCGACATAGCAGTCAGGGCCACTAACCACTAGACCAGTAGGCCAGTCGCAGCATAGTACCTATTAGTGTTTCTGCTACAACAATGGTGAATGAAATGAGAAATAAATTCATACGCGTGCTACATTAATTTTTCATTCACTTGATTAAATTTTAACAAGTGTTTTATGACTAGTTAATATATAGAGTTTGAATCAATGTTTTCTTCTTTTCCATCTTTAATTATTACTTAATTATTTTCAAGAAAATGTTATATAATATGTGAATACGGTTGATGTACAGTCACTGTGACAATTGGTTCTACACCTTAAAGAAATTTTTTTGTGTAATGATTGCGGTAGAATCTGCTGGAATACACAAACCACAGAATGACAATTAGATGTTAATTAAAAGTAATTTTTTTTTTTTTTTTTTTTTTTTGTTCTTTTCTGCACCATGGCAATCTGTCCTAGGACAATAAACCACTGGGTTGACCGACTTTTAGTCCGTTTGCAGTCAATTTATATTAAATGAGAGCGGTTTCAGGGTAGCTCTCATCTCCCTATGCAAATCTGGCACTGAGACTTGGGATGTCACTTCTCCTCAATCTCGTGTGCTGTTGTCCTCCTGTTCCACTCAGTGCTAGTGCCAGCTCATTTGTGTGTTGTGCGAGTCTTTTTTGATATCTTAGGCTATGTTGGCTGATTTCTTGCTTTACCGTTCGTATTTTCAGATCTAGATACATATATTTGTTGCTAATACTTTGTGGTATATTGAAGATGTATCGTAATGCTTTACTTTGAAATCTTTCTAAGATGTCAATGTTGCTACTGCTTGCTGAGCCCCATAGTTGAATGCCATATGTCCAGATAGGCTTAATAATGGCTTTGTAGACCATCATTTTGCTCTCGTTGCTTAGGCGGGAGTAGCGACCTGTTAGCCAATATATGCTGCGGAGTTTGCTGTCAAGTTGCTTGCGCTTGGTCCAGATATGCTTCTGCCAAGTCAATCTCCGATCCAAGTATAGACCCAGGTATTTTGCGTGGTCTTCTTGTGGAATGACTTCGTTGTTTAATTTTACTGGCGGGCAGGTTTCTTTTCTAAGTGTAAAAGTTACATGGGTGGATTTAGTTTGGTTTGCTTTTATTCTCCACTGTTTGAACCACTTCTCTATTTCGTTCAGATGGTTTTGCAGCTGATATGAAGCGGTTTCCGATTTGGAATGTACTGACAGGACTGCAGTGTCATCGGCATAGGTCGCAGTGACTGTGTCCCCATTAGTTGGAAGATCGGCAGTGTAGATCAGGTATAGAACCGGTCCCAGTATGCTACCTTGAGGGACACCCGAGCAGATCTCGTATAGGGCAGAGCATTCACTATTACATTTAACTTGGAAGCTTCTTCGGTTTAGGTAGGATATGAGCATATAGTAGAATGAGTGTGGAAGTAACTTTTTAAGTTTGTATGCCAATCCATCGTGCCACACTTTGTCAAAGGCCTGACTTATGTCCAAAAAAGCAGCTGAGCAATACAATCGATTTTCCAGGCATCCACTGATAACGTCTATGATGCGATGTACCTGTTCAACTGTACCGTGTTCTTCACGGAATCCAAACTGGTGGCTGGGGATTACATTTTTTAGGTGCTCTTTCATTCTTTTTAAAAGGATTTTTTCCATTAGTTTGCCAATTACAGGTAAGAGGCTAATAGGTCTATACGAAGTCCTATCTTGTGGTGGTTTGCCTGGTTTAGGTACCATTACAACTTGAGCAATTTTCCATTGTCCAGGGAAGTGTTCCAGCCGAATGCAGGCGTTGAATATCTTAACCAGGATCATAATTCCCTTATGTGGTAGTTGTTTTAAGAGGGTGGCGTCAACAAGATCGTAGCCAGGTGCTTTTCCTTCCTTAAGATGTTTTATTTCTTTTAATATTTCTTTAGGACTTACGCATTTCAACGGCAGACACATTTGCAAAGGCGAGTCAAGGAACTGTTTCACTTCTGTTGTGTGTTCCTGATCAGACTCCGGGAATGGTTGAAAGACAGTACTTAAATGGTCAGCAAAGGCATTGGCTTTATCCTGATCTGATCTTGCCCATCCTCCTGTCTTGTCCTTAATAGGGGTTATTTGAGCTTTTAGTTTCTTTGAGGATTTCGTTGCTTTCCACAGCGAATAATTCGTATCTATTGAGGGTGATAATGTTGACAGGTAACTCTGCAAGTTGTTGTTAGTAAACATTTCTATGAGGTTTTTTAACTCTGCTGAGCATTTATTAAATAGAGCTTTGTCTCTCGGGTATCTAGTTATATGCCAAATTTTTCTAAGTTTTCTTTTTTCTTTTATTTTGTCTTTGATATTTTTAGGGTAGACATTGTGTTTCAGAGGGTTTCCTTTGCTTTCAGGTGTTCCTGTGCTAGCGGCTTTATGAATGATAATGTTTAATTCCTCGACGGCGTTTTCTAGGTCTTCGACCGTTAGGATCTTTTTATGTAGCTTAACTTCTGTGTCTATGACACTTCGATATATTTCCCAGTTTGTGTTTTTTGGATGGTAGATTCGTGTGTTGGGCTCAATTAGTGTCACCGTTGTATTGAGGTTGAGGACAACTGGAGTATGATCCGAACTTAAGTCGGCACATGATTCCAATTTTGTGAAGTTTCTGTCAACATTTTTTGTGATAAAAAAGTCCAGCAGATCAGGAATCTTGTTCTTGTCAGTCGGCCAGTAAGTAGGTTCGCTATTGGAAAGCCAATCAAGCTTCATTTTATCTGCTACTCGTAGGAGTTGTCTACCTCTTGGGTTAATAAGTCGGGAGCCCCAGTGTGTATGCTTGGAGTTCCAGTCACCACCACAAATAAATCTGGAGCCCATTTTAGCAAAGAAACTTTTAAAGTCTTCTTCAGATATTATGTGTTTAGGAGGGCAATAAACTGCAGAAATTGTCATTTCAGAATGGTTGTCGGTGAGTTTTATAGAAGTTGCCTGTATTTTTTCAGTACAAAATTCCTCCAGGGAATAGTGTTTGATGTTGTTTTTTATAACAATCGCTGTTCCTCCATGACTGTTTCCAGATGGGTGATTTGTCGTGTGTATCGTGTAATTTTTGAATGATACATGGGATTTAGCTGTGAACCTTGTCTCTGATATTAAGGCTATATCTATTAACTCTGTTTCGAGGAAGACTTCTAATTCTTGACGTCTTTCCGTCAAGCCGTTGGCGTTCCAAGTTATTACTCGGAGGTTGCGTCCAATCATTTTTTGGAAAGACTGCTGACTAGCTGGACAATGCTATTTAGCATTTTGTCCATCATCTTTTCCATTACAGCCATCATTGTCTGCTGGACCTTTTCAAGCATAGTTTCTAGTAATTGAGAAATGTTCTGGATGTCTGTGCAGCTTTCCGCCTGTTTAGTTTGTGTCTTGGTTACTTCTGCATATGTCTTATTTGTTAAACTCCGCCGTAGACGGTCCCAAGCCCGGTTGAGAAAGGAGGAGGGTTGGCTGAGAGGAGACCTAGCCAGCCGCAAAAGGTCAACGTCGAGCATCGGGCGACGGTCAACTAACCCGATCCTAAAAACCAGGCCTAACAAGCCGGTCACACTGTATGTAGGTAGGAAATGACCTAATACAACCCGCAACTCTGAAGACAGGTACCACAGAACCGGGGGCCTTGGCTTAATTGCCCCGGGCCATGAGGTAGTAACCCTCTATAAAAAGTCTCCAATCCTAAGGTGGGCCACGCGCCGATAGGATGAATGGCTTGCGGATAGCAAGTCTCTAGCGCCAACCTCGACGGACCTGGCAAACGTCGTTGAATGATGCCTTCCTGAGGGAATAGGCGTCACCCCTCAGGCGACTTTAATTTTCGACCTCAGTCGTGGGAATAGAATGATGAATGAAAAACAAATAAAAACCAAACCTAACCCAAATAACATGATACAGCAAACCTTAAATAAAAGTATGTTCTCAAGACAAAGAACTGTGTCAACACAATCAATCCTTCCGACAAAGTGTGACGAACAAAACTCTACCAGCATAACAAATGAAGAAGGTGAAATGATTGTAATAGATATACAACCGAATACATTTGAGAACCAAAATAATGAAAATGACAACTGGCAAAAGGACAAAACTCCATTTAAGAGATTTAAAAGGAAGGAGACAAGCCCAATACTCAATGAAACCAACAAGAAGAAAAAAAACTGCCCCGAGATAGCGATACCAACTCACAATAGTTTTGATATACTGGAAGACGAGCAACTGCAGGACGTAAATAAGACTAAAAAAGAGTACGTACCTAAGCCAGAACCTATCTTTGTGACAGGAGTATTAAACGTTACATCACTAAAGGATGTGCTGAACAAGTTCGTTGAAACCTCCTCGTATACTATGACTACTCTCAGATCAGGTCATGTAATTAAAATAATGCCAAAGGACATACAAACTTACAAGTGCATTAGAGAAAATTTTATTTCCAGTAATATATCACACTATACGTATCAGCTAAAAAGCGAAAGAGCCTACAGAGTTATACTACGTGGACTCCACTCATCAGAAGACACTAAAGAAATTGCCAAAGAAATAACTGAAATGGGTCACGAGGTTAGGCAAGTAGTCAACGTGCTTCACCGAACTTCTAAAGATCCTCTACCAATGTTTTATGTGGACTTAGAGCCAAAACATAATAACAAAGACATCTTTAGTGTGAAACATATAAATAACTTGAAAGTCACATTTGAAGCCCCATACAAAAAAAATAGCAAGGAAATACTGCAATGTAAAAGGTGCCAAAGATTCGGACATACAAAAAACCAGTGCTACAGACCCTTTAGGTGCGTCAAGTGTGGGGAAGAACATCCTACCGCGACCTGCAAAAAAAGACCAGATACCGAGGCCACACGTGCTAACTGCCTGGAAAAGCACCCCGCCAGCTACAAAGGTTGTAAAACATACAAACAGTATAAAGAAAACATATTAAAAATTGCACCAAAGGCCAAAGAAAAACTACAGATCAGAGACATCACTGACAAAGTAGTAAAGAACAACGCATACCATACTCCAAGAGACAACAACACAAATTAAAAGTAATTAATTCAAAGATTTTTTTTATACTAATCCAAAGATTTAAATCAAATAATACAATAGTTATTAAATAAAATAGATTGGTATTTTCTTTATTTTTTATTCATGAATCCCCAAGCGAACGTATCTATTGTCTTACTTGTGTCTCTAATTGACGGTATCTGAAGAGTTAAAGAAAATATTTTTCTATGTTTGCTTTCTGTTTATCCGCTAACTTCTCCTGAAGTGTGTATGTAACAAATTTTGATACGGTTTTCACTAATAAAAGAGAGAACGTAATAAACGAGGCTGGTCTGTGTATATAATCTGCATCCGCGCAAAGCCGGGTCACTAGTTTATAAATAAAAATCAATTGCCGATGTATGACGAAACATCGACGGAGCTCGACCGGTTTGATTGTTTTTTCGTTGTGTTCGTTATTGTCAGGACAAGGTTTGTGTGAAAGAAATTGTTTGGAAAATACTCCAGGATTTATATTGCATCCATGTAAATTCGGGGCGGGTACCCAATATTTCATAAACCTATTCAATTAAAAATATTAAGTTGATACCAAACTTATTTATCCATGTTTGGTGTTGTAGTTACAAAAGGTATTATTTGTCGATTTGATAAACGAAAGAATTTGAAAATTGACGAAGGTATAACTACTCGACTGTACATCTACAATACTATTAAAAAGACGTAAAGTTTGTTTTTTTTTTGTTTGTAGGAAGTACTCTCTGTAAGGACTGGTCCAATTACTTGAAATTTTTTCATCGTTAGAAAGTTGCTTTATTTCTGAGTGACATAGGCTATATTTTAACCCTTCAGATACCGTCAATTAGAGACACAATAGTAAGACAATAGATGCGCGGCCACCGGTGGTCGCTTGGGGATTCATGAATTAAAATGCGGGCGAAGCTGTGGGCAAAAGCACTAGCTTTTATACCTACTAAGTTATTAAATACGTTACTTACTTGCCGAAACTTGATAAAGTTGGATTTGATTTGGTGCTGGTCTTTATACTTTAATATACGTGAACTAAGTTTTTACGTATCTTTCAATAAGTGTTCAAATAGCTTAACCAAAATTATTAACAGCACAACATTACAAACGGTCTCTTATTCTGCTCATTTAATGGCGTACGAGTATATTTAAAAGGTTTAACTTGTTTCAACTTTAAACCTACTTCATTATGATTACAGGGCCCGGCGAGATAAATTAAAACTGTGGGTGCTGCCGTAGTGAGCATGACCGCGGGAACCTAACTTATAATAAAATAAAAATTATTTTACTACTTTCGTGAGGACGGAACCCTCAGTTCCGTACTGTTAAACAAGAGTTATAAAATAACTAGCTTTTACATGCGGCTTTGCCCGCGATTATCAATATACTTTAATTTAATAATAATATTTTTACTTGACTACCCTCTTTCTACCCCTTTTCTCAGTTAAAAAAAAAATAGCTTCTGTCCGTTTCCAGGGTCCCAACTATCTCTGTACCAAAATGCATCAAAATCGGTTTTGCCATTTAGAAAAAAGAAAGAAAGAAAGAAAAAAAGTTTATTTGCGTCCAACATGACGATTTAAGCGTGAAGACGTAACAAACAAACAAACTCACTTTTGCTTTTATAATATTAGTAAGGAAATTAAACTGTTTGTTTATTAACAATGAATTTTATTAACTAGCATAGCTTTAAATAGGTAATTATTGATGCATAAGATAATAATAATAATCATTTTAATTAGCAAACAAGTGTCACTACTTTCATAAATGCTCTGCCTCCTAAACTTGGTAGTGAACCTGTATCTCGGGAGGCAGTTCCCTTCCTATAAATATTACAATTTCTTTACAAACAATGCCAATTGGTATATTAAGAAAAAAAAATGCACACTAATATAATAAATGGGAAAGTGTGTGTGTCTGTTTGTCCGTCTTTCACGGCAAAACGGAGTGACGAATTGACGTGATTTTTTAAGTGGAGATAGTTGAAGAGATGGAGAGTGACATAGGCTACTTTTTATCTCTTTCTAACTCCCCACTTCCCAGGGAAACCGTGTTACCCCGAATTTAACGCGAGCGTAGCCGCGGGTAGAAGCTAGTAATAATAATAATCCTACCGGATTATTATTATTACTATATTATTATATATTATTATTATTATTACTAGTTTGGAAAATTAAGTTCTTGTTATAAAAAAGTAATCGTATGCAAAAGAGCATACTTGTGAAGATGTTGGAAGGGGACGAGAAAGAACACACACTTGCCACTCTCAGGAGAACGCGCGATAGAATTGCTTTTAAACAAGGTTAATTGAAAAGTCATAACTTTCATATCAGCAATATTTTCTGTTTGTTTAGATATTTTTCTACACAAGATTTATTTTCTTTTATATTTTCTGCTTACAGGCCATTTGTTACAAATTTAATCCACTACACCTTTCAATAAAAAAATAGTAATAAATTGAAATGCTTATATTCAAAGTAAAAATCATAAGTTACCAACGAATTGCTACTGACATACGCTGTTAATAACATGTCGATATTGATATTTCCAGTATTACTACTTACTCGAGGAAAATAAATAGAGCTTGGGTGATAAGTGTGGGCAGGCGGCGGGTTGTATGGGGGCTCCGTGGTGTCTAAGCTCACAAACCCTTTTTTTCCGTCTTTGCAAATCGTCGGGGATTAAGCCAGAAGAGCTCACACCTTTTCACAAATACTTTTTGCGGTTTAACCGTCAGTAAAATGCCGTGATACAAAGTGTTTCCTACCGATCAATAACTGTTTTGAAAGATAACGATTCGTCACAACTCTTATTGATACTTTGATGAGGAATGAGCCCGAAGAAAAAGGATTAGGGTGTAAATGAGATTTTCCTGTTTCCGAAAATGAAAGAATTATTAATGGGGTCTTAGCTTTTATATTCGCTTAAGTAAGACGTTTATTTTGTTCCCGCTTCTAAGCTACTCTAACGGGGGTATGAAAATACTTAACATATTTATACTGACAGATATGCTGGCAGCTGTCTGTCGGCGTTATAGATATTTTTGGGGGGCGAGTCACTTGAGTCCGTAGGAGAATACCCATAGCTAGTACCTATACGTACCTACCCGTGGTACCCGGGTGGTGCTAATCAGCAGGCACTAACTCGGCGGCGGAGAACTTCGCGCCGGGTTTTGGTTCAGAGCGAAGAGGAGTGGCAGGCGGTCGCCTCTTTCTGCAAAGCAGTAATGCTAGCAAAGGACGAGGCAGACCGCTTCAGGCAACGGCGCCCCCGCCGCCGCCGCCGGGATTCCGATCCCGATTTCCAGCCACTGTAGACGCGGGCTCGCGGACGGCGAGCCATGGGTAGCTCGCTGTACGATTGTCCGGTAACTGTCCGGACCGAGCCAAGGCGTCGACGGCGCGCACTGTTCCCTCGCGCCTCAAGGAGTTGTCAGCAACAGGAGGGGCCCATCTGGGTCGAAGCCTACCGGGGTCGGGGTTATCCGAAAGGAAACTAGAGCCCCGGTATGAAGGCTAGAAGGAACGGCGCGGGGTTTTTAGTCAGTAAGAGTCTGACACTATCTCCCGCGCCGCCCAAGAGCGGGGGTTGTCATTGGATGATTTTCCCCACCATATAAAAAGCAGGCACTAAGTGGTGGTAGATTTTGACCGATGTCTTTGGCAAAGACGTACCGCTAAGCATCCTAGCCGTGTCCAATACGATTCTCAGTACAGTCAATTCAGAGGAATTAGGTCGAAATAACTGTTCTAAGGCAGATCAACCTAGCTTGTGCTGATCGACGTATCGGAAGCCCATTCGTGAAGGAATTGGCTAATCGCAGTTGGCTCAATTAATATATCAGCCACACATGAAATGCTACCCACCAACTGATGGAAAATACCGGAATGCATCATCATGCTGATGGCAATTTGATAAAAGTAAACGAAGGTTTAGTCTCCAAACTAATGCCCCAATGAAGCCGTCCTGTTGATTGAACGAGCGTGCCTGAAGTTTAGCAACATGGAACCTCATTTCACTTCTTTTTCATGTCCTTTCTTCACTCTCATGCTAGATGGTAAGGATTAAAAAAACACTTATAATCCAAAGTCCACCATCACCAGCACACTGAATAGCTCTCTTTTTACTTGACCTGTCTCTAATTTTGACAGTACACACATATTTTGCTTTTCGTTTGAGACTGGATAAGTTGTTTTTCATTGCTTGTAAGTAAGTTGCTCGGAGTCTATTTCGTTATTATAAATATAGCTCTCAACTATGCAACTCTCAACTATGTCAGTGCGTGTTGCCAGTGATGACATATGGCTCCAAAACGTGGTCGCTCACAATGGGCCTCATCAGAAGGCTTAAAGTCACCCAAAGAGCAATGGAAAGGGCTATGCTCGGGGTTACCTTGCGTGATCGAATCAAAAATGAAGACATCCGCAGGAGAACTAAAATTGCCGACATAGCACAAAGAATTGCCAAACTTAAGTGGCAATGGGCAGGGCACATTGCTCGCAGAACAGATGGCCGTTGGGGCCGAAAGGTTCTGGAGTGGCGACCTCGAACTGGAAGTCGCAACGATGGAAAACCTCCAACAAGGTGGTCTGATGACCTGGTGAAGGTTACGGGAAACCGATGGATGCGAGACGCACAGGAACGTTCGTTGTGGCGACGCTTGGAGGAGGCCTATGTCCAACAGTGGACGTGTATCGGCTGAAATGATGATGTTGATGGTGGTCCAAAATGTCGACTAAATTATCAGTTTTCAACAGGTAAGATAGTGGTCAAACATGAGCCGATCAATAATAAAAAAAGAAAAAACGATGTTCCTAATGTAAGCCTGCCCGGTATGTATCTTGAATACGTAATCAGCACACTTAGGTAATTGTAAGCTTCTGTTGTAGCGTAAAAAGATAATTTCCAGTGCTATTATGTACTGTTTTCGGTATTAAAAAAAGCTGTTCTTTGATGTCGAATAAAAATTATTGCATTGTAAACATTTTGAGAAAATCTTTTTACACGCGGCGGGGAGAACGTGAAAGTTTGTTCGTTTCAAATTCAATATATTATGGCGAGCGTGCTCTCGCTCAGCCGACACCGAAACTCACTCGAGCGTTGCTCACACAAAATTTATTGTTTTTCTAAGAAAATTTTCTTCGCACGACCCTACATCCTTGTTGAGCCCCAGGGGAAGAGTTACAAAAACTTAATGACCTCTTGCCGCGGTTACACTGTTTAACCTATTGTTTTAGTAAACTTGTTAGTTAAGTAGATTGGGCCAGTGGGCTAGTACTTAACTTTGCGCGTTGTTTTCAACTGTCAACGAGTTAATTTAATTGTGAGTTGAAATGTTCAATAGAGGTTAATTTTATTTTGTAGGTCGTCTGCCAGGGTTACGGGATTATTCACAAGAGTATCGTGGCCTTGGAACGCAAAGAACAACTGAAGGAATACAGGTTGATAATAAAAAAAATACGTGTAAAAGCGTCGGCCTTAGATGGTATGGCCATGTCATGAGACGAGACGAAGACCATGTGGTGAAAATTGCATTAGGCTTGCCAGAACAAAAGAGAGGTAGAGGCCGCCCGCCATCGACCTGGTGGTCAAACATGGAAAGAAACCTTAAGAAAGCCCAACTGCCAAAACCGACAACCCAGGACAGATCCACTTGGCGCCGTAGAGTGAGGAGACCCGACCCCAGATAACGGGAACAGGGACGGAAAAAGAAGAAGTGTAAAAGCGTTTTTTAAAACCTATTTGTAAAACAAATATCATTAGTAAATATCTTACACCCTCTCATTCTGCCCAAACCGCGAGGAGATTCTTATGTCATACTTAACACATTTAGCATCAAAGAAAATATATTTAATCAAACGAAAGATCATCAGGTGAGATAGAGGTGAAGCTTCAGCCTATCAATAACAATAACATACCGATAATAGACAGACAGACAGATATACTCTTTAATTCAAGGCTGGTGTATTTACACCATTAACCGAATTTTGCCTCTTGAATAAAATTATGTTTAGAAGCATACCATATTGTTATGTATTATATATTTATTATAGCATCTGTAAATATGCTACGAGAAAGTAACATACTCGTTGTAAGCGTTATTATTGGCACGTTGATCGCAGGGCAAATATTTGAGCAATATTTTCATAAACCCGCCTACGTGAATGTGAACGGACCAAACAGGTACACGTAGTGCGATAAATAAATATGATATGCAAACAAAAAAGGGACTGACGCCAAAGGCAGTTTCTAGATAAAGTCTTTTATCGGACACATAATAACGTTCTGAAAAATCGTTAGCCCGTGCTCACGTCGCCGTCGTGGGGACACGTGCGAGCAGGGCACTCCCGAGACTGATCCCTCCTTCTGCTTAGATTAAATTTGTTCCTATAAAAATGTGTCCTCTAGTCGATAACGTCGAAAATGTGCAGATGTCGCCGGCTAGTATGAAGCCTACGATAGGGTTCGGCGACGTGCCGCGCCTACTGACGGAACCGTCCGGCCGCCTCGGGCCCACTCGCCACCGCCCGGCCCGCTCGCCAGCCGGATTGCTCCGAACTCGCCTCGATGGTGAAAACAAAACGCTTGATTGCTTTGATTCAAACACTTTCGTTTTGTGTACAAACATTTATTTTCTAGTTCTCTTTAATGTATTTAATCTGAACGAATAAGCGTGATTTATCTCTCTTGAATATCTATTTGAACAAACGGGGCTAAGTGAGCATTACTTTATACTCACACTAATAATATAAAGGTAAAAGAAAGTGTGTATACTCCTATTTGTTACTTTTAAATACTTGTGACAATCCCGCTCTTGGGCGGAGCGGGAGATAGTGTCAGACTTGCTGACTGAAAAACCCACCATGTTCCTTCTAGCCTTCATACGGTGGCTCGAGCCCCCTTTCGCATATACCCTGGCTCAAATAGGCTTCGACTCAGCTTGGCCCCTGCTGTTGCTGACAACTCCTTGAGGCGCGCGGGCACAGTGCGCGCCGTCGACGTTTTGGGCTCGGTCCGGACAGTTACCGGACGGTCGGACAGCGAGCTACCTATGGCTCGCCGTCCACAAGCCCGCGTCTACGGTGGCCGGAAACCGTGATCGGAATCCCAGCGGATAGACCATGTCCTGGAACAGCACGTAAGATTTTGAATCCCGGGAGTATATTCCCTTACAATAATATTCGACTCACTCGCGGGCGTAGCCGTTGGTAGAAGCTAGTATGAAATATTGATGGCACATAAAAGTAAAACGTTCATAAAGAATATTATAGTTAGATTCGAGCACAATGATAAAGTGCAGAATTAATCGTACAAGGATAGAGATTTATCACGCAAAGAATCAGTGAGAGTGGTCTGAAAACTTTTTATTTTGTGATCACGGACTGAAACTTGTACATTTAGGTTTGAAAAAATGTGAATCATTCCAAGTAAGATAATCAATATTTAAAGAAAGGAAAGTTGGAAAGAAACTCGATCATTTTAACAACAAAGTTTTTTGTCTTCTTTTTTCTTTAATCGAATTCATTTGATACAAGTATTCACCATGAAAATGAAATTTAAAATATAAGATACCTAAGTACTCGTATTTTAATAAATGAGTGCTTCAGGTATACTTTTGTTTGGAACTAACAACAATTGTTTATTATTAAAAAAAAAACAGTAAAGGCAATTAAATGGCGTCAAAAAATTATTCCGCGTTGCTGTCGTCTAGAAGTGTACCTAAAAAGCTAGTAGTGGCATTGCCACGTTGTATGACAATCCTGTGCGTCCCGCATCCATCGGATCGATTATTGTGGCGACGCTTGGGGGAGGCCTATGTCCAACTGTGGACGTTTGTCGGCTGATGATGACACTGCTTAATCTCTGACCGAGGTAAAAGCCAGCCCTTGGGTGACGAGAAGTATCAGCTCGGCGTTTGGATAATTTCTAAAAAAGTGTATGAGCACACGGACCCCATGGCTCAAGAGTTTCAACCCGAAATGGCTTGAAAATATAACTGCCAACGAGGTTGTTATATTTCCACCGCTTGAGGTTTTCCATAGCGGCAGCGGCAGCATCACAGCACAACACGCTAGGACGATGGGATGGTGCCAGAGTATAGACACAGGTAGCGACTCATTTCAATTAAGCTTTTCTTAATAAACCTTCGCACAAACAGACTGGCCTGTTGTTCTACAAATGTTAGTGGGAAGAGCACGATCTTTTGTTCTGTGTCTGTGTGTAATTTATCTATATTAGGTATGAATTTAGAAATATTTAAGTATGTTTATCAGTTGTCTTGTACTCATAACACAAGCTTTGTTTAGTTTGGGACTAGATGGCGTTGTGTGACAGTTGTGGAATTTATATAACATAATCATTATAATAATGTTCCCACTGCTGGGACTCAAGCCTCCTTTCTAGGAGACGGAATGGGCCGTAACCCACCATGCGTGCCCAGTACGGATTGGTATAAGAATTTAGGGATATATATATATTATTATTATTATATATGATTGCTGCTTAAGATCACTTGTTTCCTTGTATCGTATTTGTGCAGCATAAGGTAGTAAACTTAGCTTCTAAACCACCTCTTTGCCTTCAGACTTGCAATACACACTAGCTGTAATTTGTAGTCACATCAATTAGCGCACAAGTGGATCTAAAAGGGAGTTCCAACGTAGATCGTGAAGATATACGTTGTTTTCGTATTTGTAGGGAGTCGTAGGCTGTCAATATTTACTCTCTCGTTGCGATCTTTAGTCTCTTGTATTTCTACACATTGCTGCTAAGTCTTAAGACGTGTAGAGGTGTTGGTTTATTTATGTTGTCTCGTATAGGGATATTATTAATATGTTACTAACCCTTCAGATACCGTCAATTAGAGACACAGTAGTAAGACAATAGATGCGCGGCCACCGGTGGTCGCTTGGGGATTCATGAATTAAGCGTTTTTACGTAAAATCACCAAAAATATAGAAACAAAAAAATCTAGATTTTTTGAAAAACAAAGTCTGCTATAGGGACCAACATTTTCAGCCGATAAAATTTTGAACAATCGTGTCTATAAAACAACAATTAAGCGTTTTTAACTATCATTCAAGTTGTACAGACGTATGTACAATCGGCGCTCGAGGGGGAAGATAGATGTTGAAGGTTGATAATGTATGCTAAGCTATATGCACCAAGGTGTAGAATGTTGGAAAGAGTTACTTACCGTGGCCCTTGAACGCATAGGGCAAATGATAGAACACAAGTAGCTTTTAATCAGCAATAGTCTGACACGCCCTCTTGCTTCAGTTTAGAGTGGGAGAAGTCATTTGATAATTTCCCATCTCTAAAAACCAAAACCAAACCATCAATAAAAAAATTTAGGATATTAAGTACTCTAAACCTAACACAAAAACGACAAAAAATATTGCCCTTATTGTAAAACTCGACTTTCAGACCACCTTTACACCTATATATAAACTTAGAGAAATGGGTATAAAATTGATAAACCGAACAATAAGCTTGTCAGATCACTTATACTTCTAATATAACATAATCATTATTCCTCCCTAGAGGGCGCGCAGCGTGAACATTGCTCTGTATATTTTTTTAATGTAATAAATGCTAACCGTGTTATTTAACAGTGAGAATTTACAAACTTCCTCATAAGTTTAATTGAAAACGGTACGAGTGCGGGCAAACGCCAATTCATGAAGTAAAACACTTTAAACTAATTTTTTGTATAGTGCCATAACAAGTGTCAAGAGGAGACAAAACGACTAGAATACAAACTGTAACCCAATCAAAACTGCAGTTAAAGGACTTCTATACGAATAATACTCCGACCTGATTGTTTTGTGAAAGTTGAAGTGTACCAAAACAATAAAAATAGTGTTTTCTAAAAGTAACAAAACATGTGAAGTGAATCGTCATCTAAACAAAGAAATGACCTTTGGACTATACGTATAATCAAACCGTGTGTTGACTAGTAACCATACCTCAAATTCAATCGATATTCACAGTGAGCATATGGTCAAGTGGCAAACACACTGACTGCGACGCACCTGTGCGCGGGTTCGCGCCTCATGCTTCACTTTTTGTGAATCTTTAAATGGTGTATTCTGGTTTTTCTACATACAGATACAACTAACGAAATAACAAATATGCAGCGAACGCCACCAAACTTTATCGAATTTAAAATGACAGAATCAGTCTCGGACTCGGCGTTGAGTACTCCTGATAAACTTGAGAAACAGAGAGGATATAAACGACGATTTGATGACGAACAATCGGAGCTTCTCGAGAACTTCATGTTGCATATGGAAGCCATGTTCACTTCTTTCCAGGAACAACAGAATCAAAAGTTTGACTCACTTAACAAGTCAATAAACATAATCAAAGATTTACACCTTGATTTAAAGAAATCTGTTGAATTCGTAACAGAAAAATATGATGAATCTTTATCGAAAATTGCACAACTTCAGCAGGAAAACAAAACCTCTAAACAGCAGATTTCTTTTCTTGAGCAGAAGCTGGATTATATTGAGAAAGCCTCTAAAGCTTCGACTATAGAAATACGTAATATTCCTAAAACTGAGCCAGAGTCAAAAGAACAACTGATAAACATTGTTATGGAACTGGGTTCAGTGGTTCAACTTGACCAAAACATTAGCAAAAATGAAATACGTGATATTTATAGATCAAAATCCAAAACAGAGGCCGTTGTAGTTAACTTTACGACAGTTACTAGAAAAACTGATGTTATTAGTTCGGTGATCAAATACAATAAGTCACGGAAAGTGAAGAAAGAACTGCCTTTGAACACAAATGATATCAAAATTAAGGGTGCACCCAGGAGTATTTACGTATCTGATTCCCTGACAGTAAAGACCCAACAGCTATTTTATTTGTCCAGACAATTTACTAAAACACATGGTCTTCATGGTTGCTGGATTTCTTTTGGAAAAATATATGTACGAAAGAATGAGGGTAACCTCCCCATTCACATTAAAAATCCCGAAGACTTAGATAAAGTTATATGACTAATCATGTACTTTTTTCATGTAATTTATGTTTTTGTTTTTAAAATATGTTTAATAATTTATGTTAATACACTGCACATTACACTGACTTTCACTCTTTTCCAACATTCAACAATAAAAATCAAATTACACAAGCAACACATATACATGCAACTATACGAATATAAAATCATAATTTATTTTCAGGGCTATGAACAGAGATTACCTTGGATTGTCAGTTCTGATCCCGTTACATTATTTTGGCTCAAGTTAAGTTCATATTGTATATCAAATAGATATGTCAATTCTGAGTCCTTTACAAAACATCTTAATGTTTCTTGGTCAATTTGTCCTATGAAACTAGTTTGTTATAACATTCGCAATGGTAAATGATTTACTGAATAACATAGATCAATTTAGTGTATCTGAATCAATATGCTGTAACCCTGAAAATTGTGCCAAATATATACCAATTGCTACCGATTATCTCAAAATTTTGCAACAAAATATACGTAGTATCAATCGTAATTTCAACGAACTTTCTGTGTTGCTAGGGAGATTAAGTTTTAAATGCGACGTTATTGTATTGTCTGAGTGCTGGCTGCGTCAGTTATCTGATCTTCCGACGATACCTGGTTATAACTCCCATAAAACCAATAAAATCTTTAACCAAAATGATGGAGTGGTGGTCTTAGTCAGTAACGAGCATAGTTACACAATAGAAGAACCATTAATTAATGAATGTAACTGTTTATTAATTAAGTTTGGTTCTACCACAGTTATAGTGGCAATCTACAGGTCTCCGTCATTTAAAAATCTCGACATATTTCTGCAATCTCTACACCAAATTCTTGAACAGTTGAAATCATTCCAAAATGTTATGATAGTTGGTGACATAAATGTTAATATATTGAGTGCTGACTCTAATGTGTTGTCATATTTAGATATAGCTTCCTTCCATGGACTATTTCCCGCACACAACATACCTACTAGAGGTAATAGTTGTCTGGATCATGTTTTTGTTAGGACTAAATTACAGTCTTATACATTTAATCTTCAAACATCAATAACTGATCATGATGCTATTTTATTTTGCCTCAAGCGTATAGAATCAAAGAAACCTGTTACTACTAGAGTGGTCAAAAAACTGAACTGGGCAGAGATTAAATCGGACTGTTCAAAATTGGATTTTAGTAAAGTTTACTGTGAGGACGACCTAAATATGGCAACTGGTCAATTTATTGAGTTACTATCTAACTTAACAACTAAGCACATGTCTACCGTTAGGATGCCACGAAATAAAACCACCCTAAAACCCTGGATAACTCCAGGACTTTTAAGGTGCATTAAAAATAGGGATAGGATGCACATTAAAACTAAAAAGGAACCAATGAATGAAATTTTAATATTAACATATAAACGATATAGGAACTTTTGCAACACTCTTCTTAAAAAATTAAAACGACAGTATGATCAGGATCAACTAAATAGGGCCAAAGGCAACTCTAAATTATTGTGGGAATCTATTAAAACTATAACTAATTATAATAAAAATCGTTCATCTGCTGAAGGACTTCTATATACAGATCAAAGCCCTCAATCATCAATTAATAAAGTCAATACCTTCTTTTCTACAATTGGAAAGGTACTAGCTCAGCGCATACCCTCAAATGTTCCAACTTTCAAAAACACAACTATTAATAGAGACACTCCCAGCAACTCATTTGTACTACTTAAGGTTGAGATTATTGAAGTCAAAACTGCCATATTAAATCTAAAGACGGACTGTTCACCTGGGTGGGATACCATCTCATCTAGGCTGTTGCAAAATGTTGTTGACGACGTGGCTCCTGTTATCACTGATCTCATAAATCGCTCATTTGACATGGGTGTATTTCCGAAAGTATTAAAGAAATCAATTGTTTTCCCTATATATAAGGCTGGGGATACTGACTGTGTCAACAATTACAGGCCCATCTCGATCCTCTCTTCACTGTCCAAAGTGTTTGAGCGCACCATTAATTGTAGACTCGTGAAATTTTTAGAGACACAGAAACTGCTTGCTGACACACAGTATGGATTTCGAACACACAAATCCACTGATGGAGCTGTTCACGCTTTTACTGACTTCCTGGTGGGAAATATGGACAAAAACAAAAAATGCTTGACCATATTTCTCGACCTAGCCAAGGCGTTTGACACAGTCTGTGTTCCCACCCTGATTGCTAAATTAAACAGTATGGGAATACGGGGAAATGAACTAAAATTATTTGAGGATTATTTGTCAGATCGTAGTCAGCGTGTGAAGATTGGTGACCACCTCAGTTTCGAACTACCTATAACGCATGGAGTTCCGCAGGGAAGTATTCTTGGCCCTACGTTATTTCTTTGTTATATAAATGAGTTGTGTCAGCTTCAACTTCAAAACTGCAAAATTATATCATATGCAGATGACACCACTCTTACTTTTACTGGTAATTCATGGGAGGAAACCTACTCTCTGGCTCAATCAGGTCTGAATATGGTGTGCCACTGGCTAGCTGCAAACACGCTCACGCTTAATGCAGAAAAAACTAAATACATTCCCTTTGCAATTAGGAGTTCAGAAGCCTTTTTTCAAGATAAGCCTCCTTTATATGTTCATCAGTGTTCATTTCCACCCATAAACCAATGTGGCTGCGCGGAGATACAATCTGCACAAAGTATTCGGTATCTTGGCATAACTATCGACAAAAGATTGTCATTTGATGAGCATATTCATAATTTGTCTAAAAGAGTACGAAAACTTATTTATGTTTTCAAACAGCTTAGACAGGTGGCCACCGGTAAAACCCTTAAAATGGTATATATTACCTTAGTTCAATCTATTCTGACATATTGTGTGACAACGTGGGGGGGTGCCGCTAAAACTAAAATGTTGGAAATAGAAAGGGCCCAAAGACTGATACTAAAAGTTGGTCTCCGTAAACCACATCTCTTTCCCACAACAGCTCTGTATCAGGAAGCAGATGTTTTAACTGTTAGACAAATCTATATCCTTTTTACTGTACTTCGGCAACATTCTGATCCAACCTCTTTTGATCTTTCAAAATTAACTACTAGAAGGCCGTACGCAATATGCAAAACTATTAAATCTAAGACAGGCTTTTCCCAAAAATTTTATACTTCTAGAGGACCAGAACTATATAATAAATTAAACAAAGAATTAAATATTTTCAACTGCAGTAAAACTAAATGTAAACTAATATTATCTAACTACTTACTTAAATTGGACTACACAAAAACAGAAGAACTGCTAGCTATAAAAACGTAAATTAAACTATTCAACTAATATTATATTTTTCTTCCACTCACCTACTCGAATATAAACTTTTTCACAATTATATGTATATTTACACCCTTGCAATATCATACACACTCAAACACACACAAACATACCATGACACATCATCACACACTCACATGCATCTTAAACCACATTACACTTTACTCAAATTTAACTTTTTTAATTAATTATTTTAGTTTTTCTTTAAGTTTTTGCTTCCATTAAAATTGTAAATAACTTGTAGAAACTGAAAAATTGTTAACCTTTGATGATATACTGTTCTGTTTGCTGCTTACCCTGTAGTGAGGAGTCCCTGGTGTCCTAAAATACAAGCCACGGCTTAGTTTAGGCACCAGTCTCTCACAAATTAACATTACTATAATATATCACATCGAAATTCGGTTTTAGTTTTCTGCTGTAATCGTTATTTGTGGAAGATAAATAAAAACTTATTATTATTATTATTATTATTATTATTATTATTATTATAATAACACAAAACAGAAATCAAACAGTATATCTTTAGTTTAAGCAATACGCCTACAAATAACAAGAATCAAGAACAAAACAGCGAAGCTACATAATCCCCAGGCTGTATACTTTAACAGATTCAGTAATTAGATTAGTATTGATATGACGGCCGGCAGAATAGAGGCTATTGTTTGCTTAGGTAAACAGCTAGGCGGAGTGAGCGACGGGCAACACCGCTCGCGCCGTGGTCGCGGTACAATACCGTCGCCGATAATGCTTGCAACCCTGAACAATCAATCTTTGGGCTATTACGATGTTTTAGCGCCTTGATGTATTGTTTCAGCCTCAATAAAGTTTTGATGAATTTTCGTGTTCTCTCCCTCGCCCTTTGTTGAAAATGAGGCGTCGGATATTGATGAATAATTTGACGGCTAAGTAACGATGCTGTAATTATTTAAAGGGTAATAATATCGGATTTTGTTATTGTTCATTAAAACCATTGAGGTGTTATAATACTTTCTAATTTGCTACAGACAATTAAATCTTTTGTACTTTTTTTATGTTGCGAATTCTGGTTCGGGTTTAGTACTGAAAAGAGGAACATTGAAATGTTGTATCATCGGCTAATCACGCCTTTTTTTGTATAAATTACTTATCAAGTGTTAAGAAGAAGAAACAGAGTTTTGTGAAGTGGGTGTAACATAGAAAAGTAAAGACCACACGGTAAACAACGCTCTGTTTACTGTAAGATAACGAGGACGAATACCAGAAAAGGATCTTACGGGAACCTTCAGTTTAGTAAGTCATTAAATGTCTGACACACCCTTTAACTCCATCTTAGAGAGGGAGAAGTCATAGGTTCCGGCCATGGTCCGGGGCAAGGAGGAGTAGCAGGCGGTCGCCACCTTCTGCGAAGCAGTAATGCTAGCCGACTGCATCAGGCAACGGCGCTCTCGCCGTCGCCGGGATCCCGATTTTTGGCCGATTTTTATGGGTAGCTGGCTGACCGGCTGTCCGTTAATTGTCCGGACTGAGGCCAAGTCGTCGACAGCGCGCACTGTTCCCGCGCGACTCAAAGAGTTGTCAGATGGGTCGAAGCCTACTGGGGCCAGGGTTAGTTTCGAAAGATAGCTCGAGCCCCGGTATGAAAGCTTGAAGGAACGGGGTGGGTTTTTAGTCAGTAAGAGTCTGACCCTATCTCCCGCTCCGCTCAAGAGCGGAGGTTGTCATTAGATGATTTCCCTACGATAAAAAAAGCCACAAAAAAACTGGTAATTTGCAATATAATAAATTTCATATATAATAAAATTAACAAACAGCTTAGCATACAGAATCTCAATAGAAACACTCTGAAATGTAAAGTCCCTGAGTGGCTTCTACATCAGGACTTTTCTCATACGGAATTGCTACTCACCTACATCACATAGAAAATAATATTCGACTAGACATTAGATATATAAATACAAGGTGTAAGGGATAGTCCTCCACAAACTTTAAGAGCATGCTCAGTAGACGAAACTGAACAACCTTCCATAAAACTTTTTTTCAGGACACAAAAAAAAGTATCGGCTTCTCCATACAAACTGTCTAATCAAGTTTATAATTTTGTATGGTGAGGCTGATATTTTTTTTCGTTTCTTGAAAAAAAAATTGTGGAAGGTTGATCAGTTTCGTCTATCTAGCAAGCCCTTAAAGTTTGCGGAGGGCTGTCCCTTACACCTTGTATAGCAAATCATAGCCGAAAACTGTCTCTCAAAATACCTACAGGTAGCTCTAGTTTGAAAGGCAGGGTATATTAACTGTAAGGTTACAATTGTTGTATTCTACATAATAGATAAATAACAAACTATTTTATACATTGTGCTTTAAATATCGTTTTGAGTTGAGGTTTGATACCTCGATACCGAGAAAATACAGGCTACTAATAGAAATCAGTCAGTAAACTGTCTGTGAAAGGAAATGGAGCAATAATGTAGTTCGAAACTAGTCAAGTTTCAATACAATTATAGCACCGTAGAAGGCTCGTGGATATCTATTAATAAGGTGTTCATCCTGATAAGGTAGCTATAATTAATATATTATCATCTACTATTAGGTACTTATGTGCTTATTCAAATATGCTTAGGTTGCGCTTGAATGTCTTAATTTTTTTTATAAATTCTTTTTTCGGCCGTTAGGCGGAGCGGGAGATAGTGGCAGACTTTTACTGACTATAAAGTACTACTGTTCCTTCGTTGCCTTTCGTACCGGCGCTGAGCTATCTTTCGAAACTAACCCTGGCCCCAGTAGGCTTAGACTCAGCTGGGCCCCTGCTGTTGCTGAAAACTCCTTGAACCGCGCGGGAACAATGCGCGCGTTCGACGACCTGGGCTCGGTCCGGGCATTTCCCGGACGACCAGACGGCTTGCTACCCATTGCTCGCCGTCCGCAAGTCTGTGCTTATGAGTTTAAAGAACCAGTTGGTGGGTAAATTATATTCTTCTGTCTTTATCTATTCATATTTTCATCATTCTTCTTGAGATATAATGTTTTATAAAAAGCTCATCTAGCCAGTCTTAGAAGCTTTTCACAGCTGTGCAGTTTGGCGTTGTCAGTGTGCTTTAGATTTATAATGGAGGACATGAAGTCAAATACTAAAAACCGCTTCGCCGTCCCTATATGTTTTTTGCATTTGGTTAGCCCGCTACAGCTAAGTGGAATTTCTGAAAAAGAAATCCGTGGTCATAAAAATCCAAACTGCAATTCTGTTCAAACGAAACAACAGCAGACTGAAAAGCCTCAGTCTGCTGTGTTTCGTTTAGTAGTTCGTTATATGTGCGAACGAAGACATGCCGAACTTCTATGGCAGTGGGTAGGGTCCATTGATCGTAGAACCGATTATCGATGGGTCCGAAAAGTTCTGGAGTGGAGACTTTTTTATCGTTAAAAGATCGCCGTCCTACAAGCTGGACCGCTGATCTGGTGAATACGCGACAATCTACTGGATGCGAGAAGTATGGGAAAGGTCGATTTGGTGACGTTTGAGAAAGACTATTTCTAGGACGTTTATAATCTGAAACTATAATGAACTCATAAATTCTCGCAAATTATAGCACGTTGTCTATTAAAATCACCATCTTTAAAACTAAAGAAAAATAACCAATCCATTCGGAAAAGTGTAAATGTACGTAAAAATCCGGCACTTTACACATCAAGCGACAGGGCCTGAGTACACGTGCGAGAGCTAGCGAGTGATAATATTTCATCCATGCGCCATGATTCGCCGCTTAAGCGCGATAGGGAAATCGTAAATTCAAGGGAAAGAATTTTCTTTATAGTCTCTTAAAAAGTTTCCACACACAAGCACGTATCTGAACACAAGAGCCGACGCGAGAGCAAATGGCACCGAATTGTAATACCATCCGTTTGTGTAGACACCCCCTACTTTTCAAATTTTCTTTTACAATGCGACGAGGTTTGGAGGTATGCGGAACAGAGAGTAAAGTCCCACATACCTCCTTTGAAAAGGGAGGATCCTCCGACCAGACAGGGTGTTATAGTCTGGTGGGCGACTGCCCGATAGTTGATGTCGGGCTGTCGTATATGTTCAAATCGCGCGGAGAACTCTGATTGCGCGATGCAGGATTTCGTGTTTTCTTCGTAGTTCTTATGTGGCGTCATAGATGTCGCTACATCACTCCCCTCCGGAGATCGGAGATCGATGATTCTTGATGCTTCTTGATGTGTGCCAGGCCAGCGGTAGGTTGGTTCCAGTGAGTCGGAACCGATGCCGCATAGTTCTCGGTGAGTCGGAACTGTCTGCGGTGATGCCCCAGTGAGTCGGGGTGTTGCTATCCCAGTGAGTCGGGATAATGTCCCAGTGAGTCGGGGTGATGATGTCCCAGTGAGTCGGGATGATGCCCCAGTGAGTCGGGGTGGTGCTGTCCCAGTGAGTCGGGACGATGCTGCAGGCTCCAGTGAGTCGGATTAGTGCTGCTGGCTCCAGTGAGTCGGAGCGGTGCTTGTGCGACGTAGGGCTTGATTGCTGGCGTCGACCAGGAGAGGTTCTTCATGGCTCTTCATATGAGTGGCCGAAGGTGCGGTGTGCCAAGGTCGCTGATGCGGCTGAGGTGGTGACCAGGTATGACCGGGTAGGCATACTAGTGGTCAGGATACCCTTAGCCGAGGGTGCTGGCTGTTTGGCTCGTTGCTCGAAAGCTTGAGGAAGTGATGATGACTTCACGAAGTAGTAGCTGCACGAAGGCTGCGCTGATGTTCTTTGTCGAGGGTCACCAGTTTGGAGGTATGCGGAACAGAGAGTAAAGTCCCACATACCTCCTTTGAAAAGGGAGGATCCTCCGACCAGACAGGGTGTTATAGTCTGGTGGGCGACTGCCCGATAGTTGATGTCGGGCTGTCGTATATGTTCAAATCGCGCGGAGAACTCTGATTGCGCGATGCAGGATTTCGTGTTTTCTTCGTAGTTCTTATGTGGCGTCATAGATGTCGCTACGTCATAGATGTCGGAACGCATCGGTGGTGTCAAGGGATGTCGATGTGTGCGTGCACGCAGTGATCTACGCTGACCTTCAGTCCGCTAAGAACTGCCGTGCGCGCCACTGATTGTTTCCGTTCGCATCCGTCATATTGTTACGCGAGTCTTTTACTTTTTATGTGAACTATTGTTTTGTGCCGTGACTGTATATTGTGTGTCTCCTTGTCTTTTCATCTTCTCCTTCTGTGTTGTTGTGTGGACTTAGCAAAGTAAACCGTGAGTACTTGGTAGCAGTGATTTTTATTTCCGCGCACCCGCACTCACCGCCTACCCACATAAACTTTTCTCCAAACTGGTGACCCCGAGTCGAACACAAGACAATGAGTGACAGTGAGAGTGAGCACACCGCGTCATCCCAGCCGACGGAACACATTCCGCGCAGACCGCGCAAGACAAAGGCCATGACCAGCGCCGGACCTAGCGAGGTGTACCGCGTCGCTTTGCGCCTACCCCCATTTTGGGCCGATGAGCCTGATATCTGGTTCGCGCAGATAGAGGCGCAGTTTGAAAACGCGGGAGTGACCAATGACGTCACAAAATACAATTATGTCGTTGGGAACCTAGACCCGCAAGTTTCAAAGGAGGTAAAGGACGTCATACTAGCCCCCCCTGCCTCTAATCGCTACGACAAATTAAAGACAGAGTTGGTGAAGCGCTTGTCAGCCTCCCAAGAGCGGAAGGTGAAGCAGCTGCTGATGCACGAGGAGCTAGGAGACAGGAAGCCGTCGCAGTTCCTTCGCCACCTGCAGGGTCTAGCTGGACCTACTGTACCCGAGGACTTCGTGCGCACCATCTGGTGCAGTCGTCTCCCCACCAGCATCCAGCCCCTCCTGGCATCGCAGTCGCACAGCACCCTGGGCGCGCTAGCCGAGCTGGCAGACCGCGTCCAGGACATCGTCGCGCCAGCAAGCCACGTCGCAGCAGCCTCGGCAGCAGGACCCTCGAGCAGCGAGATGGCCGCCGAGATCGCCGAACTGAAGCGGGCAGTGAAGGACCTGACGCTGCAGCTGCGTGACAGCCGTTCGCGCAACCGCTCCCACAGTCGTGGCCGCGACGCGCGACGGCGCTCACGTCACCGGTCCTCCACCCGCTCAGACTCCAGCTACCGGCAGCACCCCGTGTGTTGGTACCACTCCATGCACGGGGAGAAGGCGAAGCGGTGCATCAAACCCTGCGACTACCGGCAGGGAAACGCCGCGGGCAGTCGATAGTGGCGACAAACGATTGCCTTCCCTCGACTGGTCGCCTGTTTGTCACGGATCGCAGCACGAAGGTACAGTTTCTGGTCGACACAGGTAGCGATCTCTGTGTCTACCCCCGCCGTCTACTCAGTGACCGTCGCGAGTGCACCAATTATGACCTAGTGGCCGCGAATGGCACGCCCATCAAAACATTTGGGTATGTTGAACTCAATTTAAATTTAGGACTCCGTAGGGACTTTAAGTGGCGTTTTGTGGTTGCAGATGTTACCAAGCCAATTATTGGCGTAGATTTTTTAAGTTTTTACTCGTTAGTCGTTGACTGTCGTAATCAACGACTAGTCGATAGTAGCACTAGTGTGTTTACCATTGCCTCGAATCACACATATTCATCTTTATTTTCTGTAAAAATAACTTCTGGTGATTCGAGGTACCATAGAATATTAGACGGGTTTCCTGACATCACTCGACCCGCCGGTACGTTACGCACTACGCCTCACAATACCGTACACCACATCCGCACCACCCCAGGCCCCCCAGTATCATCACCATTCCGGCGGCTAGCGCCTGACAAGCTCAAAATTGCCCAGCAGGAGTTCCAGCTGATGCTTGCCAATGGAACCGCCAGACCATCGGAGAGTCCATGGGCATCACCACTCCACCTCGCTCCCAAAAAGGACAACGGATGGCGACCCTGTGGTGATTACAGAATGCTCAACGCCCGGACCGTCCCTGACAGGTATCCGATTAGGCACATCCACGACTTCGCTCACAGCATCTCTGGTTGCAAAGTCTTCAGCACCATTGATTTAGTGAAAGCCTATAATCAGATCCCTGTCAGTCCGGAAGACATTCCGAAGACTGCAATCACCACACCGTTCGGCCTGTACGAATTTCCGTACATGACGTTTGGTCTGCGTAACGCAGGCCAGACGTTTCAACGTTTTGTGGACGAGATGACCAGAGGTTTGGACTTCTGCTACAGTTATTTGGATGACTTCCTTATATTTTCCAGGACGCAGGTGGAGCATGAGGAGCACCTTCGCATTATCTTCGGCAGGATGAAGGACTATGGAATGTTGATCAACACGTCAAAGTGCGTTTTCGGTGTCCCGGAGGTAAATTTTCTAGGTTACCGCATCTCCGAGAAGGGCACCCAACCACTAGACACAAAGGTGGAGGCGATCAGGAACTTCCCGCCACCAATTAATATGCGTTTTATTGGATCGTTTTTCTTTATACAAAATCGCTGTTATAAGAAAATACCTTTTTGCTTAAATCATTTGTAATAAAATGTGCTGGAATGTTTAATAAAAATCCAACAAAACAACAATGGTTTTATATCTATTGTATTAAATTAAACACGAATGGACTGGTCCGTCATGTGAGAAGATGTTCGATTTATGCATTCTATTGTTTCGCGTTAAAATCCATGGAACTTTTATTTTTCAACCGAGGATTGCTGTTGGGCACTCATGGCCTTTACAGCGTCACCGGACTAGAACTTTTATTTATAGTTTTTGTTTGAAAAATATTTTGTATGTTCTTTTAGACAAAAAGTACAGAAAAATGTGCGGCAAAACGATATTTGAATGAAAAGCGACGTGTATGAAATGGGAGCGGAGCCGGGCAATCCGTTGTAGTCTGCGGTTAGGCGCTGCTGACAGATCCACGAGTCTGTTGTGGGCGAAAACACGATAGACTTTTGAATAGAGCCTTTTGTTTCCAACGAAAAAAGAATATTCACGTGAAAGCTTTGAAGATAGTAAAACAATAAGTTAACACTGCGAGTGTGAATTGATCTATTAGAAATTGTTATAGTTAAATGACAAATTAGGCTTAGAGTGTGTCGTAGATAAGATAAGATAACGTAAGTATACTATCGCTGAACGTAGCAATAAAATTGAGTGATTTCGTTTTTAGATATTTAAAAAGGATATATATGAATTAAGGATATATATGAAAATTTAAAAAGGATATATAGGTAGTCAAGATTTTCATCGGAATCCCGCAATCTTCACAAGGTTCTCGGTCCACCTTGTAGGCGGCTTTCCAACGCTGCGTTTTCCGGTACGAGTTTCCATTCCAGAATCTTTCAGCCCCAACGGCCTTCTGTTCTGTGAGCAATGTCACTTACCAATGCCCATTGCCACTTAAGTTTGCGGCGAGGTCATTTGCTGTTCTTGGGATAATAGTAAAAATCTCTCTCAAAATTCTACAATAATATTATATAATTTAAAAAGTACCTGCCAATATAAATTAGAAGGGTGTAGTAATTTTTTTTTAAATTTTAACATGTAAATAATTTGTTACATTTTTAAGTACTATAAGTTATTGCAATTATCAGAAAATATGAGAAAAACGCAGATAAAACACCTACCACCAACACGCATCGAATTAATTATATCAGATCGTAAACGGTAACATGTCATTAATAGGAATATAAGTTGGATATCATCTGTAATCCTTCAGCTTTACGAGCTAAAGCCGCGCCTCAAAAATACTTTGGCCATAAAGGAGACTCCGTGACAAAGTGATGAAGTAATAAAATTCACATAGAAGGAATGTGTACAGAAAATATGACATTGGTACGTGATAAAATAATAGCGAAATCGCGAACACACGTCTTAAGACATAGAGCTTGCGAATGCGTTTGACAACTGGCAGTAATTTCGGAGAAGAATGTACGAGACATGACTCTTGCGCTACCCTATTAAGTATATATCTTTATCAAAAGGGAGATTTTGTTCCAAACTTCTAATTTACTCGCTAGTCAGCTGTCTTTTAGGGTTACAAATTCGATTATGATTGCTGGTGACTTGATTTCTCCATGTTATTCTTATTGAAAAGAAAATTGAAGCAGATTTTTATAAGAATGAAAAAGAAAATTAAATAAATCTTCTACTTTCAAAAAGACGTCTAAAAAAAGACTTATTTGCTTAGTAACCTAAGAGAAACAGTGCAGGGTTGTTTATAGTAGGTGCGTGCCGTAAAATGGCCGTGATTTGAAATGTCTCGCTCACTTTGCAAATGTCAAGTTAAAGACATCAATCACTCTTACCTGAGTACATTCAATTCTCTAGAGAAACAGTCAGCCACAAAAAAAAAACCTTTTCTTCGAAAGCATTAACCAATAGACTTTTCTGATCAGAAAGCTAAAAGATTTTCTCGATAAATTGAAGTAATGTGGAAGGAAAAAAATGCGTTTTATTATGTAGAAGAACGGTAAAATGGGCACTACCTGATGACAAGTGGTCACATAAATTCATCGGGGGAAAATAGAATGCAGCAGCCAGGCATAAGAAAGGTATAAAACTAGTATACTTTTCGTTTTTAGGGTTCCATACCTCATTCGGCAATAACGGAACCCTTATAGGATCACTTTGTGGTCAGTTCGTCTGTCAAGGTCCTTGTTCTCAGAAACGCGTAGAGGTATTAAGCTGAAATCAATATCAAATATTCAGGTCTACTATCTTTTGGAGCACCGAAGATATAAAACTTCTAACTTAAAGCAATCTAAGATCAAGTCCGTTTATACCTACTGCGTTTTGGCGCATATTATGACAATCGCGCATATACACTCGCAAAGATATCAAAACCTATAGAGTAGATACTTGTCGTTGAACTAAATTTCTTAAATTTGACAAGAAGCAAGGTGTTTGGAATCCGTATATTTTTAATTTGTATCTAATATTATTTTTTTTGCACTTCAGAAAAATCTTTGAGACTCGATTTGGGAATCGTACTATTTACATAGATAAGTCTACGGAACCCTGACTGTGAGAGTTTGACTCGCAGACTGTTTTTTTTTACTTGCCTACTTTGTTCCATTTATTTTTTGGATTTAAGTCGAGAGTGAATAGGTTTCTTTTAGGTAAGCGCGTTCCATCGTTGACCGCATTGTCGCTTTTCATCAGGTGAGATAGCGGTCAAGCGCAAACCTATCAATAAAAATAAAAAACTAGTTTTCTGGTTTTACTGTACCAGAAACAAATCCCGTCTTCAGGTATGCATTGTATGACGATCTTTGTCCATCTGTCTTCATGCATCCAGGTAGGTATAGGTGTAACACGTTCCGCCCCACTTCAGTAGTATTATTTTGTAACAAGTTTTTGCGGAAAAACATTTTTTCATAGCAAGCTTTTATAGCTCGGTATACCTATATAATTAAAACTCGTCAAGACGAATCATACGAGGCCAAACTCAATGGGGTTGGCTCGTTTAATTACTAAGTTCCTATAGCCACCTTCCGGTTCCAGCATCAGATCAGCTCCGTGTCATAATAATTTAGCATTGTCATCTGATTTACACATCCATGCAAAATTTCAGCTCAATCGCTAACCGGGAAGCGGATCAAATTTAATTTATAAGATGTGATGACAGACAAACATCGGGACAGGTGAAACTAAATAAAATCTTGTAATAAAATCATTTTACTACCAACAAATAAAGACCAACTTGTTTATATAATATTCGCAGAGCTTTGAAAATGAAAAGAAGTTTCCTGATTCTACGTAAAGTAAATGTTAATACAAGTTCAAAACGACAAAATTAAGAAAATAAAAACCTTACAGTTAGTGGATTTACGTTGTGCTTATGATAAGTTTGATAATGATTCTAAGATACTTATTTGAGTTTAACATTCGACATGATAAAAGTACGTAACAACAGATATTAGAATATCGAACAAAGTTATAATTCGTAACGTTCAACAATACAAGTTGATCGGAAATTTCAATGACCCGAGAATTAATGTTTAAAATAATAATAGATATGTGCGGACTGAATTTCGAAATGTGAAACAAAAGGACACATCTATTGTCGGATTCCTGTTAAGGCTCGTGACTCTAGAACACAAAGGGCAAGTGAAGGACACAGGTGTGGTTTTAATCAGTAAAAGTAAAGTAAAAACGCCGCTTCAAGCTTCTTTTTGAGGCAGCCTTTTTTGTGGGTCGCGTGCGGCGGTGCCGCCACAAAAAAGCTTTAAACCGGTTCAAGCTTCTCCGGGCACAAGCTGTCGCGTGCTTCAGCTGTTTTTTGCGGCGGCTTCTAGATTATTTTTGTGGCTGCTTCTAGCGTTTTGTTGAGACCCATGTGCGGGGACACTTAGAGCGACAGAAGTCTTTGAATGATTTCACCCCTCAAACATAGTAGCCTCTTTCTGTGAAGCAGTAATGCTTGACCCCGCAGGCTTGCGGACGTCGAGCAATGGGTAGCTCGCTGTCCAGCCGCCCGGTAATTGACCTAACCGAGTCCAGTCGTCAACAGCGCGTAGTGATCCACGCACTCCTCAAAGAGATGTCAACAAACCGTAGGGGTCCAGTATGGCCCATAAAAGGAAACAAGTAGTCCTAGAACGCAAAGGGCAAATGAAGGATACACACTCTCACTCCGCCCAGAGCGCGAGAAATCGTTGGACGATTTCCTCCCTAAAAAAAAACCACTCAAACATAAAATAAAAGAACATCTATAGTAAGATCAACACTAAGTACTTTCGAAAATCGACTCTGGTAAGTAAAGCAAGTTATTCATTGAAACTGTGCTTAAATTCTAAGGCTGACCTTTTCGATTTAAGTAACCGAAGATCTTTACCTTTAGCGTGGGCTGCCACGCTATCGTCGGATTTTTTTAAACTTTTGCGATTTTAATCAGAGAAATGAGAGGAACAGCCAAGTTATTTGCTCGTTCAATTTATTTCACACATCGTTAATATCGTGATTGATTTCGACGCCGGCCCTAACGATACATGAAATATTCGCTCTCATTAAATCACGTGCCGCGGCAGTGGAGTGCTCGCGAGGGCTCTCATCCAATCACGCCTCGATAAATATATGATGTCGGCCGCACATATTAATACAATGTAAATGTTACAATATGTACTACAAAAGTACATGTATACGCCACTGTTATAGTCTTAAAAACACTTTCAAAACTGTGAAAGAACACATCGTGAGGGACCATATCTTAGAACTAAAAATGTCAAATACATATGTTACGTCCACAATCCATACCGCACGCTCCTAGAGAGGAGGCTTGAGTCCCAGCAGAGTGGAAATTGTAAGGCTGATGATTACGTCATTATATATGCTAATAAACGTTACCCACAAACTGAACTACTTTCAAAACAAGCCATAACAGAGCTTAATTTTCAGAAAAAAACGTATAATTTATTAATCTCGCCAACCTAAGTTTGTTTGTATCTATAAAGCCATAAATTGTTCGATATGAAATCTTTTATGCAAAATGCTAATTTATAACGATATCTACCGCGAGCTCAAGGGCAATATAGCTTCTAAAACGATTTTTTATAATACCTACTTTTATCGTGAAGCAGTGCTCGAGTCTCAGAACTCAAATTTACAATTCAATAGAAACTGCACAAGGCTTTGCATGCCAATACGTCCATTTGGGGCACATGCGATCGACTTCCCATTTGAAAGATGAATGAAATCATTCAAATGTGAAATTTCGATCATTCAAATACCGCATGTTTATGTTTGTGTTATAATAAAATAGTATTGTTCAGTTTCAAGAATATGTCTTGTTTCAGCTCAGTGCTGGATAAGGTTTAGATATGTTATTTCAAAATGGGTTCCAGAAAAAAGTGAAATCATCAAATTTCTATAATCAATTCGTTTGCAGGGACACTGGAAGGCAATTGCCATGAGACCATTATTCAATCGAAACGATATATCTCGTCCGCTCCCAACTGGAGCGTAGCGATAGCTGGCTCCGCAAAAGTTGGCACGGCTGGCAGCCGAGACCACTGCCAATTTCCATTAGCCCATCATCCAAAACGAAAAAATGCATAGACGATCATTTTTTCATTCAATTAAAATTGGCCATCTACCAAAACGGTTAGATTTTTTCAGGGGTGAGGTCACTACGCCGTAGCCATAAGTTTCAGAATTCGTAGCACTACAGGTTGCTTACAAATTTTATACTAATTTATTTTTGAATTTTTTGCACTGATCTGTCCTTTCAATCATAATTTGAATTTTTTTTTTTTCAAATCAGGCTGTATATTATCGACATCACGTAGGTACCTATACATTTTGCCGTTCATTACGGAGTCATATTCGCCGACAACATTGAAAATCCATAAGCTTTCAATATCGCGAAGTTAACTCGGGTTTTGTTCCCAGTGGTTGCTCCATCTGAATATCAAAAATGTGAAAGCGGTCGTCAGTAACCGGGACACGTATATCGGGACCCTATCACTTCGCTCTTTACTTACTTGCTAGGCGCCATCTGCACATTCTCCACCTAATCCAGTAACAAATTTGATTATGTAACAATATACCACACGTAGCTTTTTGTTCTCAGCTTTATATTGCGCGTTTATTTCAATAACAACAAACGAAAATGTTCAGCTCAACAATATCTGCGTAGGGATCCTTACCGTCAGTGTTTTATTTAGTAAAGTGCTTTAAAAGAGTAGTCTGTGAGATACTTGTTGACATGCTGCCATTTTTATCCGGCTGAAATATGAATTTATTTACAGGCGTGTAGGAGAAGGGCATAAACAAAAGAGATTACATGACAAAACCTAAATAATTATTGACATCGAGTAAAAGTTATCAATATTAAGCAAAGTTGATTTTGGAGCGGCGCGCGCGCGAGGACCACATGGGATTTAACGACTCATAAAAAAATCATATTCATCAATCACGTCTGTTCCAAACAAAGTTTGTTAGGGTATGTGCTGACGTGCCGAGTACCTTCAATTTATCAAATAATTATGAAACGTTTTTATATCTTGTTTAAAATAAAGGCAGATTTTGACTGTGTCTGTTGGAAGAATTGGACGTGATACTCAAGAAGATTGGCGCAGCGGAGGGTGCCTTAATGGCCTCTTGACGGCATCTCACCGAGTACTCCAGGTCACTTCGTTACTCGGATTGTACAGACCGTTATGTGTACTATGAATAATCTTAAAGGAAACTTCGAGTTTTGAGCAAAGTGCAAACTATAATTGGAACCACGTCTGCGTGATGCATAGACGGCTTCATCACGTGCCACTGTCTAATAAGGTATGTGAGCCTATCGGAGCCACCAGAGCTGAATGCATACACCCGAATACTCAACTCCTATTTGACGCAGGCGATAACATAATACAACTGTTTACAACCCGCTTCATAAATCTTACTCATTCTCTATTCATATTTAATAATTGGGTACTGACATCATACAGCTACAGCAAATATTTGTAATAAAAGCCAATTTGAATATATTATAATTATGAAACTCTCAGAGGATATCAAGGCATAATAACATCAGCCAGACGTCTTCATTTCAGTAGATTTTTCAAAGAAATTGATAAGATTAATCAAACCCTTGTTCGAAGTTTTGGAACTTGTTTGATTAATTTTGTCCGTCAGGCACAATTAAAAATGAAATTCACTTATATTGGATAATTAAGATTTTGGATGAACTCCTCCTTATTATATCTAATTATGAGATTTCTTTGTTTATTTAGCGTCTTAGAAAGAAGGCGTGCGATTAGCTTTTCTTCAACAATAAATAACAAACGAAGACATAACTAAATTATAAAGTTATTTAAACGTGAAAGTTTATTGCCTTCGTTTCTGACTTGATTATTTTTCTTGTTATTCACATTAACTGGCTAAGATTACGAGCAAGTACTCTATAAACTGTTTGAACATGTTTGTGAGACACGATTCTGTACGTGACGCAAACGCCTTTTATGTAGCAATGCGTCTATTGATGCAAATACGTTCTTCGATGCCCCCACTGGGAACACGGTTTGTTCGATACTCCCTTACTGTGATACATTGCATGAACTGTAAAGCTTCCATAAAACGCTTGACATTTTGTTAAGCGTTTTTACAATGTTTGAAATTTTCACATTCAGGTAGAAACTTTTATCAAATGTAGATATATTATATTATGTCTAGTCTATACTATTCAACGGTTGAGCCTTTGCCGATTTTTTCCAGATCTCGCTCCATTTTTTTCAGCTCTGAGCCAATTCCTAAGGTAAACATCTAAGTCGTCCGGCTATCTTCTTTGTGGCATGATAGCGTTAACTTTGTGCTTTACGTGTCCATCGCTCGATCGTCATGCAGCAAACATATCTACCCCAGTCGCACTTAAGTTGAGCAGTCATAGGCATACAATCAAATTTGATATACCCAGACAGATAAAATGTACACATGATCAAACATTGATTGTTAACAGAAGCGGCCGCAAACAACATTCACTTCACACATATACAATGGAATGTTCCTTCAATCCTCAAAGCTGTAGGTAATTTAATCATCGGTCGTATGTAAAGTTTACTCATGGATAGTAAACATAAACTTAGGCGACTTGGAAGTTGACCCGTGTCCCGCCCGCGCCCTCTGCCGTAGAACACGCAACAACATCACCCACTCTGTTTTATCGTCCCCATACACTTGTTTGCCCAGTCCATAGAGATTGAATTATGTGTTGAACAACCACTAGGCTCATTTAATTTGGGATATGTGTTATCACTTCTGAAATTTGTTAAACAGGTTCGTTAGAGGTCTGAGGACGTAATGGTTTTCGAGCGCCATTAAAACGTTTGAAAAGGTCCACTTAGCTACTTATTTTGTCGCTGTTTTAGGGTTTGTGATAAAATGATTTGGGAAGGCTATTGTTTATCCAGGTAACAATATATTACTCGTTCTTCACACCATCTGGTTTAACACATCTTTTGGTTTATTATTATCAGTGCATGATATTACTTTTCGCAATATTGCTTAGGGCTCAATATAACGTAATTAATACATTAATACGCTATCGCCAAGTGATCATTTCGTACATAATTTGGCACTAATATATCTATGCGCATTAAGATACTTACAGCATTAGTTAGTCCGTGAGACTATAACCTTAAAGTTTATTGCCAATTTAGAACCACTATCAGATTATTAATTCCGAATATTATCGAATTTAATACTCAGTTATACGATCTGGATGAAATATAATATGGAGAGTTTGTATAAACCTCCCCGTTAATAAACAATATCGAGCCCCATCGACGTTGTGTCAGAATATTAATTTCATAGGCGTCTATAAAGAAACACATTTAGTTGAATTACTTTCCAAGTTATTAAGCTGAAGCGATCCTTTATTTTACAAGGTGCGGTTTTTCTTTTGACGATACAAATTGCTTGGTACTTCGAAGAATAAATATAATTAGTTTAACTTATTTTTTAAACGAAATGAGCTTCATTATAATTTTCATTGGTAAGAAGACTAAGCAACTGCACAGTAAATACTATGAATTGATATATAGATACGAGTATGTGACGATGTATATATTTGAGAATTTGGCATAAAATGGGAGAACGGTATTTTCAGCGTAAACCTAGATACATTTATTTTTAAAAGTGTATCATGTTTCACGTTAACTGCCAGTTACAATTCTGCAAGTTACTGTTATTAACCAATACGAAAAATATATTAAAACCTTTTTTGTGAATGTGAACGTTTTAAAACTGGGGTGAATTCTCACTGATGACATAAAATAAGACATATTTCATTTTAGTTTCGTAAAATATCAGAGTCAGAGTAAATATCGTAGCAATTGACGCAGTTATATTAATTGAAATATGCTTAACTTTAACTACATTTTTATTCGTTTAAAAATGTGAACGGTTTTTCAAATATAAAAAAATCGAATGTATAGTTACCTAGTTGTTTTTATACGATCTGCAACAAAATTCATCACTTAAAATCTTAAAATTTTTCTTTTTATTTTTCTTTTTTTTAACCTCTCTTTGAAGTACTTTAGAAAGAGGTTGTTGAATATTTAGCAACATTACGAACTACTTCTACAAAATCTGTTCGCATGGTATATATTATACATAAATACAATCTTTGACAAAGAGAGGCCTGAGCTTCTTACGGAACTCAAATTACTCATTAATGGCGGCGCGGTGAAGAATAGCAGAGTAACGTTTAAATATTCAGAGGATTTAAATATACGTGTCGCGTTTTACAATAAACCCTATGTAGGAACTTACAATCAGAATAGCAATTATCGGTGCTTAGTGTCTATAAAGTATTATTTTTAGTAGTGCTAAACCTTAATATAGTTTGCTCTGAATCAGTAACTGAATCGGTTACAATAATTTTACACCATGTTAAATTTTTCCCAAAAATATTTTAGAAGGTCACAAGTTGAACACCACAGGCCAAGGCATGTTATATTGGGTATTAGATACCAGAGCACCGCTGAGTGCGGGAGCAAAACCACCCCTCAGTCGCCCGGATGGTCTGGTGTCCGTGTATTTGCGCGGATAATCAGGTGACATAACAAGCTTATCACGATACCGTTATGAAATTTTGTACATAGATTCTTTATATAAAAATACTAGACACGTGTTTTTGGTTTCGCATATACTAAAACTTATGTTGTATATAAAATCAGAAACTGACTAACTGACATATCAACGCACAACCTAAATTACCAAAACTAGTAATGTTAAATTTTGCACAAGGCTACCTTTTATGACGGCGAGGCTAAGAAGAGGTTTTTGAAAACTCAATCTGTAAGGGGGTGAAAAGGGGGAACTTCGATAGTGCAGGAACCAAAATAAACACAAATAACAACTTAATTCATGAATCCCCAAGCGACCACCGGTGGCCGCGCATCTATTGTCTTACTATTGTGTCTCTAATTGACGGTATCTGAAGGGTTAAATAAATAATTAAGTTCGTGTGATCAGTATTTTTTTTTAGAACTACCCTCAAAATAACAATTTAGGGAGCTTTAAGGATTGTACGAAGAATTCTTATTTCTTAGGTTGATAAACTTGAAATTTGACACAAAATCCAGACAAAATGAACATAATTACAGCCATTATTAGTTTTTCAAAACTACTCTCAAAACACGGTTTAAAAGGTGTCAAAGTTTTTATGAAAACATTATCGTGAACGGAGTCGCTGGTAAAGTGGTGGTTAAGATACAAAACCTCATTTATCTATTTTATTTTTGTGCACATAAAAAAACGTAATAAAGAAAAAATCAATTACAATTCCGTCAAGCCCGATCCATCACGGGACCACCAGACGTACGGCGATGCGCCATTGGTACGCTGGGTATCCCACCTATACAAAATGTTTTAAAAATATATTCGTTGTGTGTACATATATTTCCCTGCCTGTCCTTTCCTGATACCTGCAATCTAAAAGTCTTTAAGTCAAGACAGAATAGGTTAATTCTTGGTAAGCGTGCTTCATCTTTGAGTAAATCTTCGCTAACCATCAAGTGATATTGGTCAACATTTTTTTAAAAGACTCACAATAAAAAAAGTGAGCCAATTAAAAACATATTAAATAAAAACGTGCAATTAATACCTACCATTTAACATTTTGTCAATTTTATAAATCATTTTTTTTGTCATTAATTTTATCAATCATTTTCATGGAGGTCGTCACACGGCATCTTTTTAAATATATTGCTCGCCTACTGATCGACACTTTACGGAAAGCTGGATCGATTTTTGCTCGATTTTCATAATTAATTCATTTAACCCCAAGCGAACGCCGGCGTTCGCGCACCCAATGTCTTTCCATTGTGTCTCTAATTATCACGACTGAAGAATCACGATGAATTATTATGATATGATCGACATAAATGAAAAAAAAAAAATTGTTGTACATACATACACTTATGTATTATATATATTTACACTTATGCGTGAAACAAAGTTTATTTTTATAAAACTAGCTGCTTCTAGCGGCTTCGCCCGCGTGAGAAGAAGAGAAGGGAACATACTTACAGGATAAAAAGTATCCTATGTCCTATTCCAGGACATGGTCAATCCGTGTACCAAGTTTCATAAAAATCGGTAATGCCATTTAGGCGTGAAGACGTAACAAACAAACAAACTCACTTTCGCTTTTATAATATTAGTAAGGATTGTTTTTCATGAGCAAAAAAGAGTTTGTAGATGGCAAAGATCTTCATCTTCCTGCCCTTGTCCCGCGTTATTTGGGGTCAGTGCAACACGTTTATTTTCTTCCATTCCATCCAGTCCCCATTCATTCTATCACTATCTATATAAAAAGTAATATCAACGATAATTACTAGAAAACAAGGTGCAACAGACATTATTCCACCACCATACGTCAGATAGCGCGGCTGAAATCTAAAATAGGTAACATTTTCCCATTTTGCACTGTCAAAAACTGCAACAACACTCATTTATCAAGAAAGTTTCGTAATATGAATGATAATAACTTCATTCCTTTACAGCTGTATGCTGTAATGTAACTAAATGTGACTGGTATCTGCTGTGTAATGCACTAGCTGTCCCACGTGGGTTCACTTGCGTCTTTAGTTACTGTTCCACTCCTGTGGACGACCCACGGGAGCTGGATGTTGCATAGTCTTCCTTATTAAATGGACTATCTAAAACTTAAATAAATTTCCAATTCAAGCCAGAGAAGTTCCTGAGATTAGCGCGTTCAAATAAACACTTATAATAATTTAGGTGTTGTATAGATTGATCGATCAGAATGTTGGGCTGTGAAAAAGAAGGATGAAAAAAGATTGCATGTAGCGGAGATGAGAATGTTGAGATGTGCGATGTGACGAGAATGGATAAAGTGAGAAATGAGTATATTAGGTGAAGTTTGAAAGTGGTGTAAGTGACTGAAAAGTTGAAAGGTAATCGGTTGTCTTGGTATGGTCATGTGAAGAGGCCGACCCCAAGTAATATGGGATAAGGGCAGGAAGAAGAAGAAGTATAGATTGATTCAATTTTGCACTTATGTCAATTGCTGACTATAGAAGGTGCCAGATAACCGTGGATTAAATTATATTGACCTTTTCCTTATATCTGTGCTAGGTACCCGAAAAACAAACAATGAATTGCTTTTCAATACTACTACTACTCATGTAAAGGATCACGATAGATGACGATTCAAGACAGATTTATGTCTTTATTTCCGTTTTTTTAATTAAGAATGTCAACAAAATGTAGGTGGGTTAATGACCGATATTCTACAGTTATGTAGCTTCTACCTAAAAATTAACATAGGCAACGCGTAGATGCATTTGGATCCTTTCTGAATTGCTCCGGATAGGTTACGACACTTTTTTTTACAAACATTGCTATTTTTTTTCGAGACACTCTGCAAACGTGGCAATTTTACTGTATACCTTGCTATTTCAAAAACTGCGAAATCGTAAAAACCTACTAAAACTCTTGAATTCTAAAATATACAGGTTTCACTCCATTACAGTTCCATACATACGTAGGTAACGCCACATTCACAATAAACCTCCCCGTTCCAAATGAAACAACACAAAGTTTCCCTACATCCATTACCCTCCGATAAAATCAAGTAAATCGTATGTAGATCAGAATTAGGTGTTAATTCACGTACCAATCCGTTTAAATGTATCTCATGTGTGTCAAATACATAATTAACGTTAGTGTCGGTGCAGACGAGCGCGTGTACCGGAGCCGGTGCCAAGGTACACAGGCCACATGTGATTGCGATTATCGCTCATATCGTATGCCACAAACTAATAATGTTGCGTGGCATGCGTGCTAGCAATGCTCTAATATTCGATTTGTATTCACGGTCGTGTTGTTTATGGGCCATTGAGATGCGGGCGCCCATTGACTGGGCAATTTACATTGAATCGCTACTTTTGTGTACACGGAAACCGGGACGCTGGAACGCGATGATGGTCTAATTATTATGTACCTGCGTGCATTTGGAGACAAACATTGCAGGGTAGGTTTGTAATAGCGCGGTGTGTAGGTATGTAGCTTTGTTTCAGGGGTTTATTTAGAAAAGTGTCATGTTAGAGGTGGGAATTTCGGGTGCTGAATTAACGAAGCCCTGAAACGCAAAAGGCAACGGAAGGAACACAAGGGCGTTTAGATAGTCATCATTTCAGCCGATACACGTCCACTGTTGGACATAGGCCTCCCCCAAGCGTCGCCACAACGAACGTTCCTGTGCGTCTCGCATCCATCGGCTTCCCGCAACCTTCACCAGGTCATCAGACCACCTTGTTGGAGGCCTTCCAACGTTGCGTCTTCCGGTACGCGGTCGCCACTCCAGAACCTTTCGGCCCCAACGGCCATCTGATCTGCGAGCAATGTGCCCTGCCCATTGCCACTTAAGTTTGGCAATTCTTTGTGCTATGTCGGCAACTTTAGTTCTCCTGCGGATGTCTTCATTTTTTATTCGATCACGCAAGTTAACCCCGAGCATAGCCCTTTCTATTGCCCTTTGGGTGACTTTAAGCCTTCTGATGAGACCACACATGAATAAATTCATGTAAAAATAATTATTATGAATTAATTTATGACGCAATAACCTCCTCTGTATATTAATAAGGTAAAAAGCCCGGTCTCAATCATTGACCCATCAAGGCCCAGCACAAACCCTGAACCAAGCCCAAAACTAAGGACGCTGAAATCTTGCACAGAGGTGTCTTTTATGATGTACACAAAGATTAAGAAAGGGATCAAACGGTGGTCCAAAGTTTGTATAAAGAAACCTACTTTCATGCGAGCAAAACCGCTGGCAGGAGCTAGTTTTAAATAAATCTATTCAGTATGAAAAAACACATTGATGTTTAAATTGGATTTTAAATCTACAACTTCTACAATAATTACTTCTACAATAATATTATAAAGGGGTAAAGTTTTTGTTTTTTTTTTGTTTTTAGGTTTGTAGAATGTAATCTCTGAAAGTCCTGCACCCCTAGCCAAGTTGATAATCTGCAATCGCTAACGCTAGTCGAAAACTAATTAAATGTACGGGACTCAACGTTAAGTCACGTATTCAAAACAAACGAATAGAAAATTCGTAGCCAAGTTCACTTCGTTCAAACTGATAGAATGAATTTGTTATCATTTCTACAATGTTCAACGCTACATCCTTTATTATACAAACTCTACATTTTAGAACGAGCAGTTGACTCAGACGCGTCAACATAGCTACCAATTTATCATTTTCTACAATTGCTGACACCGAGGCGTTACCGATTGGAGAACGGAATGCGACACGAAACGGTTGTAACTTGGCTGGCTGGTCCGATTGCAAAAAAATTTTCACCGATAGAAAGCTGCTTTATCCTTGAGTGACACAGGCTATATTGTATGTATGCAGGCGAAGCCGCGGGCAAAAGCTGGTATTTATCATAAAGCATTTTGTTTTCATAATTGTGGTCGACTTCTGAAAATCATTTTATGTATGACCATACAATAAACAGAAAATGCGATATGAAAACAATATGGTCAGAATAACAATATATACGAGTATACTGTAACCAAAGTCGGCTTATGAAAATTAATTGGCTTCAAGCTAAAAACCATACCATTTATTATTTTTTCCAAAGAAATGTGATACAAAAACCTTGGTTGCAGTATTAAAAGCCTCGAAGCAAATTGCAGAATACCATTTTACTTGTATGTATTTAAATCTTTTTAGTTTTATTTTTAATCTTGCATTTTATTTGTGCTTGGGTAAAAATCATCCAAATGACATTCCCCGCCCTTGGGCGGAGCGGGAGATAGTGTCAGACTCTTATTGGCCACAGTAAGGCTTCGACCCAACCGGGGTCCTGCTGTTGCTGACAACTTCTTGAGGCGCGCGGTAACAGTGCGCGCTGTCGACGACTTGGGCTCGGTCTGGACAGTTACCGGATGATTGGACAGCGAGCTACCTATTGCTCGCCGTCCGCAAGCCCGCGCCTACAGTGGCCGGAAATCGGGATCGAAATCCCGGCGACGGCTGGGACGCTGTGAGTGCCGTTGCCTGATGCGGTCGGCCTCCTCCTTTGGTAGCATAACTGCTTCGCAGAAGGAGGCCACCGCCTGCCACTCCTCCTCGCTCCGGACCATGGCCTGCACCAAGGCCCAGCGCGAGAGATCGCCGCCACCGTTCACCCTCACGAGTGGCTTTGCCCAAGCCGGGCACACCTCTACTGTGTGCTCCACCCAGTCCTCCAGCCATTCCACACAGTGGCGACAGCCCACCGTCCTGCCGTCCGGTAATCAACCGGACCAAGCCCAGTCGTCATTAGCGAGTAGTGATCCACGCGCTCCTCAAACAGATGTCAGCAAACTGTAGGGGCCCGGCAGGACCGATGCCCACTAGCTAGGACAATGGGGAATTTTTGAAAAGGAAACCCGTAGTCTTAGACGAAAGGCAAATGAAGGACACAGGTGTCGTTTTAGTCAGTGAAAGTCTAACATGTTCCAATCGTAAAAAAAAGACAACTGATAGAAAGTGGGAGGGTTTTAGTCAGTAAAAGTCTGTCACTCCTGCTTGCCCCATCTAGTGGGAGAAGTTACTTAGTGATTTGTCATCCCAACAAAAAGGAATAGATGGTCACATTGATCACCCACCCACGCGCAGATCTCGAACACAATCGGCCGCACAAACTGTCGTTTAATTTTCTATCGCCGTTTCTTTTTTGGCATGAGCTTAATTTGTTTTTGTTGGTTTAGGTTAGATAAATAATATTTAAGAATTAAATTGGCTCACAATAAAAAAATATTATTATAGAAATCAGTGTTGATTGTTGTTCTTATGTAATTATCTATCAACGAAGTACTTAAACTTTGTTCTGCCGTATAAATTATCGAAGAAAAAATAGGAGGTGGTAAACTACAACCATATTTCTACACCAGCAATGGTAGTGTACGTGAGACGTTTTAATATTAAGTTCTTGTATGTACCGTATACTTAGAAATAAATGGATTATTATATTATTATTATTTAAACCTATTTTCAGACCTACAAAATCTTCTTCGTCTTCTTCCTGCCCTTATCCCATATTACTTGGGGTCGGCGCAACACGTTTTTTTCTTCCATTCTGTCCTGTCACCCGTCAAACTATCACTAACTCTCTTTTCTTTCATATCACTCCTCACACAATCTATCCATCTGACCTACAATGACTACCTACAACCAAACGGACCTACAAAATATATATAAAAAATAAACACAAAAATCGGTCGAACTGTTTCAAAGGAGTTCGATTACAAATACAGTATACAACACGAGATTTTTGTATATTCAATTATACTTTAATTTTTTGTTTTTATTTCTTGTATTATATTTTAGAGTGTTTATCGATTTCAATTTTCGTTCAAACTTCATTATATTCTATTTACCAATAAAAATTCAATATTAATGTTAAAATAAAATATTTTGTACCGTAACTGCAAAATTGTATTAATAGAAAGCCGATAGGTACTTGAATACACGTAGTAAACACGAAATTGTATTACCCAAATGGAGATTAGCTAAGACCAGCAAGTCATTCCTAGTAAACAGCATACGTTTTTACAACAAGCTACCAAAGGCGGTAACTGAACTTAGTGAGGGAAAATTCAAAACGCATATTAAGCGTGTCTTAACCAAAAAAGCATATTACAACGTTAAAGACTATGTCGAAGACACGCTTGTTTGGCAATGACTACCTCTGCACATGTGGCTCCCTGGTAACTCACCAATATTGTGTCTGTTAACTGCTCCACCTCTGTTTTAATATATATACATTTTTTATTTGTATTTTTTTTTTCTATAGGACATTGCTTTTGCAATAAGTACTTTTTTTTTTTAATTTTTGAGACTTCAACTACCTTAAACTCGTTGATAATTTATTTTGTTAACAATTTATTGATAGTTGCAATTATCTATATTTCTATTGCTTTTTTTTTTATATAGCCTCTTTTTCGTTTTGTAATGTGAATGTGAGAACACTGTATACCTTACAAACCTTTAGATTACTTCCTATTTAAATTACTTTTTTATTTGAATTACTTTTTTATTTTTTGCTTTTGTGTACAGTATTGATATGCACTGTTCTTACATACTATCATATTGTAACACCTACCACTTTTTTTAAAAAGAGTAACCATGGAGTTTCTTGCCGGTTCTTCTACATAGGAAACGACCAATTTGGAACCGTGCACTAGCTTCTGACGTTTTATAAGTGCCCATGTAGGCCTATGTGAAATAAAATATTTTGACTTTTTGACTTTTGACGATATCGATATTCGTGTAACCGGAACTGTTAATATAATCAAATTGCCTGAAGTGAGATCAAGAGTTAATATTTCAAGTTATGAGCAGGTTATGTTATATTTCTATAAAACTAGATTTTTTTTTTGTAATAAAGAGGTAGATAAAGTTTGTTTTTATGTTTTTTTTTTGTTTGTAGGAGGTAATCTTTGGAAGTACAGTAAAAAAATTTCACCGATAGAAAGCTGCTTTATTCCTGAGTGACATAGGCTATATTTTATGTACGCGAGCGAAGCTGCCGGTAAATTATTTTTATTTAAAAAAAGCTATTTTTAGTATATTTCAGATTAATGACAATCTCGTAATCTCGTGCGTAAGTTAGTTTAAGGTTTTAAACACGGTTTGTAGCCAGTTTGTGAAATAAAACTTTATTTTATAATAAGTTGATGAACGATATATTTCTGGTTAGGTTGGTTCCTCATAATTCTTCTATTGGATTTTAAGTTCTTCCCAAGCGAGGATACATTAATCGATGCTGCTCTTCTTGCATCCAGCGAATTTACCGAGCCACCTTGGGGAAGGTTGTCCGATTTTCCATCTTACCGATACGCGGTGCCAATCCACTTTTCGATATATTAGTAGAGTGGCTCTATTGGTATAAAAAATGTATACAAGTAGGTACTTGTACACATTTTTTATACCACTTTTCGATATATTAGTAGAGTGGGTCTATTGGTATAAAAAATGTATACAAGTAGGTACTTGTACACATTTTTTATACCTATAAACCACTCACTCACTCATCACTCATTCACTTGGTCAGTAGAGTCTTCTGCTCTTCACTTGTGTACAGTCCAGCTAGCCTCTTTTGATTCCTGTGCTCTGTGAGAATACCGCTCTTACAGGAATCGGTGTCAGACGCTGGAAGTCAAAATGCCTATCCCGAGGCATACAAAATCTCGCAAACATGTTGATATTCTTTATAAAACAAATATAAAGTATTATAATAGCCACCAGTAACTTCTTCGAGACTAACTACACTAAGACACTTATTTTTTTTTATTATTGATAGGGTCGCGTTTGACCACCATCTCACCTGATGGTAAGCGATAATGTGGTCGACTTCTAGGCAAGCGGAGTACGCTTGCCTAGAAGTAATCTATTCACTCTTGACTTAAGGTGGTGCATCATGACTCACATTTTCACTGTTTTTCATACAAACGCTCATAACTGATTATGACGTTATTACACATTTTTCATTAGATATTTTGGAACCACAGTATCTTGTAGATATTATCTAGGTTTCTAAAGAAGCCAATTTCTAAATTTGTGTAAAACTAATCCAGTAAAAACCTCTGAAAATGTCCTATTTTGTATGAACTTTGACACTTCATAATTTGCCTAAAAATTAAAAAGTCAAAAAAGTAATCCTCTAGAGACCTTGCAAATTTTATTAAGATTCTAAATGACGACCACTTTTTCCAAAAACTTTTAAGAGTTTAAAAAAAAAGCTATTACCTGGAGCAAGTTTTGTGAAATTTTCGAGTAAACCTCGGAATTACCGAATACTAACAGAGTTTCCAGGCGTTATCTCTCTTTTTTTGCGTTGCCTTTTCGTCAAACATCGCGTTGGAATGCATTAAATGAAGTAACAAGCTTTTAAACCATTTTCGATGTTTACGATAAGCGAGTGGAGAAGGACCCTCTTAAAGCGTATCCTTTCCACTAAGTCTACCGAGTTATTGTATTGCCTTTACAATTTTATAAACCAACCTTTCGTTTTTTTACAGCTAAGTATACGAAAACCTTGTTGATATAAACCATCCCACCCTTGAAGACGAAGAGAAGATGAAAGAGCCCAATTAAATACACCTTACATCATAATTACGATTAGAAAAACAGCGTATTTCATACAATAAATATTATTTTAATCGAGGTATACGGAAAACAGGCACAGGTCGCACATCATATTGCGTCGGCGAGAGAAGGCAGATGGCGGGATTTCATTACAATATCTCAGCGAGGCGGAAAGGGAATCGCAGCCGGGACTTGTAACGTTCCCTAGATTATACGAGGCGTATGGATCTCTGCTCTTTACATTTGTTAATGTGGACTCCACTGAAGTTTTCATATGATTTCTTTATTCTGATATATTCAAAACTGTGATTGGACGGGTTACGGGGTTTGACGTGGGTTTCAACTATGCTGACTGTGATGCAAGGACTAGTAGTAATGTTTTAGGATGCTTCAAATATAATGTTTTTTTGACAGGGATAAAGATTGTCGTGCTACCAAAATGTAAGGAATTGAGACATAATTGGATGGTGATGTGATATTTTGACAACGCAATTCAATTCCGTAGATACTTTTGTGTTTTGGACATTCGCTGATAGAATGTCAATGTCTAGAGTTAAAGCTTTGGTCATCTCATTCATCATCATAATTTTTACCAAAAGACGTCGAATGCTGAATATGGCCTCTCACAAGTGTTGCTACAGCGACCGATCATGTACGTGTCGCATCCATCGGATTCTCACACTCACCATCATCACTAGGTCATCAGTCTACTTTGTGGCAGACCTTCAAATGCTGTCTTCTAGTACACGGTTGCGGACGAACCAGCCCAGAACCATCCAAGCCCTTCGATCATCTGCACCCTGCCCATACTCATTTAAGTTTGGTGATGCGTCGAGCTACATCGGTAACCTTGGGTCTTCTGTGGATATCTCCATTCTTTATTCGATCACTCAAGGAAATTCTGTAATGACTGACTCCATTGCTTTTTAGTAGTAGTGAGCAACTAGTTTATAGAGCCATATTTTGTCACTAGTAACACACACTGGTGTTAGACTGGTATGTTTAGTAAGAAAATACAAGCAAATTATTTCTCAACTCATTATGAACATTATTTTGCAACCTCGTCTGTTTATTTTTTACAATATTTTATACTAAACAAGAAATAATAAGAAAAATAAATCTTCATCTCAAAACTAAATATTTGTTTTTTAAATGAAGCTGCAATTATTTTGATGTTGTAAAGTTGTGTATAAATAAATTTATAATAATATAGTAATATCAATGTATGAAATAGAGAGGCCAGTGACGTTCCATTTCAGTGTGTTCATCCTTATTCTGTTACTTGTCAATTTTCTCTTCCATAAGATTTGAAAGGTTTCTAGCTAACTTAACAATGAATATATTAAAAAAAAAACTATTTGCGACTTTGAATAAAGTTATTTTTTATACAAATAATAAAATTAAATCTATTACCCATTTGTTTTAGAATGTCAAATCATTGCAGGAGATATCGGTCTATGCTGGGATTAGATAGGAAAAATTTAGCCCACCTGAAAGTTAGAGACAGAAAGTGCCAAGTAAGACCTCTCTAACAACATAAAGTCACCTGGTACAAGTTGCTTCGGCGAAGTTCTTTAGGAAAGAAAGTACCAACAAGCCTAGCTAATAGTCGTGTCTTCGCTCTTCTAGTAAAGCGAAGCCTATTTATTCATCGACCGGAAACTGCTAGATGAAAATAATGATGTTATCTAATAATAGAGCAATCCTACAAAAACATGTTTCATATCTCAATGTTCGATTACTGTCGTCTCTCCGATCTTCGAAAATATTACTTATCATAACGTAATATTTTTTGTAATACAACTCTATGACTATAGGGATAAGTATCACTCTCATAATTAATTTCCGTCAGTTTTTTGTTCAACATATCTAATTAATTCATGAATCCCCAAGCGACCACCGGTGGCCGCGCATCTATTGTCTTACTATTGTGTCTCTAATTGACGGTATCTGAAGGGTTAATGAGATTAATATCGTTCTTGTAGTCAGCATTGACTGCTTTGACTGGCCTGTTGGTGTAGTGGGTCTGATTGCTATACGGAGGTCGAGGATTCGATTCCCACCCATGACAAATGTTTGTGTGATGAGCACGATAATTGGTCCGGTGGCTTGGTGTAATATATTTATCCATATAATAAACCTGTAGAAGTCTTTAGTTGTGCGCGCATCACGTAAAATATACGAAATCGACGTAGATAACTTTTATACATTAAAGTTGTGTGTAACTTGATATATTAATTAGGCTTTGTTTCATCGTAATCGATTGATTACGTCGAAAGATAAGTATATCTTATCTAATGAATGTAGTAACATTCATTGACTGTTAGGCGGTACGAAGTGCAGGTCAGCTAGTCTATGTATGTATTTAGAAATATATAAGTATGTTTATGAGTTGTCTAGTACTCATATTACAAGCTCTGTTTAGTTTGAGACTAGATAACTTTTTTTTTCTTAATTTTTTAGGGACTTTAAACTCAATTAGCATGTCAGCCCCATCGTAACCTAAGCTAAATTTACAAAAACAACATAACTTAATAAAGAACAAAACTGTTTTATCAAGGTTGAGCTACCGACACATTGCCATGTCAAATATAATCTTAGCAGCATCACTTCTAGGGTTAGATGACGTTGTGAAATATTATTTTTATATATTTATTTATCTCAGGACCCTGAGGTCCTGGACCTTTGGAAGGCGTACGAGGAGCCGAAACAAACTCGCAGAGGCCCTTTTAGATGCTTTTAATGATGGATTGTGGTATGCGCTATGCTAGTGCATCCAAGGACAACCCCCGGTTTGAAAAACTATTATTTATTATTATTAATTTGCTTGTAGGTAGCTATCACGTGTCCATATATCCTTTGTTTCGAAAAACCTTGAACTGGTGTTTTTCATAATTATAATGTCAGAGCTTTCAGATTGTCACGCTTTTCAAGTTGCGTTCATTTCGTGAGCTCACATTTCTTAATTAGCATTCATTTCGGTGCACGAAATTTTACCTTTCAAGCACAAACAAAGCCTCTTGTCCGTCTTTATTATTAAGTTTAAATTATAGTCATTAACTAACGAGAAAACAAGCGGAGCTTCTCAATTTGCTTAAGATTTTAAAGATAAGGTTTTCAGTTACCAGAAACTTTTGTTAAAATTTAACTTTGAATAAATTAAGTCTGTTCTTTGCTAAATGTTTAGAGAAATAATAAAAATATTCTGATTATTTACTGTTTTTTGTGCCTAGTATTTAGGTTTCCTCAGGCAACAACTTTGTACCTTAACATTTTTTCCTAGAATTTAGTATCAACCGTTTTGATTAATCAAAATGTATAAAAAAATTAATGTTAATTTTTACAAGATTTATTTTCTTCGAATAAAAATCTAAATATTTCAGCTTTTCATTAGTTACCTAGCTAAAAATGTATGAAGTTGTTATAAAAATGACTTCGTAACTTAACATTTTTCTTAGAAATAATAATAATATAATAATAATACCACGTACAATAATATTACCACGTTCCATTAAAAGCGTCTCTACGAGTTGGTTTCGGCACCTCGTACGCCTTCCAAAGGTCCAGGATCTTAGGGTCCTGAGATAAATAAATATATAAAAAACAATAATAACAAAAATATAAATTCTTTTCATTAGTTAAAATATATAAAAAACTTAATAAAAAAGGTGTCTAGATTTCATTTACTTCGAATACAAAATCTAAAAATTTTAGCTTTCCAGTAGCAAAAAAATTTACGTAGTCATAAAGTCGTTGTGGAAACGAAGCAATTATCACATTGAAACACTAATTATATTAGCTAAGCCAACAACATTGATCCAGCCGCGCGAGTTTACGGCGCGAGCCTAACCGCCACAAAATTTGCCTCAGCGAGCTGTTTAAATTGAAATTATTAGCACCTAGACGGAAGTGAACAGCCGAGCAGTTTTTGCCGGTCTCACATTTGCACATTAGCATTTTCAACGGGTATATGAAGGGGAGCGATTCCCGCCAAGCCGACGGCGCCCACAAACGTACGGCAATACTGCCTCTTTTATTTATGTAAACGTGGAAATGTAAATTAATTTCTCCATTTATGATATGAGACTTTTTGGCGGTCTCTCGTACAAATTGCTGTGAGATGCAATGTGACGATTTGACAGGAAACGTCCGGATTGTGTGTAAATTCATGTTTAATTCGTAACACAAATGAAACAGTTTATGAAGTGCACGTATTTATTGTGTAAAGTTGTTGGATGCCTAACAAACAGAAGAGGTAACATGAAGTTTATATGACTTGTTGCGAGGCATGGGCGGATCGCAAAGTTTTTAATGTACTTTACATAGCTGTTAGCTTAAAGATAAATATCGTGTGGAGGAAACAAAGAGACTTTAGTAACAGCGAAATGTCTGGAAATTGAAACTGTATTAAAGTAAAAAAAAAAATTGACTATCATTGTTTTTTTTTTTTGCTTTTAATGATTTTTAGTTTAATATACGAGATTTTGCTGTTCTAGCTCCGTTAAACAGATCACCCATATTACCTTAGTTATTAGACTAATACAGAATATCCCAGTCACGTTCCTTATGTATTCTTGCTTCGCCATAAGTATCTTGAAGCTTTTACGCTATGCCGTCGTATACCATCACAAATATCCCAGTGCACTTTCATTTAAGTGACTGGTAGACCGACAACCCGAGTAAACTAGTTCAGCATATTTTTAAAAATATATCATTAAAAATACATCTCTACCTACATTTGTATTTATATATGATAGATAAACCTGAAAAATGCCCATATACGAGTAAAACCACATCATAATAAAAGCTAAAAAATTCATAAATATGAACCATTTTTATTTGGTGATTGCGTATAACAATTTATATCGAATATTATACTTTCACAAGAAAAACCAGTTTAAAATGTTTTCTGTTAAATAAATTATAATATCCTTAAAAAATGAATCGAGTGACATGGAACGAGCGCCCTCGAACTTTGCTAATATGTGCCCAACCTCTGTCATCTGTTGAAATAATGGTGCTAATATTTGAAAACTTTCCCGAGGTAGGCCCATTCTAATACCGTAAAGAATTTTGCTTACAGTAATAACCACAAAGTCTCCCAAGTTCGTATGTCATGATTCCTTTCCGAATACTAAATTAGCCGACATTCTTTTGTCATTTGACATGTTTGTACCGAGATGGTAGGCAGATATAATTACGTCTACAATAGAGATTTTAATTTCCTAAAGTCTCAAAGAGACAAGGTAATTATATGTCTTTGAAGTTCTTTTGAGAATAAATTAGTGTTGTAGATTCGAGGAAGGTTTTTAATAAAATAATAAAAGTTAAATCGTGGCGCATATCACGTTGAAAACTTGTTTACAAACGGATGAAAATAAAACGTGAAATGCGAATGTGAAAGCGAACACTGCGGAAAAGTTGATTGGTTGATTATACGAAAAGTTGAATATAAAATGTTTGGCGTGTCACAGGAATCGGCAAAGGGTAATAAAGTCGGGTTTCGCCAGTGTTGTTAATAAGTGAGATCATTTTTTATCAGGCTTCCGAGTGAGGTTTCGCAAAGCCAAAACAATAAATCACCGGGGAGGCGGCTTGCGGCTTATTATTTCGGGCTATACACCGGTGGTCTTTTCTGCTAACTAACCAGCGCTCAGCGGAATGATATTTTTTCTTCGGCTCGCAGGCACACGTCCAGACCCACTCCCCAGTTATTAATTAACTCTACCGGATGTGGATATGGACCCTCCGTGACATATTATATCAAAAAATAATTACCTACAGCCGCTGTTCGAATCGCTCCATGACTTTCCTAATTAAATCGGTAGACTAATTTGTTGAGCCCAATTTACTTGGATTGAGTAATATTATAAACTTGCGCGGTCGCACCTCACTAGTCTGAGTCAGTAACCCTATAATGAAAAGCTTAGCGTAGATATATATTTTGTAGAATAAATGTAGACGCATTATTGTAGTTTTGACTTTATCGTTAATAACTGAAATATTTTAGAAATTGCTTTAGTTTTTTGGTCGCAAAATTACTTTTGAGACATTGCTTTTATCAAAATATTTTTGTTTTTCGTAGCAAGCTTATTTAATCTGTAATATGACAATGACAAATTTATACTTAGTAATTTGTACAAATTACAACATTTATGTGTTTATCTACACAGCTACAGGTTAATAGATTCGTAGAGATCGATTCTCCAGATAGTTGGGACTGAGACGAACAAAACCAATATATTTTCCGACACTTGAGCTCTCAGGTAATTGTGGCAGAAAGTTTTTGAACGTGCGCGCAATATTGATGAGCCCCGCCACAGTTCGTGCCTGGAGCGCCGGTTCACAGCGCCTACGGAGCACCCTGTAACTCTTGCTTTTTAAAACATCACTCGCTGAATTCAGCACTCCGCCTGCCATAACGCTTAATTAGTTCATATGAGCGAAACGTGTAATATTGCCTAGCTAATTAACTCATATGTTCTAGCGCGAAAATAGTAAGCTCAAAGCATTACACCAACTTCGTGATGCAGTTTTATTTCACGTAAAAATTACGAAAAGTATTAAATACGATTCCGTTCGAAAATGTTTTGAAACCAAGTCCTGTTTAATTACGCAAATTGAATTATAAATGAAGCACCTTTGAGCGTTTTGTTTAATTAAGCGCTTCTAAGTAATATCAAAACGTTTGATTGCGTTAAAGTAATTTCAAATCAATAATGCGGTCTCATCTGAATAACTAATTTGTACTAGTGTACAGTATATTGTGGACGCAGAATGAGTAATATTTATTGGTAAAGTTAGATAGTTTGAAATGCTTATTACTCCCCAAATAATAAAACAATAGATCAATATTTGAGATTGCCTCATAGTGATCAATTGATTGTTCAATAAGCTTTGTTCTGCGAAATGAGCAAAAGCTTTCTGAAATTTTAAAAGTTTTCTTATCTTTTAGTTCGAATTATGACAAATGAAAAAGTGTTCGTCTGTGATATTTCATGAAAATTGATGATGCATTAGAGCAGAGACAAAATCTTTGACGTAGAGTAAATGATGAGTATGACCAACACTGTGAAGTTTCTTTGTTGAACCTAAAAGTTAAAGGATACGAACGAAAGATATTAATCAGTCGGTCGAGAGACGTCATGTGTGTAAATCAATTAGCTTTCTATAAAGCTGATTTACAAAGCGTTTTAATAAAGCCGTAAATCAGCTTTATTTAGCCTTGTGTTACAAAATATCTTTGATCAATTCTGGTTATCTATGTTATTGTGTGGCGATATGCATAAGGGTTCGCGTAATTTTTTTGGCAGTTGCGATCAAAACAACATGTAGGTAGAAACCACAACGGTAAAATTTATTATGGGCTCGATTCGGAGGGTCGGAGGATTTTATTATTCTGCATACAATTCCATTTTCCTATCACAAATTATTCGAACGGCAACGGTTAAGGTTTTGCGTAACGTGCAAAAATTATTCTCGACATACATATTTACGTATGTTTTATAGTGTACATATAGAAGTTATTGGGACTGTATGTTGGCAGTTGTGTTAAAAAAATATTTATTTATTTATTTTTTTATTTATTATATACTTTATTGTACACCGTTACACATACAAATGGAATCTTAAAACTAAAACACATACATACAATGGGCGGCCTTATCGCATTCCGCGATCTCAAAATAACAATTTAAAAACCTGTTTCCTTTTTTGGGTACTGATATTATCAAATAAATTTCTGCCGTTGTGTGTGGACGAGACTTAAATTCACAGTTGTGGTGTTTGCGTTCTAAGGCATGGGTGATCCTTTTAACAATCCCTGTTAAATATTATATAATTTGTGAGAAACGTATTTGGAATGGAAACTCACGCTTGATAATGTTGATATGGTTTTAAGTTATAGTTTTCCAGTTGGATTTACATCTTTGTAAAAACGTTGTTGTTGCTATAACTTCCAAAGTCCAAACCTCTACATTTACAAAAAAATATAAGGGACCTTTAAGAAGTGATTGAATACGTGTGTAAGAATACATCTATTAAATTCTTCTGGGGACACTATCGGGCGCGTGCGAGGGTCGTTCTTCCGGCTCAATTTCCTCCACTTTACGCATCCTCTGTTGGTCTGTTCGCTCTCGTGGTGCACAGCAAACGCTCGTGGGTCACCGGCGTCCTGCTCGCGACAAACTAGGTCAAGGCGCCTATTTCCGAAGCTCTGAACGTTTCTACAGATATTACTGATGCGGTGTAATCGTTTGAAGGCATATATTATTTAAAAAACCTATGGGTGTACGAGTAAGTAGTCGTTGCAGTGCGTTTTACATTTAAATGTTCGTGAGACGTATCTTAGAGTGATGTTAGACATTAAGGAAATGATACAAGCTATACTAAAAGGAGATTAAAATTCCTTACAAGCTTTCCCTTACGGAAGGTTTATCCTATATTATATCTACTTAAAAGTAAATCCTCCGCCACGTCTATCTATCAGATTGTTCACCATAAACTCATAAACAATTGAATGGAATTTCATACGGAATTATTCAAAAATCAGTCTGTCTATTAGCGAGAATCGCATGAACCTTCTAATGACCTTCCTCTTTATTTCATGTGAAGAAGGAAGGTTTTGATGTATATAATAAATGCCGACCATATCAAATATTTGTAATACAAATGATAAGCTGGAGCGGAGATAAGAAAGAAAGAATAAAGGTCCGTCAATGACAAAAACTTTACGTTTGAATAAAAAGTTCTTTGCTTCCAAAAGCACTTCGCTAATCGGAATGTTTAAGTTCCAGGAGTGCAGAAAGTTGTGCCAAAAAACGCTAAATTGTGTTACGAGGTGATTTAACCACATCCTCGGAATAAAAATGTGTGTTTGAAGTTTACGACAACCCTTTCCTTATCTTGTTACAATAGGTGCCGATTCAACCGTGGATTAGGTGGAATGGCGGTAACGCAGATAAAATAAAACCTAACTATACGAATTATTTGTGTAAATAGAATGCTCTATGCTTAGTGAATGGGAAGGTAAATAAGGTAGCACCAATTACGCACATCAAATGTACCGTACATTAATTTGTTTTCCTAATGAAGTTGCTAAGTATTTACATAGGCCTATTTCCTCCGAGGTAAACACCACTTCAGGAGAACGAAATTATTTTCTTCAGCCTCACGTTACCTGAGCTGAAATTAGGGTATTTACTATTAATTATTCTAATGCCAGTCGATCTTTACAATCCTTTGTAATCCAGTGTATCCCGGGGTCATACGTTTAGTAGGCTTTTTGTAAATTCATTCGTGAGGAATTGAAGTGAACTGTACATATTTATAAACACGTCTGTGTGTCTATTTGTAACAAGTTCTACCTGTGATGTCAGGCTTTGTAAAGTTGAGTAGTTGCTTTGTTCATAACTAACAGAAATAGTCTGTTTCATCATATCATATATAACGTTATAGTTTTTTCAGAATAATGTGCGAACCTTTATTGATACTGTAGATAGATAATAATTGTTTTTTTTTCCAACAGGTATTCATCAAATAACCCCTCCCACTCTGGATAGTGTGAGAGGGAGTATCAGACTTTTACTGACTAACACCCACCCATGTTTCTTCAGTTACCTTTTGCGGTTCAGGACCACGGCAACACATTCGAAAATTCCCGCAGGTATATTTTTAATGCTTTTTAGAGGCACACACCTTAAAATGGTATTGATGTAATCGTTGATGGTGAGGCGCATTTATTTATTAAGAGCCTATTCACTCTAGGCTTGAAGACATCAAAATTATTATCGGACGGGAAGACCGCAGCGCAGGCAAGTTGTTCCAGTCCCTCGATGTACGCGGTATAAACGGCAAAACGGAACGCTTGGACCGGACCGAAGAGGTTTTCAACAACGTAAGGGTGGATACTGAATGGGCCCGAGTGGTGGATTAGGGTCCATTTCCTCTCCTAGAGTCCTAGAGGAGGCTCTTGGAGGGGCCCTGAGTTCCAATAGTGGAAACATTATTAGGCCGACTTTGCTAAGGCGTCGTTTTAAACAGTAAAAACCTACCTGTGTGCCACCAGTTTTATGTTCCAGGGACACGGTAGCTTCTTCGAACAAACCCACATCCCATAGTCTTAATGCTATAAAATCGAATTAGTAAATAGATTTACGGAAACATGTAAAGTAGGTGTGTATAGGTTTGTACTTTAAGTAATTTGAAACAAAAGTTCCGCGTGTCGACGTCTCCGCACATTACGAATGTCTCGTAACGTTGTTACCTAAATGAAATTAAACATTTATTGCAAAACTTTCTTGGAAACAACTTTATTGCGAATGCGATAACGTATTCTCTTATTTTTACGTCCTTGTTTTAATGCGATGTAGAGCCTTGGGTGTGTGGCAAACAATAGACAATGTTACGAATCGAGTGCTTCACCAACAATTCCATGATAAGCTTTATTGTGCTATACATACCTTATTGTATGGTATATTATGTCTATAGATACTTATACTTAATAGTAGATTATGTGACTAGGGGATAAAGCAGTGTCTTTAAGTCGCGGGCGGCATGTTGAATTCTGAATGAAACAAAGGTCGCAAGTTTTAATCCTGAACGTTAGTGAGGGATTTATATAATTAACTCGCAAGCCTACGCGAGGGAATTATTCACTTTCATAACTCAAACTTAAAATGCAACAAGCCGCTGAGGCACTTGGGTGTGCCAACAATATAAAAATATATTTCCGAAAAACATAACGCTACTACTACTGGTGCATTTGGATAATTTGACATGCGATTGTTCAAGGACTTTAAATTGGATATTAATATTATACTACTTTTATTAAAACGCTTCCGTCACACTCTTTTGCTTTCATCGATTATATTATCGATAGAATAGATGAACGTGTCTATGTGAACTTAGCTATAGAACGCTAAAACTTTTAACAAACATTGTTGGGCAAAAATTGTGTTGCCCTTTCAAACTCCAACTGAAGTATAAGAAAAATAAAAATTCCTCGTTTATGCATAATAACTTAATTTCGTTACATGACTCCTTTTGTTAACTTTAATTAAAGAGGGGGAAACGTTTTCTTAAAAACTGTTGTTTACATGAAGACCAACAAGTACTAACAGATGACTGGAACAATGTCGAAAAAAAAAAGAAAAGAAATATACAGAGTTTTCAGGAAACAATCTTAACGTGCAAAATGTTTTGCGCTCACGTTTCCTTAAGGAATAATTTTGCCTAAATACAAGTTGTTCTCGGTAGACAATGGCGAGCACGTGTCGGATCAAACATGGCCCCCGGGCTCCACAAATCATGACGCAAAAACCTGTTGTAGGTAATTCCCAGCGATCTTCCCGATACTCAAGATAGGCGAGCTTACAAATTGCTTTCGACCTTAAACGGCCATATTTTATCTGCTTATTTATTGCCAATATCTCTATTGATATGTATTACGGTTCATCAATTTCGTTCCATTACTCTTCCTGTCATGAGTAGTACATTAGACGTGATAAGTCGTCAGTTTGGGTTAGTGTAACAGTAAGCTCAAGGCGTATAAATGTCATTTTAAAAGGTGTATGAGAAGTCAGGCAGACGGTGTTCCAGTGCAGGGACCATTTTTAGATGTCTTTTTTGAAGATGCCTATTTTAGTTTTGTGTCTCGTGAGTCTGTCTAGTGTACAAGCTTTATGTCATTCAAAATAAAGGAAATCCTGGCACAGAATTGTTCATATGTAGCTGATTTAGCCTTCAAATGGCGCATGAACAACTTACATTCGTACAAGAGTGCTCGAAATGTCAGCCAAGCATCATCCGCCTTATTCCAAAACGTTATCTTTTGGTATTATCTGATCCTCGAATAGTTTTAGTTTTGTAATCAGAACACATTTTAAAACTAGTACTAGCTTTAGTACTAGAACACACCTAGATCTTAAATCAGTACTAAAGCAGTAATAGCTTCATATAAAGCAGGGTACGTTCAAGATACCTTGCTTTTTGCGTTTGATGTAAGAAGATAGGCGCTCAAGGATTTAAATCACTACTTACATTCAGTTACTTTCAGTCCAACCAGCTACCACGCAAGTTTTTATTCTAGGCTTTTAGAAAATATCAAGGCTGAAAATTTCCTTTATTATTTAAAAGCAAACGAGAACGCAAATGTTTACAGCAAATAAAGCTGCTTACACATGAGACGTTATGGCAGAAGCTTAAGCGTTTTATCTTGGGATTAGTAAATGTACATCCTACCTAATTTACGTGACTTCGCGTTACATGATGAGTCCTTGTTTGTAGGATCAGGTGTGAAGAAAATTTAAGCACGGAAAAGAATAATTATTTGTCGTTACAGTCGCTTATGTCGGCTTTTAGGCTGTGATATTTTTTGTTTTGTTTTTTTGGAAGCTTTTACTCAATTCTACCGCAAGCGAAGATTATATTATCTTCTTTAGATATAAAAGGAAAAAAATTCTGACTGACTTATCAACGCACAGCTTAAACTACTGGGACTAGAGTGAAATTTTACACTGGATTTCCTTTTATGACGTAGACGAGCACTAAGACAGGATTTTTCCCCTCTAAGGGGATGAAACGGGGCTCCAAAGTTTGTATAGAGAACCTACTTACTACCGGCAGGAGCTAGTACTTTTAGAAACTAACTACTTTTAATTATTTTATGTACCTACAGAGCTAGATAGCATCGCAACACAATGAGTCATTGATTAATTAAGTACCTATTAGTATAGTAGGTACCCATGATTGCAACTCAAAGAAACTATTAGTAAAAGTACTTAGATTTACTTGAGTGTATTGTAAAGTATCTTCGTGAAACACTGAAAAACTTTTTTCATTATGATTTCGGTCAGATCGATTTTGAGACAATCTTTTACCGAGGACTAGAAAGTAAAGGTTGGTGAATAATTAAAGAGTAGTTTGAATCACCTTGATGCTATAATTTTGTTCGGAAATTGATTTCCATAGTAATAATTAGTTGGAGCCAAAATGGATAATAGTGATAAATTTTTAATGAAGCGTTGTTCCGTGAATTGCCGTGGTTATTAAAAATCTTTCCGCTGAATTTTGTAATATACCATATATTACAAAATAAAACTATGAAATGTTTGGTTGTTAGTAAAGGTGTTTACGATATATTTTCTGACTATTAAACTACGCATTATTTATCAGCAATATAGTATTTATTAACATGTCGGTTTTATCTATACATACTTATAGTTTTAATACCAGAAATTCTTAATACCAATAGTAAATTATTTTCATTTTGTTTTTGAATAGATTTCTTAAAATCTTGTCCTTCAAAGTATTTGGACACAGTAGCCAAGTATTTAGCAGGGTCAGTGGCGTTTTTAAGGTCCTCTAAAGTGCAGATGTAGGGACACTTTGGGCACTCTAGTAAGTGGGCTATTGCTTGGAAGGTAAAGTAAAGAACTACAATATTATTCGTGTGGTAATAATTTGTGAATTGCTTGATAATAAGTCGCATTACCTTATACAGGGTTGTTACACTAACAACCTTGCAGAACTCTATTACTAACATCATAAACGGCAACTATTATTCTAAGACTTTTTACAAAACATAGCGTGTTCCATAGTCGACTACATCGTCGCTTACCATCAGGTGAGATGGTGGTCAAGCAAGCCTATCAATAATAAAAAAATATTTACCAAAAACAAACCTTCAAGATTTTGTTGTTCTATCTAAAATATTTTAATTCTGTATTTTGCACCCTGCCGCCCGATTCTGCTCTACTCCGCTATTGTACTATCGTTTGATTCACGGATAGACTTCGTAATATTTAGAACTTTCAGTTTCAATATTCTTATTTCTGTATGAAAATCTAATGAAGTAAAAGACAATTTTTTTAAAGTTATAGAACAAAAGTTGTTGTTTATGATGTCAGTAACATAGTCCTGAGAGGTTATCACTGTTTTACAAATAAGCCTGTATAATTTATTTCATCACCACTGCTCTCAAAATGGTGAAGGAAAACATCGTAAAGAAAGTGGCATGCCTTAGAACTAAAAATTCGATTACTTGTGTTATTGATCAACGCTCACTGGAACTGCGTGGTGGCTTTCAACCCATTCCTTCTCAGAGGAGTCCTAAGTCCCAGCTGTCGGAAAATTAAAAGGTTGGTTATGCATTATTAGGCTTATATCACTACATAGTATAAAACAAAGACTCTATCCGTCGTCTGTCTGTCCCTATGTATGCTTAGATCTTTAAAACTACGCAACGGATTTTGATGCGGTTTTTTTTTATAGATAGAGTGATTCTTAAGGAAGGTTTATATGTATAATACATGCATAATATAGTAGAGAAACACTGATAAATTTAGAGGTTTCTAATGTGATGTCGTAAATAAGCACGTTTTTTTTGCGCTTATAGGGCAAACGCTGGCTGTACCATACGAGATAGATCAAAATAATGTACTACAGTATTGTCCACCTTAAAAAGTTCAACAAAAATGTCCGCAATGGTATATGTCTATCTCTTAGGGATAACCCACTATAACCATTAGAATAGAATAGAATAAAATATCCGTTTTTATCCTTTACTAAAAAATTGTTATTTACGAAGTGATTTTAAACAATACAGTAATAATCCTTATCCAATTAAGTACTTTAAATAAATTGTACATTTATTATAGATCAATATGCTTTTTACAGCATGTAATTTAAGTGAATATTTCCGAAGATATTACAAATTTAAAATGCAGGGACGTAGTTGTTGCGGCGCCGCGCCTATAAATAGCGCGTTGATGGCCACGCTTCGTCCTATAGGACTTCATGATTTGCAACGATCGCACGCGTTTATCGGAGCTCCCTCTAAGCAAAACATGTTTGTATTTTCTAATGACAAAAAAGCTGTGAACGTGGTGTATAAGGACATTTTGTAGTAGGTATATTTACATAAGTATTGCGAAGCCGGGGCGGGTCACTAGTTGTTAATAAATTTTAATTAAATTAAACAATAAAATCGGGAGCATTCGCTATGCGATTCGTATAGGCTTTGGTATTGATATTGAATTGACTGAGGGCACGGTTGGTTCAGTGGTTGAGTGATTTACTGCTGTACTTCGGGTTGCGCAAGGTAACAAATATTTGTATGGCCTACAGGTAGTTCCGGGCCAGGGTAGTCTTGTCTTGTCATGTCCCAGCAGTGGGAACTTTAAAAGGCTGATTATGCTATGCTAGCTTATCCTAATAAGAAAATTAGGGTCACGAACACGCATGATAAAAAATGAATATGATTAAATATTACTAAAGTAAAATTTGGACTAAACACTTTTAAAAAAGTCTGCATTCAACCGAGTGCGTGCAGAATAGGTTTTAATCGTAAATGGGTCAAATGAGAACCCTTTACAAAGAATATTGAAGTCTGAACTCGTTCGCAACATTAGTCATTACCTTACTTATTGTTTATTTTGATCCTAACCAGTGTTTTTTTATGGTGGGGAAAATCATCCAATGAGGAAAAGGAAAACCAACCCCCGCTCTTGGGCGGAGCGGGAGATAGTGTCAGACTCTTACTGACTGAAAACCCACCCCGTTCCTTCTAGTCTTCACATCGGGGCTCGAGCTCTCTTTCGGATAACACTGGCCCCAGTAGGCTTCGACCCGGCCGGGCAGCACCCCTGCTGTTGCTGACAACTCCTTGAAGCGCTCGGGAACAGTGCGCGCCATCAACGACTTGGGCTCGGTCTGGACAGTTACCGGACGTTACCCAAGGCTCGCCGTCCATTTCAACCAGTGTTATCATACCTAATTGGAATAAATGGGTAAGTATTGACCAGGTGAATAAAAAAAAAAAGAGAAATGAAAATATTCGTACGTACGCGTTTTCCGTATTGGCGTTTAGGGACATTACACATGTCAGTTGCACGGTAATGGTCATGTACGGAGAATGGAGATACACCGGCACCGGAGTGACCGCCCATCGGCATTAGAGGTACTCGTTACGCTGCCGTATTAAACTCGTTAAAAAATAAAAGGCCCGTTTTGACATTTGAGAAAGACCCTAGAATGTAACTTGGAACGACGACGATGATTCCTTTTTTCTTTTTTTTTCTTGCTTGACTTTCTTACTTAAAATTTTATCACTATTGTTAGTCTGATATTTTTAGTTCATTTATTTTGATTATTGTTTGCTATAACAATATATTTTTTCTATTTTGTGAATATAATGTAATTTGCATGCCTATGCGACAGTAGAATATGGAGGGGCTCAATATAAATTATAATAAGTAAACACCTATGTATCAATCACCCATATTATAAATATATAATAATAAAAATATTTACTCATATTTTTTTATTCATTTTTTATTATGGTATTCGTCTTTTCTCTCGCGTTTATTGCACCTACCACTATTTTTCTCTGGATCACCCAAAGGTTGAATGGCAGAAAATGCCTAAGGCAATAAGTCCGCCTCTGTACTTTTGTGTGCATAAAGCATTTAATAAATAAAGAAATAGTAAAATAATAGTTAGGAGTCCGGTGTAGTAGTAGCTATTTCAGCTATTTTAGTAGTAGCTACACCGGACAAGCCACTAGGTAGTGTTTACGACCATCAGAGTGCAAATTATAGGAAACCAAAAGTTTTGTTTTAATTGACCCTTCGCTCGATAGATGGCGTTGGGAGCGAATTAAAACTCGATATCGTTTTTTTACCGCGATTTGGTTAGGGCCACCAACAAACGTTGAAATAAATGAACGATTGATATAGATAAGTATACGGTGTTTTATTTATATCCACTTGTATACACATTTGAGAGTTCAGTTCAAATTTTAGTACTGAGTGTCTCCGCTGCGGCGCTCGGTATTAAACAGGTAGTCTAAATACAAATGTCAAAACGAGCCTTTTATGTTTTGATAACTATAGTTCCCTGATCGCTTCTTTTAATATTTATGTGTTACAATTCGATTAATGTTTTTTTTTAAATTATCTAAATTAGTGCTTGACTGCGATCCCTCCTGTAGGTAAGTAGTGATTAAAGCGTTGATGGCGAAGTGCACTAATTTATTAAAAGCCTTGAGACACCTTATTATAATCTAACGTGTATTGCATTAGTGCTGTTGTATATTTTAGTGTAAATCTAGCTAAAAATAGACTGTGTACTTAAGTACTATACCTGTATTATATTTATTACTCGGTAAAAGTCACGACGTCATTATGAACTGTGAGAAACTAAGTTTGTCGGAAGAGAGCTTTTAACAGAAGTAAACAACATTTTTTAACTCCGAACTGTTTTACTTTTTTCCGCTGATACCATTATTTTGTGACTTTTGAATTTACAACTGGTAGAAAACGTGGCGTTAAAAATTGCAGCCCGCGATGACTTCGCTTTTTAGTTTTTGTTCAAATTGCAATTAGTGAAGAGTTTGCGAATCCTCAGCGTTGTGTCAGAGATTGATGACAATGGAAATTTTATACATCGTTAGTCAGGAGGGCGTTAGGTGAGCTCGCTGTTTTTTCAGTAATCCTATCCGTGTTGGCACCTACAATTATTTGTCGGGCTGGCAAGGTTAATGCTGGGTAACCACCCTCGTTTACGTCGATATTTATAATGGCACACCTCCCGTTTTTCGCGACTTTGTCAACGCCCCGATCACTTGCAGGCATTACCGGTCTCCGTGTCATATTGATCCATTGTTAATCGACAACTATTAAACCCATGAATTCTGTTACCGCAACGATAAATAGCGAAACCATAATGATAGCCAAAATATTTATTTATTCACCCGATGGGCTGCTACAATCAATTTTTATACGAAGGATGGGTATTATTGAGCTGGATTGCGGACCCGGGCTCATTCGTTTGTGTTTATCAGTAGGGAAACCGATAACTCTCATTCCGCTCGGTGTGACGCAATGCAGAGATTAAAGGCTTACACTCGTAGTGCCAGGCTGTGGATATGGACCCGGCGAGATCCAATATGAGCCCACTCTGACGTGCATCCGACATCCGCGTCAATATCGACGGGGTTATCTGAAGTTAGAATACCAACGTAGTTTTCGTTTCCAAATTGCAACAATCGTTTCGAAATGCTATCTTTTGGTAGGAGATAATCCTTGATGAAATTGGTTTTGTTTTGTGAAATTAATGTGGAGTGAAGCTACAAATCTTTTCATTGTAGAATGAAAACAGATGCGTAAATCTTGGCCGGTTGACCGGCTGACATGCTGTTACAGGCAGTTAATCCGGTGATGGGGGTCGCCGGCCGGCTCAGCCGAGAGCGGCACCGTCTACTCTGCGAGGATCTGCGTTAAATCGTCGCGTCATGCCGCGCTCAGCTTTACACGTTTTTGTTCGCCGAACATCGTATGGAAATCTTTTAAATTCCCCGCATTCACATGTTAACAAGGATTTTCTTGTCCGGCCAGATTTATCTGTATTATGAGAGGGGCGCATTGATTGGTATCCTTAAATGTAGGTATATTATTTTGCTTACGGTGTTCAATTGTAACTAAATTGGAGTCTTTTCTCAAGCTCTAGTTAAAATAGTCCAAGCTTAAGTCAAACAAACCCTTTGCTTTTCATTACAGTGTTAAATTAGTGTTAAACATCAAAAGATAAAGAAGCTGTTAAATAAAATGAGGTTTAATTTTATATAAAAGCCTCTTTTCTTTAATGATCCCATGAGTTGTTTTCGTTATTCCTCGTTATTTTGCGCTAAACAAGGGTAATAAGAGATTTGTTGGCAATAGACGTTAATAATGAGAACAATTTATCGTGCGGCGGTCAGTGGGCGAACCGACACCTACCTGTTTATTTTATCAGTACAAACACCCGTAAATTTATTGGGCCTGATATTGTCACAGTTCACAAATCCGCATAATGAGTTCAATCTGCCATCGGCTGATACTCAGATTAAATGCAATGTCACAAAGAAGCACAAACAATTTAATTGTTAATTATTTAATTCAATTTCGATTTCATTTAAAATGAAAGTACTTTATTTACCAACGACGTGCAGTTTGCTGTGTAAACCATATAAATGATATCTTAAACTGACGTGAACGTTTTATAATACTTTTAAGTACAAGGATTTTCTGTCCAATTATTTTCTGTTCCCATTTAAGTGAAAAGCAAATTTAATTTGGTTTTTCCCACTACGTTTTGACTTACCAAAAAATAAATAGGATATCCAACACTTAACGTAAATTAATGGTGAAAAGCACATAGAAAATGAACTGAAGCGTTTCAAACGTTTCGGTAAGTGCACGAACAATCTTTTAATTTAGTTAATTGCTAGTCACTGTGAAGTGGTTCAAGTTGTTCTTGAGAGATCACGAACGTCTTTATCCAATTTATTTAACGATGGAGTCGCTCTCATTAGAGTCTCGTAGTGGACGGCCGAGGTCCGGCGTCGGGACGCTGGTTGGCTACCTTTACTGCTCTTCGTTAGTATTCGACAAGGACGTCCTGACATACAGGATGTATAAAGTACCATCTTCAAGACGTAAGATAAGTAACAGTCAGCGAAAATAATTGCTTAAAAGTCTTTTATTCTTGGTGGAAAAATTACGGGTATTTATTACCAGTAATTTTTCCACCAATTCCACGTAAGAAGAAAAAAATTAAAGGTACATTTAACCTTGTTTCTAGCCTATAACGGGGTCATATTGACAAGTCCTCCTGCTCTGGGTGGAGCGAGTGAAATTGTCAGACTTTAACTGAGTCCTTTCAGTTTTCCTTTTTGTTTCAGCAGAGCTATTGTAACCTTTTTGAACAATCGCACAACCAGGCAGGCATAAAGTTGGCCAGGAGGGGCGACTCCTGGCCACCTATATATGGAGTTGTTGTAGGGCGCTACAACTCCCAATACCTGGGAAGTCTGCTGCAGCAGTTGAAACATGAATACATACCTCGTGATTTCAGCCACCTCCTCTTTTTTTTGAGTAATAATCATCCAAATGACATTCTCCGCCTTTTGGCGGAGCGAGAGGTAGTGTTAGACTCCTACTGATTAAAAAGAAACCAACCCCCTTCATAACAGGGTTAAGTTACCTTTCGGAGCTAACCCTGGTCCCAGTAGGCTTCGACCCAGCTGCCTGTGTACTACTTCTGTATTTAAAGTGTAAAAAAATATCTATGTTACAGCTTGACCATTACTGAAATAGTTCAGCATATAAAGTAAAAATTATAATATAATGTCGGTAATGAGGTACCTACATGTGAATCTCGGCTAGATGATGGGTATTCTAACACCCGTTATACAGAAGACATTCATGGAATTCAGTGACATTCTCAGTGCAATGTTCTACCAGCTGTAAACATCTACTTACGCTTAACGATGGTAGTAAACTTGTCGGCAGATTGTCGCCGTCTTAGAGAGTTGAGGGCGAGATTTAGAGTGTGTGTGGTTTGGCTGAGTCACTTTAGATTAGATTAATAATTCTATTGATACCACATGGATACCACTTTGGTTAGGATATTAGCTTCAACGTGTGGTTACAGGTGCGTTGAGTACGAATAAAATTCGATTTTGTTCTGTCTTTTGTCGAAAATACATTTTTAGTTCTGACGAGCTCATTATTGACCTCAATTTTGCTTGATAGTAAATAATAATTAATGATAGATGAGATGACAAATGTTTTCACTGGCAGGTCCACTTAAATCAGTGTGGTTCTTTCTTCAAAAGACTAATCTGCATGGTTGTCTTATGATATGACCATTACATGTTTCCTGTATAGACTTTAAAATATACTTTGACTTCTGAGTTATTTTCGGTATTTTTCTCAAGGTAGCTAGGAAACACCGACCTCATTTAGCTTACGCTGACGAAAAAAAGTGCTAAAGTATATTTTTAAAACCTATTTACAAAATAGGTAAATATCATTTGCTTAACATTTATCACAATTAAGCAAGCAAGCCTAAGAGACGGTAACTTATGCCAGTTTTAAGCCTAGTATATTAAGGGACAAAATGTCCCCATCCATATCATGACGATCAACCATAACGTGACGATCAACGCTCTATCTACATGAGGCAACATTGTCCAGTGTCCCGCCACTCGTCTCCCAATTTTTTTTTATTATTCCCTCTCCTAATGCTTATGCTTTTAGTAACCTGCATAGTGCATTCGATAAAGCTGGAAACGTGAGAGCAAACTCGTGAATTTATACTCTAGTTAAGTATTTAACCCTTTTTGTGGACTAGGACACGGTCGGAAAATAATTCAAGCAGTAGAAAAATCTTTTCTCACTTAAGCCTGCCTCAACTCTTCCATCGATGGAGCGGCGTTATTTTTTATATTAGCTGGGAAGTATGAAATTGAGTTACTGGTGGAAGATATATTTTTTAGAATATAAAAGGTTAACTTTGATGTACACGTAGAGGTCTTGTGATTTCTTTCCACAGATTCACTGTAGTTCCATGTTTATTGCAAATCGTATTTAAAATTCATGATATTTCTTTAAGGGTAGAATTTACATACTAGCTTTTGCCCACGGCTTCGCCCACATACATAAAATATATGCGTATGTCACTAAAGAATAAAGCAATTTTCTGTCGGTAAAAAAATTTCAGCAATTGAATCAGTACTTTAGGAGATTACCTCCTACAAAGAAAAAGCCAAACTTTACCTCTTATAATATTAGTATAGATGATTCAAAAGCACTAACACTAGCTGAGAAAGCGTTGTGTTCAGTAATCGATTATTCAAGAAAGTTTAGGCTGTTAATAAAATTAAAGTATGTTTATCTAAAGATTCTGGAAGGCCTCCCACAAGGTGAACCGACGACCTGGTGAGGGTCACGTGCGGGAACCTGATGGATGCGAGACGCCCAGATCCAGTCATTGAAGCGACACTTGATATAGGTCAAAATGCCTTGATGCAAATGATGACTTGTTGCATTAAGTCCGTCTATGTACCACTGTACAAGGTTTAAATAAATAAATGATGCAATATTTAAAAGTAAATTTAGTCTTTTTTAAATGCTAAAGTGAACACAGTCGCAGACAAAATAAATCGTATATTAAACTAAGTAGCTATTGGTTTTTGCTTCGTGTTTTAGAACAACAAGAGTCACGGAGAAATATTACAAGAATAAAGCTATATCTCAACGAATATCTTGTGTCGCCGCGTGTTCGTGACAATGTGATATAGACAATGCTTTAGAAAAGGGTGATGCTTCGTTTGAACCGATCGAGAACAGAACAAGGCGAGTACTGGTTCATTTTAGCTAACAGATTTGGGTTCTCCCTCATAAATGCTACTGGAATATGATGTCCGTTACAATGTAAACGAGGCTCAATAGACAATGCGTTGGAAAAGGGTAAAGCTACATCGTCCTCCTCACGTCCCTGAAATATGATTTCGATAAGTCGGGCGCTATTGGACAGGGTTCCTCTTTTTATAAAATAGTTTATTTTACACGTGCTTTAGTCACATAATTTATGTCGGCCACTCTGACTTTGTACTCGGGAGCACGATACGACAATTTATTTAAACGGTTTTAAAAGTACATCGTATGTTTGGGTATTTCAAAGTTTATGATTATTGAAACGCTTTCAACTTAATGGTATCTATAGCTTTAATGGAACCAAAACCTTTAGTAGTTGGAGCGACTTGATCTCTGAAAAATGACCATGATTTTAAAATAGTGGCCATTTCTAAAATGGTAAGCCTTTTTAGCTGTTATAACAGTGATCTAATTGTATTATAAATATTTATTTATATACCATTATAAATATACATAATTGTAGGTGTAATTTTTTTTATTATGGATAGATTTGCGTTTGACCATTATCTCACCTGATGGTAAGCGTTGATGTGGCCAACAACGAAGCACACTTGCCTAGGGTGTGGAACTATTCACTCATTACTTAAAGATATAAAAATGAACAGAAATTAGTTAGGTACTTAATACTAAAATAGAATACTATTTATACATACATATATATATCTCTAAACAATAACGAAGTGATTAATATCGAGCCCAACAATAATAAACGACTGCTAAAGATTAACCCATTAAGAGAGGTCCGAATACTTCACTAGAGAGAGAAAATAATGATATCGAGGGAACGTCATTACGGCAAAAGGAATAACGTTATTAATCACTCGATATGATGCCGGGAAAAATAATATCGTCACATGTTCTTGACACCGTGAGATTAACACGTCTGTCCGTGGTGTTTCCGATCTTGTGCTAGCAAAAACCGGGTTGCGTAACACTAGCGCGGCTATCAGGAAATACTGGACAAATAAATGATTCCTAAGTTCGTATTGCTATCTTGTTCGTTTTGCTTTGATGGGTGCTTTACTAATGACAAACTGTGCGTCAACTATGACGCGTGACTAAAGTGGACTCCTTGTGTTATTTAGAAAGTGTGAGAGATACGAAACAGTGGGTAACGAAGACAATGCAGGCTTACGAATGGCGGACAATGAGTAGCTCGTCGTCCATACCAAATCAAACCATACCAGCCAGCTTGGTAGTGACCAAATTCTAGGCAACACCACATTGTGTCCCTCGCGAGCCTTAAAAAAAATATCAGCAAAATGAGAATTTGGTGATACCAAATCTGTTACAGACCCATAATATTTTTATGAAAGCTAAGGGAACAAAAGACGGTTTTATTTTTAAAATGTTTATGGGGTTTGAAATTGAACAGCAGCTTTGTAAATATAGCAGAAAAAAGTATTCTACGTGCTATTCCAGGACATGGTCTACCCGTGTACAAAGCTTCATTGAAATCCATTTAGGCATTCGAGAAAAGAGAAGAGAGAAGAAGAAAGAACAGACACATACACTCACTCTACCATGTCTGATTTATTCAAATAAATCAGACATGGTACAGGAGTATCAGAAACGCGACATCAAAATAATTTAAAATTGGCGTCTGAATTCTTATGCAACAAAAAGTGAAAACAGTAGAACTGCAAGACGCCGTTAATTAAACACAGAATCAGTAAAGTCGCAAAGATTAAGAAAACAATAGAGCAGTCACTAGTCACGCCAGTCGAGCTCTGTCATAGTTATTGAAAACTTTCCAGATAAGGTTACCAATTAACAGGGGTGATGTCTAGTCAAAGAACATATTTAAATGGAAACAATGTAATGGAAGCTGCTCTAACGCCCTAGGGACTTGATAAAAGTAGTTGGAGTAGACTTCATACTGCTGTGAATATTTATGAAGGTTCGGATATTGTAACTGGGTGGAAGTTCGCCGCAGCCTTCCATGCAGCGGGTCGCGTTCCCCTATTGTATAGGTATTCCAGCTAAAAGTGGTAAAATACGACGAGTTGCCGCAACAACTTTGGACTTGCATATTTATGAGTGTACTTTCAAAGACTTGAGTGATGAGGAAATAAAAGTAAATAGCCGGTGCAGTGTTGTTTGTAACTTGAAGAGAAAGGAACAAGATGAAACGAGCGTTGGTCTTGTTTGAATCACGGAACATTCAATCGTCAAATTGGTTTGCCTGCAGAAAAATATAACTTATAACGAAATAAATTTTGAAATTCAATAGATTCGGAATGCGCACGGAGAACCGAGATTTAGTTTCGGAAATCGGCTTCATATATTTTAAAGCTCCAGTTACGGGATTGGGCGGTTACATGATTCTCCTCCAGCCGTCAATGTTGGAATACAATTTAGTGTAGCGGAAGATAGAGCTTTCTGGAAACCGTCGACAGCTGTTTTTTAGGTCCTCGATGATCAAATAACCTGAAACTTTGTGTTTCCATGACATGTTTTAATAAGTCTTCCTCATGCTAAAATTAGGCTTAGTCTTGTAGGAACATTAGACAAAATTAAGCTGAAGTTACGGCTTTATTTTCTACACAAATAGCAGAGTAGTCTCAAAAATCCTTTCATTTTCCTTATAGAGATAATATATATTTATATAAATGTAGGTTTATATTATATTGAACATATATGTATGTTTATTACATATTTATTTTCCCTTGTTTTCTTATTAACCTATTCTTTTTTTATGCACCTGCCATGTTTCTCTTCACCACCCTTGGTTGACTGGTAGAGAATGCCTAAGGCAATAAGTCCACTTTTGTACCTTTGTATAGTATGAAGTTTTAATAAATAAAAATTAAAAAATTGTATGTAGACGAAATTGTAGCGAAAATAATAATAATAAGAATATGTCAAGATTCCTCTATACCTCGAAAAGCATGTTAATTCATGAATCCCCAAGCGACCACCGGTGGCCGCGCATCTATTGTCTTACTATTGTGTTTCTAATTGACGGTATCTGAAGGGTTAAAGCAAGGTAGCCCACAAAATTCAAACGTTCGATTTTTTTGTAATTTACAGCTCAACAATAAGGCAGACTTTTAGTCATTGTTTTAAAGAAATGGCCTTCTATTCTTACTCCGTGGAAATGGCACATTTTAGGTCTTCTTTAAGTTAGACACTTAGACTTATGTTAATGGTTTTATTGAGTATAAGTACCTAATATTGTGTGTAAAAGTGTAACATACATGTCATTACTGCAAATATCAATACATACCTTTTTATTGTTTATTTATCATTCATACAGAAGATTACAGGATTATCTAGGTTAAATAGCAACCAAAGACATCGATATCATATTTCGATATCGAAACAAAATGAGTTTATTATCTGTATACGAAAAATATTTATCATCTATACCTTACTTAGTTTTCAGTTCACTATCAAATGGAAAGTGAACTGAAAACTAAAAAGAAGTACAAACATTTTTATTTTGCAGGCTACCTTGGAGCAGCCGTTGGTCTTCGCTGTTATTTGTAAATCTTTGACCGTAGTTAAGGATAGCCAGGAGCTAGGAAATCTGACAACAGTCTCCTCAAGGAGTATATTGTGTTACACAATAATTACTGTGCTGTGGAGGTATGACAGGTAGTTGCTTCATGTATAATACTGGTACTCAGCTGTATCCGATTTGATTGAAAGCTTTAGTCACATTTGGGAAAACGCTGGACAGATTAGATTAATATAAATCAGATTAATAATTATTATTATTGATACACAACGGACTTTGGACTGGCCTGTTGGTCTAGTGGTTAGTGACCCTGACGGCTATGCCGTCAGTCGTGGGTTCGTCATTACACCCAGGACAAATGCTTGTGTGATGAGCATGATCATTTGTTCTGAAACTGAGTTTAATTTATCATTATATGTATTTAGAAATATATATGTATATTTATCAGTTGTCTAGTAATGATAACACAAGCTCTGCTTAGCTTGAGACTAGACGGCGTTGTGTGATAGTTGTAGAATATTATATTTATACACTACAGTTATTTACAGAGAATAGGTACGGTTTCGAAGGTGGGAGAATTTTTCGCTAGTTCAATAAGAGGTGTGCTAATCAGGTTTAGGGGCCCCCTGAGCTTGGGGGCCATAGGGCATTGCCTCGCCCAGCGCTTCGGTAGCCACGCCAGTAGTTTTGAGTTAATGGCGTGAATAGCATTTTATAGTCCAGAAGTTAATTGTCGCGTACCTGGCTTAGATATGCTATTTATAGTCAAGTTACTCGTATTGTCAAATGCTTATGAAATATCTTTGTCTTAATATACCTGGATGATATTTTGAAGACATACTTAATTGGGTACGGTTTTCGCAATAATGATCAAATTAATTCAATAATCACAAGCGAAGGTTTGTCACCAAAATCTTGACACAGTACGTTTGGTTTGGGCACAGGGATAAATCCGTCGCCATAATTAGGAGGCAAACATTGGCAAAATAAATGTATGACGTAATAAATTCTCGTATATCATTGTATGTGACACTTACACTCTTGTATACAAGGTTGATAAGGTCAACTTTAACGATGCCTGAAATTCGTGGAAATCTGAAAATATTCAACTGAATAGAGAATACAATTCCGAATATAACTTGTATGATATCTACTTACTTCATTCTATTTGAAATATCTATTATATTATATATTTATTTTGCACCCCATTAAAGTGTCTGTTTTAACCTAAGTGTCTCCGTACACGAGCCTTAAAAAAAGCCGCCACAAAAAAAAACTAGAAGTGGCCACAAAAAAAACCTGAAGCGCGCGTCAGCTTGTGGCCATGTGTGCAGTGTCATAATGGGCTGCGACGAAGAAAGATTAAATACACAAATGGGATGCGGTGGCGTCATTATTATAAAAACGCCGCCACATAAAAGCGGCTTCAAGCGTTTTTTTGTGGTGGCACCACCGCACACAAGTCACAAGAAAAGGCCGCCTCAAAAAGAAGCTTGTAACGGCTTTTTTTTACGGCCCATGTGCGAGGACAGTAAAGTTTGCCTGGTAGAGAATGCCTTGTTGCATGAAGTCTTATGTACCACTACTAGACATGAAGTTTAAATAAATCTACACTAATATTAGAGAGAGAAGAATAATAATATTATAAGAGGTTATTTTTTTGTTTGTAGGAGATAATCTCTGAAAATACTGGTCCGATTGCTAAAATGTTTTCACCGACAGATAGTTGCTTTATTCCTAAATGCCACAGGTTATACTTTACGTACGCGAGCGAAGCCGCGGGCAAAAGCTAGTAACAAATAAATTAACCATTCTATTGCAGAAGTATGACAGCATGTTAAGATGACAAGTTTTTATTATTATTTAAAGGCATGCGATTAACGGCTATCTCACTTAATAGTAGTCAATAATAATCACTCAATGCTGTGATCTATGATGCACGCTTGCCCCGAAAGTAAATTATTCACACACGATTTGTACGGGTATAGATTGTGGCATAGGAAAGCTGCCCACAGTTCACGAAATTTGATCAGTAGGTAAGCTGTGAATTGTTCGAAAGAATTACCTTGGGCCTACACAATACAGGTGACTTTTTGACAGTCAAAGTTTGACACTCCCTCTCGCTAAATTCAGAGCGGGAAGAGGTAAATGATGATATATCATCTCAAAGAAAGAAAGAAAGGAGATAGATGGAAAACATATTTGTTTAGCACAATCAGTTACAAACAGTGTAGAAAATGGTATTCCTTAGAAGACAAACACAGAAGTATACTGTGGGTATGGCAGCTCGAATGAAAGACTTCGTATTCTTAAATATTAGGTTTATCTACACTAATATTTTAAAGAGGGAAAATTCGTATTTTTGTATGTATGTTTGTAATGAATAAACTCAAAAACGACTGTGCCGAATTCAAAAATACTTTCACCATTGGAAATCTACATTCACCCTGAGTAACACAGGCATATATTTACTACCCGTGCAAAGCCAGGACGGACCGCTAGTATTGTATAAAGTACTTTATAATATATCTTTTGATACAAAATTAGATCCAGACTTTTTTTGACGTTTCCAATCAATCTTGTTTCGAACACAACCTATGATTTTTAAACCATAAACCTTGAAAGGTATAACTATCTTGCCCGTTTGCCAGATATGTGTGGCCTCTTTGGACGCCACAATAGATACTATGAGAGTATAGTCTCTCATAGTATCTACAATTCTGCAACACCAACAAACTTTCACGATCCATAAAATGTTGGTAAGGCCAGCAGTCTATTAAGAGAATAGCCACGTCCACAATGTTAAGCAACTGACTCAGACATCGCCTCAATCGCCTATTGATCCGTATCTAAACCGGACTATCCTGACGCGATCGTTTAGCGGCATAACGTTTCGAACCTGCCAACTCCCACAGATTATAAATACGATGCCTCCTGTCGGATGTGCGATGGACAGATGTGATTAATACGAGTCGACATTGTATTACGATATCGCTCGTTGATCACGGGACTAAGGATTGTGGAGGAGGCTTTCTGCAGTTATATGACCTCGATTTTCAACTGTTTTATCAGCGAAACTTTGTATATAACATGCAACTGGAATAATTCACATTCTTAAATATCCTTCTTATAACCCAATTGTAGGCAAATAATATAAGCAATTAACATTCTACATTGGTAAAGAATTGGTAGGCACGCATACACAATCATTAAGAAGTTTACTGACTGAAACCACACCTGTATCCATCAATCGCTCTTTACATTCTAGGATGGTGGATTTCTTTTTCAGGGATTCTCCGCGGCCCTGTTGGGCTTCAACTTTGCGGAGCATCTACGGTTTAGCTGATATTTATTTTTTATTTGATATTTTTTTTTTTTTTTTTTTTTTTTTGATATTTTTTTTTTTATTTTTTTTATTTTTTTATTTTTTTTATTTTTTTTTTCGCGTGGAATACTACGCGCCTTCGACAACTTAGAATCGGTCCGGATGGCTACCGGACGAGCTAGCCATAGTCCGTCATTCGCGGCTGAGGCGTGGATGTACGTTCCCTCACGCATGCGGCTGTCTCTCTCATTCCGGACCATGGCTTGGATCAGGGCCCACCGCCGATCACCTTTACGAACACAGAGCGTTGTACCGCCCAAGGGGTCACACCTCTACCATGTCCTCTGGGCAGTCCGCAAAGTGGCGATACCTGGGCGTTTGTTCTGCCTGAATCTGGTGCAGTAACCTACCGAACTTATCATGTCTGGTGAGGGCCTGCGTTATGCGCAAGGTGAGGACGACGTGACACCTCTCCAGCCACTTCTCGAAGAGGGAACTTACCGCCATGATTAAAATTGGTAATTAAGGTTGAAAAATAACATATTCTAAAAATAGCTAAAATTGATTCAGAAGATGATTCTGAACTAATGTTACTGTTTTATACATGTGTGTCTGGGGCTCCTTCACACTCAAATGTCTTAACGGAATTAGATGAAATTGGTCACATGTGTGGACCATGTCCTGGAATAGTAAAGATACGAACTATCCCGAGAGTATTCAATCTTAGGAAAAAATCTTCTTTCGTACGGGCGGAACCCCTAGCAAAAGCTAGTATAAAGAAGTTTATTAAACACAGTTACTCCATTAATATTAAAGTAATAAATGTCTCCTTAATGGTTTTTTTGTTTAAAAAATGTGAATTTAGAAAATAAAAAATTATTTAGAATTTTTCAATTTATTTTTACAGTAATTTTTATTTTAGTTTTTACAGACTTGCTTTTAATTGCTGATAATACAACTAAAAAAACGTAACACTTCACCCAGATAATTTATCATCATCATTTCAGTCGAAAGACGTCCAATGTTGAACATAAGCCTTCCCCAAGGGTCACCACATCGACCGATTCTTTGCGTCTGGCATCCAGTGGACTCCATCTTCAACAGCTCATCTATCCACCTTGTAGTAGACTTTCCAAAACTGTGACGTGTCGGAACCTGGTTGCCACTATAAAACCCTCAGGCAAAGTAATTACTTAGAGAAAAAAATACGGCGGAGGTGAAAAACACGGGTAGGTACAATTTAAAAGAAAATATCGTCTTTCAAACTTTTTTGCTGTACAAAAATGGTTCATTCACGGTCTATTTTTAGGATTTATTAACAAAGTTCTTTTTTTTTTGCTTGGCCTTTAAACGTTTAATTTAATTGGGCGACCTCCGATCACTTATATGTAAGTATGTTTATCAGTTGTCTAGTACCCATAACACAAGCTCTGCTTAGCTTAGGACTAGACGGCGTTGTGTGATAGTTGTGGAATATTATTATTATTACTTATGCAGATTTATGTACCATGTTTGACCACTTAAGAGAAACATTTATAGATGAACATTAAATAGTAGCTGCTAGGCCAATGAAAACTTATATATTTATTATCTTGTGGGAAAGTTTGAAAGAGTTACTGTGGCCCTAGAACGCAAAAGGGTAAGTGAAGTAATTTTTTTTTATTTGTTAAGTTATCCAATTACTTCTCGCGCTCTAGGACAGAGGCAGACTTTTAATGACTAAAACAACACACCGGTGTCTTCCATTTGCCTTTCGCGTTCTAGGACCATGGGTTTCCTTTTCAGAAGTCCTCCGTGACTAGTGTCCGACCGAATGATCAGTTTCGGCAAAAAAACGAGTTACGGTTTCGGTGGTAAGATTGCCGAAACTACGACTGAAACTGAAACTGCATACAGGAGTACTCGCGCTGTGATAGGTCATGTTCAGCGCATTAATTTCTTTCCAAGTGACTAAGCAACGAAGACATTTTGCCGAGTCCACGTGCAATCATTTCGTGACTGGGTTGTGTTTGCAATTCTTTACCTAATCCCAAACCAAAATCGAGTGCAGTAAAATTCATAAAAGAAAACAAGTATAAAATACCTAAATTTAAAATTGTCGTTATCCATAAGCACGCGCCTGCGGTGCCTGTGGATCACCCTACTCCCGGGGCGTCTAGCTAGAACGTGGAGATTTCTGTAATTTGAAAAAAAAAAAAAAAATGACTATCAATATAGTCCACTCACAGTAGTCTTGGCATACCTATTAATAGAACTCGCACCCTTCATTTTTTCCTTTGATAATTTATATGGCAGAATGGTATTGCCGGACCTACTAGTGTCTTTTTAATAGTATTTGTATTAGTATAACATGTCATAGATCCAGCCCGTCCCTTGTTACCCTCGTTTTAATAAATAAAATAAATCTAACTAACAATATAATTATAAAAATTATTGTAAAATTAATAATTTAATGTAAATAGTAATATCGAATGACTCAGAGTTATTAATGTATGAAATTGTAATAATTCGTTTGAAATGTTTGTTGTATAAATTAATTTGTATAATGTATGCAATATTAACAATATAAATATTGCTTTGAAACATGGGCGCCAGTGGGGACCGGGGCCCATGTTTGAGACCATACAATAATATAACAACTATTCACAACATGAGTGCAAATAAATAAATAGATGTTAATTACAGTTAGTGCATATTAACATACATATATATTATATTGGGTATTGCAAGTAGTGATGGTGGCACATTTACAATCACCCAATCAGGGTTAAGCAGTTATACACTAATATTATTCAAGTAAGTACAAGGCGGTTAACTTTGAAACTATTCGAATAAGCGTGACGGTTGTAGTGATGCACAATGTGTGCTTGGTAAACATCGACTTCTACAAACATTTTAAATTACATTGGTTTATTTTATTTTTATGGTGGGCATAAATCATCCAATGAAAACCCCCTCTCTTGGGCGGAGCGGGAAATAGTGTCAGACTCTTACTGACTAAAAACCCACCCGTTCCTTCTAGCCTTCATACCTGGGCTCAAGCTCCCTATCGGATAACCCTGGCCCCAGTAGGCTTCGACCCTGCTGTTGCTGACAACTCCTTGAGGCGTGCGGGAACAATGCGCGCCTTTGATGTCTTGGGCTCGGTCCGCACAGTTACCGGACGGTTGGACAGCAAGCCACCTAATGCTCGCCGTCAATTACATTGGTTTAAATTTTCTCAGAACTAAAAATCGTCAAACGCTCAAAGATCTATTGACTTAATTACTAGATTAGAAGATGACTTGAATCTTAAATCCAGTAAAGTCAATCTTGGTTTGCCTAACGAGCAGGCTTAATAGTTATTATATTAACCACTAAATTCTGCCGAAAATGTTGTAGCCTGACCACATCATCTGATTCTAGCCTAGGGTTGTTAGGGCTGTTCATAGAGTACAGAACGTAGTGACTAGAGGTGCCATTGCTAAGCATACAAAACGCTTAAAAAAAAATTACAAATTAGCTAAGCCGGCAAACTGCGTACCACCTAACTTACAGTCAATGAATGTACTATATCTTTTGATATAATCAACCGATTGAAATGAAACAGTGATGGAAAGTTGCACCTTTTTCATAAATTTCTGTACGTAAACATTGACATTTACTGATGCGAGATTTTATATAGGGTACCCTCCCCAGTTGTGGCTACTGAGGCGTTACAATGTTCTATGGTTGTGTTATATCTCGGTGCGGTCTAGTTTGTAGAACGGGCTAAATACACAGTGCGTAAAGTTTACAAAGGAATTTTGGTCAAGACTATAAATAGCGGTGTGTTGTACTGTATATTGTGCAATAACAAGGTCGATTGTAGTGCGTTGTGAAGATGGAAATGTGTTGACCAACAGTGATGTAGTTCATGCTTTTTTTTTTTCGGTGGATAAAATTCATCCTATGACAACCCCCGCTCTTGGGTGGAGCGGGAGATAGTGTCAGACTCTTACTGACTTAAAACTCCACCCCATTCCTTCTAGCCTTCATAACAGGGCTTGAGTTCCTCCTGTCGCTGACAACTCCTTGAGGCGCACGGGAACAGTGCGTGCCGTCAACGTCTTGGGCTTGGTCCATTACCGGACGATCAGACAGCGAGCTACCCATGGCTCGCCGTCCGCGAGCCCACGTCTACGGTGGCTGGAAATCGGGATCGGAATCCCGGTGGCGGCGAGAGCGCCGTTGTCTGATGGGGTTCAGCCTCCTCCTTTGCTAGCATTACTGCTTCGCAGAAGGAATGTAGTTCATGCTTAAATTACCTTGGTTACTTGCTGTTACTTGCACTATAGTTTATATAAAAAAACCGTCCTTGTTTCAGTGTGAGACTGAGACGGACCTACACAACTCAACTCGGGGGTAGTGATCTCTTACGCTGAACCTTGGTACAGGCCATGGTCTGGAGCGCGAAGGAGTGGCAGGCCGTCGCCTCCTTCTGCGATGCAGTTATGTTAGCAAAGAAGGCGGCCGCACGCGGTGACCTGGTAAGGGTTGTGGGAATCTGACAGATGCGAGACGCACAGGATCGTTCATTGTGGCGACACTTGGTGAGGCCTATGTCCAACAGTGGACGACTTTTGGCTGAAATGATAATGCTGATGATGAGTTGGCCATGGTCTGGAGCGCGAAGGAGTGGCAGGCCGTCGCCTCCTTCTGCGATGCAGTTATGTTAGCAAAGAAGGCGGCCGCACGCGGTGACCTGGTAAGGGTTGTGGGAATCTGATAGATGCGAGACGCACAGGATCGTTCATTGTGGCGACACTTGGTGAGGCCTTTGTCCAATAGTGGACGTCTTTCGACTGAAATGATGATGATAATAAGTTGTCTTAAATATTCTAGTAAGATTTTATAAAATACTTTTACCTACATTGCAACCTTCCCTACAAAGTAAATAAAAACGAGCATCTTCTAATATTCTTTCTACTCAATGAGATAAAAAGTAACTAGTTTAAATTTTCCCCTCTAAGATTTCTAAGCGAAGTTACGCTGCCGCCCTGCGTAGCTCCATTAAGACGTGATTGAATAACAGATTGCTACTTTGTGCCGTGTGTACCTTACTTTGAATTCTTTTCAACACATACGGGATGGGCAGTATGGGCGTATAATCACCGCTGCACACAGATTCTGGAGATAGCACGTACACTATCTCAGGGCATCGACCTCGTTACTGTAATGACAGGATCGTTTGACTACCTTCCAAATTCACGACGCGTGCGTTACTCTGAAACTTTTTACGATTATTACTACGATTTTTGATCCCCTCTCGTCGACGAGGCCACCTTAGACTTTCGACCCTCAACATTTATTAACCGCTAAATGATAATGGGTGCTCGTGATCAAGAATTTATTCAGTGGCTGCTCTTATTAGTCGAATCTCGAGTAGAATACACGCAGCGTTCAGAACTAACAGAGAGTTTAAGTTTGTGTAGGTATATATTTAAGTGGTTCTCTTGATGGTTTGAAAAAAAAAATGAGTCACGGTAGATGGCGCTGAAATCGGGTTCTTAATTTAAAAAAATCAGAAGAAATGTTTTTTCGGTCAGGACGTCTTCCGGTACCGCTAGTATATTTCAACAACATAAAATAACATTAGCATGCATCACAGCATAAAGCACTAAAAACCGCGAACAACAAAGCGTGATACCGACCAGTGATTTGCTACGACCGCGTAGCTGATGTACCTTCTCGTAGCAGCGACTGCTACGCCGTAACTCCCGCGTAGCACATTGGAGTTCCTACTGCGCTACGCCGTAGAAACTGAATCGTGTTAGATAACTGCCGTAAACTTAAATAAAATGCAAATAAAATCCAGAAAATAAGAAAAATGTCTCTCAAACAATTTTGGTGATATAAGAAAGCATATCACTTGATCTAGTTTCCCTCCTCACAATATAAAAAGTTAACTCGAGAGTTTCTCCGGGAAGTTATCTGCACTACATTCGATATAATACGAAATCGAGAGAATAGTGAAGAGTAAAGTTTGTCGTGGAAAGTTAAACAGTGGTACTTTGTCGCTTGTTCGCGCCGCAACGACGACCGCGAAACCACAATCATTCGCCAACTTCAGTATAATGACGTCATTGATATATTTTTGTTGTTTTATGCAATTTTATTAAATATTTGCACACCACATGTAATGGTAGAATGTAAAGGGGCCTTATTATTAAGATTATGCTACCTTGTATACCTACATTCTAGCAAATAAATAAATAATAATGATTTTTATCATTATTTAAGTAGAAACTGCAGATAAAATTGGTACACACACATCACACCTATAATTCTCAAAGGCCCAGGCAGTGGTTACAAATCTATTTTAATACCTACACACATTTTGTTTGTTATGTTTAATATAATAATAATTCATTTAAAAATACAACTTTTGGTCCACATTGTATGTTAGTAACATTTATTTCTATTTTAGTTAAGTCTACCTTTATAGTGGAATAATATTATTATACTCATATGATCCTATCATAGGTACCTAGGTGTATACTGTAAATAACTTCCTCAAAAGCTGTATAAGAATAGTTTTGTGAGATCAAACCAAAAGCGTGTTAAACATAACTTACAAGCCCACGATCGTTTTTGTTACCTAAACTGATCGTCCTTTCAAGTTTTTTAGGGTAACACAATCGGATAGTAAATAACATTATATAAGCTCTCCTTTTACCCACGCAGCTTACAAATATCCCAAAACGAAACCAGTCTAAAAATAAAACGTTTAACTTCAACATAAGGCGTTTAATTTTGACACATTGTCAAGAGAAAACACAATCCATACAATAGCTTTATAAAAATGTGCGTGTATAAACTAATTTGACAGAATTTGTAATAAAATTTACATAATGCGAGAAAAGACCACCCCGCAAGAAAACACAAACGACGAGAATTTTATTTTCATGCTCACATTTGCGCAATTTGTATACAGAATGTAAATTAGAAAGCGCCTTATTTCAGCCAACGGCGTCAGGTTATTTGGCTCTGTGTCGCGCTCCAGCTTGACGGATGAAAAATACAGATACAATGAATACAACTCTTTAGACACATTCGTTACCTTTCAAATTGCGCTCCTTTAATGAAATGTTATGACGAATTTAATATAAAAGACTTTTCTCGTTAGTCTAGACGTTTATTTCGCGAACACCCTTCATGTTTAGTTTGCTTTGCATTGCGTTAATGGTCGCTTTTTTTTATTAAATTTTACATCTGTAAATATGCAAAAAGAACATTTTACAAGTCAGTGTCGAAGACTTTTTTTTTTTTGGGATTAATATTTTTATTCTTTAATTAATATATACATCTTAACTGTTAAATATTATAAATTAATAGGTATATACAAACTTAAAATAATAATATGTACAAACGAGTAAAAAAGGCAGAAAAACGGGGAAAACTCAAAGGGCATCAAAAAATTCGCCCACATCGATGTCAATGGGAAAGTGCCCAGAACGCTGGCAGCATTGCCATGCTGGATGGCAATGCTGATTCGTTGACCGAAGAAAAGCTCAGCCCTCTGGTCACACGAAGAGTCGACCAAACGTTTGCTGATATCGAAGACTTGAGAGTGAAAAAGAAAATCCACACATATTGTTTCGATTTATTTATCCATCGCATCGTGATTTGTAGCTTTGTGAACGCAACGTTGCCTTTGTACATTGCAATACGTTTAAAACATTCCGACGTTTAAATGTTTTATTCCGATTACCGATGTGCAATCAACGAATGATTCGTTCGATAATATTGTTATAGCAACCATACAAATAACTATGATTGTTTCGATATTTGACCAGTGGGTACGATTCGCTGAAAATGCGAGGCATGCGCAACATTTTTTGCTGTAGGTGGATTCACAGCTAGGCGGTATCAGCCGTTAGGTACAGTTAAAATGGGATACAGTCAGCGACATTGTATTGAATGTACAAAATCGAATCCATGTTCCCAGTGGGGTGAATGGAAAAAAATGTTTTGTTGCTAGCGCCGCGGCGCGTCGCGCTGTCCACTGAAAGATTTACAGCCCTCCATTACTGGTACATGTAGCCGCTCTGCCCAGAGCGAGAACACTTGCGATTTAGATTAAATTGTCTGTCGGATATTGTTTAACTAAATGTTTTGAGCGGTTAGTTCCGCGCCTCCTCGCAGATGTCCCACTAGTTAATCATTAACTGGCGCTGGAGGACATCTGGGAGCTAAGTTGGAGCCCGTGCAGAGGTTTATTTGCACACTATGTGATAGGGGGTCCCGACTTGGTTTATGGATGAGCTAATAAATTAAGTCGTTCGTACGATAGATTTTATATTACGGAGTTGGTATGCTTTAAGTCACAATGGTATTTTCCTGTAAACATTGACATATGTAACGTCAGTAGGTTGCGACCTATTTTAATTTTTTATCCAATTTAACAGATCAAAAAGATCAGATTTAATAAAAAATATCTGGAATTTAATTAAATTCCTTTGTTATGAAACTAATTTGTATAAATTTTCATAATTACAGAATTTATTTGGAACATGTCTTTTAATCGAAAATTTTCAACATAATTACGGAAATAAACTGTGTTACAAGTAATTAAACACGCACGCTAATTAAATTGAGATTTAACACAAATAATTTGCGGTAGCTCGAACAAAATGAATGCGACACACCTACCTCGCGAAACTGACGCAATAATTCGCCGCTGTTGAAAAACAATTTCATTTGATTAAACATTTTCAATCAAAATAACAACATAATAGTTGTCCTTTATACTGTTTATTATTTGGAGGGTATGCGGAACAGTGAGTAAAGTCCCGCAAATCTCCATTGAAAAGGGAGGATCCTCCGACCAGACAGGATGTTATAGTCTGGTGGGCGACTGCCCGGTAGTTGATGTCGGGCTGTCGTATATGTTCAAATCGCGCGTAGAACTTTGATTGCGCGATGCAGGTTTTCGTATTTTTCTTCGTAGTTCTTATGTGGCGTCATAGATGTCGCTACAATTATAATTCTGACTACTTTAGAGTAGCCTTGGTACAGGCCATGGTCCGGAGGCGAGGAAGAGTGGCAGGCGGTCGCCTCCTTCTGCGAAGCAGTAATGCTAGTAAATGAGGAGACCGATTGCATCAGGCAACGATGCTCACTCACGCCTAGGGAATGCAAATCTCGCGAGATTGGGGCTCCAGCAAGATTCCGCGAGTTTATGAATAACAATATCGCAATTCCAAATGCCAATTTCCAGCCATCATAGGTGCGGGCTTGCGGACGACGATCAATGGGTAGCTCACTGTCCGACCGTCCGGTAACTTTCCGTACCGAGCCCAAGTCGTCCACGGCGCGCACTTTTTTCGCGCGCCTCTAGGTGTTGTCAGCAACCGTAAGGATCCAGCTGGATCGAAGCCTACTGGGGCCAAGGGTGTAGTTCCTAAAGGGAGGCTCGGCCCTGATATGAAAAGTAAGAAAAAACAGAGTGGGTTTTTATTCAGTAAGAGTCTGACACAATCTCGCGCTCCGCCCAAGTGCGCGGCATGTCATTAAATGATTTTTACCCACCGAAAAAAAGAAACTATTTTTGAGTAAAAGTCAAATCAAAATGCGAAAAATAACGCAGTGATCAAATAGACTGTTATCCAGTTTATCAAAACCCCTGCTAAATTGATTCGATAAAAGTATAAATAGCACCTGTGTCCTCACTCCCACACATACAATCAGAGCGTGCAGCGGTGCAAGGTGACAGATTGCAAGTTTCTCGCTTACGACCGCCCGAGGAGCCATTGCCGTCGGTAGACTCTTATATTACAATTTTCGGGGTGGACAACCAGATGCTACATTTTATATTAACGATTTATTCCCAGTTCACTAACGAACCTTTATTATTTTAGTCATATAAATCCCATTTGAAACTGTTCCGTTACAAATATTTAAACAAGGTTACAAGTTGGACACCACCGATACTAAGTACGACACAGGTTACGGCAAGTCATAGTGGGCATCAGGTACCAGCGTACAGCTTAATGCGGAAGCAAAACAACAAACAACCCTTCCGTCGCCCGGATGGCCCGGAGACCAAGTATCTGGCGGTAAACTAGATACCATAACAAGCATATAATTTTGTGATTTTTCATGATGCAGTTATAAAATTTTGTACATAGATTTTTTCATAAAAAAATACTAGACACGTGTTTCAGGTTTTGCATATACTAAAACTAATGTTGTATAATACTAGCGACCAGCTCCGCACGGGTGATGACAGATATTAGAAATTCTCGGCTTTTCTCCACTAACTATAATATGCATGTATTAAACACCTTAATATTTCTCATAAATCACTCTGTCTATCGGTAAAAACTGCACGAAAACCTATTCAGTATTCCTTGAGTTTATCGCGTTCATACAAAATTTGCTTAAAGTTTCCTATGCAATCTTTGGTCCGATGTCATGAAAGCAACCAATCAATAGGTCCTGTTACGATTGTACAACAAGAATATATTTTAGATCGTTTTATGTCGAACGGGAGAACTAAAATTGAACGGGACAAATAAGACGCCAACGTCTCAACAATATGATGGATAGTAAACAAGAAATGCACTGAACAAAAATAAACTCGGCCAACTTCGTTTTATACGAGGAACGTTGAGAAATATAACCTAAAATATGAAAGCTGGCAGCACTTGACTGTTGGTTAAAAATAACTCAAACGCGAAGGTGTCCAGTACTTTTATATTTTTTTCCGGGTCCGATATGAAGAGAATGAATAAAGAATTGTACCAAGGGACCTCTTAAACCGAGTATGACGTCATAAAAATGTTTTATAATTTTCCGCATCCTTTTATAGGATTTGCTTTTGATTTACAAGTTGATGATCGTTATAGATTGCTACTTATTTTTAACATTTGTTCATGTAAAAGTAAATTTACATTTATTTATTACATCTTTTTTTTTTTTTTTTTTCTCTCGACGGGGAAAATCATCATTGACGAAACCCGCTCTTGGGTGGAGCAGGAGACAGTGTCAGAGTCTTACTGACTAAAAACCCCGCGCCGTTCCTTCTAGCCTTCATACCGGGGCTCTAGTTTCCTTTCGGATAACCCCGACCCCGGTAGGCTTCGACCCAGATGGGCCCCTCCTGTTGCTGACAACTCCTTGAGGCGCGCGGGAACAGTGCGCGCCGTCGACGCCTTGGCTCGGTCCGGACAGTTACCGGACGATCGGACAGCGAGCTACCCATGGCTCGCCGTCCGCGAGCCCGCGTCTACGGTGGCTGGAAATCGGGATCGGAATCCCGGCGGCGGCGGCGGGGGCGCCGTTGCCTGATGCGGTCTGCCTCCTCCTTTGCTAGCATTACTGCTTCGCAGAAGGAGGCGACCGCCTGCCACTCCTCCTCGCTCCGGACCATGGCCTGAACCAAGGCCCGGCGCGAGAGGTCTCCGCCGCCGATCGCCCCCACGAGGACACGGCGTTGCTCCGCCCAAGCAGGGCACACCTCAACTGTGTGCTCCACCGTGTCCTCCGGGCGTTCCGCACAGTGGCGGCACCCGGGCGTCTCTTCCGCTCGAATCCGATGCAGGAACCTCCCGAACTTGCCATGTCCGGTGAGGACCTGCGTCATGCGGAAGGTAAGGACGCCGTGAGGTCTTTCCAGCCACGCCTCAAAGAGGGGACTTACCGCCATAATTGTGGCGTGCCCAGCACTGGGTTGCGATAGTCGCTGACGCCATTTCACCGTGAGATCCCGCCGGAGCTCTGTCCGCCATACCTCGACCTGTCGCGGTAGTGGACTTTCACCCCGGCGTTGCATCTCCACGCGCTTATCGTGCATGTGTGCAAGGACTGTTGCCTCCAGATCCCACGGTGGTAGGCCAGCCAGAAGGCTCGCCGCTTCGCGGGAGATCGTGCGGTAACCCCGCACCATCCGTATTGCCATGACCCTCTGGCAGGCGTTCAGTATGGACGCCGGTCGCTTTGCCAGCGACGGCGCCCACACCGGCGCCCCGTAGAGGGCCATGGACCGAACGATCCCCGCGTAGAGCCTCCGGCAGGAGGCGTCTGGACCCCCAAGGTTGGGCAGGAGCCGCTTGAGAGCAGCCCCGGCCCGGTTGAGTTTGGGAGCCAAACGTCAAAAGTGTTCTCCGAAATTCCATCGGCTGTCGAGAACGAGTCCCAGGTACTTCATTGTCGACCCGACGCCGATGCGAACTCCTCCTACCGTAAGTTGGGAGTCTGATGGTGGCGCATTCCGAGGGCCGTGGAAAAACATGGCCTCGGATTTGTGCAGCGCCACCTCGAGTCCCAACTCCTGGATCCTACCAACGACTATCGCAACCCCGCGTGTCGCTAGAGCGACCGCCGCCTGGTGCGACTCTCCTTGCGCTAGAACCAGCGTGTCGTCTGCGTAGCAGACCACGCTGACCCCGTCAGGGAGGTCGCCGCGCAGCACGTAGTCGTAGCCGATGTTCCACAAAGGTGGGCCTAGAACCGACCCCTGCGGAACACCGCACGACATCTCTCGACGTTTCCAGTCTCCCTGGTGACCGGGGTAGATAATGGACCTGTCCGACAGGTAAGCCTCGACCACTCGACAGAGGTATTCGGGCACCCGGTGGTACCGGAGTGCCCTCCGGATCGTACTCCAGGGCAGGGAGTTGAACGCGTTGGCAATGTCCAAGGACACTGCCACGACGCTCCTGCCCCGGGACACCGCAACCCCTGTCGTAAGGGCTCGCACGCGCATGATGGCGTCCACCGTAGAGCGCGCCCTGCGAAAGCCAAACTGTCCGTCCGACAAGTCCGGCCCCACCCGTGTTAGCCGCGCGACGAGGCGGTTTGCAATGACTCTTTCAAAGAGCTTGCCCACCTCGTCGAGCAGCACAATGGGCCGGTACGCGGACGGAGAGTCCGCAGGGCGCCCTGGCTTCGCGATGAGGACCAGTTTCCCCGTCTTCCAGCGAAGTGGAAACTGGCCCCTCTCCATACATGCGCTGAAGAGCCCCCTTAGTCGAGGCCCGAGAGCCTCCATGGCCAGGACCCAGGCTTTCCCTGGCAAGCCGTCGGGTCCTGGGGCGGTGTTCTTGGCACTCAGCCTTCGCACCGCCACTCTCACCTCTACCTCGGTCACCTCTGGAGCGTTGTCGTCGTCGTCGCTGTCGTGGTCCGCGTCAGACACTGCTGGCGGGGGCGGAGCCATGGGCGGGGGGGAGTGTTCCCCTCGCGCAGGGAACAGAGTGGATTTATTACATCTTGAAGGACTTACAGCTTAAACAAACTGTAAATAAAAACAAACATGAAAGCAAGCCAATTACAAGTCCTCGCGTGTAGTGTTAGAATTACAATTGAAAATTGACCATAGAACCCTTTACACAATGATTGATGAAGCTTATTAAACTGTTACAGTAACATAAATAAAGTCAATTTCAAGGATTAAACGAGTAGTAGCTACAAAACTTTTAGAAAAATGTGTTACAGTAAGAATAATAAAAACGTTGCAGAAAATTAGGGAAACAATTAAAAGGCTACTTAAAAAAACCTGAGACTTATGCGTCTTCTGGCCGACGCTACACTAGTTATAAATTAATGTTTATTCTTTTTGCCCTTACCTGAGAGCCTAATAAGTAATAATAATATCTTCTTGTTACTTACACAGCGATGTTCACAAAATCGTGTACCAACATGTATGTAAGCCACGTATCTAAATACATAATACATTTTCGTAGTTTACCAAACATTACCAAAAACATTACATTGGATCCCGAATGTCTTAAATGTTAGAAAGCTTGTACTCTATTTCATTATGAAAAGGGGCTAGGATTGTGTAGGCCACTCACGAGGTCGGCTCGTTTGTGAAGGTAACAATGTTGGATGGGGAAAGAGTTAAAAAGGCTAGCGGGGCTCGGCTCTGCGAGCGCAAGTGGCTGCTACCGTTTACGGCCACTTGTGAGTGTGACCACCAAGCTGCCGTGTGCCGCACCTTTCGAGACTGTTATAGCTTTTGTTTTTAATACTTGATGTTGGACTGTTCAGATTTTATTGAACATCTTGTACGTTCGGAGTGGGGTTGATCTGAGAATTGTGTGGACGGTCATTGACATTATACTCGAGTAGCTGAACCGTGTTATGTAGTTTTAGATCTAACATAACCGTTATTGTTATCTATTCTGTCTTCTATATTCAATACATTAAAACTTATGTTTGTATTCAAAATATCGGTTCAGACTTAGGTGCGCAATATTACTGGAATGCTTTGAGCTAAAATTAGTATCTAACTATACTAGCTAAATATTTATATTTTGTACTCCTACACAATAATTATAATGAAGACAGGTACGAGTAGGTAGTTATTGATTTTAATTTTGGGTTCCAAAAATTTGAGTCATTTGAATTTAGCGAATAAACATTTATATTATGAGTAACTCTTTTGATATAAAAAAAATAATAATAAACGGCTTTGTGTTCCATATAAATAGTTTCCAGACTGTCTTGTAGGCCTTGGGGTCATAAGCGCAACTGTTGAGCGACCGGTCCTTAGTTCAACTCCCAGGTCGGCTAAAAACCACTAACCTATGTCCGGATGTTGGAATTTGGTAATATTATATAACAGCCCCGTGCCCCGGAAAGCACGTACAGCCGCTGGTCTAGCGCTTGATCTTTCCTCGGCCTGGTTAGATTACCGTCCCATCGGATTATGACAGTAATGGAACAGAGATTGCACCTGGGTTTGCGCACACTCTTGATATTAAAATAATGTATTTAAATAATTTCTCTAGGGTACTGATAATGTCCGTTGAGATAGGTTACCATAGTCAAAATTCGAATAGGACGTTTATTTTATTGTTTTCAGAATAAAATTATTTCGATTGTTAAAAATAGTTTTACAACAATTTAAACAGCCAATATTTATCGACTTTTACACGCAAATAAATGATGAAATACAAGCCAAATGTCAATTTATTCATTCGGTGTCCGTCGACGGAAGATAAACACAAATGGAAACGGTCGCAACTAAATCGGACGCAGGTATACACGGGCACATACAATTGGAGCTTATGGAAATCAGGGTCCGTAGTATTTTACCGGATTAAATATACTAGCAATTAGTGCCGTCCCGGCAACCTCCAGCAGGCCAGTTATTTATCGCGAGGTCTAAGACTTAATTAAAACATCTTACTTTGAGCTACTCGGAACTATACGTATCCCTTTGGTAGCGAATTAAATTAGGTCAAACTTGCATCAGCGCTGTGTCTGTAATTATTAAGTACAGCTTGCTCTTATTAATTATTACGGGAAATACAAGCCAGGTTGATAGATACATATATACTGCGCGGACACAATCGCTCTATGTGTACTTTGCAATGAAAATTTAATCAATCATTGGTATCAGCACAAATTAAATACTCATTGCGTTTATGTGATGAGCATATGCGTAAAATTGAAATTTAAATACAAACAAAAAATCTATCATCATCATATAATCTAACCAGTCACCCAGAAATAAACCAGCACAAATTAAAAGAATTAATGTAAACCAATTCAGCCTTAAAAAGTAGGAAAAGAAAACTTTAAACTGGTTGAATCAAAATTAAAAGTCAAGAGCAACAGACATTAGCATTACTTTAATCACTATCGGGGGACGTCCGATCTTCGCGGCGTCTGAATGTGCAGTGACTACTGGGCTCGCTTGGAATGGAGATTGGAATTAAAACTCGGCTTATTAAGACTACCCTCCGGATTAGAGCAAGTTTTCATTGAACCACGCGCCATTCAGCTCGTGTTAAACGAATTTTACGTTTGATGAGACGGTTATTGTTTGTGTTTTGTCTTTCGAATAGTTCGTTTGGATAATGAATTTCTTTTGTGCCAGGCTTTTAGATTGTTCTATATCAAATAGGTTTCACTAACAATGATTGATAGAGCTAAGTTAAGCGAAATAACCTTTTAAATGGATTTGCTTTGAATTTATTTACACATTGAATATTGATCTTGTTAAACTTTTTTTTGTCTAACTCCTTATCTGTATATAATATTTGAATTAATAAGGTAATAACTTCTTGTTTCAAAGAGATGTTAGCAAGAATGGTGAGGTTGGTTAGGGCCGATATCTGTCATGACAGACCAGGGTTACGAATGGTTCGAAAGAGATACCATGGCCCTTGCAAATGGCAACTGGAAGAACACTGTAGGTTTTAGTTAGTAAAAATCTGACTCGCTCCGTCCATAGTGGGAGAAGTCATTTCATGATTTACCACGTTATAGAGATTGGACACTGCTCTTAACACCTGCGGTCTTACTTATTTATTATATTTTCAAATAAGGATATTTAAAAATGTAATCTACATTAATATAATAAAGAGGTAAAGTTTGTTTTTTTTTTTTTGTCGCAGGTAATCTCTGCAAGTACTGGTCCGATTGCTAAAATTTTTTCACCGCTAGAAGGCTGCTTTATTTCTGAGTGACATAGGCTATATTTTACATACGCGGGTAAAGCCGCGGGCAAAAACTATACATATATTTTTTTTTACCTCGTAAATAAACAGATTAATAACATAATTCCCCGTGTAGCCTCATAAGCAAAATTAGCAGTAACAATGGTGACGTGATACAATACAACGTAATTATTTGAAAGCGTTAATTAAAAACATCAAAGCGACTTGAACGCAAACGTTACCGCAAGTCACGGCAGTCTCACCCTATTGAATAAATATAAAGGTTTTAAGCTTTTAAATTATTACTTTTCAAGCAAACTTTATCAGCGGTTTATTATCATAATTGGTCCTCTTTGCGCATTGAATTATAATCGTTTTATAATATCCTTTGGAGATTTTGTAGTAATTTTTTTTTGCTGTAACCATTTTATTGTAAAGCTTTAGAATTTTTCATTCATTTCATTTAAGATTTTTTGAGGGTTCGGTGATTTTAAGCGTTACTTCAAAAGAATTACTTTTGTATTGTACTCGTATCTGTCACAAGCCATCATTTTATTGTAAGATGTTTTGATAATAAATTGTACATGCCATGAAAAACATAACTTTAAACAAGTTTTTAATGAAAATCATTGTTTCATAGCAAGCTTTGTATACCCATATAATGAATAGTCGTCAAGACGAATCATACAAGCCAGAACTCGATGGAGTTGTGTCGTTTAACTACCAAATTCCTATAGCTCCATTTTTCGGTTCCATCTTCCGGTTCCATCATCAGATCAGCTCTTTGTCATAATAATGTTGCATTGTCATCTGATGCATGCAAAATTATAGCTCAATCGGTAACCGGGAAGTGGGTCAAATTTTATTTACAATATTTGATGACAGACAAACATCGGGACGGGTGAAACTAAATAAAAGCTTGTAAAAAACCAAGGCCCGCAACTCAGTTCTTCTACCATAAAAAGTTGTGAGATCCATGTAATATCAAGTCGGTTAATTTATTCAGTCCCTACTTGAGGGACATTTTGCAACATCTTTTGTTGACCATATCAATCAAAATCTTTTATGCTTTAAATAAATATATTGGCTTGGCAATCGTATTATATTAAATTAGATTGTTTAGTCCGATTGCCAAGAGGCCAAAAAGTTAATAAATGTAGGTATAGTCTATCTAAAATATCAAATGTTTTGGAAATTTTTGAAGGATATAAAAAATCTGTTATGGCAACGCGAATTCTAGTTGTCATTCACTTGTTTCTCGAGATGATGATAGTTCTACAACAGATCTTGATTGTAATATGGCCAGTGATGATAAATAAATAAGGGAATATAATATTTAGAAACAGATATCTCTTACGATTCCAGATTTATGTTATTACTTTATAAATGCGCAAAACCTTAGACATACTTTTTTCAGGTTTTGCGCATTTAACGTTACACGTTGTATATTCGCAAATGGATCCTACTTTTGTAATATGAATATCATTAATGAGACTGAAATAGGTATATTCTAAACGAAAATCTTTTGCTTTCTTTATTGTTAAAAATTCCCCTAATAATATTAAATTATTTAAAAATACTACTCGATACTTATATTCGATACTTTTTATATGGTTCTATTAGTAGACAATGATCAAGATCTTTTAATCATCCTAGATTATTCAACCAGTGTTGACTATATCAGATTTGATTTTACCCTAATAATTACCCAAGTCCTTTGACTTTTTAAACAGACTATGAGTACATTAAATAAATCCTGCGCACTTTAATAAACCACCACTTCCCCTTCTAATAAATTATAGTTGGGTAATTATCTCAACCACGCAATTTGGTCGATCGTCAGCTCGGTCCCTGACTATGCGGCATGTAGCACTACGTATATCATGTGGGGAACATATAGGACACCTGTTTGCGACATATCACTTTACAGTTGGCCAATTTCATATTGGTAATGGATACTAATGGATGAGAATAGCCCGGCTTACAAAAGATAGACGGCGATTTAGTAAAATGCATATTACGAAGAATTTTTCAATTTTTGCTAGGAAGGGACTGGTTCCATTTTATATTAAAAATAAATTGGATTATGTCTGACTGAAAATTTAATTATATATAGGTATTTTATTAGCTGACATAGCACGAAGAATCGCCAAACTTAAGTGACAGGGGACAAGGCTTGCTCGCAGAACAGATGGTCGATGGAGATGAAAGGTTCTGGAAGGGCGACCACGTAGCGGAAGACGTATCGTAGGAAGGTCTTCCACGAGGTGGACCGATGGCCTAGTGAGGGTCGTGGGAATCCAATGGATGAGATTCGTAAAGGCCTCTCCCAAGTGTAGCCAAAATGACCGGTGTCATTGTGGCTACACTTGGGGGAGGCCTATGTCCAACAGTGGACGTCTTTCAGCTGAAATGCTTATGAGGTAATTTATTCACTGACACAAAAAGTTACTGACAAATAAAGAAAGTCTTACATAATTTTGCAGCCATCAAAAGTTAATAAATACAGGAAGATATTATGGTTTATACAGAGTTATTAAAACAACAGTGACAGTTTACTTATACTTGAAGACAGAACTTTAAAATGTATTCAAAAACTTCGAAAGCAATATAAATTCATTGCTTACATATAACCAATGGATGAGAGATGCAAAGGACCAGTCATTGTGGCTACACTTGAGGGAGGTCTATATCCAACAGTGGACGACTTTCAGCTGAAATGATGATGAGGTAATTTATTCACTGACACAAAAAGTTACTGACAAATAAAGAAAGTCTTACATAATTTTGCAGCCATCAAAAGTAAATTAATACAGGAAGATATTATGGTTTATACAGAGTTATTAAAACAACAGTGACAGTTTACTTATACTTGAAGACAGAACTTTAAAATGTATTCAAAAAGTTCAAAAGTTCAATAAATTCATTGCTTACATATAACTTTTAACCGCGCAAAATCGACTCGAGTCGCCGTGATACACGCAACAACCCGCATAAAGAGAAAACAAACAAAGAATCATACACACACACCTGTAAAAGCTGTTGTTAATGATGATGAGAGTTAATGAAGCTTGTCAAGTTAGACAAATTAAGGCAATTCGTACCGGGCAAATCCCGACCCCTTATTCAAAAAAAAACTGGCCAATTGCGAGTCGCGCTAGAAGGGTTCAGTATCATTGTCTATACAACATTAGGCACTATGTTATAACTATTATTAATATCGAACAAAAAACGGAAAAAAAATAGATGGCATCCAATGACATCACTCGCTCTTGGGTGGAGTGAGAGATAGTGTCAGAATTTTACTGACTAAAAACCCACTCATGTTCTTTCGTTGCCTTTCGTATCGGGGCTGAATCTTCCTTTCAGAAACAGATCCTTCGCCACAGTAGGCTTCGACGCTGCTGGGCCCCTTTGGAGCAAACCTAGCAGGGTCGAAATCTACAGGCTGAACTCTTTGAAGCGGGCATGAGACACGTGCCGTCGACGTCTTAGGCTCGGTCCAGACAGTTACCGGACAATCTGACGGCGAGCAACGGGTAGCTCGCCGTCCGCAAACCAGCGCGGTGGCCGGCAATTGGGATCAGGATTCCGGCAGCGGCTGGAGCGTGAGCGCCGTTGACTCACACGTGCGGCCTCCTCCTTTGCTAGCATTACTGCTTCCTGTTTGTTGTATTGGATATTTATTTTATTTTTATGTGTTGTTAAAGCAGAAGCAGAAATACATCATCTGTGAAAATTTAGCTAAAACTGTTCATGAGATACTACAGCCTAGTTACAGACGGAGTGGAGTCTTAGTCAGTAAAAGTCTAACACATCCTCCCGGGAGAAGTCATTGGATGGTTTTCCACCTAAAAAAAGGGATACGGAACTCTAAAAAACAAAAAAACAAAAGCGCAGCGGTCGGCAACCCTCAAGTCGTATAAATACGACAACATAATTGTAGTATGCAGGCGCAAATTTGTTAATTGTGGCAGTAACACAACGTTACCGGCACGTGACTGTACTACGCTCAAAACAAAACTGCCTACTTTGTACCATTATAATTTACGACGAATCCCGGTGTTGTTCCCAGCCAGCTGATATCGGCTAATTGTTGTAAGAGCTTGTTGCCAGCGAAATATTAATTATCTTAAGTATTGTTGAGTGCAAATGGTAGGCGTTGGTTAGGCGTTAGTTGGTTAGGCGTCTTTGAGGTTTATTTCGGCTTCTTAGAAAAGTATTTGAATTATAATAATTAAATTAGTATAACATGGCCTTTGTAGGGTTCATTAAAAGTTAAGTTTGTTACATGAAAAGTGGTATGGGTCGGAATCTGGTGGCATATAAAGCCATTTTATTAATTTATTATTATTATTTAAAGCCATATTTACTTACTAAAACTCATTCTAACAGTTCAGTCAATTTCTAACAGTTTTCCTGTGCGTTCCAGGGATCTTTAAAAAATTCCGCGGGCCTAGCGGGTATCGACCCTACTGGTCCCAGACCTGACGTTGCTTTGAGACGCACGTGCAACACTACGCGCCATCGGCGACTCGGGCTTGGTCCTTACCGGACAGCCAAACGGAGATCTAACTATCGCTCGTCGTTCGCAAGTCCAGCCCTTTAGCGCCCGGGGATCGCCCAGGGACACTTGATGCCCAAAGCGTCACTTGTGGTGGCAGATTATGCGTGCGGATGTACGTTCTCTCATGGTTGTGGCTATCGCCTTTTCTTGCATTAATGCTTTGTAGAACAATGTGACCACTTCCCATTCCTTTTGGTTCCGGACTATGGCATGAACTAGGATTGGGTGAGAGAAGGTGCCGCCGCCTGATCATCTACACGAAGAATCAGCCTTGCTCCACCCAAACCCATTACACCTACGTAACAGTTACGCACCGACAGAAATTCGCCTCCAAATATGATTTATTCATTTACGTAGGCAAAACAAATAACATATAAGCCAACTATAACAAATTCTACCAAAGAAAAGCGTGAAAATTCATAAGACTTACCCTCATCATCCCACTGAAACTAAAAATATTACTCTTTATAAGATCAGTGTTTCTTATTCGAAACAGTAATTGAAATAAATGTGCTTAGGTGTTTAATGTAAAGGAATAAAAACTGTTTTTCTGGGAAGAAAGTAACAATGTCGACCTGGCATTCAGCCAAAGCTAAATTAGATAATGGAGTTTGCGTGCAAAAATATAGGAAACCGAGAACAAAGACAAATGGGGTCGACTCTGACTCTGAAATGGTGAAATAAAATAACACGGGGAAGATTGAGGTTGCCTCCGAACGGCGCGAGTCATGTCGTCACGTGCACAGGACGTGGTTACACTTAGTACAGCAACGAAACCGATATTGCACCTAAATGGAATAAGTTCCTTTTTAACAAGCTTTTGTGCTTTCACGGAACTTGTGAAAAAATGCACCAACTTGAGAGAGTTAGGAAACTTCGTCGAGTTTATTTTGAAGACTCCCCCGCGCCGCGCTTGAGAGTAATGTGCAAGTGTTGCGTTTTATAAAATACAGTGCCGTGATGCAACACCACAATGAATTTCAAATTTTCAACTCAAAATGTAAGATGACTTAGAAAGTGTTGGAACTAGAACTTGGTTGAGAGAACATAGTTTTTTTTTTTGTATTTGTAAAGACTAACAGGTTCTAAAAATAAAAATAAATACGTTCTCGTCAATGAAGTAACTTTGGTAGAACCGAGAATGTCAAATTCATCGCACATAAGGCGATAATTTGTGAGTTAATATTGTTCGTTTTTTAATTCTTCTCCACTGAATGGATTGATGTTCGCTATAATGTCCGTGTGTCTTCGCAAGATTCTGCAATACTTCGGTCACATTGTAAGGCTCAAAAGCTCATGGCTCATGGTTTATCGTTATATCTATTATATAGTCCATTAATATATCTATTCTTACGAGGGATGCCTTTTAAGTTTTGTCGTTTGAAAAAAAAAAACACAACTAGAACCTTAAAGTATTATTTATTGTTTTTCAAAGTATTCATCTCGAAGTTTAATACATTTTTCCATTCGATCGAACCAGTGATTAAAACTCTTATTCTACTCCAAAGTCGGTATGTCCAAAATGGCCGACTTGAAAGCGTTGACTGCTTCTTCACTGGACTGGAACCTTTGCCCACGAAGAGATTTCTTAATTTTAGGAAATGTAAAGAAATCGTTAGGGCTTAGGTCAAGACTGCATGGGGGACAGTCAAGAATTTCCACGTTTTCCTGCTTCAAATAATCAATTGTTTTACCAGCGGTATGTGAGCTTGCGTTGTCATGGTGTAGGATGATGCCTTGTTTTGGATTAGATTTCCGGACTTCAGCGATGACTTGTGGTAAACAAATTATAGGATACTACTCTGCATTAACCGTTCTACGATCTTCAAGCGCAATTCTTGCAACGTGACCGGTTTTCGCCACGAACGTAGCCAACATCTTCTTCGAAGTGCTTCGAGAGCGAAGACCCTGTTTGTGGATTGCTCTTTGGAATCAGGTTCGTAGGCATAAATCCAAGATTTGTCACCACTGATAATGTCGTAGACGTGATTTGACTCTCCTCGCTTGAACTTTTGGAAAGATTTCTTACACCATCTGACGCGGGTCGCCTTATGATCATCGGAAACTAAATGCGGAATCCATCGGCAAACTAGGTTTCTCACACCAAGCTCTTCATGCAAGATCTTTTGAATGGTTGTCCCTGAAATGCCTATTAACGCCTCTATCTCCCGATATGTCACATGCCGATCTTCGAGTATCAGTTGTCTCACAGCAACGGTGTTTTCTTCAGTAAAGGCGGATTTTGGACGTCCTTCACGAGATTTGTCACTAAGACTAGTATTTCTACGCTGGAATTCTAAATACCAGCGTTCGAGAGTCCGTAGACAAGGAACTTCATCATACAATACAGAACTTAACTCCTCAAAACATTGAATCCGAGTTAGGCCTCTCCAAAAGTTGTAAAAAATTATCGCACCAACGTTTTCCTTAGATAGATTCATTTTTATGCGCGACTTGATAGATTCACAACTAAATAGTTGCATCAATTCTAATTATTTCAATTGTTTTGCCTTTCTTAATTCAAACAAATTTGTAAATTAAGCAATTCTAAATTCAAAAATAGCGGGAAATATTTAAACGACAGAACTTAAAAGGCATGCCTAGTATAATCGCCTTTTTCTCTTTCTTTTATTGCACCTACCACATTTTTTCTCTGCATCACTCAAAGGTTGACTGGAAGAAAATGCCTAAGGCATTAAGTTCGCCTCTGTATCTGTGTGCATAAAGTGTTAAATAAATAAAAAAAGGCTTTTACTGATCGATAAAGTAGATGAGAATATGCATCGTGGGCGCAGCACAATACGTTGTGATCAGATTCATACCGCTCTTGACTCTACAGTATACAATGCTCTTCACATCACCATAGACATAAACAGATGGAATAATATTAAACAAGTGAAAGTGATAAAATAGGCAGTCACGACACTCAGCATTGAGGAATACGATGCAAGGTAGACCATGTCCAGAAATAGCACATAGGACTTTTTTTCCAAGAGTTTGTTTCCTTCTTATAATTTCCAGCTATTATATTACGCGACCGAAGCCGCTGCCAGCAACTAGTAAGTTCATAAAACTGCGCAACATTCTCTAAGGTTTCCTGCAGAAACTTGTTTAGCAATAATTTATTCCTTTCAATCTCGGTATGGTTCTGTTGTAATTTGCGAGTTCCATTCCGTCTGGGTTATAAGATTTTATACATGCAGGGATAAAACCGACTGGACTAAATAATAACGTCGTGATGCTGGCAACGATGATTTATTATATCGCTTTCCTCGACCGCCCGAATGAACCACATGAAAAATGATCTCGGTTATTGCTAGCAGCAACTCTGCAGTTGACGCTTTGTTTAAGCACAAATGACTCCCACTATGAAGTTGTTATTTCGTCCGACTTATGTTTTTACCGGATTGTGAACGAACGGGCCTGCCTGACGCGTCGTCGCGCTCAGCTCTCGCCACACTATGATAAATTGACTGGCACAAAATCTCGGGGTTTTAGGTTCATTGTTATCTTCTAAGCGTACATGATTGCAATTCACAAGCTGAACGAAAATTTTGTTCCGTGGTTTTTTTGTAGCAAAAATGTTGTCGAAAGATTTCGTTTTCCAGTGTGAAAAAATATTTTCTACAATTGCTTTACTTGCAGTTATGAGCTTGTTATTTTGCGATGCAGTTTCGAATTGTTGGACAAAAAATAAATCTTCCTCTTTTCGTTTCATCTTTTTAGACAGAAATTACCTTTTTCCCCACTAAACAAAATAGGTTTCAATGCGGCAGCCCACATTAAAACATAAACACGTCAAAGAAACAACTAGGTGGGACCTAAATCAACTTTTTGCGTCCTACTTAACACCGGCATTTACATAAAACTTCCAACAATGTTCCATAGTATGTATACATGCAGTATTTATTTAAAGTTAATCACCGCTGGAGTCGAAAACTCTGCTTTTTTGCGGCGAGACCTTTTAATTGTCAGTTCGGTTTAAACGGAGAGTGCGAAACGGTTGTGATAAGGGTTTCTTTTCTCCTCGGTGCCGGAAATTAATTGTCACCGAACGGAAAATAGGGCGAAAGTCCAATTAATTATTAGTCACTTCATTTATTTAACCCGCCTGCGCGGAGCTTCTTTCTGATATTAATGTTTAAGTGCCAGACTAATCTTAAGTCGCCCTTTAAAATAAGGACCCAATTTTTTTTCCTTCCTTAAATTTGCAATGAATATTCCCCGTTGGACCACTCTCCGTAAAAGCTTTTGAACAAATACGTACCTATGTAGAAGTGTCTACATAAAAATGTCACAACTGCACAAAAGCCTTTTCCTCTAAAGGAATAATTTAAAATAATCCATTTAGGTACGTACCTATTCTGATTACTGAAATGTTATTTAAAAAGTCTTACAGAATTGTCTTGATCTTTAATTATTTTCATGAGTTTGTCATAATTGTTATATTTTGAGTTCTCTTAATTCTAATGAAGAGAACTGACACTCATAACTTATTTATTAGTTTATTATTAAGACAAGGTATGTGTATTTTATATTCTTAAAATCAAGCTATTATAAAACTTGGGGTGCCACGACAGAAAACCTCCACGAGTGCCCGCGGACTGTAGTTCCCTTGCGGACACGTCCTGAGGGAAGACCAGTCTGCGGGACGGTGCACCCTGGGAGGCGGCCATAGACCCCCTTGGGCACTCCTACCCAAGGGCTTCTATGGCCGTCTGCGAATGTTCTGTCAGACGGACCGCTTCAACGCGTGTCCCTCTGCCATGGCAGAGGGCACAGTGGCGAAGCAAGAGCGGGCTCGGTGTGCACTCACACTGCCGCCGGGCAGGCAGGAGGAAGACGCGTTCCTCCTTCTGCCACCGTTAGTCTCGTAGCCCCAGAGATTGTCCAAGGTCATGTTTCTGACTCTTGATGGGGGACGAGGGCCTTGGCTTAACCGCCCGGGCCGCGAGGAAGACAACCTCTATAAAAAATTACCCCAAACCTCCAAGCGGCGGCGCACCGTGAGGGAGGTTGTTAGCTTGACTAATGGGTAGCTAAATTAGTCTCTAGTGCGAACCACTAACTTTGAGCAAGTACAGATTGAAAAATACTCGTGGGAACAGATATGGAACCAAATTCGAAATTTTTCAAAAAACCGTTGGAGAGTGACGCGCGGTCGGAGTCCGACGCGCGGTCCGGAAGGAGCTCGGAGGGCTCGGAGTGTGAGGAGGCAGCGGGGACTTCAGGGAGAGGCTCACGTCTCTCCCAGAAGAAGCGCTCCGCTTCCTTTAGGAAGGAGGACGGTTCGTCCTGCTCGGAGGGGCGGGCGAAAATCGCCACCAGCGGTCGCGGCGTAGGCCGAGCCCGCGGGAAAGGGAGAGGCTTAACGGCCAAAAAAACCGCCGAGCGAGCCGTCAGGCTTGCCGCGGAGGGGCGCCACCCCGGCGCGGGCGACTCTGGGAGAGACCTCTCGGAGCCGTCTGGCAGTGAGAGGCGTACTGAGGCGGAGTCAGGCGGGGAGGCGGCAATGCCCTTCAAGGAGCTGGCCGTCACCCTGCTTAGGGACATGGCCCGCCAGAGGGACAAGGCAACGCGGGAGCGAACGATCCGTCGCCACGCCGCGTCCCTCCAGGGGGCTTTAGACGCCTCCGTCGCGAAGAGGGTGGCGGAGCTCCGGGTGGAGCTCCAGGCCGAACTCCGGGCGGAGATCCGGGCGGAGCTCGCTAGAGCGCCGAACAGAGGCCGCCAGGAGCCCATGGAGGAGGGGCGCGAGCAGGAGCAGGGGCAAAGCCAGCCCCAGCCCCAGCCCGAGCCGGAGAGTCAGCTGCTGTCACTCGTGCAGCAGGAGCTCGCTGCTTTTCAGAAGGGGCTGCAAAAGCAGCAGCTGGAATTCCAGCAGAGCATCCGGCAGCAGCTTTCTCTCCTGGAGGGCATAGTTCTCCGTCCTCCACTGGCGGCCTCTGGGCAGAAAAAGGCGGCTTCTTATGCCGCTGCTGCGGCCACGGCTTCTGCGCCTAAGGCGGGCCCGTCGGGGCAAGCGGGGCGCGGGGCTGCGGCGCCGGAGCCCGCGAGGCCAAGGCCGGAGCCTGCGAGGCCGGCCCCAACGGGCAAGCAGCAGCAGCGGCGGAAAAAGGGTGCAGCGGTGCCTGCCGCTAAACCGGCAGGACCTCCTGCCGCCGTGGCGACTAGGCCGCGCCTGCCACCTCCTCCACCAGAGGAGACTGGCGCCGAGTGGTCGGTGGTCGGCGCCAAAAAGCAGGCGGGCAAGGTGGCCAGAGCGGCCAAAAAGCGCGCGAGGCGGCAGGAGCGTAAGAAGCGGGCCATGGCGGCGCGTCTTCGCGCCCCGAATTCCGAGGCTGTAGTAATTACGCTACAGCCTGAAGCGGAAAAGAGGGGCGTGACGTACGACGACGTCATGGCGAAGGCGAAGCAGGCAGTGCTGCCCCACCTTGGGGAGCTCGGAGCCGCTGCGGGATTCCGCATGAGGCACACAATCACCGGGGCCCGAATCCTCGAGGTCCCCGGTGCGGCCAGCGGCCCTGCAGCGGATGCCCTGGCTGCCAGGATTAGGGCGTCTCTGAGCGAGGAGGAGGCTCGAGTGTCCAGGCCCACAAAGTGCATTGATATGCGCATCATGGGCCTGGACGACTCCGTCAAGGTGGGCGAGGTGGTGGCCGCCATTGTCAGGGCGGGCGGGTGTACGGCCGAACAGGTTCGGGCGGGCGCCATCCGCGCTGACAGCACGGGCATGCGAGCCGTAACGGTAAGCTGTCCTGTGCAGGCGGCCAAAACCATCACCGGGGAGGGCCGTCGGCTTTTGGTGGGCTGGGTCTCCGCACAGGTCAAGCTGCTGGAGCCCAGACCTCTGCGGTGCTTCCGCTGCCACGTGGGGCACCACGTGGGAGCCCACTGCGCCGCGGAGGATCGCAGCGACCGCTGCCACCAGTGTGGCCAGCCCGGTCACAAGGCCGCAGAATGCCGTGCTACGCCGCACTGCTACGCATGTGCGGCGGCCGGCAAGCCGGCCGACCACCGGGCTGGGGGCAGGTCCTGCGACCCCCCCGCCAAGGCCAAGGGCAAGGCCCGCAGGTCCATCCCCGCCGATGTCCTCGCCACCGCAGCCGCCTCCTTGGCCGCCGCCGCCATCGCCGCCGCACCCGCCGCCGCGGCAGTGCCCCCTAGGGGGGCTCGGGAGGAGACTGTAATGGAGTGTCAATAACGGCCCCATTACGTCTCCTCCAGGCGAATATCAACCACTGCGCCCTCGCTCAGGATCTGTTGCTCCAGAGCATGGCGCAGTGGTTGATCAATGTCGCCGTAGTCACCGAGCCGTATTTTGTCCTGCCCAGTGGTGACTGGGTTCAGGACCTGGACGGCTCGGTGACCTTAATTAAGTCGGCCGCCGCCGGTACCCCACCCCCCGAGTCCGTCACGAGGGGGCGGGGTTGCGTGGCAGCACGGTTCGGGGACATCGCCGTGGTAGGCGTCTACCTGTCCCCGAGCCGATCTCTCGACGAACTGCACGTCTCCCTGATGGAGCTAAATTCCGTCGTCGCTGGGTTCGGTTCCCTCCCCGTGGTCGTTTGCGGGGACTTCAACGCCTGGAACACGGCTTGGGGTTCCCGATTCACGAACCAGAGGGGACGGATGGTGGAGGACTGGGCCTTGGAGCTGGGCCTGGTCGTATTGAACCGGGGTTCTGTCCCCACGTTGGTGCGGATGCGGGGTCAGTCGGTGGTGGACATTTCGTTCGCCAGCCCCGCTCTGTCGCCGCGTGTCGTCGACTGGCGCGTGATGGAGGAGGTGGAGACGTACTCCGACCACCGGTACATCCGGTTTGACGTCTCCGCCGAAACCTCGGCCGCGCCGGTCCGACAGAGCCCTTGCGGTCCGCGGTGGGCGCTTAAGCAGATGGACCGGGAGCTCCTCCTGGAAGCCGCGACGGTACAGGCCTGGGTGCAAGCACCGGACAGGCCTGTCGACATCGACGTCGAGGCGGAGTGGTTCCAGGAGGCCATGTCGCAAATTTGCGATGCGGCAATGCCCCGTGTCCGTCCAGGACGAGCTAAGCGCCAGGTGTACTGGTGGTCGCCGGAGATCGGCGCACTGCGCAATGCGTGCAATCACGCGCGACGCCGGTACGCCAGGCACTGCAGGCGCCGCATCCGCCCGCCGGATGCGGAGGCCAGAGAGGCGGAGCTGTATGAGGAATACAGGGAGGCAAAACGCACCCTCCGAACGGAGATCAAGCGGGCCAAACTCGAGGCCCGCAACGTGTGGCTGGGGTCTCTGAACGCGGACCCGTGGGGGCGCCCGTACAAGCTGGTACGGGACAAGCTTCGCCCCTGGGCTCCGCCGCTGACTCAGAGTCTCCGGCCCCAACTCGTGGAGGGTGTGGTTAGCACTCTGTTCCCTGCGCGGGGGGAACACTCCCCCCCGCCCATGGCTCCGCCTCCGCCAGCGGTGTCTGACGCGGATCGCAACAGCGACGACGAGGACAATGCTCCAGAAGTGACCGAGGTAGAGTTGAGAGTGGCGGTGCGAAGGCTGAGTGCCAAAAACACCGCCCCAGGACCCGACGGCTTGCCAGGGAAAGCCTGGGTCCTGGCCATGGAGGCTCTCGGGCCTCGACTGAGAGGGCTCTTTAGCGCATGCCTGGAGAGGGGCCAGTTCCCACTTCGCTGGAAGACGGGGAAACTGGTCCTCGTAGCGAAGCCAGGGCGCCCTGCGGACTCTCCGTCCGCATACCGGCCCATTGTGCTGCTCGACGAGGTGGGCAAGCTCTTTGAAAGAGTTATTGCAAACCGCCTCGTCGTGCGGCTAACACGGGTGGGGCCGGACTTGTCGGACGGACAGTTCGGCTTTCGCAGGGCGCGCTCTACAATAGACGCCATCATGCGCGTGCGAGCCCTCACGACAGGGGAAGCGGTGTCCCAGGGTAGGTGTGTCGTGGCAGTGTCCTTGGACATTGCCAACGCTTTCAACTCCCTGCCCTGGAGTACGATCCGGAGGGCACTCCGGTACCACCGGGTGCCCGAATACCTCTGTCGAGTGGTCGAGGCGTACCTGTCAGACAGGTACATTGTCTACCCCGGTCACCAGGGAGACTGGAAACGTCGAGAGATGTCGTGCGGTGTTCCGCAGGGGTCGGTTCTAGGCCCACCCTTGTGGAACATCGGCTACGATTACGTGCTGCGCGGCGACTTCCCTGACGGGGTCAGCGTGGTTTGCTACGCAGACGACACGCTGATTCTAGCGCAGGGAAGTTCGCACCAGGCGGCGGTCGCTCTAGCGACACGCGGGGTTGCGATAGCCGTTGGTAGGATCCAGGAGTTGGGACTCGAGGTGGCGCTGCATAAATCCGAGGCAATGTGCTTCCACGGCCCTCGGAACGCGCCACCACCGGACTCCCAACTTACGGTAGGAGGAGTTCGCATCGGCGTCGGGTCGACGATGAAGTATCTGGGACTCGTTCTCGACAGCCGGTGGAATTTCGTAGAACATTTCCGACGTCTGGCTCCCAAGCTTCTCCGGGCTGGGGCTGCTCTCAAGCGGCTCCTGCCCAATCTTGGGGGTCCAGACGCCTCCTGCCGGAGGCTCTACGCGGGGATCGTTCGGTCCATGGCCCTCTACGGGGCGCCGGTGTGGGCGCCGTCGCTGGCAAAGCGACCGGCGTCCATACTGAACGCCTGCCGGAGGGTCATGGCAATACGGATGGTGCGGGGTTACCGCACGATCTCCCGCGAAGCGGCGAGCCTTCTGGCTGGCCTACCACCGTGGGATCTGGAGGCAACAGTCCTTGCACACATGCATGACATGCGCGTGGAGATGCAACGCCGGGGTGAAAGTCCACTGCCGCAACATGTCAAGGCATGGCGGACAGAGCTCCGGCGGGATCTCATGGTGAAATGGCGTCAACGGCTATCGCAACCCAGTGCTGGGCACGCCACGATTATGGCGGTAAGTCCCCTCTTTGAGGCGTGGCTGGAAAGACCTCACGGCGTCCTTACCTTCCGCATGACGCAGGTCCTCACCGGACATGGCAAGTTCGGGAGGTTCCTGCATCGGATTCAAGCGGAAGAGACGCCCGGGTGTCGCCACTGTGCGCAACGCCCGGAGGACACGGTGGAGCACACCGTCGAGGTGTGCCCTGCCTGGGCGGAGCATCGCCGTGCCCTCGTGGGGGCGATCGGCGGCGGAGACCTCTCGCGCCGGGCCCTGGTCGAGGCCATGGTCCGGAGCGAGGAGGAATGGCAAGCGGTCGCCTCCTTCTGCGAAGCAGTAATGCTTGCAAAGGAGGAGGCCGACCGCATCAGGCAACGGCGCCCTCGCCGCCGTCGCCGGGATTCCGATCCCGATTTCCGGCCACCGTAGACGCAGGCTCGCGGACGGCGAGCTATGGGTAGCTCGCTGTCCGACCGTCCGGTAATGGACCGAGTCTAAGACGTCGACGGCGCGCACTGTTCCCGCGCGCCTCAAGGAGTTGTCAGCAGCAGGAGGGGCCCAGCTGGGTCGAAGCCTACTGGGGACAGGGTTGTCCGAAAGGGAGCTCGTGCCCCGGTATGAAGGCTAGAAGGAACGGCGCGGGGTTTTTAGTCAGTAAGAGTCTGACACTGTCTCCCGCTCCACCCAAGAGCGGGTTTCGTCAAAGATGATTTTCCCCGTCGACAAAAAAAAAAAAAAAAAAAAAAAAAGCTATTATAAAACTTCGTACCGTCTAACAGTCAATAATAATAATAATATAATAATAATAATATTCCACAACTATCACACAACGCCGTCTAGTCCCAAGCTAAGCAGAGCTTGTGTAATGGGTACTAGACAACTGATAAACATACTTATATATTTCTAAATACGTACATATTATAGATAAATTACACCCAGACACAGAACAAATGATTATGCTCATCACACAAACATTTGTCCTGGGTGGGAATCGAACCCACGACCTCCGGCATAGCTGTCAGGGTCACTAACAACTAGACCATCAGGCCAGTCAATGAATGTAGTATCTATATCTTTCGATATTAAAGCCTATGTAATATATCAAGTGACGCAAAACTGTAATGTATAAAAGCTACCTACATCCATTTCGTACATTTTAGATTATGCGAGCACAACTAAAAACTTTTACAAAATCTGTGTTATATGTATTATAGACTAGCTGCTTCCAGCGGCTTCGCCCGCGTGATAGCAGAAAATTATCCCAAGGGAACATACTTCCGGGATAAAAAGTATCCTATGTCCTATTCCAGGACATGGTCTATCCGTGTACCAAGTCTCATTAAAATCGGTTTTGCCATTTAGGCGTGAAGACGTAACAAACAAACAAACAAACTCACTTTCGCTTTTATAATTTTAGTAAGGATTTATTGTTGCACACCTAACACAGTAAAATAACCAGAAATTGACAGGTAATGAATGCATTAAGTTCATTTGTTGTACCTACATACATTTTAAACAAGTAACGTTAACTTGAAATAAATCACCAGTTCCCTGCTCGATAAGCAATATCAATAAAATTCACCACTACTCCCAATTACATGAAATCTTTGCAAACAAAAAGGTCGTAATGCCAACTTTTGTGTCTAAACAAAAGTTTCGTCTAAAATTGGCAAAAGTTTGAATGAAGTGACTTAGGTAACTCGCGGCGCTTTGTGCCGTCAGCTGCGGTGATCCCACCGCCTCTTTAATGTAACGAAATAAAAAATAATATTTATTTATACGTAGATACCCGAAGAACAACGTGACATGAAAAAAAGCATTTAAAATCAATGCTGCAGGAGTTTGCAATGACTTTTGTTAAAGTTAATATCGACTTTGTGACGGTTGCTTTTAGTAGTTCCAACAATCACTGTGACTGAGCAGAAATTGTGTGTTAGCATACTCAGCGTTTTTCTTCAGGAAAATATGAGTTTTGGGGTCCACGACTGTAATAATGTAGATAAGTATTAGTATATATTGTTAAATGTTCCTATAGCAAAAGCATCGATGATGACAATTATTCATTTCATTTAATTTGTTTTTTTTTTTACAATCACACAACGCCGTCTGTTCCCAAGCTAAGCAGAGCTTGTGTTATGAATGATTGATGTTATACATACTTAAATAGATAGCATATATTTTTAGATTCAGTCAGTATTTCACCCGCAAAATTTTAGTATTTCTCCTCATCATCATCTTCCTGCCCTTGTCCCATTTTTATTTGGAGTCGGTGCAACACGTTTCATTTCATTTTTTCTTCCATTTTGTCCTGTCACTCGTCACGCTATCACAAACTCCCTTTTCTTTCATATCACTTCTCACACAATCCATCCATTTTTTCTTTGGCCTTCCTCTCCCTCGTCATCCATTCACATGTAAACTCATAACTCTTTAAGCAACATGGGTTTCATCCCTCCTCTTTACATGCCCATACCAAGACAAACGGTTTCCTTTCAACTTTTTAGTCGCTGGCGCCACTTTCAAACTTCCTCTAATATACTCATTTTAATACTTCTCCTCAATATTAATTATTACCTATATATAAGTCTAATTTAAGGATAAACCATACCTTCATCAAAGTTTCATTAGAACCAGTTCACCCGTTTAAACGAGAAGAAGTAACAAACATACATGCCTACATGGACGCCTTTTAACTATTGTAATGTTTAAAAGGCGCATTTTTTAGGTTAAGTTAACCCTCTCGTACTTTTGCTAATAAGCTTGACATTATCTAAACTAATTCTATAAAGAGATAAAACTGTTGTGTTTGTTGATTTCTATGTGTTTGTCATCATGTTTATCTCTAGAAGATCAGTAGATCAAATAACACCAATTCTTTTACGAATTATACGATACACCTAAGTGGGACTTTTTGTCCCGGAAACACGGGAATTCTGCACGATTCCTGAAGTAAGAGGCTCCGAAATGCAAAGGGCAACTGATGAACATAGGTAGGTTTTTAATCAGTAAATATCTGATAATTATTCTCTCTCATTTTAGTAGTGAAAGACGCCGGGAGCGATACTGCAGAAAAAGATAGACTTACAATAAATACGAAGTAATGTCATCTATTTACTTTACTATTCTCGTAACTCGAACATGTAGTTACTTCAACTATATTACACAATAACGGTTTATTGTATATTTATACTACAATTTTCCAAATTACGACACTTCATGTTGTAATTTTTCTAATGCGATACTAAATGGAGTCCAATCTAATCGCAAAATTAAATAATAATATATTTATACTTATAAATAAAATTTAAGTGTCTGTTTGATTGTAATATAATAATAGGTTTTTTACTAAATGCGTATGAAATTATATTCGATATCTATAGCAACAATGCATTTTTTAAATTATTGTCTATCTGTTTGTTTGCGGCTAATCTTCGAAATGGCTAGACCGATTTTGACGAAACTTGCTGGTGGAAAGCTGATGTTATAAGGAGTAATATTCTGATGAGAAAATAAAGTTCTTAAACCAGGAGTCTTACGCAAACGGAGTCACAGGCACCGCCTAGTTTATTATATCAAAGAACTGTAGATTTTAGTCAAGGTTAAAAGGCGACCATTACATAATTATAAAAGAGGTCAGTCAGGGGCAGTTGTGCACATGTGTCTTTATGACGTCATACTGCCATCACTAATCGGCCCACACCGTGTTAATTGCGACAATATCTCCCTGGACGATATTAACGTCCATTATTTTGACCTTTCGTCCTCAACAACGGTAAGGTTCCTTGAGGTCAGAAGGATAATTTTTGGTAATAAAGGGTTCCATGGGTTTTAGAGATCAACCATTGTCATGTCTATGAAGAAGCTAAAAGAAAATGGTTAAGGCTGCAAGATTGCTCTTAGAGAGCAGAAAACTTTGGAACAAGTAATCGTTCGTTATAACAGTCTATGGGGAATCCTGTAAGTAGATATGTACTGTTGGCCGTCTTCCAACTGATATGGACGCTTCAAGTTTGTATTATTCCTACACTGGAATGCCTGCATGATCCTAGTATAAAATCAATTTATTTAGCAAACAATTTAGCTCAGAATTTTGATTAGTCTCAAGAATCATTGCGCCAGATTCACGCGTTCCAAATTTCACGAGCTGGTCGTAAAAGCAGAATGACAATTGCAATGCGAATGGAAGCCGACAGATAAGACGGTTTATTTGTTTCCATTTGGTTTCTAATATTTACACAAATGCACGATCTCGACCGCGACGTCGAGTCTGCGAAGTTAGCAAACAAATGGCATTAGCATTGCCTTAATCGACACCGCGGGAGCTATACGGACGGGCTACACCCAGTGTGTCGGGCTCACTCCACGAGCAATTTTCTTGTTTTGACAATTCCACACAATTTGAATACTGCCATCAGTATTCAGTACCAGCGCCAGTGATTATTTAAATTTTGTACCTCAACGCAAACAGAAAGCTAATCTCTTTTGTTTGACAATTAATTTGGCAACTCGTTTTGTTGCATAATACAGAATCTTATTATAATCCTGAAATGACAAGCACCTCCTTGATTGTTGAAGAAAGAAAGGCAAACAAATTTATAAAATAAAACGGAAAAAATTTAAATGAATGAGATCCGTTTCGACTTGAAAGCTTAACATTGTTAAAAAATAAACTTTTATTTTCCGAGGCTCCTTTAACTTTCTGATTTTACCGTTCAGATATGAACGTGTCCTCGTATATGTAACAATTTATTTCAACTAACGGAAGACACAATTCTTGATAAAACGTGATATTACAATTTCACATTGGAGATTGTTTTAAATGAAGGCGATGAGACCACGGGTAGTACGGCGCACGCTGCATGCGCCAGTTTATAGGAGTAAAGGAAACATTTATTACATGTTAAGAGCCCCTTTACGTCTATACCGTTGCCAAGGACCTAATAGAGTACAAATGTACGCGGAATGAGAGTACCGACCGAACTCGCGTAACCCCGGTAACGGACCTCCTAACTGGTGCATATAGGCCTTTCTTGTTCCATTAAATGAATAAAACATATTTATGCATGGACGAACAAACCCTCAGTCCAATGTTCAGAAACAGCAATATCGATGAATTTTATATTTCGTGACTTTAGTGTCTTCTTCCAATACTTTGGGGAAATTCGTCCCCTTCGGAGGTACTACTCAGGCGTTGGGGGCACCATTATTGGATTCTGGCATCTGCGCATATAAACTTTGTTTACAACTGATTTAAATCCTCGCCTGTTTCATTGATTTTTTGGGGTTCTAAAAGAAAGAAAGAAATAAGTATTTATTTCTAACATTGTACAATATTAACGTCAACAACAAAACAATCAGATTACGGTGTGGCATAAAAAAAAAACGGGCTCACCAAATGTGGAACTACTTGACTATGACTGGCCAGTTCGTCTAGTGGTCAATGGCCCTTACTGCTATGTCGGAAGGCATACATAGCCAGGCTATAACGGTCGTGGGTTCGATTGTCACCTAAGACAAATGTTTGTGTGATAATTACGATCATTTATTCTATGTCTAGGTGTAATTTATCTATAATATGTATGTAATTATTTAGAAATATATAATGTTTGTCGATTGTCCAGTACCCATAACACAAGCTCTGCTTAGTTTAAGTCTAGATGGCGTTGTGTGAAAGTTTACACGTGCGGAATATTATTATTATTACTACCTGAATTTTTCCAAGGGAACATACTCCAAGGGGACAAAAAAGTATCTTATGTGCGGTTCCAAGATATGAAACCACAAAAAAAACTTTTTACACGGGTACACCCACGCACCCACCAGGGGTAGTAGTACAAAATAGTATTCGACTGATCCTACTTAATGGTAAGCAGTGATGCAATCGTTGATGGTGAGGCGCACTAGATTATTAAGAGCCTATTCATTCTAGCCTTGAAAAAAAAAACAAATATAATCGAACGGGAAAACCGCAGCAGGCAAATTGTTCCAGTTCCTCGATGTACGCGGAATTAAAGACGAGGCGAAACGCTTAGTTTGGACTGTAGAGTGTAGAGGTGTGACACTCGCTGTATGTTGGGTTGTCCGATGGCAGAAAGGCCATGGCGGAATCAATTCATGTAATGCCTGAGCACACAATATAAGGTGAAGCGAGAGAGTCAGTTTCATTTCAGAGTTTTAGTGACTTAACCTGTGTCCTTCAATTGCGCTTTACGTTCCAGGATCTTTCAAAATTTCCTTGGCCATTTTTATTATACTGACACATTTCAACTAAAGTAAACTAGTCTTACAGACGACAAGATGAAAAACAGGAGTTGATTAATAGTCCAAATACATAAAAATATCCTTGATAATGTACCTCATCATCATCATCATCAGCCTTTTTTAATGTTCCCACTGCTGACACTCAGGCTTCCTCTCTAGGAAAGGGAATGGGCCGTAATCCACCATGCGGGCCCAGTGCAGGTTGATGAATGTCACATATCTTCGAAATTTTGGTACTAGAACATGCCGGTTTCCTTCACCGTAATAAGTGTAAAGCTTTGGTTTCCTTGGATAGCGGTGCCGTCATATAGCGGCCGTTTTCCGGAACAACGACTATTTTCCTCTTCTGATGATAGTTCATCCTCCAAGTAAATTACTAAAGCTAAATCAAAGTCGTCCATTTTCTATCTTGGATACTTTTCGTATGACGTTTGTGACGTTTGTTTTAAAAAAATGACTGACGATGTGTTAAAACGGCCGCTATATGACGGCACCGCTTTCCTAGGAAACCAAAGCTTAAGTAGTTTTAATGTTAATATGCCATAAAGCATTTTGTGTCCTCTTTTTTTTTACTTCTTGCTTTTTTTTCTCTACGATCAATAACAACATGCAATATAACAAATGCATATTTATAATCTATATCAAAACGTTAGCCACCAAAAGCAAATACAGTTGCAATTGTACGAGTAACATTAAAACATAACAATAAATTAAGCTTTGAAGTTTAAGAACTTAATAATCCGACCCGTTAAATATTTAATACCATCCAACGGCAATCAAACTTGAAGGGTTGACAAAATCATGTTTATGTTAATTAAAACACAAATTATTATGTATTGGCTAGTGCCTTAGTAAGGAGCTTAGTGACGGCCGTCTGGGCTTTGGCGCGGACTATAAATAAGGCTCCACTGTCCGAATATCCAGCCACGAACTAATTGCCACAACTTAATCCACTAAAATAAAATGGGGCGGGAGTTAAACAACTCACGTTGCTAGTACCTGGAAGTGATTTAAATATACGGGTTCCTGGGTCTTTAGTTCATTGAAATCTCAGTGGTGAGCCGGGATTTATTTGTTTCAGTTAATGAAAACCAATGTTGGGGCTTAGTCATACCTAAGTATTTTGGGTATGCAAAGGTCTAAATTAACTTAGGATAGCACCTAGCTGGGGATAAATAGATTAAAAACACAAAAAAAAAACACGTATATACATTATTGCTAACACAAACATATTTTTATATTAGACTAGCTTTTGCCAGCGGCTTCGCTTGCGTGAAAAAAGAAAATATATAGCCAATGTCACCAAGTGATAAAGTAGCGTTCTATATGTGAAAGAATTTTTAAAATCGATTCTGTAGTTTTTGAGTTTATTCACCACAAAACAAGTTTTTAATGAATTTTTTTTTCATTGCAAGCTTTTATAGCGCAGTATACCTGTATAATTAATAATGGTCAAGACGAATCGTACGAGCTAACTCGATGGGATTTTGTCGTTTAACTACCGAGTTCCTACGGCCACCTTCCGGTTCCAAGATCAGATCAGATCCATGTCATAATAATTTGGTATTGTCATCTGATTTACACATGCTTACAAAATTTCAGCTCAATCAGAAACCTGGAAGTGGATTAAATTTAATTTACAAGATTTGATGACAGACAAACATCGGGACAGGTGAAACTAAATAAAAGCTTGTAATAAAAAGAAAATCTTTTGTCTTTGAAATATTAGTAGAAGCATCGCAACTAAAGACCTGAAACAAAAACAATATTAGTTTTATTTTAACAATATTTACGATAAACAACAAACCCCTTCATATCACTTTCCAACTCACTCAGACTAACCAAACCTCACTTAAAGAAACAAATAAACCATTACATTACAATGGAATCTGTATTCGTACTAAGTCGCCGGATATTTTAGATTCGCAACAGGAAAATCGGGGCCCCCTGTGGTTCGGCAGACGCGCCCGGGCCCCAGGCAGTGGCCGCTTCCGCCACGCCACCACGGCTATAAATACGGGCGCGGGGCCCGCTCAGATTAATCATGGATACCACCTGTGTCTGCCCGCTACACCTGAGAGGCAAAAGCAAAAACATTATGCTAGATTAGTGACGTCACTATACTAATATCCTTGAGTTTGTGGCTTCGTGATGAAATGTAATGTCAGTGGCGGTTTTGTGTGTGGAAGCTGATTGTTTAAGTCTTTTGTTTTATCAAGATTTTATGCATTTACGTAACAGGCAAAATATCCGTAGGTGTAGGCTTGCGGATGTCGAGCAATAGTTAGCTCGCCGTCTAGTCGTCCGGTAATAATCCGTACCGAGCCCGAGTCGTCATCGGCACGTAGTGTTCCACTCGCGTCTTAAAAAAGCAAAACTGTAGGGTCTCAGCAGGTTCGAAGCCTACAGAGACCATGGTTCGCTTCTAAAAGGAGAACCCTAGGTTCTGGAACGCAAGGCAAAGAAGCAACATAGGAGTAAGTTTTAGTCAGTAAGTCTGACAAAGCCTCTCCCTCCACCCTAAAGTGGAAGAAGACATTGGATGATTTTCCACCAAAAAAAAAAAACAGTAGAGAGAAACACTGCTTAGTTGCCTATTCCTCATTATTCTGATTGTTATTAGTTACTGTAAGAAACAGTTCTACACGTGGAAAGTATTATGAAGCTGCTAACATTATAAAGACTAAGTATTCCTTTTCAGAAATTTTCTTTTACGTCGTTTATATACGAGTACCTAAGTAGATAGACCTATAGCTTTAGAACCTAACTTCATTATTGCTTGATAGTTCTTAGAATAGCTTATAACCTACAAAAGTAATTAAAGTAATATTAGCAGCCTAATATTACAAGTTATTGATGGAAAGACATCGATTTACGAGTGTTGTCTAGAAATCAAAGAACTTTGTGCTAGAAAGCTAGAACTTTGTGGAATTTGTTTATTTATTACTGTCATATTTTTAACTTTTTTACTCTAATTAAATTATTAAAAAAAAAACAATCAAAAAACTTTTCACTGTATATTGCAAGAATGTCTATCACTAATTTAAACAAGATAAACTTGAATGCTATATAATATGTTCTTATCTATATTATATAATTATCCTATAATATGTCTTAGAACCAAAAATTCGTAGACATGTGACATTCACCAACCCGCACTAAGCTCGCGTAATGGATTACGGCCCATTCCCTCTCATAGAGAGGAGGCCTGAATCCCAGCAGTGGGAACATTAAAAATGCTGATGATGATGATGAAACTAGAATGCATGCCACTAAGTACTGTAGCGTGCATTTAGCTTTTACCACAGACGGTTACCACATTAAAACACATTGCCTTCTTAGGTCAATGTCATTTCAATACATAATAAATATAATAAAACACTATTAAAACCTTGTTTTGACTGACTTGTCTGGGTTAAAATGTCTAGTCTACGAGGGTAATTCGAAATCAAATCAATTGAAAAACGATAGAAATCTCAAAATAAAACTAAAATATTTAACTGCATTGAAAACCTAGTTCTAGCCGATGATAAATAGGATACACCTAAGTTTACCCATTGGTGTGAGACTGTAACTAGTTCTAGCCGCTATGATAAAGGCTACACCTAGTTCTAACCGAAGATAAGTAGGATATATCTAAGTTTAACCGCATGTGGCCGGCTGCACCTAGTGGTAGCCGGTTAAAACTATTAGCCGTAACATATATGTAGATAAAGCTTTATATCTCTTTATAATCTCTCTAGATAAATTAAATTCCAAACAGGTTGATTAAACTTGTATGTGTTTAACAACAGAACAAGCTATAAGTAACCCTCCAGGGCACTCTAATGAAAACCCTCATCTTTATCGTCCCCGGAGAATGATCGCTTTGTGGTGTGCTTACGAATCATATTGAAATAACAGAGGAAAACTTTTCCTCTATTATCTTTTAGTTATGTTAACAATTAAAACTTTTAGAGAAAAATCTTTTTCATTGCAGTCGGTCGTGTCTTGATTTGAAGGATCACCCTCATATTATGAAGATGTAAGTCGGTATCTAAGTATGTGTGTATGTTTGTTACTCTTTCACGTTTAATTCATGAATCCCCAAGCGACCACCAGTGGCCGCGCATCTATTGTCTTACTATTGTGTCTCTAATTGACGGTATCTGAAGGGTTAAGCGGCTGAATGGATTTGGATGAAATTGTGGCACGTGCGTAGACACTGGGCCCGCGTGGTGGTTTACGGCCCATTCCCTCACCCAGAGAGGAGGCCTTCCCAACAGTGGGAACATTATAAGGCCGACTATGCTATGCTATGCGTAGACACTGTCCTGGAAGCAGCATAAGTACATAAGTGACCTATCATACTTTTATTTTAATTTTATTTTATTACATGACAGACTTTTATTTTTATTTTATTATTATCTTGGAACTATATTACAAGTTGTTGAATCCCTCGGCTTAATTTTTTAAATTCACTTAGGCGAACACGCTAGCAAAAGCCTACAGGTATTATAACATACATATATTAATCGATGAAATTAAAAGCACATAAGATATTTAGATTTGTCTGTGGTAAATGTCCCCAGGTAGAGCACCATCCATCTATATCATAAGATATGATGTTTGTTTACAACAACATAATTCTAAAAAAACTTTTCATCGAACCTCTAACTTTAAAACCTTATGAATTGAAAACGTTCAGAGAACAAGAACTTACTTGAACATTTAGTGTTGGTCCCAAGTCATAAAGCAAAATGTATTGTAATCTTTTTGTTTATGGTCTCGTTAATTAAAAACATTTTTCTTTGCGTTTGTACCTACCTTCCCCTTTTTGTACGAGGCTCCTTTCTGTGTAAAAGAAAATGCTGTTGTGTTGCAATGGTACAACATATTTTTTTTATAATAATGATTATTTATTTATTTTGTTTTCAAAATGTGTAGTGAAGGAAAACATCGTGAGGCATGTCCTAGAACCAAAAATTCGAAAGGCCCGCGTGGTGGATTACGGCCCATTTCCTTTCCTAGAGAGGAGGCCTGAGTCCCAGCAGTGGGAGCATTAAAAAGGCTGATGATGATAATGATTTATGTTGTAGCCAAGATTTTTACAGCATTTGGTGCAGTCCTTCTTTTTTTTATAGAGATACCTGTACCTACCAGAAGACCTCTTCCAGATTAATGTCTATGATTTTAGATCGTGCCTGTTAAAAACCATAATTTAAAGAAAGAACGTACAAGAATGAATTAAACTAAAACTATGAATTTAAAATATAATTGCATTTTTATATATATTTTTTTTTATAAATTTTAATTTATCCGATGAGTTTGATAATATATTTTTTTGAATTCATTTATTAAAATACTTTATCCACACAAAAGTTCAGAAGCGGGCTTAATGCCTTAAAAAAAATGTTTAAATTGTGTTTTTGTTGTTTTTTTTTTTCAATCTGGAATTATTGATCACAACTCTACAGTTTGAACGAACTGTATGGGCTATTTTTTTTTTTTGTTAATGGATTTGATATAAATTCATGTTTATTAAGCGCCTAATAATGACAGTTTGACATTATTAATGACGGTCAAAGTAGGAACTAATTTATGTTTTGTCTATCGCGTGTAAGAATGTTTCGTGAACATGATTTGTGTAGGTAGTGTCATCTATAATAATAGAAGGGGAGTTTTCTTGATGGGTAAAGGTGACGTTTATTTATAAGTGTATTTTAATAAGCCTTTATAAATATGTATGTCTTTGGTTTTATTTAGACAGGTCATTGCACTGACAAAGTGATCATGAGTTCAAGCTTATTCTATTTGCGGGAAATTTTGAAAGAGGAACGCGAAAGGGCAACTCAACAATAGGTGGATTTTAGTCAGTAAAAGGTAGAGTCAAAGGGAATGTCAGCGACACACCCGTTGACTCCGCCTTGTGCAGAATAAAATTTTTGAAGACTTTTCACCTCAAAAAAAATGTCTGTTCTATTTCTAGATTTTGCCAGTTTCAATGGATCAAGACACACAGGATCGGTCATTATGGCGACACTCAGGGGAGGCCTATGTCCAGCAGAGGAGGTCTTTCGGCTGAAATGATGACGATAATGATGATTTCCAGGAAAACAGTTCCCACTTGTGTTTATGGAGAAGCAAAAACAGTATAAGGAAACAAAATGGGCTTAATCGACTTCTTACTGAAGATCACACGAAATGTTTCAGTAAGACTAATGTTATTTTATGAATGTATTTTAGCCTGCTGTATGTTGGTAAGTGGTATGTTAGAAAGTGCATACAACTTTAAAACGGTCGATTTAGAAACCGGAAAATTTGCGGGGTCACGCTCACAGACCGCAAAAGAATTGAAAAGCTATGAGAACGGAACGGAAGAGCAATACGGTACTGAGAGAAAGCACAGACATGTAACAGGTTGGGTTTTGGTAAAAAATTCATTGTTAAAAAGTTTATTCGAGAACTGAACAATGTTATGGTAATGATTGTATTTCTTTGTTTGTATTTTACATTTTTTGTGCTATCTATTTACTTGTTGCTACATAAACACACGCTGTCAAATATTGCCGCTGCCACAGGGGATGTCCTTGTCATCAAGAACCACAGCTCGATCCACGGCCATCATAGACGCCAGCTTGTGAACGATGAGCAATGGATAGCTCTCCGTCCGCCCGTCGGGTAAGAACCAAGCCCGATTTTTTGACGCCGCGTAGTGTTTACACGCGCTTGAAAATGTTAGCAAAACCTTAGAAGCTTAGAAGGGTCGATGCCAGCTAGGGCCAAGGGGAATTTCTGAAAAGGAAACCCGTAGTCCTAGGGCGCAAAGGCTTTAGTAATTAAAGGACACAGGACTATTTTCAGTCAGTAAAAGTCTGACATGCCCTCTTGCTTCAGAAATTCCTTCTTCCATCTAATCCTTTATTTATTTATTTGTTGAACCTGTTCTGCCACATCACATACATCTAACATTAAAAAAATAAAACAATTTATTCATAAGTGGTCTGTGTACGTGACAATAACGGCGTTCATAATATTTGCCCTGTGACACTAAAAAATACAATTCAATTTATTAAAATTTGACAGTTCAAATAATATAAAAGAATAGAATTCAAAACAAAATATAGAATATAATTGTCGTGAATTATTCATGAATTATATCATTAAAAGAAAGTGAAGAACGCTGTAGGATCTATTTATATTTACTTGTAGTAATATTATCAAAACTCTATCTAAAAGTAACTACACAAGATTACATCCTGAAATCAGGAAAAGCTAAACAGAAAAACCAAGTAGGAACCTATAAAAGAGCCACAGGAAAACCTCATTACCTTTCGCCGTAGTTACGCAGATTGAATCACGTTAGTAAATAAGTTTACAAGAAAAACATAGGGATGCAAAGAGAAAAATCGCATAGTACCCGGGTATCTGGGTACCCGGGAATCGGGTATCTGGGTATCCCCTACAGATTCGTCGCCGGGAAGTTTCCGATCGCGGTGCACTTACGTTTGGTATAAATAAATAGGTTGCGGCATCCCTAGCTCCTCAGTGGGGCAATTAATCACGCTGACCACCTGCTCCTGTACTCTTATATATCACAGCACAATACTGTACCGTGGTACTGTGTGCTGCCAATTAGAGGTAGCACAGTGGAGTTGTGATGTAGTGGGTATTGAATTATAATCTTTGTGTTAAAGTAGAAAATTATTCCACGGGAACATACTTCTATGGTCTACCGGTAAAACAACTTGTGTTCATCGATATCTGTTCAGCTGTTCGAGCTGAAGAACTGACAAACATAGACACACAAACTCACAAACTAATATTTGTTATTCTAAAATACCTGTAGAATGTTATTGAAATATTAACTGACTGACTGATATCGCTGTCAGCGATAAGACGGCCATTGTACCCATAAATTTAAGTTTATGTATAAGTTGTGTTACTCTTTGGTGTACAATAAAGTTTATTCTATACTATTCTCTATTCTAGAAATATGTAAAGCGAAGCAACATTATATGCGTTTAAATTTCAGAATATTTTACCTGAAACAACAGGAACACACTAGCCTATAGGTACAGATATCAAGATTTATATTTGCCAAAGAATAAGGAGCAGAGAATTCGTAGCCACAGACATAAGTTATACGCGTTTTGTGTCCATCTGCATTTCTGCAGGCAGCGCAGACGCTCGTAAATAATCCTTTGGACCTGAAAAACGTTTCAGTGAATCCAATAAAATACGTATCCGCAGAGACTACGCCGCAGTGAGCTCGTTACCACGCCTAGACGATTTATTGAGATTTGAAGGCTGAAATATTGTAGGTGTTCCATTTTAAACTCTTTTATGAAATACAACTATTCAATCCGGCTTAGAATTCAATTTCATGCTGTACCTGGAAGTGAAAATAAGAGGAATTTAAAACAAAGGATTCTCTCAACTCTGTTTCTCACTTAGTGCAATAAAACAATATGTCCTCTGCATAGAAACCTACCAACCAATATACCGAACAATTCTGTTATCAGAAATTGTCTTCAACATTTATTTGGCAGTATTTATTTATAACTGTGTATTTTCTTTCCTAAAAGTGTTTCCTTTGAACGGGAAAATTCAATTATTATCAGTGCTGTCCAATTAATTTCCGGCGGCGCCGGAGCTGATAGTGTCGAGTAAATTATAAATTATCGAAGCAATAATTTTATACGGTTCCCATTTACTTCTAATTATGAAATAAGCCATTACTAGAAGCTCCATTAAAACATAGTTACGTGACGTTAAAGGCATCGTTAGAGGAACCTGCCTAAAACCGCCAACGTCACCAATAATATCAAAACTTTCAGGTCACGCGATAAAAGAAAATTGCACTTTTTTCTTTTTCTATGACAGTGAGGACGAGTTGGTCTAATTTGACAGCTTAACGACCATCGAACTACGGTTAGCTCGAAAATGGAGCGAAAGCTTCACGTAAATGTGTTTCCATCGGGCTCTTTGAACAAATGTTATTTTAGAGCTTATTTACGTTCAGTATCGACGCGCCAGTTAGCTGCCATATAATTACACACGACGCCGTACAAAGCGAGAGAGCTAAAATATACTCCGGTTAATCTTCATTATGAATGTGAAATCCGTTCATGGCCTGAGGCCGCCACTCGCGTTTCATGTGACATGGGACACAATGTAGTAAAGATAAGATGCCCCCTTCCAAGCCACTGAGTCTATTGTCGATCTCTTACGCAGCTCGGCATGTTAAAAGGAGCGCCCCGATAGCTCGACCGTTACAGAGCACGTATTTTTATATGAAGATATAAATTATAACATAACTAGCAGATAATTAGATAATATCCTCGTTTTGCTCAAAGGCACAAAAGATATGACACATTCCTGCAATCTGTACAAGGTTCACGTCGAGTAACACGCGTGTTGAAAATGAAAATTTTCAAAGCAATAAAAATGATAAGTGAAATAAAAATTAGACGGCATAGTTCTTCTTTAGTGAAAATGGCTTCCTTTAGATAGAGAAAACGTATAATGGAATGCAATAACTCTTGACCGGGTGTGCGAAGAAATAACACTGTGTCATATTTCACAACCCTCCAACATTTTTATAAAAGCGGACCATCTGCTTTTGACCCCTCATTCTTTTTGTTTCTCGAATTATTTCTGTATAAGTAAAATATTAGATATCAGCGGATATAAGTTTTCCGGTGCACGTTCCGAGCCAATTCGTATTGCTACGGCTTTTTTGTTTATTATTTGTGTTCTAAACATCTTGTACCACGTATACTAAAATGATTCTGTATAATAATTTCTTAAAATCACGTACGTTTTGATAAAAAATATTGGCAGACTTGCGGTTATCATTTCCATATGTTGTTCGATTTTAAATATTCAAGAAGACGAGTGTTTGGTCAATTTAACCAAAAATAAGGTTCTTTTATAGTAAAGAAAAACTTCGTTGGTACCCACATGTTTTCTCGGTTCAACAAAGAGTTTTTCGAAGCGAGGTACACGTAGCCTTTCCGCAAACCTGTTTTGAGTGAGAGATTTACTTGAATCTTGTACGTTAGCCGGGCTCCCTGCACGAACATCCGCCACAATCTGCATGGACGAGGGTAGAGGGTAGGTACGCTAGGTGCGCTTGTGTTCCGTCCAGCGCTCGCTTTGTCGCTACTATTGAGTTAGTCACTAGCGAGGGAACCGCTCAACCATCATTCCAGTCATTCTTATTTCAAATATTTGAATTGAACGATCAGTAGCGTACATAAAAAACGCCCAGCATTTTCAATTTTTTTCTCAATTTTCTATTTATTTACAATACAGTACTTTATACTTTCCAATATCGCCAGACCAAAAGAAATTGAACAATAACTTTTTTTACTTTTAAACGAAAGCGCAAATGTTAAGTTTTATATATTTTCAACCCTGAATAGTTTTATGTCATCCAGAAAAGAAAATCTTAGGGGCGAGCGTTCCTCGTGTCCATAAAAAACTTCTGTGGAGTGAACGTGTAAGGAATACTCGTAAGCGTCACAGGAACCGGGGTGACTGCGGTCATTCCGCTAAACGAAGATCAGAATCGCAAGCTGTTAGCATAGAGATTGCGATCGAATGAATGCCGCCCCAAGTATTCCATCCCGAAATCGAGGGGCTCCGAATATTGCGGCCGCCCGATACAGCCCTTTTTGACTCTACTAACATTCCACCGCGGTACTAAGCCGCCCTTTGATTTTCTTTATATCTTAAAATACTTTCAAATTTTACGAATTTACATACGCATTTCCCTTGACGGCAATTTATAGCCACTAAAATGTCTACATATTAGCATTTTGCGATGATAAAGTGGCCGGGCATCAATCCATGGAGGCTCCACAAAAGGAATGACACAATTTTACTGACAAAAATATGACCAGTGAAATATTTGCCGCCATCGATTGTTTTGTATACTAAGAAGAACTTTCTTTGTATTTTGATCGATAGCCTTTTGTCCATTAGGGACCTTTTAAAAGTTGTCGTTTGATTTCATTGTGTACTTCAACAATAATCACGAAGTTCTTTGTTCGAAAACTTTCGGTTTTCAAGAAAAAATAAATAGCCATTAATCATGCAAATGTTTTGTTTCAAGACTTATTTTATTTATCAAACGAAGGGTGAAACTGAACGACGCGGAGTTTGTTGAGTGTCGTAGCTTATGTATTGTGACTTGAAATTTGCCTATTAATAAATTGGCTTTGGTAGAGGGTGCTACTGATTTTCTCGTGTATTTTTTGTGGCGATCAAAATCAGATCGTAGATATTGGCGCGGGGTGGCGCGATCGCGAGCGAGCTTGCAGAAGGTGCCAATATATTTCCTGACGGTTGAACGGTCAGGTAATTGTGGCTGAAACTTATCTCAAGGGGCGGACGTGAGCGGAATACCAAATGGTTTTCAGGTCTTGCAAATTATAAATGCTGTCCTCAATGTTTAGCTTCATCGGTACACACACCAAGTGAGTAGACTAAATGAATCCCGCATAATTTATCTGACACTCGGGCTTATCTGATTTGATTTTGTTATTTTATTTTAAGCTCAAAAAAGGAATAAAGTATAACAATAAATTTTGATAGGTTATGTAATTAATAAGCAAATTGCTTATTACACTAAACTTATCTAAATTAACAAAGTAAATAAGGAAAGTTTCTTTGTGAAAACTTTCCTTATGTTGATTTTCTCTAGTTGACATTATTATCTACAAAATTACTTGGTTTATTTCACATCTTTTGGGAAAATTGTAAGGTAGTTCTTTGAATTATTAAATATTAGCAATTGAAGAAAACTATCGTTAATAAAAAATATAAAGAAGACATTACACCTACTACTCATTACTCCTCTACACTCAAAGCGACCACTTTCTTACTGTAATAAAGAAAGTGTAGCAACATCTCAAATGAAAAAAGCTCGTGAGTTATCTAAATCATAAACATAACTTTAATAAGAAAGAAAAAAATAATACACCGTCTTACAGTCATCTAAAGAATTTATTTTACTGTATTCCTGGCAGGTGATATTTTTATTTTCTTAACTAGTCGTCGACTGGCAGTCTGTATCAAAGGTTGGAAACTCTTGCCTAGATCTCACTGACGTAGACTTTGTACAAGTTATTTACTTTAGAGCGCGCTCATTAGCTAAATGACCGTGTTTTATTGAAACAGTAATCAAAAGTGGAATGGAACGAACTACGAAACGATGCAGCTCTTGATTTGGGAGCGACTTGCATTCGAAAATGTAGTTCCACCCTTATTTAGGACATTCGTATCTAAGTTCTAAGAAGAGGATGTTACATGTCATTACAAGTACATCTAGGTTGATTATTGGAGAATAACTCATGTAGTAATACTAGTTTTTTTTTTTTGAAGTGAGAAATCAACAAATAAATTCTTTCACTCTTGGTGAATTGAGAGGGAGATTAATCTAAGACGACTAAAAGCAACTTGCGTTCCTATATTAAATTTGCTCTTTGCGTTCCAGGGATGTGGTAATTTTTTTTTGTTACCCACATCTTTTACTAGGTACAGCTGGTCTAACTGAGCAAAATCGACCATCAAGATTTTTGCTACGCATAGAACTTTGTGACTGAGCAGTTTATCGACTTAAAAATGCCAAAGAATGAGTAGGAAAGGCAGAGATCTATTCAAGACGATGACCGCTGACCAAACAGAAAGTTCCTCCGCACGCTTGCATTTGAAAGTGTAATGAAACATGCATCCGAACACCTTGATAAGTTTTACTACTCAAGTTCATTAATAGACTGGCCACGGCGCCAGCGCATGTATAGCCAAACTATATCAACTGATATAACAGTCGGAAACCAGCTTTATTGCTTAAATAATGTCTTTTGATATAAAGTACTTTAAAGCTTCCCAAAGCGCCATTCAGAAGTTTTTACGATTTGTAAACTAAACTACGTCCATATTCGGGAAACGGTACATAAAATATTAATTAAACTTTTAATGCGTGAAAATATGTTCCTCGTGTTTTTAATGTAGGTGAGTAGGAATAAAGTAGCGTTGAAAATTTTATATGGACGATAAACTAATTGTGATTATATTTTATATAAATATATACATAATTACCATAGAGTGAAAATTGAGGATACAGTTTCAAATATTTTGTCCATGAAGGAAACGTTAAGTGTTAAGATCGATTCCTACTTGGGTTATGGATTGTTCGAAGGAGTTACAGTGGTCGGTGCAAATGGCAATTGAAAGAACATTTTGGGTTTTAGTCAAGAGCGGGAGAAGTCAGTGGATGATTTACCACCTATAAAACCTGCAGCAGCTAAAGTCTATCTGATTGGGGTGTAACAGAATATTTTTGTAAATTAATGCTCAGTTCGTTTTATCAGCAAGAAGATACGTATACATATACTTAGGAGGGACACCATTCGCAAAATTAAATCTTTTTAAAATATTGTTTGAATATGAGGAATGTGTCTTCCAGCGCAGCGTCGGAAGGCCTCCTGCAAGGTGGACCGATGACCTGGTGAAGGTTGCGGGAATCCGATGGATGAGGGACGCACAGGATCGATCATTGTGGCGACACTCGGGGGAGGCCTATGTCCAACAGTGGACGACTGTCGGCTGATGAAAAAAAAATGATGATGAGGAATGAGATTGGCAATCACTGTTCTAGTTTTACATGTCCCCCCGGGGGTTCTCTTGCCGCTACAGTTAAACCTCACAATTCTTCCAGGTAATCACGAAAACTAATCAGAATAAGATATTTATTTAAATACAACATGATCCAGAAATAATTCGGTTGTAATGCAGGGCGGGCGCGGAGGGACGCTGTAGAAACAAAACCGATATACGGTTATTCCCTGACAGCTGAGCTCTTAGGTGATTGTGGCGGAAACTTTTATCGGATGTTGAACGTGAGCGAAATAGCGATTCCCGCGAGTTCACCTGTTTACACCGACAACATGTGCCCTCTGGAAGAGATAAGAACTTCTGACGTACAAGGATATTTGCACCTATTTGTAAAACCTTTAAAGACAAATTGTGGAGATTTATACTGTGATAAGTAGTTTAATTTATAAATTTTATATATACCAACGTATATAATAAAATTAATAAGTAAAGTGACAGATAGATACACTGTCTGCTGGAAGAGATATCATTAGAAAGAAGCATCACCTATGTACTTATTTCTAATGAAATGTCTTCCAGCAGACAGTGTATCTATCTTTCACTTTACTTATTAACAATCTCCCGCTCCACCCAAGAGCGGGGTTTATCATTGGATGATTTTTGCCCACCGTAAAAAAAAACACCTTTGTACAATTTTTCTGTGTCCTTCTTCTTTTCTTTTTCATGTGTGTGTACATAAATAGTTAAAGAAATAAATATACTGTAATAGTTCGTCTATTCAGAGAGATTTTTTACCAAATAAACTGGTTTTACATACTGTAAGACCTTCAGCAGAACAAGACCTTCAGCTTCACCTTGCAGAATATTTATGGTAGATTTCTATTATGGTAGTTTTATTTATTATTATTGTGTGCCTTTTATCCCCCAGAGAGAAGGTAGAGTAAAGGTCTTCCTTCCATTCTTCTTTGCTCCCAGCTTCTTCTGACCAATCCTTTAGGAGTCTAACTCGTCACGCCATCTCCTTCTGAGTTTACCGCGTCACTACGCTGTGTTATTTTTATTTATTTTGTTATGTATAAATCGTTCGTTTTAGTAACTTTTTCAAGCAGCTTCTCGAAACATGGCTATAACCAAGGTCATGGTTAATACCCAACAATCACTGCTATCAGGATCGAAGATCAGTACTTAAAGTTATAGATGATTATTTTACCCGGGAGAAACGATTCTGTCAGATAGACCAGGTCAAGAGAAAAGGAGGTACTCACCAGGTCATCGGCCCACCTCGTGGAAAGCTTTCCAACTCCACGTCTTCTGGTATGCAGTTACCATATTTTAGAACCTTTCTTGTAATAGATAACTTAAAGAAGTCCATAGAAACATTTCCGTGTCGAGGTGCCCTAAGCCACCGAGCTCTTCTTCTTCGCTCATTCAGTATACAGGGTGTAAGGGACAGCCCTCCACAAACTTTAAGGGCTTGCTCAATAAACAAAACTGAACGTCCTTCCACAAGATTGTTTTTCAGGAAACGAAACTGAGCAAGCCCTTAAAGTTTGTGGAGGGCTATCCCTTACACCTTGTATACAAGTTCCTATTTTATACAGATTTTTTTTTATTAGTTACTTCACTTTTATCTGATCTCCTACTGTCGACATTATATACCATACTTACCCGGGTAGTACATACATTGACTATATTTGAATTTTGAATTTGCGATCATTATCAAATTTTGGAATGACCTCTCTATGTAAAAGAAAATAAATTTCAAATTCCATTGCAACCCATACCAGTCTATTTAATACGAATTTAAAAAATACACGATGAGTTGAATTCAAATTACGTCGAATTATTTTAAATATTAATTAATTATCGGTATGGGAAAGTAGTACAGATTTGTAAAAAAAAAAACCGACCAAATGCGAGTCGGACTCGCGCATGAAGGGTTTCGTACTACCACCGGTAGCAAAAAAAAATGGAATAAAAGCACGATAGTTGAATGGGACTACTTAAATATTTATTTTATTCGGATTTTCGCATTTTTTGTTACAGTGGCAGCAGAAATACATCATGTGTGAAATTGTCATATAGGTTCATGGGATAACCTGGTGACCGACAGACTGACAGCAAGTGATAGCAATAGAGTCCCGTTTTTACCGTTTGGCCTTTTGTAACCGTAAAAATTAACTACTCTTATGAAAATGATTAAAATTATATTCTGGGTTCATTGTACATTTTCCTTCCAGCAACTATGTGTCCGCTGTAGCTTTTAGCTTCCCCCACCCAAACATGCCAGTTTACTATCAATAACGCGTCATTTTATCACATAAACTGTATAAGCCTTATGAACTATAAAACTGAACAATTGAATTATTACTTCACCATCAAGTGCTACAAAGATAGCGCGGAATATAATAAACAATTGTGTTAAAACAGTTGCGTATTTATTTGCATAATTCATTTTATTCTGGGACTTTAGCCAACTCACAAACATTAACTTCAAGTAACTCAATGCATAAAGCGAATAAATTAATGATTTTGCATTCATAACAAATTAAGTCTTTACGCCTATTAGTGATGCTTCGAATAATGCAATATGATTTCTGCTTTTACAGTACCTACATTTTCCAGTATATCTGAAGCACGTAGGACGTGGTAGTATGTTAAAAGCAGATCCAATAAAATATCGATATCATTCTTCGCATCTCATATCACGTTTCATTCATGCTTGTTATACGCTAGCAGGGCCTTTGTTTTACACAGGCTTTCTATTACACAGTGAGATCTTCTGCGAAATCTCTGCTATAAGTTAAGTTATTTTCTTATATTGTCAATTGCGGCTATTTGGTAACTTATCATATATTTAATCTATTGAAAACTAGATGAAACATATGAGTGCTGGACAGAAAAAAGTTTTTTAGATTTTGCAATTTATATTTTGCAGTCCTGTTTATGTTGGACATAGGACTGCAAAATAAAAATTAGACGTGTGACGTGAATGATGATGATGATGATTTTACAGGCCTAGATAATATGCAGATCTAAAAGTTTTCTCAAAATAGGAAAATTAATGCAACTTTATTTTTGAATAACTCACATGAGGTGTAACACTGAACAACCGAATCCATTGGGAATATAAATTTAACAAATATATAGTTCAGTTTTGCTTCTTAGCAAATAGTGCTTGGCGGTATAAACGTAAGGAAAAGCACTTATGGTAAATATTTCAGCAGGTTAGAGTTTCAGTTTAAAAAGAAACTTACCTGTTTAGAAATGAACATTTCACTTCTCTATATCAATGCATTTGTATAGGCTAAAAATTGTAGTAAATTCATCAATTCGACTAAATTTTTGTACAAGATAGTGTTAACAATCGTGTTTGGAGAACAATACCTTTATAAACTACGATGTAAAATCGTTTTATTATATGTGATCGTCAGGTAAACAAAGTGGAACAGAACTACTTTGTCAAAAATCTTTCTAATAAAATATAACTTATCCACATTTTCGTATTTTATACTTATAGCTTGAAGCGAGCAAAAGAGAATAGTATTTCCCGAGATCCCGAGTATTACGGCTCGGTAAAATGTACGGCCCATGCACAGTGCAGCTCGGAGCAAGTCGAGTGAGACGTAGACGTAGGTGAGCGCGGGTGTTCTCTTTCGATCGCTGAGCTCAAGATATCTGTAATGGCCACTCGAGCTATCTGCTCAACCGTTATTCTCAACAAATCTTCCATATTGCGGCCAACCGGGGCTCAATCAATACTGTGCAACGCGCGTATAGTTTGTTTTCTATTTTGAATTTGTTTACCTCCCGGCTTCAGTCACGACGTGTTTTGCTGTGTTGCAGTTTTGAACTGAATACCAATATTTTCGTACTTAAAGTCTTTCGTTGTTTATGAAGTTTATTGCTAGTTTTGTGCAGATATTTTCATTTTCTGTTCACGTTGCGATAGGATTATTAGATTTATTTTACTCAAACGTAGTACGAGTATAAAACGTATCTCCGTTCGATGCAATTACATAAATGTCTGATAAGTCAAATCTGGAAACTGACTAGACGCTGTTCGTAGAGCGAGACTTTACCCAGCGCAGCGTCCATAAGTTTTTGTACTTTCTCATTGGAGCACTGAACAAGTGAAATTAAGATAATGTTCTAATTGGTCGCATAAAGGAAAGTTATAATATCCAGAAGCACATTCGTTGCTATGGAGGTGGCCTGCTTTGTTTCCGACTTCACAAACTTTTCCCTGTTACATTGTTCACTGTGTCGGGAATCGCTACTACACTTTATGGATTGGTACCTATTTGTTTTCTGTTGGCACGTACATGGACAAAAAGCATTTTGTTGATAAGTTAAAAATATTTGGTGTCCTTTTTAATGGGATTTTTTAAATTGGTACATTTTTTTATTAGTTGTTATTGGGTAGAAGGTGTTGTTTACGACGGCACCTGGATTAAGTGGAGCCGTTAGAGGAGTGACGGAGGGGCTCTGGCGGCAAAGGGGAGGCGGCGAGGTGAATAATTGCTGCAATCAGTGCCAAGCCAACTAAGCGATGATCAACCCGGCTTGGAGCAAACTTGCCGATTGCATGTTCTCATAAGTAATATTTTTTTTCTTAACAATGTGATTATTATTTAAAGGTGTTTTAAATTATGTAAATAGACGGTGAATTGGATAAAATCGTGCAGTTTACCAAATTTTTTTTTGCTTATAAACGGAAATTTATTTTCAGTGGTTTATATTTGGAAGAAAAATAATTAGGATACACACACAAATAAAACCTTTCACGTTAAAATTGTGTAGATAGATACTGTTTTAGGACCAGCCCCCCTAGCCAAGTTACAACCGTTTCGCTTGCGTCGAACGCTTCGAGTTGACCTTGCCGCCAATTCTTTTGTTCTGACCACGTGACTGAGCGTCATTCCCGTACATTTGAAGCTTTCTACTAGCGTTAACTATTGCAGATTAGCAACTTGGCTAGAGGGGCAGTTCGCTATATCATAATGATAAACACCAATTGTTAGCATCATAATGTTAAAAGGAAGTAACTCTCGCTGGAATCGTGTACTGTTTATTTAGTGGATCACAATCCATGAATCGTGTTTTGAGAGCGACTAAACAGTCTAATTAACCGATTATACACACATTACTAGAGTAAACACGCTCTGTAATATTATTTCAAGCGAAATACGAGTAAATAACAATAATCGAGTCAAAAACTTTTCAAACACGATTAAGCAAATTAATTAATATCGATGAACGAAGTGATCGATGAGGTACACACGAGTATCAAAGTGGAGTTCGATTCTGTTTACCATTAAAGGACCATGTGGACTAAATAAATTACGGTAAAGTAAACAAAGAAAATTAGTTTACACGTTCGCAATAATCGTTTAATTTATTACTGTGAAACGTTTAAAAGTCTGAAGTACTTGTACCCTGAAGTTAGGTGTTGAACAAACCTAATCAAAAGATAAGGAACATACATCATGTAGTGAAGTTAGGAGCGGGTGCAGGAGTCAGGCCGTTTTTATGGTCCAAGTTGCCGGCACAATGCCTTGGAATGTACGAAGTAAACACTTAACTGCAGGTTTACTTGTCGTAATGCAGTGCAAGTTTCACCGCGCGCTCGACCGCGGACCACGGGACCACGGCACAACTCCCCTGCAAAGTTTTATGGTTGCAGTTTTAATGTGGACTAAGCTCCGGTGACTCCGCCGAGGCTGCGAGGGCCCGCTCCTCTCGCTACGGTTCGGACATCAAATTTCAACTTAATTTTTTTCGCTCCAACTTTGTGGAATAACAGTTTCTGGAGGAAATTGTGCTATATACGCTAATGAGAAGACCGCTACGCTCAGTTTTCCTTCGACAAGTCTACAATTTGGAATAATGCCTTCTATTTAATAAAATTCATTTGACAAATAGTGACGCTAGAAGTTTACTTGTTAGTGCGGTGATAAATCTGTCCAACAAGTCATAATGTAGTCATTAATAACTAACTTCGGGTGTATAATGTTAGTTGGCGTATTTCAGCCACATAGTTCTGCGTTTGTTTTTGTTACATAAAAGAGAAAATTCTCGTTTTAGTTTTTTCCAAACTCACTCAAAGAAGAATAATATTACGATTACCGGCATTTAATAGCGTAGAAAAGAATTAAAGGGGCACTTTAAGATGATTTTAAAGTAGCCTAAAATAAATAGCGAATGTTCACGTAACGGTCGGTGAGTCAGGAAAGTTGGAAAGTAAATGGTATTAGCATCGTCTAATCACTACCCGGGGAGCTCTCCGTCTAGCGCGCTGAACCGGCTTCCGACGTTTCCGAGCCGTTCCCGTACACTTGCTTGCCCGTTCTGGGAGCCTTCTTGAATGCAAATAAGCATTAGGAACGCCTTTACAACATTCAGACGCTCTTTATTGGGCCTGTTCGAGCATATAAACTGGCGGTTCCGCAAACATTCTGCTCCACGCACCTCCCTTAAAACACGCCCGCGACACTACCGATCTCCAGGTAAGACCTCCAATGTTCCTAATTAAAAATTTTACTTAAAAAAGAGTAATGGAGATGAACTCCACCGAAACAAAATCTTATCAGAGCTCGAGGACAAAAATCAAGAAATGCAAATTCAACGGGAAAGGCGAACTTAAGTGGAGCTGTAAATGTAATTAGATTTTCAAGTTTACAAAGACAAGAGCGCTCAGGTTGGTAGATTTACTGCTGGCTGACCCACCTCCCCGTGGAGAACGATAAATGAGACGCCGCGAGGTAGCGATACTAATTATCCTATAGGTAGACGTGTTACACCGTCCACGTTCCCTCTAAATCTTGTTAGCGGTCGGAGGTGCAATTCTGATAAATGCAATTGCTGCGATAATTTACAACGAGTCCCACAACGCTAAACTTAATTATACCTAACGCATCACTTCTTTTAATGCCACTTTTACTTCAATTATAGTTTTTATTCACATACAAAATTTTTTGCTTCGTTTTTATAAAAGATAAGACTAGTCCCGACTTAGTGTTCATGAGTTTTACGAGGTAGATATAGTATCCATCATAAAAATCTTTAGTAATTTTAGTACCTACATTTTATAATGTTTTGGCACTTGGGTGGTTTTCTTTTTGTGTTTAGCTATCTAGCAGCACTTTTCATCTAGTTTTTAAGTACCTACTTGCTGCGGCGACAGATTAGTACATAATTTAAACTTTAGTTTAATTTATAGCCTTTATGTTAATAACGAGTTTTATCCAAATCTGTTCAGAATTACGGCCGAGACCGATGGCTTAACATGTTTTCCGAGACACGGAGAAGTCTCGGTATGATAAGATGGTCACCCATCCACAAACAGAACTCGGCAAGTATTGCTGCTTAACTTTGAAAATAATATTAATATATCAAAATTTTTACATAACGCTATTATCTCAAATTATGCAAAGCTTGTGCTATGAGTACGAAACATCTAATAAACATATTTATATATTTCTAAATAAATAATAAGCATTATAGATAAATTACACCCAGACAAAGAACTAAAATTGTCTTAGGTAAGAATCGAACCCACAACCTTTAAAATCAACCTGTACCCTTGATATTATCTACGAGTTCCTCCATAAAAGGCAATTTAAAACGGTTTATAATTTCATTCTATTATATAAAGATGTTAAATATTGAGATTAAGCGTTCAAGTTACTTCAGACACTTTAAAAGGGTCTTTTGAGTTCAAACTCTTTGTTCTTAGAGTAAACACTTAACAGGTAATTAAATTAAAACCTGGTAAGTTAAACGTCACTAGTTTCTTACTCGCCAATGTACTCCTATAATAGTAATTAAGTTTCCATTATATGACTTGTAGTTGAGAAACAATAATACAAAACTTTCAATTCGATTTCGTTTCTTGTCCTACGGTTTCTAGTCACGATTTACTGTTCCTAGCTCATGCATCATGGAAATTGTTTGAAAAGGTTTCATGAAATAACACTGAATACAGTATAGAATACGGTAGATATCGGACGCGTAGAAAGCCGACGACAATACAAAAACTTTCGCTGAACATAGCTATATATTTCTGAGAGAGAGAGTCTTGTATTTTTTTAATTATATTCTCACATTTTCATACTCAAATTCAATCTCTCACTCTCTAATAAAAAAATGTTAATACACAATCATATCTCGTACTCATAGCACAAGTTCTGCTTAGTTTGGGATAATAGCGTTGTGTAAAAGTTGTGATATATTATCCGAGGTCTGTTTGTGGATGGGTGACCATCTCATCATACCGAGACTCCTCCGTGTCTCGGAAATCAAGTTAAACTATCGATGTCAGCTGTCTTGTAAACCTTTGGTAGTAGCTAGGACTATGTCTCAAGGTAGATCTACACTGCGCACACGAGTGCTACGTACGCCGATTTGGGCGCGTCAGTCTCCACACATTTTATATGGAACTAGACTTGTAAAGCTACACTAGATCCACGCCACGCGACATTGTTTCACGTACAAATCAGGCCTGGTCTACGTGTGCGTCGGTCTAGTGTAGCTCTAGCGTTACTGGGACACCATGGCGATGTATTTAAGAAAGGCTACGTGACCAAAAGTGGTCAGGTGAGGTTCACACCACAGCTCTGCATTCATTTAGGCAGCATCGCTATGGCGTCCCGGTGAGACACGGGCTTTACGGGCCGACAGAAGCCAAGGTATATCATGTTACCTAATTCCTGGATGTGGACCTCCACATCCTAGGAATACTGTAGTAACTGACCTCAGTAACTACAGTAAAATACTGGTACCTATCCAGTTACGTTCAATTTGACTAGAAGCCAAGCCCGACACAGTTTGGTAAAGACTAAAAAGTATAAGCACAAAGGCCTATATGGCACTTGTAAAAAGTTAGAAGCTAGCACACGCTTCAAAATAGCCATTTCCTATGGAGAAAAACTGGCAAGAAAGTCCATAATTTTATATCGCCATGTCATTTGATGGTAAGCGATGACTTGGTCGACGATGGAGTAGGCTTGGCCAGTAATAATGTCTCTCTTGAATTAAACACAACTTTTTTACGTGTGAATCATCACGTGAATTCTCCCGCTCTGCTTAGAGCAGGAGGAAGTATCAGACTTTTATTGACTTTTAGTCAGTCAACAGTGTCTTTAGAGTTGCCCTTTTTACGAGGGCTACGGTAACTTCTTCGAATATGCCTGGCAGGCCTGGCAGGCCTAACGCGCCATCTTCCTGGACTTGACCTTAACGGACGGCCGGACAGCGAGCTGCCCATTGCTCGCCATCCGCAAGTCCGCCCCCACGGTGGCCGGAAATCGTCTTACGTGTCTTTGATACCTTCAGGTTGTAGCTATACGAACACACAGACTCCGGCAGGGAATTCCACTTCTAGCCATTCTACACGATGCATGTATTCCCAAAACGATATGGGAGAAGTGTCCAGCATATACTGGTGTCCTTTTTTGTAATCAATTAAAAATAGGATACATTCCTATTACACTTTGATACAAACGTTCCATCGAAATTGGCATCCATTGTCACGTACGTCTATGGTAAATCGGACACCAACTGGACAACAATAATTGACACAAGAACATCGACGGACAAATCAGTGACCGCTTTAAGGCAGTCGACTGCGTCAAGGCTACCGGCGGGTAAATGTTAAATGTGAACCTGTACCGAGACAGGCTTGCGGGGTAGAAGGAATTACACTTGAATAATTGCCGCAATCACTCGATGGTGACTGACAAACGTACGGCCTTAAACTTTGGGAGAAGTCTTTGGTTTAGACCGAAATGTTGGCGTGTGAGGGTCGATTTTGTATAGAGATTTCAATGTTCAATTAAGAACAAGTATAAGTATATATCAAGGTTCTTGATTGATTTTTCCACCCGTAAAAAGGGCTGCAATATTGTTTGATAGAATTACCGCGAAACCTTTTTTTTTTTGGAGGTGGAAAATTCATCCAATGATATCGCCGCGCCCTTGGGCAGAGCGAGATAGTGTCAGACTTTTACTGACTAAAAACCCACTTATATTTATTAGCTGCTATTTGTACTGGGGCCGAAACTTCTTTCAAACAGGCAAAGGCGACTGCAGGAATACAAGGTGGGTCTGAACCAGTAAAAGTCTGATACTCCTTGTCGCTCTACCTCGAGCAAGAAGAGTTATTTGATGACTTCTAACCCCAAACAACTACGTTCTAGATTTTTAAAGCAAAACTAAGTATTAAGTAGATTTTTTTAAGGTAAAAAAGTGCTCCATCTTGCCCCAAAAAGCTATATAGATAATGTCAATCTTCCACGATTTTACCGCAATACTTTTCCGTTGTAGAGAAAGTTTTTGCAGATATTTATGAGCACATGTAGTGGCGTGCTATGAAGTGGTGTCCGTATTGATTGCTATTGATAGGTTAGTAGTTCATCGTGTCCGACTACCACAATAACCTCATTCATAGAGTTGACTGCATCGGTAGCTGCACAATGACACAACACAAAACAACTGTAGTCATATTAAAAATCTCGTTCATAATATTTTTAATTCACGCCCAATTAACTAATTAACGTTTGTTAGTTTTAACATATTCAATTTATATGTAATTCACTAAATTTTGTAGTGATCAATTTGTGGTTTGTTTGTTAGTTAACTGGAAAATTGCTATTTAAAATTATTATTTGCTCATTTTAACGATATTTGACTCACCAATTTGTTTAATTCATTCAATATTAACACAAACGTAACGCCTGTTAGGTGTAGCTTGTTGAACAATTCTATTTACAATTTCCTATAGTTAGATTTTCGGTAAATATTGGTCATAATTTTGGATGAAAACGCCAATTTAATTTAGTACATTTTGTAAGTCAGACGTTTGCGAAAAACTCTTTATGCAAAACATAAAATAAGAGGTCAGACATCTTACACAAGTTGTTCGTGTTTATAAAACGGACCGTGACGCCGTCCGGGGCGACCGACGCCGCCACCGACTGGAACAGGGTCATATATATTTTTTTAGAGCATACTGTATAGCGAGACGGACTAAACGGTAATAAATAATGATTTGGTGCAAAGGAACGTTTCAGTAAATCTAATAAAATACGTATCCGCAGAGACTGCACCGCACTGAACTCGTTACCACATCTAGACAATTTATTAGGATTTACGAGGTACCAAAGAGTTTAGATGATCGTTCTAAAAGTTCTATAAACGGACAAAACGCTCTAGGTCTTTTCATTCACATCGAATATGAAATAAGAAATCAGTTCCAGAAATGAGCAACGGAATACATTCAATAAATGTCGTAAACGCTCACATCCTCTCTCTCTTTTAAACGTTTTCCGCTAGTTGCTCGACTTCGATTTATAAAGTTTCATAAGCCACAAACTTTGATCCAAAACGTGACCTTTAATTTCCAGCTTTGATTTTTCTTTATATAAAATTAGTGTCTTTTTGTGGTCAAAATAAATCTTAGAAATACTTTGTGATCTTTTCCCAATGCAACATTCTGATATTATTGTAAAACTATTCTTCAAAACAATTTGGAGTTGAAATTGAAATAATATCGGAGACGAACACGGCGTATGCGATTTCCAATTATCGATGTGCGCTGACTGTTCGTACGGTATTGCAAGTTCGTATGACGAGAAATATTTCGCTCAGGTTTCATACGAGCAGCGGAGTAGTACAGCTCCCGAGGAAACGTCCGTGTACTGCACGTGTCGGGCTCTAATCTTGCGTTATTTGAAACTCAAGAAATTTCACTAACGGAACGGGAAAAGTTTCTCCTTCCATTATTTATGATTCAGCACAGAATATCAATTTGATTGAAAGAAAAGAAACATAAATTTTGAAGTTAACGAAACTTTGTGCTTATGTATTCTAGAAGCAGTTATTTTAGTCGTCCATGAGTGATATAGCAGAACAAGTATAGCTACCTAAAAGTTTGGTGTGCAAGTTTCGCCAAGTTTGCTGAACAGAATTATGAATATTCACAAACGCCCCGGGATTCCTCACGTGCGGAAACTCTTTTAATAGCGCGTTAAGTGTTGGTGAGCGAGTTAATATATAGTTGCTTTAGGATACTAAAGAATCTTAATATAACGTCATCATTCTTTTTTAAAAGAGGAGCATCCTAGGATAAGTTTTACAAGTTTTAATCTCGGTTCGTACGAAAGAACTTTTCCTCTCATGACATTATGCAGTCATTATACCTGATGCTCAGCAAAATGCTGAATAAAAGTTTCCGGCTTAGTACTTATATATTTATTAATTTAAATAAATAAAGTTATAATTTAGGCAATATTAATATACATTCTCCCACTAAATGTGGGAGAACCTGAATAAATAAATTATTGTTGTTCAGACATTGACTTGAAAGAAGCAGGGGTGGATTTTCTTGACTTGTTCGTCAATGTATAATTATTGTTTTTATTTGAGTTGACGACAAAAAAAGTAGTTGAAATCGGAAGGCGCCAGCTCGAGCGGACTCGCGCGTTTTGGTAAGCGAGTTGACGAACAAGTCGTTTTCTTAGTACAAAGTCGTAAGGAGTTATTTACTTTCGTAATTCCTGTTTCTTCCCCAAGAATAAATCTTCGAAGGTCGATTTAAGTTAAAATAAGTCTCACGTTCATCAATGAGTATTAAAAGGGTTTAAGTACAGCCTGCTGCACGGCATGCGGCAGTAAGTCGTCCATCGCCTTAAGAGCATCGGTTACGGTAAGTAATTCACTCGCCTTACTTGATAGTGTAAGTTACACGAGTAACTTGGACTGACTTACCGCACTATTTGCGTCTTGTGAGCCCTGGTTTCCATAGACTTAATAAATTAGTGACAGTTTTCAGCTTCAAGATGTTCAACTTTAACTTTGACTTGAATATCTTTATTGTGGATCATAGGTTCTACTTATAATACAGGTACTTAAAATTGAATTGTGATCGGCGACATCCCGCTCGTAGAGCATAAGTGTAACTCATGGTTCTAAAATGCAAAAGGCAACTGAATGAACATAGGTGTAGTTTTCGGTAGTCAGTAATAGTCTGGCATGCTCTCTCACTCCATCCTAGAGCGTGAAAAGTTATTAGATGATTTTCCAACTCAAAAATATATTAGACATACCTATATTAGTCACATATTTGTTTTGTTATTTTTACGAATTAATTAGATTTCACGAGAAATAAATAAATAGAAAAGATAAAGTAAAATGAAACAAATTAAAGTAGGAAACATCCTGTTACGAGTTTTTTTATCTGATTAAGCTTTAGTTTCGGCAGTTCAGTTTTTTTAGCGTCCCCAGGCCTCAAAAAAACGCCATCACAAAAAAACGCAAGGAGCGGCCACAAAAGAAGCTAGAAGCGGCCGCAAAAAACAGCTGAAGCGCGCGACAAACTTGAAGCCACTTCAAGCGTTTTTTTTTGGGGACAGTTATTCAAAATTATAAGGGTAAATTAGACAGGCACGTATCTAAAAATGATACAGAAATACTTAAAGAGAATACTTCAACCTGTACTTTAAAACTCCATCTACTATACAGCCAATGCCACAAAAGTCAATGTCTCAATAACACACAATTATGAACATTTCAAATTCAGTGTTTGACCACAAAACGTGTACCTAATGAGTTGTAAAATTACAACCGGATACCAAACACTGGACTCACGATGAATATCATAGGTATAATATTTACAATCACGCTGTGCCCTGCAAACAGATAAATTGAGTACAAAACAGTCCACAGCAAAGCGGATACAGTCCTCGCATGAAACAAACAGTCGAGGTTTATGCAAATTGGGCTCCTTTGTATTTCGCTGGATTAAAATATAGTGGGAATTAGTTCCGTGTCAGATATCCGACCAGCGACCAACTCGGCCCACTTGATTTTATTGCACGCTACTTTATTTGAAGCGTTTCCGCCATTACTTTGAATGAAGAAGGTGCAATTAAACTGTATGGTGATACACATTCGATGATACCGAGCGCTTCATTGGCTCCAGCCTTCGATCAATAATAGTACTAGATACACAATCCCATGCAAAAGTTCACTTCAAAACTAGCACCAATCGTATTTACCTAATCCTAGTTGAAAAAAATATGCATTAATGTAAATTCAACCTTAAATACAATAACTTAAAGTTATGTTCACAAAGCCATGCAAAAAAAAAACAATATTTTTTTACAACCGAAGCTCGCTGGTCAACATACAGCAAAAGAAATTCAACCTTACACGCATGATTTAAGGTCAGAATTACAAAGTGTCTGTGAATAGTCGATGTTTGTTACAATAGTTGGCGCGTTGTAGAAAACATTGGTCAAACAATCATAATATTTGCTAAGACTTATATTTACTATTTAATTCAGTTTTTATGTTATGATAAAGACATATTGATATAAACTTACCGAAAAAAAGATATTCCTTCCAAAATTTTGGTGTTACTTTGATTATTTACACAATTTTTGAACGCGCAGTGCGGCATTTTGACGTCTTAACGTTGGCTATGATTGGACCGTACTAATTTGAAATAAGAGCACAACAGTATTTGTGCTCTTATTTTTCTAGCCGTTTTTGAAGCGCTTATCGGGAATCTAGTACTATTATTGATCGAAGGGTCCAGCCATTAACCCTTCAGATACCGTCAATTAGAGACACAATAGTAAGACAATAGATGCGCGGCCACCGGTGGTCGCTTGGGGATTCATGAATTAAAGCGTATGTATAGTTCTTTAAATATTTCATCATCATCATCATATCAGCCGAAAGCCATCCACTACTAGGCCTGCCCCAAAATATTTCATCATCATCATCATATCAGCTGAAAGACGTCCACTGTTGGACATAGGCGTCCCCCAAGCGTGGCCACAATGACCGGTCCTGTGCGTCACATCCATCGAATTCCCGCGACCCTTACCAGGTCATCGGTCCAAAACATTTGGTCGGAGTTAAATGCATACAAATTCGTACGTCTGCCTGTGCCTGTGATAAAGCCCCGCTGAGCTTTTATTCATGAATCCCCAAGCGACACCCGGTGGCCGCGCATCTATTGTCTTACTATTGTGTCTCTAATTGACGGTATCTGAAGGGTTAAAACCATTTTTTTGCGAAGTATTTATTGATTTACATTGCTATGCACATTTTGAAGAACACTTAATTTTTTTTTGTGAAAACATATTTCTAAAGATAGAAAGGAGTTGGGAAATCAAGCGAAAAAATATCATGTTTTTAATATATATATATTTTTTGTAGTAAAAGATTGGTTATACAAAAAAAATCAAGTGTTGTTAATGTTGTTGATCAATGTATAAATTAAATAAACTTTTTGTTTCAAATCTATTAACCTAGCCGTAGAGGGTTCAAAAAGTCACTGTTTTATGACACTGTTTGGGACCTAGGGCCTTAAAGGCGGCGCAACACTGACGTTTTAAATATAAAATATTTGCGGACAGCAAAAAATAAGACTTTTTCTCTGGTCAGATACGACTGGTATACTTAATTTAAGTAGTAGCGCATAAGAAGTGGTTCTGTATAAATATATGCATTGCATACTATCCTATCTCTACCGCTAAGAGCATTGCTGCGTTACGGTTAGTAAAATATGGGTGCCGGTGTTACAAGCACAGGGACCATTTCAACTTTATCTTATTGTGAGAGACACACTGGAATAATATGTCCAAGAAGATCATTTCCAGGATATAAATATACCCTTCTAATGTTCCCAGATCAGATGGTCCTCCAACAAGGTGGACCGATGACTTGAGCAGGATCGCGGGAATCTGATGGATGCGTGACGCACAGGACCGGTCGTTGTGGCGATGCTTGGGGGAGGCATATCTCCAACAGTGGACGTCTTTCGGCTGATATGATGGTAATGATGAATGTTCCTACAATTGTGACTCAGGCCTCCTCTCTAGGAGAAAGAATGTGCTGCAACAAACCGTACTGCTAATTGCAGATTGGTGGATGTCACATGTCTTAAAATTTTTTGGCTCTAGGATATGTGGCTTACCTCAAGATGTTTTCCTTAACCAATTTGAGAGCGGTAGTGATGAAATAAATTACACATAGTTATATATCTGGCTTGGTTTAACCCGCGACCTAAAACTTGTAATTCGGGACTGTTATCACAGGGCATTTACAGAATACTCTACTAAAAAAACATACTTGATAGTACAATAGAAAAGATAAACTTTATTGTACACCAAACTAGTAACAATTTCCCAGAATCATACATGAAGATTATTTCTCAGAACATTTATGGGTACAATGGCAGTCTTATCGCTGACAGCGATATCTTCCAGACAACCTTGGGATGGAATATAAGAACTTAAACTAAAAAAGGGGGTAGTCTGCGGTGTACTGCAAGCAATATGAACCAGCAGTATTAGAATGTAATAGGTATGCAAGGTATTTTGAATGGTATTTTCCAGTTTAAAATAGCTAAGCCTAACGATAACACGCCTTTGTCTACCGCTTAAGATTTACAGCTCCCGCGGTAACAGGTTCAGCATAATTTTCGATCCGGCCGCCTATATCGTAAACATAAAGACTAATATTCAACCCCGCTCTTATTTCTCAGTCTAATGATGTTGAATGATGCGACAAACCCTGCATATTCAAGATAGCCCAGGCCATCATTTAAAAAAATGGTTTTCCTTTCATACCCCCTTCGCATAAAGGTTCCCCTTCGTTATTCAGAGAGTCTTTTAGTGTTGGTCGGCGGCGAGTCAACGTTATTGAAATGGTGGCAGTCTGGCTGAATTATCTCCCTTCTTCAGTTACTTTCTACACTGTATTCTTTGGTTCTGGCTTGAAATGGAAACGAATATTTTAGAAATCTAAAGGTATTTTTTTACGACTATTATTCTTACGTAACCAATCCCGTGCAACCAATTCAATTAGGGAATGTATTTTTACAAGTTTTTTATTTAAATTTCAATTTTGTGTACGTAGGGATTTTTAGAGCAAATGTTTCAAATGGATTTTAAAACAGTTATCCTTTACCGTTTGAGCTGAAATTTTGTAAACAGTTACTTACATAATTGACCAACCATGCGCCGCACAGTGGTTGAGCTTTTAGCAGTTGCGCTGCGTGTCATGGTTTTGATTTCCGTTCGAAACAAAAAATCTTATGACCTACAGATAGTTGTTCAGAATTTGGGTGTCTTGTGTAGGTCAGTTAACATGTTTGTGAACGCACCCATACAAAAGGAGTATTTTCATTTTGTGAGACAAGGTTTTATAAAAAGAATGTCAATTCTTTGATATGGTTCCGTGTGGCTGTTTTGATGATGGAATCGGGTAGTAGGTATAGGGATTACTGAGTATTATATAAAATTAAATTAAAAAGTTTTTCATTTAACGAAAAAAAAAATAGTTATTCATTGAAAACTTAAGAAAAAAAAATAGTTTTCATTGAAAACTTAACGAAAAAAAATAGTTTTTCATTGAAAACTTATTTCTTCATAAGAATTTGAAACATATCATAAGGAAACATTTGAATATAGGTAGAAGATGACCAAAAACATCATGGATACATTGTATGAAAAATGATATGGCTAGATAGGGATGATGATGATGGAGGATGGATGATAAGATGATCATGGAATTTACAAATAAATTATTTTTCTTTCTTTCTTTCTTACAAAAATAGAGTGGTTTAAAAACAAAAAAGATGCTGCACCGACCACAGGTCAATTTGGTCGAGGACAGGATAATGATGATATTTTTGTTGCCAAAGTATTGAAGGTCTAAAAACTGGCAAGTATTTTGCCTACGCTTGCTATAGGTATTGCAGACTGTTGCCACAATATTGTTCAATCACGCCGTAAATGGCTTAACGGATTTGCATACAATTTAGTATCTACGAACATAGGCAGACTGTACTGTATATAGTACTGGCACATTGTACTTAAATATTGAGTCGAAAATCTTCCTTAAGAGGGTCCTTCTGCACTCGCTTATCGTAAACATCGAAAATGGTTTAAAGGCTTGTTACTTCATTTAATGCAATCCAACGCGATGTTTGACGAAAAGGCAACGCAAAAAAAAGAGAGATAACGCATGGAAACTCTGTTAGTATTCGGTAATTCCGAGATTTACTCGAAAATTTCACAAAACTTGCTCCAGGAAATAGCTGTTTTTTGTTAAACCCTTAAAGGTTTGTAGAAAAAGTTGTCGCCATATAGAATCTTAGTAAAATTTGCAAGGTCTCTAGAGGATTACTTTTTTGACTTTTTTTATTTTTAGGCAAATTATGAAGTGTCAAAGTTCATACAAAATAGGACATTTTCAGAGGTTTTTACTGGATTAGTTTTACACAAATTTAGAAATTAGTTTCTTTAGAAACCTAGATAATATCCACAAGATACTGTGTTTCCAAAATATCTAATGAAAAATGTGTAATAACGTCATAATCAGTTATGAGCGGTTGTATGAAAAACAGTGAAAATGTGAGTTATGATGCACCACCTTAAGAGCCGGTTGTAGTCACAGAGTATTTTGTAGAGGTTTTGCCCGGGTCTATGTCAATTTTGCAGTACCGTAACAATGATTTTATTTTTATAAAAAACTAGCTACCCGTGCAAAGAAAGGGCGGGCTCTTCTTTGCACGGGTTCTTTTTTAGAAAAAAAAAATAAAAAAAATACAAATTATATATTAAAACCTTCCCCGAAAATCACGCTATCGAGTGGTGAAAACCGCTTAAAAATCGGTGCAGTAGTTTATCGCGAACAGAGAGACAGACAAACGCGGCGGGGGACTTAGTTTTTTAATATGTATTGAAGAAACAATTAAATTTTATTAATTTAAACAATTTTTTTTTTGTACTTTAGGGTTTTTATTTTTATTTTTTAAGTTAGTTTTAATTAAGTTAAGAAATATATATATATACTATTCAAGATTTTTGGTCTTATCTGACCCTTTTAAAAAACTTGCTTAATTATTTTATGTGCCTTTCGAATATCATCATCATCATCATATCAGCCGAAAGACGTCCACTGCTGGACATAGGCCTCCCCCAAGCGTCGCCACAACGACCGGTCCTGTGCGTCACGCATCCATCGGATTCCCGCGACCCTGACCAGGTCGTCGGTCCACCTTGTTGGAGGCCTTCCAACGCTGCGTCTTCCGGTACGTGGTCGCCACTCCAGAACCTTTCGTCCCCATCGACCATCTGTTCTGCGTGCAATGTGCCTTTCGAATATATCCGTGACGTAATCTCGTAGATATTTAAATATTCACGTTTGAAATCGTAAGTTAGGGTCTGATTCTTGATTTTTCATTATCGATCCAACAAATTTATATCATATCATATGGTCGATTTTAATAAAATCATTTTGAATGGTGATTTCTTTTATATTAGTGGATTTACAGAAGTTTAAAAAAGTGCGAAAGCAGGGTATAACCTGACCTTACATAATATAAGTCCCCCACCGTGTATTGAACGCTATAAACTCAAAAACGGATTATCTTGCAGTATTATCGTAACCATTGCAGCTCATTATTTAGCGTCTCGCCTAATTAGCAGGCTTGCGAACGACAAGCAATCGGTAGCTCGCCGTCCGCTTATCCAGTAAACGACAGGACGACACAGCGTTGGAACGCCTCCTGCAAGGTGAACCGATGACCTGGTAAAGGTTGCGGAAATCCGATTGATGTGGGACGCATAGAATCGTTCATTGTGGCGACTTGGTGGAGGCCTATGTCCAACAGTGGACGTCTATCAGCTGAAATGATAATGATGATGATTACTATCTCTATCTCGGATCATCACAATATGAAAGTTTAAAACCTAATTATTTACACAGCTCAGTTGAGTGGTAGGTAATTATGCTACGCAGCTATCGGAACCGTCGCTGTCGGCTTATAGCTCTGTCCGCTGCATTAATAAAAGCGATTGCAGCTCGAAATCCGATTAACCACGTTGGTCCAACTGACTATTTCGTCCGATCCCATGAATTGCTACTTAATGTCAAGTTGAATTTTAAAAAATATATAAACACCCACTTTGGTAGTACTGGTTTTGTTTAATTTTCGAATTGTTTTAATTTGGTAAAGTCAGAGATTGACTCGAGATAATTAGTTGGTAAAATAGCCCGTAATAAGAAGTATGTATTTTTTTTTACATTCACACAGGCGCAGCCGCTGGTAGAAGCTAGTTATTTTTTTTAATATACTTCCTTATTGCACATACATTTTTAACACAGTCAATACGTTACAATTTTGTTTTCTCACATATACAAAGCAAAGTTTTCGAATACAGCTACTTGCGAAGTTTTAATGTTAACAAAGGGAAACTTAAAATTGCCTTAACAAGGAAATAATATTGTAAGAAAATAACTCTTTGTTTATTTTCCGAAGTACCTTTGTGTCTATGACCATCCAGACTTAATCGCTTGTTCACAGTCAAGCGCTTTATTATCTATTAACTATTATATTATCTATTATATATATATTTACTAACTATTGATCTATCGCAACATATCAATACTAATAATATTATATACCTCCGTTGAAAAGGGAGGATCCTCCGACCAGACAGGGTGTTATAGTCTGGTGGGCGACTGCCCGATAGTTGATGTCGGGCTGTCGTATATGTTCAAATCGCGCGGAGAACTCTGATTGCGCGATGCAGGATTTCGTGTTTTCTTCGTAGTTCTTATGTGGCGTCGTAGATGTCGCTACATCACTCCCCTCCGGAGATCGGAGATCGATGATTCTTGATGCTTCTTGATGTGTGCCAGGCCAGCGGTAGGTTGGTTCCAGTGAGTCGGAACCGATGCCGCATAGTTCTCGGTGAGTCGGAACTGTCTGCGGTGATGCCCCAGTGAGTCGGGGTGTTGCTATCCCAGTGAGTCGGGATAATGTCCCAGTGAGTCGGGGTGATGATGTCCCAGTGAGTCGGGATGATGCCCCAGTGAGTCGGGGTGGTGCTGTCCCAGTGAGTCGGGACGATGCTGCAGGCTCCAGTGAGTCGGAGTAGTGCTGCTAGCTCCAGTGAGTCGGAGCAGTGCTTGCGCGACGTAGGGCTTGATTGCTGGCGTCGACCAGGAGAGGTTCTTCATGGCTCTTCATATGACTGGCCGAAGGTGCGGTGTGCCAAGGTCGCTGATGCGGCTGAGGTGGTGACCAGGTATAACCAGGTAGACATACTGGTGGTCAGGATACCCTTAGCCGAGGGTGCTGGCTGTTTGGCTCGTTGCTCGAAAGCTTGAGGAAGTGATGATGACGTCACGAAGTAGTAGCTGCCAGGAGGGGCTGGATGCTGGTGGGGAGACGACTGCACCAGATGGTGCGCACGAAGTCCTCGGGTACAGTAGGTCCAGCTAGACCCTGCAGGTAGCGAAGGAACTGCGACGGCTTCCTGTCTCCTAGCTCCTCGTGCATCAGCAGCTGCTTCACCTTCCGCTCTTGGGAGGCTGACAAGCGCTTCACCAACTCTGTCTTTAATTTGTCGTAGCGATTAGAGGCAGGGGGGGCTAGTATGACGTCCTTTACCTCCTTTGAAACTTGCGGGTCTAGGTTCCCAACGACATAATTGTATTTTGTGACGTCATTGGTCACTCCCGCGTTTTCAAACTGCGCCTCTATCTGCGCGAACCAGATATCAGGCTCATCGGCCCAAAATGGGGGTAGGCGCAAAGCGACGCGGTACACCTCGCTAGGTCCGGCGCTGGTCATGGCCTTTGTCTTGCGCGGTCTGCGCGGAATGTGTTCCGTCGGCTGGGATGACGCGGTGTGCTCACTCTCACTGTCACTCATTGTCTTGTGTTCGACTCGGGGTCACCAGTTTGGAGGGTATGCGGAACAGAGAGTAAAGCCCCACATACCTCCGTTGAAAAGGGAGGATCCTCCGACCAGACAGGGTGTTATAGTCTGGTGGGCGACTGCCCGATAGTTGATGTCGGGCTGTCGTATATGTTCAAATCGCGCGGAGAACTCTGATTGCGCGATGCAGGATTTCGTGTTTTCTTCGTAGTTCTTATGTGGCGTCGTAGATGTCGCTACATCGTACTTGGTATGTAAACTTTCTGTAAAAAATAATAAATAAATAATTGGAAGGATTGGACGGAAGCCTTTGCCTAACAGTGGGACAGTATGGGCTAGATATAATAATAATAATAAAAATTGGTGTCGCCCTGGATCTACGAATAAAATTTCTACAATAAATCGGCCAGTTAAAAGTAGAAAGAATACATTTTAAGATTTTATTATTTTGCTATTATCAATATTAATTATATAAAAGGAGAAACTGACTGACTGACATACACACAGCCGAAACTTCTCGGTATAAGTGTGAAATTTTGCACAAGGTTTTTTTTTTTATGACTAACTAGCACTAAGAGCGGATTTTCCAATATCCACCCCCTAATGGAATGAAACGAGGTCCAAAGTTTGCATAGAGAAACCTTCTTTCACGCAAGCAGAGCCGCTGGCAAAAGCTAGTCAATACTTAAGAATACTACCTGAAAGTATTTAGATAACTATCTATTCTTGGTACAATGCCTTAAACGGATCACTCTATCATAGTCAATGACTGGATAAATAAATATGATCGGGGCTAAACTCATCAATTTCCTTTTCTTTTTACACGTATATACTCGTAGTTGGATATCGAGCGCCTTGTCGTTATGATTGATCTATCCGGTTGTATCCTTCTAATTACTGTCTTAACCTTAATATCTTAGTACGAAAGGCGTACAATATTGAAGAAAGCTGAAATTTTTTACTTCTTCTTTAGTCTTATAGATTCTACAACGAAAATGAGTAGGTAAAAAAGATACTGCATACTAAGATAAAACCGATGCTGAGCAGTACGAAAAGAATCTTTTCTGATCGAAAATAAAGATACTGCACAGTACGAACAATAAGGTACTGTACAGTCCAAAAAAGAAGCTGAACAGTATAAAAGATAATTCTGCTCAGTACGGAAAAAAATACTGGACAGTACGAAAAAAAATATATTGCACAGTACGGAAAAAACGATGTTGAACAGTACAAAAAAATCCGAACAAGCTCACAATACGAAAAAGATGCAAAGCAGTTGGAAGAAAGATACCGCACAGTACGCAAAAAAAGATACTGCATATTACGACAAAAAAAAAAATACTGCACAGTACGAAAAAAAAGATTCTGCACAGTACAAAAGAAAGATACTGCACAGTGTTCACAAGGAACCGAAAGATGATAGTAAACAATGGACAAAGAAAAACAAATGTTTAATCCCACAAAGAGTTCCAAAAAGAACAAAGATTTTCCGAAAGAAACAACAAAAGTTTGTAATCTCAGGAAACAGTGTCTTACTTATATAATAATAACATGAGTGCATTCATACATATAACAATACCTAGTTATGAATGAACAATCCATTAGTTTCCGACTGTTGGCAAGCGACAATGTCGGGCTTTTTCGAAATAGATTTTCTCAATACAAATGTACTCTTTACAGATACTTTTTTGTGTTGTCATGATGGTTTATTATTTCATTAATTGAAGTGGTGGCGGTCGCAACCGCTGCCCAGTCGGCTTTTGTCCTCGTAAAAATATAAGACAATACTTGAAAACCGATTGGATTAATTTTGCGTCTGACTCCAATGTGAATTTCCATTTCATTGGATTTATAAGCTGGTATCGACTGAAGCATTGTAGTGGGATTTATATGATAGAGCTTCATAATACTGCTGAAATTTTTCATTTGCCCAGATTAGGTAGGTAATACTTTTGTAGCAAATGTCTCGATCAATGCGGTCCCAATATTTTACAAGCACAATCAAAATTGATTTAAGGTGAAAAAGATAAAACTTTTAAGATTTTTCTAGAGAAAAAACGTTTAGGCGGGTAAAATATTGGAGCATTTGATGTTATGAGCGAAGTTCGCGGGCGGAGCGAGTATCCCGCAAACGATTTTCCTTATAAAGAAATTTGTTAGTGTTGTTAACATAACGGTGTTAAAATAATTTAAGGAGTCTATAAAGTTTAACAGCCAACGTTATTGACTCTTTTCGAAGTTAATGCGATCCCGGGGCGCCGATCGCTGCTCTCCTCGTAATAATCTCATCGACATTGTCTACGGGTATGGCTATTCTTAATAGCTTCCGCTAAATAACCAACCCACCCAATTATAAAGCGATTTATTTAAATTTCCAACCTAACTACTTAACTTTGACATTGTATTAACCGGAGTACCATTCGTGTAATATATCTTTTTAGGTATTGGAGGGACTGAAGTTTTCAATATATAAACTTAAGGAGATAGGGAAAAAGTTACCGCTACCTTATATAGCTCCATCACTTTAACAGTTCAGTTTAGGTCGTCAAATGGATTGCGTTAAGAGCTTGTAGTAGGACCTCAGTCCTCCACCGTCCTCCCCCATGCTCGTGGAAGCCCAAGCCAAGTTCTTGAAGTCCCCTATTTGAAGATTCATATAAAAAAAAGGTTTTCAAAAATCTTGTTACACAATCAAGACGCCCTAGAACATATCGTCCAAGTGAACCGGCAGTCATTTTATTAATGAGGTCAAAACAAATAGTATCTTAGTAGTCTCAATAAATTGCGCATTTAAATCAAGGCACTGGAGACTGGCCAAGAGAACCGAAGAGCGGACCGACCGACGCGGACCTCCTTCGTTATGTTTTCTGCATTTGTCCATTTTACTCGCTTTCACGAACAAACAAGCTCACTTTGTGATCGGAATGCTAACGTTTTAAATTCAATCAATTTTGGAATTCGTATCACTTCTAAGGTTTATTGGGAAATCACTAAATTGAGTTTTTCTAAGTAGGACTTTTTATTTGGTTTTTAGACTTTTTTCGTTTCAGTGATTCTGTACTTAGTCTAGAATTGGAATTATACCTTTTATTTGGTGTTTACCATCAAATGATTTCTCCCCCTCTCCCCCTCTCCCCCTCTCCCCCTCTAACCCAGAACGCCATTTCTGACTTATACTGATTAAAACCCATTAGTGTACCATCAATATTGCCCTTTGTGTTCCGGCGCTGGTACTGAAGCCTGTTAATATTCACACACACACTACGTGCAGCCGGACGGTGAGCTAACCATTTCTCATCGTTCGCCAACACACGCCTACAGTGGCCGGAAAATGCCCTGCTATTCCAGATACTCAAGGCGTGTCCTTTGATGGCAGCCGAAGCGTGACGATGTCCGTTCCCTTGACGGTTGCGCCCATCTACTTCGAGGCTACTCTCAGTCTCTGAACCAGAGCTGGACACGAGAGGTCGTTGCCACCGATCGCCCCCACAAGGACTCAGCGGTGTTCCATTTAAGCGGGGTAGTCTTGCACTCTATGTTCTAGCGTGCCCTCCGGGTGATCTGCACATTGGTGACACCCGGGCTTTTCTTCCGCCTGAATCTGAAACAGAATTCTCTTGAGCTAGTCACTCTAGTATTTTTATGTATAGAATCTATGTACAAAATTTCATAACTGTATCATGAAAAATCACAAAGTTACATGCTTGTTATGTCAGCAAAAATACATAGTCACCGGCCCATCCAGGTGACTGAGGGGTAGCTTTGCACTTCCACCCAGCTGTTTGCTGGCGCCTAATACTCGCCGTGATAACCCGCTGTAATACCTGCTGTGACCATATTGTACTTACTAAATATAATATGATTTAAAAACTATTGGAATCCATTCAGTTACTGATTCAGAATAAACTATATTCAGGATTCATAAACAAAAACTCAAAACGGTGAAGGAAAACATCGTGAGGAAACCGGCATGTCCTAGAACCAAAAATTCGGAGACATGTGACATTCACCAATCCGCACTGAGCCCGCGTTTTGTATTATCGTATTCTCTCCTAGAAAGGAGGCCTGAGTCCCAGCAGTGGGAACATTAAAAAGGCTGATGATGATGATGATAAACAAAAAATAAGGTTGTAGAGTTATATAGTGTAAAACATTTCATTTGGTGTTAACTTCAGTTGATATTCAAAACTTCTAATTTCCATTAGACACCTACTTGTCTATCTACATATATAGACCATTTCTTTGCTCGCAGTGTTTAATGAAACTACAAGGCCAATTCGAAATAGTAATTAAAGTGAGAGACTAATAGTTCACCTTTGGCAACTTAAATTAATTTATTCTCGTACCTGCGTTTTTCACGTTTACTTTGTACTAAAACACACTAATTTGAAAATGTAGGCAAAAGAAAGTAAGAAATTAGTTCAGCTATCAATTGCTCAATCTATTTTAGACTATAAGGACTAAGAAATAGAGTTCATAAATAAAATGAGAATTTAGTCGGTACCTATTCATTCATTGCCTAAAGAGTATTTAAGACAGAAATGTGGGAATGTGTGCGGTATGCCAAAGTTGAACTTAGACACAACTTCTTTGCTTTGCAAGAATATTTTACAACTTAATAACAACCAAAATTATCTGACGTTATTTCTCTCTAGGTGCTTTTAAAGGTACTAACTGTGTAATAATTATTTCATCAGTACACGTCCAATAAAAAAAAACTTTTTACAAAAACATATGTTCATGGTTTTATTGAAACCTCTTTGATGATGAGATCTGATGTTTGGAACCTGAAGGAGGAAAGTAAGCACGGGAATTCTATCATAAAAAAATGAATCCTAGCAGTGTTTGGACTTATTTGAATCGTTTTGAGATGTAGGTACTCTGATTATTTATATTTAACTATAGAACTGGCTCACTATTTAGGTTTTGCTGAGGGCTGTCATAATAAAAAAGTGTGAAAAAAAATTCCAAAAAAATCCGACTTCACTAAAAAAATAAAATCTACGTTAAGTATTTTGAACCCTTTAGTTTTTTGTACTGAAGTCAGTTGTTTTTTTTTTTCTTTTAAAACTTTGTTTAAAAGATCCATTCTACGAGTATTCATAATATTTTTAATGATAAGTAAACGTCTTTAGCAAAAGTGTCTTGTCGTCTTTTTCTTAATAGCAAGTGTTGGCAGACATAATATTGGCAATGAGTACAGGAATCTACAAGTTATGGGTCCGTTGTCCTACATGGCTCGAAGGCTGTTTGGATCTTTGAGCTGTGACGCAATCTCATGGTGCCTTCTCGTCTGGCATCATTTTATGAAGGCCTAAGACTGTATCTACGTAGATATAAGTAAGAAAGAAATCAATGTGACCTATGTAAACTATAGCTTATTAAATAGCAGTCGTACAGTCTCTTATCTTGATTTTTGTGCCAATTTTCAGAATCGAATAAAATAATTTAATTCTAAATATTATGTGGCATATGAAGATCTTAATTAAACAGAATCACATTATACAACCTCTGCCGGTGTAAAAATATTACGTCAGTATCTAATTAGCAAATTCACAAGTTCATGCTTTGATAAATAAAAAAAGAGGAAGAACGTGCTTTATCTATCTATCTTATCTATCTATCTATCTATCTATCTATCTATCTATCTATTCATTCATTCATTCATTCATTCGCGTGACCCAAAGGCTGGCTTTTACCTTTGTCAGAGATTAAGCATTGCCATACAATGTGGCAATGCCACCAGTCTTTTGGGCACACGTTCCAGTCGACTGTGATGCGAAGGAATTTTTTGACGCCATATTTTAGGTAAGAATTATTGTAAAATATAGTTTTAATAAAAAATTATAAAAAGATGCATTTTATAAATAAACAAGTGTTAATGAATAATGAAACACGCTATTATTATTAATAGAAAACATTACTACAACAACTTCAATACTATAACTGTGGTCAACCTCAGTTATCGTATTAAGGTTGAGCGTCCGTTATTTCTGGATCTAGAAAAATCTATAAGGTATGTTTTTTTTTTTTTTTTTTTTTTTTTTTTTTCTCGACGGGGAAAATCATCTTTGACGAAACCCGCTCTTGGGTGGAGCGGGAGACAGTGTCAGACTCTTACTGACTAAAAACCCCGCGCCGTTCCTTCTAGCCTTCATACCGGGGCACGAGCTCCCTTTCGGACAACCCTGTCCCCAGTAGGCTTCGACCCAGCTGGGCCCCTCCTGCTGCTGACAATTCCTTGAGGCGCGCGGGAACAGTGCGCGCCGTCGACGTCTTAGACTCGGTCCATTATCGGACGATCGGACAGCGAGCTACCCATAGCTCGCCGTCCGCGAGCCTGCGTCTACGGTGGCCGGAAATCGGGATCGGAATCCCGGCGACGGCGGCGAGGGCGCCGTTGCCTGATGCGGTCGGCCTCCTCCTTCGCAAGCATTACTGCTTCGCAGAAGGAGGCGACCGCCTGCCATTCCTCCTCGCTCCGGACCATGGCCTCGACCAGGGCCCGGCGCGAGAGGTCTCCGCCGCCGATCGCCCCCACGAGGGCACGGCGATGGTATGTATAAGGTATGTGAAATGAATAGGGGTAAATTTTATGAAAACTGTTACTACAAAACCCAAAACTAAAACTTTTTTGTAAAGTCACGACGAAATAAAAAGAAAACAAAACACCCTTTAATTTTTTTGTCATTTCTCTATTACACATTCGTGTCTCTAGCCATAAATCCAACTCGAAACTACAATTCCCCCTTGAAGCCCCTCTTTAAAACTGTCATATATCAATGACTAAAAAGATTGCATTACACGTCATTGTGGGGAAGCTCGCATTTTTTCGCACTAAATCCAAACAACACAGAACACGCAGTTAGTGGCCGTGACGAGCGTGAATGAATGGCGGCGCATTTTTCTCGCTAACTCCGCGTCGCCTCCGCAATAAAACATTCATGAATTCAGAATGTTACTACTCAGTACCCATTGCGTGGATGGGGCGTTGATTCCTTCCGAATTTGCAAAGGAACAGTATCGCAGAGCGCCGATTTGTATCCAAACGCTTATTGCCATCCCTTTGTATCAACATAAGTTTCTTCTCCGTCGTATTATCTCCTCAAGATTGTATGACTCCATTATGATAATTCTGTCACAGACACAGTAAAGTAATCCTAAATTAAATATCTGCTCCAGAAGAACAAAAATAACGCGGTCATGACGCTCTATAAAGATAATGAACATGAATTATTGATAACACGAGCGCCATGTCGTGCGTATCCAAACAATTCATGAATCCAAACTGCTTGCAATAAGACGAGTAAAGAATAAAGCCAATTGTAGAGCGAGCCAATAAAAGAAATAAGTTCAAAAATGGATGCATAGCTGTGTGTTTCCAACATCTATGGCAGGATTGCTCCGCCGCCGGCGGAAGTGCGGCGAACTATGCGCGGCGCGGGGACGGAATGCGGACAATTTCACAAAAGCTCACCGAGTGAGAGGTCCGTCGTGATAACCGTGAAAGCTAATAAATTTGTATGCGGGGAGGTGACGAAACAAAAACGCTTATTATATTTATAGCGCTGTGTATTTTGCGAAAACCAGGCATTGTTCGACATTTTATTTTTGAAAATTGACTTCTTTTTCGGTACGGCCTGACTATTTTTGATATATAATGCCTAACAATGAATATAATCTTCTTATAGATATATATCCAATGTGTTACAATGATCTAGCTTAGAAATATCCCACGTATAAAAAAAGGTTTGGGAGAGTACGATTTCAAAGAAGATTAGTGATCTGAAACAATCGGATAAAGATATATCTTGTTTATCGCGACACAAGTTCGAGGGCCAAAAAATCCGCTTCAAGTTGTTTTCCAAGCGTTTTCAGCGCAAACATGTTTAGACGTCAGATTTATGTTTTCTGATCCATCTGCCGTGCCGTCTCGCATAATATTGCGGACGGACTTGGAAAATAATAAAGGCGAGAGATAAGGTTTTCGTCTGTTCCAAGGGAAACGGTGGAATTGAGTTGGGACAATTTTATTTTTCATTTTCCTTAAGCCAAATATGAATGAATTATTTATGCTTGACTGATGTTAGGTTCATGCAGTGCCATTTATTTTAAATTCAATATTCTTGGAGGTAAGTTTATTTTTATAAAGAATTTTTATATCAACCTACATACTTTGCTTAGAAATTGTTGAGTATTTTTGGTATTATTTATGATATAAACAAGAGCTGTGCTTAATTACGATCCCACCTGGTGTGCAGTGATGCAATCGTTGATGGTGAGACGCGCTAATTTATTAAGAGCCTATTCACTCTAACCTTGAAGATACCTAAATTAAAATCCGATGGGAAAACTGCAGGAGGTAATTTGTTCCAGACCTTCGATGTAGGCGGTATAAGTGGCGAGGCAAAATATTACACTCGGTATAAGATTTTTTTTTTTAAATTAAAATAATTGATTAGCCAGAACTAGCGTGGAAGCAGACTGTGGGAATGCAATACAGTGAGTGCGAAAATACAATAGGTAGAGGTAGACATCAGCTGTGCTGGAAGTCCTACACTAATCAAGCAGGTATGTATAATATATATTGCTCAATGCACGAAGGAAATCATTGTGAAGAAACCGTTATGATCTAAAACTCCATCCAAATGAAGGAAAACATTGTGAAGAAACCGTTATGATCTAAAACTCCAAACTTTGAAGACAATAGGGACTAGATGTCATATGTATGTGTGTCTGCCAACTGATACAGAGCCCGCGTGGTGGATTATGGCCCAATAACTCCTAGCGAGGAAGCTTGTGTACCAGCAGTGAGAATATTTTAAGGCTGCTTCTGCACACCTGTTTGAGGGCTCACTCAATAAACTTGTTAGTGGCCAAGTATAGAATGACTTAAATTATATTTTACGATAATAGGAGACACGAACATTGAATCAATAAAATAGTACTTAAAATGTGAAGTCGTACTAATTGTGCTATATAAAATTAGAAAAATATATAAATAAAAATTATGCAACACTGGAAATCTATCAGAATTTGAAAAACTCGAATATGGCGAAACCAAAAAGAGGTTTACCTAACGTTTGATAAATGAGAAATGGTTAGAAGCACCTTGATCGTCCGCTGGTTAGAAGTTATGTGAAGTCACTGTAAAGTCAAAATGGCGCCCTGTAGAAAACATAAAAATACGTTTTTTTTTTTCATTTTTGTGAAGTTACTATGTTAGTTATTCAATTAAGTACATTTTAAAAATAACTGAAATTTGAAAAGTAGTATAAAAACTGAAATCCGAGTTTGCTCTGAAAAATATGAAACAAGAAAATATTCTTTGGCTTAGTTGTCGCTAGGAGGTGTCTAGCGGGCTGTTAACACAACAATACATGTCATTAAGTTACTGGTATAAGTGCTAACACTAGTTTTTAAGTTGTGTGTATACAAACCAACTTTGATACTGTTACACACTTTCATCTTTGTTTGAAATATAAGTTTTTACAAGCTTTTATTTAGTTTCACCTGTCCCGATGTTTGTTTGGAATCAAATCTTGCAAATTAAACCCACTTCCCGGATACCGATTGATCAGAAATTTGCATGCATGTGTAAATCAGATGACAATGCAAAATTATTATGACGTGGAGCTGATCTGATGATGAAACCGGAAGGTGGCTACAGGAGCTTGGTATTTAAACGACATAACCCCATCGAGTTTGGGCTCGTATGATTTGTCTTGACAAGTATTAATTATATAGGTACCCATAGGAAAAAATATATTTTCATTAAAAACTTGTTTTATTTTTATTATTATAATACTACTGAGCAAATTAATGGCATGGTGCTTTTAAACTTCTTTTTTATTCAAGGAAATCAACAGATACACATCTGTATTTTTATTTGAATCTATATTCATAAAAATATCGTAATATAAGATTGTCTGTCACTCATTTCAAAGCTAGGTGACAAGTTGGTCTTAGCGAAAGTCGGAAATAAGCTTTATGAGATTAGTCTCATAAAGTTTATTTCCGACTTCCATGTTCATAAAATTCAATTCACATTTGGAAATCCTAAAATGATAAAAATAATAATTCATGCAGTGACACAGTTACGGCTTACTCGAGCGTTTGATAGGTTTTTAGCACATCAATGCTCTGATATCATAAAACAAAAGTCATATATTTTCACTACAATACAATGTATAAAATATTGTTTACATTCCAACAAAACTGCGATGCAGATTAAAACCAAACATCGATAATAAAACAAGATAGAGATAGGCAGAGAGCGAAATAATAAAAATGGGGTTTTAGCGTAGCGAGTTTCTTCGGGCAGTGAAGCGGCAAGAGGAACCAATTTCTGAGCCGATGCGATGCGGAGCGTTTTGTTGGAAATAGCTTTCCTTCAATCTGCATTTTCTTGCTGATTTACCAACTTTCATCCAGAACGAAACTTTCCGCGAGATACCTAGGAGAAAGTTGGGCGCAGTCGACACATTAAATTATTATTAAACTCGCCCGTCTACATCAAAACATATCCAACTCTGTGTGTATATTTAAATCTTCCCAAATTAGAGACTGCAATTTCAGTTTTGTGTTTGAAATGTGTTAATATAGAGATTTCTTATGGAAGCGTTCGCTTGGAATTAACTTCACTTTTACGTACTTATTTGCATAGTCTATGCTTCACAGCCTTGTTGGTTTTGGACTGCAGGGTTGATTTATAAGCTACCGTGACCCTAGAACGCAAAGGATAACTGAATAAATACAGGTTGGTTTAGTACAGTAAGTATATAAGTCTGATACTCCCTCTCGCTCCACTTAGATCGGGAGAAGTTATTTGATGATTAAATTAACCACTCAACATTCAGAAACCCACGCTGAAGACGCCCCGGGCGTCGGAAAACGCTGGGTGATTTTTGGCCACCGTAGGCGTGAGCTTGCGAGCAGCAGGTAGCTCTCCGTCCGGTCGTCCGGTAAAGATCAAGCCGGGGTCCAAGGCACGTTGTATCAGAAAAATTTAAGGGACAGTAACTGACGAAACAAGAAATTATTACGAGTGTTGTTAGTCAACTGCCTACGGGACTTTCAATAAAACAATAAAACTCACAACTCACTCACTTAACTTACTACTACTATTCACTCACTTACTTACATACTTTCTCCATAAGATCATATGGAGAAGGTAAGTTTCCCTGCACTGAAACAACAAATATTGATGGCTTTCCCCTTATTACAGTCGGAACTGATACCGTCATTAGGGTCATGGGGTGCTGGGTCTAAGGGTGTACTGCCGCTCCATAACTTACCGCAGTAAACCTCGGCCTTCCCCTACGGAAGCTAATAGTCTCACTATATTATTAAAATTGTCTTTTACTAAGTGAGATTTCTCTTATGAGAGTAGTTTTTTTATGAGTACGCGCCACTTTACTCATGAATTTATGTCATTTTGTTCTTAAGAATAAACACATTTTTTCAAGGTAATCGTCTAATGACATCTCTCACCCTTTTTTGGTGGGAAAATCATCTAATGACATCTCCCGCCCTTGGGCAGAGCGGGAGGACGTGTCAGACTTTTACTGACTAAAACCCACTCCTGTTCCTTCTTTGCCATTGTTCCAGGCCCCGGGGATCTCTTTCGCATCACCCATGGCCCCAGTAGACTTCGACCTTGCTGGGCCCCTGCGGATCTCCCACCCTTGAGCGGAGCGGGAGGGCCTGTAAGTCCTTTACTGATTAAAATCCACGTCTGTTCTTTCTTTGCCTTTTTTCCAGGGCTCCCGGGGATCACTTTTGCACAACCCATGACCCAGTAGGCCCGAATAAACACGATAAAAATACGTTTCACTCTTCTTTTGTGCCTGATTAAGAATGAACATCATCAACCACAATCAGAAATTACTGGCCTCACCAAAACAAATAACCAATACATGGGGTAGAATAATAAAGAAAAGGAGAAAATATAGGACGTGAAGATTAACAAAGTTCTAAATAACTAAGTTTGCTTATGGGACGTCATAATAAATGGGCTCGGACACGTCCAAGCCGCGCCGTACTCGTAAAGTCCCCAGTTCGATTACATACACGAGCGGGTCGCAGTGAATTAAGTACAAACGGACCCGGCATCACGTGACCAGAATATTTTCAAAAAATCCTTTGCCCACTCTCCTCTGTCAGTAGGAAAAGCTTGATGAATAAATATTTATATAGGTGCCTGCCCATATCTCGACTGCTTATATCGACTGGCCTGTTGGTCTAGTGGTTAGTGGTTTATTGCTATGCCGGAGGTCGTGAGTTCGGTTCCCACTTAGGATAAATCTTTATGTGATGAGCACGATCATTTGTTCTGTGTCTGAGTGTAATTTATCCATAATAGTATGTATTTTGAAATATGTATGTTTATCAGTGGTCTAGTACCCATAACACAAGCTCTGCTTAGCTTGGGACTAGAGGGCGTTGTGTGATAGTTGTGGCATATTATTATTATTTATTATTTAAGAAGGTAATATATTCATTAACTTGCAAACTGACAAGATAAAACACCTTTTAAGGTTTGTGTCAAAAAACTTTAAGGATTCATATTCGAAACAAGTTTAATGGAAGATGTCAACAGAAATAATAGATATAATTTGATATTAAAATACATTAAAAAGTGCTTCATACAATATAATAAAAGATATTTACTTACACGAAGCCTTTCATTTGCGTCTCTATAAATATATAAGTATGTTTATCAGTTGTCTAGTACTCATAACACAAGCTCTGCTTAGCTTGGGATCAGACGGCATTGTGTGATAGTTGTGGAATATCATTACATATTATATCTAAAAATACTCAGCACGTCTATCCTGTAAGCAAATATAAATTGAAATATATAATCACAAAATTGGTCAATTCATTTGATGCGCGATGTTAATGATAGCCGCATAATTATTTACACTATCAAACAATTTAAAGCTTAATTGCTAAATGGTGTAGAATAATTGTTTGTAATGTTTATGTTTGAATTGTTGCAGTATTTCACTGATTTGTGGTTCACTTGATCACCTCTAAGGCCACAATAGTACCATCACGGTAATTTCTACCTGATGATTTAAAATAATTTTCGCTTGAATCCTGCGGCGCGGTGCGAAACCAAACCCTTTGAAGTCTCCATTTCGAGCGCAAGCAAAAATGATCTTACCAGGCGTAAGTGTCTTTGATAGTACGGGCTATGGGATAGTTGGAAAGAGACATCACGGCCTTGAAAAGCGCAAGGCAACTGAAATACACAGGTGGGGTTTATCAGTAAGCGTCTGATACTCTCACTCCGCTCTTTTTGATGATTCCACCCCAGCTCCCATTTTTTTATGTAGGAAATCATTAATTGACGTCTCCCGCCCTTTGGTGGGGCGGGAAGGCGTGTCAGACTTTTATTGAAAAAAAAACCCACTCCTAGTTCTTTAGTTCCAGAGCCGGGTTTTCCTTTCAGAAGCAAACCCATGGCTTCGACCCTGTTGGGCCTTACATGTCCACAATGTAGTTTACAAACAGGGCAGTCTGTAGGTACCTATTTAGTTATCATTTTCTTGTTTAATTGGCCGCGTACTTCCCACCAAGGTAATAGGTACAAGTTAGGGGTCTATAAGTCAAGAATGAATAGGTTAATTCTAGGTAAGCGTGCTCCATCATTGCTAAACATCAGGTGGGATGGTGGTCAAACGTGAGCCTATCAATAATAAGATATTTTCGTCCGCTGTTAGTTATCTTACTTTTTTGTCTATCGGAGATAGTCGAAACTTTTGATGAGTGGGGATGAGAGGGAGCTCTCACCCCCACTTAAAACAGAGAGAAGTTATTACATAATTTCCTAACCTCAAAAAAGGCTACAATTAGACAAACAATCATGAGGAAACACGTAACTGGAATATCTCATTTAGTAATTTGAACTGCAGAAAAAGTTTCACCTACCATAGGTACCGAGAATTCTGAGAAATAATTATAACCGTGCGAAGTAACATAAGTTATTCAATCTAATTATTACTTGGATAGTTTTCAAGTTACGTCAATTCGAGATCCCCTGCGAGTTCTACGAGTAATTTAAACTGGCTATGAATTTTATTAGGTAAGTATATCTGTATTAAAAGTATCAATTTTATTATGGACCGTCATTTTATAACTTCCCATGGTAAATCAGCTAATGGGCGTGGACGTGACACGAATCCGTCGCGAAAAACCCGATAAGTATGAAAATTAAGTTTTTGCGGACGAAATTATTTTTAACTGAAGATCAACAGGTATCAATCTTAACATTTCTTTTATACAACCTTGTTTTAAGTTAACCGAAATCTAGCTTGGCCTTTTAGTGTATATATTATTTTTAATTATTTAAGATTATATAATAATTTAATTTGTTTAATTATTGTCCTAAAATAAATATTTCGGAAATTAATAAAATAAACTAACACCTACATACAACGAAACTTGAATATAGTTTGTTCAGAATCAGTAACTGAATGGAAAAACTATTGCAATAATAGTTTTTACACCATGTTACATTTTTTCAAAAAAATATTTAAAAAGGTCACATGTTGGACACCACCGACACTAAGTACAACACAGGTCGCGGCAGGTCATAACGGGCATTAGTTGCCAGCAAACAGCTGGGTGCAAGTGCAAAACAACCTCTCAGACGCTTGGATGGCCCGGTGACCACTTATTTTTGTTTTTTTTTTGAATTACTTACTTAATTTGTGCACAGAATATTAACAAAATATATACATAATAAACTTAAGTATTACAAAAATTATTTTTGCGGCTTACACACTATTTTTGTTGACAAACCTATAACTCAGTGATGTTTCATGATACGGTTAAGTAATTTCGTAAATAGGTCCTTTACATAAAAATACCTGACACGTGTCTCAGGTTTTACATTATATACTAAAAATAATATTGTAGACAGTTTTTCCAAATTATGAGACCAAGCATTTATCATTTCAGATCTTGTTACCTACTCGAAATAAAATGTTGCCCGTTAACAATCCTAATGCGTTTTATAAATGCACGGACACGAATCTTTTATTTTTTGGAGCTGAACAAATCAGTCCATCCTTTGTGTAGGTACTACTCGTAATTTCGTCCACTGGTAATTTCGGAAATGCTTATCAGTACTGCGATAACCCTAATAGTACAAAGACTTTGTGATGTGAATAGCAAATCTTTTGTTATTTTTTGTCAAAATTGCAATCACAGGACAGGTTATTTGCTTATATATATTATTATATTATATGAGAAATACAGGACTTTGTTTATCACGATACACTGTTAACACCTCTATGATCTACTACTAAATATTTCGCCTTGTCGTTTATACTACGCACAGTGAAGGACTGGAACAATTTGCCTGCTCCGGTCTTTTCGTCCGATTATAACGTAGAAGTCTTAAAGATTAGAGTGAATCTCAACGATAGCATCACTGCTTACCATCAGGCGGGATCGCAATCAAGTACTTTATTAATATACTACTTTATTTATATACTAGCTTTTGCCCGCAGCTTCGCCCGCATACACAAAATATAGCCCATGTCACTTAGAAATTAAACAGCTTTTTATCGCTGAAAAATTTTTAGTAATCGGACCAGTACTTTTAGAGATTAATCCTACAAACAAAAAAAAAACTTTATCTCTTTATAATATTAGTGTAGATAATATAAAATATATATATACCAAAGTGCATTTTATTCCGTGTCGAAGTAAGTTTGAACTGCTATGATTTTGTTATACTTTGCGCCGCATTGCAAATCCCCTGACAATGAATCGTGTTTTCCCTTGAAGCTGGCTTGATCGTGTGATCAAAGGGTGAACCTGCAAAAATACAGTTCTTTTACCGAACGTATTTCTTTGAACGCCAGTTTTATAAAATAAGTTTTCCTAAACCTAATTTATGCCAAAAATAACGGCTGTAGTGTTTTTAAACATCAGACGTATTATTTCTGAAAATAACATATATTTTGAATCTTATTATGGTTTTAAAATAGTCAAGTTTGGTCAAACAATCACAATCAACAGTACGTCTGAAAACAATTTGGGCTTTGTCATCCATTGAGACAATATTCAGCTCTGAATCGTGACTGAAATAGCAACTGATACAAATAATTAGAGTGGAATTAGATTTTCCAATATCGGTTTATCTAAGCCATATAAAAAGCACTTGGAAAACACAATCTAAAACCTGGAATAGGCTCAGTCGCAAATGTGCTACAACAGTAATATTCTGAGAAAAATCTTTAGAAAAAAAACCTATAATTCACTGGCAAAGCTTCATAAGCAGGGCTATTACGCTGCTACAATGTCACAGTATGATAGACGTAATAAAGCTAGAACGCAATTGCCTTCGGATTAAGTGTTATATTCATAGTACAGCTTAGAGCAGTCACGTGTTATGAATTGCATAAATGCAGTTCTGCCAACACATACGTGCATGTAAGTGGTGGAGGCAAGTGGCGCAGCGCGCTGTAACGATCAAGTAACAATGTTAAGTTACAAACGAATGAGCAATTATTTTAAACGCATCCATTGCAGTACAAAACAACGTTGAAGAGCTGACGCGGAGTGGTCGTAACAAATGTCGTTATCCTACATTTTGGGGTCAATAAACTGCGGGCAGGTGACGGCGACGCGCTGGCTAACCTCCGCACATCACATGATCAAAGCACACACAAAACAATCCCTAGACTCATAAATTCTCCTCTTTCAACCTATTTATAGAAAATCGAAGCATCAAGGTCATCGCACGACACCATCACGACGACAATCCGTCATTCTTTCCACGCAGCTTAAAGATAGTCCACTTACAAACTTTCAGGCAATTGCTGAAAAATATTAACCGTAGCGAAGTTTTGAATTAATGGTGACAAAGTAATGCAATAAACTTGGGACGTTAAAGTTGTTAAGTCACTAATTAATGTGGATGTTCACCGATATCTTGAGAACGTACGTTACTGTGACCGTGAGAAATTACGGTTATTGTCAACATGCCTTTAGCGGGTTTTCATTCAGTTTTTAAAATTGTTGGCGATAAAATCACCCCCGCCGTGGAAATGTACGTTGGTATATTTTTAAGCGCAGCGCTCAGGCTAAAGTTTTTTATTGTTGTTGATCTTTTAGCTGAGGCCTCGGGCGACAGAGATGCATCATAGATATGAAAAGGGAACCCCATACATTTTTCCTGAAAGTTTTCACCCCTCTGTTCAGTGTAGCTGCATAATAATACGAACGTATCCTTCATAGTATAAGTTTTACGAGGTAAGCACAGCCCGGAGCGGCTACGTAGGTACTTACCCACCAAACCATGAAAAGATTGAAGTTTGAAAAAATCTACTGCGAAAATATGGCTTCGTTTACCTATCAGAAAAACCTTGCATCGCGCCAGTGTTTTGTCTAAAAATGCACTTCATTTTTCATCGTGGAAGCTAATAAATAACTTGGTACATAATTATCAGCACAATAAATCCATGCCTCGTTCAGACAGGGCGCTTATTGTTCTTTTGGCGTAAAAAACGTCACTGACAGCCGTGATGGTAAAATGCTGTCTTATGAATATATTATAGAAGCGGGCACTTTCCTCCGACCTTCTACGCTAGTTTATTATAGATATATCCATCCCGCTTTCAATTTATCTGCTCAATGCCTGCGTTAGTTTGCGGAAATGTAAACAGGATGAGTGTATGAAGCAAACAACAGAAGCTCCTGATAGGGCTAATTGCGTTACGAACTGAAAGTATGTTGTGTGTTGTGGTCGAGCGAAATTGAAGTGAAGGTTTTAATATAATTAAATTTTCAGAGTATTAGACAAGTTAAGTAACTAAATAATTGGTCGAGGAAGAGAAAGCTGTGTTTAGTAGATTGATTATGTAATACTCGGACTATTACTGAAAGGAGTGTTTTTGCATAAATTGTAGGGTTTATTCCTAAAGTGATAATCATTTTTTTTTTCTCGTCTGACTTCAAAAATAATTCTATTCTTTTTTATCAAATTCAAAACCTATTACGTATAATTCTTTTGAAAGTATATTTGTCTAGTCAGCAAGTACCTAAGATAATATGAGCTATTTTTCTTTCGATATTATATTGTACAAAACCTTTAGCTGGTTTTAGATAACATATCTGACAGTTTACTTTCGTATTAGATTACTATTGCAGTTAGTTGTGAGGGTTAGAAGCTATCTGGGATTAATTATTCCTGAAATGCCTTCTTACATAACAAGTAGCTCTTCTGTTGTTTTACATTAATATTGCTAAGTCTAAAGTTTTTGTATATCTGTAAGTTTGTTACTCTTTCATGCTCAAATAGTGACGTGTGGACGAAATATTCTAGGAATAGGATATAATGCAATAGTTTTTGTTCAGAGAGTATATTCATTTAGAAAAATATTTTTTTTTCACCTTAAGGAGAGACCACAGTGCGCAAAAGTTGACTGGTAGAGAATGCATTAAGTCTGCTTATGTATTACTACTGTAAATAAAGTTTAAATAAATAAACAGTACATAAATTCTTTGGAAAAGCTAATAAAATAACAATATTTTTACATACAAAGAGAATTCTACAGATTACTATATTCGCAATACAACCGTTCAACTAAACCATTATATTGGCATACGTCCATCTGCATAGTATACGTCCATCTACTAGTCCCTTAGTCGTCTCCTAAGACCATTGTTGTGGAGACCACTTAAGTACATAAACCTATAGGTAAGTGGTCATAGCTTGGTGATTCAATTTCAGTACAATGAATATCGGTTTCCTGACTAACCTACTTTCAGCTATTAGGCATCGTTTCAATCTGTTTGCTAGTTGCCGATACAACGTCCGATTGGAAATGTCGACACCAGCGGCAAAAAAACTGTGTTGGAACCGGGATAATATCCAACTAATAGACTTTTATAACGTTATTTTTTTGTTCAGTACTTATTGGCCAATACATTTCTAGATTTTATTTACGGTATTTGTTAAAAATATAACACAACTAGTTCTTTGGCCATAGGTTGTGTGAATGTGAACCCCGGTGCTCTGAAACGAAGGCAAAGAAGAAACAGGGGGTTTAGTGAGTAAAAGTCTAAAACTCCCTTTCGCTCCGCCCAAGTGCGGGAGCCGATGATTGTCATTGGATGATTTCTCACCTAAAAAGGTAATTAGTACTTTGCCAGCGACTTTGTTTTCCAGAATGTTTTCGTAATAACTTTAACATCCTTTAAACCGTGTTTTGAGGGTAGTTTTGAAAAACTAATAATGACAGTCTTTAGTATTCATATTGATTAGAATTTGTTTCAAGTTTCAAGTTTATTAACCCAAGGATTAAGGTTCTCCCACACAACCTTTAATACAAATATAAATCGTTTTGTAGGGGTAGTTTAAAACACTAAGTTTCAAGTAAATCGAATAAATTTGGCATACAAACGAATTTCCCCCTCTTCACCCCCTTAAAATATGAATTTTGAAAAACCTCTTCTTACAACTCGCTTACATCATGAGGAAACCTTGTGCAAAATTTAACGTATCTAGACCCTGTAGTTTCTATCGTCCATGCGTTAATATGTCATTCAGCCATTTCTCCACCAATAACGTTCACAATTTGATAAAGATATAAGATACCTAATGCTTAAAAAAAATTCAAATATATTCCTGAGCGTATCCTCTTTTTCTTACCGTGACATTATAAGGAGGGTAATATTTTCTTATCCATGTAATATCATACCACCTCTAAGGTGGGGTGAGGTGGAGATCCTTAAACAATAATTTTAGCTAGTCAAGACCTATCGACTTATTTATTCTTTAGCTGTATTATCTTCTGAAAAATGTTTATTTAAGTTTACTGTTTATATTAACTTAATGCCGTGACCTAAAAAGGCGATCCCTGTTAGGCTTTATAGAAAAACCCGGCCAAATGCGAGTCGAACTCATACATGATGGGTGCCATAAAACTTAAATACAACTTTTTTTGCACCATTTTTAGAATTTGTTGACGTCAATGCTTGAAAATATGAAGAATTTTATCGATTAACTCAAAAATTAGTTAAGTCTCGCATAAATAATCGAGTTTTGCATAAAGATTCAAATCAATATTATTATAGAACTAAAAAACGAAATCTAAAGTACGGCGTCGAAAAATTCCTCCGCATCGCTGTCGACTGACCCAAAAGACTAGCGGCATTGCCACGCTGAATGGCAATGCTTATCCTTTGTCCGAAGTAAAAGCCAGCCGAACTGTTAACAAGGCGTTTCGAAAGTTCTTTAAATAATTTCTGAGCACTCGGACCCCCAGATCCGAGAGTTTCAACGCTTTGAATTTTATTTTTTTAGTTATAATTAGGATAGGTTAACTTAACCCTTCAGATACCGTCAATTAGAGACACAATAGTAAGACAATAGATGCGCGGCCACCGGTGGTCGCTTGGGGATTCATGAATATTATTATTATTATTATCGACATTCGACGGCTAGTAATACGGTTAAAAATATAAAATGTCAAAGTTTTTTATTAGCTTATACTTTTATTTTGTCGAGAATGATTTTTAAGCATATTTTAGAACAAATTCTCAGAAATACTTAATAGTGCTTATGCTAAAACCATTTGAGAAAACCATTTTTTTTTATAGCTTTTCCTACAACAGCGTCTTAATGCCATCAAATAAATGATGTACAGGTAATAAATTCTGTCACAAATAAAATAATCATAACTTCATAGAGACGAGTGTATGTATTCTCATACCTTTATTCTTTAAAGGTATGATAATATATAAAATAAATTTGTAAATTGATAGAAAATCTAAAGAAGAAATTAAATACCTACATACTTCTACTCAATATGTCCCTTTTAAAGGCCACGCATCTATCGCTTTACGCTTGTGTGAAAAAGGATGAGAGATACCTTCGCCCACCAGTGGGTTATAATAGGCTGATTAGATTCGATATAAAATTCACTAGCTTTTTCCCGCGGCTTCGCCCGCGTACATAAAATATAGCCTATCTCACTAAAAGCTTTCTGTTGGTGAAAATTTTAGTAATCAGACCAGGACTTTCAGAAATTACCCCCTACAAACAAAAAACATAAAAACAAACTTTACCTCTTTATTATATTAGTGTAGATTTATTATAAAATAGATATCATTTAAATACCGTCATCATATCGTATATTGTCCTTATCGGGTTGTTGGTTCATAATAAAAGAACCTTCCAGCTATGAACCTAATAAATAAATCCTTTGTAGTTTATAAGTTACATATTAATATCTTATAATTAACCATCAGTCAATTAAAACAGTTATTAGTTTTATAGATAATGAGTAACCACTTTCATTATGTTCGTAGATATTTCAAATTTCAGAGAGATCTGTTATTAATTAATAACTGAAACAGATCAAATAATGTACCTGTCATATGAATGCTTTTGAAGTGTTTGAACCTTATCAAGAACGTTCTGATCTAGAGAGTTTACTGACTTTTGATTTTGCTAAAAAATTTAAACAGAAAGAACCTGAAAAATAACACTTAAATAATTAAAAACTATACATATACACAACAACTCTTACCTAAAATATGGCGAATATGAGAGCAGTGGTGGCCGAGTGGTAATGGCCCCGACTTACGAGTTGTAGGTCGCGGGTTCGAACCCAGCCCGGCGCATTACTTTGTGTAATTTATTTCATTACCACTGCTCTCAAAACGGTGAAGGAAAACATCGTAAGGAAACCGGCATGTCCTAAAACCAAAAATTCGAAGACATGTGACATTCACCAACCCGCAATGGGCCCGCGTGGTGGATTACGGCCCATTCCCTCTCCTAGAGAGGAGGCCTGAGTCCCAGCAGTGGGAATATTAAAAAAAGGCTGATCATGATGATGAAAATATGGCGTCAAAAAATTCCTTCGCATCGCTGTCGACTGGAAGTGTGCCCAATAGATTGGAGGCATTACCACGTTGTATGGCAATGCTTAATCTCTGACCAAGGTAAAAGCCAGCCTTTGGGTCACGTGAAGTGTCAACAAGGCGTTTGGAAAAAAATTGAATTGTTTGACTTCGAAAGATTACGCAGTCGTTTCGACAACGGAAGAAGTTATCGTCTGTAATCCAATTCTTTTCTTTGTCAATGCAGGAAACCTGTTACTGGCTGGCACTGAGTAAATTACTGCACACAAAACTTGAATTTTTTTTTTAAATGGGTCGTGGTCCTCGGCAAACCTTTGAGAGGGACTGGTCATTTTATTTAAAAAAATCGCAATCTTACGAGTGTCCTATTTAAAATTACTAACAAAGAATACCGATATGTTAAGATAGTATAGAGACACAAACAATGAAGAATGAAGTTTTATAATCACAGGAACAACATGACAGAATTAAAATAGCAAAAATTCTACAGGACTTTAAGGTGACAAACCTACTTCACTGATCTTATTTATAATAAACAATAATATTCCACAACTATCACACAACGCCGTCTAGGCCCAAGCTAAGCAGAGCTTGTGTTATGGGTACTAGACAACTGATAAACATACCTACTTATATATTTCTAAATACATACATATTATAGATAAATTACACCCAGACACAACAAAAATCAAACTCATCACATAAACATTTGTCCTGGTTGGGAATCGAACCCACGACCTCCGGCATAGCAGTCAGGGCCACTAGCCACTAGACCAACAGGCCAGTCGATAGATATTTCGTAGGTACTGTTTACGTTCATTAATCTCTTTAGTTCAAAGTTGGTAGATCCTTGACCACAGCCCAAATAGCAAGTGACCAAGGTCTACTTAGGCATACTAGTTTGAATAATCATCTGTCAGTTGATAGAGCGTCAGCAGTCGGTGGCAGGACTCAAAGCAAGCGAAGTATGATTGACGTTTGTTGGACGAACGCAGTAGATACGCAGCTACCGCACCTATATCCCATTTACATATATAGATGCATATTAGGGTTGTTTCGGAAGTTTATATCGGAACCGAATTCGGAAGTGGAGTTAAAAGTGTCAAATGAAATACTACTTAAACAAATAAGGGCACATATAAAGCGTTAGAAGTTCTTACACAGTTCCAATTGGTCATTTCCTGCGGAAAATAAAGAAAGAACCGGCAAGAAACTTCATGGTTACTCTTTTAAAAAAATGGTTGTTGTTACAATATTTGCATATCACAATATTAATACATGTAAAGATACTGTAGACCAATCAATATTCCAAAAGAACAATAAAAAAAGTGAGTCTTACAATATTCCAAATACAAAAAAACAGAACTGACGGTGTTATAGAATTTTTCCGTGTGACAAGCATAAAATTTTTGGAACTCCGATATAAGTTCCGATTAAAATTTATCGGAATCGGTATCGGAATCGAAGTTGCAAAAACAATCGAAAATTACACACTTTTGAAATCGGAGTCAAACCTCTGAGAAAGATGTTAACCTCTGATACAGATACATACGGACATAACAGCGCACTTATTCCAAACGCTTTCCGACAAAAGTAGTTTTATTTTTGCACTCAGTTTTAAAGTAGTCGGTATTTACCTATACGAGGTCAGGGCAGAATAGCGAACTACAGTTTTTATTCCACCATCCAACTTCTACGTCAAAGCGTGTCAATATAGGTTGTGCTCTTTTTGCTGGTATTTTGCGACCAAAACCAGCAGTCAACTTGCGGCTCCTCTATTTGGGCCCATATGAGCGAACCGTACCAACTTTAGAGTATCTGCATTCCCCGGCCAATATTCGGAGTTGATTTCCTGAAAGTAGAACTTTGTTTCTAATTAAGCAATTAGCCCCATTTTTAGTTTTTGCACAACATTTGGCTCACGTTCCAGTTTTGGTAAGAAAAATGCCTGATTTTACGTAACGATATTGCCCAACATTCATTCAAGTGACTAAATGGTCCCATATTTTATGTAGTTTCAGTATTACTTAACTCGACTTTGCCTAATGTAATGTTTTATCGTTTGTTTGTTTTTTTTTTTTAATCAGAGAAAAAGCCTAATACTAAGCCTAACAAAATTTTTTTTTTTTTTCATAAAATGCAAATAATAATTTCAATGATAATCTTAAAATATAATTTAACTTCATGTTTACATTCCGCATCAGAATAACATACCTATTACAGATAATTTGAGGTCACATTAACAGAGATGACTTTATACAAATACAAGCTATTGTCCGCGGCTTCGCTCGCGTTAACGTAAATGTTTGAGGAACAGTACTTTTTTTCTGGATGATAGGTATGTCTTTTCCCTATATCCTGGTCTGCATCCCCTGTTTTTACATGGAGAAACATCAAATCACTTCTTTCGCTTTAGGTGGAGCGAGAAGGAGTATCGCAAGTGTATCCTATGTTTCTACGGTTACCTTTTGCGAGGGTCACGATATCTCTTTCGACCAATTCTGCTGCTCAGCTAGCATCGACTTAAACGAGCCCTATCAATCTAGTAAAATCTGTTTAAGGCACGCGTAAAACATATCGTGCCCGCAACCTGGGCTTGGTCCTTAACAGATGGAGAGCTAGCCATTACTCGCCGTCTGCAAACCCGTCTACGGTGACTAGGAATCCCGACATCTGGGGTGACTTCGACAGGGGGTCCTGTACCGCTGACGACGTTTACGTGACATGTACTTTCATAATGATAAACAAACTAACATTCGTACTTATAATTATACAAGTGAGTCACTATAATCGCGAATGGAGTAGAAGAATCTCGGCTTTGCTTTGATGCAAATTAAATTACACAAAATCCTTTCTCATTTATTGCTATTTTTTTAATGAACGCCGCTTCAGAATTCATTGCATGGGTTAGTGGATAAACAGACAAAAGCGGAAAGCATCTTTGTGTTTCATAATTATCTACTATGCAAAGATATAGTTAGTGTGCGGAATAATTTTATCATCCATAACAAAATATTGTATATCTCTGTCTGTCTTGATAACCCCTCTTGATATTTTCATAGTCTACGCCACGAGTTTGTCGGCACAAAACAAGAAACCAGTTACACTTAAGAACAACATTATTGCTATGCAGTGGTCTCGAGACTGGAGTGTCTGGGATCTCGGGAGTGTCGGTAGTGTCGGGACACCACCCTAGAGCGTGATGCGGCAATAACACTGCACATTCTGCCCTCACATGCTCGTTATTGTCATATTATACGGGACGCTGCCTGATTCAAATGTTCAGTAATGCGTGATTATGGCTCTAGGGTTTTTATTGTATTGCTTGTGGTGGAATGTTCTGGGTCGTACAAGCTGAACCTATGTGCAGTTTGTGAAATTTAGAACCTACACAGATATGGAACTCTTTTAAAGAACTTATCTGTGATATAATTTTATACTGCCAGCGGATTTGCCCGCGTGAAGGGTTTTCCATACAATTTTGTACCCCCGTTTCATCCCCATATGGATTTAATTTTGGAATATCCTTTCTTATTCTTTCTTTGTAAACATAATAAAAATCTCGTCGACCGCATCGTCACTTTCTATCAGGTAAAGGCCTGTGCACACCACGTTTTTTAAACGCGCCGTTGATGCGCGTTTGTAGCGATACAGACGCGATACGCACGTGAGTCAGACGCAGCCTGTACACTTTTAACTCTTCAATCGTGATAATTAGAGACACAATAGAAAGAAAATGGGTGCGCAAATGCACTGGAGTTAAATGAATTAATAGGATAAAAGCGCGCTGCCGACACACGTTTCTAAAACGCGCGTCAAAGGTGCGTTAAAAAATGTGGTGTGCACAGACCCTAATATAACGGGCCAGCGCCAACCTATCAACAATAAAAAAAAATTGTGCAAAATTTCACCATTCTAGATCCAAGGGTTCGGGCAGGGTGTTGATGAGTCAGTAGCTTGCCTATTATATGTAATACAGATAATATTTTAAAAAAACAACAGCTGCTCCCATTATCATCTAAAATTATTATGAAGTCACAACAATTAGCCACAATAACAAACATCGCGTTGTTATTTACATTAAACGGTTGTAATTCCTCCAATTGTTTTAACGACCACGGTTCAAAGTTTGACATCGGACAATGTTTTCTTATAACAAAATTGTTGCCGCAGATAGAACTCCAAGTTAATCTGTTACCAATTTAATTTGATGATTCACATCGTGCTGAAATTCTCGCTCGGCTCGTTCTTTGGTTATTCGTCTTTTGTCTTATTTTATTATGCTGTTACTCAGTCGCGGCGATAAAGGCTAGCGAGACGGCTTGTCTGCCTGTTCCCGGTTTTCTCGCCCTTGTTTATCCGGTTGGGGTAGTTAGCGCGGCGGAGTGGCGCCCCGCGGCAGTGCCTCCGTAGCCCGCCCAGCGATGGGACGCTCCCCGGCCGCCCCACTGCTCCCGACGCGCGTACGATCCCAACACAGGTGAACCACAACACTAAAAAAAGGACAATCATCTAATGTGACTCGGACAAAATGACTCCTTTTATACATTTATATTGTGTTATATGGATAGAGTTATTGACTGGCTGCTGCACCACCACAGGTGAGTTTATAGTGCAATTAGCATTTTTATTGAGTTCGCCGGCAACTTGTCAAAAGTTTTTTGTAAAATACGAATTTTATTTCACTGTTCCGGGAATACGGGATTGATGGTTTACTAAAGTGTCTACAATTCTTTGTAAAAGTTTGGAGCGCTTAAAAGTAATGTTAGGATTAAAAATAAAATTACACAGATTGAGCTTACCCCTGAAAACAATAGTGGTATCAAACAAAGTCTACTTAGATTTTTTTATGTTAGTTTAAAAAAAAAATCACTTCCGTTTACACTGGGTTGGTATTACCTTTAAATTATAAAGTTAACTTTCTTACGAACAATAAAAAATGTGATCGTTAATAAAGTAAAATATTTCCTTCTTTCTTCGTAAAGAAACATAAAGAATGTGAATAATATCGTAAGTATTTTCCTGTTTGTGTTGTTTCTTGCCAATCTGGTGTTGGAATGCAATGTTTCTGAGATAAAGTAAGTGGCTCACAGTTCCATTAGATAACGCTGCTTTTTATATTATTTATTTTTCGAAGCGTACTATCTGTCTGACTTTTTGTGCCATACTCACTCACACAGAAACTATGTAATTGGTAAAACCTTGGATAAAAAAATCATTAGGTATAATTATAGCCGGTCATGTAATAATCGCTACCAAGGTTATTTAAATTTAAACTTATAATTGTCAAATTAAAACTAATAATTTCAATTTAGGCCATGCATATGTCAATACTATGTTATTAAAATCATTAACGCCCTAAACAACTAGACAATTAATTAAATAGCCATTATTTCAGTAAAAGTGTAAATTATTTATTAATTTGGGCCACTCGGAGCATTTATTACTGATCGACGGCTGTTATTAGCGTTGATACGTAATAAAAACGATTTATTATTCATTGTAACCTATATTAGGCTTATGTACAAAAGCTGGACAAGCAAACATAAATTGTTCCGCGAAAAACTATTTCATAGTGCACCAATTTGTTTCAAAATGTGAATTTTATATGGCTTAACAAAATGACGTGACGCGCAGGACCAGTCGTTGTGGCGACGCTTGGGGAGGCCTATGTCCAGCAATGCACGTCTTTCGGCTGATATAATGATGATGATAATGATAACAAAATGAAAATTTATTTAGCGAAATAACATAAAAATTACATCAACAATTTATGACGTGGAAACATTGCTTGGAAATAAAGTAATAGGCTCAAAGAATTACATGTTTGAACGACCCTTATCTCAAAGACTTACATGTGACCCTGACTATCGATTTCTAAGCAATCATAAAAATACAACTAAATCGTCCCTTTTCGAGTATCCGCGATTGCTAAGCTCCTTCAAGTAGATCTGTTCGGAGGGTCGCAAGACGCTGTTGCCATAACATACGAGTAATTCGGTTAACAAGGGGGAAGGATCACAAACAAAATGTACCGGGGGCAGTGACGGTGACGCATGGCCGGATATCCGTGGACATCTTCCGTGGAACGTGACTCTATCGATGGTTTTTTATCGATGTAAATACGTTGACTAATGCCCCACGTCACTAGTTATCGTAGATCGCGCGAAGCTTGCTTTTTGCCTCCCTAATAGGAACATTTACTCACAAACGATGTTGACTAAGCTCACATAGGCACATGTGTGCACTCTCAAATAATTCGTATGCAACGTTTAAGCCCTAAAAGCTTTTAAACAAATAAGCAGACGGTTGGTTTTTCACTTGCGATAACGTGGAATGGAATTTTTCGCTGAAAGTGGAGCAATTGCGGAAAAATTATGCAGTATCTGTTTATTTCTTTGTTTCTGTATTTGAATTGGACAAAATGATCATAAAAACGTAGATTGCTTCGTAATAATATATTCATAAGCTTACGATAACAAAGTGAGATAACCACGATTTATCTATAGTAGTTGAGGTTATTGTAAAAAACAAATAATCACAATATATCGTTGCTTTGTTATTTCCAGTATACGGCTAAATAAATTATAAGTAGGTTGGTTTTATAGGTACGCTAGGAAGGCTTTTATAAGAAGGCCATAAGCCTATAGCTTCGTGCATCTCATAACACATAGCTTATGGCCTTCGTCTTCAAGCGCAATGGCGTCAATTCAATTCAAAATATTTTATTTTATATAAGCTTACAATGGCACTCACAAAGCGCTAGAAGCTGGGGGCACGATTCCAATTGGTCGTTTTGATGTTATAATATTGATGTAAAGAAGAATCGGCAGAAAACTCCATGGTCACTCTTTTGAAAAGTATGGTAAATTTTAATATATGCTTGTTTTTCACGAGAATTCCACACATCGTTTCATGTGTAATTAGGTAGTTGTTTGTGTTATATATTAAATAAAACAAATAACTATACATGTAACAATTTGAAACTGTTTACTCCGTCACTCATCATAACTGGTTCGTTGGAAGACCAGCGTTAGGCAATATTTTCCTGTCTGGCAACATTGCCGGAATGAACCTTTTTAGCGCAGCTATGAGGCACACACAATGTTATGGTTTTTTTTATTGACTGTAATTTTTTAAATCCTGACGGAAAAGTGTGGGTATTACTTTATTTATGTTGTGTGATCCTGGTGACTGCCACTAAATAAATATTTGCTCTTCCTTATTAACTATCCTACGCTATAATAATCTATGAGCAAAATATCTTCGAAATCAACTAAACCTTTAAACTTTAAGTTTTCAGTTATATTTAAGTAAAGAAAAAAAATGTTGAAAGGTCTTTCAAAAACCGTGGGTTCGTTCAGAAAATAAATTGACCCTAATCAAATTTTTCTCGCTCAGTAACTTGGAAATCTATTTTTGTTATTACAAGTTTAATAACATAAAACTCAAAAGCCTTGATCCTCTTCTGCTTGACGTTTCTTTTTCAAAAGCAAATTACGAAACAAAGATTGAAAACGAAGTGAATACAACTCCAGAACGTAATAATAATTGTTATTCCACGGAACATTCCTTTTATTGAATTGACGCGATTCAGAGTGACGAGTCGGAGGCTTGAAATTTTAAACATAAAAAAGGCGGTCAAACGCGAAAGGTCTACGCGAAATTACGTGCAAAAAATATATAAAAACAAACCTTAAAAAGCAAATATAAAAGTTTCTGAAAACGGAATAAACGTAAAGCCAACAACTCAATTCTTATCTACTTGTGAAACCTCTACTTGGAAAAAACTAATACATATAACTTTTGATTTAAAAATAGCTCTAGACTTGTAAGCTTTAAAAGAAATGGGTCATCTGGATTTTCATTATTTTTATTAAATAAAATTACAGAAACTCAAATTGCTCGTTTTCTAGCGTAACGTAATGCAAAAAACTTTTTCTAAATTGGTTTTAAGGTTGTGAAACTTTTTTCATAAATCAGTTCTCTGTAATAGCCCAGCGTATCTTTACATTATCTTCGTTTTCTTTGCTTATAATGCTCACTACTTTAACATTTTTATTTGATTTATTTTATCTAATTAATCAACGCATTTTAGGTGAGCATCGGCTTAAAGCAATCTAGAGACGAAAGTCTATGACCAGTGCATGTTGTCAGTAATGTCATATGACTCCTCATCAGAAAGCGTTAAGTCACCTACAGGACAATGGAAAGGGAGTGGTGGTATGGTCGGAGTTTCCTTGAGTGATCGAATCAGAAATGAAGATATCAGCAAGAGAACTAAGGTTGCCGACATTGCTCGCAGAAAAGATGGCCATTGGGTCCGAAAGGTTCTGGAGTGGCAACCGCGTACCATAAGACGCAATAGGCCTTCTACAAGGTAGACCGATGACCTGGTAAAGGTTGCGGGAATCCGACGGATGCAAGACGCACAGGATCGTTCATTGTAGCGACACTTGGGGAGGCCTATGTCCAACAGTGGACGACTATCGGCTGAAATGATGATAGCATAGCATAGTCAGCCTTATAATGTTCCCATTGCTGGAACTCAGGCCTTCTCTCTAGGAGAGGGAATGGGCCGTAATCCAACATATGGGCCCAGTGCGGATTGGTGGATACCACATATCTTTTAATGAAATGAAATGATGATGATGATGATGAATCTATAGATGGTTGTAGGATAGCCGTAGAAAATGGTTTGGTTCCATATTTTTTAATATTTATCGACTCAATTGTCCTAATGCTGGGCCTAGATTAGCGGTCGGAAAAGAGTGACGCTTATCGCCACTCTTTTCACTTCCCACGGTTATTTGCTGTTGTAATCCAATCCCTCATGGTACTGACTAGTTTGTCTTGTCATCTCGGCCAGGGTTTTCAATCGCGCTGTTTTTGCCCGTTTGGCAACCATTCTGATGTTTACTTTAGCCGGCGATCATCTGACATCTATACTATTATTGTAAAGCTGAAGAGTTTTTTGTTCGGACGTGCTAATCTAATGTAGTACCTGCTAGTTTGATAGGAGAACCTATTATGTTTTGTCTGAGTGTGGTTTCCGCACTTAGTCCTATACGGGCTATTGTACGTGGGCCTTGGCGGCCGTAATCTTTGGTAGGCTTATTCTAAAAAAACAGATTAGGCCTTTCAGGTTTTTTAGAACGTCAATAAGGAAGTTTGGGGATCCTAAGTTTCGTATGTGTATGTGACACCCAGTGCAGTCTAGGAACACATAGTTAGTTAGTTGTCCCATTGCTGGGCGAAGGCCTCCCTCTCCCTTTTCCACACACGTCTGTCTTTGGCCATTGCAAGTCAGTCCTTCCGGTCCTTATCAAGCTCATCTCTCCACCTTCGCCTTGGTCTGCCGCGATGTCGCCTTGCTAAATGCAACATCAACATGGGACGAGAAAAGAGAAAAGAGCCACTTAGGTGCACATAATTTTAAATATAAAGACAAGCTTCATTGAGAATTATAATTTATATATTTAACATCACGCTTCGACCAATAGGAGCAGAGCAGTAACCGACGCGGGTGATACCACGGGAGAAAAACTAGTTTGATATATTTACACGGCATGCTACACTCAGTTCGACTACTTCTTCCCACATCGAAATTTATTTTAACTTACTTATAAACTAATTCTTAGACTCAAGCTAGTATTTAAAGTAAGTAAACCATTTACAAAGCAATAGGTATTGCACATTCCAAAGCGTAGTCCCTCTCTAGACGAAGTGGGCCTCGAACGCAAAAGGGCCTCACACAAACGAAGGCTCTTTGAGAACGACAGTCTTTTTTATAATTGATAGGCTCGTGTTTCACCACTATTTTACCTGATGGTAAGCGACGGTGTGGTCGAAATCTGGGTTGCGACAGTCGTTGTCTCGTTTTCAAATTTGTGAACGAAAAAAGCCTCGGTGATGTGCCTAAACCATGTCTAAATTAGTCCAAGTTACGCTTCTGTCTCTCTCATACTCTCTCTCTCTAGGTACTCAGAGCGGGAGATGTTATATAACGATTTCCCACTTCAAAAAAAGGCTAGTTAATTCTTCAAACAGAAAAGCAAACATTTACGGCGTAGCTTTTCATTTAAAACGGATTAAAAAGGGGTTTTTAGCGCTCATCAACAGTTTAAATGGACGTGTTGAATAATGTTATAAAAAACCGGTCAAGTGCGAATGGGAATCGCGCAAGAAAGGTTAAACATACCATCACCAAAATATTATTTTCGTTTCTTGTAGGTATGGTGAAATTTTAGAGGCCTTTTATTTGTTAGTTTATTTTAGTTACAATTAAATATAGGTTCTGTGATAATTTCAACTTTCTGCCAATTACGGTTCGTGAGATATATACCGCTGATTGATAGACGGACAGTGGGAGCTTTAGGGTTCCATTGGTTACCCTTCAAGACCCTTCCCTTAAAGTCTATAATAAATTGCCAAAAAGCTGGAAGCAGCTAGGTGATATAGCCTTTAAAAAGAAAGTTAAAAGTTTCCTGGCAGATAAAGCTTACTACAATTTAAATGAGTTTTTTAATGACAAATTTTGAACTTTTGACATACTTATTCATTTTTATTTATTTTTTTTGCTAAATTCTTTTTTATTTAAGACATTTTATTATTAGTATTGTTTTTTCTTTTTAATAATAATAATAATCTTATTATTGGTTTGATTATAATTGACATTTATAATTATTAATTTGACATTTATAATTATTAATTTGACATTCTAGACGTATATTTTTATTTTTGACTTGTATCAGTATTTTATTTATGTTTAAAAATTTTTGATTTAATGACACGCTAGAATGATTTGATTATTTGTAGAAATATTAGCATGCCATTGTTCAAGGCAAACATGACGATTTATATTGTATTTTAACAACTCTTGCATGCTGACAATTTACTTTGTGATGTATGTACTGTACTCATGTTTGAGCAAATAAATGATTATCTTATCTTATCTTCCGGTACAGAATCCAAAATTGTTCTGTACGACCGACCTCATTACATGGGAAATCATCAAAAAAAAAACTGACAATAAAATGTCAGCAAAATAAATTACTGATAAATTTAAGGCAGTTGAAATCTAGATAATAATAAAAAATATTGCAAAACTCACTCCGTAGCGCGGCGTGAACCTGGGCTGGACGCGTGAAATACCCGCTGCCGATCACCGAGACACGGCGGTCAAACTACGCTAGCCTATAAGTAATAAAAAAAATTGTTTATTGATAACATATACTTTATTATACACCAATATAATAAATAGTACCTAAAATTTGATCCCTTTTTTTCGGTGGGACTAATCATCGAATGACAAAACCCGCTCTTGGGTGGAGCGGGAGATAGTGTCAGACTCTTACTGACTAAAAACCCACCCCGTTCCTTCTAGCCTTTATATCGGGGCTCGAGCTACCTTTCGGATAACCCTGGCCCCAGTAGGCTTTGACCCAGCTGGGCCCCTCCTGATGCATGATGAAACATTGCGCGCCGTCGCCGTCGACGTCTTGGGCTCAGTCCAGACAGTTACCGGACGATCGGACAGCGAGCTACCCATGGCTCGCCGTCTGCGAGCCCGCTTCTACAGTGGCCGGAAATCGGGATCGGAATCCCGGCGGCGGCGGCGAGGGCGCCGTTGCCTGAAAACTTAACATGCTACAATTGGCGGCCTTATCGCATTCTGCAATCTCTTCCAGGCAACCTGGAATGGAAAGAGATCGCCTGGTCATACGAGGTACACTACAATAATATACACACATAATCATAACATTCTAACCGTTGTGCTGTGTCTGTACCGAATAAAAAGCATTTCTATTCTATCCTATTCTATTCTTAGTGGCAAGTCCCTACGGTAAGAGTCAAGCTCATCTCTTCACTTTCGGCTCGGTTCGTAGCTATATTGAAGACAGAGGTGTGTTGAAAAGGAAGAGGGAGCTTTGAAGGACGCTTCTAAGATATAATGGACTAATTAGATAGATCGATTGAAAAAGAAAAGAAAGAAAGAAAATTGCGTATATTAGCATTAATAAAAACAGAAACACCTTAAAATGAAATAAATTAAAACGTACAATAAATAATGCTAATAAGGAAGCTTAGCATAATGCCACCTGACGCTGGTTTTCAGTTGGGGCACACGAGTACCTACTATAAGCTTGATTAGATAAACAAATACAAATCTTTTCTTTATATAACATAAGTAAGACTAGCTGACCCTCCAGGCAATATCAGTTCCCTTAGTTCATGCAAAAAGCCCAAGCAGTTTCAGTTTTAACTGACTTTTTGTTTATCTATACCTACTATTCTTTTCCAAAAACTTTTATAAACAGTTAAAAAAACAATGACGAAAATAAAATTGGTTTTAATTTTTATTTTTTAACTAGTGATCCGCTCCGACTTTACGCGTAAATTATTCACCAAACGTTTATTCCTAATGAACGCGCACTGCCATCTGCTACCCGACGTAAGTGCTTATTAGTGCAGCGAATACGGATTCATTGAATAGATAGGTACTAGAGTATTCTAATAGGAATAATACAACTTCCTATGCTCAAAGAACCTGGGGCCCGAGTCTGCTATTTTTATAAATTTGTCATTCCAACACGATCCCATTGTCATTTTACTAAAAGTTCGTAATCTGCTAAATCATAATGATCGATCATTGATCGGTCAATGGTGTCGTAATAGAGTGGTGGTAGAATGACAATATCGAGCTTATTAAAACCAATAACTGCACAATAACGTTCTAATGGTAGGTCACTGATCAAAACAACTTTCAAAACTTTTGCAAATTACCGCATACGCCAGATATTCATTTGTCATTATGTACGAGATTACCATTTTAAGACACTTCTTTCAATGAAGTGTCAGTGGTTGATCATTGGAAAGTCATTATGACGCCATTATATTAGTAGATTACAAAAACTTGTCAAAATCAACCATTATGAAGTCAATGATAGACCATTCTGACACTATTGTAATAGCAGACTTGAGGCCCTGATATCTCGATAATGATACCATAGTACTATTTGTTCAACGCCTACGACACATCTTTTAAATAAAGAGGTAAACGTCCAGGAAATAATATCTATGAACCCAGGGATATTTTTTGTTTTATTTGTGAAATCCTTAAATATCATTTCTGGCTCTAGGTGAAACGAGAAAAGAAAGAAAACTATTTTATTTGGCATACACACTCGTAGATATACACAATGTAGTACGAGAGGTTGTGTCTGAATTTTACAGACTAAAACCCACCTGTGTTCGTTCAGTTACCCTTCGCGCTTCAGGGCCTCAGAACTCCTTTGAATATTTCCGTAGTTCTAGACAGGACCTAACATCTCAAAATCATCATAATTCAAGTATGAGAGAGACAAAGCTACACAGGCCATATAGCAATATCCCTTTCTAGCGCTATCGTGATAATTTTAAAACGTCATGATAGAGTCATGGATCTAATTCCGAAAATTCTGAACTGAACGGTTACAATAGCAAAGATGATGGAATAAGTTAATAAGAACGTAACAACCGACGTGTGTAGAGGAAAAATAATATATTAGTAATACCTAATGCGGTTTTATGAGAATTATAGTTACTAAAAATATCATATACAAATGGTTTCACCGTTATTTTTGTAAATTGTATGTTGAGTTCCTAATAAAGTTATTACTATTATTATTATTATTAAATCACATGGCAAACCAAAAATATCACCTCATATTTTGCTCCTTTAACCAGTCGTAAAATGTTGTTAATTTTGGAATATGTCGCAGATGGTGATTGCCCAACTTATATAATTTTTTATAATTAAAAACGTGTCAAAGTAAAGCTACAGCTGTTGGTGATCCTAGATATTTAATTAAATTATGCAATTATTCTTAAACTTACTTTTGTCAGAGTAAAATCAAAAGTTATTTCAAGAAACATTGGTACTACCTAAGGGATCAAAAGTCCTTATCCGAATCAAAGCGTATCTGTGTGTGTGCCAAGATTTATCCTAATTTGTTCTTCTGTTGAGGTCCAACAACCAAAAAAAAAAAAAATTGTATAACATTGGGAAATAGTAGAATTTATTGTGATAACATTCATAGCTGTAAAGAAAAGAAAATATGACTACGCGCTTACCACAGAATCAACGACATTCGATACCCTAAATCTGGGATCACTCTCAAATAAATTAGTCTTAATGTACATATGCTGTTAGGTCAAATATGAAAGGGGCGACTTCTGAATTCAATCCACTTATGGGTAAGTTGGCAATTGGGCTGGAAGCGGCGTGTTTACCCTCCGAATGACCCCGTGTCAACGAGGCTTGAGAAGTTGCGACCATCCCACACGAGGATCTACGAAACTATATCCGTACATTGGCCGTGTTTAATTTATATTAAGGGCGGATTGTTACGACGAAGTTAGCCACAGTTTTGGCACGAATTATTCAGTAACACTTAAATTAAACTGTGTGGTTATGACGTTGTATTTACCGCAGTGCCGACCCTTTCATAGATTTTAAAAACACTTACCAATCGTTGAACTATAAAAATAACACATCAATCGTTCAATCAACAAACTAAACGTAGTCAATCTAAATATAGTTCCCTGGGTTAGGTATCTGAAGCGGAGTTCTCCATACACTCACCAAAACCCATTACCACCACATAAAACATGAAACCAAATTAACGCATAAAAATGATGTGTAACGTGTAACATATGTCAAGCACAACACTATAACATTATCGCTAGCGCCGCATCCACTGAGCTCACTCGACGGTCTCAATTATTCATCCCCCGTCGATAATGGAACAATCCTGTCGACGCTACGGAGTGGGCCTGTCAACGCTAGTCGTAATGCCATATATACCATACTATTCACAAAAACCTATCCCTGTTTAATGGCCCACGATATTTCACCGGAACAATTACGGTAGCGCTTATAAATAAATATTTATTTGCGTCTGTTTGCTGATATATAACATTTCTAAGGTACTCCATTGTGTCTCTTTGTCAAAAATTGGCTGTCATTTTTGTTACCAAATAGCATATTTTGGGGAAAGTTTCGTGTATAAATTGTCAATCTGCGACAAAAACAGACCGTGACGGTTTTAACAAGTTAAAACTATGCACTGTGGACACGGTTCGTTTACGTTTAAAAAGACTTACCATACTGTAGAATTTAATTGACACTCACACAGAAAGTGGAAAAATAAACAAATCTATCAATAGATAATCCCTTTGAGCTTTTTATTATAATGAGAAATATAATTTTGGCACAGAAATGGAGCGAAGTAAGTGATTATTATTAGTGAGGGGAAGCAGAGTGCTCTATTTATCATCGTGCCACAATTAAGGTTTTATAGCTAATGATGGTACTTACCATTTGTTAGTCAGCTTATTTATTTAATTTTGTACGAACAAAACTCGTGTTTTTACGCTAATGAAATACTAACAAGTCCATCTAAACTGTTACGAGTAACACCTTTAATTCATGAATCCCCAAGCGACCACCGGTGGCCGCGCATCTATTGTCTTACTATTGTGTCTCTAATTGACGGTATCTGAAGGGTTAATATTATTTTATACACAATTTGAACAGAATCTGTTCCATAGTTTTTTAAATCATCGCTTCTTTGTACTATCTATCTGCAAGTCATGAAAATGGATCATAACTTCATAACCAAAAGAATGAGGGTGTAATGGGGTATATGGATACTTATTTTTTGTCAGACTTATTGTATTAGCGTATTTCATCGATAAAAAACAATAGCGGAACTTCACAAAATTTTAGGTCTCACTTTATACTAATACCTACTACAAAAAGTTTATTTTCAATGCCTTTTAGAATTCAATATCGAAACAGTCTGACAAACAGAAATTATTAGGTACCTACATTTTTAGTATAAAAATCAAAAAATATTTATTAGATTAGATTTTAAAAACTGTTTCAGGCTGCCGAAATTTTCAAATTAAATTCTATCCTACGCCAATTTTCCAAAGTTTTCATATCATATTCGATCTTTGAGTTACTAGTCAACACTTAAGTTGTCAAAAAGTAAGAGGCCCGTTTTGACATTTGTATTTTGACTACGTAGCGGCTTGGACAGGTGTAGTGTAGCTACTACTAAAATAGCTACTACTACACCGAACCCGTTCTTCTGTTCTGTGACCGGACCCCTAATTATTATTTTATGGTTTCTTTCAGTTTCGTTCCAAATTTTCTAGGGCTTTCTCAAATGTCAAAATGGGCCTCTTATTTTTTAACGAGTTTAGCCAAATGTCACTTGATATTTTAGTAAGTTAAATCAGAAAACTATGGGCGTAAATATTTGAAAAGATCCTACAATTTAGAAATAGATACGAGCTCGTAAACCATACTCAGACTGTATGAAAGTAAGGGTTAGCTCACACCGAGGTGCAAGGGTTCACTATTCTCTCTGCCTTTTCAAATCACGCTCATTAAAATTCAACGTTGTCTGGAAAATATCGCTGTCAGAGATAAGACCGCCATAAATGTACCCATAGATTTAAATTTTTATAAAATTACTATTTTAGTGTACAATAAAGTTTATTCTATTCTCTTTCGACTCCTACTGTACTTTTTTCTACAAGAGCGGCCTGTAGTAGGCACGTTTAGTATAATAACGCATTTGTTCTTCAGTAGTGCATCGGAAATATTATGATCTAGACTAATAAAATAAAGAGGTAAAGTTTGTTTCTTTATTTTTATTGTTTTTTGGTTTGTAGGAGGTAATCTCTGGAAGCACTACTCCGATTGCTAAAATTTTTTCACCAATATAAAGCTGCTTTATTTCTGAGTGACATAGGCTATTTTATGTACGCGGGCAAAGCTGCGGGCAAAAGCTAGTGTGTTATAATTATAATATAACATATTTATTAAAATTATAAAAATGCATAAAAAGTTCGCTTCTTGAGTGAATAGGGTGTAGGTTAGCACCAACGATAGATTTATCTTTCATTGTAATCCACGGCTGATATTTATATCATTTTCTTAATTTTTTTTTAAGTGAGTAATTAACATGGCAAGGCAGTAAGTTTACTAATCATTAACGAGCTATAGTTACTTCAATAAAGAATAACTAATTATAAACTAAAAGACTAGTTATTTGGCACTGTGCAGAGCGGTGAAATGCTTTATGGAATTGCTAAGCCGCGGGGCATATTCGAATTCGCGAAGTGCAGTATTTTTTTATCTTACTGTACCTAAGTACCTTTTTGTATAACAAAGGAAAATTTAATAGATTAGTACAGTCTCGGTGTGAGCTAACCCTTAATGTGTAGACATTTGACATTATAATGGCAGCATTATAATGTCCAATGTAATAAACGCTTTATAATGAAATCATTCGGATTGAAGTTTTGACGTTGATATAATGTTAAAGTAGTTACATTAAATTAATTATTTATGTGAAATCGACGAATGAAATGTACTTGCGATCACATTATCATTTAACAATAGTTGAGTTCTTATTAATGAGTCCTAATGTTGTAATTAATCATTTTCATTATTTAGATTACAGCGTTTAGTGGTGGGCGTATATTGTAGTGAATAATAACGGGCTGCAATATTGTTTTTATGATAACAAATGTCAATGACATAAATGACGGAACCTCTGTATCAACCGCGTGGGAATTGGAGCGTACGAAGTATACTAAGTGTCCCTGCACACGGGCTTCAAAAAAACGCCGCTTCAAGCTTCTTTTCGTGGTGCGTGTGCGGCGTTGCCACCACTAACGCCATAAAAATCAGCGACACCGTACAAAATTATAAACTTGATCGGACAATTTGTATGGCGAGGCCGATTTTTTTTTTTCGTTTCCTGAAAAAAAATCTTGTGGAAGGTTGTTCAGTTTCATCTACTGAGCAAGTTTGCGGGGGCTGTCCCTTACACCTTGTATTTAAACTAAGGAAGTTTTCACAGTAAATTCTTATTTGAATATATGTATTCACAATCTGATATTTTAAAAGGAAGTGGTAAGGTTAAATCCTCACAACTTCAACGGGATGCTTTAATATTTTTATGAATAAGGAAGGAAGTTTTTTTATATCGTTATAAAAAATTAACAGGATGTTACAATATTTAAAATAAACCAAAAGGAAGTTATCAAATCCTTAAATAAATTGAACAAGATGTCGCCATATTTTAAATATTTGGAAGGGAAGTTATCCCATAAAATCCTTATATAAATTGTTGCAATATTTAAAAGAAACAAACAGGAAGTGGTCAAATTAAATCCTAATATCAATCAAAGTAATCAAATAATGGTTTTACGCCCATATGCACTATTTACTTGTACATATAAAATATATAAATAGAAATAATGTATAATTGTACATAAAGGTATATATGATAGCAGAGAAATTTTTACAAATATGTAATGACAGGAGTATGTGATTTTTGGTCCTCTTTATATACCTCGTGTAAAACAAAGTTCCTTTCCGCATCTCTAGGTTTATTCGCTAATTCCTCGCACCCTTGCAAAGCTGGGGCTCTTATGAAATAATTCATAAACTGCATATATTATGTCGTAGTAACTTTTACGCCGCCTAACATATGAAAAAACCAATACAAGTGGGTACCTAATGTTTCATATTCCCAACATCATCATCATAATCACTTCAGCTGAAACTTGTCCACTGTTGGACATAAGCCTCTCCTGATTGTCGCCAAAACAACTAATCCTGTGCGTCTCACATTCATCGAATTCCTGCGATCCTCGCTAGCTCGATCTGCCCACCTTATGGGAGAACTTTCAACGCTGAATCTTCCAGTACGTATTCGCCACTCCAGGACTTTTCATCCCCATCGACTGTCTGTTCTGTGAGCTGAGAGTTTCTCAACATAAAATAACATAATGTAATTAATTAAACCCCAAGCGAACGCCAGCGTTCGCTATCTCATTGTCTTTCTAGTGTGTCTCTAATTACGGTATTCGAAAGGTCAATCGAGCGTTTTTCTTTGCATTAACAGTGCAATATAGACTCATTTAAAGCTCCCAACTATTTCATAACTGAATAGGTACTCGTTGGCAGTCGTAGGACGCAATTCCACCCAGTAACTGTTTTAACTGACACGGGTGTAACTCAATTATATCCTACTAATATGTATGTACAATTAAAAACTTTTATCCACCGTGCTAGGTACTCCAATTTTCACTTAATTACTTCACAAAATGACCACAACTAACTAACTAACAATGATAACTAACCTAGGGGTCGTTAACCCAAGAGTGAATAAGTTGCTTCTAGGCATGCTTGCTCCTCTTGCGGCCACATCATCGCTTTCCATTAGGTGATATAGTGGTCATACGCGAGCCTATCCATAATAAAAAAAAACAATTGTGACAATAAACTGCCGATATACTTAGTCCACGATCGGTCGGTAATCTGTTAAAGTTCTTGTGTCGAGACAAAAATGGGGTCGACTTCCAAGGATAAATGTTAGAACCTTTTTTATATAATTTACGACTTGTCTAGAAGTTTCATCAGTCTTTTTGGTCTGGTCTAGTAAGTTGAATACACGGTTCGTGAGTGAAGTCCCGGGGTAATGTACCGCGTCGTCGGGAACATTTTATTTTAAACTGCAGGATCTTAAAATCTAAGAAGGAACGTACTTTATAAGGCATGACGATACGCATAGACGATAGCATATATACTTAGAGGGTTATTTTTGGTATGACTGTAATGACGCCGTGGTCTAATCTGATTATAGAGTAACATAAAATTATACCTCTGACAGCAAATTGATGTACAAATAATCCCTTATATAAACAAAAACCTGCTTGTTCAAACAGTCCAAATAGTCAGGAGTTATTTGTAAAATGAATGGCATACATTGATTTTGTATATCGAATGAAAATTCGTATGAATACAAATATAGTGTATGTAATTTATTTGAGCATGTTGACTGAAATCGTTTGTTATTGTCCATATCTTTTGCCCTTGAGATTAAAGTTGCAAGCAGAATATTACAATAATGTTCTAATTACAGGTCGGGAATTACCCACCGGACAAAATGTAGTGTCTGTAGCACCCATAGAAGTTCCCGATGGTAAGTGTCTTACTTACTTACTTTGAAATGCTTTTCTTCAGTTCCGCGGGATTTTTTCTAATGAACTTCATTGGTTATTTTAATTATTCAAAAATTGATTCCTAGTGGTTAGTATAAGCATAGCATTATCAGCCTTATAACGTTCCCACTGCTGGGACTCAGGCCTCTCTATGAGAGGGGATGGGTCGTAATCCACCACGCGAGCCAATGAGGGTTGGTAAATGACATATAATATGTCTTTGAATTTTTGGTTTTTGGACATGCCGGTTTCCTCACGATATTTAGCTTCACTGTTTTGACTCTATGGATATTATAATGTGAAATTTGTGTAGTTTAGTATATCAAATGCCTAGACATTTTATGTGGAGTCTTTGAAACAGGCGCGATCTCGGTAAAATGGAACTAAGAATTTTATTGTAGTATCGACTAACTCAGCGAAGCTTGCCGAGAAAGCTGACTCGATACATTTGCTGCCAAATACTGGAAAAACATTAGAATGTGTTATATTTACCTTATAATGGAAAACAACGTAAAGCTATATTCTATATAAAAACTTAATAGTTTAAAAAGCAGGCAAAATGTAAAAACTATGCGAAAATGAATAAAAGCTTTTTTTTACCGAATGAAACACTTTTATATAAAATTAAATAAAAATAGATATCAGAAAATACATTAAGTCCGCCTTTGTACTTTTATGTTGCGAGAAGTTTTAAAATAAATAAATAAATATTAGAAAAATTATCCCAAAGAAACATACCCCCGGAATAAAAGTATCATGACATAGTATTTAATTCCAAGACATGGTCTATCCGTGTAAGTGCTAAGTTTCATTGAAATCTATTTAGCCGTTCGAGCGTGGAAAAATAACAAACATACACACACCGTCACATACTCACTGTATTTCCTATATGCTATTTCACGATATAGTTTATTATGTACCAAATTCTTTTCAGATGTTTGAGCATGAAAGAATAACAAACATGCAAATTGCCTTTAAATAGTTTGATTTTATTGTTTTATAGTTACGTGGACGCTAAAATATCAATATCAAGTCCTCATTTGTGATCATTTTCAAGTAAATGCACCGTTTCGCATTTTTTCTGGAAGCTTGAATAGAAAGGAAAATGGTTCATAATTTTTCAAGTACCTCAGCATCACTCCGAGCTAATGCCGTGGGCTCACCAGCCGAGCATTTACAACGTCGATGCTGTGACGCACAAAGTGACTAAACAAACCCCTTCTGACAAAGCCATTACTTATTCCAAGTAAAAAAAAAACTAGTATGACTGTAGCTGGATCGCGAAAACAAAATTGTTTTCTTCTACTCAGGATCAGTTGTTTTCTGATGAGTCAAACGACATTATTAAGTTTCTTCGTCGCGGATAGATTTACAATTTAAATGTCGTTGGTATTCTTACTACGTAGCATTTCTCTCGTTTTACTCAGTGCCGTAACTAGTATTTTAAACCCTCGGTGAGAACTTCTACTACTATCCCACTAGGCAAGCGTGCTCCATCATCACTTACCATCAGGTGAGATGGTGGTCAAACGTGAGCAATCTAAAATAAAAAACTTTTAATCTTACTCAGCTCAAATAAAAATAAATATTAAAAAACAGCTCTAAAACCATTGCTATGTACACGACAAATAACAGATATTGTATGTAAGCCACTAACAACCGTGCATGTTCTAAAAGTTAGCCCTAGTTTGACTATTTCTGCGCCCCTCCAGGGCTTGCGCCCTGCTGGCACTGCCCTAGATACGGCACTGGATTTACTCGTCCCAACAGTGTAGAACCAGCTTAAGAACCGTGTTTTCACCATCACAACTTTACTAAATTAATGCCTGTTATCTTAATCCGTCCGCGGAGAAAATTAGTGGAGAGAAAATTTAAAATATTTTTCATTCACTTTTCAAAGGAAATCTTCTGAACGTGGGTACGTAATATGGACACCATTAAGTAGTCTTTTTTATCTTTAAGTCGGTTGGTTGATAGGGGTGAGCGCTACGTCAAACAATATGCTACTAAAGTGCCGAAAGAAATGAAATGTTTGCTTAGTGGGTCGGAAGCCAGGGGGTCAGGCCCCTAACTGCAAGTTGCATGATAACCTTACATGTTTAAATGATATACTCGAGGATTTCATCACATTGTACTAATATTATCTAGGCTATGTATCTGTGTCAATATGCACGTCTAAAGTCTGTGTTTGTGATGGTGCGTGTATGTATGTAATTAATGAGCAAACTTACGAGTTGTGGGCCCTAAGTTCAAACCCAGTCATTTTGTAATTTATTTCATTCTCACTGACCGAAAAAATTGTGTGGAAACCTGCATGTCCCAAAATAAAAAAAATCAAGACTTGTGCCATCTGATAACCAGCACTGGACCCTCGTGGTATGTTATGGCCCTTTTCTCTCCTAGCATGGAGACCTCATTCCCTACCGTAAGAATATTATAAGGCTGATTATGCTAGTGTATGTATGTTTGTTATTTCTTCACTCTCTAACAGCCGAACGGTTTTGGATGAATTTTGGCAGATAGGTCGACCGTGTTCTAGAATAGGACAGAATGAAAACTTTTTATCTCGGGAGTAGGTATGTCCTCTTAGAGTAATATTCTACTTTCATACGAACGAAGCCAGTAACAGAAGCAAGTACTAACTAAATCTTTAATTACATAAGGAGATTCTGACTGACATTAACGCACAGATGACATTACTGGAACTAAGAGTGTATTTTGCACAAAACATCCTTTTATGACGTAGGTCAGTATAAAGAGAGGATTTTCCAAAATTAACCCCCTTAGGAACTGAAATACATACGTTTTCAAAATTTGTAAAATAATATAATATAATATAATAATATTCCACAACTATCACACAACGCCATCTAGTCCCATGCTAAGCAGAGCTTGTGTTACGGGTACTAGATAACTGATAAACATACTTATATATATCTAAATACATACATTTTATAGATAAATTACACCCAGACACAGAACAAATGATAATGCTCATCACATAAACATTTGTCCTGGGTGGGAATCGAACCCACGACCTCCGGCATAGCAGTCAGGGCCACTAACCACTAGACCAACAGGCCAGTCGAAAGTGTAAAAGTCATTTATCTTTATTTTACTTTATTTTTGTACTATTTAATTGCTCTGTCGACTCTATTTATCTATCTATACGCAAAAGTAATGTGAATAAAAGTAATCTTTAATACCGTGAGCTGGTCTCCAAGCATGAACCACATTGGGGATTAGAAATGTAAGCATGTTTGCTCATGTTCAAGTGATCGGTGCCCAACATACCACGAGGAATCCTATATCGAAAGCTAGGATTATATAACCAGGTTTGACGTTTGACGCTACGTTACATATTACGTTTAACATCACACCACTGGAACGTGACCTATATTATTGATAAGATATTCTGCAACTGGATCCGTCTATCCGTCTTCTGTACACACTTCCGTGCCTGATTGATTGACTGACTGACCGACAAACGGACGGCCTAAACCTCTAAGAAGATAAATATGTTAAGATATATGTTCCTTAGTAGTGTATGGAGGTTGACTAAAAGGATTTTCTGAAGACCACCCTTGACGGGTCAAATAGAGGCTTGATATTTGTGTACCTACAGTCAAGTCGCGAAAGAAACATCGATTAATTTTAATATTAGTCGCAAAATTTCTTGCTGACTCTAAAATATCTAGGTTTATTTAAGACTCAGTTAGGCATCGCACTTTTTGTTTCAACACACAAAAAAAAAACAAATATTTTCTGTTAAATCAAAAATTATATAATATATTGTAAACGGATCAAAGTGATACGTTATACGTTTTACCTCAGATATCAGACGATCAATCAAATTGAAATAACTCGTGAAAACAGCCTTTATGTTAAAAAAAAAACAAACATATCATAAGCTCGACAGTCTGTTATCCTAAACGCGCTAAAAATCAGAACATAAACTTAATAGTATATAGTAAACACGTATAAAACAAAAATGAAGGTTTTAAATTTGATTTAAAAGATTTGAAACTCTTGAAATAAGCGACATGTATTCTAGCAAATAACATACTTTATCTAAATCTCGCGGACCCTTTTGCGACCGCAAACTTTTTAGAGGTCGCTTTAGATTGATGTTTTTTTAGCATTGTACTTCTTATACATTATTTTGTCGGTGAAAGAGCGATACAGCGACAAACCGCTATTTGTCGTTGGTGGGCCGAGTATAAATCACGCAACCCTGCAGCTAGGGTCGCCATGTATTTCACCTACATGTAGTCCGGTATTTATGCTACTTATCTTGGCAAGCGGAGGAAGACAATGATATATACTGTTGTTGAAACCGCTTGCGACAAATGAGTTTAATTACTCATTCAGCTTTTTTCTTCAACGAGTGGGTATAATGAAAGTCAGTTGGCTTTTTCGTCTCCCCGCAAATGAATAATATGGGCATCGATAAATAATAATATACCAACATCCTACGTTGGTTGGGAGCTATAAATTCTTGAAATTTTACGGAAGCCTTTTGAAAATGTATTGTAACTTTAGTTTTTCATCTGGTATTTATTCTGAAATATTAACAGAATAAATTGCTTATATCGATATGAAACCAAACATTTTCATGCATGACTGTTATTAGGCTTATCTCTTTATGAATAAATCAAATAGATATAGCAACTGAAAGCGTATAATTCCGATGACAAAATATCATAAAACTGTCCTATAATTTCATCAGAGCAAGATGGCCACCGACCGGCGCGCCGCCAGCGGTGGCGGCAGACGCGCCGGCACCGCTCGTCACATTTGTGACTCTTTTTACTTCTCCTAAAACTTTTATAACAAGTAAACATGTTTACTAGTCATTACCACACTATTTATTGGACTATTCTTTTCAGAATCGATGTATCCAAGATTTGCGGAACCCATTCCAAATGTCACGGTTACCGTCGGCAGGGACGCCCTGCTTGCGTGTGTCGTGGATAATCTAAGAGGATTCAAGGTAAATAAATCACAGCACTTGATTCACTGTTGACTTAGCGACGTAGCAGTGGAAAATATTGTCTTGATCGATCGGCGGAAGGTTCAACAGCCAAAGTCGGCTTACATTATTGATGTTTTGAAGGAAGACACACAATGAAAACTGATAGACATTTGTGACAATATTAACCATTCGAAGAAAAGAAAAGAAAAATTGCCTCTCTTAATTCATGAATCCCCAAGCGACACCCGGTGGCCGCGCATCTATTGTCTTACTATTGTGTCTCTAATTGACGGTATCTGAAGGGTTAATACAGATGACGACGAAATCTTGAAAACATCCGACTCAGTGACATTGTTTGTTTGTAGGTAGCATGGGTGCGTATGGACACACAGACAATCCTGAGCATCCACCACAACATAATAACTCAGAACGCGCGCATCAGCTTGTCGTACAACGACCACCGATCGTGGTACCTGCACATCAAGAACGTGCAGGAAGTGGATCGCGGCTGGTACATGTGCCAGGTCAACACCGACCCCATGCGCTCCAGGAAGGGATACCTACAGGTTGTGGGTGAGTATGCTGCCTCCATCAGTCTGTCGTACAACGACCACCGCTCGTGGTATCTGCACCTCAAGAACGTGCAGGAGGTGACCGCGGCTGGTACATGTGCCAGGTCAACACCGACCCCATGCGCTCCAGGAAGGGATACCTACAGGTTGTGGGTGAGTATGCTACCTCCATCAGTCTGTCGTACGACCACCGCTCGTGGTACCTGCACATCAAGAAAGTGCAGGAGGTGGACCGCGGCTGGTACATGTGCCAGGTCAACACCGACCCCATGCGCTCCAGGAAGGGATACCTACAGGTTGTGGGTGAGTATGCTACCTCCATCAGTCTGTCGTACGACCACCGCTCGTGGTACCTGCACATCAAGAACGTGCAGGAGGTAGACCGCGGCTGGTACATACATGTGCCAGGTCAACACCGACCCCATGCGCTCCAGGATGGGATACCTACAGGTTGTGGGTGAGTATGCTGCTTCCGTCAGTCTGTCGTACAACGACCACCGCTCGTGGTACACGCACATCAAGAACGTGCAGGAAGTGGACCGCGGCAGGTACATGTGCCAGGTCAACACCGACCCCATGCGCTCCAGGAAGGAATACCTACAGGTTGTGGGTGAGTATGCTACCCCCATCTGCCTCTCGTACAACGACCACGTTCAAGAACGTGCAGAAATTGGAGCACAGCAAGCAAACACTAGCTCTCATGGTTTCATTGTAAAGATCTGAGTATTTTCTCACTAAACAATGAAGTAAATACCGCTAATTTGTAACCTAATACACCTAATCTAACTTACTTACGGTCTATTGTGAGAATATAACATGTACCAAGATGTTAGACATCGACTTTGTTCACTAATTGACATATTGACAAGAGAGCAAAATAAATCTTAGACGTACTCGTATCAATGTCAGCTTTTGTTTGATCTACGATGTATTAATTAAGTGAAAAAGGTATGTAATAAAAATAATAATGTGCGATTTTTCTTTAACAAAGTTGAAATGTTTCCACACGCTCCCATGAAAATTCCTAACATTCTTTGTAGTGGGCGCAAAGCTGAATTCTTTGAAAATACTTGGGGCGTTTGATATTTCTACTCGAGTTTTTTACCCATGGCTTCGCGTCCGGGGCGGTCCTTAAATGAGACTTTGTAGCCAAAATATGCAAGTCATGCATTTTTTTCTATATAGAGGAATCAACGGCTTTCGGTCTAACTTAGGGTTATTAGTAGTTTAAAAAAAGTAGTAGTAGTTTAATAGTAGTTTAGTTGTAATATTTTGTAATATTTATGTACATATGTTTATCAGTTGTCTAGTACTCATAACAAGCTCTGCTTAGCTTGGGACTAAACGGCATTGTGTGATAGTTTTGAATTATTATTATTATACTGACACAGCTGGGCTGCTTAAAACCAACCCCATTGGTATTGCGCTATCTGCCGTACAAAGTAATTTTGAAGCGACTCAAATGCCCGTTCATCAAACCCTTGAAAACTTAAAAAAATATACTAAAGCTAGAACTACATTGGATCGACGCGCACACATATGGTGGCAATGGGCAGCCACATTGCTCGCAAAACAGATGGCCGTTGGGGCCCGAAAGGTTCTTTTTTTTACGGTGGGCAAAAATCATCCAATGACAACCCCCGCTCTTGGGTGGAGCGGGAGATAGTGTCAGACTCTTACTGACTAAAAACCCACCCCGTTCCTTCTAGCCTCTTCATACCGGGGCTCGAGCTTCCTTTCGGATAACCCTGGCCCCAATAGGCTTCGACCTACCTGGGCCCCTCCTGTTGCTGACAACTCCTTGAGGCGCGCGGGAACAGTGCGCGCCGTCGACGTCTTAGGCTCGGTCCGGACAGTTACCGGACGGTCGGACAGCGAGCTACCCATGGCTCGCCGTCCTCTAGCCCGCGTCTACGGTGGCCGAAAATCGGGATCGGAATCCTGGCGGCGGCGGCGGCGAGGGCGCCGTTGCCTGATGCGGTCGGCCTACTCCTTTGCTAGCATCATTGCTTCGCAGAAGGAGGCGACCGCCTGGGGCCGAAAGGTTCTGGAATGGCGACTTCGTACCGGAAGACGTAGCGTTAGAAGGCCTTCTACAAGGTGGGCATTGGCCCACCTGACCTGTCATTAGACCTGGTAAGGGTTGCAGGAATCCGAAGGATGTGAGACGCACAGGAGCGGTCATTGTGGCACTTGGGGGAGGCCTATGTCCAACAGTGGACGTCTTTCGGCTAAAATGATGATGATGATGATGACACACACGTGGACGTCGCCAGATTTCTACGCTGAACCACGACGCCTGGCGTCGCGTTGCGTAGATCTAGGGTAACTCTACAAGTCTAGTTTCCAAATAAAACGTATGGAGACCGACGCGCCCAGATCAGCGTATGTGGCATATGTGTATGTAGTGTAGTTCTACTTGTGTATTTGATAAAACATCGTTGCGCAAAGAAGAAAGAGATAACAAAGGTTATTAAAATATGACTATACCCACTCTACTTTGTTTAATATCATCTATAACACTGCTTAATATATCATAAATATTGGTCCAAAAGCTAACACTCCTTTGCGATCAAACGATGTGTCATCCGTCGCCATTTTACATAGGAGCTGCCACAGATAATGTACTCGTACCTACACAATAATGAAACGGAGTTAGTTCAAAATAATTGTGCATATTATTCATTCATTTTGGATTTGACTATTATGTTTTAATTATTATTTTTTGTTTTAACCATTCATTTAATATTCAAATTGTTATAATTTTTTTAATTAAAGTAACGCTATTAAGTTTTTTATTAATATTTAATTTTTTTTTTTCGTCAACATCAAATTAAATCTATTATTTGGTGGTCGAGCCTTTAACAGAAAAATAAAATTGTATTATTTTGTTAGAGAAGGCGTGTTATAAAGTAACTTCTATAATAATAATTGTACAAGTTTTGTATAAGGATATTTGTCAATAGACTTACAGTTTTTGAATTCATAACTGGATCTTTACGATTATGAGAGTAAACAAAAGAACTAAGAGAGACTTTTGGTTATCGAATCAAATGTTCTAGACTGATCTTTAGAAGTTTTGATCTGGAAGTCTGATTAGGTAATCTCACGGAGCAAGGGTAATCTAGATCAAACAAAATTTACCATAATTTATATTTATTTAGTTTAAACTTAAAGCAGTCGATGTCTTTTGTTCTAGTTTTCTTCTGAAGTTTCTCACTATGGTCTTTACATAACATGGGTAGGATGATAGCAGGATGAAAATATATGCATCTTTAAGATGAGAGAAAAGGATAGTTATCTATATTATATGAATCCGATAGCTGTCTCAGAGCAATGGTAGTGGGCGTTTTCTTCCCTAAATTATAATTCCACCTACTAAGTTCCCAATTTATTTGTTTACCCAGTGCCCCCATCAATCATCGATAACATGACATCGACGGATATGGTGGTTCGGGAAGGTTCTGACGTCACTTTGGTGTGTCGAGCCTCAGGCTACCCTGAACCTTATGTCATGTGGAGACGAGAGGACGGACAAGACTTTAATTACAACGGGGAATCAGGTAAGAGCGATAAGCAATCAGTTTGTAATTAAGTGGCTCTGTTAAAGCAGATCAGAATTTCTTTAAATTTTTGCAAACTGATAAAGCTGCAGTTTCAGTGCGTCAAATATTCCCACTGTTGGCAATAAGCCCTCCTCTTTAGGAGAGGGAATGGACCGTAATCCACCATGTGGGCCACGATGTTTAACATTATACAAAATTATTATTTTAAATTGATTTTTTTGGCCCTGTTGACTATGTCCAACATCGGTTGCAATAATAGAAATAAGAAAAAAGAAAACTAATATATTCTGACTTAACTTTAAGTTATTTCTTATATAAATTTTCTTAGAAAACAAGCGCTCGTTGCGTAAAAAGTAGTTTGCTCGAACATTGTAAATGTAAAGTAATTTTTTTTTTACTGTTACCGTTATTTTATTTTGCAATATTCTTTTGCTTTCATGCTGATGCAGAAAATTAATTCTATAATAAGAATTATATTTCTAGTTTAGTATTCTTCTTTTTTCTTTTTGTGGTATTGCGGTTACTCCATTTATTTGGGTACTTAACTAAATATAAACAATCTCGATATGTCTTTTACCAAAAAGTTGTCTAAAAAACGTATCTATAAATGTTTACAATTGGTTATTTACTTATTTATTTTTGTAAAACTTACAACTAGGATACAGATAGTTGAAAAATATTGGAAGAAGGCCAATTAAAGTTTTCACAGAGATAGATTTTATATGTTTTTTTTTTATAAAAAAACATATCAAGATTGTTTAGGTTTAGATAAGTACCTAAACAAAATAGTATATAGGTGGAACCTACCTACATTATTTATTTTTATGTATTATTGATTTTCAATTTCGCGAGATCTAAGCACATAATCTGTAATCATTAAGTATGCTACAGAGAAAGTAACACAGACAGTAAATAAAGCTTTTCTGTCACAGGTACAGACTTCAAGAAACATCCATTTTTAATTTTCAAAGTCTTTCGTCGCCTTATAACAGAAAATATTTTTTTAGGAGTAGAGAATAAACAATTCGCTCTTTTTGCCTGCCTTTTGTGCCCAAGGATTTTTGCCTCCCCAATAAAAAAATAACAATAATCTGGAAATATTTTAGGTTTCCATTTTCTTTGACAACGCTTTTTAATAGACGCTTCTAAGTTTTCTTCGAAAAAGTCTAGGTTTGAGAACAAAAAGCGTATCTTTAATGATATGTTGTGCCTTATTCCTTTACAGGCATTAAACACTCGATTCACAAGGCTATATGACAAAGTAGGTAGTGGGATTATTCTTTAAGCAAGTTTAGTTAAATAAATCCGAATAATTAACGATAAATTAGGATATGGTGAATGAGATTCAGCAACCGTTCTCCTAAGATCGATTCGCCATTGGACTGTATGAATGAAACAACAGGAAACCTATATAATTTTCACATTTTTTCATTTGTTTTGCTATCTCCAATATGTGATAGATAGTTTATTGGGTTTGGCCGATAGTGAAGACACAGTAAGCTGTAGATAGATAGATATGTGCATTTTTTGTAATATTGCTTGTCTTAAGATTGACGGCGAATTTTTCGTTGTAGATGGAAAGGTCTGTAGTTAAAAGAGCTATAAGTTTATCGTCGTGTCGGTGAAACACTTAGTAGGTGAAAAGGGCTGTCGTCGAAAGTGACGCATATGAAAAGTTCTGTCGGCCAAATGTCCATAGGTGTAAGACCCTGCTGGAGAAACGGGAATAAATGAATCATCCTGTCGACGAACAGTCCAATGGCAAATCGGTTTTAGGAGACTGGTTGCTGAATCGGTGAATTAACAATTTGTATAACAATATTTTAAACAACATAAGATATTAAGTGAGTGATTTGGGTAAAATATTCTTACGTACCTTTTTAAATAGCCGGCTTAAAAGTGATAAAAGTGTTGAAGGAAAAAATATTTTGTCAAAAGGGATATAATGCAATTTTTTAATGTTTTGATAGTTTTACCTTACAAAGTATTGATACTTCGTATTTTAGCTCCAATTTCATAATTCGTTCTTTTGATAATATTATGTCTCATTCAAAAGTTCTAATCCAATGTTCCTACACCGAGGTTAGCTTTCAGCTTTGTGGCCAGGTCTCCGTAGCCCAACGCTACACATGGAATTTCACTTTAACTTCAATTGGATTAAATGTACCGACTAGGAAATAGTAGGTAATGGAAGACTTGAGGTTTTGTGTTTCCAACAAGAATGATAATAACAAAGCTATATGAAACCTCAAATTAAGAGTAAATTACCTTAAATTACCCTGAACTTCCAAACATATGGAACAAACTTTTCAAACTGTCATTTGAAACACATTAAAACGGTGAAACATTTTAATTGTGGCTAGAATCCATTGTTAATTTCCCTGTAGGCTGTTGTTAAATAAAAATCATTTACTGTCTTAATTAAAATGTTTTTGATACAAAACAAACTCGAGCTTTCTTTTCAACACTCAGAAAAACTGTTCGGCCCTTTCTCACAGCTGTGGCTCAAAATACTTAGTGTAAAGTAGTCAGTCCTTTTTAGAAAGCTTTTAATGAAAATCATTTTTTCTGCAAGCTTTTATAGCTCGGTATACACAATTAATACTTGCAAGACGAATCATACGAGCCCAAACTCGATGGAGTTGTGCCGTTTAGCTACCAAGTTCCTATAGCCACCTTCCAGTTCCATCATCAGATCAGCTCCTTGTCATAATAATTTTGCATTACCACCGGTTTTATACATGTATGCCAAATTTCAGCTCAATCGGTAACCGGGAAGTGGGTCAAATTTAATATACAAGAATTGATTACAGACAGGTGAAATTAAATAAAAGCTTGTAAAAAGCAAATTGAAAATGAATTTCAAACTGATAGTTCCATGTTCCTAATATATCTGTATATTATGATCCCAATATATAATAATGTCACGTACAGGGCATAAATTTCGACTTCTAGTCTTAGCATTAAGACCATTGAATCGTGTAACGTTTATATCGTCAAATGTTAATTTATATCTGGCTTTTGTAATACAGAATTACCTTGTACAAGAGCCAGGGCACACTGATAATTGTAAAATAAATTAATAACACTAATTTTTATACTCCAGCCGAAAATAAAAAATCATTATTTTGAAAAGTTTTACCTAAAAAAAATATAATATAATACGAGTATGTAGGGTGACTGTTAATTAGTGACCGATACTTATACACGTTATTGTAGTCATGATTACAAACAACTTTCCCAAAGAAACTTTTTTTTATACTCATTAGTTTTATCACAATAACAAAACAGCTGTTCGCGCAAATTCGCGCGCGCGCGCCTGCGACCTCTCAGCTGTTAGCCGCGTAACACCATTGTCTCATGTACCTTACCTACAATAGTGATAGTGCACACGCTAATCAGTGTAGGTACGTACATGTTCCAGTTAAATAATATAAGGTAAATAATTACTACCTATAAAAAAGTTTCTTTGGGAAAGTTGTCTGTAATCATGAGTACAAACAATCACGTGTATAATTATCGGTCACTAATTACCAGTCACCCTGTATATCTGATTGAAAGTGGTAGTTTAAGTTATAATATATGTAAATAAAAACGCAAAGGACGATTGTTTTCTTCTTTTTATAGTTTTTTGGATCGGATTTTCTTAAAATTAAAAAATGTTTTTATCCCAAAATCCTTGATTTTAATTACCTGCCAATAGTCATTATATCTTGGTAAAAATACTCCCACTGCTTTGAAAATTTTTACTGTCTACAAGGGCAGCAAAGACCATTAAAACTTTATTTAAACTTCTTAACTAGTTTATAGAAGACATTTTGACTGAATTAGAAACTAGTTATTTAGTATTTTAATCAAATAAATGAACGAGAAACTACAGCCTACTTTGGATCCTTAGAAAAATTATAGCCCAAAGAAAAAAAAAATGTGACGCTAAGATTTTTGGTTATAAGTAGCTTGTTTTACAAGGTGTAACGTCCTCCGCTAATTTTAAGGGCTTGCTCAGTAGACGAAACTGAACTAACTATCACAAAAATATTTTTCAGGGAATGAATAAAAAAAATTGGCCTCGCCATACTCACTGTCTAATCAAATTTATAATTTTGTATGGTGAGGCTGATTTTTTTTTTCGTTTCCTGAAAAAAACATATTCTGGAAGGTGGAGGTGGGTGGTGGTTGTTCAGTTACGTATACTACGAAACTGAACAACGGGACAAATTTTTTTTTTTGGAAATGAAAAAAAAAAACGGCCTCGCCATACAAATTGTCCAATCAAAATAATTTTGTATGGTGAGGCTGATTTTTTTTTCGTTTCCTGAAAAGAAATCTTGTGGAAGGTTGTTCAATTTCATCTACTGAGCAAGCCCTTAAAGTTTTGCGGAGGGCTTTCCCTTTGACAATTTTTTAATTCGTTTAAAAAATTCCAAGTCGTCTGACTTTTTAGACCGACTATACATAGTAAATTGTTTAACTACTGTTCTTATTATATTGCGGAGATAGTCTCCTTCTTATATCGTCAGATGGTTATTTATACTCTCGTTAAACATACATTTTTGTCAATAGTAAGCGTCGTGGATGGGGAGACGCTGACAATAACAAAGGTGTCTCGGTTACACATGGGCGCTTACCTGTGTATCGCATCTAATGGAGTGCCACCATCGATTAGCAAACGGATCATGCTCATGGTTCAATGTGAGTATTGCTTGCTCCAATTCGTGGAAGTGACATCACTTGTAATTATAGCTGACACGCCGCATGAAGAGCAGGTACTGGTGGGAATACAGCGAGGTGAATTGGTAAGATTATACGTATTATATTTGATAATATAGGTGATATAATATCTGTTCTACAGAGCAACTTAGTAATGTTTCTAATCTACACTAATATTATAAAGAGGTAAAGTTTTTTTGTTGTTTGTAGGAAGTTATAATGCTGGGAAAAAGCACGCGAGTCGCGTGTGATGTGGGCCAATCCCGCATGCATGATGAAATCTGCATGATATTATGAACACCCATTCATTGAAAGTTGTTAATAGCAAAATGATGACAGTTTTGTCATAGGAGAGTAGAGTTTTCGTTCGTTAGACAACTTTCTAAGGTCGTTTGTTGTATTTTTCATATAAAAACTGTCAGATTGCTGCATTCCTTTCTCAAATAATGGTTCCACTTCCACAAACCTATTTGGTGAAACCTGTAGTCTACACCTACAGTACATGATTTTGATTCAAAATTAGAACAAATTATAACAAACCTATTTGGTGGAACCTGTAATCTACACCGTTCACGATTTTGATTCAAAATTAGAACAAATTACAGCAGAAGTTTTAGTCTACACCTGCGTCAATCCGCATTAGCTAGAGAAGGTAAATAAATTCCATGATTTCTCGTAATTTTCTAAATTCGAATGTCCAGCAGGGCTAGTCTACACCTGCAGACTCACTAACAACACAAATTGACGTGTGAACGAGTCTAGCCAGCAAGTAGAATTGTGTGTCATCCCTGTTTTATTAGAGGCGTAATAGCTTCGGTGTCTATACTAGTGTTTATCGATTGCCTGTCTACTGACTAGCAGTTTGAACCGCTTCGCCTGTTTGACACACTATGATTAGGAACTCCGAATAGATTTACACGTTCAGTACACATACATTAAGTAATTAAAATGTGTTCCTTAAACACTACAGCTCAATTTAATTTTCAATTTTGTTTACATGTTAAATTGAACCTCGAAGGGAATTTAATCAACCAGTTAAGAATTTCGTTTGTAGGTATTATTATTGTTTATTTACTTTCTGAGATATTGTTGTTTGTTAGAGGTATAATACAATAAATAAATATTTGCGTGGAATAAATCTGAGAGCAACTTTTTCGACAACTATTGACGCGACCCATTGTGCCAGTAAAGTCACTAAAAGTTTTCCTTATTTCTCGGTCTTTTCCAAGGTCGTTGAGAAATCTGATAGACTTTGACCCCCTATAAGTGTACTTAGAAAACAAACGCGTGATTTTTTTTATTTGGAAACTTTGCATGGATGCCTTTATCCCCTTCAACCGGTTTTTAGGAATCAGAGTCGAAATCATAATGTATTTGCTGCAGATTTTGCAGGGTTAATACATTTTGCCTGTTTGGTATGATAATTATAGCAATCCTATTATCATATCCTACAGGAAAAATCCAATAAATTAATTCAATCTTTGAAAATTGTATTTTCGAACTTTTCCAGGAATTATTTCAACAGTCCATACTCGTTCATAAATACCTTTATGAGACCGATTCACACAGGAATCCACTCGTGGTGCTGCGGTCAGCCGCGCGGCGTTTTTGAATCTTTCAATCGATACTGGTCATTTAAAGATGTAGATAAAGTTTAAAATTATGTCACACAAAAAGTGCACGCCGCGTCGCTTCCAGCGCTGTCATTTCGGTATGAATCAGTCCATAATTATAACACCATTACTGAAGGCACAGATAGAATTTTCTAAATATTCATTAACGTTATTTACTGTATTTTAGCTTTTTTCAGACTCCGACTCTGACTACAGAAAACCAATAGGATTTCTATACTTTGTACTAATTTTAAAAGGTTCATAGCATCATCGGGCTGGCTACACCCTTTTCAGCCAGCTACCCAACAATTTAAAAATGGAACAATTCTTTCAGTCCCACCGATGCTGTCCATCCCTAACCAGCTGGAAGGCGCATATATCGGACAAGACGTGACGCTGGAGTGCCACACGGAAGCGTACCCCTCCTCCATCAACTATTGGACCACGGACCGTGGGGATATGATTATTTCCGGTGAGGCTCGTTCAATATGCGTATTATCTCATCTAGGTGCCTGTTCGGGGTACAGACTTTATATCTGTGATGCACGCAGAGGTAGGTTTAAGAGCATTTTATGGTGAACTTGTGGATCAGATTTTTGCTGAACAATTTTGCCGGATCACAAAATTGGATCAACAACTATTTATTTGACGATATGACAAGTCTTTATTAATTACCAATTAACTTGAAAATTGAAAACTTTCACATGCATAAATTGTATATTTTAATGGAATTCAGTAACTCGTGTTACGTACCCAAATTATGGCAACTCTATTTTTGAAGTTTCAATAGAAGTGTTGTATCAAAAAGGTTCTCCGCAAAGGCGTCATTATGTAAATAATGCAGGAGCTAAATCACAGAAAGTAGTTCAAAACCTAATAAAGCTTCATACATTATAAACGAGCCCGTATATTTACTAGCTTTAGTTTCAATGAACTTTGAATAGCCTTATTTGAGCTCAACCGATAAACCACAGTCACTAACTAACTAGAAATAAACACCATAATATCGAACTCTGAACACAAGTACGTACATTTATCATATTGGCATAAATAACATGCGTCCCCGTCAAGTAAGCTATCGTTCGATTGTATCATTGATTTATGACTTCATAATGAAAATAGTTTCCCTTGTATCGGAACAAGCGAACGAGGTGTAGTCGAATACGTTCCCAATGTACTTATTCAAGCGAATAGAGCATACTTGGATAATGAAATACTTCACTATTTCCACTTCAGTTCAACTACGCGATTGATAAATAAGTCGAAAAACAACTTTGAATCAAAAACTGTTCGCGATTTTCTTTTTGCTGCTGTATCTCATAGCAAAATTGTATCGTGCCGGAGCAAGCAACCGGTATTTTTGCATCAAACTGAGCATTTGTATTGACTCTGCAGTGGTTATTCGTCGAATATCAGCTTTCTAGCATGAGCGTTCTAGTTTTGAAGTAGAGCAACTTATTAAATAGGTTATTGAAGTTGATATCTTTGAAACTATTTTATGGATACTTTATTGCAAAAGCTCGAGTTTCACGAAAAGTTCGTTAATTCTAAAATACTTTTTCTTCTATATTTAGAGGCAAAAACACTAAAAACATTTTCATGCATAAATATTCCTTACTAGTTACGTAATACGAAATACAGGTTTTATATTTAAGTAGAAATGGAAATTATAGGAGGCAAGTACGAAGCATTCCCGATGGACAGTGACTACAACCGGTTCATGATGCTGAAGATCAAGAATATCACGAAGGAAGACTTCGGCTTCTACAAATGTATCGCGAAGAACTCGCTGGGGGAAACGGACGGCATCATTAAACTGGATGGTAATTTTTTAACATTAGTAGATTGATTTAAAACGGCCCCGTCGGAGGGAGCGATTGAAAGCGCTGAAAGACTCGTAAAAACAAACAGCCTTTTTACGATCTTAGGGAATTCGGAAGTGTGGGGAAATCACACAAAACTGCCTGTCAATTATCTGTAAAGCTTTTTCTGGGTAACTTTGGATAAATACTAGTAATGTTTACATATTTTTCTTGGAAACAATTGATTGATAAGTATCTGCTGTTCTAAAACATATCAGACATTTTTATCACAGATATTGTTAGTAAAATATAAAATTTGGTTTTACATTGGTATTTTTTTATCACACAAATTTTATATTACGCTCAAAACCGCTATACGGATTTAATAAAAATTTGGGTAAACCACAGAACAACAAATAATATACTTTTAATCCAAAGAGTACCTACGATTATTTTTTACTTTCACACAAACAATAACGAAACAGAAACTAGTAAAGAATAAATTGATAGAATGTGTTAATTTTTAGTATCAAAATGTTCTAATTCAAACTTAACTTGCAGAAATACCGGCACCACCATCAGCCTTCACAACAACACAGAAATCAGTGTTAGACAACCAAACTATTCGGAAGAAAGGTAACTTTACCTACAAGATTATCTTACACATTTTCTTTAAACTAAATTATTTTCTGACATAAATATTTCAACAGGTTTGCCGCAAATCATCCAGAGTAGCGACGCAATCAGTTCAAACTTCCAAGGAGAAATGTACGGCGAACAACTAAGTGATTTCGGTAAATATTTGAATAATATTAATGATACCCGACCAGATTTGTCACTTAAACATGTCATAATTTCAAAAGGGTAAATTTTCTGTTGTGGTATCTAATTTTGAAATGGGTTTACGCACCTAAATCAGGTCAAACACTTACCAAGTTACTACTAATTTATCACTTAATAAAGACCTAGTTTGACTTTAAACTAATAATTTTATAGATAAAGACGTTATCCCTACGATTTGAATTGAATATTAAACAATTTATATTACACCTAATGAAAATCAAAATTGAATCAATAATTTCCAACAGTTTATTTATTATTGTATCTTCAGACCATTAATAATAATTTAAGCGTAGCGTAAGAAATAGTTTTCAATTATAACATTCCTCGAAAGAGATTTAGAGTAAATGGAAATTTTCATTATTAAACATACAGTCAAAATAAACTTCGAGCAATTGCTATAAAAACTTAATTTAATTTTTTGGTTGCCAAAATAACAAATCTGATTAGTTTCTAGGCTTAAGTTCGAATTGTAGAAATGTTCTCAAATTTTTATTTCTATTTTCAGATGATGACCTAGACAATTCAGCAAATCTTAGCAAAGTAAATTCCATGTTAGGTTTCACGTTAGTTTACCATGTGATATACATAGCGAGGTATATTTTACATTCTTGATATTTGTAATATTGTGATGAAATTTAATTTATTTGTTGCTAATTTTAGTTTTGTTAATAAGTTCTTAAGCTGACCAGACAATAAATAATTCGCACTGTTATTATCTTTATTGTCATCAAACAGGACTTAGATTAATGGATTTTTTAATGATATAGTGTCTACTTGTTAACACCATTTTAAATCTTTTATCATATTTTGTTTTTTATCAATAATTATTAAATATCCACACGGCAACTCTGTCAGTGAAGAAAATTAAAAGAACGGTGTCAATTTGGTAGAGCGTCGACATTTAGAACTGAAATAACAATAACGACAGAGTAGGCGAAATATAGAACTGTCACAGTCCTCATAAGCTGAATTGTATTTTGTTGTTTAGTTCATAAGTTCACAGTTGTGTTTGCGATTTGATTTAATCGGTGCCTTACTGAATTGACCCGACCATCTTTTACGGATATCGATCTTCTTAATGTTAGGTCTATAATGTCCTAGGTCCGCTTAGTTCTTACGAAATATTTGTACACAATTTTTCTACTACATCGATTTTATAAAAAGCGCCTAGAGCTAGACTTTTTAGAGATAATACTGTAACTGTCCAATAAATTGAAAACTCGTACGTAGGTGTGGTATGTTATTTCCGCTAAACAATCTAGTCGACGTATACACTAACGAATTATTAATACGTAAACCTACTGTGCTTTGGTAGATAATAACTGGTCGATTTCCTTTACCTTTCAATTTCATATTGTAAGGCTTATTTTGATATTGTTTTTACTGTAAAATTGTATAGATTATTTGCCGTAATGTAAAATACAAATAGAGTCTATAGGGAAATAGGAAGTTTTTGTGATGATTTACATAATGCTACAAAATGAAAACTGCCAAATAAATGTGTAAAATATGAAAATAAAACAAAGCTTGAAATGTTGTTTTTTTTTTCATTACCTACCTTTCCTACGAATAAATACTTTAATTCAGACCATGATCTCTTTGATGTAAGTAATACACGCTACTTAGACGTGCGGGAACAGTGCGCGCCGTCGACGACTTGGGCTCGGTCCGAACAGTTACCGGACGGTCGGACACCGAGCTACCCGTGGCTCGCCGTCCGCAAGCCCGCGTCTACGGTCGCCGGAAATTGAGATCGGAATCCTGGCGACGGCGGCTGAGGCGCTGTGAGCGCCGTTGCCTGATACAGAGCATTAGTGCTTCGCAGAAGGAGGCGACCGCCTGCTACTCCTCCTCGCTCCGGACCATGGCCTGTACCAAGGCCCGGTGCGAGATACCAAATGGTGCTCAGAGCCTAATAAATTAAATCCTTAAGATAACCATAGGATCACCTGCTGCGGCCTCAGCTAGGGCTGTAGGAATGTTGGAAAGATTGCGACCTTGGAATACAAAGGGCAACTGAAGGAACTCCGATGGGTTTTTGGCAGTAAAAGTCTGACACTCTCTATCGCTCCATCCAAAATAGGAGGAACTGCTTGATGATTACCACCAACATATTAACAAATAAAATAGTTTAAAAAACTAAAAAACACGCTTTATTATTTTAATTTATTATAAATAAGTATATTATTTTTATAATTTGGCAAGAAAGTGTCATTTCGCATTATTTTCAGCAAACCCTTTCATTTTATACCTAAATCATAGGGCTGCATTTCAAATGGCCAATCCGCCACCTTGGGACGGCCGCCATGTTGGATGTAGGTTACGTGATTATTTTTTTCGTATCCCATTCAGCAAACCCTTTCATTTAATACCCATATCATGGGGGTGCATTTCAAATAGCCTGTCCGCCATGTTGGATTACAGTCACGTGACTATTTTTTCATATTCCTGACAGCAAACTCTTTCATTTGATACCCATATCATGGGGGTGCATTTCAAATAGCCTGTCCGCCATCTTGGACTTCCGCAATGTTGGATTTGAGTCACGTGACTATTTTCTCGTATTCCTGACAGCAAACCCTTTCATTTAATACTCATATCATAGGGGTGCATTTTAAATAGCCTGTCCGCCATTTTAGACGTCCGCCATGTTGGTTTCAAGTCACGTGACAATTTTTTTCGTATTCTTGACAGCAAAACCCCTCCATTTGATACCCATATCATGGAGGTGCATTTCAAATAACCTGTCCGCCATCTTGGGGAGGCCGCCATATTGGATTTGTAATGACGTTTCTTAGCTAGTCTTGTATTGTCATCAGAACTCAGAGCGTGTGCAAAATTTCATCCTGATCAAAGACCAGGAAGTGGGTCAAATTAAGATTCCAAGATTTTCTTACATAGTTACAAGTGAAGCTAATATAAGCGTGTTAATAAAGCAGCTCATAGAAAGCTGCTTTATTAACACGCTTATTGGCGGTGAAAAAATTTTAGGAATCGGACCAGCAGTGCTTTCAGAGATTACCTCCTACAAACAAAAAAAACGTAACACTCATACACATATCATAGTACATATCTCCCATAGGTAAATGCACTGAATACATAAGCAAATACGTTTCTACGTAACAAAACAATCTGATGCAGCGTTTTATAAAACTAGCTTTTGCCCGCAGCTTTGCCCGCGTACATAAAAAAATGTTACTCAGGAATAAAGCAGCTTTCTATCGGTGAAAAAAATTTTGCTATCCGACCAGTACTTTCAAATAAAAAAAACATATTCACCATAACCAAAAAGATTACACTCATACATATTTCCCATAGGTAAATAGAACACAGAATACATCAGCAAATTCGTATCTACGAAACAAAACAATCTGATGCTGAACATTATAAAACAAAGTTCGAAACTCCTGCACCTGTCCGTCTGTATGATCGAGCAAGTGAAAACTATGAAAATTCGAGGAAGGCTCCAGTGTAATAATTCAGCGCTTCCGAACCCACTGAATGGCATGGCGGGACGCTGCAATCCTATAAATAGGAACTTTTGTTTGTTTGTCTGGGACGCGGATAAAAAGAGCTTATCCGATCAATGCATATCATTCGTCATCAGAATTTAGTGAAACAGAGTGGATAAACTATTCCAACTGAAGCACACGTAAAAACTACCGGTATATGATGGTGGATATCCAACCCGTATGTACAAAGCGTTTTGGGAATACATTATTAGTGCGTATAGCTAAGGAATTGAATTTGTGTTTCTAGTAAATCAATAATTAATAGGTTACTTCTAGGCAAGCGTACTCCATCGTCGGCCACATTTTTGCTTACCATCATGTGAGATAGTGGTCAAATATGAGCCAATCGATGCAAAGCGTTTTATGTACAAAGCATTCTTAGTGCGTACAACTAAGGAATTGAATTGGTGTTTCCTAATATCTACGACCTCTTTAAATCGAGAGTGAATAGGTTACTTTTTTGCAAGCATACTCCATCGTCAGCCACTTCTTTGCTTACAAAAGGTGAGATAGTGATCAAACGCTAGTCATAGTATATTATGATATAAGTATATTATGATATATAGTATATTATGATATATATATAGTATATTATGATATAATATTATAATATAAGTGTAATGTTAGTGATTACCGTCGAAGCGGTATTTAGACCCGAGCCATGGCGAGGGTCTTAAGAGAGCCGAGAACGGTAATCATTATTTACTCACGTGTATCATACGACATTTTTCTAGTACTAATACATTTGTGAAGAAAATAACTGTAAAACTAGTAAACTTTTGTGGCGTTAAAAATCTGTTTTCACATATGTTGCGCGCCATATTTTTTTTTGCTTTTCCTCGTGGGGGACTACGCGCGCCCGTCCTGATACGATAAATTTAATAAAATTATGGCGGGGGAGAGGTCGAACAATAAGGTTTTAACTACATTATAGCACTAGTGCGTAATGGTAATCAAAATGTCACAGTTTGGTAAGAAGTGCCATTATATAGGTATATCTAAGTGCATTGCAATAAGAGTTACTTTATGAGCAAGTGTATTAAAATATTATTGTGAAATTAATAATAGTAATAAATTTATTAACAGAAAGGTAGGTATCTTGTCTATCGTAATCAAACTATAAAGTATTCAATATATTATGTTTCCTTTGAAAAAATAGAGTAAACGCCGATGTCTGTTTGACAACATCAGCGCCTTCCTCCTACAACTTTCAGTACTAGTACAGTATTATAGGACGATTTTGATACAATTACCAATTGGTTTGGCAATAAACTTATCTGCTCAAGAATACAACAGTAGTTCCTATGGATCTGGTTTACTGTGACATAGGCAGAGAACATTCTAGAGACCTCAACCGTGTCAAGTGGATCTTGATTTTCAAGTACCATGGCAACCATCGTTTCCTTGCGTGATCGAATCAAGAATGAAGACATCCACAGGAGAACTAAAGTAGCCGACATATCACGAAGAATTGCCAAACAAGTGGCAATGGACAGGGCACATTGCTCGCAGAACAGACGGCCGTTGGGGCCCAAAGGTTCTGGAGTCGTGTCTACCGTAACACGCAACGTTGGAAGGCCTCCTACAAGGTGGACCGATGACTTGTTGAAGGTTGCGGGAAACGGATGGATGCGAGAAGAAAGGAACGTTCGTTGTGAAGACGAAGCTTGGGGGAGGCCTATGTCCAACAGTGGACGCATATCGGCTGAAATGATGATGATGATGATGATGGAACCATCCACGGCTGCTTCAAACTTATGACATAATAAACTCCGATTCCGAATACATGCAAGAGTTTCTTTGACATATTGATTGACTGATACATTATTGACTTACATAAAGAATCTAAACTCAAGAAAAGTTACTCGATTTCCTTTAATTAAACGAGTACTTTGCTTTCGCGTAAAAGTTTTAAAAACCTTTGTGTCTTATGACGTCAAGATCGATAAAGCTGTCATAAAGAAAAAGTTGTACGACTTAAATAAATGTTAGCTGTAAACTGAAGGTGGGGACTACATGATATATTTTCAATAAAAACGACACAAAGAATACCTAAGCAGAAGAATTTTATTGACTGTACTGTCGTAGCTTTCGTGTCTGTCTTTTATAGCCAAGTCTGGAGTGATTCACACTTTTATTTTCCAATTTTATTTTCAAACAACTTTTTGTATGGCAGGAATGCACGAAGAGGCGCCGCACGGACCGCGTACGAATAGCCATCACTATTAATATGTAACGTGGTACAATCTGGTACACTGCCCTTTACAGCCCGGGACAATCGATAGCGTACTTAGTAATTTACTGCATTCGAGTTTCCACTCGTGAATTTCCAATCGAATTGGACAATAACCTGCATCTCCGAAGTGTTACGCGATTGTTGGCGATTTTCTGTAGCTCCTTTGATTTGGAACGAAGAATAGTTTCCAGTCTTGTTTGACAGGGCTAAAGATTATGTCGATTGGTTGAAAAATCGTGCCTGTATATTAACTTTTTAACTTTAGTGAGTATGCACAAGGTGCTATAAAATTACAGTGCTGTCTAGTATTTTCACCTCGACATTATCTTTCATCACGACCGGTCCTGAACGTCTCGCATCCACGGGATTCCCGCGACCCTCATCAGGTCATTGGTTTATCTTGTGGGAAGTCTTCCAACGCTCCGTGTTCCGGTACGTAGCCACCACTCTAGAACCTTTCATTATGGCCACACTTGAGGTAGGCCTATGTCCAACATTGCACGTCTTTCGGCTTATTATTATCTTTCATACCATTACGAAAGAAGAATTAAGCTTCACTAGCTTCTAGTAGCAGCTTCACCCTCGTGCATAGAAAATTAGGTATGTTCTCTTTCAAGACATAGTCCTCCCGTGTGTCATATTTCATTGAAATCTTTTCAGCCTTTTGAGCGTGAAGAAGAAACGGCCATAACATACTATTATATTATCAACTTTTGCCTTTATATTATTAGTGTGATGTGTGATATATAAGTAATAAATATCAACAGATAAGGAGGACCACGCGTGGTCCCCTATCTCTTGCTACAAGAACAAAATAATAATTACTTCTTCCAAGTCTATTACATCTTAATGTAGTGTCGATTATTATCAAAATATATAAGTGATACTCGAACATCATCTCATTTGAATAATGATACAAAGCTCTTTCTCTCTCGAAGTGGAGTCCACTTCGAGATTCACCGGAAAGAGCTTTGTACCATTTAGTACTAAACCCATATTGTTAGAGGGATTCCTAGAACTCTAAAGGAAAATACAATGAATATGCTTGTATTAACAAGAATAATATAATTTGGATAAAGTCGGTTTTAGAATCACTCAGCTCGCGCTGAACTTCATCGCTGACAGCTCAGCGCGTAGCTTGTCAGCGCTGAAACTCAGCGCGAGACGTTTCAGTATCGTGCTGATCACTGTGGAGTACAGACGCGCAATAATATGAAGAACATTAATAATTGCTGCTTTGTACAACCTAATAAAAAAAATAAGACCAATCTACGACGAAGACTTTATATTCATCCATTGATTGATTGTTGTTTTGCTTCTTATGACACATTTTCGAGAACAATATCATCCCAGGATTTGTTTCTAGCATCTTTACTTTTATATAGTAGACCGGATGCATCGCACAATTGTTTTTTCAGGCGTACTTCGTCGATTACTCGACTTGTGGCCACATCGCAATTCGTCATGACTGTTCACGCTGACGGCGTCTGCTCGGCTCGACCTTAGAACCAGAACGCTCACTGAAGACAGAGATTTTGGCTGTCAGCACCAACGGTCAGCCTGCAGTCTACGCGACTTTAAAACCAGCCTTAAAGTCTGATAGAATTATACAGGGTTATTTTTAAAACACTAACAGTCTTGCAGAACTGTATTACTAACATCATAGACAACAACTTTTGTTCTATGACTTTTACAAATTATTAATTAATCAAAAACAAACCTTCAAGATTTCGTTGTTCTATCTAACAAATTTCAACTCTGTAATTTGCTATACCTGCTTACGTCTGTAGTATGATGCAACGCAAGCGCATCAAGTAGCCCCGCCGCCCGATCTCGCTCCCATCTGCTATTGTACTAAAGCTTGCTTCGAAATATTAGAACGTTCAATTCAATTTTTTTTTTGTTATACAAGAAATGTCAATGACATTTGTCAAAAATGACAATCACATTTTAACGAATGAATGGGATCGAATGGTTGGGAATGTCATATATATTCCATTTCCTAGATCAGGACAATATGTACAAAGTATAAATACAATGTATTGTCTTCCGGAAGTACCAATACCAATGGTACCAGGGGGACAATTTCTCACAAGCACTCCAGCGAACAACAACATACCACAATATCTCAAGACGAAAGTGATGACATATGGCTCCGAAACGTGGTCGCTTATGATGGGCCTCATCAGAAGGCTTAAAGTCATCCAAAGGGCAATGGAAAGGGAGTTTCTTTGTGTAACCGAGTCAGGAAAGAGGATATCCTCAGAGGAACCAAGGTTACCGACAAAGCACGAAGAATCGACAAACTTAAGTGGCAATGGGCAGGGCACATTGCTCGCAGAATATTTGGCCATTTCGGCCGAAAGGTTCTGGAATGGTGACCACGTACCGGAAGACGTAGCGTTGGAAGGCCTCCTACAAGGTAGGCCAATGACCTGGGAAGGGTTGCGGGAATCCGGTGGATGCAAGACGAACAGGACCGTTCATTGTGGTGGCACTTAGGGGAGGCCTATGTCCAACAGTGGACATCTTTCGGCTGAAATGATGATGATGATGACTCCAGCGAAACCTGTAAATAATTACCTAGTGAAGTAAGTAATAATAACATATAATTTATCAATAAACCAATAACATAATAGTTAATCTAATTATAGCCGCTTAACTATAATTAAGTACTTTATTACTATTTATAGGTACATTAAGATTTTAATTATAAGTCAACACTTTAAGGTCTGTTGCCACTGTCCTACCGTTATTAGTTAGTAGTGATTAGCGTAAACTGCCGTTTATAGTCAAACTAGTAGAATACAGAAGTATTTCTATTACTTTGAAGACAAACAAAGTACTAATATATGAATAAGTAAGTACTTTGTTTATCTTTTTGAGATTTATGAACCTATTGTTTTTATAAAAACTACTTACCAACGCCAGTGAGCATGAAAAATCTTTAGTAGATTGATATATTGCGGTGACGTTTGTTGTCGAGTTCAGTTTGATGTAGTGGGCAGGTACTCTTACTGTCCATATCTCCGAGATTTATTGTCAATATTAATTAATATATATTAATATTTGTATCCTTAAATATATATAAAAGGAACGTTCATTAATAGTTGCAGTACATTCTTAAGAGTGTTAACTGTAGTTTAAGTTTATCGGTTTTTTTTTATATATACATAAATATGTTTTACGACAAAAATTACGTATTTGGTGATCAAAATGTGCAAGTACCAGCTCACTTGAATTTCGGGAAGTTTATCTTGGATCGACTTCGGCTTAAGAATGATGAAGTGGCACTGGTGAGTGATAACTTTTTTATAAAGCTTTGGGCCTTGCTCCAGAGCCGGGGGAACATAATTCCAAGTCCCCAATTAATTCTTTGGATTTAAGATAACGGATTAACCTCTAAATAAATGTCAAAAATGACTGGCCAATGGGCCAGTTTGTTTATGTGATGAGCATGATTTTTTGTTCTGTATCTGGGTGTAATTTATTTATAATATGCATGTATTTAGAAATATATAAGTACGTTTATCAGTTGTCAAGTACTCATAAAACAAGCTCTGCTTAGCTTGGGACTAGACGTTTTGGGATATTATTATTAGTAAAAAAATATATTATTAAAATTGACAATTTAATGATACAGGCCTTGTTCTACTAATCAGATAAAAAGAAAGAAGCTTATTATTACAGTAAATCGTCTCAGAACATCACATAAGGAAAACCGTAAACTTATTATATCTAGGTAATAAATAACTTTTTCACAATTTTCTTCACAAACTCCAGGAGCTAGGAGAAACACGTGAGAAAATAACATACAAGGAATTCACACAATATGCCGTCAATATGTCCACCGCTTTGACAAAGTTGGGGGTGGGGAGGGGCGACATTGTTGCAGTGGGCTCCGAAAAACGCAATGAATTCGTCCCGACGGTTCTTGCAATCGTGTTCACCGGAGCGACATACACCCCCTATGATTTAAAGAGCGGGAGAGGTGAGACAAAATATCTTACTTCCACCACATTCTTTTAACCCCTCATATATTTTCCACAAAACTTTAACTTGTGATAAAATAGAAGGGTGAAAAGGAACACGTTATCGTAACAGGTTCACAGAATAGAGAATAAACGAGAATGATATAATTATTAAATTTGTTGAATCGTCTGTTATCATTACTAATTCATAAACATACGAATAATAAGAATAATGAACCGTTTTATATTAATTAACATTTATTTTTCAGCTACATTGAAGCACAAAATAAATTTAACAAAACCAAAATATTTTATATGCTCGAGTCTCTTTTGGAGTACCTACAGTGACATACTGAAGAGCTTTGATTGCATAGAGAAGTTTGTGACACTGGACGAGGGCACGGAATCAGTAATTCCCATCAAAACTTTGGTCACGAATGACGCTGACGTAAATAAGTTTGAGCCAGTGCAAGTTCAGGGACAGAGTGACATTGCCTTCATTTTGTATTCCTCGGGCACTACGGGCATGCCAAAAGGTGTACAACTGACACATTTAAATTGCATCCTCAATAGTCTGCCAGATGAGTGAGTATTAGCCTTTCTCATTTTTTAACCGACTTCTAAAAAAGGAGGAGCGTCGCTTGCCAACCGTTTCGAAAAAATATTTATTTGTTAGAAAGGGTATACTTCCCATAGTCACCAAGTTGGGATCTGATGATGGAATCTTGGCGAAATCAAGGGAACTACTCAATTTCAATTAATTTTTTTAGTTAAGTCTGTTTTTTTTATAAAAAATTTTTGAATCACTAAACTCTATTTTGCATTTGTTTTTATTAAAATAGTAGTTTTCTCCGTTCTAACTTTTGTCCCCTTTTTCATCCCTTTTGGGGGTAAATTTTGGAACATACTCTCTTACGGCCCGTTCATGACTTTACGTTTTTGTGAGCGGTAGCTAAACGCGGGGCGGCGAGCGGTAAGATCAACGTATGAAAATGTTTCGGGACGCGACTCATAGCAAAAACGCGATGCCGCTCCACAGCCTGGTCCGGGCGACCAGTCTTGTGGTTAGTGCTTGTCTCCGTCATAAAAGGAAACATTTTGACGAGGACGATTTAATATTATGATTTTAATATTATACTATGAATATTATTTTCATATATGCATAACAGAAATTTTGTTTGAATGAAAAACGAACATTATATCTATACTAATATTATAAAGAGGTAAAATTTGTAAGTTTGTAAGTTTGTAAGTTTGTATGTAGGGGGTAATCTCTGGAACTCATAATCCAATTCTAAAATTTTTATTACTGGCAGAAAGCTACATTATTCCTGAGTGCTATAGGCTATAAATTGTTTCTATAGCATGTATATTAACCGAGCTATCACAACTTTTGTCTAGCAAGTCGGAAAAAAATACCTCATAAAACAGAATTATTGGCGTGCGCTGCCTAAACAGTTGCTTAAAATTAAAAACAATGTATGACTACCTGGTTCGTCTTAATTATTTCTACAAAAAATTCCGCGATACCATATCTCTATCTTTTATATTTTATCTTTTATACTTCTTTTATTGCATTAAAAATATTTTTTTTCGGCATACTTACGTTTGGTTGATTATTTGAGCAACAAAATATTAATTCTTATGACAATAAATTATTTCAGTACCACAAGAACATCATACAGATAAGATTTGCCATCTACAGTATATCAATTGGTCATACAGTTTCGGAGATAATATAAAATTACTAAAACGCAAAATGCCCCTAGCATAACTTTCATTGTGCAGACGTGCAGACGTTTTAGCTATTTTTTTTTTATATGTTGGGCAAAAATCATCTTATGACAACCCCCGCCCTTGGGTGGAGCGGGAGATAGTGTCAGACTCTTACTGACTAAAATCCCACCCCGTTCCTTCTAGCCTTCAAACCAGGGCACGAGTTCCCTTTCGGATAACCCTGGACCCGGTAGGCTTCGACCCAGCTGGGCCTCTGCTGTAGCTGACAACTCCTTGAGACGCGCGGGAACAGTGCGCGCCGTCGACGTCTTGGGCTCGGTTCATTACCGGACGATCGGACAGTGAGCTACCCATGGCTCGCCGTCCGCGAGCCCGCGTCTACGGTGGCCGGAAATCGGGATCGGAATCCCGGCGGCTGCCGCGGGGGCGCCGTTGCCTGATGCGGTCTGCCTCCTCCTTTGCTAGCATTACTGCTTCGCAGAAGGAGGCGACCGCCTGCCATTCCTCCTCGCTCCGGACCATGGCCCCAACTAGGGCCCGGCGCGAGAGGTCTCCGCCGCAGATCGCCCCCACGAGGGCACGGTGATGCTCTGCCCAGGCAGGGCACACCTCGACTGTGTACTCCACCGTGTCCTCCGTGCGTTCCGCACAGTGACGACACCCGGGCGTCTCTTCCGCTTTAATTCGGTGCAGGAACCTCCCGAACTTGCCATGTCCGGTGAGGACCTGTGTCATGCGGAAGGTAAGGACGCCGTGAGGCCTTTCCAGCCACGCCTCAAAGAGGGGACTTACCGCCATAATTGTGGTGTGCCCAACGTTTTACCTATTTGCCCATAGATGGCGTTCTGCAATTACGTCATTTTTCTGAATCGCGGTGTTAAGACTTTCTGTGGATTGATGACCCTCTCGAATTATTAGGCCCACGTTGTCGTTAGTTGGAATTCTTCTGTCAGTTGCTTATTGGTTTCGGTTGTTTCGTTCGTATGGTTGTTGTTGTTGATAGATACCTCATAATCGAAAATATCGTAATTTCGTTGTACGTTAGTTTTGTATGTTCGTAGTTTCGTACTTCGTTCTATCGTAATAATCGATACAAGTTATTCGATATTACGATTGTTTTGTTTTGTAAAGGCGGACGGTGTTCGAGTCGCTCTCCCTTTGTTCATAATTGTTTTCAAGTCTGTGCGTAGTTTGTTGAGAGCATGTCTAAAAGGAAATCTCAACTGTCCCGGCAGACATCACAGACAAGAGCCGCTCGAGTACGCCGTACGGAAAAATCTGCCCCTGAAAATGAGCAGCGCCTCTCGAGAAATAGAGAATATATTTCGCAAGCATGCGCTAGAGAATCTAGCTCCGAGCGCTCACAGCGCCTCGCTAGCCAAAATGTGAGGACGTCGCGAGCCCATGCTCGAGAAACTAGCGCTGAACGTGCGCACCGTCTATCTGAGTTAAGGCAGCATGTCTCTGAGACAAGGGATAGGGAGACTAGCGCTGAGCGCTCGCAGCGGCTTGGTAGGCAAAATGTCATAACATCGCAGGCCCGTGCTCAGGAATCTAGCGCTGAACGTGCGCAGCGTCTATCTGAGTTAAGGCAGCATGTCTCTGAGACAAGGGATAGGGAGACTAGCGCTGAGCGCTCGGAGCGGCTCGCTAGGCAAAATGCCATAACATCGCAGGCCCGTGCTCAGGAATCTAGCGCTGAACGTGCGCAGCGTCTATCTGAGTTAAGGCAGCATGTCTCTGAGACAAGGGATAGGGAGACTAGCGCTGAGCGCTCGGAGCGGCTCGCTAGGCAAAATGCCATAACATCGCAGGCCCGTGCTCAGGAATCTAGCGCTGAACGTGCGCAGCGTCTATCTGAGTTAAGGCAGCATGTCTCTGAGACAAGGGATAGGGAGACTAGCGCTGAGCGCTCGGAGCGGCTCGCTAGGCAAAATGCCATAACATCGCAGGCCCGTGCTCAGGAATCTAGCGCTGAACGTGCGCAGCGTCTAATCGAGTGTAATCTTATTTTAAAACAAGAAATTTTCCGCGGACGAAGTCGCGGGCAGAAGCTAGTATTATATATAAATAATAAATAAATGCAAAAATTGTGCAGACATAAATGAAAATATTTTTGTTAAAATTCGATACCTTCAAGCAATGAGTCGGTAATGTGCTAAAAGTATGGAATTTCTGCTGTTATTACTATTGAGCTTGTATAGACTGGTATTGTTCAGCATAAGAAGCCGTATGAGCTTTTTTATATATGGTGGGGTAAGTCATTCAATAACAACCCCCGCTCTTGGGCGGAGCGGAAGATAGTGTTAGACTCTTACTGACTAAAAACCCACCCCGTTCCTTCCAGCCTTCATACCGGGGCTCGAGCTCCCTTTCGGATAACCCTGGCCCCAGTAGGCTTCGACCCAGCTGGGCCCCTACTGTTGCTGACAACTCCTTAAGACGCGCGGGAACAGTGCGCACCGTCAACGTCTTGGGCTCGGTCCGGACAGTTACCGGACGGTCAGACAGTGAGCTACCGTCCGCAAGCCCGCGTCTGTGGTGGCAGGAAATCGGGATCGGAATCCCGGCGGCGGCGAGGACGCCGTTATACAAAGCACAGGTCCAATCGCGTGTGAAGTACTGCAGCCACATATGGGCTGCTGCTGCAAAATGCCCTCTACCAGCTTTGGAGTCGGTAGAAAGGTGTGCGAAGAGACTAATTGGTGATCCAGGTTTGGTAAAATCCAATTTAAAAAGCCCCGAGCATAAGCGTAAGGTACCCTTTCGATATTTTACAAGATGCATTTTGGAGAGGTGCGCGGGAATTGCATGACTTGATTCCGGCATTTCCTTTATACCATTGGACTACCCGTCTTACGGTGAGTATCTACCCTTACATTGTTGAAAATTCTACGGAGCGTTTCACTTCGTCGTTTATACGTTACCGCTTACATCGAAGGACTGAAATAATTTGTGTGCTGCGGTCTTCCTGTCCAATTATAATTTAGGTATCTTCAAGGCTAGAGTGAATAGGCTCTTACAAAACTAGTGCGCCTTACCATCAACGATTGCTTCACTGCTTGCCATCAGGTGGGATCACGCTAATACTGCACTGGATTATATCTTAAAAAAAAAGACTTTAGTCTATCCCCAGACGTGCTGCAAGTCCGTTTGTCAACAATCCGACTTCTTGACATAAGCACGTTACCAGCGCCAGCCATTGATTGAAGTGAATGGAGCAGTTCTTTAATGACAGACTAAGCTCCAGGAATCTACCTGATAATAGCAGAACTGCTACAAAGTTGACTTGCCTTCTGCCGTCGACATTCTGATGCATCTTATTGAACAGGACCACCAAAGAAGACGATCTTAGTCAGTTCGAATACGAAACGGTTAAAATACAGATGAGAACTGGTGTAAAGAATATCTCACCGTTGCTGATTAACAGTGAAACAAGTTCACAAAACTTACCTCGGAAGCGTAACTCGACAGACGAAAAAAAGTATTGTTAAAAAAAGTATTGCTTTATACATCACCATCGAACCGAGTTACAACACATATATGAGCATCCAAAATCAACACACAGCTTACCTCTTGGGCAATCATGGAAACTGACCTATAGGATTGTTAAATCTGAAAAAAAATCCGAAACATTTTCATGCCCAATCCAAGCCTTAGAAAATCGCTGTTTTCATCCCACTCCTTGACTTGACTTTACTGGCTCAAGACCATTTTTGACGTTGACGAAATGCCCGGTCTACCGCCAGACTAAGAGGAGTTAGATTGGTCACACGCTCCAAATAGGATAGAATCTGCAAGGGAAAGTAAAATATGGTGGTTACATTACCGTCCAACCTGTCGTGGTACCTTTTTGTCAGAAGTGGCGAATATCAAAAACGTGGAGCGAGATGAAGCATGAAGCTTAAGACCGTACGCCGTGGAGGACTACTGTTATGTGGACGCCCTCTACCCTATCTAGGGGTCTAGGTCGTTAAGTCAAAAGTTTCCACTTCTAACTTAACAACCTAGAACCTTTTCCACGATTTTACCGCCCTTTTATGATTGTCCTGTTATACTCGTAAAGCCGCTTAAAAGAATATAATATCACTGAAGAAGTTTGATTTCATTGTTTCTGAATCAGAGATAACTTTGGGGTACGATTTAATTTTGATCTAATTAAAGTGTATTAACAAGAATTTAATTTATTTAATTTGAATCATAACTATGATATAATAAGTATTTCTCACACCTACATTACAAAAGCTTTAGTAATGTTAAATTTTAAATTTTGTTAAATAAACCTTAATGTTCAAGAAATTCCCTGTAAAAATAATGTTATGCATGAATACTTCATTTTCTCACAATGATATCTTATTAACACGTTATCCATCGGTATAATAAAACATACCTACATTGTAGAAACAGTAATAAGTAAATATAGAATTGATGACGTCATCAACTGAGTGACTTATTTCAAACATTTCAGTTATTATTATTTTTTTCCATTATTTCAGTGAAGAATACTTTTGAAATAATTTCGAGCCCTTTATTTTAGTAATCTATATTACTATGTCACGAAAAAACTTATGACTTATAATTTGGCGTCAAACATCCGCCATTTAATTTCGTTATAATTTATATAATATGTGCCCAGTGTGATCTCACAACGGACACAAATCTAACGCTTTAGAGTGTGCCAAAGAAATATACTTACATACACTCGAAAAACATAACCCTCTTTCTGACGCAATCAGATAAAAATCTCTCAATAGCAGTATTCATGACATGACAACTATTTGATGACTAAATGTCTGTTAGTAATAAAATATGTACACTACATAATTGAGTCCCATATTAATCTAACGAGTAAATAACATTTCAGCTTTAGCGACGAATCCCTGAAAACGGCTTTCCTTTTCGGAGAATGGTATCATAATTACGATACTTTCATGACTTACAAATTTTTATGTCTTGGAAGAAAAATTGTTTATGTCAACGAAGCTGAACCCATCACGTTCCTGAAAAGTGTTGCTGACTGTAATGTAAGTACTGAACATATTTAAATTAGTACTTAAGTATAAGCATAATTACGCATCTATCGGATTCCCGCGACCCCGACCAGGCAAGCATAATCAGCCTTATAATGTTCCCTCTCCTGCGGCTCAGGGCTCTTCTTTATGAGAGAGAATGCGTCTTAAACCACCACGTGGACCCAGTGCACTTTGGAGGATGTCATATTTCTTCGCATTTTTTGGTCATAGGACATGTCGGTTTTGTTGCTGTGTTTTCCTACACCGTTTTGAGAGTAATGGCGATGAAATAAAATACACAAAATAATGCACCTGGCTAGGTTTGAACCTGTAACCTACAACTCGTTGTCGGGCCATTACCACAGGGCCATCGCTGCCCTTCACTACTAAACTTCATATTCGACATTTGTACTGCATTTTTTTAAAGAAACACTTCTACTTATAATTTTGCACTAGCGTTTCATTGTCGTGTCGTATACTTTTGTACCCAATATATCTTGAATTTCAAGGAACTGAATAAAAATAAATGTACTAGATTATTTATTAAACAACCAACCGCGAACTTGCGCACGGCGAGCAATGGGTAGCTCACTGTCCGACCTTTTGGTAACTGTCCGGAACGAGTCCAAGTCGTCAACAGCGCGCACTGTTCCCGCGCGCCTCAAGGAGTTGTCAGCAATAGCAGCCCCAGTTGGGTTGAAGCCTACTGGGGCCAGGGTTAGCTCCGAAAGGTAGCTCAACCCCGGTATGAAAGGCAAGAAATAACGGGGTTGGTTGTTAGTCAGTAAGAGTCTGACACTATCTCCCGCTCAGCCCAAGGGTAGAGAAAGTCATTTTGATGATTTTTAACCACCAAAAAAAAAAACAGCACGTGTTTAAATAAATCTAACTTTTCTAATTAATATATGTATGTCAAGGTTGCCAGACGAATGAAGGACTATTCATTTGACAATTTCATTGTCTGAAGTAGGTAGGTACCATTTAACTAATTGGGCATAATCTTCTGAAATTGGCAACACACAGTAAACAAGCCTGGTGATCAACGCTAATTAATTCTCAGAAGACAGTAGCTACAGCCATAATAATTACTATGGGTATAATCTAGCTAGATAGTCTAAACACTACCTATAAATCGTTGTTATACCTACGTAGGTGTATGCACTTGCTAGCCATCAGTTTTTAGGGTTCCCTACCCAAAGGATAAAAACAGGACCCTTTTACTAAGACTTCGCTGTCTGTCCGTCCGTCGGTCCGTACGTCTGTCATCAGTCTGTATCTCAAGAACCGCGACAGCTAGACAGTTGAAATTTTCACAAATTATGTATTTCTCAACAGAAAAAAGCGCAACCCGCTATAACAACAAATACTAAACAAGTTAAAAATAAAATAAAATAAATATTTATGGTGGCTTTTTTTCCGTGGCAAAAATCATCCAATGACAACCCTGCTCTTGGGTGGAGCGGGAGATAGTGTCAGACTCTTACTGACTAAAACCCACCCCGTTCCTTCTAGCCTCTTCATGCCGGAGCTTGAGTTCCTTTCGGGTAACCCTGGCCCCAGTAGGCTTTGACCCAGCTGGGCTGTTGCTGACAACTTCTTGAGGCGCGCGGGAACAGTGCGCGTCGTTGACGTCTTAGGCACGGTCTGGCCAGTTATCGGACAGTCGGACCACCCATGGCTTGCCGTCCGTAAACCCGAGTCTACGGTATCCGGAAATCGGGATCGGAATCGGATTGCTCCAATACAACGAACGCCGTAAACAATTTTTTGCCGAATTTTCCTAAGGAGGGTACGGAGCCCTTCGTGCACGACTCCAACTCGCACTTGGCCAGTTTTTCAACCAATTTTTCACAACATCCGAGATTACTTTCACACACACATAAATGTACTCTTCTTACCGTTGTCCCGGGGGAGTTAGCAGAAACTACGACGCGGTACACGGTACAATATTTACAAACTCGTTCGCTTCTTCCACATTCATGAATCTTTTCATAAATGTGCGCTGGCACTGAATGCTACACACCTGACCTTTAGAAGGGCACCGGTATAAATGATGACCTGAAATGACGGACCGCGCTCAAAACAAGACCCGAGTTTTTTGTACAATGTTTTTATTGTGTTCTGGTTTTTTTATGTGTATATTTTTATTTGTAAATGGTGGATGTGATATGATAGAGTAAAGTAGAAAAAATATCATTTTTTTTTCGATTTATCTTCAAGTCAGCCAGCGTAGGCGTGGGCTAGAAGACGACGAGCTATGGGTAGCTCGCCGTCCGGCTATCCAGTAACCGTCTAGACCGAGCCCAAGTCGTAGACGGCGCGTAGCAACTTATTCCGATCTATGGCGCGTAGTATTCAAGGCATGTCTCAAAGAAATGTCAAAAAACCCGTAGGAGCCCTGAAGGGCCGCAGTTTACTGAGGCCATGGTTTAACTTCGGGTCCTGAAACTCTAAACTAATAACTCTTTACTCAGTAAAGTCTGACACGTCCTCCCATTTCGTCCCAGAGAGAGAGAAGTCATTACATGATTTTCAACCATAAAACAAAAAATCTTCAAGTTAACTTCAAATCGTCCAAGAAATGTATTTTATAACAGTTGTCATGACGGAATTACTTCGTGTTCCACGCCACGGCAGAAAAACGAAACTGAAAAACCGCTATCTTAAAACTTATGAAGGAAGTGGGAGAAAATGTAGACAAATTGTGTTCAACTAAATAAAACTTCCAAACAGTTTTGTTCTGTATCAAAAAACATGCTGTGTAAGAAATATGCACATGGACTTTTAAACTAAGTTAAGGTCTCTTAATTCGAGGTGAGCAGTGGTGTCCGAGTGGTAACAGCTTCGACTGACGAGTTGTAGATCGCGAGTTCAAACCCAGCCAGGCGTATTACCACAAAATAGTTTGGTACAGAGGAAACCTGTCCTAGAACCATAAATTCGAAAACATGTGACATCCACCAACCCGCACTGGGCCTGTGTGGTAGATTACGGCCCATTCTCTTTCCTAGAGAGAAGGTCTGAATCCCAGCAGTGGGAAATTATAAGGCTGATTATCAGGTCTCTCAAGGGTAAAAAGGACGAGAGAGGTCTCGTCCTTGTTACCCATGAGTAAAATAATGACGCATTTTTGTCCCAATATTTCCCATCTTCTATATTGTCGTATTTCTGTGAACCTCCGAGATTTAATCTTACTCTTTTATATAATTTTGCAGGTTAACATCGCCTTTATAGTACCGTCTTTTGTTTGTTATTTATCAAAGGCGAAGGAAGCAGAAAAATGTAATCTCGATTCACTCAAAATTATATACTCTCGATCATCGCCGCTTCATAACAAAACGATACAAAAGGTCAAGAGTAGGTGAGTATTGATTCTTTTCATCGTTTCATTATGGATTTTACGTAACGTTTTATAAAAAAAAAAACCAAAAAAGTGGAAATGAAGACTTTCAAATGTATTTGTAACTAGCTTCTGCCAGCGGCTTCGCCCGCGTAAAAGTAGAATTTACAGGGTTATTTGTAAAACACTGGCAAACTCTCAGGGCTATGTTACTAACATCATAAATAACAATTTTTGTTCTATGACTTTTTACAAAACATAATACTTTTACCTAAAACATACCTTCAAGATTTCGTTGTTCTGTCTAGCACATTTCAACTCTGTAATTTGCCGTAACTAGTTCCGCTTCCCTCGCACTGTTCTCGTAGTAATAGTAAGCAGGCTTTCGAAACATTGTCATCACAATTAGCAAACATTCGCACCATTTCCGTGTACTCGACATTAGAATATTGATACACCATTATGTAAAGATAGAAAGATATGTAAAGATGTACGTCCGCGCTGCCGAATTTCGCTACAATAAAACATATGAAGCGACGCGAGCGCATCAAGACAACGGATCGACTAGTGAGGTCAAGTTTATGTTCAGCTACCCTCCGGTATTGTACTATCGCTAGCTTCGCATGTACTTCGTAATATTTAGAACGTTCAATTTGAATATTTTTTATTTTAGTATGAAAATCTGATAAACTAAATATGACATTTTTTTTAAATTCAAAGAACAAAAGTTGTTATTTATGTTATGTTTAAGATGTTATTTTAGTAACAGTCCTGAGAGGTGGCTAGTGTTTTACAAATAACCCTGATGGCTTATGTCACATAATAGAAAGGGAGAATACCATCAAAACCATAACTTGTAAGAAAACCAAGGCTCGCAATTCAGTTCTTCTACCGTAAAAAGTTGTGAGATCCATGTAATACCAAGTCGGTTAATTTATTCAGTCCGTACTTAAGAGATCTTGACCTGGATGTACTTTACAATGGAACTTAACAATCTAATTTAATATAATATGTATTATTTATTTATTTATTTAAATCTTTATGCACAGAGTTGTACAAAGGCGGACTTAATGCCTTAGGCATTATCTGCCGGTCGACCTTAGGGTGGCGCAGAAACATAACATGGCAGGTGCAACTTAATAAATAAGAAAACAAATGCAATAGTAAATACATACTTAGATACATACATACAAATAAACAAAGCTAAAGTGAAAAAAAGAAATCAGTGCGATGATGATTCTGCCAACATCTTGCGAATATGCTCTCGTGCCTTCACTTTAAAAGAATATCGACTAGTCGCCATCCTGATATTCAGAGGCAGCGCATTCCAAAGAAAAAAAAACAAAAAAGGAGGAGTGGATAAGCCCGGAACGGTGTGAGGGACATTGTAGAAGTCGATTATTGGTAGACCGAAGATTTTTATTGTGCCCAGAGCAAAGAAATTGAAGTTCTGAAATCAGATAAGAAGGGGAAGAAGGATTATCTAAAAAAGAGAACAGGGTAGTTAAGGCCCTTAGTGCTCTGCGCTGACGAATGGGTAACCATTTTAAAAACGAACGATGCTCAGATACATGATCGTACTTACGTAGGTTGAAGACGAATCGAATGCAGTTATTCAGAAGACGGTCAAGTTTATTGAGGAGATCTGCATTCAGGTCGTAGTAGCACACATCAGCATAGTCGATTATGGGAAAGATTAGGGACTGTACAAGCATTGCCTTAATGTGAGCTGGGAGAATATTCTTCAAACGATAGAGAGACCGCAACGTTCCAGTGACTTTTTGACTGACATTTGTGATCTGCTTCCGCTAATCAAGACAAGCATCGACATACAGACCAAGATCCTTGACCTTCGAGCCAAACGGGATCACCGTGTTGTTGAAGATTACGGGTGGTACGGCTAGTCCATCCAGCTTTCTCAGACTATGAGGGCTCCCAACTATAATAGCCTGACACTGACACACACACAGGATTTACCGCCACCCCGAATCTATCTGACCAGTTTTTAATTACTTGTAAATCCCGATTTAGCTCCTCGATCGCATCCGATATGTTGTCCACACTTGACCGACAATACAGTTGCAAATCGTCAGCATACATATGATGTATTACTTGTGTTGTGATATACATGCGATTGCCATATACAAGACAGAAAATTTGGGATTGAAAGTGATTTCAGTTAATAATAATAATATTATATAATAATATATTCAACAAATACAGTAGTAGTGTAAATTATATTATATTATTATATCTAGCCCATATTGTCCCACTGCTGGGCAAAGGCCTCCCTCCACTCCTTCCAATGCTCCCGGTTTTGAGCTACTTCTTTCCAATTCCCAAGGAAGACATCCAAGTCGTCCCGCCATCTCCTTCTTGGTCTGCCGCGACCCCGACTTGCGATTTCGTCGATGTGTAAAGTATATTTTTATGTTTATTTTCTAATTCTGAAATGTATTTCCTAAGTATTTATTATCAATAAATAAAACCAAGCATATTATGTTACTTGTCCAAGATTTATATTAATTCATGAATCCCCAAGCGACCACCGGTGGCCGCGCATCTATTGTCTTACTATTATGTTTCTAATTGACGGTATCTGAAGGGTTAATAGGAACATTAAGAGTTTAGTTTAGCCAAAATGCTACGAAGCCAGCAAGCCAAAAAAAGAAATAAGCCATGACTATTTATTTCCGTAAAACAATCTAGTCAGTTCAGTTTCCAATTATGACGATTTTTTTTGCAGTCCTTAGACTGGCCATAAAAAATATATAGAACAGAGTCAATTATTTCGTTGGTATATATACTTATATAAATAGACACTTAATAATTTCATCAACAATTTCCTCGCCGTTGTTCTTTACAAATCTTATATTATTATTATTATTTCCTCTTTATAATATTATTAATATTAAGTATAGATTTAATCAAATTTTACTATTGGTTTTCGCTTTAAATTTAAGATTATTGAAAATTCCTTCACTCTTCCTTGTTACCTACTTCATTTCAGTTAATGATACTTGTAGATATAATTATACGTATCTAATTTTAAACCTTATTTACAGAGACGTATAGTTTATAATTAAGTGTTTTGTTATTTTAGGTTTCCCAAACTAGTGAATATCGTACAAGGCTATGGAATGACTGAAGCGGGTGAGTTGACTTCAGAAAGTTGGGGCACAAAAGGCCCCAAGCCTGGCAGCGTCGGGATGGCTTCACCTGGCATCACTTTAAAGGTTTGTTATAGAAACAGTCAGTTATTCTTGTTATGTTCATTTTATTTATATATACACATTTGTGCCCTTATTTTTCCTAATAATCTTTTTTTCTCTCTTCTGGGTTGACTAGTAGAGAAAGTCTAAGGCATTAACTCCGCCTTTGTGCCTTTGTGTTGCATGAAGTTAAATAAATAAATGAATAAAGAAGTAAATAAAAAAAAAAAGACCGCCCATTGTGACACCCTATTGATTTAAAGTTCATAGTGTAATTTTTATTGTTGGTGTACAATAAACAATATATCTATCTATCTATTTATTTAACAACAGACGGCTAAACAGAAATGTAGATATTTCTACTTCTAAGTCTTCACAGGTTTAACCTAACTTTGATATTAAGATATCCAATACTTTCCACAGGTCGCAGACCCGGAAACCCGTAGAACTGTGGGTTCAAACGAACGCGGCGAAATATGTTTGAGGGGACCAGTCTTCATGAAAGGTTACATCGGCATGCCACCTTCAGATTACTTAGACGAAGACGGGTTCTTCAAAACCGGAGACTTGGGTTATTATGATGAGGACAGGTACTTTTATATCGTCGAGAGAATGAAGGAGATCATCGTGTATGATGGGTATAAGGTAAGTTGGTGATATATTAGACGTTAAGTGCAATCAATTTTTTGTGCAGCGTTGGAAGGCCTCCAACAAGTTAATTCATGAATCCCCAAGCGACCACCGGTGGCCGCGCATCTATTGTCTTACTATTGTGTCTCTAATTGACGGTATCTGAAGGGGTAGACCGACGACCTGGTCAGGGTCGCGGGAACCCGATAGATGCATGACGCACAGGACCGGTCATTGTGGCGACGCTTGGGGGAGGCCTATGTCCAGCAGTGGACGTCTTTCGGCTGATATGATGATGATGATGATGATGAAGTGCAATCAATTTGCCTGTGCTTTTTTCAACTAAACTGGGGTCAACGTCTAGTCTAACCATATGAAGCTGGATATCAGTGCTATTTTGCATAACATAGAAACCGTAGAGGCGATCGGTGGCGGTGAAGTCTCACGTTTAGCTCCAGTTCAGGGGAGATGACCGCATCCGTGAAGGAAGGTTATCCTTACTCCCAAGCCGCCGTGATAGAAGATGCCCCGGGTATCAGAAATCGCAGGGCGATCCACGGCCAGTGTAGGTGCTTGCGGACGACGTGTTATGGGTAGCTTGCCGTCCTGCCGTCCTGCCGTCCGGTAAGGACCGAGCCCCAATCGTCGACGGCGCGTAGTGTTTACGTGCATGGTCGATACCCGTTAGAGCTGCAAAGAATTTTTGGAAGAGGAACCGTGGCCCTAAAACGCAAAAAAAAACAATTGAAGGACACAGGTGGATTTCAGTCAATAAATGTGTAACACTCCTTCTCGCTCTACCCAAAACCGGGAGAAATCATTTTGATGATTTCACACTTCAAAAAAAGGCTAGGTTGGCATATAAGTATAAATAAAAGTATTCTCTCTATATGTACTTAAATTAGTGTATAAATGAACAGAAATGATAAATTCTGACGCCTTAATACTTAGGTACCTTTGAAGTTGTTCCTAGATTACAAAGAGGTAAGCGTAACTAAGTCATTCCGACTAACATGTAAAAAGATATATCGCACGCTGAGAACGAAATTGACTCAACTCAAAATTGCTAATTTTTGGGAAAGAGCGAAAATGTGTCCGTCGTATTAAGCATTTTCTGTTCATTTTACAATAAGACTAAAACATGGTAACAAAAGTTATGAATTGCTGTTGAAATTTATTGTTTCACTAAATAGCTTTAGAAACATTATATAGTTTTTGCAAAAAAATATGATTTTCTCGTATAAATTAAAGTTATTATACGAAAAAATAGGTTGGCACTTTAGTATTAGAAGTTTTTAGATAATATAATATGATAATAATTATGATAGAATATACTTTTTTAAGTCATTCTGTATACTTAACTCATTTAACCAAAATTTTGAAATCGGTCACTTTCGTTCTCAGCGTGCGATATGGCGTGTCTTATTTTAGCAATAAGTCGAGGTTTTTGTAGATAATATTAGCTAGAACTAACACAGTCCACGAAATACGATCCACACCTTTTCATCTTGAGAAATCCTTTCTTCGTGGACTTACGTCTTATGAGTAAGCTTCGTATTTCTACGCATTTTTAGATCCAAGGCTTATTACGAATATATGAATTACTATGTTCTTTTATGATTGTTCCTTTTATTGCGTCTCTTTTTTGTTTGATAATTGAATAAAAATGATGAAAGTATCCAACTTTTATTAAAGTAGGTACTGCTATACTTTTATTTCTTCCTATGATGTTCCTCAAAAGGAGAAAACGGAACCCTTATACGATCATTTTGTTATCCGTCTGTCTTTCAAGACTTTAGACCCTTTATCTCGGAAACACGTGGAGGTATCGAGTTGAAATTAAAACCATATACTCAACTCTGTAGACTCTTGAAGCTGTAAAAAAATAAAACTTGTAAAGTTAACGAAAAAGGAAGTTACTTTGGTTTATGTCGCAAAAAAACGTATATTTTTATACTACACACACACTCCGGTAAGGAATTCCACTCCTTAGCTGTACGCACAATGAATGTGTTTCCAAAACGCACACGCATAATGTGGGTTGACCACCATGTACCGGTGGCATGGCGCATCGCTGTACCTCTGGTGGTTCGATGATGAAATGGAAACTATTATTGCAATTTTGACCCCCGAATTGCAACGATTCTAGTATAAATGTAGGTTGGAGAACCAAGAACTAAACAAGCAATTAGTAAATTGACTACTCTACAGTCGTCTTAATCATCTTAATCATCTTACTCTTCATCATCTTCATATTAGCTTAGGACGACCCAATACCTGGTAACCTGGAATAGACCGCGGAATACCTACACAACCAACTGTGACACAATCGTCATTTACTTTCACACTTAATCCTGAATTTTGTTACAGGTAGCTCCATTGGAACTGGAAACCATTCTACAACTTCACCCAGGAGTACGAGAAGCCGGTGTGGTGGGTAAACCCGTACGTGTTTTCGGAGAAGAGCCAACTGCCTTCGTAGTGAAGCAACCCGGTGTTGAAGTTACTGAAAAGGAGTTAATTGACTATGTTGCTGACGAGGTATGGTTTTCATATTATATTTACGGTAAACAAAGTTAACTTGTTGATTTTAGATGAAAATGGGAAATTTTCTCAATGTTGAGGAAAATGTGGGTAATGCTGTGGGAATATTCCCCCAAATCGCTCCGGTAAAATTATTGCAAAAGATTTATTTTTTCATGCCATAACGGAAGTATTCATTTGTCAATGCGCGAATCAAAATTTAACTTCTTGAAGTTTTGTAGATACGTTGAAACAGCCAATTTTCTTAGTTGTAAAAACTAGCTTTTGCCCGCGGCTTCACCTATGTAGATACCTACATAAAATATTGCCTATGTCACTCAGGAATAAAGCAGCTTTCTATCGGTGAAAAAAAAAATTGTAATCAGACCAGTACTTATAGTGATTACCTCCTACAAACAAAAATACAAACTTGACCTCTTTATTATATTAGTGTAACTATATAGTAATTCAAAATTCTTCATCGCATTAATATTATAAAGATGGTTAGTGTGTATTTTTGTTATTTCTTCACGCTGAAACTGCTAAACGAATTTGGTTTGGGTATACCATGTCCTCTACCCCGAGAGTATGTTCCCTTGAGATAATTATTAAGTTATCTCTGAACATCCCCCCTCCGGCACTATGATATGAGAAATCTCCTTCACGCTCCCACGCACAGTCTCCCGTAGCAACTCTTAATTGTTACGACAGCAAGAGTATTGAACCATTTAGCTAAAGAACATACCTCAACTGATTGGTTTACAAGCAGTCTAGCATCCCTAAAAGTTATTCTGACTAAAAATATTGCATTCTTCTGTTACAAGCTTTTATTTAGTTTCACCTATCCCGATGTTTGTCTGTCATCAAATCTTGAAAATAAATTTGACCCACTTCCCGGTTGCCGATAGAGCTGAAATTTTGCATGCATGTGTAAATTAGATGGCAAGGCAAAATTATTATGACAAGGAGCTGATCTGATGATGGAACTGGAAGGTGGCCATGTGAACTCAGGATATATTATATATATCGTGTTCTAGCTTTTTGAAATGCTCTTGATGAGTATTAATTATGTTATGTACCAATACCAATATAGTAACAAATTCACAGAAGTTTCTGCAAAATTGTTATTATTTTGGTGTACATTAAAGTTTATTCTGTTCTATTCTATTCTTGTTAGGAAAATAGTAATTTTCATTGAAAACTTCTTTGCCTTTAATTTTGACTTCCAACTAAACTTCATTTATTTCTATTAATTTTGTAACTGTTCCAACAATACTCCCATATTATGTGTGGAAGCTTGGAAATGGAGGCTCCTCATGATCTACTCTGTCGTTATATTTTATATTGTTAGCTGTAAGCCATTCAATCAAAATAAAATAAAATATTTATATTTTCACTCGGGTGAAACCGCTAGCTAATTATACCTACTCTATTTTTCAGTGAACAACTATATTTTTACTCACTTATTTATTCAGACCCAGTTAAAATATGTATTTGAAACAAGCTTCATACTCATTTCAACTGACAGAAGATGTAGCAACATGTCATAATGTTATTCATAATTTAACATATAATGTAAGATAAGAGATATCTAGCGAGTTCTGAGTATTACTTACGATACAGCATATATTTCTACGAAATACTCCTTTAGCATGTAACATTCTTGTGAAAGTGCTACAATATCAAAGATAAGGTCATGCTATAGATTATCAAGCTATTATGAAAACTAAAACCTTTGTTAACAAAAATAAGAAAATGTAAAATGGATATTAGCTTGGGATCTGATAATCTAGTAATCCGTTCAACGGTAAGAACAAGAATTTGCAAGCTAAAGCCTTCTTGAAACAAAATTTTGTCGAATACCTATTCCACAGTTTTGCATAACGACACTGATTGTCCCAACCCATTCTTCCGAAATTCCTACATTTATGCGAGAAAAACATTGCGATTATTTAAAATTCACAAACCTACCAACATAAATGTGGCCCAAAACCGGCTCGTTAATATCTGTAACTAAAATAACTGTCCCCTAAACACGAGTAACTGCGCTGACAAAGTTAATTTAACAGTGGTACAAATTAACTAAATGAAAATGCTCATTGACCCAATAAAGTTGTTTAATTTTTCAGGTGGCACCGTTTATGCAATTAAGAGGAGGTGTAAGGTTCATTGAAGAAATGCCGAGAAATCCCAGGGGCAAGATTATACGCCAACGGTTGAGGGAAATGCTCAAATAAATCGCCAACCTTACATATGTGTGTGTACCGAACTAAATAAAGATATTTAACCAAAGTGCTCGTTTGAATATATCAAGCAAAGGTAATCCAGCCAGTCCAATACCAAGAAACTTATAAATAAAACAGATAAATATTGTGTACGTCGACCTATTTGCATTTCAAAGATCTCATACAATTCTGATTCTAGTCAAATATTACGGAGAATATGTAAAAGCAGACTATTTGCTAAACTAAACATAAGATAACCAAGATTTGCCTGACGTAGGTATTTTCGTGTTTAGAAAAGATTGTTGGGGGGACAAAACTTGTAGTAATATCTCAATGTAGCATTGTTCAGGAGTTATAAACACAATAGGATCATTAATTAAGAGTAACTAGCTCGAGCGCTGACAAAGCGCAGGCAAGCGTTGCTGCTAAAGGAACTAAGGAAGTACTTCTCTGGTCTCGTAATGTTTTTGTCCATTTTCTTTTATTTGAGAAGATGTTTGCGTCGGCCTCGTGAGTCATTATTATATCATCAAGCTACTAGAGAGAGTGGGAACAAAAAACATGGCGCAAACGGAGCGCCTGAAAGCTTTGTACTACGTAATATAATTCTACTTCGTATTCCTGTCTTGTCTTCAGAGACGTCTTTATTAATTCAGTATGATTTAGATTATCATAATTTCTTACCTTTGCCTAAAATTACTTTGTAATAGGACAAACACTTGGCATAAACAGCTTTCGTTAATTTGAATTTCCAAATTAAACTTTACATTTATTGGGTGTTATTGAGAAATGCTAATAGCGTCATATCTTTTACATAAAACAATTTGACAAGATATCGTGACATTAAGAATATTCTACCTTTGTTATTTCGGCTTGGGAAATGTATCTAGATTTAAGTCAGTATGCTAATAAAGAACTTTCCTGCGGCGTCATTTGCATTGACATTTTTTTAAATGAAACTCTTTTACCATTTAAATTGACTGGTTTTACCTCGGAGCAATTTAGTCCGCTCTGGCCTCTTCCCGGGAATGGTCCCTGCGGCCTGTAATAGGTTTCTTAAAAGAAAATCGAGTTAAACAGGCGTGATTGACTTAATTGTGGAAAAGCTTTATTTCCCAAGATTAAAGAATTATTTCAGAGAGGGAAACTAACTAGATTACATTTGGAAAATCCCCGGCTACAGATGATGTCGACGTGATAAGTTAATTTTGCTTGTATCCACTTTTATAGCCGCTCGAAACAAATCATAAGATTTATTCTGAAGTGCCTTCATAAAAGTTTCACACTGAGGAGAACGGAGTAAATATAGCAACGAAAACAGAGAAATGAATTAATCTACGAAATCAATCTTTCTGTTGATTTAAAAGGCAATATATTCCACAAATTCAGTGATATTTTTCCGCGCCGCCAAATTTATGCTTGCTGAGCGTAAAATAGACGAGGAACTCTTCATTAATGTTTGCCACTTCGAAAATTGAATCGTTTAATCGCAGCGGGGCGGAGTGAGAGAGAACGCATTGGCTGGGTGGGCGTAATTGCGTCAGAGTACCTTTGATACTGAGAGGAAATAGAGCAATTAAGTCCCTCGAGTTGGAGAGTTTACCTTGATTTTTATTGCTCTCCCTTTTCTGTACACGTGGTTTAGGACTTGGTAAACATGTGGGTGAACGAGCCTAACGAAGGGTAACGCGGTGAAACAATAATAACATGCCATTATATAGATAACGTTGTAAAACAAAACATTTTTGTGAATGAGATTGAATTATAAATGTTCGTTATAAAGTATTGTAACATGACAAACTTGAACGATAGGCGAGACAAAGTCGAGCTTGATAATGCAGCCAGGGTACGCAATTTATTGAAAAGAGGCGTACGAGAGAGAACACAAAGCGTGTGTTCCTACCAGCTGATACAATAACGTGTGTATAATGCACTACGTTACTACAGAATTACTTTAAAGTCATATTTAAGTCTACAAAGACTGAGCGCACACTCTATTCAGGAAGTTAGAGTAAAGTTGTTGTAAGGAACTGGAAAATGCATCGAAAAATTTGTGAAACATTCACTTTAAAAATCTGGAAGCTATATAAAAACACATTCGGTAACTCCATTCCTAAAATTCATTGTAGAATCATCATTTTAGTAGTATAGTTGGGAAAACTAGATTTAAATTTCACCAGAATTGTTCAAAATATTGTTTGTGGGTCTGACCACACGTAGAATTTATATGTACATTCTAAAATTGTCTCGTTTGTATACTGAATGTACTAACAAACACAAGTTCATAATAAAGCAGTTTTGTAGATACTGAAAAGCGTATTTGCGTTCGTTTAGACTTCAATTTAAACGTATGTGCAGAGTATTAAAACCATTATTTACATCATCATTTTGAATAGTTTGAAGGGTGAATGCACTAGGTTTCATATTTTAATTTTGTTTAGCATATATGCTTTGTTCGTGAAATTGGACCCATTGTTTGAGAATTTAATTGATTTTAATTATATAATATAACTTATCCAGAGTATAACATATTTATATTTGAAAATCGCTCTACCATTTCGTAGTAATAACATGTGAATAAACTCAAAAACTATTTTTTTTTTCATTATTATTATGTATAGGCTCACAGGACTGATTTAAAAAATTCTTGCTACTTTATCACTGAGTTATTGGACTGTATATTTTCTATTTTCTAGCTAGTCGATATAAATAACTAAAGATGATTGGTATAGAATATGACAGCGTTGTTAAATATTTAAAAAAAAGTTAGATAGGCGAAACAAAACTTTTTATCATTTTGTTCGTAATTCCCCAAGCGATATACATGTAAGCAGTTTTTGTTTATTTCTATGGGTTGGAATGAGAGGGAATTCCAGGCTTATAATGAATACAACCTGTGTTCCTTCAGTTACCTTTTGCGTTCCAGGATCACAGAACTCTTTCAAACTATCCCGTAGCCCTAACAGGACCCTAGTAGACCCATTTTACAGTGATAGATGACCGTGGATTCTTATCTACAACAAGTATTATAATAACCAACTTAATAATAGTACAGGAACTATTGATTAATGACCCAATATCTAGGTTGTGGAGGACTGATAGATAGGCAGTCCCTCCATAGAGAATCTCCGGTCTTCAGCCACATCGTCTAAAACTGATAGCCGACCCTAATATAATTAAGGCTAGATCGATTTACTTTTAACTCTCATCTTTAATCAGATTCTTAAAAAAAATCAGGTTCAACTTAAAAAAACATATGTGGGTAATGTTGTGTCTACATAATCTATACTAATATTATAAAGAGGTAAAATTTGTAAGTTTGTAAGTTTGTAAGTTTGTAAGTTTGTAAGTTTGTAAGTTTGTATGTAGGGGGTAATCTCTGGAACTAATAATCCAATTCTAAAATTTTTTTTACTGGCAGAAAGCTACATTATTCCTGAGTGCTATAGGCTATAAATTGTTTCTATAGCATGTATATTAACCGAGCTATCACAACTTTTGTCTAGCAAGTCGGAAAAAAATACCTCATAAAATAGAATTATTTGCGTGCGCTGCCTAAACAGTTGCTTAAAATTAAAAACAATGTATGGCTACCTGGTTCGTCTTAATTATTTCTACAAAAAAGTCCGCGGTACCATATCTCTATCTTTTATATTTAATCTTTTATACTTCTTTTATTGCATTAAAAATATTTTTTTTCGGCATACTTACGTTTGGTTGATTATTTGAGCAACAAAATATTAATTCTTATGACAATAAATTATTTCAGTATCACAAGAACATTATACAGATAAGATTTGCCATTTACAGCATAGCAATTGGTCATACAGTTTCGAAGATAATATAAAATTACTAAAACGCAAAATGCCCCTAGCGTAACTTTCATTGTGCAGACGTTTTACCTATTTTTTTTTTATGGTGGGCAAAAATCATCTTATGACAACCCCCGCCCTTGGGTGGAGCGAGAGATAGTGTCAGACTCTTACTGACTAAAAACCCACCCCGTTCCTTCTAGCCTTCAAACCAGGGCACGAGTTCCCTTTCGGATAACCCTGGACCCGGTAGGCTTCGACCCAGCTGGGCCTCTGCTGTTGCTGACAACTTCTTGAGGCGCGCGGGAACAGTGCGCGCCGTTGACGTCTTGGGCTCGGTCCATTACCGGACGATCGGACAGCAAGCTGCCCATGGCTCGCCGTCCGCGAGCCCGCGTCTACGGTGGCCGGAAATCGGGATCGGAATCCCGGCGGCGGCGGCGGGGGCGCCGTTGCCTGATGCGGTCTGCCTCCGCCTTTGCTAGCATTACTGCTTCGCAGAAGGAGGCGACCGCCTGCCATTCCTCCTCGCTAAGGACCATGGCCTCAACCAGAGCCCGCCGCGAGAGGTGTCCGCCGCCGATCGCCCCCACGAGGGCACGGCGATGCTCTGCCCAGGCAGGGCACACCTCGACTGTATGCTCCACCGTGTCCTCCGGGCGTTCCGCACAGTGGCGACACTCGGGCGTCTCTTCCGCTTTAATTCGGTGCAGGAACCTCCCGAACTTGCCATGTTTTCTGAATCGCGGTGTTAAGACTTTCTGTGGATTGATGACCCTCTCGAATTATTATGCCCACGTTGTCGTTAGTTGGAGTTCTTCTGTCAGTTGCTTATTGGTTTCGGTTGTTTCGTTCGTATGGTTGTTGTTGTTGATAGATACCTCATAATCGAAAATATCGTAATTTCGTTGTACGTTTGTTTTGTATATTCGTAGTTTCGTACTTCGTTCTATCGTAATAATCGATACGAGTTATTCGATATTACGATTGTTTTGTTTTGTAAAGGCGGACGGTGTTCGAGTCGCTCTCCTTTTGTTCATAATTGTTTTCAAGTCTGTGCGTAGTTTGTTGAGAGCATGTCTAAAAGGAAATCTCAACTGTCCCGGCAGACATCACAGACAAGAGCCGCTCGAGTACGCCGTACGGAAGAATCTGCCCCTGAAAATGAGCAGCGCCTCTCGAGAAATAGAGAATATATTTCGCAAGCACGCGCTAGAGAATCTAGCTCCGAGCGCTCACAGCGCCTCGCTAGCCAAAATGTGAGGACATCGCGGGCCCGTGCTCGAGGAACTAGCGCTGAACGTGCGCACCGTCTATCTGAGTTAAGGCAGCATGTCTCTGAGACAAGGGATAGGGAGACTAGCGCTAAACGCTCGCGGCGGCTTGGTAGGCAAAATGTCATAACATCGCAGGCCCGTGCTCGGGAATCTAGCGCTGAACGTGCGCAGCGTCTATCTCATTTAAGGCAGCATGTCTCTGAGACAAGGGATAGGGAGACTAGCGCTGAGCGCTCGCAGCGGCTCGCTAGGCAAAATGCCATAACATCACAGGCCCGTGCTCAGGAATCTAGCGCTGAACGTGCGCATCGTCTAATCGAGTGTAATCTTATTTTAAAATAAGAAATTTTCCGCGGACGAAGTCGCGGGCAGAAGCTAGTACTTTATATTTCAAATACACAACTAATTTTTAATTAGTACAAATACTTATTAGAAAAGGTATTTTTATTACTAAGTAAAGTCTCAATCTATACTAATATTATAAAGAGGTAAAATTTGTAAGTTTGTAAGTTTGTAAGTTTGTATGTAGGGGGTAATCTCTGGAACTAATAATCCAATTCTAAATTTTTTTTTACTGGCAGAAAGCTACATTATTCCTGAGTGCTATAGGCTATAAATTGTTTCTATAGCATGTATATTAACCGAGCTATCACAACTTTTGTCTAGCAAGTCGGAAAAAAATACCTCATAAAATAGAATTATTTGCGTGCGCTGCCTAAACAGTTGCTTAAAATTAAAAACAATGTATGGCTACCTGGTTTGTCTTAATTATTTCTACAAAAAAGTCCGCGGTACCATATCTCTATCTTTTATATTTCATCTTTTATGCTTCTTTTATTGCATTAAAAATATATTTTTTCGGCATACTTACGTTTGGTTGATTATTTGAGCAACAAAATATTAATTCTTATGACAATAAATTATTTCAGTATCACAAGAACATTATACAGATAAGATTTGCCATTTACAGCATAGCAATTGGTCATACAGTTTCGAAGATAATATAAAATTACTAAAACGCAAAATGCCCCTAGCGTAACTTTCATTGTGCAGACGTTTTACCTATTTTTTTTTTATGGTGGGCAAAAATCATCTTATGACAACCCCCGCCCTTGGGTGGAGCGAGAGATAGTGTCAGACTCTTACTGACTAAAAACCCACCCCGTTCCTTCTAGCCTTCAAACCAGGGCACGAGTTCCCTTTCGGATAACCCTGGACCCGGTAGGCTTCGACCCAGCTGGGCCTCTGCTGTTGCTGACAACTTCTTGAGGCGCGCGGGAACAGTGCGCGCCGTTGACGTCTTGGGCTCGGTCCATTACCGGAAGATCGGACAGCAAGCTACCCATGGCTCGCCGTCCGCGAGCCCGCGTCTACGGTGGCCGGAAATCGGGATCGGAATCCCGGCGGCGGCGGCGGGGGCGCCGTTGCCTGATGCGGTCTGCCTCCGCCTTTGCTAGCATTACTGCTTCGCAGAAGGAGGCGACCGCCTGCCATTCCTCCTCGCTAAGGACCATGGCTTCAACCAGAGCCCGCCGCGAGAGGTGTCCGCCGCCGATCGCCCCCACGAGGGCACGGCGATGCTCTGCCCAGGCAGGGCACACCTCGACTGTGTGCTCCATTGTGTCCTCCGGGCGTTCCGCACAGTGGCGACACTCGGGCGTCTCTTCCGCTTTAATTCGGTGCAGGAACCTCCCGAACTTGCCATGTTTTCTGAATCGCGGTGTTAAGACTTTCTGTGGATTGATGACCCTCTCGAATTATTATGCCCACGTTGTCGTTAGTTGGAGTTCTTCTGTCAGTTGCTTATTGGTTTCGGTTGTTTCGTTCGTATGGTTGTTGTTGTTGATAGATACCTCATAATCGAAAATATCGTAATTTCGTTGTACGTTTTTGTATGTTCGTAGTTTCGTACTTCGTTCTATCGTAATAATCGATACGAGTTATTCGATATTACGATTGTTTTGTTTTGTAAAGGCGGACGGTGTTCGAGTCGCTCTCCTTTTGTTCATAATTGTTTTCAAGTCTGTGCGTAGTTTGTTGAGAGCATGTCTAAAAGGAAATTTCAACTGTTCCGGCAGACATCACAGACAAGAGCCACTCGAGTACGCCGTACGGAAGAATCTGCCCCTGAAAATGAGCAGCGCCTCTCGAGAAATAGAGAATATATTTCGCAAGCACGCGCTAGAGAATCTAGCTCCGAGCGCTCACAGCGCCTCGCTAGCCAAAATGTGAGGACATCGCGGGCCCGTGCTCGAGGAACTAGCGCTGAACGTGCGCACCGTCTATCTGAGTTAAGGCAGCATGTCTCTGAGACAAGGGATAGGGAGACTAGCGCTAAACGCTCGCGGCGGCTTGGTAGGCAAAATGTCATAACATCGCAGGCCCGTGCTCGGGAATCTAGCGCTGAACGTGCGCAGCGTCTATCTCATTTAAGGCAGCATGTCTCTGAGACAAGGGATAGGGAGACTAGCGCTGAGCGCTCGCAGCGGCTCGCTAGGCAAAATGCCATAACATCACAGGCCCGTGCTCAGGAATCTAGCGCTGAACGTGCGCATCGTCTAATCGAGTGTAATCTTATTTTAAATTAAGAAATTTTCCGCGGACGAAGTCGCGGGCAGAAGCTAGTAAATAATATTCATAAACAGCAAAGTTATGAGCGTTTATTTGTATCCCAATAAATATGTCACTCAATTTATGGAAATATTGTACAGGCTTATTGATTATAATTGAATCAATGGTGAAAAAAAAGGATATTCTAAAAGTAATTAAAAAAATAGGTTGTTACAAAAAAAAGAAAACAAAAGTTTATTCTATCCCCAGCGAAAAATATCGTAATCGACTATTGCGATAGAAGTGCTTTTATGAGGAATTATTGTTCTAGAGTTGCGATTACACCCTGTGAATTTTTTTCACGTGATTCGTGCTATTACTTTTCGAGTTAGACATTTTGTAATGAATTTACCAGTACTATTTGCCTCAAATAAAAACTTTTATGTATGACGAATATCATCACAATTGATTAATACTGACTCCTCACAAATTTCCCATTCCCAGTAAACTTTTATTCAACGATCTCGCTATGTAAACCTGTTAAGAAGTTATAATCAAAAAGCGGTTTTTTTTTTCCTGTAAAATTTGGTGTTTTTAGTTACGATATTATTCGCTGGGGACGGCGATGTATATCTATATAAATATGCTACATCATCGTCATCTTCCCACCCTTGTCCCATGTTACTTGGGGGTTGGGACAACACGTTTTTTTCTTCCATTCTGTCATGTCACCCGTCACGGTATTACTGACTCCCTTTTCTTTCATATCACTGCTCACACAATCTATCCATCTTGTCTTTACCCTCCCTCTCTCCCTCCATCCGCAATGTATGCTTATAATACTTTTAGTAACATATGTAGGTATAATCCTTTCTGATTACATGATCATACCAAGATACAAGATTCCCTTTCAACTTATACATAAACCTATTAAACCAATTTTAGAGGCACGGAGAGTCAGCAAAAAATTTCCACGTAAAACTATTTGTTTACGAAACATTTCATCAGATTCAAACGTCCATGTTTCAATTACAGTAATTGAATCCACACACCGCGCTTAGAACTTCACATTAATAGCTCTTCACCTATCCGGTTTAGTGGAGGCTTCACAGATAAACGTAGTACAGAGAGGCAGCCATTCGTGTTACATTTAATTTACTAAGTAGCCTCTAAACGTGGCCGGACGGTCATCATAGTCCGATCTAACCGTTGAATAAGTAAACGTAATAAAATAAATCCACTAAGCCAGCATAACACCCAGGAGTTAACATGGCTTACTAACGCTTTCAAAGCTGTGAAAGACCCTCCCCATATGCCCACGATCACCCTCCGCGAAGTGAAACGTTGCGACTTCTGAGTTTTGACATCACCCTACTTGAAAATACTAATTTATTTCTTTTGTTATTCTTTACATTGGTACGTTTTCCTTTTGTTTTCAAAGATACTTTTACCTTATTGCCTTTTACATATTCGATTTCTTTTCTAATAACATTTGATTAAACTGTAGCATAATGTGTCAATGTTTGATATGGAAATTATGCACCGACGTAAACTAAACTACGAGTGATAAAACTGTAATTAATTATGATAATATCATTAAATTATACAGCGTTAAATGATTTCGAATAGGAATAATGTGATTTTTTAATAATACTTAATGTGTTTGCATCGAGTTATTAAATTTTAATTACATCGGTTTGTTTCGATATGACTGTTAATTACTTTTGTGTTGTTTATGTCTGTCTGGTTGGTTGACCTAATAATGAAGAGATCTTGTTATTGGTTACTAAAAATATATACTGTTTATACTATATGAACTGTATCAACACAACAATTAATGTAAGCCAACTAACCTTATTCACGTTAAGTGATAACTATTTTATATATTTAGCATTGCTCTTGATCGTGAATAATATATATCCCACCAAAAACGTTTCATGTAAAATGTTGCCAAGACGACCACATAAGGTTTGCCCTGTGAAAAAGATATCAGATCTCATATAGAGCCAAGCTTCTGAATCTACACGGCCTAACTCTACCGACTCTAACTTCACAAATTCTACATATCAGTAAAAGTGTATATATTTTGAAGTCTCATACAAACTTCCACCCCCCAATTTAGGGTATGAGGGGTTAAAGTTAAGTTAATTAAAGTTATTCAATTGAGACTTTGTATGTTTAATTATTATTGACATTATATCCTTTCTGATACATCGGAAACCAACTCTATGAAAGTTCAAAAATTCGACGAAACACTTCGAGAAAAGATAGGTAGTGCCCTTGCGCTTCGATTGGCTCGCCTTGGCGGGGGCTCTACCGTGCCCCCAGATATGGAAATAAAGTCAATTTACTGAACAAATTGATAGGTACTCGTTTAATATGAATGGAGTGTTCCAAATTGCTGTATCGTTTTACGTTAAATACCTCATCTCGTTATAATGTTCTTTAGACACGAAAAACATCTATTACATAATGTTTTTGTGCTTGCCTGTTGCTTTTTGTTTTTTGTTCACTAAACTTTGTAAATTAAAAGGAATATTTAAAGAATGGAGTCATACCTGAATAAAAAGTTCAACCGAGAAATTCAAAAATATTTTCTTTTTTTTAAAGTCTTTTGAACTGTTACTCGAGTTCCTTCATAACTTTTCATTTGTTTTTGTACTTTTTTGTTGAACATTGCGCTACATTATAAAATGAATTGAAGCAAAGGGTTAGTAGTACAATTTTTAATTGCAGTAGGAAGGGTAAAGCTTAGTACTCATACAATTTTTAAAAACATTTCTTAGAAATTTAAAAGTATAAGGACTGCTCTAAATACACTTAAACTGACTTATACATTATTATGAGTTTAAATGAAGTAGCACAGAAAGTAGATTAAAAAAAAAGTTCGGCATATAGCGATATGGAGTGTCAGACTTCTACTGATTAAAATTAACCTGGGTTTATTCAGTTGCGATCCAGGGCCACTGTAATATTTCTGAATAATCCTCCAGCCCAACTTTAAGTAACTTGCTTTTTCAAATTTTCAAATGGCAGACAACATGCTCCCAAATATCTAATGTAGATACGAGTACCTAACTGTAATACCCAATGTAAGTTTCTAGTGCCTTAAGGTTACGGTGCTGGCTTTACGGATATTAATATTAATGAGTGGGGAAACCGGGATACGTTGTATAAGGCTGTTATGCATTCGTCTCCGGTTGCACCGCGCACCGCGCGCCAGGCCGCGGGGCCCACGATATGTGAACTAATGATCCGTGAACCACGACCCCATGCATATATATTATTACAAGCCCACCATAAAACTCCACACCACAATGCAACACAACTCTATATCGGCTAAAACCGCAGTTAAATTCATAAAATATTGCACATTTCATTCTAAAATAGGTACGCTAAAATGCTTTTGTCATAGTATCCAAAAATGTAAAAGCAAAACGTGGTGATAGTAATGTTTACGGACGATTTATGTCCAGTTGCTGGCGCACTGTGCTGCTGCCATCTTTGTTCAATCTTTTTGTGCCTCGAGAAGGATATTTTCAGCAACATTTTAAAGTTTTTGTTTATGTGTGAGTTTTTCAAGTGATTTCGGCGGAGCCAAATGGAACCGGGTTTTTCTTAGCCTTTTTTGGCTCGTGTGTCGAAACTAAAAGAACTATTTTGACAAATGAGTTTTATATATATCGATTGAACTGTGTGCTATCGGATCTATTTTCTGTGGACTTTTTATTTTAACAATAGGTTGAATTTTTTTTAATAAGATGAGGTTTAAATTTAAGGTCATTATGACTGCGCTGGACATGTCTACCGCATGCCGATCGAGCGGTGTGTCAGTAAAACACAAAGTTGGTGCTCTGAAATCGTCTTCCTTAGGTATTGGCATGAAGTGGCTTAAAGTCGGAAACAATGGAAGGAATAGAGGAAGACCCAGCAGTGGGACAGTATAGTACAGGCTAGTTATAATAATAACAATAGAATTATGATAGAACTTTTAGTTTTTGACGAAATTTGACACAAATTCATTGTAGTTGATTAAAGTATTAGAAAAATATAATGAGAAATTTACAGATCATTGACCAGCGATGATCGATTAACACTTAAGAAAGTTAAAGTGTGGATAAAGTTTGTCCGCCTAGTTTTAGAAGCGTTAAGTAAAACTCGTAAGGCGCGGAAAGACTCTCGGCCCGGATAAGTCATCCATCAAATAGTTCCCGTCTTGTTAAAATAACAAGGTCTTATTAAACCTCACTGGGAGTTCAACAACGCCGGGGAAAAAATATAAGAACTTTTTTATTCAGCTGGTAAATATCGTTATATTCAGCGCAGTTTCTCCTCGTATAATATTGTAGGCTGTAGGTATTCTATGACGGTCAATGATGGATCGACCGTTTGGACACGTGTAAAAATTGGTTACACAGTTTTTGTCAATTGTTACTTAGTTATCAACGCGTTCGTATCATGGATATGTAGGTTGTACTACAGCATCTTAATCTTCATCTCTCTGACATAATGTCTGTCACTTGGTCATGAATTGCAGGTGCAAATGAAGCTTTAATATTGGAAGCTGATTATTTATAGTATAGGCTACCTACTAGTTTTTCAAACCCATTCATTCATTCATTCCGATTAGGCTTCGACCCTGCTGGGCCCCTACAGTTTTGCTGACATTTCCTTCGGCGAGTCACTCATTGCTCGCCGTCCGCAAGGCCACGCAAGCCAATCTCAAGTGACAATTGAGAAAAGATTTCACTTTCAGAGCATTTTTGATGATTTAGTCAAAATTTCCTGGTATGATTAGGCTATATCTGTTTTTTAGACTCGAAAAGGAGCTCTCAAACATCATTAATTCATTTAGATAAGCTACAGGGTTTCTTTATTCTGTACACACCGAATTACAGAGATTTGTAGGTCCCCGAATCTCTTACGAATTGTACAAGACATAATATTGGAGCTCTATCGTATTTATCAAGATAAATAAAGCATCTATTTTGTCACTGGGCCCATAAAATATTAACAGATCTATTCCGAAGACAGATTTATTGGTCCCCTACGGACATCATTATATGTTTGGGAGTATAATTAATTGCATGTCTATTGACATGTTTATGTACCTATCTCTATCTAAATGACAAGTAAAACATAATGTATTATATAATTCCACATAATAATAATGTACTTATGATTATACCAAGTACGAAACTTGGGAACGGTTCTGGAATACCGACCACGTAAAGGAAGATTCAATTCTGGTCGGTTTTCTACAAGGTGGACCAACGAACAGATGACAGCCGTAAAAGTATGCTGGATGGGAAAACACAGGTCTGGTTAATGTGACGGGACCCACACACGGTTCCCCACACAATTGTCCTGTCTGTATGTATCAGTGGACTTCTTAAATAATATTTTCGACTAAAATAATCACAATAATTTATCATCACCATCATCATCATTATCATCATTATGATTTTATTTTATTTGTTGTCACTCGCGCTTTTGGTTTTTATTCCTATTGGTTTTGGCTAACGATCATCAAATGATGTTTTCAGTTCCTGAGTTTAGCACGTTCAAACGCAATAAACAAACTCTTGTCAAAGTTGTTGTTTATGATGTTCTTAACTAGCACCTAAGAGGTTGCTAGTTAAGAACTAACACAAATACCCTGTGTAATCCCTACTAATATTATAAATGCGAAAGTAACTCTGTCTGTCTGTTACGTATTCACGCAAAAACTACTGAACGGATTTAGATCAAATTTGTTGTGTTGTTGGTAGGTAGGTAGAAGAGACACTGGAATAACACATAGGCTACCTATAATTCCACTGCTGAGCACAGGTCATGCGGGCGAAGCCGCGGGCGGAAAGCTAGTATACCTATGATATAAGATCATTAAAAAATAACTTAGACAAATAAAAATATAATCAACTGTTTTTAATGTAAACAATTTAAGTTATATAAATAGTTTAAGAAAATTATATATTATATAAATATGTTATTATTTAAATATATTATTATAATTTACAATAGGTAAATAATTGTTTTTCTTAATTCCTGTTTTCACTAGAGCGATTCAACTTTTACAAAAGCTAAACACTTTCAACTTCTAATTCACTCTGAAAAGAAACAATACATAACACGAGTCTATCTTTCAATAGATGCTGTTGCCTATTATTCAGGTAAGCAAAGCTCTGAAAGTGCCACACGTGAATCAAAGTGGCTTAGAAACGGGAAACAAACTGTTACGTTGGAATGGAACATGGGAACTGTAGGCGCAACGAGGAAACATTGACTTTCCAGCAGTCACCAGAATAATTGACACTGGACAAAGCGTCTCAGTTTACGTCGCTCTTTTATTTTGTTTATTTTTCTCACCTTTGCTTTGCTCGTAAATGTTTTTATGCACAACAATAATGGAGTTTGAAGGGATAGATTGAGTTTTATTGGTTTTTACAGTTCTAGGATTTCAAGGAAGAATTTGTAATGTATTGAGACTGCTAAATTGCTTTTAATGATTTTTTTTAACGTTTGGTAAATACAAGAAAAAAAACAGAGAAAGAACACAGACAGGTATGGCCTATGGGTTTTTAAACTATTGTCAGAAAGAGGGATTGCAATGTTTACTTATTATTAGTGAGCAGTACCTGTCTAGCGATAACTGCCCCGGTAGGCGCTTTACTTTGTGTCATTTGTTTCATCGTCACTGCTCTCAAAACGGTGAAAGAAAATGTCATGAGAAAATCAGCTTATCCCAAAACAAAAATTTGAAAATATGTGGCATCTACCAATCAGCACCGAACCCGCGTGGTGGATTACAGCCCATTTTCTCACCTACATAAGAGACCTTATATAAAAGGTTCACGATGCTATGCTTTAATGTCCTTTGTCCCATATATAGAGCAGAGGGCGTTCACGGTAGTCTTCCATTGCGAACTACTGTCTTCAGCCTTGAGCTTTACGTGAGTTTACGCTTATCGCATCGTTATTTGTCGTTTCTGCCAACACGACGTGACACCAGATTTGACAGAAATAGCCAAGCTTTTTTAACTATAGTTCTGGGTTTGTGATCGGAATCTCTTTGGAGCATGTGGCTTATCCATGTCTTTTTGCAAGTCGCAGTGCTTAATCTGGCGGATGATTGGGCTCTCGTGGCATTTCTCCAATACCTCTAGTCCTCTACTTTAGATTGGTCTCGGGCCGGTGATTTTGAGGAAGCGCCAAAGATAACAGTTGACAAAAACTTAGTTTTAGTGTAAAATTTTCTTTGTAATATTCATACTGAACCACTCATAGGACTTAAAGATTTTAAGTTTTATCCTTCAGGTCTGTTTCTACGATTGCCAAAAAGATTTCACGTATGCAAAGGTAGCTCAAGTTTTCACGATCTGCGAAGCTATATTCCTTTTAGTACCTTTAGTTTCTGATACGATATTCTTCACACAAGGTTCTAGAGTAGGGACTGCATATCGGAGGGTACGGCGTTGGAAGGCATCCACAAAGTGGGCTGATGGCTTGGTGAGAGTCGTGGGAATCAGATGGATGCGACACCGATCGCTGTAGTGATAGGTACTTGGGTCAGGTCTATGTCCAGCAGTGGACGGTTTTCAGCTGACATGATGATGAACGTGAACCATAAACCAATTTTTACATCTACTTGGTAGAACATGGTCGATGTTCTGTGTTCCATTAAGAAATATGAACGTAAACGTCCTCGTTTACGTTCATCTGATCTCTGAACATAATTCGATAAAGACGAAGCTGATGTTTGACACGATGTCCATTGTGTATAGCCGAGGAGGGTCAGTGATTAATATGAGAACATTGACTATTAAAGCCGGTAGCTTCCCCTATTAAACGGAAATCTATTCCGTCCATTTAGACCGTCAAAGAGCTGCGTCTAATTGAATTACCCTTTTCTCGTACATCTCAGGTACGGGCGCGTTAAAACTAAAATAAGCTTTCACACGCGATGTTGCTATTCAGAATATTCTTGGTACTTGGGCTAGAATAGTTCTCGATGATATTTTATACTTATCTAAGTATCTCGAGGTCTCTAAGTATCAGAACATCTAACTCTATCTTTTTAGTCGTTACACTAATACTTGAGTGGTCGTGATTGTATTTTTTTATGGTGAGAAAATTATCTAAATGACATTTCCCACCCCTGGGTGGAGAGCGAGGGTGTGTCAGACTTTTACTAACTAAAACCCACTCCTGTTCCTTATTTGCCATTGTTCCAAGGAACTCTTTCGCATTACCCGTGGCTCCAGTAGTCTTCGACCCTGCTGGTCCCCTACGGTTGCCTTAGAACAAAATTAACCCAAAGGAACATATTTACTAGGATAACAATAGTGTCGTATTAATGAACTATTCTACACCTGATCAACGCGAGATATTTACCCAAATTCGTCTGGCAGTTTCAGCGTGAAGGTGTAACGAAAGTTTAAGTCTATGTCTGTATATATTTTATAACAGACTAGCTTTTACCCCCCGCTTCACCCGCGTTTATTAATATACTTTACTCTTTTTCCCCCTTTTCTCACTTTTGAAAAAAAAATTAGCCTAGCTCCAGGGTCCGAACTATCTCTGTACCAAAATTCATCAAAATCAGTTTTGCCATTTAGACGTGAAAACGTAACACAAACAAATAAACAAACAAACTCACTTTCGCTTTTATAATATTAGAAAGGATACACTGACAGACAAAAACTTTCATGTTTATAAAAACACACATTATAAGGTTATTGAGATAACTTGCAAAACTTTAATAGGAAACCTGATGTGCTAATTCATAGGTTTCCAGGATTAGCACTTCTTCCAAACTACGGGCACGCTAGTGGTGGCTTCCCGCCTAACTATGAAGTGTAGCTCGGTGTCAAACGCTCACTTCAGCTGAAGTATAGTACACACTTCTTGTCTAAAGAGATGAACACATATTTTAATAAGTGACTTTACGGTAGGAATATCAATATCTCTTTTGGCTATTTAATTTTTGCTACAGTACAGGTGCGATGGTATATAGGGCGACTGGTAATTAATGTATGATACTTAGATACGTGTTTGTGCTCATGATAACCAACAACTTTAACTATGGGAACAAACCTGAAATCGCGTAAAAAATCAGCTGTTCAGTACATTTATGTTTGCCTAACGTACTGAACAGCTGGTTTGTTTTTGCGATTTCGGCTTTGCTCCCATAATAAAAATTGTTTGTTATCATGAGGACTACCACGTGTTTAAGTATCGTACACTAATTGCCAGTCACCCTGTATAAATGAAACTGGTAACTGATCATCATCACCATTAGTTCAGCCGAAGGACTGTTGGACATATGCCTCCCCATGCGTCACACAACGGTCGGTCCTGTGCGTCTCACATCCATCGAATTCCCGCGTCTTTCACCAGGTCGTCGGTCCACCTTATGGGAGGCCTTCTAAAGATGCGTCTTGCGGTCGCTACTCCAGAACCATTCCTTCCCGTCGACTATCTGTTCTGCGTTCAATGTGCCCTGCCTATGGTAACTAATAATACAATATTTTAATTATTTCGATTTTGCGATCGAATCACAAAAAACTAGAGCGGGAAGAACATTTTTTTAAATTGTTGATAGGTTCGCGCTTGACCGCTATCTCCCGCCTGATGGAAAGTCACGATGCGGTCGAAGATGGAACGCGCTTACCTAGAAGAAACCTATTCACTCTCGACTTAAAGATTCCCGGGTTGTAGCTATAAGGAAACACAGACTACGGCAAAGAATTCCACTCCTTAGCTGCACGCACAAAGAATGTGTTCCCAAAAATAATCAAATTGGAGACGCCCGCGCTTCTAGTGTTAAAACTAAGCATAGCATAACATAGCATAACATAGCATAGCATAATCAACCTTTTTATATTCCCACTGCTGGGACTCAGGCCTCTTCTAGGAGAGGGAACAAGTAAAACTATACATATAAATCAAATTTATGAGTCATGATTGAGTACACAAATGTTGTGAAAACGTAATAAAAATTCGTCACGCGTAGAATATTTTGGGCGATGCACGCCGTTCAGCGGTTTGGCTACAATTGCAGCTAACTAGCCGATGTGGTCTACCTATTTATAGGTTCCGCACGTGTAAAACACATATGACTCTTTACTTAGGTACACATCTATGTAGGTACGTACATATATATATATTTATATTACATATATACACAGGATTATTTCATATTTGTAAAATACTAGCAACATCTAAGAACATCATAAACAACAACTTTTGTTCTATGACTTTTAAAAATTTATCATATTTTAGTTCCTCAGATTTTCATTCAAAAGTAAAAATATTTTAATTGAACGTTCTAAATATTACGAAGTCTATGCGAAGCAAGCAATAGTACAGTAGCGAAGGGTAGCTGAACATGAACTTGACCTATGTATGGGCAGCTCGCTCTAGTCGGTCGTGTTCTTGTAGCGAAATTCGGCAGTGCGGACGTAGTTATTTGTACTTGGTGGTGTATCAATATTCTAATGTCGAGTACACGGAAACAGAGCGAATGCTTGCTAGGTGTGATAACAAAGCCTGCTTACTATTACTACGAAAACAGTGCGTAGGAGGCGTAAGTAGATACGTCAAAATACAAAGTTGAAATGTGTTGGATAAATATATAGGTACAGGAGCCAATCTGCACACAAAGTGTGTTCGAGCAACGCACACATAGACACCGCTCACGGACACGATATCTCGGAGCGCCTCGGCCTGCTCGTCGAACAGTTCCGGCTCAAAAGCTCATTAGTGTTCGTCCACCGAGCGTAGGTATAAAAAGTGAAGTACATACATGGGATTGTTTTCTGTACCTATCTATTTTATGCATTAGTGTAGTTATAAAGATGATGCATTGATATCAAAGAAATGGAAGAGAATAAAAATCGAAATAACAATATATTCCCCTAAACAACAGGCTAGACAGACGCGAAACAGACGAGACATGACTATTTTATTATTAGTAGACAGGAGGACGAAGTTTTTATGGCCCCCAAGAGGGGTTGCCTTTTCTTCGGACACCAGAATCGTTGTAGCTAACTCAGGTGCTCTGTTTCTAGCAACCATAATTTTCGAGGAATTACAAAGTTTTACTAGTCTTCAAATTCTCCACACGCTAGAAATTGCGACAAGCCAAAAAAAACTGGCAAAGTGCGAGTCGGATTCGCGAACGAAGGGTTCCGTACCATTATCTATAAGTATAACTTTTTTTAAACAATTTATTTTATTCTTTTTTTAGTATTTGTTGTAATAGTGGCAACAGAAATATGTCTTCATTTTGTGAAAATTTAAACTGCCCAGCTATAAAGGTTCATGAGATACAGCCAGATGACAGACAGACGGACAACAATCTCTTGTCTTATAAGAGTCTTAACAATAAGGTTCTGTTTTTATCCTTTGGTTACGACCCTAAAAACTAGCAGGACACTACTTGACAGATTTATTTATATAATATATGGGCAATTTTTATCAAGTTTCATCTCACAATAACAACATAAATTGCGGTTTCAAACAAACCTTGAAACTGGCTTTCTACGTAACCTATTGGGAATTCGGGACCACACATGATGAAAACAACGTACATACCTACCTACATCAAGGTAATGTCTCCCCGAAGACTTCTACAATTAATGGTACCGAGAATATTGTCTAAATCATCGAGCTTGACGAACTAATTAGTGGTTAAGGAATTATTAACTAGGAATTAATTATTTACAGGTTTAGCTACATCTGTATTAGACGAAACCAATACCTATATAATAAGGAAATTAGGTTCTACCTATACCAAGTCATACATGAAATTATAGAGATGATTAATTTATAGCTTTAATTAATACATTTTATACTAGCTTTTGCCTGTGGCTTCGTCCGAATGAAAATATGACAACCGACCTAATGCGAGTTAGACTCACACACCGAAGGTTCCGTAAAAATTGACCTATGTATATAGTTCGATTCCCGAATCGAGTCTCGTATCCTTTTTTAAAGTGAAAGGCTTTCAGACTTTTTCCTTTACTTGTGCTATAATACCCTACTTCTTATCAAATTCTAGGATTCAAGATCATCGGAAAATACCCTAAAGATTTGATTTCCTTGTGGGACCCATGCCATGACATAAACCGAGCGTCATAATCTATAGATTCCGTTGACTTACAGTTTGTTTTTTTTATAAGGCTGCTTAATGCCTTCACGCGTTCTTTAGAAAACGGGTCTGGACAGCCAGGCATACGAACAACAAAGGGATCTGTTTTTGCTGATTGAAGTACGTAACCCTGATAAAATCCAATGGATAAAAATATCCATATCCTATTTCCTGGTTTCTCTGTATATTCAAATTCATCGAAACCCGTTCAGCCGTGGACGAATAATGTAACTCGCATACACCAGCAAACTTCCGCTTTCATCATCACCAGCCTTTTTATTGTTCCCACTGCTGGGACACAGGCCTCCTCTCTAGGAGAGGGAATGGGCCGTAATTCACCACACTAGCCCAGTGCGGGTTGGTGAATGTCACATGTCTTCGACATGCCGGTTTCCTCATGAAAACATCCCAATCTTCACCGATTTGAGATTAGTGGTAATTAAATAAATTACACAAAGTAATGCGCCTGACAGAACTTGAAACCGCGACCTACAACTCGTAAGTCGGAGCCATTACCACTCGGTCACCACTGCTCTCACTTTCGCTTTAATAACATTATTTTAAATGAGACTGAATAAGACAGAACTGTCATAGTAGTTATTATTATATCTAGCCCATATTGTCCCACTGCTGGGCAAAGGCCTCCCTCCACTCCTTCCAATGTTCCCGGTTTTGAGCTACTTCTTTCCAATTCCCAAGGAAGACATCCAAGTCGTCCCGCCATCTCCTTCATAGTAGTGATTCTTGTAAATTTTTTAAACATGATGACTGAACCTTTAAACTTTCACTGTTCATGTAGGTTCCATACATACATGAACCATATAAATATCTGCCATATAAATAAGTCCTTGAATTTTCCTACCAACAATACCTTTAATTTCGTTTATAAGTACATAATTAAGTACGACTACGTTACCTAATGCTAAATAATAGAAAGGAACCGACAAAGGACCGAGGCGCACTTACATTTCATCTATAATTATTTCACGTTACGACAACTTAAGTTCAATTATTCTCAAGAAAACCAATAACCTAAAAATTGGAATTCACGTAACTATCAGGCGGAGGAACGCTCTGGGACCTCTTCAATTTAATGTGCGGCCCTTCTAAGCCTATCACAATTTATTATGTATTATAAGGATACAAATTCTTAGGAAAATGGTTAGTTTCTGTGAAATAGTGCAAGGATGGGTCAGTGAGGGACAGCCGCTGGCCGCCCCTACCGCCGCCTCGGGAGGAAGATCCTGTGCAACTAGCATGTAGTTTCATCTCGCTGCTAATTAATTGGATTACGTAGCCTCTCTCATTATACGAGATGGGGCTATTTAGTGAATGGATTTTGTACGCGTGACAGGGTAAATTCAGTTTAAACTCCGGTTAATAAATGTAATTAAAGTTGAAAACGAAACATGTGTGCCTTTCCGATAAATAAATTTATCGATGAAAGCACACATGATAATGACTTGTAACACAGTACCCCACACAATCAACGTGAATTACTTACGACGAAACGATATCAAATTAACCTCATTTTTTTAATGGAATTGTCTTCTTTGTTATTTCATCATAAACACCTTCGGAAATATTAGTGCGACGTGGAGGAGACCTTCCAAATGAGCGCAATATTGAGTCCATTATTTCATTCAGTGTAATGGTGTGGCAGTGAAATAGGGCAGAGGACGAATAAACGGGACCCTGGAAATGAAGACGCCGTTTGTTCATAACCAGCTCGTTAATTCCATTATTACAAGTCAGAGGAGCGAGCAGCCGGTAACAGATGTGCCACTCTGAACTCGTGAATCTGCAGCGTCTCACACTTTTCACGGATTTCAACATCATTAATTTTTTTGTGAGCGAGCTCAATTAAAAATAATTGTTAGAACAGATAGAAATAAAAAGTTATTCCTTCAGATTTAGTTTTGCTAAGAAATCTCGGATTTTCGTGTAAAGTGTGCGAGGCTCCGGCTTTGTACCTGTCCTTTGTACACAAACTGCGACGCGCGGTCCGTAAGACCCTCGCCAGTGTCCGCTTACTTAAAGGTAGATCAAGTCTCTAAAACGTGAATACTTGAGAGAAATACGTAGAGGAAACGTCTTGCTTTCAACCGGGTTTATTATTTTCCTTTTTCACGGAAAACCTAGCAGTGTGGTGAGAAAATAGTTACCATAGCGTGTAGTCAAGTTATAAAACCTTTATACGCCTATGCTAAACGATTCGCAAGTTATGGCTCAATAATAAACAGATGACGCATGTGTTACCCCCTTTTAACTATCGTGAGGAAACTTGCCCGTTGTAAAATTGGCCGCAACGTGATTGGGCATTTTGGTTCGAAGTAATAGCTGACTTTATATGTTAATATATAAAGTCAGTCAGGTAATAGGTGCCCGTCTCTCACATATTAATAGAGCACCCGTTTAAAAGTTTCTGTATTGGTTTTTCAATATTAATTAGTTGCTATCGTCAATCAACTTTGTGAGTGATAGCGAAAGGTTAGGTATAGGTACAGCGTTAATTAACAAAACTTCGTGAATACAATTTCAATCATTAATTTACAGTGTAGTAACCCCCACTGATTTGATTTACAATGTGGGCCACCCACTTTTTTGTGTTACAAACTATTTAACAGAATTACTTGGCGAGACAAGATGAATGATGACAGACGTCCGATAAACATCAGCAGTAATTGTTTGACAGAAGCGATATTCGACCCCACCGGTAATTGCGAGGGTTGATTAATTTTGTATCGTTAGCTTTGTGATAATTACTACAGGATAGTTAAGACGGCTGTAAATTTTATTCTGCTTTGTTTCATTGTAGATCGCTTTTCAGGTATAATGAGCACTATGAAGTTTCAGAAGACTGATCAGTCAATTTATTAAAGACTGCTCCGCTCCCACATAGCGTTGCATGATGTTATGCGTTACTCGATTAATGAGCTATCTAACAGGTATATGTCGTGTTTGAGATAAGTGCGTTCAAACAAAAAACAAACTTTTCAGAATTAAAATATTAGTATCCTATAAATTTAAATGATGATTAAATGATACAACATTATTTTTAGTTTATGCGAAACCTAAATATATTTTGTTCAAAATCACTTCCTAACTGGATTTCAATAATTTTTACACCATGTTATATTTTTTCCCAAAGATATTTAAAAAGGTCACAAATTGGACACCACCAACACTAAGTACAACACCGGGCGTGCGTTAGGTGCCAGCAAACAGCTGAGTACAAGTGCAAAACCACCCCTCAGTCGCCTGGATGGACCGGTGATTATGTATTTTTGCTGACATAACAAGCTTATAACTTTGTGATTTTTCATAATACAGTTCTGAAATTGTATACATAGATTCTTTACATAAAAATACTAGACACGTGTTTCAGATGGTGCATATACTAAAACTTATGTTGTAGATTTTTGGTTTCGTTTAGATGTAAAAACAAGCTTTTAATGAAAATCATATTTTTATAGCAAGCTTTTATAGCTAGGTATAACTATATAATTAATACTCGTCAAGACCAATCATACGAGCCCAAACTCGATGGGGTTGTGTTGTTTAACTACGAAGTTTCTATAGCCACCGTCCAATTCTATCATCAGATCAGCTCCTTTGTCATAATAATTTTGCATTATCATCTCATTTACACATACATGCAAAATTTCAGCTCAATCGGTAACCGGGAAGTGGGTCAAATTTCATTTGCAAGATTTGGTTACAGACAAATATCGGGACAGGTGAAACTAAATAAAAAGCTTTTAATTAAACACTTGATTTACCAAACAACAAGAAAAACAGAAAAGCAATGCAGTCGCGCTCAATAAGTCCAACAATAATCTTCACCGTGACATTTTATATCCTCAAATTAGTACAAGAATAAATTGGGTCAGTCTATTTCTGAACAGGCTTTTGAACTCACAAAGTTATAATAATCCAGCTTCGAAATATACATTTCAACCAACTTCTATTTTCGGTGTATTTGGCGAAATAATTACCCGTCGAGGTAATCTTCACTAAGTTTAGTATCACTATTATATCGCTACCACACGTGGCACGTATGAGAACAGACCTCATGTTATTATAGCTTCAAGACCTCGTTATCCCAAAAGGAACGAACCGTGAAAGATATAATTCAATTTCCTGAAAATAGAAGTAAGAGTTATCCTCATAATTCGATTACATAGTTTGCCAGTAATTTTAAATGTGTCTAACGTAATATATACGTTAGACACATTTAAAATTACTGGATACCAAAAACTGACGAAGTTTCTCTTTCAATGATTGATTGACGTAATTCTATTTCATCCTATGAGGAAAACTCAAATATAATCAGTATTTTTGGAAATGTTCTTAGAAATTTTATAAAAATGGCTTTATCTACAAACTGAATAGGTACCTAAATTAGCCTTTTTCTCTATTGTCAGGCAACTAATGCCGGGCGTAGGTAAAATATTTAATATACCTACGTAATACTTTATATTTAGTGATTCGATCCAACTCGAAACAGAAAACCAAAAGGATAGTTTCCAGGGTCAAAATAACTACATTTTATTTAGTTCGTATTTTAGATTATAAAAAAATATTGGACACGTATTTTTCCTTTTTTCGATTAAACAAAAAATAACAAAGATATATCCTATTAAATTTACGTGTGACTTCACCCCGTGAAAAAAAATGTAGCACGGCGTGACGTTATTTACAAATAAAAAAATATGTGTCCCTTATGTTTAAATAATCCAAAAGACGGACTAATAACACTTTTACGGCAACTAGCCTATTGTCGTGTTATCGACGTAGTTAAAAAACGTTAAAACTCAAAGATCCAAGTCTGAATCACTGTCAAAAACTTGTCTAAATAAACGCCTCTAATCTAACCAAGATTAGAGGCATTTATGACAGATTGCGACTGCGATGGGAATGCGAAAGTTCATTGATAGTACGGATATTATCCTTCTTTTTTCGAGGTACGAAATTGTCATTCTCTTTTCCCGCTCTAGCGTGGGCCGAGAGGGTGTTACAGACTTCTACTAGAACTATTCAAAATCTGCCTCTCGCTGCACCCAGAGCAAAAGAAGTTATTTGATGATTTATCATTCAAATAAAAAAATTCTTTAACTTATCAATATATATATTCATAAATATTTATTTATATTTATTTATATTTATTTATATTTATATATATTTTGTTCGAAGACTAAGCGTGACAATAAAAAAGAACTGGGAGTTCAAATCACGCCAAATGTTACTGATAAAAACTTTTTACAAAAAAAATATAACCGACTTCAATGATAAAAAACACTGAAAAGTATCAAATAACTTTAATTTTGGAAGTCGGTGTTTCTATAATAGTTTAGTCTCTTCGTTATTTAACACCGACTTCCAAAATTAAAGTTATTTGATACTTTTCAGTGTTTTTTATCATTGAAGTCGGTTATATTTTTTTTGTAAAAAGTTTTTTTTATTTTACACTTTTTAGTTATGGTACCACCACTAAAAAGTAACCCTCAGTCAAACTTAAATACCTTATAGTCAGAGCGCATCTCATAACGGTTCTAATAATCCCAAACACGGTTAGATTACATTAATTTACCTTTCGGTTTCATCATCAGATCAGTTCGATATATCCTCTCCCCCTCTTCTTTCAAACAGTCATTAGACTAGATGCTGGAGAGGGAAAGGATATATCGAACTGATCTGATGATGAAGCCGAAAGGTAAATCTTTCAATCAGTCATTAGACTAGATGCTGATAATCCCGGCTGTAGCATCAGGCCAGATTTATGTCAACATTGCAATGAACTTAAAATTTAGTCCTGTTTAAAATGAGCCCAAACACGACTACGTTGCTGTAATTTCAAGGTTTGTACTTTTCCTGATGCTCCTGGCTTCAGCATCAGGTCTCTATGTACTTCGGTGTTCTTTATTAGCAGTACGTTTATCCACACATCGAGCCGTTTTCAATGAGCCTAAACTCGATATATCTGATGTTTGTTGTCGAGGACTTAGGTACTCTGCAGAATATCCTGACTGCAGCATCAGGTCATGACTTGATGATCATGAGACCAAATGTGGCAAATGCCCTATCAAACATCAAAACAATTTACTAAAACAGTCCTTGCCTGTTCGAGTAACTTCTTACTGTTAAGGAGTTGTACCTTCCATCATCAGCCCAGCTACCTGAGATGGTGACGACCATACGCAAATACACAAGATACTTCATAAAATATGCGAAAATCAATAAGTGAGCCTATAAAATTTGAGGGTTGCCCTCGATTTCTCCAAGATCCCATCATCAGATCCTAATTTGGTGATAATGGGACCACCTCAGAACTATCTACTTTCGAACAAAAAAAGAATTTTGAAAATCCGTCGACATTTGGGGGAGTATTCGACGAACAAACATACAAAAAAAAAAAAAAAAAAAAAAACATACAAACAGCCGAACGTAGTACCTCCTCCTTTTTGGGAAGTCGGTAAAAACCGCCTACATTAAAAAAAATAGTGTACTTGTTTCTTTTGAGATTTTTTTAGGTGGGTAGTCATGTAATGACATCTCCCGCCCTTGGGCGGAGTAAGAGATGTAAGAATTTTACTGACTAAAACCCACTCATTTGTTCTTTCTTTCCTTTGCGTTCATTTTCACTCATGGCCCCAGTAGGCTTCGACCCTGCTGGCCCCTACGAGTTTCTTTTGAGGCAAAAAATCACCAATTAACATTTCCAGCTTTGAATGGAGCCAAAGGGCACGTCTGACTTTTACTGACTTAAAACTTACCTGAAGTCCTTCAGTTGCCCTTTACATTTCAGGGCCACGGTAACTCCTTTGAACATACAGCCCACGTACCGTAAGTACGTCACAGCTAGAAAATTGATTCTGAGTGTAGGTAGACATCTAAATCCACCAACTTAATCATTATTTATTATCTAATGTAGTAATGTATGTAATCTATAATACCTACACGTGGAATCATAAAATATATACATTGTTTACCTACTTGAGCATAGGTTATATTTATCTACATTATTACTGAAGTTCGTAGAAATCGACATTCAAATAATAAATAATATATTTGTCCCACAACGACTTGAAATAACTTGAAGAAATGTCGCCCACGTTGATTGTAGAAAAGTATCTATAATAACGCGGCAACGCGACGACATGGCGACGCTTATTATATTATATTATGCAACTTATACAGTCTTGATTTCTCCAACTGCCTTTTTTGAAGAGAGGGAGTTTAAGGGTGGAAATCATGCGGAGACCTCTCGCGCCGGGCCCTGGTCGAGGCCATGGTTCGGAGCGAGGAGGAATGGCAGGCGGTCGCCTCCTTTTGCGAAGCAGTAATGCTTGCAAAGGAGGAGGCCGACCGCATCAGGCAACGGCGCCCTCGCCGCCGTAGCCGGGATTCCGATCCCGATTTCCGGCCACCGTAGACGCGGGCTCGCGGACGGCGAGCCATGGGTAGCTCGCTGTCCGATCGTCCGGTAATGGACCGAGTCCAAGACGTCGACGGCGCGCACTGTTCCCGCGCGCCTCAAGGATTTGTCAGCAGCAGGAGGGGCCCAGCTGGTTCGAAGCCTACTGGGGACAGGGTTGTCCGAAAGGGAGCTCGTGCCCCGGTATGAAGGCTAGATGGAACGGCGCGGGGTTTTTAGTCAGTAAGAGGCTGTCTCCCGCTCCACCCAAGAGCAGGTTTCGTCAAAGATGATTTTCCCCGTCGACAAAAAAAAAAAAAAAAAAGGGGTGGAAATCATCCAATGACTTCTCGCGCTCTGAGTGGAGCGCAAGGGCGTGTCAGACTTTTGCTTGACTACTGGTTTACTGGTTTCCTTTTTAGCAATTCTCCGCGTTTCCAGCTAGCGGGTATCGGCCCTACTGGGCTTCTACGGTTTGCTGACATTTCTTTGAGGAGCGCTTGGGTCACTACGCGCTGTTGACGACTGGGCTCGTTCCGGTTAATTACCGGACGGCCGGACAGTGAGCTACCCATTGCTCGAATTCAAACCCGCGTCTACCGTGGCTGGTAGTCGGAGTCGTAATAACGGTGGCTGGGGCGTGAGGACCTTCTTTCTCTCACGCATGTGGCCTCCTTCTTCGCTACCATTACTGCTTCGCGGAAGGAGGCGATTGCCGACCATTCTTCCTTGCTCTGGACCTATGGCCTGTGGCAACACTACAGCTAACAGCTGACTTAAATTAGTTCCTTAAATTTTAAATTTTAAATATTAAATATCTTTGTTTTTTATGTATAATTCATAATTACTCATCAAGTAAATAAGATATATAAGTGTATTACGTGTTAGAGTCGTGCAATTAGATATAAATAAGTGCAAAAATATCAATCAAACTGTGACAGGTAGAGGTTACCGGTACGAGTGATTTTTTCATTGTCATCTTATTATCAGGTACAATTTTTTACATTTGATTTGCTGCATATTGTTTGTGTTCAGTTAATTTAATGATTTTTACATTCCTAGTACTTTTATTCAGCTGCTTATTGTTGTGAATGACAATTGTTAAACGTAAACATAACCTTAATTTTGGTTGGTGACAGAACTTAACTTTCTAAAGTTTATTTTCTTTTTCACTAACTACTACCTATCTTTTTAACTTCTATTACAATCGACCTAGTCTATTCTATTTTCTAGTTTAATTCCTTCATAATCATGACTATGACTCGTAGTGCCTATGCTCGTCAGGAGGAGTCCAAACTCGGTCTGGCTTTGAGCGAATTAATGGCTTCGAGGGAGTGCTGTGACCAACTAAAAAAGGAAATAGATGACAATGAGAACGTCCTCTTCGAAGCCCATGAAAACAATAGAAAGTTAAAAAGTGAAATGGCTCAGTTATATATTCAATTCACTGAGGCCATAGAAGACCGGGATAGGCTCCAACTTGTTGTGGACGGGTTCAGCCAATGTAGCACAGAGTATGAACATGCTCTGAGTCACAAATACTTATTGCAACAACAGCTGCAAGAGGCTAAAACTCAAATTTCTCAACTAGAGACCACTAATCTTAACATTACTGCCTCGTTGAATCAAAGCCTATTCAGCGAGTTGGTGCCTATTGCCCCATCAATGGTTTCGCAAATTATGCCCTCCTATACTATAGATTTGACTAGTGATGATGATTCTACATCATGTAAGAGAGTGAGGGTAGTTACTAGTAAAAATAATCTGAAAAAATATATTAAAATCAACAAATATATTGTGAGAACCAAGAAAATGGTCAAAAAACAAAAATTCTTCATCAAAAATGTCAAACTAAATAGGGAAAGGTTACATCTACTGAAACAATTAGACATTTATTCTTCAAACTTAGAAAAAAGTACTAGAAAATATCAAACTGACACTGAAGACTTGCAGAGTGAATTAAACCGCCTTCAACACAAACTGAGTTCAATGACCATAAAATACACAGCCTCTGAAAATCAAATGAAGGAATATGTATTGGCAATGAATGAGCTGGTGAGCTCACAAAAAACGAATTGCGAGCATTGTCAATTACCATCTATTGCTTCTGCGCTGGATCATTCATTGACAATATGTAATCCCACCTTACCCCAGTCTAGTGTCAGTTTGCCAGTGGAAATTACTAATTGTTTGTCACAACAGATTATAAATAAAGAAATAGTTATATTTTGTGATGAAATTGGAAAAGGTTTAGGCCACTTTTTGGCACATGAATATCCGGGACACTCATTAATAAACAACTGTATGCCTGGCTGTTCATTATTTGATATTATGAAAAAAATTATAAAATGTAAATTTCACCAGGATACCATACTTTTAATTTTTGTTGGTAATAGGGGTTATGTAAACAAAGGAGAACTATTGCAATATTATAGCACCTTGTGTAACCTGAGTGTAAAAAAAATAGTAATGTTTACATTCCCATATAGTAAAAGTTTGCCACAGGAAGAAAATCTCTTTAGATATAAGATCAATACAACTTTGTACAATTTAACATTAAATAATAATTTATTTCATTTAATTGATTCCAACAATTATGTTGGCAAGGACTATTATTTGACAAAAGATAGTAATCTTGTAGATAATTACTATCTTTCAAAGTATTGTAGGAGACAGATAGCTATGTCGCTATCATACTATTTTTCTATTACAGCCAAGAACTTGGCTAAACAAATTGCTCCTATTGAGCAACGCAACACCATAATAATTGATTTTGCCAATAACTTGGCATCAAATATTAATTTAAATTAGAAATAAAGACAACAGAGTCAATCTCTAGCATAAATGTAAACCAAAATATTTCAATTAAAGTTTTAAAATCGTTAAGTAGTATCAACTTGGTGCATCAAAATATACAAGGACTTATGAACAAGGATTTAGAAGTAGACTTATTCCCTAATTGCAATAATATTGATATTCTTTGCTTAACAGAACATTGGCTTAAGAGCCACCAGTTGATGTTCAATTTTAGTAATCACCAGGTTGGTAGTTCTTTCTGTAGATGTGATGCCATACGGGGTGGCTCACTAATTTTAGTAAGCAACAACCTTAAATTCAAAGAACGTAAGGATATTGTGAGCCTATCTGTTGAGCGGTCAGTTGAAATAGCCTGTATTGAATTGGAGCAGTTTATTATATTAAGTGTGTACAGACCCCCTTCTGGATTGTATGACTGCTTTGAAAAGGTAATGGATGAAGTATTCCACAAGATTTGCAATTCAAACAAATACATAATTACTTGTGGTGATTTTAATATTAATTTATTAGAAAACTCAGGTTTATGTACTAAAATTATAAGTCTGTTTCGGTCCTACAATCTTGTTAACTTATTTTTGGAGCCCACAAGAATAGCTCCTACTAGTGCTACTTGCATAGATAATATTTATACGGATGTTGTACCAACTCATAAAGAAATTATAAATTTATTAGATTCTGATCATTCTGGACAATTAATTATTTTTCAGAATCAAAATCACATAGTGGCTAAAAAGAATATCACTGTTAACCCTAAAACTGCACGTCGTTTTGAAATTTTTAAAACTAAACTCATTGATAATTTACCAGACTTGTCTACATATGATGATCTCAATCATCAATATGAAGGTTTCTTTAACATGTATTGTAATCAATTTAATTCTACTTTTATACCTAAGAATATTTCGGTCAATAGTAACATGTCGTTTAGTGAATGGGCTACCACTGGTATTCATAAAAGTAGAACTCGGCTTTACGAATTGTATGAAGAAAGGATTCTTGTCAATACTGCTGAATTTAGTTTATATGTGCGAAATTATTCAAAATTATTTAAAAAACTTTGTTCTGTAGCGAAATCGCGTTACTTGAGTTCTAAAATTAAAAATAGTAATAATATTATTAAAACCACTTGGAATGTTATAAATAGTGAAACTGGAAGATCTACAAGACCATCTAGTGACTATAGACTTGTAATTAATGACAATGTGATCACTTCGGACTCACAGGTTGCCGCGGCTTTTGAGAACTTCTTTTCAGAGATTCCCATATCAACAACAAAATCTCTGAACTCATCACCCACTGCTGCAGAGTCTCTGCTTAAAGAGAATGTTAAAGTTTGCGATTCGGATTTTAGTTTCCAACATGTGACTTATGTAGATGTTATTAAGACGTTTAACTCCTTGAATGTAAAAAAGACTGCAGATTTATGGGGTAATTCTGTGGAAGTTGTTAAGTCTATAATCCATATTGTAGCTCCTTCTTTAGCTTATATTTTTAATAATTGTATCGATCGTGGTGAGTTTCCTGACCTAATGAAGAATAGTAAAATAATTCCATTGTTCAAATCGGGTAGTACATCTGACCCCACGAATTACAGACCCATTTCTGTACTACCCACTTTTAGTAAAATATTCGAAAAACTTATTTTAGAGCAACTTCAAAGATTTTTTAACAGACATAAATTGTTGCATACCAAACAGTTTGGTTTTACAAGGGGTCGTTCAACAACCGATGCCGGTGTTGAACTTTTAGGACATATTTATGATGCATGGGAAGACAAATGCGATACCCTGGGCATTTTTTGCGATTTGTCTAAGGCCTTCGATTGCGTTCTCCATGTAACATTAATCAGGAAACTTCACCATTACGGAATCCGGAACTCCTCCCTGGATCTTCTTACATCATATCTTAGTGAAAGGATTCAGAGAGTTGATGTAAACGGAAAAAGATCTCCTGGATCTGTAGTTAAAATGGGTGTCCCCCAGGGCTCAATTCTTGGCCCGTTTTTGTTTCTTATATACATAAACGACTTACCTTACCTCATAAAGGATAACCATAATATAGTGTTGTTTGCAGACGACATTTCACTTTTGTTTAAACTTAAACGTCAGCAAGCGGTTACTGACGATATAAATATAGCTCTCTCAAAAATAGTACACTGGTTTAATGTAAATAACCTACTTCTTAACGAAAAGAAAACTAAATGTATTAAGTTTATCATGCCTCATGTTAGGCAAGTAGAAACTAGTGTGCTAATAAAAGGTAAAGAGTTGAGTCCTGAAGATACTACAGTGTTCTTGGGCATAACTCTAGATGCTAAACTTCAGTGGGGCCCACATATAGACAAATTATCAAAAAAACTTAGCTCTGCAGCATACGCTGTTAGACAAATTCGAAATTTAACTGATGTAGAGACTGCCCGTTTAGTTTACTTTAGCTATTTCCATAGTGTCATGTCGTACGGTATTCTACTGTGGGGTAATGCCACTGATATCCAGACAATTTTCGTTTTGCAGAAAAGGGCTGTTCGTTCGATTTATAAACTAAGTCCCAGGTACTCCCTTAGAGATAAATTTAAGGATATCAATATAATGACTGTACCTTCTCAGTATATTTACGAGAACATTTTGTATGCACATAAAAATAAAAACATGTTTAAAAAATACAGTGATATTCATAATTTTAATACTAGAAACAAACATAAATTTGTAGTTCCAGCAACCAGGCTCAAAAAAATAGGGGGCTCATTTAGATGTCAATGTATACGCTTCTATAATAAACTGCCTAGTCATATTCAACAACTCAGCCTTAATAAATTCAAATCATTTGTAAAGCGAAAACTTTTCCAAAAGGCTTTTTACACTGTAAAGGACTATGTTGATGACGAAAAGGCTTGGGACTGACCTGCTCCAGTACCCTCTAATTCTTATAACATAACTGTTGTAATTTTTTTTTTTGTTTTAAATTGTGTTTATTATTCATTCATTTTTTTTTTTATTCATTTTGACATTAATGTTTAGTTTTTACAATTTGACATTGTAATATTATTTTATTTTACAATTTGACATTGTAAATTATTTTATTTTACACTTTGACATGTTACATTAAATAATGTTTATTTTTATTAATTTTTGACATAAATATTTACTTTGTAAGTATTTTTACATTGTAAAAATTAACTTTCTTTTTATTATTGTGAATGTGAGGACTATGTTGGTTACTTTTTTATTTCTCTTAACCGTTTGTCTGGCAATTTGAGTATTTTCTGCGGCCTACCCAAATGTCCTTTCATTGGTATTGTTCGTCAAGTCGTTGAGCTCCTTAGTAGTCCTGAGTTGAGCTTTGCGAATACTGACAAATGCTTACACTGATTGGACGGGTCCACTCAAATCTGTATGGTTCTTTCTTCAAAAGACCATCTCAGATTAATCGGCATGGTTCTCATGTGATTTGACCATTACATATTTATTGTATGGACTTTAAAAGAGACTTTGACCCCTGAGTTTGTTTCGGTGTTTCTTCTCAGGGTAGTCAGCTAGGAAACACCGGCCTCATCTAGCTTAAACAGACAAAAAAAAAAAAAAAAAAATTGACGTGTAAAAGTGTTTTTTAAACCTATTTGCAAAAATAAATATCATTTATCATTTATATAAAAAAAAATCAAATAATTTTCCCGTTAGACTTTTTAATGACTGAAACTCAGCTGTGGCCGAAAAGAAATTACTGAAAAAGGACCTCGTGGACCTAGAAAAAGTCCTCCAAAGGATAACTGCAGGAACAAAAGTCTGGCACGTCCTCTCGCTGTACGCTAGAGCGAGAAAAGTCATTAGATAATTTCCCACCTCGCAAAAACCATACCTGTTTTCCTTCAGTTGGTGTGAAGGCCATGCCCTCTAGTAACGCAAAACATTAGAGTGCCACTGCTACGGAAACTCTTAAGTAGGTACGTACAGACTATATAACATGAAATGCTATATAACATGTTTTGTTTCAAATAATGTGGACACTGAATGTTATAAAACATGTTTTTGTAACATGTTCTTGACTTGAGTATGTACAACAATGTTATATATGGATAGTAAGTACTAAAGAACGACAATATAATATAGTTATATTGCATTGTTATTCTAATGTGTACCTACAGTATTGGTTTATGTTGCAATGTTGAATAACAAAGTTACATAATGTGGACGTGTTATAAAACACCAGTTATATAAATATATATGATACAATATGTTACATAGTCTGTACGCACCTTTAGGAACATTATCGCAGCTATATTTCCATGAATGCTTAGCCTATCTAATTAATAATATTCCACAACTATCACACAACGCCGTCTAGCCCCAAGCTAAGCAGAGCTTGTGTTATGAGTACCAGACAACTGATAAACATACTTATATATTTCTAAATACACACATATTATAGATATAATTACACCCTGACCCAGAACAAATAATCTTGCTCATCACATAAACATTTGTCCTGGGTGGGAATCGAACCCACGTCCTCCGGCATAGCAGTCAGGGCTAATAACCACTGAACCAACGACGACAGAGGTGTTTGATACGCTTGCGTCGCGTCGCACAGATAGGTAACAAAATTACAGGATTTGTTTTTAGTAAATGAATTACATTTTGTAAAAACTCATAGAACAAAAGTTGTTGTTTATGTTGTTGGTTGTTGTGTGTTATTAATACATATGCTAGTAATACAGTCCAACAAGGTTGTTAGTGTTTTACAAATAACCCTGTTTAAGTATGTGTATCAGTTGTCTAGAATTTATATCGCTAGGTCTGCTTAGCTTGGGACTAGACGGCGTTGTGTGAGAGCTATGGAATAATATTAATATAATGAAGATGAAGCGCATATTACTAAAAGAGTTCTAAGTATACATGTAGATGGATGAAGAGGGACGAAGGACGAAGAAAAGATGGATAGATTGTGTGAGGAGTGATATGAAAGAAAAGGGAGTTGGTGATAGTTTGACGGGTGACTGAATGGAAGAAAAAAACGTGTTGCGCCGACCCCAAGTAATATGGGATAAGGGCAGGAAGATGATGATGACATAGGCATAACTCTAATCCCCACAAATTTCCTAAGAAATAATCCAAATTTCATTGTATCATAGTGAAGTGCACCCGAGCCATTTTTCCTCTTGTTTCTAAGTTTACCTCTTCACCAAGCCTGCTTGCGATTGAAGTGCGTTCACCGCGCTAGTTGAAGAGCGCTTTCAGTCTGATTTCCTCGAGCTTGCATAGAAATCAGAATAATTCGATGTGCACGGAAGTCATGATTTAATTTTAATAAAAAAATTATTGACCACGATTTTGCCCGCGGGTTTAGAATTCGAGCATATTTTGGGTATAAAAGTAGTCACAGGTATCTTACCTACACTTCACTGACTCCTGTAAAACGTGTTTACAATAGTTGTTTCGATTTGATTATTATTAAAAAAATCTTATTTAATTTGCTGATATTTTTTGTAACAAAATAATTCGCAATACAATCAAAGATTTATTTATTTATTAAAACTTTATGCAATAGTAAACACTGTATAAAGGTGACACACTAGAACAAAAATATTTACTTCCATGTTGTTTGTTTACATTTATTTATTTATTCGTGTACACTACAGATATAGATAAACATAGATAACGCAAGAGCAACTACTTCGCGTGCCTAAATGCGTGCCTAGCTTACGTACAAAAATCGTAAGTGGCCACTTTCGCGCTCAGTCTGCACCGGTGTATAGCGCTAGTCAGACGTCAGTTATATGCGGAATTAATTTATAAAATCATTATTTTTAATCTAATATCCTTTGTAATACCAAATTTGAGAAAAACAATACATTCGTATTACACAATAGGTAGTCAAAAAATGGCACGCTTGGATTTCATACTGATACTTGCGTTATCTATAAACATAGTATCTATATCTATGGAGTACACCATCGATTTTATTTAGAAAATTATCACTTTTGTTCTTATACAAATCGAATGTAATTCGGTTCAAACCTTTGATTTCTTTTACCTAATGTTTGGTATACTACCTACGTACTTGGTGTTACCTCGTCTTACAGTCAAAACTGCCTTTTGGAACCTTGCCTTATTCCCTATAAGCCTCGTATGGATACTTTCTTGTCTGCCAATATCGTTTAACATTGCAGAAAATAACAGACATCGAAACTCTCAATGTTTGAGCCACTTCATTGTAAGTGAAACCATTCTCAATTAAAGTTCTAACTCTGGACACTTGAGCTACGCTGAGATCCGCCATTATTACTTCCATTTAACAAATTATATTTACTTAACACGACAGAGCCAAAACTTGAATTTGAAAGGAACAGCAACATTTTTTACAGTATGCAATAATTAAATTGATTCATCATAGCAAAAAAAAAACAAATGATACAGGAAAATAAAAGACAGTCAAAGTCTTTCATTTTTACCGACTTAAAAAAGAAGGAGGTATAACTTCCTTCTTCGGCTGTATGTTTTTTTTTACGATTTCTCTGTCACCTTTGTTTTTTATTGAAAAATCTTACTCTCGAATTGGTCTCATAGAAATATTGTTATGACCTGATGACGAACTTTGAAGATAACGAATGGAATCCACATTTTTTCACGTTCATCTAAATATTTCCAAGAGCGTATTTTAACATCGAATTCTCAGATTTTTTAATGTAAAAATCTCGTTTGTTTCAATTCAATTAAAACAGGAATGAATAGATCAAACTCAAGTAACAAGTAATTCAACCTGTTTAGTGGGTAAACAAATTGTCGAGCCTCGTGGCTCTCAACTGGACATAAATCCTCACAGATGAGGGTCCTTTGCTACAACAATATCTGCATGAGCCAATTAATTTCGATCTAAGGACCAGCCCTTAATCTGATGGTCACTCGCGCCAAACTTTCTAATTGAATTTCAGTTTAGGAATACTCGCCAAATTCTCATGTTAATTAAAAGTCAAATGATGCCAAAACTCCGAAGGGAACTTTTATAGACTCACATATGACAACAGATTGTCCCTACATACGTTTTATATTAATGTTATTTATATATACGAAATTAAAAAGCTTCATGTTTATTTCCGTTTTTCCTGAAACTCATTTTTTATTCCTGATGAAATTGTTTATTATATTTGCTTCCGCACTTCATTGTAATTTTCTCAGAAATATAGCACTGAATGAATACAGAAACCACCTTTGAACACCGCATAAAAAAATTCTTACAACCGTAAAAATGGGTGAATAGAGGCTTAGGGGTGAATAGAGACAAAACTTTGGTTTGGTTTTTTACTTTGATGCCATAATATCGACCTCTAACAAAGCATCGATTTTTTAGAATAACTATTCATTAATACATTGATATAGTTAAATGCTGCCAAAAACATTCAAATATCGAAAAAATACCCTTTAAACTTTTGTCTCTATTCACCCCATTTTATCCAGTATTATGTTTACAAATATTTATGCAAACGGCATAGATAGACTTCCTAATGAATAAGCAAAGTAAGATCACCAATCTAAATAGTACTTGCTTAGTACCTAACTTACGATGAATAAAAAGTGACATGTTAGATGCCGAAAATATTAAAATGTAGCCTTCCCAACAAGTGTTATGATTCTGGCATATTAAAAATTCCTCATTAGGCACAAAGCAAATAGAATTCACAAGCGATTCTGCCTTGTGATTGCAATAAATACAAAACTCAGTATCCGGACAAATTAGACGCCATACACTTTTTGGTTGGTCACGTCTATCGTTTATGCGAAATCGATTCGAACGTTTTATGCGACGTTTCCGACGAATTTAATAGCTTAAGAGATGACTGGACGAAGAGCAATAAACGGGAATAAGTATTCTTACACATTGACCGATAAAACTTTATTCCCTAACTACTCGTAGATGGCGGGTCAGTGTTAACTTGAAGTCATTAAGTAACTCCCTAGCTCGAACACACGGATATAATGACGTCAATTTTCATAGCCAAATTGGATTTTGAATTGTATTTCACCACCTCACACCGCACTTACGTCAATTACCTGCTAACAACTTGGTACAAACTTTATAGGTATCCTTAAATATCAGTTACGAGCTAACGATGTGAACATGGGATGTTCTATTGGAATACCTATAATTAGAGCTGTGGAAGTGTTCGATGGAGTTCGTGGCCCTGGAACGCTTAAGGCAACTGCAAAAACACAACTGGGTTTCGTAGGCGTAGGTTTCCAGACGGCGAACAATAGGTAGCTCGCCGTCTGGCCAACCAACCGAGCCACAGACGTTGAACGCGCGTAGTAATCCACGCGAACATCAAAGAGATATCAGCAAACCATAAGGGCCCAGCAGGACCCCGGTAGCCGTAGAACGCAAAAAGCAACTGATGACACAGGTGTGGTTTTAGTCAGTAAAAGTCTGACACTCCATTTTTCTCCCTGAGTGGAGCGAGAGAGTTTCAGACAGAGCGATAAAAGTTATTCGGTGATATATCGATCGAAAATGGATTAAGTACCAACAATAATATAATATATTCCACAACTATACACAACGCTATCCAGTCCCAAGCTTAGCAGAGCTTTTGTTATGGGTACTAGACAACTGATAAACATACATATTTCTAAACACATGCATATTATAGGTAAATTACACCCAGACACAGAACAAATGATTATGCTCATCACACAAACATTTGTCCTGGGTGGAAATCGAACCCACGACCTCCGGCATAGCAGTCAGGGTCACTAACCACTAGACCAACAGACCAGTCAAGGTTGTACAATAGTTTTAAATTAGCGTTGGCCGTCACTTTAATGGCATTGTTCGGCAAATAAGCCATATAAGGCCGCGATATTTCAATCCAATAAGGCGGATAGTTTCATAAATAATTCAATAAGTTGTAACAGGTAAGTGGCACTCGCGCGTTACGGTCGCCCAGAGAGTCAGAGAGAAATGTACTCTTACTCTGCACGCTGAAATCACACAAGAAATTTTATTTCGTGAAATTAATTTTTAATTCCTCCATTACTTTCTGAGAAATCACTGTCATGGACGGCACTAAAATAACTTGACGTTATTACTTTGTAACGTTATTTTATTTCTACTGGAGCAATCAGAATTATTGCTCCGAAATACTTATAATAATACGCCTTTGTCATCACGGTTTGTGCTTTATATGAAAGGTTTTCTTTGAACGAATACCACCATCATATCTTTATCTGAGCAGATAAGTCCTGGTAGATATTTAAATAAATTCACCAAATGATACTCTTACACCATTGTCAGTTTCACTGAAACCCTTTTCATTATAACTGGCTGATAGAGCTTATCAAGACTTCTTTGAGTGTAAAATGTAAAAGATACTCGTACATGAAAGTTATATAACATTAGTTTTATTATATGCATGATGTATGAAACCCGAAAAAAACATGTCTAGTATTTTTATGTAAAGAATCTATGTATAAAATTTTATAACTGTGTCAAAAATCACAAAGTTATTTGCTTAAATACATAGTTACCAGACCGTCCAGGCGACTGAGGGGTTGTTTTGTACTTACGCCCAGCTGTTTGCTGGCCCCTAATACTCACTATGACTTGCCGTAACGTGTGTTGTACTTAGTGTCGGTGGTGTCCAACTTGTGACCTTTTTAAATAGTTTTTGGAAAAAAATATAACCGTGTAGTAGGAAACCATTCAGTTACTGATTCTTAACCAACTATATTCAAGTTTCGCAAAATCTAAAAATAACGTTGTAGAAGAAAGGGTTCAGTAGTGTCGGGCCCTTGCAAAGATTTTGTCAATCTGATGGATTATTAACGTGGGGCGAGACAGGCCGAGCCCGCACGTCACACCTTACACATTAGAGCTCGGAGGGGCCGCCCCCTCGGGAGAGTTCGGGAATAGATAAGTTGATAATTTATGCATTAGATATTACACCTAGTAGCTTTACGCAATAATTTTCAATGAACGCTTAAAATTATCGCACTTCTTGTAAGTCGGCAAACAAAGTAAAACTGTGAACAACTTGAATGAATTTGTTGGAGAGTTTCTTACAACATTAAAACACATCAATCTTGCCGAATTTTAATTTAAATAATGTATTTTACTGAAGAAAAATAATAAGTCTGTTCTGATTTTTTACAATTTTGATTAAAATGTAGTGATTACTCAGCAGCATTTCGAAAGAAATTTTTATATTTTCAACCAGTTGAAAATTATTTTAGTAGTAAATAAAATGACATTCGCATTGTTCTATTTCAAGAAATAATAATATTTAATGAGGTAAGCCATGAGGTGGTGATGGCGAATGCGTATACTGAAAAACGCAATGTTGGAAAGCTTTCTACAAGGTTGACCGATGCCCACGGTGAGAGTCACGGGAATCCGATGGATGTGAGACGCGCAGGAATGGTCCTTGTGGCGACACTTATAATGGTCCTTGTGGCCTATCTCCAAGTGGACGTCTTTTGAAATGATGATGATGATGATGAATGGGGTAAAAGGGAAATGAGACACATATTTATGTGTAAAACTTCTCCTGATTTGCAAATCATCATCATCATCATCAGCCTTTTTAATGTTCCCACTGCTGGGACTCAGGCCTCCTCTCTAGAAGAGGGAATGGGCCGTAATCCACCACGCGGGCCCAGTGCGGGTTGGTGAATGTCACATGTCTTCGAATTTTTGGTTCTAGGACATGCCGGTTTCCTCACGATGTTTTCCTTCACCGTTTTGAGAGCAGTGGTGATGAAATAAATTACACAAAGTAATGCGCCTGGCTGGGTTTGAACCCGCGACCTACAACTCGTAAGTCGGGGCCGTTACCACTCGGCGACCACTGCTCTCTGATTTGCAAATAATAAACATTAAAAGATTTTTTTTATTATGGACGGTCTCGCCTATTCACTCTTGACTTAAATACCCTTAGGTTGTAGCTATCATGAAACAGATTCAGACAGGGAATTCCGCTCCTTAGCTGTACGCACAACAATTTTAAATATCAGTCTTTTGGCATAGCAACACATAGTAAGTAAGCAATCTGTACCAAAATAAATTTAACTACAAAGAGCCCTGGTTTGGTTTCCAGCTCATATTTAATTTCTGCAAATATGGTACGAAGTAGACTTTCACAGAATACGCTTCAATAATTACACAATTTAATTAAACGAGTGTTTAAATGAAAATGCGCTTGAACGAGGTCCATTAATTGATGGCACTTTTGGTGCAGTAGTTACACGATTGGCTGCTATGCTGCGTGTTACGGGTTCCATTCCCGCACAAAACAAACATTTAATTTTGCATGATCTACAGATAGTTGTTCCGGGTCTGAGCGTCCTGTAGGTATATTATGTAAGTTTATTTATTTACCTATTTATTAACTGTATGTACTAGTAAACACTGTACAAAAGCGTATATTTTACTAGCTTTTGCCCGTGGCTTCACACTCGTACATAAAATATAGCCCATGTCATTCAGGACAAGGGAGGAGGATAAGGGGCCTTTATATCGATGAAAAAAAAAACAATTGAACTAGTAGGTACTTTCAGAAATTATAATTACCTAATACAAACAAAAAAAAGTGTATATTTGTATTTTATTTTATTTTGGCATAAAAAACAGGAATACATAACTAATTAAACAAAATTCTCAACAGAATCCACGTATTGCTAATTTATTGATTACTAGCTTTTGCCCGCAGCTACGCCCGCGTACATAAAATATAACCCACTCACAATATATAGTTCACTCAGGAATCAAGCAGCTTTCTATTGGTAAAAAAATTTTAGCAATCGGACCAGTACTTCCTGAGATTACTTCCTACAAACAAAAAAAAAAAACTTTACCTCTTTATTATATTAATGATATTAAAGTTAAGTGAGACAAAAAGAAAAAACAGCATATTGTATAAATATGAAATAAATAAAATGAAAAGAAAAAGAGAACCAAAAAAATGTATATGTTTGCGGTTACCCAAGACACGGGAGAAGTTGTGTGGAGCAGCGATTTTTAACAAAAAAAAAAAAAAGACGTGTGGTACTCGGAGACTGCCGCGGTAAAGGTATTGTATAGCATTTTTTATCAACTTTTAATTCTTTATTAGGTGATCATTATTTGTGATTGAAGTTGACAAGTTGCCATGACAACCATTTAGTGGGGGGTGTTAGGTTTTTTTCGTTATGGAATTTCTGGATTCGGTCTCCACGGTCAAGGCCCGCGATAGAAGCTATGCAATAGCTTAAAAATCGCTGCACTCGCTAGTGAACTCCTCATGTGATTCGACTAAGTTCGGATTACCCACGTGCCGATACGTAATTTAGTGGAAAAGGTTTGCGACCCCGCTAGTTTGTATTACCCCGACAGTGATATAGGGTATTAAGTTCCCTTCCCTGTCTCCCTTAACGCGTAAACAAGACAGAACCTTTCTGCGTATCGCCCTCACAAAGGTTAATAATTTAGGAGACTAAGCGAGAGGAGCTTTCCGTCTATTTTCTACTTAAACTAAAATTGTTTTGTTTCCATCACCAGTGCAATCCCCATGAATTATGTATGGACCCTGGAAATAACAGCGGCTTTCAAATGCTCTGTTTACAGAATATTTAACAAGATGCTGAACAAACAATTTATGCGGACTCTTACCTTTTAATTAATGACCATGCCGTTACTTTTTAATTACAATACAAAAACTTGAATCAATGATTCGAATTGTGTGACTCAGTTCTGAGACTGTTATGAAAAGAATATGATAGACAAGTATTATTACGTTTATCTAATTTATTATTTATTAATTTATTTAAACTTCATGTACAGTAGTGGTACATAGGCGGACTTAATGCAACAAGGCATTCTCTGCTGCGACTCAGGCCTCCTCTCTAGGAGAGAGAATAGACCGTAATCCACTACGCGCCTGTGGGTTCTAATCTAATATTTACAAAATAAACAGCCAATATAAACTTCTGTATGTCTGCCTGTTCGCGATAAACTCAAAAACTATTGAACGGGTTTTTATGCGACTTTACCAACAGATAGCGTGATTTATGAAGAAGGTTTAAGTGTAAAAATTCAAAATAGAAAAGACAAAATCAGAGAATTTTAAAGAATTGTAAAACACGAGGGAAGCGGGCAGGTCTCTAGTCTCTAGGCTTCCTTGACATTCTTTACAATTCTATATTTTTTTATCCATTGACATCCTTGAGATTCTCTCACTTTGACAATATTGTAGTCACAAATCATAATAATTTATTTAAATCTTAATTAATTTTGACATTTACTTAACAGATTATTTTGACTACTTGACTTAATCATGCTTATAATAATGATATTATGTAATCACTTATGTAGTTAATTTATAGTTTAGTACGAGAACGATTATCTTTATTTGCATGTAAAAATTAATATAAAATTCTTTTTGTATGCCTATAATAATATAATAATAGGCTGATCATAGCTAACTGTAATTTAAAACTTGACTAACCACTGTACCTTTGGATCACAAATAAATAATTCTGATTTCTGATTTCATAAATTTGGCAAGTTGGTTCCTTATAGGCTGTAGGTAGACATCCGCAAATATAGTGCTTATGGGTGGATGAAAGTCCACCCATAAGGGGGTAAAACAAGTTTTAGAAGTTTGTATGAAAGTCTTATTATCACGCGAGCGTAGCCGCTGGCAGAAGCTAGTTACTCTAGCGGCCCGTCCTGACTTTGCATGGGCAATAAATATAGCTTATGTTACTCAAGGTGAATATAGCTTTCCAATGGTGAAAGATTTTTTGAAATCAGCGCAGTAGGTATTGAGTTTATTCATTACAACCATACACACAAAAATACTAATTTTCCCTCTTTATAATATTATAGTGTAGGGAGATAAACAATACAAGCCAAATTCGTATTAATTTAAATCTCTATTTTACAATATCCATTGCGTTCGAAAACCAATATTTTCATTATCATACTTTCGGAATATAGTCTGTCAGTACATAGATAATAACGAAGTGTAAGCCGATTTGCAAATTCGATAAGTTAGGTGAAAGCGCGTGGACACGTCCCAAATAAAGCCCGGTTTGATCCTATTAACGCACGGCTAACGGGCAGGATCTTGTGACAGCGTTCCTCACTGATCCTTGTATAGACCCACGAAAGGATTTGGCTCATTCCCTCCCAACAAATCTCTTTTTTTAACGAGTTTAAATACACGACCAACTTCGTATCCATAGGCGTGTAATCTCTATTCGCATTTGTTTATTTTTATCAATGGCACGTGAACTCGAATACCCGATCGGATCAAAATGAGGTTATTTATTGTCCTTTGCGACTTGATCGCACCAAGTTCGCGTGTTGTACTTATTGTAAATTTATTGTCTTTCAATTGTACGAGTATGTACACTCGATTACACATCGACTTTAGATATTCGAACGTGTAGCGTTACAAATTAACTTACAGGTAGAGTAGAGACTTTATTGAAATATTTAAATGCCATTATAGCGAAGGTATGTTGATAAAATAACAATAAACTGGAGGTCCATTACTATTAGGGTTGGCACACGTCCTCACACACAATTGTATTGTCATCGTTATTCCGTCGACGTCCGCATCCCGAGGTTCAACAAAGAATTTATTAAATAGCTCAATCGTTAGCTGTTTTGAAATTCTGTCTCAATGAAATGGCTTTTTTTTACTTTTCAGTTTCATCTCAGCTTTTTCCTGCTGCATCTAGGTTGTTGAGAGAATATTATATTACGTTGAATTTGCTTTTTATCTTGAAATATAAAATGTCCATTATGTTGCAAATGAATAATGTAAGTAGCCCTGTGAGTTATAACAGGAGGTTACATGAATAAGCTGGCTGGCAGATAATGAATCACGTTCAATTAGTGTTTTAATGAAGTGCTCTTTACAGAGGAACATCGAGCTTTATAATTTATACTAAAGCGACCAACCAAATGAAAAGCTTATGCTTAAATATTTTTAAAAGAATTCAATTCATTTACGGTAGGTGGGTACCTATTCAAAGAGTTTGAAAGCTTTATGTTAGGTAATAAAAGCTAAGTAGAGTAATTTTTTCAAGTTTTTTTTTTTTTTATCTAAAATGCTGCTATCTAGGTACGTAATATTCGGAGGCATTAAAGGTTGATACTGTTTTTAAATAATAGCTCAATTTGCTCAAACTCTTAATAGTAGGCAATAAACAAGGCTGACTAGAGTAATCCTTACATTTGTAATGTGATCGTTTTTTTTTAAATAACCACCTCAAGCTACCAATTTACCACCAATTTCGCATTTATCTTCTGATAACACGCAATTTGGAAACATTGAATGTATGTGTAATTTCTCATTTGAGTTCTATCGTTATATTGGAAAAAAAAACAATAACAAAAATTCTGGGACGTAACAACGTTGGCCATCAAAAATCCTAATTGAATTTTTTTGTTTGTTTTCATGCATTTGTTTATTCTTTTTTTGAACTTTACTTAGTTAAGTACACTTTTATTTTACAACCAATTTGTGCAAATGTAAAATAGCTTTCTCCTAGAGAGAGGAGACTTGAGTCCCAGCAGTAGGAACAATAAAAAGTTGACTATGCTATGTATACAGTAGTGATGAGTCTGATAAGAAGCTGAGAATTGAAATTCACTGTCTATTTATTCAAACCATGAAGAGACTTGATATACAGAATTAGTTACACTTAAATTCAAATCAAATTTCAATGTGTTAATTTTGCTTGTTCGTTAGGCGTAAACGTAAATAAACTTTGGCTATTAACACGTCAAAATTGCTGTTTAACGAGAGGGGGAAGGGCAATGAATGGAGATTAAACAAGACGATACGGAAACCAAGCCAACCTTCTCGATTACTTTATGGAATTAGTTCCAAGAATTTTGGGTTTTACTATCAGAAATTGGAAACTGATCTCAATTGATCTCGCCCAACAGCATTGTTCGCTGAGTAAAACTAAACGAAATAACTTTAACACAACACTGTTTTTCCTCACGATAATCTAATCAGTAGTAATTTAATCCGACGAGAGATTGAAATACTTTATTTTGACGCCTGAGCGTGCTTTGTCTTTTTGTATCATATTTATGTACATAGTTAGGTTTTAGTTTAAATAGTTTATTTAGTATTTAAGTTTTTTTTTATGTATATATGTAATAAATTTCTGGTCAATAAAGAATTTAAAAACAAAAAAAAAAAAAAAGTATCTGAATAAAAATATTTAAATTTTAGTCAGCAAAAGTCTGACACTCCTTTATTTTGTATAGGCATGTTCTGGGGCAAGTAATAAATGTGGGCATTTTTCATAATGCCCGGACTTTATTCATTTAATTTTAATCTTAATATTACTGTATTAAATTATAAAATTAATAAACCAAATTCACTAAATCTATGATTTGCATGTTGTTAATTTATTTAATATTTTTAAGCCAGCAATCCCCTTCGTATACATAATAATATGCGAACTAGCTTCTGCCAGCGGCTTCGCCCAAGTGAATATAGCATTGTCCGTACAAACTTTGGACCACCGTTTTAAGGCACGAAGGATCGGGTTGGGTTTTTCGTTGGTTGTTCGTTTTTTCGAAGGATCCAATGACATGCCCCGCTGTCATTGGATGATTGTCCCACCGAAAAAAAAAATCCCTTATGGAACAAATTTTGGAAATTCCTCTTTTAATATTCGCCTACATCATAAAAGGAGGTACTTATAGTGCAAAATTTCACAGTCATACTCCCAATAATTTTGGCTCTGCGTTGATATGTCAGTCAGTCAGTTTCTCATTTTATATATCTATAAATCAACGTTTAATGTAAGATCTCAATGTACCATTGTATTTATTATATCTAACCAATGCTGGGCAAAAGCTTCTCTCTAATCATTCCATTGTCCCGGCTCCGAACCACATCTTGCCAATTTCTAAGAAAAGACATCGAAGTAGTCCCGCGATCTCTTTCTTGATGCATATGTGAGGCACGGAGGAATCTTAATATGCTACGATGGTCACCCATCCACAGGCAGACCTCACCCATCGTTGCTTAACCTTGGTCATTACCATTTTTGTTATTACTATTAGTTATTAGTCTTTAAGATATCCCCTAATATAATAAGTACATACCTTCCCATTTTAATAAATTACTGAGAAAAGTTGAAAAACTCTTTCGCCCAACTTTTTCCGTTTTCTTCGATGCTTGTGAAATGTTTCAGTCTCTTTTAGTACTTCACCGGCGTCATTTTTTATTTCTTTTGACGTAGTCTTTTTTAGCTCTGTGACGAAAAGTCTGTCGATATTTGAAGTAGATGATACTTATAAACTAATGAAAACGTGTAGGATTCAAGTGTATACTTGAATCTTACACGTGTCCATTAATTTACCTTGTTCGATTGAATCAATAGCCTTCGTCTTAAGACATTCTTGCCTTTGTAAGCATTTATCGATGTGGGCAGCAAACATATTGCAATGTTCACAATAGAAGTCACAAACAATGTTGCAGGAGCAATCCACTTCAAATTATTAGTGTGCTCACCCGGCGTGTCGGCAGTAAATACCAATGTACATATGCAGGCTACACCTTAAAGCTATGAATCTCTTAGAGCAAAAATCTTTTATTTAGATAAAGGAACCTGTAGAGGGTGCAGCCTGCACAATAATTGAATTTGTTCCCCTGACAAATCCATGCAGTGAGCTTAAATAAATAATGAGCCAACAGATTTGAAGACAAACAGTACATCTTACATTTCATATGATTACCATTTCCCGGCAAACTCTGTTTTGCCGTATCATTATCGAAAAAAACATGAGGGGTGTAGTAAAAGGGTCGAAAATAGTCTACAACCTATTTTCAGACCTAACAAAACTCAATCAATTGCATAAAAATCGGTAAAGCTGTTTCGGAGGAGTTCGATAGCAAACTCTGTGACACGGGATTTTTGTATATTAAACTAGCGGTCCTGACAGACGGTTGTAACGGTACCTACAGGATTCAATTGTATTTTCAAACCTTCCCAAACCACTCTAACATACACACAAAATTTTATTCACATCCGTCAAACCATTTGGAAAGATTTGATAGGTCAGAAGAATTATACCAAATTATAAAGTTTACGTAAACTATACAGTAGTGTATTACGTCATTCCGTTGTCTCTGGTAGCTTAGCAGAACTTACAAGTCGGGATAATATACATAATACGTCATTGAATCCCTTGACTCCGGCCGGGTCCAGGGGAGACCGCATAATTTATCTATTGTGTCTGGCAAGCGCCGAGCCGACCGTTCAAACTGACGATTACAATTACAGACTCATTCATAAGATCCTTTCTGATAGATTAGCATGATATTAAAGAGGTATTTAGTGATACCGACACCCAATTGATGGAGCCACCGCTAAGTGCCCACACTGCGGGCTGAACGGAGAATGTATTGGTGTCATAATGGAGGTGAAACGCCTTTTGTTCGCATAAAAAGAAACGGCAGCTCAACAATGTCAAGTATTCCTTACATTGTAACGTGGCAAAGAAAAAATATGTAGCCAATAAAGGAGCTAATTATATAGGAGGTTGCGGCGGCACCTCATTTCTTATGCATTCAGCGCGCCTTAATGCCTTCATTACCAGTTTAAAGTATTAAGCAAACTTTGAAGCTGGGAGACGTCTCACTGAGATTTGACTAAGTGGTCGAGAGTTTTCTATGGAATTTCTCAAGGAAAATATTGGTCACAAACAATATCCTTTTTTTAAATTAATTTATTGAAATGATATTGTTATCAATTTAAATTTACTAGTACAATAAAACTTATGTTAAATCTTTTCCAACGACCTGGTGAGGGTCGCGGTAATCCGATGGATGCGTGACGCACAGAGCCGGTCGTTGTGGCGACGCTTGGGGGAGACCTATGTCTAACAGTGGACGTCTTTCGGCTGATATGATGATGATGATGAAACTCTTTTCAACTTGTTGGAGGAGAGCTTTCTTTTTGAGGTGAGAAATCATTCAATATTATCTCCTCCTCTAGGGTGGAGCAAGAGAGCGTATACAATTTTTGCTGACTAAAACCTCACCTGAGTCCTTTAATTGGCTTTTGCGTTCTAAGACCACAGATTTCCTTCTCATCTCGTGGCCCTAGCGGGCATCGGTCCTGGATAGCCCCTGATATCTCTTTGAGGGGCGCGTGGAATATTACGCGCATACCGGACAAAAGAATGGCGAGGTACTACATGCCTACGGTGACCAGCGATTCCCGACACTCAGGGTGTCTTCTTTGGTGCCGTTGCCCCACTTTGGCAACCATCCCCTTCATATTACTAGGTACTTCGTAAAAGGAGGCAGTCGCATCCTATTCCCTCTCGCTTTGGACCATTATTATAGGAGACCGTGTTCTATTTCAAAGAGGGTCTGAATTTCTTGATAAAATATTAAAAATATTTGTGTTAACGTTATCTACTAAAATAAAGCGATCGAAAAATCTCATGACGTTTTTAGTACCTAGCTACCATCTTTAAAATAAGTTCGTTCTTAGCATTTTCTTCTTCTTCTTCCTGCCTTTATTCCACACTACTTGGGGTCGACGCAACACATTTTTGTCTTCCATTCTGTCCCGTCACCCTTCTCACGTTAGTGTGATGAGTGATAGTGTGATAACTAACTCTCTTTTCTTTCAAATCACTCCTCACACAATCCATCCATCTTTGCTTTGGCCTCCCTTTCCCTCTCCATTCATCAAATTCATACTCAGGTAATAATGATGGTAGAAGACACTGCCAACCCAGCTCCCTGCCTAGACCGCGTGTGGAGGCAGGTAATTTGTGTGTTAAGTTTAATAGGACCTTAAGACACGCGGAGTCATGGTTCACAAGTCACAAAGGGGGAGTTTTTCTCTCCCTTCGAATAGCAATTGGGAAGTGTTAATGGCCCGGTATTAGTACCATGCTTATGAGTTTCATTAGTACTGAAGCCGAGAAAGATTCATGTAAGAACGTGCCTTTATTATAAGAAACGTGATTGTTTTGAAAATTACTTCATACCTAGATTTTACGTGCGTTAGTATTACACTTCGCGAGCTTAGATTTAGTACTAAAATAACGTTTTTGGAACAATGTTAGCTTAATAGACTTGAGTATAGTTGAGACAAATAGTAAAAAACTGCGTGAGTGCGAGTCGTCCTCCCGCCCTGAGGGGACAAACTCACCTATATAAATAGTTTAATTCCGCAATGAGACTCCAAAAGATTTTTCCAAATCGCAAAAAAAAAGATTGTGACGTAACAACAAATTTCCAATTAACAGATTTATTCCTATACTTGTGCTACGTACTTCTAACGCCCTAAAATTTGGTATTTTGAATGGTATTAACCATGCAATTCTGGGTCAATAGAAAGTACCTATAACCCTATGAATTTTGTTTTACTAGAGAGTGTCGAGTGAGAGTGTGTGTGTTTGTCGTTTTTTGCCACATAAACCAAAGTACTTATCTTTTTTTCTCATAAACTTACAAGTTTGATTGTTTTTTACAGCTTCAAGAGTTTGCAGACCTGACATAGTTTTAATTTCAAATCGTTACCTCCACGAGTTCCCGAGATAAAGGGTATTGTGGAGAGACAGACAGACAGACAAACGGTTAACAAAGTGATCCTAGAAGGTTCCATTTTTCCTTTTGAGGTACGGAACCCTAAAAATCATGGTTAATTTAGTTGTTCAGTACGATTTCTTGAAAAATGAAGTCATCTGATTACAGTGAATATGACAGGCCTTTCAGAATGTCGAACCCAAAAGTATAACCAACTAGTTGCAGCAACTAGATGGTTATACTTTTGGGTTCCTATCTAGATAGGAACGTCTCGAGTTGAGATAACTAGAATTAGGATTACCCTTTGAGGCTACTGAGAGTCTTGTGTGGAACCTAGCACCTGATCATCTTGCTTGAATAACTGTATACTGAATTCCGGGTAGTGGGCAGGAGAAGCACCACAAAGGCTATATTACTGTGTATTGTACATATCTATTCACTGTTAATATAGACTATCACCGTCCATTGCACTTCAACGAATTACAGTCCATAATGTAATTGATAGACAAGCCAGAATATTGACATGCTAAAGCCAAATTGAGTTGTAACGTTTAGTTTTTCTATTGGACTCCATTCGCATAGCTAGATTGATTAGTTTCAGTTTATTTTTGACGTTGCGTTTAGCAAAAAAAAAAACAAACATTTAGCAATTATGCCGAACATTTTTCAAACGAAATGTATTAGTTTTTTTTTTTGTTTTTTGCCTTTTACTATCTGATAACTCGGTTATTTTTTTAATAATTGAGTTTAATGTGTAAATCAAGCTGCAGTGTAGCATAGCATAGTCGGCCTTATAATGTTCCCACTGCTGGAATTCAGACCTCCTCTCTAGGAGAGGGAAAGTGCCGTAATCCACCACGCGGGCCCAGTACGATTTGCTGGATGTCACATGTCTTCGAATTTTTGGCTCTAGGACATGCCGGTTTCCTCACGATGTTTTTTACCGTTTTGAGAGCTGTGGTGATGAAATAAATTACACAACGCCTGGCTGGGTATAAACCCGCGACCGACAACTCATAAGTCGAGGCCGTTACCACTCGGCCACCACTGCTCTCAGCTGTAGCGTATTGTAGGGTAATTAGATGGACTAGTGATGATGATGATGCCATCTAGCCGATTTAGGCCATAGCGACCGCATTCTTTGGCTTCTCATTGTGGTGGTGAGCTCAGATCTGCTGCTCTTTATGCACCCTCATGTGACTTGCAAATCCAACCTTGACCGAAAAACTCCGAGCACAGAGCGGACATGTCAGAACACCATTAACGACATGAGATGGACTAGTATTTGTAGAATAAATACCTTTTTACAAGCTTTGTCCCGATGTCAAATATTGTTAATTAAATTTGATCCACTTACCGGTTACCGATTGAACTGAAATTTTGCGTGCACGTGTAAATCAGATGACAATGCAAAATTATTATGACATGGAGCTGATCCGATGATGGAACTGGAAGGTGGCTATAGGAACTTCGTAGTTAAACAACACAACCCCATCGAGTTTGGGCTCTTATGTTTCGTCTTGACGAGTGAGTATTAATTATATAGGTATACCGAACTATAAAAGCTTGCTATGAAAAAAATTATTTTCATTAAAAGCTTGTTACTATGAGTTACAGAAAATATCACATTCCATTCTTTCAGTAGAAGGCAAGTAATAAAAACAGTATCTAAAACTTGTATGAATAATTCAAACGCATGGCGTGTTTGTCGCTACTTAGTCGGTAATATATAAATTCTAGCTTGAAATGTTTTCAAAACTGTAAGGAAACATGATTTACTTTCCAATAACAGACACTTTGCGATGACATAGAGCGGCCATAGCTCGGCGACTAAAGCGCTGACTTGTGACCTGAAGCTCGGGAGTTCTAATCTTAACTGTCCAAATATTGGGGAGAATCGAAAATTTAATATTATTGGCGAGTTTGGGATTCCGAACTAATAGATATCTACTATAGTAGTAGATACTTCTATACTAATATTATGAAGAGAAAAGCTTTGTATTTTTGTTTGAACATTACATTATTATTAGAATATTTTCTACATTCACGTGGCCTAAGCCGCTGGCAGAAGCTAGTTTGAAATATTTAAAAGTTTCAATTCGACTCAACACATTAGTAAAATTGAAAAAGGGTATACCTGAAGAAGTAGTCATCATCTTCATCTCAGCTAAAAGACGACTGGTCCTGTACGATTAGCATCGGCGAGTCACACGAGATCATTGCATCACCTTGTGGTAGATCTTCCAAAGCTGCGCTTTTTCTAAATGTCCTCACTTCTGAATCTTTCGGCCTAGTTCTGTGAGAAATGCCGGTTATGGTGCAACCACACTTTAGTAAGTAGGAAATCATTTAATTCTCTCGCTCTAGGATGCAGCGGGAGGGCGTGTCAACTATTGCTAACTAAAACTATAAGATGTTTCTTCTATGCCTTGCATTCTAAAGTTTCCCTTTCGGTAGCCAATCGATGACCCCAGTAAGTATACCAACGCTCCGATGGGTCGAAGCGTTAGTATCCTTACTGGGGCCCTTGCCGTGGCTAGGGCCCTACGGTTTTCCAGACATCTCTATGAGGCGCGCGTAGCACACTACGCACCGTCGGCGTCGATGACTCGGGGTCGGTCCAAATTGCTATCAGATTGTCAGACAGTGAGCAGCTCATTGCTCATCACCCACGCCTACGGTGGGTGGAAGTTGCTATTTAGATCCACAAGATGGTATATAAATTGTATACACAGGAAAAACATCAACAGCAATATTTCGCGAAAACAAATACGATACATAACTACCGCGCAATCGATACCACAAACGATTTTAATTCGTATAAATTGGGCAAAGCTGCTTTATAATAGATTTAGCCGGCTTTGCGACAACTGTATAGCGGGATTGCGGCTATGCAAAACTGATACAGTTGCCAATTAGTCAGCTTTTGAAGCCGCAAACGAACTAATTCCATGCGTTGTCGTATGTAATCAAAAAAATGTTCTCGCTAGTTTGATTTTCGGGTCGTGGTAGTACCTATTTTCTTTTTTTTTTTTGTAGCATGCAGACGAACAACCGCCGGCCATAGCAGACGCCACGCCTGAGGAAAAGGCATAAATCTATCAGGACTGAAACATAGTGAATTAGCCACATAAATTCTGTCAGGGAGAGTTCTTACTTGACCTCATAAAAAGGTTCACCTGTGATGCATAGGTACATAAATAGTACCTAGCTTAGCAATCACTTCTATTCTCGTTTGTAATATGAAAGATTAAACAAGTTACATTTATACAAAAAGTGTCTACCAGAGAACTTGGTTTTCAGCGCTCTCGCGTAATTTATGTATGACGGCGCAAATGCCAATTTATTGCTGAGTAATGGCACCGTTTGGAGATCTGCAAATGGGCTAGTCGTGTAAGAAGAGAAATGGTTCGAAATGTACGCTGCTAAATGTATTTATAATTTATTTATCGGGCATACTACAAATCCGAATTGTTATCGCAAGAGTTGGTCCTTTTCATAACGTGGAGTCCTTGGAGTGAGTAATGAAGAGGGGTAATAATGGCTCTTTGTTTACTCTACGGTATTATTGAATTAGGGCCTTTGGTGGTTAGCTAGATAAAAGAGAAAATCATGAGTTTGAAATTAGTTATCAATCTGCACAATATACGAGTACCTAGTCTAGTATTTTTATGTAAAGAATCTGATAACTGTATCATGAAAAATCACAAAGTTATAGCTGTCAATGTCAGCAAAAATACAAGGTCACCGGGCCGTTCAGGCGACTGAGGGGTTTTTGGTCATGCACCCAACTGGTTGATGGTACTTAATACCTGCTATGACCTGCCGTGACTTGTGTTGTACCTACTTAGTGTCGGTGCTGTCCAACTTGTGATCTTTTTAAATATTTTTGGAAAAAATATAACATGGTGAAAAAACTATTGGAATACATTCAGTTACTGATTAGACAAACTACATATATTCAGGTTTTGCAATGTAAAAATAATGTTGTATATATATATTTTATATACCTAATAATGGATGTGAGACCCACAGGAACGCTCGATGTGGCGACGCTTGGGGGAGGCCTATATCCAACAGTGGACGTATATCAGCTGAAATTATGATACTTAATAATAAAGATGTAGAGTTTGTTTTTTTTATATGTTTTTATGTGTTTTTGTTTGTAGGAGGTAATCTCTGGAAATACTGGTCCGAAATCTAAAACTTTTTCACCCATAGAAAGCTGGTTTAATATACTCAGGAAATGTTTTAGAGCTTCATATGTATAGATTTATAATTTATATACGCAGGCAAAGCTGCCGACAAAAACTAGTCTGTAATATTCTTGTACGTAAGCCAACTATCAATATCAGCTCAAAATGGGCCATAATTAGAACATAAAACCGGTTATCGACTGCAATATCCGTGTGTTATCTACAAAATTCTAACTAACTTAAACCATTTAGCGTAGTTAGGTTCATAGATAGCAATACTGATAATTTGAGTAAATCACCAAACTGTAGCCAAATTGGAAATGCCGTGGAACGATGCGCGATGTGCGACAAATGGCGTCAGTTCGATGCATTTACAACCACTCGCATCGTGGTTACCCGTTGACAAAGCTACTTGGCACATTGTTCATTAAGAAGAAGGTCATTGTTTTTATCATCATCATTTCAGCCGAAAGACGGTTGGACATAGGCCTCCCCCAAGTGACGCCACAATGAACGGTCCTGTACATCTCGCCATCCATCGGATTCCCGCAACCCAACATTGTTTTATTAAGTGAGAAATCGTCCAATGCCTTTTCCCGCTCTAGGGTGAGGCAGGAGGAGGTGCCAGACTTTTACTGACTAATACTCACTTCTATGTTCCTTCTTTGAGGCTTTATGCTATACTAGTGCCTGCGACTTCACTCGTAAAACAGAACAATGACATTTGATCACAATGAAATTGTGATCAAATGTGAAAGGCTTATTTGCGGGGAAAAATAATTATTTTTCAAAAATAAAATTTGCCTAAGTTAGCAGAGAAAAGATGGTGAATGGAGCCGAAAGGTTCTGTTCACGTACCGGAAGACGCAGCGTTGGAAAACCTTTCATAAGATGGACCGATAACCTGGTGACGGTCCCAGGAATTCTATGGATGTGAGACGCACAAGTTGTTGTGGTGACAGTTGGGGGACGCCTATATCCAACGGTGGACATCTTTTGACTGAACAACTGAATATCAACTATTTACTGGTGAATGTCCCGTCAAAATCGGTGCAGCCATTTATCCATACTATATACTATAATATTATAAAAGGGAAAGTGTGTGTGTCTGTTTGTCCGTCTTTCACGGCAAAACGGAGCGACGAATTGCCGTGTTTTTTTAAGTGGAGATAGTTGAAGAGATGGCGAGTGACATAGGCTACTTTTTGTCTCTTTCTAACCCCCCTCTTCATAGGGGAACCGTGTTACCTCGAATTTAATGTGAGCGAAGCCGCGGGCAAAAGCTAGTATAATATAAGGAAAAGTTAACGCAAGAGATTTAATAAATAACAATACAATCACGATTAAATCTGTTTACTTTACCAAAAGCACTGAGAAATTTAAAACGGAAGAAATACCTACACCACATTTAAATTTATTTACTCACTCGGACCCAGATTACAGACAATATTTACCTTGAATATAGTCAAAGTTAAGAAGCAATTTATCTGCCAAAATGAAGTTTCTAATTTTAATAGAGGGTTCTTGATGCCTCACGAGATTCGGCCCTTTGAGTCAGTGGTCGATTGCAAATTGCTTTTTCGGAATTTATTTCACTCTATCATAGACAAACTGTACAAAATCAAATAGCAAATAACAACGATTTCGGCAAGAAAGTACGGAAAGATTAAATAAATACCGAGGTATTAGATCAACATTAATAATTTAGAAGATCCAGCTGAAATTATGAGTTGGTGGGTAATGAATCTACTACTAAAGGTAAAATCTTTAAGTCAAGAGTGAATAGGTCACTTTTAGGCAAGCGTGCTCTATCGTCGACCATGACATCACTTACCATTAGGTGAGATAGTGGGCAATAGCAAGTCTATCAATAATAATTAAAAAGAACTGCTATTAGTACTACGGTAGTACTTATATTTCTTGAATATTTAATTTATTCCAGTATATTATCTTTTAATTATACTCACAGATTGTGAGATAACTAAAATAATATTGATATAGTGATCTGAAAATGTTTTTGTCTCGGGCGGCTTGAATCCTCCACTTCACTCAGGTTTCTATATTAATTCCCTCGCAATGCTCGGGAGTTAATTATATGAATCCCTCACTGGCGTTCGACATTAAAACTTATCAACCTTCATTTCGTTTCAAATTCAACACGCCACAAAAGACAAAGACAGCTTTATCCCCTAGTCACATAAATCACTATTAATGTTCAATGAAAGCAAACATCCAACTCTTGTTCTAATGAAAAATGAAGCACATTAAAACGAACTTCATGAAATTTATCAATTGAGTATTTCTCCCCCCACAAAGTAGTGTGGTTGCCGATGGCGTGTGTTCTTAAGTATTACAATGGACGAACAATGAATCGCATTTAATCTAACTTTCTTTCCCTTGGTCAGCAAACAGGAAGATAGCCACGCCCACACAAAGAAAACATGCCAGCACTAATTAATTAATGGCTATTTCTTTATTACGATTGTGATAAATTTCCCTCAAACTTGTGCAAGATAACGTGATAAAATGTCCTCTCTTTGTATCCAGGTTTAGTCAGTTCGTTTGATATTTTGAAAGAGAAACTCGCTCGCAATCCTGCTATAAAACTTTATTCAGTTTAACGTGAAAACGTGCAATTTTATTGTCAACACAAGTTTGTAGAAAGAAACAGACTAAACCGTACAACAGCTATTTCAAGATATCGAGTGGACATCCGATCAAATAATAAGTAATCCTTCAAATGGACAAGTTGTAAATATCTACATCCTTTATTTACCACACGAATATAAGAAAAGGCATTCCGTAGAACGCCGGGAGATCAATGCAAGGCAAACAGAACTAGGGAAAAATCCAAGTTTGTAAGATAAAAGACAAATAAACTGTAGTAGGTACAAGCGTAACTCGGATAGAGACGGTCGGTGTAAAGCCGCAAATATTTGTTTCTTTGAGAACCCTTGCTCTTTACACAAAAATAGGCTCGGAATTCCATATATTCCTTTAACTATAATATACATGACAATATGTATTATCCAAGTTTCCATTGTTCTAAGCTGTAGGTACTGAACTCATCTTTGTTTATAAACACTCGCGATATCATACAGAAAAGCTATGTTTCATATGCGGGCTTACTAACTAAGTACAGGCATCTTTGTAAGCTGATAATACAATACAAAAGGCCAATTACTTACCCTTGTAATTATTCACTCTTAAGACCAACATTTTGAGAGAACAGCTCGCTTTGCAACGGTGATATTATTTTGGAACCGGATTGAGCCGGCAAATGTTGCCAGACTTTGCATGAATACCCGCCACATTTCATGTTAATAAGTAGGCATAAAATATTAAGTCAATACTTCCCAAATGCCTTGCCTTCTTTGCCAAGAAGTTGATATTTATCTGGTCTGCCAGCAATCTTTGTAGCAGAATAAGTTGTTGTGAATTGACTTTTCTCCTAGATATTATTAGTACTATCAGATAACTGCCAAACCGAAGTTTGTTTTGCCAGAAAAACATAGAATAAGGAAGATACAATGGAAAATCGATTAAGAGGCACAGGCCTCCAGCTAGGCTAGGCTGGGCTAGGAACAGACCTAGTTGTAGTTACGTAAGTAAATTTTTACGTTATTGCGGACGGCTAACATCATTACATATTATCATAAAACAATATCCCCCACCGCGTCTATCTATATGTTTCCATTAAACTTAAAAGTACAGATCAGATTTTCAGTTGGTTTTCATCAAAAGACTAGATACTCGTAGTTTTAAGGTAGGTTAGGAAGTATACTTAATATATACGAACATAACATAGTAGACAAAAACTGAGACTTTCAAAGATTTCTAACACCCATGCAAGGATGGGGAGGTTCTTTCTCTATATTTTGTTTGTTGTTAGTAAGAGATAATCTCCGAAAGTTTATTACTCTTTTTCAGCGATAGATAGCTGTTTTATTCCTGAGTGACATAGACTATATTTTATGTACGCGGGCGAAGCTGCAGGCAAAAGCTTGTCATAGAAGAAAAATGTAACATTCGGTTCATCATCATTTCAGCCGAAAGATGTCCACTGTTGGACATAGGCCTTCCCCAAGTGCCGCCACAATGAACGGTCCTGTGCGTCTCGCATCCATCGGATTCCCGCAACCCTTACCAGGTCATCAGCCCACCTTGTAGGAGGCCTTCCAACGCTACGTCTTCCGGTACGTGGTCGCCATTCCAGAACCACCAGAAATAAACCAGAAATAAATTGTATCTAATTCGTCTTAGTTATCCACCAACACGACTGTGGTAAGAAATTAAAGATTACACTAACAAAAAATAATCCACAGTTGGAAATAAGTTCATTTTCCCGCGGCTATTTTTCCGTAGTTTGCAGTAAGTGTTACGTTAAGCTTTTAGAGTACCATCGATCACTGAGTGGAGGGCATTGGCGATCCCGCTGTTGCAGCTGTGAAATGTATTGCGAAAAATAGATACAGTTTTTTTCTAGAGGATCTACAACAATTTAAATTTTATTTACTTTTAACTTTAACAACATTCGACAGTAAAATCTTGTTATTTTGTATTTATTTTCTGCCGTAAACAATTGTTTATTGTTAAGTTTTTAGAGATCTATCAATGAGTGGAAGGTATTGGTGATTCCGTTGTTGCAGCCGTGAAATGTATTGCGAAAAATAGATACTTACAGGTTTTTTTTTTTCTAGGGGGTCTACAACTATTTAAATTTTATTTGCCTTTATTGCATACACTAGTTGCATAACTGTGTAGGAAATATGGCGTGCGAAGCATTCTAATTTCTACCGTCGCCTGGGGTGGACGTATCTCTGTTTTGTGTCTACTTACTGAGACTATTATTTTTTAAATACAAAAGGTGAGGATACTTTAACCTTTCCACTAGTCGATAGAGAAATCTTTTTATTTTTTGGTTATTTAATTTTCTGTCTTGAAGAATGATTTATTTTAATCCAGTTTGATCGCGTCCAAGTGCGATTGCAAATCTCCTTTTCAAGCAGACTTCTCACCAGCTGATCGACCTTTTGCGTGACCAAAGGGCTGGCTCGATCATTGCCCAAAGAACACCTAAGCATAACCATTAAATATGGCATTGCTGTAAGTTATATTTATTGTGTGATTTATAAATAGGTTTATTTTTAATTTGTAAATAGCCTTTTTTATAGTTTCAATGTCAGAAGTTCAGAACCCTACACTTCACAGACTCACAGATTATTTCGATCCACTTTTTTAAATAATTTTTATTGTACTTTTTGTAAATCATTCAACAAATTAATGATCTACAGTCTTCTCAATAATAACATAATTAACATAAGTCAAGCCATGATTTTCTCTTCAGTTCTTTTCCATAGAAATAAAAAAATAACTATAGAAACCGCACACTAGCTTCTGACATCTTAGTAAAGAGAAAGTGCCTATGATACTATTTTGAATCGAATTGGACTGAGTTCTGAGTCTTCTAGGCATTTTTCTAGATGACAACGATGTAGAAATATATTTCAACACCAAAGTGTCTTGGAGTTATACTTTATTTCATTTAATTTTCGTTAGATGGATAAGTACCACATGTACCTGGTTGGTCATCTGAGAACAATATCGCCGTACCTATGCAGCCTATTGGTAAATAAATTAATAAATTCGGCTCTAACCTTAACAGGATTGCTGCCTCTTGACCTGAGAGTCAAGGAAGCAGCATCACTTTATGAGGCCAAGAGAGGGAAGCCTCAGCCAATTTTGAAAGATCGGACTGTCGAAGGGAGGGCAAGCTTCTTGGAGAGACCTCACCCAGCTGAGGAGGAAGATCTCAGCTTTCAATGCTTGGAAAGCGATGAGGAGGTTCAGCTGCGCAGGGAAGAGGGTGCAGTACAAATATTTACAGATGGTAGCAAAATAGAGGGCAAGGTTGGGGCTGCCCTATCCTGGTGGATTGGTGCAGTCGAAACCAAATGCCAGAAATTTAAGCTCGAGGAGTACTGTACCGTCTTTCAAGCGGAGCTGTACGCAGTATACCGAGCTATAAAACTGATTCATAAAAGCACAGAGAAAAACTTTAACATTTTTAGTGACTCCAGGTCCACTCTTGAGCTGTTAATGAACGGCGACACTTGCGACCCACTTGCTTTGGAAATAAAGAAAAATGTCAAGGAACTGAAAAACTTAGGCAAAAATGTGAAACTCTTCTGGGTTAAGGCCCACGTTGGTATAGAGGGGAATGAAAGGGCAGACGAGCTAGCAAAAACAGCGGCACTAAAAATAAAGAGAAGACCTGATTTTGATAAATGTCCCATTTCATTTGTCAAACGAACTATCAGGAGTGGATCGGTTGACGAGTGGGAGGAGAGGTATCAGAAAGAGAGCACAGCTAGCATTACCAAAATATTTTTCCCCTCAGCCAAAGAAGCCTATAAACAAAATAAGAACTCGCACTTTACACACCTGCACACACAACTCTTCACCGGACACGGGGGCTTCTCGCAATACCTCAATCGTATGAAAAAGAAGGACTCACCTGCATGTATTTGCGACCCAGACGCGGAGGAGTCAGTATTGCACCTGATAACAGAGTGCCCAGTATTTCAACTTAGAAGATTTAACCTGGAAAATGAAATAGGTATAAAAATATGCATTAATAATATAAGCAAACTAATGTTAAATAAAGAAATAAGAAGTATCTTTTTAGATTTTTGTTTAGGTATAATAAGAATTGTAATAGATAGAAATAAAGCGTAGATTAAGAAACTAACACTGTAAATATAGTGACCTATATTGTACTTAGTGTTAAAGATAAGTCAGAAAAGAAAAAAAAAAAAGTTAAAAGAAAAAAAAAAAAAAAAAAACAAGAAAAATAATTAAAATATAATTATATATAAAAAAAAGATACTCATTACCTAATTAGTAAATATTATTAGTAATCTCATGTTTGTAAGTATTTTAGTAAGCATCCGTGGCTGGTCTCATGGCCTTCTCACACCCATAACCAGAGCAAGGAAAAAAAAAATAGAAGCGACAATCCGTGCCTAGCCAAATAAGACTCTGACCAGTGTCAGAGGAAAAAAAGCGATGCACACTTTAAAAAAAAAAAAAAAAACCCTACTCTACCCTACTCTACCCTACTCTACCCTACTCTACCCTACTCTACCCTACTCTACCCTACTCTACCCTACTCTACCCTACTCTACCCTACTCTACCCTACTCTACCCTACTCTACCCTACTCTACCCTACTCTACCCTACTCTACCCTACTCTACCCTACTCTACCCTACTCTACCCTACTCTACCCTACTCTACCCTACTCTACCCTACTCTACCCTACTCTACCCTACTCTACCCTACTCTACCCTACTCTACCCTACTCTACCCTACTCTACCCTACTCTACCCTACACTACCCTAATTTTTTTTTCCATAATAACCTTCTCCTCACAATAACAATCACAACAAAAAAAAATCAGCCAAATCGGTCAAGCCGTTTTCATGCCAAGTCGTGACAACGGAAAACGGGGGTCATTTTTATATATATATAGAAGATAGATAGAAGATAGAAGATAAACAAAAACCCGCCATGGACCATATAATATTTAATATTATCTGAATAAATATTATCTGCTCCATAGCGGGTTTTTTCATTTCAAATTATTTTTTCATACATTCATTATCATTATCAGAATTTAAAAAAATGTGGATCATGCCTTTAATAATTAGTCCTTCTTTTCTATTGACAATCGATCAGCACAACAAACTTTGATATGATGGATTCCTAGTATGTCCACTTTGATGCTATTATACAATTTAAAGCCCTTGAATTATTTATTATTTATTTTACTTAACAATCTTAAATGAAAAGAAAATTGAGACACGTTAATAATTTCAAACAAATATACGATATTTACATTATTTTTCAAAGTGCGTAGTTTTATATAAGTTTGTTTTTCAGTTGTAGGTATTTTAATTCATGAATCCCCAAGCGACCACCGGTGGCCGCGCATCTATTGTCTTACTATTGTGTCTCTAATTGACGGTATCTGAAGGGTTAAACGCAGGTAGAGGTCAAACCTATAACAGAATACAGCTTCAAAAGGTCTCTTGTTTTTTTCGATGCGAATTTAAGTTTTAGAACTTAAATTTGCAGTATCTGTATAGTATATATTTAAAATAGTACATTTTGATTAAAGTTTGTCATTGCAACCGAGGAGAAATTCATCCTAGCCAAGAATGCTGCAGTTACAAATTTACACGTGTATCAAATGACGTTTTTCAACACACTTACGAAGAAATAAATAAACGGGGGCTGCCTGATGGGGACGCCCAACCTGATACGATAAATACAATAGGTAAATTGTCGCGTAGCTGAGCTTGGGTTCTTTTCCGTACTAGCGTGGAAAATAGTAATTTGCTTGCTTAAAAGCAGTAGGGACAGCAGGAGGTTGGCGAGCAAGTGTATTGAAAATAAATTCGAGTCACGTTAACATCATTGCCCTCAGTTTAAGGCCTGTATCATCGAGTGTGCACAATGCATAATTTGACATGATCAGTCCTTTTGGTCATTTTCATTACTATTTGTATTTTGGAGTTTAGTATTGCGTTCCCAACGCTGTCATACAATGCTGTCATAATTCCTAATGAGTTTCTCGACACTGGTATAGAATCTAAATTGAATGCCAATGCTGCGCCATCAATAAATGCAGCCATTATAACCACATTATAGATCCATTTCGAAACAATTTAATTTTGGAACAAAAAAAGAGTTATATAATTTATTTATATATACTTTATTACAAGCTTTTATTTAGTTTCACCTGTACCGATGTTTGTCTGTAATCAAATCTTGCAAATTAAATTTGACCCACATCTCGGTTACCGATTGAGCTGAAATTTTGCATGCTTATGTAATCAGTCTTTAATCTAAAATTATTATGACATGGAGCTGATCCGATAATGGAACCGGAAGGTAGCTATAGGAACTTGGTACCCATTCTGTGTCTGAACACAGAACCAATGATTATGCTCATCACACAAACGTTTGTCCTGGGTGGGAATCGAACGCACGACCTCGGTCTTAGCAGTCAGGGCCACTAACCACTAAACCAACAGGCCAGTCGATATTGTATGGACACGAACTTTTATTTATCAGTAATGCCTCCTTTAATTACTAGGTACCGTCAAAGCGATTTTGTGCTCTATAATTTCAGCAATAGAGTTTAACCCTACACTCTATCCCACAACGAAAATCGGATCCCTGAAAACCTGTATTCAAAATTTCTATGATAAAGTTAAGTCAACTGACATGAGCAAAAAAGACACCGTCAAACCCGCAAACTATCTAGACTGACGAAGTTTTTTTGTTCAAATGGCCGCAGCATACATACTTGCTCCTTGTCGGGGCCGCAAAAATGGGACATTTATTTAAAACGCTGTAAAAACGGCATACCTTCCTTTTAAATGTTGCAAATTATACAGCATTATTTGTTAAACACTAATAAAACCTTTCAAGGGGCGAATGTACTCACGATGATAAACAATTCTAACTGCGACACCAACCCTGAAATATCGAAAAAAAATATAGGATGTTTTGCACAAAATATAATATTTACCCGATGAAAATGTGATGAGGATCTTCCATTGCTTGATCGCCGAATTTTGTTTAATAGAAAACAATAAAGTCCACTCTCACTGATTGTCGCATAAAACCTTAATTTTAGTAAATGAGAAACCCGAAATACGTGTCTAGTATTTTTATGTAAAGAAAATCTTACAAAATTTCATAACTGTATCTTACACAAAATCACAAAGATATAAGTGATTCATTTTAATATGTTTGTACTTACGTCATTCATATTTGTAATTTATATGGGAATAATTTCCTGAAATAAATGATTATTATTATTATTAAATTATATAAGCTTGTTATGTCTTTAAAAATACATAGTCACCGGGCCATCCAGGCGACTGAGGGGTTGTTTTGCACTTGCACCCAGCTTTTTGCTGGCTTCTAATGCCCGCTATGACCTGCCGTGACCGCTCGCTATGACGTGGTGTCCAAATTGTGACCTTTTTAAATATTTTTAGGAAAACGGTGCAAAAATTGTTGGAATCCATTCGGTTACCTACTGATTCTGAACAATCTCAAGTTTCGCATAAACTAAAAATAATGTTATATATTAATACAAATGAAGTGGCAAAACTATTTCGAATTTGTCCAGGCATTGGTTACATCACAAAAAACCTAAATGAACATGTGAGGCAGTGTCGATGAAACTACGTGCTTGCAACTCTTGTCAGTGACGGATGCGACTGCACCGAGATCGTTATAGCTCCGACATTACATCTATAGTCTGCGCTTTTAACGAGCTTTGACGCTCCCGAACTTTTGCTTTTATTTCGAAAAAAACTACTACAGATGAATTGCTTCCCACTTCCCAGCAACTTTACCTCAAAAATGTAATTTAACGCTCAGCTTCAACGTTACTTATAGAAGCATATTAATTGAGCTTTACTTCCTAAAATACGATCTTCGAAGTTAAGCGACGTGCTTTACTACCCCTGTTGGATGAGTAAATTAAAATTTTAACTCGATAAAATAAGGGGTTCGCAACATTTTGTTCTCTACTAAGCTTTTTGCACCTATTTCTGATTTCTGTTTAAGTATTGATATAAAAAAGCTCCGCGGGTCGCTAAGGGTGGTTATTGTTCTTATGAGCGTCGGGACAGGGTAACTACTTGACACGGCTATTGTTATGTACAAGATCGTAATATCCGTTATCGCCACTTAACCACAAACAGAATGCTGGGTAATTGCACTGTTCTTGAAATACCGCACACTTTGAAAATACTTTTTCTGCAATTACTGTGAGCGTGGGGTGCGTAAACAAAAAAAAACATGTTTTATTTACATACATATTGATGTTGCAGTCCCTTAAAATATACATAAATGATTTATTGGGAACTATACTATAAAATTATGTGTGACATAGTCTATAACAAACCATTTTAATTCAATTCAAAATATTTATTTCACATAGACACATTTCACACATGGGCACTTATATAGTACATCATCAGAAGCTAGCACATCTCAAAAAAGTGATTGATAAAACAAAACATAACCACTACTCTAAAATGAATAGAAATCGGAAACATTAAACTGAAACAATTTCAAACAAAAACTAAGTTGAACTGCAGCAGAACATCGCAATTATGCTTGGAGAGAGGCGCTACCCACTGCAATTAGATATGGCACGGCTTTTTGAACAAAAGATGTAGCTGAACAAACGCCTCCGCGCCAGCTCACGGCAACGCATTCATAACAATATAAGCTGAAACAATAATGCTGTGGGAACATTATTTACGAACAAACTTTTTTTTGTTACATCATCAAATTCACACACACTGTATTCTATCTTATAATAATTTTAACACATATTGAAATATGTTCAGCAATATGTGTATGAGAACATCATACATCTAGAACTCTGAAAAGGGTTATACAATTTTTTTCTGTTACATCATCAAATTCACACACACTGTATCCTATCTAATAACTTTAACACATATATGTGTATGAGAACATCATACTTCTAGAACTCTGAAAAGGGTACCGGTTACTGAAAAATTATGGAAACCAGTTGCCATGGTATGGGTATGTGAACCGGAAAAACTGAGGAAAATATTGTGAGGAAAATGTTGACTACGAGTAAGTATGAATGAAACAAATCTCACTGTATACTCATATCAGTATAATAACGTTACATAAATATTTATTTACTTTTTCACAAAGATGCCTTACAAACTAGCACAATATAAGTAGGAACATAATCATTCCGTGCGTGACTGGTATCTACTCTAGTAAATTCTCCAGTCACACAAATTACCAGGCCCCAAACAGTGTGAGAAGACAAAAGAGACGGTGGATGGACTGTGTGAAAGATCACTAGATCAGAAATCACTACTGAAATAACTATTAGAAGAAGAGTTGTTGCGTCGACCCTAAATAAACTACAGTACCCACCCAGGAAATTGTGTTTACTTCTCTCAACCAAGTCTCCAAATCTCTCATGTAGCTATGTTAAAAAAAAACCGGGATTCATTTCTGGCCAAAAATCCACAGAGCAGAAATTAATTTTCGTTTTTCAAAAAACGTCAACAGCCTGTAATAAAATTCGAAGCAGACGTTCTTTGACGAGGCGGCCGAATATTTCTTAAGGCAAGCGTTAGTTGACCGAACCTCATCGCCGTAGGCTAGTAACTTGTATGTAAGATGTTAAAGCGAATGTTTAAAAATTTAAAGTGGAGTTCCCGTCGACATACATCGCGAGGCTTCCCGATAAACATCCCCGGGCGTCGGGTCGCCGGTCGGCGCTTTGTTTACGGGGTACGCGCCACTACGTGATCTATTATACTCGACCAGCACACTACACGCCTCGTCTAACTGAAAATAACTGACTCGAAGTACGTCACTTTGTTTAGAGAATGCGTTATTTTTATTGTAATTATATTTCATTGTTAAAACTAAATGATAATATGGGATAAGTTAGTACTTAAATTTCTGACCATATACCTAGGCGCTTTTATTAGAAATCACCTGCTTCATTCATTAAACTGAAAAAATTGATACTAAAATGGATGAATGAATAAATGGTATTGGTACATAGGAAACCTTTGAGGAAAAATAACTTGTGTGGGAAGTGTATATACAGAAATATCCCGAAACTTTTTTAAAATATCCTTTATCAATCTATTTATATACAAGTATCCGGGTGGATGCAATCGGATAGATAGATAAATGATATCGGCTGGGGATGTAACGTGGGTGTGGGTTCACTCACGATACCAGTTACTGCGTCTCATACCTACAAGTATATCTGCTAACTTAATAAAAAATCTAATTAGAGAGCGAAAGTTAACGGGCAGAAAATTTTAAGAACGTACGATGTCTGGTCGGCTAGCAGTATTTCCCTGCTGTTACCTTTGCAGGCTAAGTGCAGCATAATTTCCTTAATTAAGCCCCAACGTATCAAGCAATTTAAAAACTAAGAAATGTGGGAGGGCTTTAATTAAAGTCGTGATCAAAGGGTCAACTCGCAGGAAGTGCGCAGAAATTCAATCTGAACTTATTATTCGGTTGTAACTGTAACGGTCCGTCAGATATTGACGTGGGCACAGAACAATTATTCTTGTAACGTTGGATTCTTTTGTTCTTTACCAAAGAATTGGTTGAACCGGAAAAGTATTTAATTTCGCGGTCGTATTTCCTACTAATTTTTACCCCTTGTTTAAAAAAATACCTTTGATTAGAATTTTCCTGGTACGAACCCCTACTTATCAAAAAGTAAGTTCGTCCCTACTCCATGTACCATTTGACAGTCAATCGCAATATAAGGGCAACACTTAACAAATCGAACATTTTGTATTGAGATAAAGATGAGGTTTTGAAGTAGGCAAACCCAATTTCGATTATTGCTGAAACATGTTTTATCTAATTTTGATAAAACCTCTCAACCAAGACTGTTATTGGAAAGAAACATGATTCCAAACTTGGAACTTGATAATCCAAATATCTGAAATTCACTAAAAATATCTTGCTGTATAGAAAATACAAAAAATATGTACTATAGGTACTACAGGTATAGGTAATACTACTATAGGTAGTATTAAAATACAAAGTCAAAAGTGCCTTAGAAAAAAGTTTTTTTTTAATTTGCCGCTTTTTCTCAAATCATGCATTCCTTTGACAGTTTTCACACAACAAAATAAAATAAACATAATTATATAGTAGAAAATTAAAAAAATTAATAAACCTCGACGCATAAAATCGATACAAATTAAAAGAACTGGTTAAGACGAGTTTAGTGAGTCCAAACTCAACGTGTTTAGGTACTAGTAGGCATTCCAGGGTTCCATTAGCCACCGCCCAGTTCTAGCATAAGGTTCTCGTTATCATGAACAATATGTCCTGGTCATTATGAAAAATGTTTAGAACTGGTTAAGACGAATCTTATAAGTCCAAACTCGTCGGGTTTACTAGTAGGCATTCCAAGGTTCTATCAGCCACTTCCCAGTTCTAGCATCAGGTCTTCGTCATCAGGTTCACGTCGTCATGAGAAACTCCAACCCCATCCCAAGACAGATTTAATGAGCCCTATTCGATGGTTAATATTGTACCCATCAGAACTGTAGGTATTCAGTAGCAGTAGCTGAAAAACGAACAGTCTATTAGTACATTGCCTAAAGAAATACTCAAGGCATAAAATGAATATTTTGTTGTGTGTGAAATAAAAAATAAACAAATAAAAGTATTTATTTAATTACTTACAACCCGCAAAAATGTTCTGCTCGCCGCTATGCGTCAAAAAAAAAAATTAGAACCTGATTCAGCACCACCTAACAGGTCCTATTGTATTTTCAAACCGTCCAGAAACCCTCTCTAATGTTCAACAAAGTTTCATCCAAACCGGTCAAGCCGTTTAACAATAACAATAGGAACACCAATGACCTCTATCTGTATATTGATTGAAAAGTACGGTTTGCAAAGAAAACATATTAGCGTATCGATAATTTTTTTTTAACGATTCATAATAGTATCAATAAAATATAAGATGAACTAAATAATAAAAATCTGTATTAGTCCATGTTTTAGTTTATAGGAAAAAGCAGCCGTGATGATGATAATGACGACAACGATAATTACTTACTACTACCTAACATTAGTGATGCCGAGAGGAACGATATTAATTCATGAATCCCCAAGCGACCACCGGTGGCCGCGCATCTATTGTCTTACTATTGTGTCTCTAATTGACGGTATCTGAAGGGTTAAATGACTAGATTCTAATCTACGTTTATCACAAATGCAGGCAATAACGCTTATTTTAATTAAATACCCTTCAGATACCGTCAATTAGAGACACAATAGTAAGACAATAGATGCGCGGCCACCGGTGGTCGCTTGGGGATTCATGAATTAAAAAAAAAATACATGTAGGATGTATTATTTTAAAGGAGTAAGCTGCGTAAGCGTAGTGATCACGACGATGATGACCATTCAAATTTATATGAACGCAATAAACAGAAGAATCATAAATATACATTTATACAATGATTACATCTACCTATCTAGCCAATCAAAAAATTTAAAATATTGAACTTTCATAATTTAGTCACATATTTAGAAAATAAAGATGAGAAAATCTGACATGATCTCGACGGGTCTTGGCAGCTTCGTTCGAAATAATCGGTATATGGAACGCGCTCTATTTCTGTGCTTTCAACACCGATCTAAGTGACGTGAAGTTAGCTGCAAGCGTTCGACCGCTCCGCTCAATACTGTTTCTCGGGTTATGTTATCTGTGCAATTTACAATCTGTTTCTGAGCTGTCAAAATCTCTAAATCTACGCCGGTATTATTTTGTTTTGTTTACCAATAAATTTAATTAACACAGACATAGTTTTGCATTAAAAACAGCGTTAACGTGTTAATTAGTGTAATACTTTTACTGCATTCTTTGGGTATTAAAGTTGTGTTGTAGTTTGACCAGCAGGTTCGTAAAACAATATTTACATTTTGTTGTTTTGGATACTGTTGTTTAGTGGTTGTTAATAAAATAGAATTGGTCCCGTTATTTATATAGATACCTAATTGAGTATAATTATTAAGTTGTCCGTTCTTTTGGTGGATGATAGCTTGTCTGCGATTGTACTGTGATATGGTGAGGTTATCTACTTAGATAGGTAGGTATCTACCAGCTGTTGTTGGTTTTTTGAGCGGTGAATTTTGAAACTACTTTTACTGTCATGTATTTTTAGATTATGAAAGATTTATTGGCAGGTGTAAAAATAACGAATGGTGAACTCCCAAAATATTGTAGGTAGATACCTAATGTACATTACATTATACAAAATTTGTACATTTAATTCATGAATCCCCAAGCGACCACCGGTGGCCGCGCATCTATTGTCTTACTATTGTGTCTCTAATTGACGGTATCTGAAGGGTTAATGTAGTTCTACATTCTTTTTGCGATAAAACATAGTTACTTACACAAAACACAGGAATGATACGGTAGTAGGTACCTGGTCTACCTTTTTAGAATTTGAGCCGAGTGGTGGGCGAACGGTATCACTTACGAGTTAGTTAATTGTAGATCGCGACTTTAAACCCAGCCATTGCAGCTGGTGCATTACTTTGAGCATTAATTTATTTAATCACCACTGCTCTCAAAATGGTGAAGAAGAACTCCTAGAACCAAAACTTCGGACACATGTCACAGTCATAATTTCAGCCGAAAGAGGTCCACTGTTGGACTTCGGCCTCCTCTAAGTGTAGTGTCGCCACAAAGAACGGTCCTGTGCGTCTGACATATATCGCATTACCGCAACTTTCATTAGTTCATTGGTCCACCTTGTAGGAGGCCTTCCAACGCTGAGATTTGAGTCCCAGCAGTAGAAACAGTAAAAGGCTGAACTTCTTCTTCGTCTTTCTGCCCTTATCCCGTAAGAGGCTGAACACTGACCTAAAATTACCTAGGTGTGTTGTATTTTAATTCATGAATCCCCAAGCGACCACCGGTGGCCGCGCATCTATTGTCTTACTATTGTGTCTCTAATTGACGGTATCTGAAGGGTTAATAAAACTAAATGAATGAAGCTGATTAAATATCCATTCATTCCGCCAGTTGTTTTAAATCTATTCACGTAATAGAGGCATTTTTACAGGACCAAAATTATATATTGTTTGATATCGTTCGAACCGTCACTCGTCACACAGGAAGATTCACAATAGGCTGGCAGATTTGCTGAAATTAATATTTTTTTCTTTAGGTTATAAACAGGTGGGTTCACATCCGCTTAACATTTCGGAAAAACGAGCGTGATGTTTTTGTAATGTTAATAAGACGACCCTCTGACAGAAATTCTAATACTTTATTGTGTTCCTATAGTAGTCTTTGGTGTTCCTAAAGTCATTGAAATCTGATAACTCATGAGTTTTTGTAAAGGGTCTAAGCAAGATTAGAAATATACTGATACCTAATATCATCAAATCCTGAGCTTTTTCCCGGTTATGTTGAGTTTGACTTTTAGTCTAACAGGTTGTTACTGACTGAATACCAGTACCTACTTATTTAACATGAATTGACTGCCTAACAGCCTTCCACAACCTAATAACTGGGCCACACGTTGAAACCTGACTAAAACCTAAACTGCTACCTATTGACCAGTACATTTAACTTTCAGCATTCAAAATGGAAGTTGCAGATACTGAGCTCACCCTCGGACCTGAAATTGAGAAAATCTTAATCAATATGTTAAAAAAATGTAAATTGGAGGCCAAAACAAACAGGTTACAAATATCTTTAGAAGATTTTGAAGACCGAGTTTCGAATTACACAGGAATCCCGAAATTGACGCTTCAAAAAATAATGAACAAAAATACTTCTGCAATATATCCTAAAATGAATACCATTGATTTTAACACCCATTTATTGATATTAAAATGTCTTTCCAATCTTTATGAGAACAAAACCAGACCCTCATTTAGACTCTTGTTTAGAAAAGTCAACGAATTTTTGGCCACCTTGAGTGGCGAGCCAGTTCGAAATCTTAAGCAATTTGCACAAGATATGAAAATGCTGGGCATTGATTATCAAACTATTTTCAATGACACAAAACTACTTATGGAAGACCCGAATATAACTTTTCAAAGATATACATACCTTAAGAAAATTACACAGTTGCGTGAGCAAAAGAAGTACGTTTTTTATTATATCAGTGAAAGAATTATAGATAAAAATTGCAATTTTAATAACCCTTGGACGCCAAATAGCCAGGTAAAAGATATAAGTAATAATAACGAATGCATTTTATTTCATGCAGTTTCTAAAACCGGTCTTGCAAATGGTTTATTTTGCTACTTTGCTTCTGAAGATGATTTTTACAAGTGGGTTGCAGATATTTTACTAGATTCTTTGCAACCTGAGAGCGTGGTTGTATTAGACAATAGCCCACTTCATGGAAGATCAAAATCAAAATCCATTACCAAGTTTGACACTAAAAGTGATATGAGACAATGGTTACGTAACCACAATGTGCCATTTAGTGACGCCATGAAAAAATCACAATTATATCAGCTCATCAAAAAACACGCTGATATAGAAGAAATACTACGTGTGGACCAAGTTATAAAAGCGAATGGGCATCAAGTATTACGACTGCCGACACATTTTGAAGATTTGTCACCTATAGAACATATTTGGCAAGATATTAAAAGTAACTTACAAGAGCCAAAAGATGATCTGCATGATGAAATTTTGACAATATTTGCCAATATTTCCCCGGACTCATATGAATTATATGAAAATGATATTATAGAAAGAGAAAATGCTTTGCTTTTAATAGATGTACAAATGGAGAACGTTCTGGATAACTTTCTATCGGATTTGCGAGATGCAAGCCCTGTCGACAGCATGGCTATCGATTAAGGTATTTCGTAAAATACTACATTTTATTTAATAAATAGTTTCAATCAATCGTTGTTTCAATTCTGCCCCAACAATACCCTATATCGAATACATTCAGATAACCGATTCGAGCGTGATTGAACAATTGAAGTGTTAGTAAGTAGTTAAAATGGTGAAAAACTTGTAAAGGCCTATTACTGTTAAATGCGTACGTGACCGATTTATCGAAAAAGGGTTACTAATACACTAGTGCGTAGGAGGTCGACTATTGACTACCGACTAAACGCTAAACGACCTAACAGCTAACGATTAACGCGATAGACGATTAAATAAACGAGTCATGTTCTCATTTTAAAATTAACTCTTTCACAGAAAGTATTTGCCTACTTAGAATACTGCGAAATGGATTGACCCGATATTTGCATCGGCCTACTATCAAAAATATTAGAAGATAAAAATTATATCGATCGATGATTTAATTAGAATCTTTTGCATAAAATAATTAAAAAAATGCAACTCTGCGTCTAAAGACAAAGTTTATATTCCCACTTTATTAAGGTTTGATTATTGCCTAAAAATAAGCTAGATTAAAGGAGTTACCTAAGTCACAAGAAGTATGAAAGTAAAAGTTGGGTCTTCGTTATAAATTATAATTAATATGTATCTGTATACCTATGGCCTACAGATAATTGTTTTAGGTCTGGAGGTTTACTGGGGCCATGGGTCATGTGGGACCCGAGAACGAAGGCAAACAAGGAACGGAAGAGGGTTTTAGTCAGTAAAAGTCTGACACGCCCTCCCGCTCCGCCCAAGGGCAGGAGTAGTCATTAGATGATTTCTTAAAAGTATTGTATCAAAATTTATCATAACATGGTATTTCGTAGCTAACTAAACTAATGAAGTTTAACAATAAATGCTATAAACATAGCAATATAACCTCAACGACACATTTTATTTCAAATTATGTATCTAATAATTTGTTAATTGTGCTCACTTACCGCAGTGAACCTACTATTTTTCAACCCAAAGATTGAGTGGCAAAGAAAGCATTATCCCATATTACTTGGTGTCGGCTCAACACGTTTTTTCTTCCATTCAGTCCTGTCACTCGTCAAACTATCACTAACTCCCTTTTCTTTCATATCACTCCTCACACAATCCATCCATCTTTTCTTCGGCCTTCCTCTCCCTCTCCATCTATCTAGACGTATACTCAGAACTCTTTTAGTAATATGCGCTTCATCCCTCCTCTTCACATGACCATACCAAGACAACCGATTACCTTTCAACTTTTCAGTTACTGGCGCCACTTTCAAGCTTCCTCTAATATACTTATTTCTCACTTTATCCATTCTCGTCACACCACACATCCATCTTAACATTCTCATCTCCTCTACATGCAATCTTTTTTCATTCTTCTTTTTCACAGCCCAACATTCTGATCCATACAGTATGACAGGTCTTATGACGGACTTGTAAATTTTACCCTTCAACTTGAGGGGCATGCTTAGGTCACAAGTGGTTCCCGTGACCTGTCGCCATTTCATCCATCCTGCATTGATCCGTCGTGTTACGTCTCGGTCTACCTCACCATCACCTTGGACGAGCGACCCGAGGTACCGAAAGTCGGAACAGATTGGTATGGGCGTTTCAGCGAGAGCTAAAGGCACAGAACAAGTACTCCGTTTTGGTTCTACTCAAGGCCGACGCTCTCCAGTCTGTGCCACCACACCTCCAATCTGTTTTAGACCTCTGGCCACTCTCGGCAACCACCACAATGTCGTCGGCAAGCAGCATACACCTCCTACTAATGTACATTAAAGTGGGCTTCCTCCTAATGTACATCAAATTTAAATACATAGATTAATAGTTAATTCAACGTCCTAAAAACTTAAACAGAGAGTTTACCTCTTAGGTCCATATGCAAATGACTGTGGTTAAGAATGTCCAGTAAGGCCTGCACCCTTTCGGACGTAAATAATGGAACAGGACCGACAGTTTGCCGACGTGTGGTTAATTGTTTCAGATTCTGTTTAATTTTCATTTGCTGTTGGCGTTGTCAGCGGTAACACGACAACGGGCGCGATGTCGAATCGCCCGAGGAGATTTAATCGATTCGAAAGGGATTTATTTGTTGTAGTCCAACAATTTATATTCAAATAAAAGCTATGCCGTTAATTAAAAAGCAAATTTAAACAGGATAATTATAATTATCATTCAACGTAATTTAAATGGGAATTCATTTTGCATTTATCAGCATGATGGCGCAGCGGTAGATATCAGCCCGGACTTACCAGTTGTACGCACTGACGCATTACTGTGTGTTATTCTGTAATTCTTTAATGTATACTATAACAACTTATAAAATAAGTGGATAACAAAGTTCATGTACATAGGCGATATATTTGCTTTAGAAGTAAGTAACCCACAAGAAATATAGAAATTACTTTAAAACTAAATTAACTAAGCTTAGCTCTTCTAACCGGAAAGAACCGACAATGTTAGCAATCAACACATTTTTATTAGTGTCGCAATTTCTTTGTTATTTAGGTCGTAGATGCCATTTTTTGTGAGAAATCATCAAATGACTAAAACGTATCTGTCTTCCTTTAATAAACATTCCCGCAACCCTGCCAGGCATCATTCTAGCGAGCTCTGTCAAAGTTGCTAATAGCTCCTTGAGGTGCCTGAACGCCATCAACCTGTGGTCCTCATTGGACGGCAAGCAGCTGATTGTTCGCCGTTCGGAAGCCTGCGCCTACGGTGGCTGAAAATCGCACTACGACTCCTGATGCTCGAGCCGTTTCCTGCGGCGGCTGTGGCGTGAGAAGGTCCTCTCTCTTTCCGCCGCCTCCTTCGCTCAACTGGTTGCAGGTCAAAGACACTTCCGCCTGACTACCACTTATTTAATTTTTGCTTGCACTTGAAACGAAAACTTCAAAGGGTTTGGTTTGGCGCTGCGCTGCAGGATTAAAGCATTTTTTTTAAGGGATCATCACGAATGACCGCGATGGCACCTACATATCTTAACATCTATTTTCTAAGTATATCTGATAGCTGAATCAGTACGCAAAACAAGTTTCCCATAAATTAATCCTCAACAATGAAACATTGAAAAATGACGACGCCGATATTTCAGTGCGAGACTATTAAGCTCTATTAGCATGCAGTGCGTCCTACATTCTCCGTACGAACAATTAACGGTTAATAAACTTTGTTATGTACTGCAATGCACTTATGCAGAACCACGCTCGTGAAAAGTATAAGGGAACAGCCTGATAACGTTAGTGACATCGTCTATATAATTAGATTACAATGCAATTTGAGATCTTAGTTGTTACTAAGATTTTATTAATTTTACAAAATTACTATCTAACCCTAACTTTATTCAAAGGATAGATTTAAAAATGAACTCTACGGAAGGTACTGTTTATATTTAACTAGTTTGGGGGTCCCCTTCCAAAAATATACATAGGTGTAATTCCTAAAATAGTCTCCTGCTTTCTCGTAAATAATAATAATAATTAAGGAAAAGAAAAAAAAAAAAATATGTCGCAACATTGACGAGTGAACTGGCGTAACATCGGTAAAAGACAAAATCCGGACTCATCAACGCCAGGGCCAAATCTTTGGACCTATAACGCGTATATTTTCATATTATGATTTATACAAAGAATAAGAGAGAAAAAATTACCATCTTAGGGGTTGAAATTGAGGTCCAAGTTTGTAAGTATGGAGAAACCTATTTTCACGTGAGCGAAGCCACTGGCCGAAGCTAGTTATTAAAATATCTGTTGGTAGGTATCTTAAGATCTACCTACACTCAAAAATTTTTGGCGCATATCTTCTCTATCAATTTCAAGTTGCTTTATGTTTTATAGCTAGTTTTAAGAATGCGTCTTTTTCACGTAAATAAACTGTCTTTCTTTCTAAAACAAATATTGTGAAAATTAAACCAATATTACATCATATTTATTTCAAAAACCTTTTAACTCGATATTTCGAGCTTCATCTCATCGGGGATATAGCTCAGTGGTAGAGCAATCGACTGCAGATCGATAGGTCCCCGGTTCAAATCCGGGTGTCCCCTTCAATTATGTCTTCAAGGACTTTTTTGTGGATTTTTTTACAAATATTTTCATTAAATTATCGACGTAACCACCCAATTTTCATTTTGAAATTATCTTTAGTCCACTTTTTTCAAGAGCTATCATTTCATTTTCATGAGCTATCTATAACACTGTATTAAATACTTAAGTTCTAGGGTCAAATGTCAAATAATTCAATATTTTTTTTTACCATTACCACCAATCCAGACACCATAGACGCGGGGTCGCGGACGGCGAGCCATGGGTAGCTCGCTGTCCGATCGTCCGGTAACTGTCCACCGTGCCCAAGACGTCGACGGCGCGCACTGTTCCCGCGCGCCTCAAGGAGTTGTCAGCAACAGGAGGGGCCCAGCTGGGTCGAAGCCTACTGGGGCCAGGGTTATCTGAAAGGAAACTCGAGCCCCGGTATGAAGGCTAGAAGGAACGGGTTGGGGTTTTTAGTCAGTAAGAGTCTGACACTATCGACTTTAGGTGAGATAGTGGTAAAGCGCGTGCCTATTAACAAAACAGAAACATACTTAATTGCGAAAAGGCTAGAAAGCTATTGTTTGAAGAAGTTGTGCTTTAATCCACCATTTGTATTAAAGGTCCTAAAAATGTAGGTGTTCCAGTGAAAGAAGTCTATCTTGTTCCCATGACAATAGTTTTAGAATTTTTTAGAATTTGATAATAATCTGGAACTATATCTCATCATCATCTTATACTTATAAATATAAGTAGATGCTGAGCATAATTTGTGTTACATTGTACAGCCCATAACGCCGCATAGCTAGTGTATTACATTCATAGAAATAACTTCTTGCTACAATACATCGCAGCTGCACTACGCAACGTAGCCTCTACGCTACCGGATCTCTAAATTACGCCACGAAGGCGATGTTCTACGCTGTGTAACCAATGTCTTACGCCCCCGCGTAGCCACTGTGCTCCACCGCGTAGCCACTATTTTACGCTTCGTAGCCACTATTCTATACTGCGTAGCCACTATTCTATACTGCGTAGCCACTATTCTATACTGCGTAGCCACTATTCTATACTTCGTAGGCACTATTCTTCACTTCGTAGCCACTATTCTACACTTCGTAGCCACTATTCTTTACTGCGTAGCCGCTATTCTATACTTCGTAGGCACTATTCTTCACTTCATAGCCACTATTCTACACTTCGTAGCCACTATTCTATACTGCGTAGCCGCTATTCTATACTTCGTAGGCACTATTCTTCACTTCATAGCCACTATTCTACACTTCGTAGCCACTATTCTATACTGCGTAGCCGCTATTCTATACTTCGTAGGCACTATTCTTCACTTCATAGCCACTATTCTACACTTCGTAGCCACTATTCTATGCCACGTAGCCGCTGTCGTGTGCTGAGTAACCGCTGCGCTACAGTTACATTACTATAAATAAAATATGTAAGGTAAGTATATATGTAGGTCGATTCTGAAGTGAAAAACTACTGCAAAAATACCTAAATATTCAATTTCAAAATGTTTTTATTGCACATAGGCCATATGGACGTATACAACGTCAGAAACCAGTGTGTGGCAATGATTTTATATATCCTACTAGAATAGACTAGATTGACTATGAAGAAATATTACACTCTATAAAGTGTTCTTTATTCTCATTAGCATTAAGTTCATGTGTGTTATTGACACGCAAAAGAGAAAAATGGCCTAGAGCAAGACAGTGAGATAAATCCAAAGATTTTATATCCTACTAGAGTACTAGGATATATAAAATCTTTGGTGCATGGTTCCAATTGGTCGTTTACTATGGAGAAGAACTGGCAAGAAACTCCATTGTTACTCTTTTAAAAAAACTATTGATCTTACATTATTTGCTTATTTAAGTAAGGACAGTGTAGACCAGTTAACATTGCACCCAAAAGCACAATAAAAATATCATAATAAATAGTAGATCACTTCTTTATTATGATTATTTTAACCACTTATAACAGAAAGTAATCTAAGAATTTGCCGAGTCTTATTAATTACCCAGCAATATCGAAAGTACCAAGTTAGCGTAAACAGTCGTTTTGCAATGTTTAGATTTCTCTTTCTGCCTACGCTGCACTAGTCATCACTAGTGACACACGTATCTACGTCATTTAAATCTTATTTTATAGAAATACCTTTTAAGTCGAATTTTCGAGGCAATTGGCATCGGGGATATAGCTCAGTGGCAGAGCAATCGACTGCAGATCGATAGGCCCCCGGTTCAAATCCGGGTGTTCCCTGCAATCAAGTCTATGAGACTTTGTTTTTATTAATTTTTTTACCTTAATCTACACTAATATAATAAAGAGTTTGTTTTTTTGTTTGTAGGAGGTAATCTCTGGAAGTACTGGTCCGATTGCTAAAATTTTTTCGCTGATAGAAAGCTGCTTTATTCTTGAGTGACAGATTATATTTTATGTACGCGGATGAAGTCGCGGAAAAAAGCTAGTTTTTTAATAAAATAACTGGCTGAAACGAAGTCGAATGAAGTCATAAAATCGCGTAAGAACGGCTGTATGAAAAACAGTGAAAATGTATGTTGAATTGCATGCCCAGAAGTACTGATTGTTAAATACATCAAGTTAAAATAAGTTGCTATCGTTCGATCATAAATGACAGTCAATAAAACCTTGATGACTTATTGATTTCACTTTAAACCCAGACACGAAATGAAAACTCAAGCGGACTAGTGAAGTTTTGACTAGTGATTTTTTATTTTAAGCGCAGTTTAGACTGGCGGAAATAAAAATATTGCGATAAAACTACTAATATTACAACACGCTACCTAGAAATGGTAATAAATGTTTCTACCTTACCACAGGTGACTTTGTTCGAAGTAGTTCTTTTTTTTCATAATAAACTTTCTGTGTACAAATGCGTTTTTTTTTTTGGTTGTTTTCAGGCAATTTTCCGACTAAAAGTTATGTTTGCCTAATCATATTGTGATTAAAATTATATAGACCAATGTTTTTCATGATAGCTGAAACATTTAGGCGTTTGTAATCAGTAGGTAATCAGTTTTGCTTTTAACACGCACACATATGTAATCAGTCTTCTAATGTTCCCACTAGTGGGACTCAGGAATCCTCTCTAAAAGGAAGACTTGTGCTGTAATTAACCACGCGAGCCCAGTGCAGATTGGTTGATCTTTAACATGGATAAAGGTAAATGTTTCCGTTCTAGGGTGGGGCGAGAGGGCGTATCAGAATAAAACTCACCTGTGTCCTTCAGCTGCTCTTAGCGTTCGAGGGCCGCGGTCTAACTCTTTCAAATGTTTCCACAATAATTGTTTTATCTCTAAAGTTATAGGTACCTATTTAGTTTTCATACTTTCAGCCGATAGACATACACTGTTGGACATAGGCCTCCCCCAAATGTCACCACAATGAATTATCCTATTTAGTCAATATTATTTAAAAATAAAAATGTATATTTTCACAAAACCGATATGAGGTCATAGATATACCTATGTCCTTGGGTGCTAAAACTCGCATTCAGTTGCAAATAGAACAAGCTACATATATGTTTGACAGAGTTGTATAGGTACTATCGCCATAACAAAAGTTTTACCGAACAAAAAGTTTTTCCGAGACATTCATAAACGCAAAGTTTATGAGCTATGGTAGTCATGCGATAGTTTCGTTCGGGAGAACGTCACGCGAGCGGCTCGCAGACGGTACCAACAACCGACAAACTAAAATACCTTCCATTTGTCTCCTATACCTAAACAGCTTTCTCCGACTTCGTATTTACATTAAATTCCCATTTAAATGGATATGTTCACACTTACAATCTGAATAACTTGGAATTCTTTTAGATTTTCGGTTTTTAAAGAATGCGACGAAAAACAATTTTCCAAATTCGCAGATCAGTCACCACGCCTCGGGACTGAATGTTTACCTCTTATTACACAAACCCTTTAACTGGCTGGTAAATATGTACAAAGAAAGATTTGATCCCAACCCCTCGAACAACATTTTATAATCTCTTTATCCAATAAGCCTCGAAGCCAATTTCGAATAAAGAGTGAGCAGTTAAAGCCCTAGGTAAAAACACGTCCTCGTCGCCACAACGCTAAGCCACGTACTTTTCATGTAAATTTTAAGCTGTCGGTTTTTGCAAGGATTTCTAACAAATCCAAATTGCTGAGACAATTTTCGAGTTAACTGCGGTCAGTCACGCACTTGCTGTCGGTACTTATTTATTAAATATTAGCGGGATTGTGATCATGAGTGTCGGATTCTGCGAACAGGAATTCAATACCTTTTATAACTTAATTATTTGCTACTTAAGTACCCAAAAGGATTTTGTATCTACCTGGCAGGTAGCGGCCCTAAGGGCCTCGTCAATTTTGTTGACAACTGTTTTACACGACGCACCGTCGACCCGGGCTACCCGCCAACTACTTATTGTACGCCGCCACTCCCGACGACGCCCAAAGCATCTCCAATAGACGCCAAAGCGTGAAGATTGTTTTCTTCTCACACTTTCCTCCACTCAGAACCATGCCCTGAACCTGGATCCAACGCGAGAAATCGCTGTCACCGATCGCATCCACATGGCCACAGCGGTGCTCAGCCCAAGCAAAAAAAAAACCTCTACCGTGTCCTCAAGGCGTTCCGCAAATTGGTGACACCTGGGCGTTTCTCTCACCGAATTGGAACAATAACCGTTCGAAACGATCGTATCCGGTGAGGATCTGCCTCAGGCCAAAAAGGAAAGATGCCATTGCGCCAGTATATAACCACACCTCAAAGAGGAGACTTATTGCCGTAATTGTGTTGTAGTTGTGCCCAACCAAATTACCTAAGTACCTTATAAATTTATTGACTTGATAGATCTTTCCTTTGTTGTCAGAAATCCCATCAAAAGATGTCCGGACTTTGGCTATTATTCTGGGGAGTGTGGGATCTAACTCACTAAAACCACACCGATGACAACAATCAGCACATATTTAGAGTCCCCGTAAGAGAAAAGCACTTCGGAACTGCCTCTGTGCAACGCCTGTTACAGTTACAGCCTCCAGAATAGGTAGATAGATCTACATAAATAATTTCAGCGATTAATCTTAGTTACCTACCCAGTCACATAGGCATTATGAAAATTAAACTAAAATCACTATCACTCCTATTCTCAATAATGAATTGCAAGCATTAATATTCAACTTTACTAATATAATACTTTGCGCGAAAATCCTCGGCGCTAACCATTTCATATAAAGAGATTGTTCAACAGAAAAAGTTGGCAAATTTGTCTCGCCCGGGGCACACATTATCTCTGCTCACATTACGTTATGAATGGATGTGATTTAACTGAAGCCGCTATGACTGTTCAGGAAAGAATACCTGGTTTTGTAAACTTCTTTTACTATAAAATTTAATGCAAAATTATTAAATTTTTTGACGTGTCTCCTTGAACAGCAAGCAAATTATTGCCAAGTATTATAGATGTTTCATCATTCACAGTTGTAGATGTATGATTCATCATCCTCTTGCCCTAAAATCCTTATCCTTACATATCATAAAACAAAGTCCCCCACCGCGTGAGCCATCGTGTATGCTCGCGATAAACTTCAAAACTACTGAACAGATTTTCATACGGGTTTTATCAATGGACAGACTGATTCAGGAAGATTTAAGTGCAAATGTCACGACCAGTTCTTAGAAAGCCAATCAGGTTTATAATTTTATATGGATAGGTCGCAGTATTAAGCAAGTTTAATTTTTCTTAGATTTTTTATTTTCTTATTATATAGGGAAACAGGAGAGGCATCAAGAGACATAGAATGAATCCAAATTATTTAAATTTATCACAAGCAAATTTCGGGCAAGCTTGAACATAATAGCTTGAAAAAGGACGACATTGTTGATCGTCACTAGTGCAAACTTAACTTGAAAAATAAAATCAAGTTAACATTATGTACTTTATAATTTTAGGAAAGTATTTGGCAGCTATACAATTGTAATAAAAAATACCTATTGATAAATAGCAGTGTAATAAAACAAAATGTTTATGTTACCGAGAAAATTGAAACCAATGCGTATCGCCGCACACTTTATTAATCTCACTTCAAGAAATAAAATATTTTAGGACTCCATCATGTTGCTGCCTGGCGATAACAGTCCAAAAACATGGCTTTTTGTAACGGTAAATAATTCGCTTTTGATTCTTTTCAAAACTTTTGATGACCACGCTCTGGATCCTACAGACTCAATCATTTTTTACTTGCAGATATTGGTGTCCACGATCATTGCATTCAGTGAATCTTCTGGAGGCAAAACTCGTGAGTACCTCATTTTTATACGCGTGCAAAATTACATACCTAGTTGTAGATCGTATTCAGGTTTTGATACAACCCTGTTGTATATTTTTAGTTGATATTAAGCTTGGCTTTGACTTAACACAATGGGGTATTGGAGCTCCGTCGCTTCGGATTAGAGACTTCCAAGGTACAATTTTCCCATGGCTATGATAAGTAATAAAAACATATGTTTGATGATCCTACTAGCTCTTTCATTTTAGATTCTCATGAATATAATCCGAGGGCAATGGATGGAGAAAGCAGTAACGAGGAAAGTGGTGCCAGTGAGAAAAAAATTGTAAAACCCTCGAGTGAAGAAAATCAGCCCAAAAAAGAAGCAAGCAAGGAACATGTGAAACCAGAAAAGTCTGACGACGATGATGGGGATGATGACGACGATAAAAATTGTAATTACACTTATTAATTACTTTTTACGCCTACGCCGGGGATAGCGGATGAGTGCCTATTACCAACGGACAAAAACAAATTATTACCCTCCTTCCGAAGCAGTCGAGTAAAAAGATATCATTTTTTAAATATCAGTACAGATGCATATAGTAAAGCAAAATTACAAAACATACATCAGCTAATCAATCAGTTTAGCTTGGTTACTATAAACTGATCACAAGTAGAGTTTAATTTACTTATACTAATAGCAGTCATAGCTATGGCGCTATTGAATTTTACCTACATTTAAGCATATTAATATAGTATGTTATATATATATGTTGATAGTTTGAACTTAAAAAAGAGCAGGAAATATTTACTGATTTATTTTTAGCTGGTTCCGGTGACGACAATGCAGTAAGAGTAACTAGAGGTCCAAAAACTGGCGAGTTTGACCCTGAAGAAGGTACGTTGTTTTTTTAAGATTTTAATTGTAAATAATATCTATTTAAGGCTTTTTCAAACTAAAAGATTCACCAGCTTTTCAGTTAATATTGGTTAGTCATTCCTGAAAGAGCAAATGGAAGTCGAAAATGTCTGGTGTACTTACACCAGACATTTATCGGAAATGCTTTGTCTTTGTAAACCATGGTATAAGAGTGGTGGGGGTTTGAAAACCAATCCTCTGTTACCCCAAGACTTTTCTGAAGACCTCATGCTTTCATCCTTTCGTACCAAAAAAAATCTAACCCATGAGTAGACTATAGAATAACATAGTCTGTGAGGAAGGTATGCTTTGGTTTTGTATAGCAAATTTCTGTGCTATACTCAATTAATGGTTTGTTGAACGTCTCCAAGGATATTCTCAACATATGTCACACTATATGGATCGGCTCACTCACTCACTTATGTCATGAAGGCTTGTGTGATGTACTTATAACAACTATCGTTCGCTTGCACCTTAACTTATGTGTATTACGTGTTTAGCGCAGAGAGCAGGAGTGATACAGTGGTAACGGACACGTCTTTCGAGTTTTATGTCGTTATAATTTATTTTCATCACCACTGCTCTCAAAACGGTAAAGAAAACATTGTGGGGAAACCGACATGTCCTAGAACCAAAAATTCGGTTACATGTGACATCAACCAACCCGTACTGTGCCCGCATGGTAAATTACGGCGCATTCCCTTCAGACCTGAATTTTCAGTCCCTTTTTATATTTTTGAACACTCTTCAAATTTTTTTCTCTCTTTAAGTCAAAAGTGAATAAATTCTAACCAAGCGTGCTCCATCGTCGGCCACATCATCGCTTACCACCAGGTGAGATAGTGGCCAAACGTGAGCCTATAGATTAATAAAATAACTCTGAAATCCCAATCACCTATGTGAAACGTATAACTACTCCCGTGGTGTACTGAACCCCAGTAACATAGACCTATTGGTAGAAAAACTTCGGTATCCGTGGACCTGATTTTGAAAATTGTATACCCTCTTTTATATTTTAACCTTTTTCGTTAACCACAGGTCACTGCAGGACTCTATAATTAGTATTATTATTCGTGCATGTTCATTGGTTAAATGTACAAATAACCACATGGACTTTTTGATTCCAGAAAATCCAAAAGTACATCCTAAATACGAAAAGCATTCTGAATCAGAGCAAAACTCGGGAGGTAAGATCTATATTTCTCACTGTCTTACGGCTAAGATTAACCCAGGTGCATTTTAACGTAAGGAGATTGCCGGCGTTGTCTTTAGATCAAATCGTGGTGATCTGAACATTTTTTATCCTAGCGGATATGTTTGAAAGAGTTGTGGCCATCGAACGCAAAGGGCAACTGAAGTAACAGTAAAGACTGACACGCCCTCTTGATTGACCCAGATATCCATAGATTCCCAAAAAACATACGGGTATTTCCAAAATCCATCAGAAATCAGAAATTTGTCTATTTGAAATATACGTTTCTACGTTTCTTTCAAATAGATCAATTATGGGCACTTTTGAATTGTCAAAATGTAGTGCCGTCAAAAAAAAATTGCACGTTCCAAAGCGTAGATCTCTATGGAGAAGAACGTGCAAGAAACTCTATGGACACTTCTCTTAGGGTAGGATTGTGTTAGACGTATTATCGTCTATTTTGTACTACAGGATTCGCATATCAGCTTAATATCAATAACAATGAAATACGTAATATCCAAACATTATTAAAAAAAAAAAAGAAAATAAAAGCTACGTAACTGTTGAATTTCTTGCCGGTTCTTCTCCTTAGCAAGCGACTAATTAGAACCGTGCACTAGCTTCTGACGTTTTATAAGTACTCATGCAGGATATGTGACATTATATGTTTTGAATTTATTGAATTGTTTATAAAACTGATATCTAAATGAAAAAATAGTATTTAGTACCGAGAGATTATTAAATCCCGCTTCTGCCCATGGGTCGACTTCTGAAAGGGAAAGTCTTGATCCTAAAACGCAAAGGGCAATTAGAAAGAACATAGGTGTGGTTTTAGTTAGAGAAAATCTGAAATACGAAGGGTGTTACCTACGCCCTAGAGTGGGAAAAGTCCTTAGGTAATACCCCAACTTAAAAAAGGGTACGGTCACTATATATCATAAATTCAGATTTGGCCTCTATTGAAATACCATGCACATCTGCTAGCTCTTTCTGAAAAAAAAAGTGGTGGTAAAGATGACAATATTCATGTATCCCCACAACCATCTACAAACCAAAAAAAAAGAGATTTAAAGCCGTGTCCAATATGAGAACCGAACAAAATTAAAAAAAAAAACTTATAGTTATGATTTAGGTACAGCCAATTAATGATAATTTTATTTTTATTTAATTAATTTAGAGTCTGAATCTGGTCCACAAAACAGGCATGCTAAGAAAAATTTTCAATTACCTGATCTAGAATTCTGATGACTCCAAAACGAGAAGAATACTTCACTAAGAAATTGTATGTTTGAAATATAAAACTTGTTTTGGCAACATCGTGTTTCATTATGGCTAGATTTATTTTAGTTCACCTTATTCTAAGTACAATTTATGCCATAGGTTGTAGGAGCTAGGTGACCATGCCCCTTAATTGCGTTGAAACCAATTTCTCAAAAAAACGGTATATACACATGATAGAAGAGTTAAGTGAATCTATGCATGCAATATACAAAAAAAAGGGAAAATAATTCAATGGTTGTAAAAAAAAAACTACCACAGTTTTATCCCGACCACCCTATCGTCCATGCAACATACGTATTATTTTCCCATCAGACACTTCTGTCATATACATATAGCATATAAAAATTTTCTTCTTACAGAAGATGGTCGTCGCTACAAAAGACATATTGCGAGATTCGGTAACGTAGAGAAGAGTAAATAAGCTTCAGCAGCAGATGAAAAATTTATCAATAAAGTACCAGATGAACTAAAAGATATTTTTCTAAAAAGATTACCTTGTATCTCATCTCCCTGTTCGCTTATAGCAGTCATTTAGTTGACTGAACTAGCATAGCTATTATCAGCCTCGGATTTTATTTCCACCCTTACCTGACTCAAACATATTAAAATATACTTAATCACAAAAAACATTCTACTAAAATCATTTAAAGCCTAGACCTGAAATTACTTACCTAATAGCATGCCGAGTAAGAAAATAACTTTTTGTTGTAACATATAAAGAAAGAAATAAAGAAAAGCAATTTATTTGGTACATCACAAAGCACAAACACAATATTTAGGTAAACAAATATATTTGAGTGCCTCACGGCTGCACCAAAATAGATACAGTAGGTACATACATATACCTACCTATCTAATTAATCTCACAGAATTGACTTATTAAATCTCCTGCAAAATTCACGAACTTAAAGTAATACTTTTACTTCGAGATTCAAGACGTCGGTTTCAACACTAACTACATTTATCTCAAATTAATGAATTATTCAAGGGCACGACTCCCACTTCTTCCAATTTTAACTTTCACCCGCTTTATTTGATTAGGCTCAAGAATCTCATAGCGTGATTTTTCCTATATTGATTTTAGAAGGTGTTGTCGATAGAACCCCCCATAAATAATGTATGGCTTGAAACTCGCGACCTTTTATTGCTCTGATCCGGCGTCAGTGCCTCACTTTATATTTTTAGGTAAGACATTGCCAAATAGCTCTACCGATGTCAAATATTCAGTAATAGTGTCTTGCTTTGAAAGAATTTTACAGTTACTTTTTATGTTTAACAATTTATTTTTATGTATCGTTTAGGTACATTCGAATAAAAAGGTATCTTACCATTTTGTATGTACATACAAATGATACATACATACATCTGATCAAGTAGAATAGAAATCTCTACGTATTACGAGATTCACACGTAGGTAAACAAATCGCGTCAGTGAGGTGACTATAATCCCGTCTGCTAACGACAGAATGTTGCATGCAATCTGGCGTCTGTCAGGGTAGGCAGAGGGTTGGTCGAGTTCACCGCAAGATATTGCAAGAGCCTGCAAAATTACACTATTAAGCCGAATATATTGCGCTCCACAACGGCTGGGTGGCGATTCTCTAACTTTATAATCGATTTATTTTACTAATAAATACTTAACATGTACATTGTATGGATATAGATGCTTAAGTCGTTATCTAAAGATCTTTTTGATGACCAAATAAATAAACTTCATTAGAGTGTTTTGCTAGTTTATCTTCTAATTTTCTAATATAAATACACCGTAGTATACGTTAACATAACTACTTACGTATCTTAATCATTTATAAGCCCCTTTTCCTTATATATATAATGTAGAAAATTATCCCGAAAAAAAATAGGTAAGTACAGTCACGAGCAATAATACTCGTATTATGGTGTCGCATTTTCTTTAACGTCTGTCATTCAAGAAATAAGTAATTAGGTACGTATGTATTTATTCTTATTATGCATATATATTATACCAGCTTTTACCAGCAGCTTCGCCCGCGTGAAAGTTGGTTTCTACATACAAATTTTAGACCCACGTTTCATCCTCTTAGGAAGTGAATTTTGAAAAATCCTGTCTTAGTGCTAGCTATAAAAAGGGCAGGAGGGGCCCAGCTGGGTCGAAACCTACTGGAGTCAGGGTTATCCGAAAGGGAGCTCGAGCCCCTGTATGAAGGCAAGAAGGAACGGGGTGGGTTTTAAGTCAGTAAGAGTCTGACACTATCTCCCGCTCCACCCAAGAGCAGGGGTTGTCATTGGATGATTTTTTGCCCACCAAAAAGCCATAAAAGTAAACTGTGCAAAATTTCAGTCTTCTAGTGTCAGTAGTTTCGACTGTGTGTTGATAAATTAGTTAGCTCATGACTGTACATATGTTTTTGTCTGCCATAACTAGGTACATAAATGATAAATTATGTAATATTTCACAAATAGGTTTTTAAAAAAAAACACTTTTAGTCAATTTAAACTAAGTAGATTCGACTAGAAGTTCCGGTGTTTCTCAGCTGACTACCCTAAAAAAAACCACCGAAACTAACTCAGTGGTCAAAATCTTAGTTTACGATAGACAGTCAAAAAACATCCTTCAAAAGTAAAAATAGGGACATGGCGTCTCCCAGGAAGAAGTAACACAAACAAGTTACATCCTTTATAGCACATATCCAGCAAGAAAATGCGATAACATCGTTCCAGCGACCGTCTTAAATGCATTAGTCTTTCTGTAAGACATCTCTAACGAGACACTTGGATAAACTAAACCACTCAATTGTCTTGAGGACGAGTTCTTGTAGAATTTTGCGGCTCAAATGTCCGAACATAACTAATTATGAAAGTAACTTACATCATTCAGTACCTACATATTGACCAACTTGTTTCTTACTTGGGCGTGGTGTTACTTGTTTAGATGTAGAGTAGAGCTACGTATGTACATTGGACCGCAGTCACTTTCCTAACAGACTCCTGTAAAAGGAAAATAATACCTCAAGGAATTTTGGGGAGGCCTTTGTCCAGCTAAGGGACAGTGTAGTCAACAGAAACACACACATTTATCGCGGCTTCAATTGCCGCGATAAATGTTCCAGGTCTGAGTTTCTTAGCTCGCCGTCCGACCGTCCGGTAACCGTCCGAACAAAGCCCAAGTCGTCGACGGCGTATAGTGTTCCACGCGCGCCTCAAGTTGTCAACAAACCGTAGGGGCCCAGCAGGGTCGAAGCCTGCTGAGGCCATGGGTTCCTTTCAGAAAGGAAAACACAGCCCTCGAACGAGAGGCAACGAAGGAACTAGGAGTGCGTTATAGTCAGTAAAGTCTGATGCGCCCTCCTGCTCCGCCCAAGCTGGAGATGTCATTGGATGATTTCCCACCTAAAAAAATATCTGGGTCTCTTGTGTATGTGCAATTACATATTACACTGGATTATTTCCTCATGCGGACACAGTGACATAAAAAAAGGATATATAATATGAAAAAGATAATTAAATAAAGGACACATCCAAATAGGTAAGGATTATGTGACGAAAGGCATAAGTAAGTATGTCATAAATACTTTAAATATTCTGATGACAGCAGACAGAACTGGATAAAATCAGTAAGTAATAGGTAACGTTAAAAGATGTTATTATATTAAAAGCTTAACTTAAAACAGTTCCAACTGCATTTTCAACTTGGCTAGTGATGAGGAACGTAGGTTAGGAGTTTAGGACCATAACCTAAGGTCTCACACCTCCACACTTCAACTTAATTTTCAGTTTGGGACCGTGATGCAACCCTCAACAGTCGTCAGGTAGTAATCTTAGCCTGTAAAACGGTCGCAGCACATTAGGGAGTTGAAATTCTAACTTGGGCAAAATTGCAATAGTGGAACCGCAATCTTCTTTAGCGAAGTTGGTCTATCGAAGTTAGTCAGTTAGTATTTTTAGTATAAATGCGAAACCAGAATCAGTAACTGAATCGATCCCAATCATTTTCACACCATGTTACCAATATTTTTTCCCAAAAATATTTTAATAAGATCACAAGTTGGATTCCACCGACACTAAGTACAACACAGGGCACGGCAGGTCATAGCGGGCATTGCGAGCCATCGCATAGGTGGGTGCGGGAGCAAAATAAACCCTCAGTTGCCCGGATGGCTTGGTGACCATGTATTTGTGCGGACAACCAGGTAACATAACAAGAGCAAACTTATAACTTTGTAAGTTTTATGATACGGTGATGAAATTTTGTACATAGATTCTTTATATAAAAATACTAGACACGAGTTTCGTGTTTTGCTTATACTTAAACTATTGTTGTATCTATTTATTGATATCAGAGTGCCTAGTGCGAGTTTGTTTTACGTTGAAGTGCGTGTTGCGATCGACACGTTTATGACGTATGGCGCTCTGATTGGCTCACTCCAAGTTCTTAACCAATCAAAGCCAAACCCTGTAAATGTTTCGATCGTGTTAACGTAAAAAGAACTCGTACTCAGCGCACTGTATTGAAACAGTAGGTCTCTTGCTGGCAGGTAGGAAGATATTGCAGAGTTTTTTCCCGGTAGGAGCTTTTTATTCCGCAAAGTTGCGAGTCTATTCTCTTGGAACAGATTAAAAGGTGCAACTTAAACAAATTCATCCGAAGTTAAATCCCGATCGTGGCTAATCACCTAATTTATTAACACAAAGGAGTCGCTTGCGAATTCAGAATGTATAATTTAACGATAATTACAATATTGAGGAATCAAATGCAGGTATTTTATGTCTAATAGAATAAGGTGAAGTAACTTTTACCTAATTGCTCCCGCAAGCTTTGACTTTCATTAAACATCACTAAAATAGACTAGATTCTGTCTAAAAAGTCAAAAGACTTAGGTAATTATTAGGGCAAAATGAAATGTGTTGCAACTACTAGATATTAAAATCGATTTCGTTTCGCATTTCGGGCAAAAATTTAGGTAGAGTAGGCAACTCTTTCCTTTTTTTCCTTCTTTTTTGTGTAGACAGAGAGGGGAGCCAACATAACGCCGAAGGAACTTCTTAAGTGAACACACACTGTAGTCAACACTGGTTAAATATTCAAGGTTGATTAAGAGATCTTGATCATTGTTTACTAATAGAAGAACCTTATAAAAAGTATCGAATTTAAGTGCTTTTTAAATGATTAAATTATATAACAATCCTAAGTCGTTTGATATTTTAGACAAATTATATCTGCCTTAGCTGTCTACTTATTTAGTACTAAGGTAGGCGCCAAATAAACGTGGAATAATGGTCATTGACCCTCCGACTTTTATTGACATTCTTAATTTTAAAAACGAACTAAAGACATACTTACAGCTGTCTTGAATCGACATCTATTCGTGATCCTTTATCTTTTCTGAAAAACAGTTCATTGATGGTTTTTCGGTTAGGTACCTTCGATATATTGGAGATATTAAGAAAAGGTGAAAATTTACTTACTTTATTTTAAGTTTGTCTGGCGCCTTGTATAGCTACCAGTAGCTTCACCTGCGTGATATTAGAAAATATACAGTCATATTTGTGTTAGATTGACATTCTATTAGTGAAAGAATTTTTGAAAACAAACCAGTAGTTTCATTACTTACAAAAATATTTTTTTTATTTCTTAATAATAGTAAGGTATATTAATTATTAGGTGTATATAAGCAGAGATAAAATTAACTAACTTTTAATTGCACTTATTCGACCGGTGGTTCGAACATAATTAAAAGCTAAAACAGAATATCGGCCGGCCTAAAATACCTAAACTATCATATTACCTACCAAATAGGTATTCAAAAATAGCCCTTTTTACTACCTACGCTAAAAGCATCGATGCATTAGTTAAGTAGTTTAATGACGGCTCACATAAAGCCACTCATAGTCACTCACACGGTTGACTAGAGCGGTTCCGATACTTCCAATCGGCTTAAACTTTTTCTTTTATCCGCTAATCAACTCTGCTCAACAGATACTTCTTAATCCCAGTGGTCTAAACGGTAAACAGATAATCATATCTCAAAGTACGAATTAATTTAGACGCCTGAGCGCATACCTTGAGCTCTCAGCTCTGACTCTCAAAACTTATAATTGAATTTCCAATCCTTAATTGAATAGTAACAGTCGAAGTCCAGATGAATGAGGTCCTTGACGGAGGATGATAACGATTATAAGGTAGGTAAGTAGTAGCTACCTATCTCTATTGAACAATATTAATTATTTTATAGAAATAAGCAGCCATCTTTTAAAGTTAGTACATTTAGTTGAATTCCTAATATTGCGTTATGCATAATAAGATAAGTGCATAATAATATGCCAATGAAAGAGTGGGTATACCTAGGTACCTACTTATACTCCACCTGTTTAGGTAGTTAGCTAAACAATCTTTATATACCTATTATATATAAAACTAGCGACCCGCCCCGGCTTCGCTCGGGTGTTTCTCCACTATTTAATCGATGTTATTATACATATAAACCTTCCTCTTGAATCACTCTATCTATTAAAAAAAACCGCATCAAAATCCGTTGCGTAGTTTTAAAGATTTAAGCGTACGTAGGAATATAGGGACAGAAAAAGCGACTTTGTTTTATAATATGTAGTGATAAATCATAAAAAGACATAAAAAGACTAGGTATTTAAGTTAGTTAGGTACCTAACATCGGATTAGGTAAGTAAATACCTTATTGTAAACATTTTTAGCTAACATTTTTAGACAATTTTGTAGATAAAATACATGTTAAGATTGTTTACATTTAGTTAACTGACTAAACAAATGGAGTATAGACAATATAAATCATTAGGTACCTGCTTATAGTATTTGCATACAACGTCGGGGCGAAACTCCGCTTCGACGACAAATCGTGGCATGGCGAACAGAATTCCAGCAGGAACTCATGTTTTTACTAAAACAACGACTGTGGCCTGGCAGCTTGATTTTCTCTGAACAGTTTCGGATCATTCCAGATCATAAGACCACACCACCAGACAAAATCTTCGCAGGATCGAGTCAGATCTCATAGTTTTTTTTGGGCGGAGCGAGAGATAGTGTCAGACTTTTGGGTTTCTTTTTCACACTGCCCGTGGTTCCACCGTATTGGGCTCCTACAGTTTGCTGACAACTCATTGAGGTGCGCGTGGAACGATACGCGCCGTCGACGAGTACCTACCAGACGGTCGGACGGCGAGCTACCCATTGCTCGTCGTCCACAAGCCCTCGCCTACGGTGGCTGGAAAGATCTCATATTGTTGTAGTGCATTTCTGAAAGCTACTTCGGTCCTGAATAGTCGTAAGATGTCGATTTCCGTGGTGTTCACGATGATTCAGTCATGCATCTTGTTGCGCTATTTCCCAGTATTTCAATTGTCATATCGATCTCTTGTGATCGCTGTTTGGATCGTAGATAATATGCTTCTATTGTTCTAGTTGGACTACGGTGAATTCTTCCTTCTAGTAGGTACCATAGTAATAATATTGATATATCATCAGTTGCTCTTTATATAGGTACCTGAATGTATATACATTTATATACATAGGTATAATATATCTATAGATAAATTATTAGTAGATTTAGAAATAGGTGACCAGTTATTTTTATCAAGCGCATTTACCTTAGAATGTAGGTATTTCTATTAAATACCAACTCAAAGTAGGTATTAACTAAACAATTAGTAATTTATACTATACCTAAATACCCTAGCTGCCTAGATAGACTACCAAACAATCACAATAATCGATGCACTATCGGAAAATTGAAGCCTGGTTTATTGCTTTGTATTCCATCAATATGCATAACAATAAAACTATTGACGCACTCCGTATTTATATTCTACCAGTAGTATCTACTAGTACTTTATACCTATGTACGTCCAGCTATGATTAAAACCATCATTGATGCATGACCGCATGTGTTGTGGTATGATAATAAAAAGTTATTATTATGTAAGTAGTAGTAGGTACCCAACTATATATAATACAGCTATAGCAGGTAGATGACCTGTAAATTTTCATTCATATTGTCCTGTGGGACTGAAATGAACGTTCCACGCTCCGAGCTGGTTGGCTTAATTTTTTTCCTGCCCATTGGTCATGGGCCCCCTGAGACCAAATAAATTCTGCGAAAACGAGTAGGTTTTTTATTTGTTTGTTAAGAAGGCTCTGAAACTCTAAAATGTGAACATTCCACCTTATCAATATTTTGGTAATTGTGTTCAACCCAAAAAATGTGACGGTCTTCCTTTTGCAGTTTCATTTACAGTATATCTTGGTTAGCAGTTCAATATGGAACAAAACTGCAAGAATTAAATAACACCTTAAAAAAATGTGTGGTTTATGAAACCAAATCTTAAGATAATTATGTACATAAGCTCTTAATCTCCTGTCTTTATCCATATTCCTTAGCCTGTATTTTATGAGTCAGTGTTCCAATTATACACGATTAGTCGATTTTTAAAATAACTTCTCCATGCACGTCAATTGTCAGAACTGTCAGTTAACTTCATGTTAGTTGCTGCGAACTGTCAGTGTCATGTGTGATTTAACGTATTGTCATTCGTATTGCTTCAGAAAAACATAAAAATCTTCGTATATTTCTGCTTTTCCTGTCGCAAATAGAACATAAATAGGTGTAGTTAATGCGCATAACTTGTTTACTATATTAAACATAACGGGCTGTCTTTGTTAGCACCGAATGATTGCCGTCGAACATTATGACATCTGTTTGTTTTGATCCTGAGTTATTAAAATAATTATTTTGTATCAGTTAATTAACTGCACAGCAAAAATGGAAGGTGGTGACTGGAGGAACAGGATTATAAGCCAGCTTCAAGCTAGAAATAAATATGAAACTGCTGCGTTTCAGGATATTATTGCCTTTCGTAAGTAACTTAACCTATGGACGTCTTTGTGTTGACATTTTAGTAATTTATCAAATAGACGAGATTTATTACTAGACTAATAATCCATTGTTCTTCACTGATAGATTGTGCATAATTCCGTCTGTTATCATGGCCTTTAATTACTTTAGTTGGCGGTATGATTATAACCAACAATATTTGCATGTATATCTAACACAATGGAATGAAGCCTAGAACGAGATGTTTACGCCGAACAGTAATAATAACCATGTTTTGTATTTCAGTAGTGCCACAGTATATTTGTAGAAATGCCTCCTAACAATGGTAAAGTTACTTGTGTTAGCTTATGATTACATATCAGAGATAAAATATGATCAATGATAACACAGCCCATGAATATTTATTTCTAAATAAACAATCTAACACAATGTATGATAATGCGTCATGCAGCAATGGAATGAATCAGGCTAATACCTGACCTACCTACATTTAATCAACAAAATATTATTGTTCTGTGAAAGGCATTCTATTCACCATTTTATGTATATATCACTGGGTAATACAGAATATAGAATCTGTTAGTTTACAATAAATTTTGTAAAATTGACAACTTTTTTTTCAGGCACTGATAGGTTACAAACTGCCGAAGTTTGTTGGGTTTTCTTGCTATTGAAATGATTTATTCACAAAACTATTGCCAATTATTTTTATGTATTACATGTATTGTAACCTTACACAGTTTCCAATAACCTTTTAACAAATGCATGACCTGAAAGCTAGAAAGTATAATAAACCAGGAATTTTGTCCCGATTTTCACTCAAATGGATTCATACTAAACCGCACTGAGCCCAAGTGGTTATCGTCCGGTAACTGTCCGGACCGAGCCAAGGCGTCGACGGCGCGCACTGTTCCCGCGCGCCTCAAGGAGTTGTCAGCAACAGGAGGGGCCCATCGGGGTCGAAGCCTACCGGGGTCGGGGTTATCCGAAAGGAAACTAGAGCCCCGGTATGAAGGCTAGAAGGAACGGCGCGGGGTTTTTAGTCAGTAAGACTCTGACACTGTCTCCCGCTCCACCCAAGAGCGGGTTTCGTCAATGATGATTTTCCCCGTCGACAGAAAAAAAAAAAAAAAAAAAAAAGCCCAAGTGGTTACAGCGTATTCCCTCTTCTACAGAAGAAGCTGTATTGCTGAAGCTGAATATGCCATGCTATTATGCCATGTTGTTATTCCTAGGATTCATTTTAAAAACCTTTCTATCATCATATTAATATTATGGGAAAGTTTATAATTGTGTTTGGATGATTGTTAATTATATTATTATTATTTTATTATTTATAATATTTGGTTGTTGTGTTGGTTGTTTTGATTGTTAATCACGTTTCAAAACTATCTCTTTGGTAGTCCCTGAACTGGCGTAAGACATATGATACTTTTTATCCTTTAGTTCTTTTCCTTGAGGTGATTTCTGACTTTTATGTTGATAAGTTGCTGTCAAAAGAAACTAGATCATCTTTGATATTATCTTGCTTCTTGTGATTTCTTAACAAAAACATATGAATTTGTCATTTTCAGAGAGCAGACTATTTGATAATGTGAACACATTAAAGAATGAGAATCTACAGCTGACGTTGCTCAATGAAAGAATTAGATTCACAGGAAACGATAGTGTTTTATCTGGTACCAGTGAGTATTTAAAACTGTTAACTAATTACTTATTTATTTATTTAAGGATTACCAACAAGTATTAGAAAATAGAACTTAGAAATAAAAATTAGTCCACGTAACCTAGTCCTATAATGCACACTCAATTTATAGGCAACTACAGCTTATCCATAACCAAGTGTACATGGCTCTAAATAGTTTTGAAAATATTAAACAAAATAAAAGTAATTGGCATGATATTACTTAGAGAATTATTAGAATTACAGGAAGTAACAAGTTCACTACAGATAAGAAAGAAATGCCTATAAATATCAAGGACATATGCTAATTTGGGAACATCAATCATATAACGTTGGACGAGATATCGGAACAACGCTGTCAGAAAAAGACAAACATAGGTTGATGTCTGATAAAATGTTTTTGTAGTCTGTAATTTTTGGTACGGTGTAATGTTAATGTAAAAGTTGATGAATCATCTGTAAGCAGCAGCTAAATTATTAATGTCTGTGCATGCATCTATAATACAGAAGTAATTCTTAGTGTAAAGAATCTTTACTAATATTATAAAAGCGAAAGTGAGTTTGTTTGTTACGTCTTCACGCCTAAATGGCAAGACCGATTTTGATGAAACTTGGTACACAGATAGACCATGTCCTGGAATAGGACATAGGATACTTTTTATCCCAGGAGTATGTTCCCTTAGGATAATTTTCTGCTATCACGCAGGTGAAGCTGCTGGGAGCAGCTAGTTTTTTTTATACAACAAAAGAAAACCACCAAATAGATAGGTACAGAAAACCGAACCACAAAATAGATAGGTACAGAAGACAATCTCATGTATGTACTTCACTTTTTATACCTACACACACACTACTTGTTTGAGCCGGAAATGTTCGACGAATGGGCTGAGGCGCTCCGAGATATGAGCGGTGTCTATGTGTGCGTTGCTCGAGCGCTCTTTGTATGTAGATTGACTTCTGTACCTATATATTTTGTGTTCTAACCCATTACAAATGATCTCACCCGAAACAATTACATTATGTAAATAAGATCTGAATAATCATTAGTTGAAAAGTCTAAACAAAGGGACAATTCATTAATGCTTCACACGTTTTGTGTACACATAATTAGGAAAAGAAAGTTGGCCTCTCAGGCTCTGAATAACATATTGAGGAAGTTTATTTATTTTTTATTTATTTGATAATCCTCACATCAGAATCCCTTACAGCAATTACTCCAATGGAGGAAAATTAGTTCAGAATCTACTACTTTCTAACATCAATATTTAGACTAATTACACCTTTTTTCCAATTGATGTAAATGACCTGTCAAATAAAAAGCAACTTTACTGTGGTATACATTAAGTTGATTTTAGAATCACAAAAGACATCATTCACTTTTTGATGGCTGGTCAAAAAGTTTGAAAGTGTTGGTGCAACACTGCACAACCACTAGTAATAAACTAAATCATACATTCATACAAAGTTAGTTCATAAGTTCATCCATCCATGACAATTATGATGAAAGAATGTAATGCCGATCTATGAATCATACTGTTTTATTATAATGATTAGCTTCCCATAGCAAATCGACTATTCTTCCTATATTTATTTAATATTTTTAATCCACAAAATTATTTATTTCAATTCCAGGCACAGTTAGCAATGAAAGGATACAAGCTTTGGAGCAAAAAATCTTAGTCCAGCAAGAAGAATTAACTTCTATGCATCGGAGAAGAGGAGAAAATGCACAGCAGATTATGAGTCTTAATGAAAAAGTACATGATTTGGAGAAACAGCTACAAGCTAAAGATATTATGTAAGTTATTTTTGTGTCTGACAAAAAAAAAAGACACTCTAATGCACCAAATAAGGGAAAGTTTGATCAAGAAGCGAAAATGTGAAGTGATTTTAATCAAATCCAATTCACGTGGTTGGCGCATGTCACTGATGTCACCAATATGTAGATGGTAAACAATAAACGTCGTCTTAATAGCTTTCTATTCGCTCATCACATGAATACGCGATCGTCGCGTTCATTATTTGGTTCTGCAAAGCCGTTCAGAAAGCGCCCCCTATCGGGGTAACGCGTTATTGAGGTGCAAGAAAAAACAAACTTAAAAGTTTTTGCATGATAGGGTTTTACCTAAATGGTAGGTAGCTAATGGGAACTTTTTACTAAATCTCCGCTGTCCGTCAATATGTCAGCAAGCTGTATCTCATGAACTGTAATAGGTCGATATAAGGTCTTGATATGTTCACAAAGTATTTATTTCTGATGTCACATTTATCTATACTTAGGGTGAGGCCAAACGAGTGTAATTTTATGAGTTGTGAGTCGCAGAATTTCGGTTGCGTAATTTCTGCTGCAATCGGTTTCATAAAAAAAGTCCTGTTTCATTCAAAATGAGTTGTCTGCCGCAGTAGAAATGCATGCAGTAGAAATTACGCGACCGAAATTCTCCTACTCACGACTTCTCTCGTTTGGCCTCACCCTTAAAATTATAAAGCTGAAAATTTTTAACGCACTAATCTCAGGAGGTCAGTCTCAGTCTCATAAATCTCACATTATTTACATGTATTTTTTTTTTCAACTTTGAGTTAATTATATTGCAACTAAATGAGTAAATTCAAGGAATATTCACAAGAGTCTGATAAAAGCAAGCGAGGTATTTTATAACTGCAGAAAATACTAAACCAAACTATAGGTATAGTTAAGCAATTTGTGACCTAAAGAAACAATTCGCAATAATCGTGGTCCAGGCAGACGAAGAGTTACCACCACTTTTATCGCAGATTTGAGTATAGTATGTAATCACGCGAAAATGTTACACGTTTAACATCATCAGAAATATCGTCACAGTTCAACCTCAATGTATCTACAATGCAATGGTGGCCTAGTGGTAATGGCGACTTACGAGTTGTAGGTCGCGGGTTTAAAAGCTGCCAGGTGCATTACTTTGTGTAATTTATTACATTACCACTGCTCTCAAAACGATGAAGGTAAACATAGTGAGGAAACCAGCTTGTCCTAGAACCAAAAATGCGAAGATATGTAATATTCACCAACCCGCGCTGGGCCCCATTTCCTCTCCTCTCTCCTAGAGAGGAGGCCTAAGGCCAAGTGCCCCTTTGTTGCCTTTTGGGCAAGCTAAAGTCTTAGAACATACCGCCTCGTAATCAGAACTTAATATTTTACAGCTGTATTTTACCGAAATCGTGCCTTTTTTAATGATACCGCATTTTGACCAGCTGTGTATACCACGGAGTAAGTATAGAAGAGGAGGTGGCCTAAACAACTGTGCACTGTGACTCTCAACTGAGTCTTGACGTCATCACGGTGGGCGTGGCTTAAATCAGTGTATTGTTGGCGTTCGTCCTGTGCACAACTTCGTAAACCTACTTATTTGGCATTATATTCGCGATAGAAAAACATAAAAATTAAATATTATATTTTATCTTGTAAAAACTACTTGGATAGACGTTCTGATGCTATGGATGCCATCACATTTCATTTGTAAGTAATTTTAGGCATAATTTATTAAAATACTTCTAGAACAATCTCTTAAAGTCAGCATTTCCAAATATAATTCTACTCGACATTAGATGGCGACACTTTGTGTCATGGGAACTAAATATATTTAGGCACGTAGAGCTCAGTATTAATATATTTTAATAATTATACGTACTGAAATTTGATCAACATTCATTCCTAAAGGTCCTTTAATCGCCAAAATATTATTTTTGTAGTTTTTATATAATGTTGTAAACAGGTCGCCATCTATCGTCAAATAGCAAAAATACAGGGCAGTATTTAGAAGCCAATTATTTTACCGAATGTCCCACGGCTTATGAACTTTTAAATACGAGTATAATACTTATATTTCTTTAATATATGATTTGGTCGACCAAATTGTTTTTTAATTACCTCACATTTGGTGTAAAAAGTAGAGTATGCAACACGGGGATAACGCTGTCTTTGTCTTGGGCGGCTTGAATTCCTCACTTCACTCTGGTTTCTTTATAATCTCCCTCTCAATGCTCGGGAGTTAATTATATAAATCCCTCACTAACGTTCGGGATTAAAATCAGCAACCTTCGTTTCGTTCGGAATTCAACATGCCGCTCGCGACTTTAAGATACTGCTTTATCCCCTAGTCACATAATTTACTATTATTGAATGGTTTCGGAATTTAAAGTATTTTTTTAAACTAGCTTTTTAATCAATCTTAATCATTCTTTCTATAAAAATAAGCCTTTAAAAAAGTCATCATCATCATCATCATCTTCCTGCCCTTGTCCCGTTTTATTTGGGGTCGGCGCAACACGTTTTTTTCTTCCATTCTGTCCTGTCACTCGTCACGCTATCACTAACTTCCTTTTCTTTCATATCACTTCTCACACAATCCATCCATCTTTTCTTTGGCCTCCCTCTCCCCCGCCGTCCATCCACATGTAAACTCATAACTTTTTTAGCAACATGCGTTTCGTCCCTCCTTTTCACATGACCATACCAAGACAAACGGTTTCCTTTCAACTTTTCACTCACTGGCGCCACTTTCAAACTTCCCCTAATATACTCATTTCTCACTTTATCCATTCTAGTCACACCACACATCCATCTTAACATTCTCATCTCTGCTACATGTAATCTTTAAAAAAGTAAAACCTAATAAAAATAGAATTTAAAAAAATGTTACAATAAAAAGGTTTTTGATGAATTTCGAATGATCTTCATTCGTCATTCATCAAATAATAGTATAACTATTTCAATGAAAAATATACGTATCGGATGGTTTACACTTACACAATTAATTTAAAAAACAAATATCCCTGGTAATTCTGAGTGCGACCCTGTTGCATCCTGCACTTAATGACATCTAGTGTGAGATAGTTACGTAACTACAAAATAAAATCAACAGAACGAGCAAGTAGTTTTGCTATTGACCGGCAGATGGCAAATAAAAAAATGGGCGGAGTCTAACACCCCTCACCCCGCAAAATGTCACGCTTTTTTACTTAGGGAAATCTTATTACAACATCTCTTTGTACTTGCTTCGTGGTGTATACACTTGAGATACAAACTTACATCACGAAATCCACTAAGAATCAATTTGTAAATAATTAAAACAACCACATCACACATGGCAAGTTAAATCACTTATTAATAAGACTGCTGGGTAAAATAAAAATCAGAATGGTGCGTCCAAATCCAAAACCAAATCCAAATCTCTAATAAAAAAATGTAATACCGTAACTATGCGGGACCTCGCACGAGTACTCTCGCATTTCTGATCCCGCAAAAATGGTATGACAATATTTTAAGTGAATACTGATGAAATATGGATGCACTGGAGAACGTTTCTGTCCAGGGGCCTTACCATGACGTGATAAAAGCGCAAGCGTGCCCGCGAAAAAGGGATGAAGCTATCGCCCTAGCCACCGTTGGAATTCCGATTCCGATTACCGACCACTGTAGGCGCGGCTCGCGAACGTCGAGCAATGGGTAGCTCGCCGTCCGATGTCTTGGGCTCGGACGGTTACCGGACAACCGTCCGAGTACAAGACGTCGACGGCGCGTATTGTTCCACGCGCGCCTCAAAGAGTCGTCAGCAAACCGTAGTGGGGCCCAGCAGGGTCGAAACCTACTGGGGCCAAGGTTCTACTTCTGAAAGGAAGATTCAGCCCCGGTACGAAAGGCAACGAAGCAAGAGGAGTCGGTTTTTAGTCAGTAAAAGTCTTACACTATCTCCCGCTCCTCACAAGGACGCGCAGATGTCATTGGATGATTTTCTCACCTACAAAAAAAAAACATATATAGTTCCTTCCCTTTAACACATCGTCAAATGGATCGCGTTAAGAGCTCGTAGTTAGAGCCTCTGTTTTCTACCTTCTTGGAGTTATAGGCTTCGTGATATGGTGTTATGAATCCATTTTTCATGTATGGTTATCAAATCGACTAAAAAAATCTTTTTTCTATATTTTGTCACTGAACATATTTTTTTTATTTTTAGAATTTCAGAAAACACTGCAGTAATAGCTTCTCTGCGAGCTGAAATTCAAATGTATGAAACAAATATGACTGAATTACAAGGATTAAATCAAGTGTTGAGGGATGAACACCAAGCTTTACAGATAGCTTTTGCAGCAATAGAAGATAAATTAAGGAAAGCTCAGGTATATTTTAAAAGGATGTTTTTTTTTTTATCTTTTTAATAGTATTTAAGGCTCTTTGACTTAATAAGAGGTGCTGGTAGCCTAATGTCATGTGCATAGATCGGAATTTGGGTGCTATTACTATAAAAAATATGGATATGACCTAAAATCGCTCTTATGAAGAGTTTGATAGTGCTGTTCTAATGCTTTTCCGCTTACAGTATTATGTTTTATCTTTTTTGATCCTTATAAAAATCACATTGACGCAAGATTAGTAGGTACTATTACTGTCTTTAAACTATATAAAAGTAGTTTTTACCTGCGGCTTTGCCCGCGTTTATTAATATAGTTTAATCTAATAATAATATATTATTTATTTATTTATTAAATTAGCCTATGTCCGTCTCCAGGGTCCCAACTATCTCTGTACCAAAATTCATCAAAATCGGTTTTGCCATTTAGGAATTTTTTAGAAGACGTAAGAAACAAACAAACTCACTTTTGCTTTTATAATATTAGTAAGGACAATGTTTTAGGTCATATCCATATTTTTTATAGTTATAGCACCGAAATTCCGATCTATGGTGATGTGTGACCATGACACAGGGCCAAAGAAGTTTAAAAAAAAAAATACACTCTGAACATTTTGTATTCAACGCAGGTAACTTTATGCTACCCTAGCAGGAGCCGTGTAAATAAATATAGAATAAGAACATTTAAATATGTTGTGCCACGTTAATCACTATATAGTATAAAACAAAGTCGCTTTTTCTGTCCCTATATCCCTATGTACGCTTAAATCTTTAAAACTTCACTTTTAATAGATAGAGTGATTCAAGAGGAAGGTTTATAATATGTATAATAATGCACCCGAGCGAAGCCGGGGCGGGTCGCTAGTTGTTAATATTATTTTAATAGATTCGTTACTAAAGTAGGTACCGTTGCCCGTGTTACCATTCAAATATCTATTAATTTTATGAAAATACTTATACTTAACAATACATAAAGTGTGAATTTGGTAACATCAACAAGTCCTGGGCTGTGGCAACTCTTTCGGACAATTAACAAATATGTCTGCGCTAAACCTTTTGCGTTTCAGAACCGACTTTATAAAGCACTAGATGCTGCCAGTGGCTTCGCCTGCCTAAAAGTAGAAAATTTCCCCAAGAAAACATACTGCCGGGATAAAAAATACCCTATATGCTATCCAGGACATGGCAGGAAATTCGGCACATGGCCAAACCATATTAACCAGAATTCATCAAAATCCGTTTAGCTGTTCTAGTGTGAAAAAGTAACTAACGCACACACACTCACTTTCATCTTTATAATCTTCTTCCTGCCCTTGTCCCATCTTATTTGGGGTCGGCGCAACACGTTTTTTTCTTCCATTCTACCCTGTCACTCGTCATGCTATCACTAACTTCCTTTTCTTTCATGTCACTCTTCACACAATCCATCCATCTTTTTTTTTGGCCTCAATCTCCCTCTCCACCCATCCACATGTATACTCATATCTCTTTTAGTAACATGCATTTCATCCGTCCTCTTTACATAACCATACCAAGACAAATTCCCCTTCAGCTTGTCAGTCAGTGGCGCCACTTTCAAACTTTATACTCATTTCTCTCTTTATCCAATCTCGTCACACCACACATCCATCTCAACATTCTCATCTCCGCTACATGCAATCTTTTTTCATCCGTCTTTTTCACTGCCCAACATTTTGATCCATATATTATGACAGGTCTTATCACGGACTTGTAGATTTTACCCTTCAACTTGAGGGGCCTCCTTAGGTCACAAGTTGTTCCAGTGACCTATCGCCATTTCATCCATCCTGAATTGATCCGATGTATAATGTCTCGGTCTACTTCACCATCTTCTTGGATAAACGACCCGAGGTATCGTAAGTCAGAAGCTAGTAGTAATGCATATTCCCATCGCCGCGCCGCGCCGTATCTCTACGTTCACGTCGTGGTGGGGCTTGCGCGCTCCAATAAACCCAAGGTCTGTGTTGGTAGATTTACTTTGTTGTAACATGCCTAGGATGAGGAGCCAGACTGAGAGCGATACAATGCGCTGGGCAGTTTTGTGACGAACTGTTGGGCATTGCCGACCCCACAGAGCCGATCTCCCTGGAGAATTTTTGTTCTTCATCTCCGACTTGCCTTTATTGCGACTTGCCGAACACCGACGAGGAATAGAGCTCCCACCTCTCTCTTGCGTTTGAGCAAACGTATCGGAAGAACGATGCATAATCCAATAAAGTGCTGGTAGGGATCTTGATCGTACTTCCGGAATTGCGCTGATAACCGTGATATACCTCTCCACTCCTTAAGCACCTCAGGATATGTTGCCCTGTCACTTAGTGCTAGCGACCGTTTTTGGGGGCCTATTTATTAAGTGTGCAAGTCATCCCCTGCCATTTATTGACGGATATAATAAGATTGTTCAGGCAGGAACTATAATCTTAACATAGTTCCAGGTTACCAATCCACTTAAGACTCCAAAAGACATAGCCCTATTATCTTTGTTTTAAATATGTGGCAATAGTTTTTCACCAGGCCGGTGTTGTCCTTGGATGCACTAGCATAGCGCATATACGGATAATCGTCGGTTGGCATCATATTCCATTAAAATTATATAAAGGGCCTGAGATGTATAAATATATAAAAATAATAATAATTTAAAATATTTTTTTAGATGTAAACTGTCTACTTCTTTTTTGGGATTTTTTTCTATCAAAAGCCTCACTAAGTGAGACAATTCATGAATTATTTAACATTTTAAATATTGACACAGGTCGACACGTTTGTTTGCAAATATCCGAATTTCTTCGGTGGCTCTCTGCAAATGAGACAACGTCATTGTGAACTAGTACTTGCGAAACTGAATAAATGAAAAGCCTCTATAAGGGATAAAAAATCCAAGGTCTCTCGAGCTCCCAGTTATACAGGTTTCATTGTTACTATTAAGAAGTTAACAGTCGGCAATAAAAAAAAAATCGGTGAAACAAAAAGAAACCATGACAGAGAAACAGGACAGTGACTGTTGAATAAGATAGCAACGCAGTCGCTTCCTGCAGAAGGGAACAGCCGACCCGGAAAAACGCCCATACGTACAAAACGTTTTGAAAACAGAATTTTTGTGCGTACAGCTAAGCAGTGGAATTCCCTGCCGAAGTCTATGTTTTCTGATAGCTACAACCTAGGGATCTTTAGGTCAAGAATGAAGAGGTTACTTCTAGGCAAGCGTGCTGCATCATCGACCACATTATCGCTTACCATCATGTGAGATAGTGCTCAAACGAGCCTATCTATAGATATCATCATATATCTTGTCTTTGTGTTGTCGACATGATCTAGCAGTGTACTACGAGAACTAATTCGAAAGAGTGCTGGAGTAAAATGACTGGAAGGACTTGGGGAGGCTTTTGCTCAGCAGTGGGCGAGGAAAAAAAAACAAGCCTTTCAATACTTCTAAAAATACGTCTGGTAGTTTATTACAGACTGTTAAACAAAACTGAGCAAAAATCTAAAACTGGCATTTTTTCCATCACTATTTACACACATAATTCACTTCACACCCAGCCAAGTCTAAATACTGTACTATTATACAAAAGAAGTCTTACTCGCTATAAATTACGAACAACACAGTTGTTATTCATTCAGCATCGCCACGAAGCAACATTAATTTCTAATTCACGGTACCACACATTTCCCAGCTTTCCACACTGTACACTTATTTCAAAATAGCTTTTAAACACGACGTTGAGTAATGAATCAACGATTTTATCACTGGGTAATTAAGCATTTGCTCATCTGAGCTTCTTCTGTGCCTTGTTAGAAGCAGTAAAAAGATACGTTCCACTATGTTTGAAGCTTTCTTGTTTTTGTTTATACTGAGTAAAAATATTTTTGGCATACTACTGGTGGTCGTTATTGAATTTGATTTTTTTCCGCTGGAACTTTAGATTTTTATAGCATCATTTAAAATTTGGCAACGATCCAAGCTGATTCTAGCCTGTCTTTATAATATTATCCAGCGTGTTTCATATTTTTTGTTGCATTTCATAGTTAGATTCATTCAGTCGAACTTATAATTAGATGATGTTTTACAGCGTGTCATTTAAAAAATACAAACAACTTTAGATAATATAAAAAAAAAAAGAATTTTGGTTTCAGAAGTTCGTATTTCTACTTTTGTTTTTGGTTTTTTTATCAGCGACTTCCAAAAATAAATTTCTTTATAAACATAACCGATTGAAAACCTGTTACCTTTATAGAGCCCGTTAAAACGGCGTGTGCTACTATCAGTTGTTATTTAAATCTTATCTGGATTTTAAGTTATCGAGAGATTAACTTATTATAGCAGCTCAAAACCGGGAACATTGGAAGGAGTGAAGGGAGGCCTTTGCCCAACAGTAGGACAGTATGGGCTAGATATAATAATAATAAAATAAAAGAATCTCTTTAACTAAAATTCATAAAATCATATTTCAAGTGCTAGATATATAGCGTAGACTGACGGACGGCTTTCTGATTTGAGTATTTTGAGTAAAGAACATGTCAAACTCTACTTAAATGCCAAATTTTGAAAGGTTTTCAGATTAAAAGTAAACTTCTATGCTTGAATCTGAAATTGAGGCTAAAAAGCTAGAAATATTTATTTCAATCTTCGTTTGATTTACAATTAGACATGAATTAATCAGACGGTATTACCTGATAAGCTGCTTCAATTATAGTCGGCAATAACTAGTCTAAGATAACGGCATACCACACCACAGCCATCAAAACTTGTTGATCTTATAATATATCAAAGGAAGTCGAGTAGGTGAACCAATCCTGATTTGGTACCGGGCTTAACGCAAATAGAACGACGGCCTCTTGCCCATGCAAAGTTATGTGACTTCAAACAACACATCACTTAATGAAATATTACTAGCATATCATAAAATGTAGCACGCTGTATATTTTACGATGATCACGTGATAACAGCTGTGTATGAAATGCTTATAGCTGTGTCTCAAGTAACATCACTTACATTCAGTCAGATAGAAAATTTCGTGGCAGTGTGTCAGGAGTTGATTTCAGAGATAATTTTCATGTTTTCCTCTGAAAAGTCGTAAATAAATTTGCTTTTTATTAAGATAAGACAAGTGTAAATCTTAAACGATTCTAAATTGATAAACATGCGTAAAGTTTTCAAGAGGGTATTCATTAATTATATTTTTTGTTTGATTTTTGTGTTTATGTTTGTGCCAATTGCAAAGTCTTTACCATGCAATTATTGTGTTATAGGACGAAAATCGGTCGTTAGTGGAGAGACTAATAAAATACAAGGCTAAAGATGCAGATAAAATGAATGAAGAAAATGAACATTTCATCAAGTAAGTATTGATTACTTTTTATTGAAAAATCGTTGTCTAAAATTCCCGGAATGTTTTTTATTTCAGTTTTGTTTATAAGTATTTTTTTAAGTACCTAATTAATTGGCACCAAGACCACATTTCCAAAGGCGACTATAATCTTTTGTTACAAAATTGGATTACTTATGAAGCTTAATGAAAATTTATTTATTATTGGGGCATTCGGTTGATGGAATACATTATCAATATATTTGTTTTTGCCTGTGAGTATTTTAGTTGCCAGTGAATGTCGCTGCTACCATAGTTTTGATGTGCACTGCACTGTTGAACATTTGTCACGTGTAAAACGATTTGTTTACAAATATTTTTGCAAACTCACTTTTATGATCGTTAGTATAAGTACTTAAATCGATTTAAACGTGACAAATAAAAGTAGTTTATGCACATTGATAAATTATTATATATTTTTTTTTGTGTTCAAAATGTGTATTTTTATTTTGGCAAGTGTCGTTAGAGTGGGATTTGTGTGTGCCGCCAGGCTTAGAAGGCTTGCATAAGTACCCATAATTTGTTGTTTTTGCTTTTTGTCTAATTTCTTCAACAGGTCAAGCAACCCTACCGCGTTTTTCATCAACACGTTTGGTAGAGTTAGTTTCGGGTGAGTTTGACATAATGTGAATGATGATGTGGTGGTTTGAAGGCATTGTGGCGTTCATTATTGAACATTATATCTCTCCATGAAAATGGCCCATATATTTATGTCTTAACTGCACTCTGAAACTGACTCATGATTTCTTTTCCTCTCTTGTTTGTAAAATTGTATGGAACGTCTGTTATCCTACCTCTCCTTCTGTAATTTTCGTTTTGATGCATCAATATTTATTTTGCCAATGCGTGAAGTTAAGTATGAACTTATTATTCAATAAGGTGCGCGTCGCTGTCATAAATCAAAGTAACAATTTCCTATAATGTTCTATATATTTGCGTCATATTTATTTACCTACTTACTAAATTCCATTAGATTACGTATGCATGTTGCTGGTTTGCGACGTTAAATCCTAGAGAATTTTCATTACACACCCAGTAACGTATTCATTCTATAAATATAACATACAAGGTTAGTTCCAGTGCAGTTATTAACGTTCGATACGTTACATTAAATTTTGGCATTGTCATTGCGACACGTAAACACCAAGACTCTAAAATAGAATAACGGATTAATGCAGTTTCATTTTTCCCCTCTCCTAGAGAGGCCTGAGTCCCAACAGTGGGAACATTATAAGGCCGACTATGCTATGCAGTTCCATTTAATCACGAGTGCATTTTAATAATTAAAATAACGTTTTTAAATAGTAAACGTATCTACAAAAAGATACATACTACGCTGTTGTGTGCGCACGTTTGTTTGTTTACTATTTCATTGCACCTTTGAAGTAGCTCCATTTATTTGGCTTTCGTTTAATAATATGATTTAAATTTTATCGATTCACTTGACGTTTGATCTATTTCTGTCTGTATTGGGTAATATTTATTATGGTTAAATAAAGTTACTTCAATAACGTTTATGAAATAAAGTTTGACTGTTAACAGCTTTTTTTAAATATTTATTATAGCAACTGAATTTTGAAATGTGTTTGCATGTTTGATATAGTTGAGATTGTGCACTGATGTTGTGTAGATATTATCAGTAGTCCCCTTGGCCCTTTGTAGTGGATATGGTAAGCAATGAAACTTAGATTACTGGTGGAAAACACCTCCAACAATGTTCAATCTTATCATTGTGGTCCGTAGATGCAGAATTTCCTAGTCGACATACATGTTATTTTCAAATTTAAAAATCGAATTGAAATTGTCTCGATGTTGCAACTTGAAATAACTGCATATAAACCTGTTATATATTATTTTACTAAGGTTTTTTATACATAAATCTACGCATCTCTATAATCCTTGGTTTGCTCCTATGGGAAATTATGAGCTCTAGTCTGCAGATGCTTTGGACGCATAAAGCTATAGACTAATTATTATGATTGCTGTGTTTTGTGCATGTTATATTATTTATGGTTGGGTGTAAGAACTAGGTCATGTTTATTAAAAGTTTTCTATCGAATAGTCCGCCTACAAAATGGCTTCGCGGAAAAGCGGTCAAAATGGTAATAAAAGTCACTACAAAGAAGCTGAGGAATTCTTCTTATGTGAGTCTGAAATGTTTTCTTACAGAAAAAAAACTGAAAAGGTGCGGAAAGAGTTGGAGGAGGCTGCGAGAGAGAGTGGCAGTCGGAGTAGTGGCTCCGGCAGCTCTGAAGACAAAATATTGGACTCTTTATCTCACTTTTACGGAACTTTGCCAAACAAAGCTGCACTAAGATTTGTAAGTTGCAATTATAATAGAACTAGCTTTTGCCCGCACGGCTTCGCTCCCGCTCTTCCCTACTCTACCCTACTTTACCCTACTCTACCCTACACTACCCTACTCTACCCTACTTTACCCTACTCTACCCTACTCTACCCTATTTTACCCTACTCTACCCTACTCTACCCTACTCTACCCTACTCTACCCTACTCTACCCTACTCTACCCTACTCTACCCTACTCTACCCTACTCTACCCTACTCTACCCTACTCTACCCTACTCTACCCTACTCCACCCTACTCTACCCTACTCTACCGTACTTTACCCTACTCTACCCTACACTACTCTACCCTACTCTACCCTACTATACCCTACTCTACCCTACCAAACTTCACATAAACCATCTACTAAATAGTCCGAACAAAGCCTAAAAATTTGGTTTGGATAGGTGAGCCCGTTCTTGAGTTATAATATAACAACGAAAAGTGGCATTGATTTTTATATATATAGATAATATAGATAATAGTATTTTTTCTAAAGAAATATTTAAAAATGTAAATTATATTTGTAAAAGAAAATAACAATTCTACAACATTCACATAACGCTATCTGATTCCAAACTAGCAGAGCTTGTAATACGAGTACCAGACAACTGATAAATATACTTATATATTTCTAAATACATAAATATTATAGATAATTTGACTTTAGACGTGCTGTATTTTGTCCTAATTGTGCTGATTTTATTTCTATACAGGGTTATTTGTAAAACATTATCCACCTTGCAGGACTTTATTAGTAACATCATTAACAACTACTTGTGCTGAAAACCAACAAATACGTTAGATTTTGAAAAAAAAGAAAAGAAATTTTGTTTTAAACGTATTCAGAAGACCGTTAAATTATACTCCATAAGTTATTTCTAACAATCTCTGCTTTTTTTTCTTATACCTGTCTTGGTTGACTGGTAAATAATGCCTAAGGCATTAAGTCAGCCTTTGTACTTTTATGAACGAAGAAGAATTCATTAATCATTGCCAAGCGAACGCCGGCGTCCGCTCTCTCATTGTCTTTTTATTGTGTCTCTAATTACGGCATTCGAATGTCACACTAATATTATAAAGAGGGATATTTTATATGTTTGTGTGTATGTTTGTAATGAGTAAACTCAAAAACTAGGTACTGCACCGATTTCAAAAATTCTTTCACCATTGGAAAGCTACATTCACCCTGAGTAACATAGGCTATATTTATTTCCCGTCCAAAGCCGGGACAGGCCGCTAGTAAATAAATAATTACTAGGCCTAAAAGGCCTAAAAAGCCTAGATATTATTAGACTTCAATTCTTATAGACCACGATACAACCGATACAACTAGCTGGCTTGCTCTAACCAATATATCAGTCGTTAGTCAGTATTATGCATCTGTCATCAGATTTTCTAATTGCCACCCGCCGGCGCCAACGCTTCTCAATTTCTTTCGTCAGAAGGTGACATGAATCATGAAATCCCTTTCAACAAGGCGTTTTATGTCTTTTCTCGTCATATTGGATTTGCTAATAATATTACTATAGTTTTGATGCTGGTGGATATCGATAGATGTGTTGAGACTGGAAATCAGTGACGGTTGACGCTGAAAGTCTTGAAGTAATTCATATACGAACTAAAAAAGTGTATTCAAATATTTAAAAATATAATTTATATGGTGCCTGACGTGATGGCGTCTGGCGCTTCCTGAAATAATACAAATAATAACTAACTTATAATATAATGAGATACATGTTTAATAATTGTAGCGTAACCTTTGACTCTGATAATCCTGAAATAATCAGAATGATAATGATTCTGATACTTATCTTCTAATTTATAATTATCGCTGCGTTTTAAGCGAAGAGGGAGCGAAGCCGCGGGGAAAAGCTAGTTGGTTTTGAAAACAAAGCAATGCAAATGTCTCATCATGGGAAAAAAGTAACTACATAAAGTTCAGTCAAAATATTTTGACCGCTCTGAAGTTGGCGTTCTTACCTATTGCGTTTACTCAAAAAATAAGTAATACGAATTCGCCATATCATTCTTAAAAAAAAAAACTCTGCGCAATGAATTGTTCGAAGTTCAGACCGGTCGATACTATATTCAGATATTTCTGCCGTACTGCACATACACAAATGCACGACTGCTTTCAATGGGATGGTACTTCAGAATGCCATACCACCGGCTTGTCCATACGTATAAGCTACTAATGACTTTATTCAACCAGGATGCTCACGATGGGGAAGTCAATGCAGTAAAATGGAGTCCAACAGACAGACTGGTAGCAACTGGAGGTGCTGATAGAAAAGTCAAATTATGGGATGTTGCTAAATGTGAGTTTGCTATACCTACCATTTTAATTGTTCCCCTAGCTTTAATTTAATCAGCAAGATAACGCTATCGATCCACCTAGCTTTTCACTTGGAGTAGCTGCCCATTTGACTGACCATGATCCAGTAGCTGAGTGTAAAGATACCCTTTGGTAAGACCGTTGTCAGATTTTTGGGCTTCTGAAGTTCTGACTACTCTTAACAATTGTCTAAGTTCTGTCAACTGACAGTAGGTCCAACGGGTACCCAGGGTCGCGGTATTGGAGCAATGGAAAGTACATAGTCTTCCACTTCACTGGATGGATCCAGTGCGGAAGAAGTTATTGGATGATTTTCCACCTCAAAAAGGGACATCGGCTACGGACGTCTATCGGCTGAAGTGATATGTGTGGTACACATAACTTTGAACGATCCTGTGCGTTCCGCAACCATCGGATTCCAGCAACCCTAACCAGGTCATCGATCCACTATGTAGGCCTTCCAACCAGTGTACCTTTGATTATTTTAGCTACAAACCTCTCGAAAAAGAAAAATACACAAATAAACATCCCATAAAAGGAAATTGGTTTTTATCGTGCTTCCTGCAACAAGTCATGCTCTGATAAGTTATGATATACCGGATATTAGTCTATGCTTTCGTTAAGAACATAAACCAAATAATCATGGGAGCAGTCAAGACGATTAATGATGCGACGGCCCAGGAAATGCTGGTCAACAAATTGATTCAAATGTAATTGAAAAACGCCCCGTTATCTAAAATACTATCGAAAGGAATACATTTTTAACCGACTTCGAAAAGGAGGAGGTTCTATGTTCGGCTGAATGTATGTATTTTTTTTTTTGTATGTATGTTCACCGATATTTCGGTCAATTGTGGACCGATTTTGAAAATTTTTTTTTTGATTGAAAGGTTATGCTTCCAAGTTGGTCCCATAGAAATATTGCTATGATCTGATCATGAACTTCGAAGATATGGAACAGAACTCCTCATAGAATCATAGCAGAATTGTCGTAACAAGTAAAATTGCTTTGTTCATACGTGTAGTCGATGACTGTCTGAAAGAAAAGGGGGAGGGGATGTATCAAACTGATCTGGTGATAAAGCCGGAACGTAAATTTATGTAATATAACCGTATTTGGGATTATTTGAATCGTTATGAGATGCACTCTGGCTATAAGGTAATTTATGTTTATATGAAGGGTAGGTACTTTTTAGTGGTGCTACCATAACTAAAAAGTGAAAAATAAAAACTTTATCCAAAAAAAAATTAAACCGACTTCAAAAAGTACAAAATAACTTTAATTTCGGAAGTCGGTGTTAAATAACGAAGAGACAAGATTAGGTATCTATTATAGAAACACCGACTTCCGAAATTAAAGTTATTTTGTACTATTTGAAGTCGATTTATTAATGCCCGGTTTCACTTGACAACCAAGATTAATGAATTAACTGTCAATTCTAATAAGTGTTTCTGACGGCGAGCAATGGGTAGCTCGCCATCCACCAAGCCTGAGTTGACGACGCGTTGTGTTCCACTCGCGCCTTATAGAGATATCAGCAAGGTTAATGGTGCCAGTTATGGTCGATTCCTTCCAGGGCTACGGATTGGTGGAAAAAGTTACCCTCGTAAAGGGCGACTACTAGTTTACCTCATTGTTCGACTGTCCCACTAGTTTACCTCAGTGTTCGACTACCGTATTGCGAAACTTATTCCACTCAGCGACACAATACCCAGTCCTCTGCTTTCCGCATCCAGTCCGTCCTAGCCATCTTTATAGGGCTATATTTCACCGGGACACCATGGCATGGCGACGCAATCAGTCGCCGCCGCCGATGCCAACAAAATGTAAGCAATGCAATGTAAACAGCAAGGTTAATAGGGCCAGTTAGGGTCGATGTCTGCCAGAGCTACGGATTGGTCGAAAGAGTTACCGTGTCCCTCGTAAAGGACAACTAACTGAAGGTAAACTATACGTTTTACTCGGTAAAAGTCTGACACTCTCTCGCTCCACTCAGAGCGGCCCAAAATGTCTTCTGTTTCCGACTAGTTTTGACCGTTGTTGCACGCTAAAAACAAATTTAAAAAAAGTTCAATTACCGCATTGTGAACTTAATCCACTTGTCAACACAACACCTAGTCCTCAACCTTCCGCATCCAGTCGGTCCTAGCCATCTTGTAAAAGTCTTGTTGGTCCTTCAAACCTGAGAGCATCACATTCATCGCTAGCCGATAGTTCGATAGACTCAAAGTTTTGTCTAAAATATTACTTCTTTTTTGTCTTTTTATGTGTTACACGCTATTATTTATTTATTTACGTCTCAACGTTATATTTAAGGTAGATCTATATTCTATACTACGCACACGTATACCACACACGCCGATCGGTCACCATACAATTTATATGGAAACTGGACTTGTAGAGCTACACTAGATTCGTCGTTTTATATCAGGCGTGATCCACGTGTACGTCGGTCTAATGTAGTTCTAGCTTTACGCTTAGGTCTTCCCGTCCGATTATAATTTAGGTGTCTTCAAGGTTAGAGGGAATAGACTCCTAATAACCTAGTGCGCCTCATCATCAACGATTGCATCATTACTTACGATATATTAATAAAAAAATACTCTTGAAAGAACAGTCATGGTTGTTATGAGGTATCTCGTCATGTCACGCTTATTTAGATGTAACCGCTAATTTACGTGGTGCGACTAAAGAAAAAACTACAACCAACCTAGTTCAGTGCCTGGGGCGTTAAAATCATCAAAACCTCTGATTTTTATTACTGTCGATAAATTAATGTGATATGTTTAGCTAATAATAATTTTGATAAACATATCATATCGCTCATTTAGTGCAACAATGGCGTAATTACATTTTTAGAAATTTTACAGGAGATGCAGTCAAAGATTATTAATCTTTCTTTGATTAATGGTATGGCATTTTAGCGAAACTTATTACGATTCTAATCGTTTTTAAAGTAAGTTTAACATGTGTAGTTTCTGTTATAGTCCAAATCTACACTGTAGGTACATTGTAGATAACCTAGGTTACAGGCAAAAATAAGACAAGGTACCTGTAAATATGACACTTGCTTCAGAATCCACTATAAAAAATAACGCATTCGTTAGGAAATTTTGCATTTGTGACAAAATAAAACTAAATAATTGAATAAAATCAATTAAAATGGTGTTTCTCCCGATGTAAGAAATAGTCTTTCCGCACATTTTCACATTATAAAACTTGTTTTGAAAAAAAGTGTAATTACGCCGTTATTGCACCAAATGAGCTATATTTGCTTTTTGAATTTCATCCACAGTAACAAAAATCCGATTAATAAAACCCCTAGCCACTGGAGTAACCTCCGATTCGATAACATTGCATAAGCATAATCAGCCTTTTAAGAGAGATGGTAATCCGCCACGCGGGCCTAGTGTGGCTTGGTAAATGTCACATGTCTTCAAATTTTTGGTTCTACAACATGCCGGTTTCGTCACGATATTTTCCTTCACTGTTTTGAGAGCAGTAGTGATGAAATAAACTATACATGCGCCTGGCTGGGTTTGAACCCACGACCTATAAGTCGGAGCCGTTACCACTCAGCCACCACTGCTCTATTCTATACTCTCCGATTCCATATATTCACGATATTCCTCATAATATTGAAAACATTTCCAGGTGTAGTGGAGATCAAGGGTACATTAGTGGGTTCGAATGCGGGAGTCATGTCTGTGGACTTCGACTCTACGGGCGCCTACATCGTAGGAGCATCGAATGACTTCGCAAGTCGCGTGTGGACCGTCGCCGACCAGAGATTAAGGGTGAGTCCACTATATATCTTTTTATTTACTAGGCTCAATGGACCGCTATTTGAACTGATGTTAAGCGATTATGAAGCACGCTTGCCTAGAACTGACTGAAGTTTATTGAATTGTTAGAAACGCGTACCCAAATTGCACTTTCTCGCGTTTCTGTCATGTTATTATTTCTAAAATTTTCATAAGTAAACATGATTGTTTATTTGCTTGTACTGGTAGCAGCTATATACGCAAAGCATTCCTCGTCAAGCCCCTCTAGTCTAAAAGCAAATCTGTAAAGCAAAACACGACGAAACGTTTCACGCGTAATTCCGCTTCATTTAGTACATCAACGGTCGCTTTATTTCTAAAAAAATATAAACATCAGTTGAGGTTCTCTAAGTGCCTAGAGCTTTATTCACAGACCGACCTAAAAGATATTCTAGCTAGCGTGTTGAAAAAAAAGCGTGTCAATGATTTGCTCAAATTACTGCAGGCATTTGTGCAAAGTGGATGAAATAGCAATTGAAGAAAAATTACTAGCCTTCTAGCGTTATTTACGACTGCTTGTTATATTCCACTTAGCATGTTACAAATTAGCTTAAAAATATTAGCGATAGCCCAGCAACTTGTTATTGCGGAAACTAATCCTGCTTTATATTATCTACGAGACATTAGGGCTTACTGCTAAATCTGGTTTTGGCAACTGCATACGCCGCTCGCGTTTGCACCATTCAAACCCAGCACAATTTATTCACCTTCACGTTTACAATTTATGTTGGAAAATGATAGATGGACAGAAGAAGTTTATAGCTTCTAGTCTTTGTGCATCCTTCCTTGTTCATGAATGCGTCGTGTATTTATATTATTGGCAGTGTTTCGTTTACTCAGCAGCCATGAATAACATTATCGATATCATCTTGTTCACTGGTCGTGTCCATTTACAATAATTGGAATTTTCCAATCATTATTTATTTATTGTCTCGCAACCGAAGGCGCGTTTATAAGATTTGATCTCGGCCACTATATCACAAATCATATTAGGTATGCAGATGCACGTGGGTGTTGCTGTGTAAACCAGCAAGAGGCAATAATGGTATCCGTCAGTTCGGACATTATTATTGTGGTCGGGAGGCGGGGTCACGAACACGATCGTCTATTAGCGGATTGTTAGCGCGTCTGCGCTTCGTGATCCCGCTTTGATCACTTCCGACGTCTCACGCGAGTACCAACTCATCCGAGCCCAATATGAATTATGTACTTTATAAATACCATGATTTAAATCTATCGTATCTGACGTTTTAAGAGCCTTGTGTATATTTGATTTAACGCACCGTTAGGAACTATAATTAAGTATTGATTTATACCGGCTATATTTTAAAACAGCTGGCAATACTTAGCTCGAAAAGTCCGTTCACTACCAAATCTAAAATTCTATCCATTTTATCTTATTCTGTCTAACTAAACTAATTGATAGAATAAGTCTGCTGCTACTTTCAAAATGTTAATCTTTTCCGACAATATTTAGTCTACAAGACACAAATAGGCCATCGTTGAGAACCAATCGACTTTGTATTTGTATTACTGCAATATCCTGCACAGGTGGGATGAAAATATCAGACCACGTATAAAGTAATTTGATTTGATGTTTAAATTGCAATAAACAGACACGCGGGTTGTGCTAAGCTCGGAAACATTTCTATACGCACAGTATCGAGGCGAGTTGAACCACTTGTGTATTCAAATTGAATCGTCTAACAAATCAGTTTATTGTTGAAGTAAATATTGCACTTGTATCGGTAATGCTGGATTCAATAAGTATAACAGATGCCATTCGCGTGCCGCCCACCTCGCGGATATTCGCATGCGCCATCGTGCATCCCTGTACAAACATACAATCAGGACCTCAACGTCAACAAATTGGAGAGCACGCCCACTCATTTACTGACCGACATCGAATCAAAAGTACACTGGAAGTCCTATCAATAAAATTCTATAGAAATTGTTTTTGTCGAATTTTTTGCTACGGTGAAGAGATTTAGTGGAGATAAGAATTAAGTATTCAAATTAAATTGACATAGATTTATTGCTATAATAATTTAAAATAGTGGTTTAAGACATAATTAATAATGCGCTTTATAGAAAACCGCTATGATATTTCTCTAGCTTATTTTTTTTTTTTATTTGCATTATATCTTGTGCAGTCTCTAGTCTCTTCCAGTCGGCATCATTTTGTTTCTTCAATTTATCTCCGTTTATTTTCGTATTGAGAAAGCCCCTGCGTGATCGCGGTATCGCAAAACTATCCCGATGCAAATAATACTCAAATTGCGCAGCGAATATCCATAACTGGCGCCGAGCAATAGCCATATAATGAGTCCAAATCGATTGCACTTCGTGAGTCCACCGGATGCTCTCCTATCTCCAGTACCGTCTGATTTACGATCTGTTAACTGATTATTTGTTCCATAAAAGTTGCCAATCTTGTTTTTTATGAAACCTTGCACCTCAAAATTGAGTTTTGCCTTAAAGGGCTCTCTCCAAGTGATCAACTCGTCTCTATTTATTGAAGAAGCGCTCCTTATAACTCTGATCGTAAATACTGAGAACAAATTTGGATTTTGCTGAAGAAGGAAATTATCTTTATGAGTTGGGAATGTAAATTCATATAGAAATAATGTAATTGTCAAAGGTGTTTCTTGTAAACATTTATATGGGATGATAAATTTGAAGCTGACAGATAATATTTTAAGGAACACTGTAAATCCAAAATCAGTAATAAATTGCTAATGGCTTTCGAACAATAGGTTGACCTTAAGTTTCCGTTATTCATCCATAATATAGTTAGATAGATATTGCCTATAATAATGTATTATAAATGTTCTAATTGGAAAATACAACTTTATGCAAAATGTCTGCAAAATTGACTTACTAATATTGGACTGCTAATAATAACATCATCATACAAGTTTATAAGTTGCATCCTTTTCTACGCGTCCCTTTTTTTCGTAGCTTCGTTTAAACAATCGCAACAGACGATTAAGAGTAGGTTGCACCAAGAGCTACGTTACAGTTAGTAACATTCCAATGACCATTGAATTTTACATTACCTATATCATTTGCCGTTGCACCATGAGATCCAGTTTGTATTTTTGTCATAAAATTACATTAATGTCATTTGGTTTCATCATTAAAGCGTTAGATACTGATCTATAGACCTTAAACCGCCCGAATTTGATGAAATTATCCACTATTAATTTGACCTGATGGTAAGCGATGATGTGATTGACTACGGAGCACGCTTACCTAAAACAAAGCCTTTCATTCTTGACTTACCCCTAGGTTATCAGGCAACACAGACACTGGCAGGACGTCATTTTGACTATTGTTAATTGGTGCACAATTGATCCTTATTTCACTTAACCTGAGATTTGAGGGCTGATGAGGCATTGGTTATAGTTAACGTTAGTTGGTGCAACTTACTCTTAGTACAGACTATGCAACTATTGTTTGTCTTTTCTAGAAAAAATCCCAATAAAAGTACCTTTCTCTTAAATATATTAGAAGATGAAAGGTACCCTTTGTCATCATTTACTTTCCTTTCCAAACGAAAGTGTCCTAGTTTGTTTGAAAAAGGCTGAGTTAATGCACTTTTGTTACAAACGTAGCCATTGAGTTCAAGCTACGATAATTATTGTTACTTAACTATCGTTAATCGCCTGTTTGTTTGGCTTTTCCTTTCTCTCTTTCTTAATTTCTTCCATTTTTGGTGTATAATGTGTTTATGTATACTTTTACGGCTACATAAAAGCTTTTTGTTACATTTTTGGCTGTGATATGATATGACTACCTCGTGTAGATTTCCTTAAGATATCTTGAGCAGTAGGTTATCAACACAACGTTAAGAATACAGTTTTTCAGAACGCATCTAGGACATAATTTCATTCATTTGACTTCTTTTAAAGATGACCAAAAGATTCGCAGGTCCGTTATGTTTTGTCAGTCGAAAACATTTGTAGATCACATCTATTCATATAGATGACAATTGAAAAGTTTGTAATGTCAAAATATCATACATTTTTTCTTTTTTTTTTTTGCAATTCTGAATTAAGTGTATTCGATACCTGTAACAATGTAATACAATTTTTAAGATTTTTGGCTGTCTTATACCGGCTAGTTTCTTAAAAAGTTGGATCGATTTTGACGGAACTTTCACTGGTGGATAGCTAATATTATAAGAAGTTATTTATGCTTTACTTTTATTTTAGAAAAAAAACTTAGGTTCCGCACAAAAAAAGACTTCTTGAAATAACCAAATGACATTATACTGTTCTAAAAGTTTATAGTAGTTACAACCCGTGCGCGTTAACATGGCACCTGGCTTGAAAACAGTTGCCACATTGAATACTCGAAAATAGTTTGTATTGTCACGTTTAAAGCATCGTAAATTCGTAAAGTAAGTAATATGTCATATGAGAAACTACTCAGCGCAAAATAAATGTTGATATTCAAAAAACTAAAATAAAATTCAATATTTCAAACGTCATTCATCAGGTGCCATGTTAATGCGCGCGCACGGGTTATACAAATGAAATTAACCCACGTCGGATTAGTCCGATGAGTGTTTCCGTGTCCTATTCGCCAGGGTCGTGTGTTTACGACTGGGGTTTCCATCTCGTTTAGCTCTTCAATCTCCATGGGTGACGGAAAAGTTGACGAGATGAAGTATTTGCGACCCTGGCGGTATAAACGCGAGAATGCTTATTGGATATTTCTGACACAGGCGGTTAAAAGGTCAAAGGATAATGTCGCCGTCAAAGTGAAGCTAACTTGCGAAGTCCCGACAGTCAAATTACCTGTAAATACTAACGATGTGAGGAACACCAAACTGGTGTTCAAGTAATAAAATAGACGATAAATGCTCCAACACATTACGCAGCTTTCCTCCAATGAATAGAATTTGCATGAATGTAATTGTGTTGCCTTAGTCTGAATTATCTACTCGATGGCCAATAAGGCTACGCTGAACTTGGAATTACCTTGGGAAAATTCTATTTTGAGAATTAATAAACTGCTGATAATAAAAATATAAATTCGCACTTACCTGATAATAAAAATGCAGAGTTGCGTTGAAAACTGTCGCCGGGACAGAAAGCTCGAAAATACAATTTTTAACGCTTTTTTTTTTAAATAATCTGCACTTACTACATTTCAGTCCATGAGCTCTTTAAGTTCCCAACATGACTCATTTATTGTAATACTTAATCAGATTACATATTTCATGAGAAGAGAGCCGTCCCGGCAATATTTCATTTGTGTCGCGATGCCGAGCGCGAGATAATATCTTCAACAATTCGCTCAATAAGTAGGATCGGAACAAGATACAAAAGGAGCCGATATTGATCGAGTACGGGCTCTTCCCTATACCAAAGCGTCCCAAGGACGTTCCTTATAAAGACATGGCGAGCTTTAATATATATGTTGACTGTTGGACTTACTTGTTCCATGACCGATGTTCTCCAGTCGATTGTTCACCTTATTTTTTTTTTCTTGTCCGTACCTCGCGATTCCGGTGGCCACCGTCGATTCCCTTTTATGAATATTTCATATTATTGTAAACGACTTTATCTGCTGCACAATGTTGCATTCAATATTTGAATTTTATGGTTCTTTGAAAATGCCTGTCGACTACTGTAAAATTGTGACCGTCTTCAGCTCTCGCATTTGCATTTTATTATTTTTATACCTATGCCTAAGCGTTCAATTGAAAACTGGTTAGATTTTTTATGTTCCTATTCAAGAAGACTGAATTGCGTGAGTACGATTTCCAATTCTAGTAAATGTGTGGTAGATGGCACCATATTCAGTGGAATGGACACTTGTGTGCTAACGTAGAGCCTTTTTAGCATGTGTATAACGAGCGGGATTGTTAAAAAGCTTTCTTCAGTAGACTTTAGTGCCAATTGTATAGAGTATCAGTAAAAATGTTCTACACATTACTGTCATTGTTTACTCCCTACTGGTTTTCTCTGTCTTTCTACTTTTGCCTAACAGTGAAGGATGACATTATAAATGTGTAGTTATCGTAACTCAACAGAATTAACTCCTATGTAAGCTTTGCGAGACTATTAAATACACAACCTTATTTTTAGTATATGCGAAACCTGAAACACCTGTCCTGTATTTTTATGTAAAGAATCTATGTACAAAATTTCATAACTGTATTATGAAAAATCACAAACTTATAAGGCAGTTATGGTGCTTGGTTGGCGACATAAATACAAGATTACCGGGCCACCCGGGCGACTAAAAGGTTGTTTTGCTTCCGCACCCAGCTATGAGTTAGCCCCTAATGCCCGCTATGACCTACCGTGGCCTGTTTTGTACTCAGTGACGGTGACGGTGGTGTCTAGCTTGTGACCTTTTTAACCGACTTCGAAAAGGAGGAGGTTCTATGTTCGGCTGAATGTATGTTTTTTTTTTTTTTTGTATGTATGTTCACCGATATTTCGGTCAATTGTGGACCGATTTTGAAAATTTTATTTTGATTGAAAGGTTATCTTCCAAGTTGGTCCCATACAATTATTGTTATGATCTGATCATGAACTTCGAAGATATGGAACAGAACTCCTCATAGAATCATAGCAGAATTGTCGTAACAAGTAAAATTGCTTTGTTTATACGTGTAGTCGATGACTGACTGAAAGAAAAGGGGGAGGGGGTAAATTCATGTAATATAACCGTATTTGGGATTATAAGAATCGTTATGAGATGCACTCTGGCTATAAGGTAATTTATGTTTAGCTGAAGGGTAGGTACTTTTTAATGGTACTACCATAACTAAAAAGTGAAAAATAAAAAACTTTTTACAAAAAAAATTAAGCCGACTTCAAAAAGTACAAAATAACTCTAATTTCGGAAGTCGGTGTTAAATAACGAAGAGACAAGATTAGGTATCTATTATAGAAACACCGACTTTCGAAATTAAAGTTATTTTGTACTTTTTGAAGTCGGTTTAATTTTTTTTTTGTAAAACGTTTTTTATTTTAAATATTTTTGGGAAAAAATATAACACGTAAAAATTATTGGAATCGATTCTATTACTGATTCTGAACAAACTATATCCAGGTTACGTATATACTAAAAATAATGTTGTATAGACGACTCAAATTACGCCTAACTACCAACATATGGTATGGTATTTTCGGTCAAATAACAGCTGTTGTTTTGCGGTCCAAAATCTCTACAGTCATCGCATCGTTAAAGTAATAAGATCAATCTGACTCTACTGCAGTAGAAAAAAAGTCATGCCCATTTCCTTTTTTTTATAACGGAGCTAAAGATCTGTGAGCAAGTTTTCAACTTAGTTCTTTCCCTGGCATGTGGTACTGTGTATCCTAATACCATCTTGAATTACCTTTTTTTTGTACAGCAGCTGAAGATTTTGCGGCAAACTCAAACAGGCTTAATTTTATTTCTTTTCAACACCGTCGCTAATCTTAATCTAGAAAGAACGCTTGTAGGGACAAATTCTTTGTTGCTGGGCTACTAATGGCTGCGCTTAGTTGTCTCTCGTCGGCACGCGACACAGCACACGTGCGCCGCGCGCGCCGATCTTATCGCGCTCACGAACGACCGCCGTGCCCCACACGTGATGGTGCCAAGAACTTAACTCAAAGATCCCATCTCATTGATGTGTGCAATTTCAACACTCACTGGTCAAATTCATCCTGCAAGGACTTTTTATCACCAGATTTTTTCATTATTCTTTTTGACGCTGGCGGAACTGGTTCGGCATAAAAAAAAACGTTTCAATGACAGCGCAGGATGTGCTTTAGACACCAATCATAATTAAAAGTTGTTTTGTTTTGACTTTATCTGACCGACACATCCAGTTGATTTTAATGAGACAGTTGTTTTAACAATGACTTTTAATTAGTGATTAGCATTGAATAGTGTAGTGGAGGTCTTTGTTTCTTTGTTAAAATGTCACTTCATGTAGGTATAGGGTTGTAATTGTATAAAATGAAAACAAAAAAATATTTTGGAAAATTTATTTTAAGTAATGACAATTTGGACGGATGAAACAAGGTAAAATGCTTTTTAAATATAGTGTTTAAACACCATTTTAATACATTAACATCTCATTATTAAGGCACTAGTAGATATCATAATAAAATACTTTCAGTTTACATGGAATAGCACATTTTGTAAGTCGTAAGCTTTCGTTTGTTTAGGTAGGTATTTCATTTATATTAAAAATTTATTAAATTCAATCATAAATTACGTAAAAAAGAAACTATCCTAAATTAAATAAATTACGATGTCGGGACGGCCGTCAATCCATCGTCTCTTGACTTAGGTCGCACGTTCGGTTATCTACTTAAAAGGTACTGAAATGTTACTTTTTACTTATCACTACGTATCATTAAAATCAGGCTTATGCTACTTTTAAAAAAATATGGTACAATACGAAATCGGACTTCCTCGAATGGAGGTCCGAGCGTAAAGTGAACGAATGAGCGACGTGATCTTGATAACGACTCACGGCCGCGGTCCCGCCGACGACGCCGGAGACGGGGACAAGCGAGCGTCCTCACACACCTGACGCACTCAACCTCTCACTCTGCGCCGCACTCGCATCCGTCCACATTCGCGCACGCTCTGGCGGTCGTCCCCGCCTCCGTGTCGCGCGCCCCCGCACCACGCCACACACCCTCTCCGTGCTGTGCTGTGGAAGCGCTCGGCCACTAACCATTAAATAACCGCTATCGCTGCTCTGCGCTCGCGGACGACGGCTCGCCCTGCGGATGTCGTCCTCACGAGCCAGAACTCGACGGGGGTTTTTAAACTAACAAAATATACTACTATTGCGGACGCTGATCACGTCGACACGTCTACTGTTATCTAGAAATGCCTCTGGTGCGCACGGGAAAAACTGGCATCATAGACTTTGCACAGGGCGGAGGGGGCATTCGGTCCTGGGAGCAACTCGGCAGCTTTGGCGGCAGCACGTCTTCGCTGCCAACTGCAGGTCCACGCTGCTAGTACGACTAGTTGGGCTGCGAGGAAAGCAGCTGCCGCGAGCATAGCTCCTGCTGCGTTAACGCAAGTCACGTCGGTCTCTCTGACGTACACGGAGTCTTCAGTGATGTTCTTGGCACGTTGTTTGTCGAAGCCGAACTTGTCGGTGATCTGGATGGTCTGCACGAGAAGCATGTCGTCGGTGGGCGCCGCGGGGGTAGAACGCCTCTTCCTACGTCCGTAAGACATGACGGAGCGGAGTTCGTTCGGGCCGCCGTCGCACTGCACCGGTTCACATGTAGGCATGCACGGAGTCACCAAGGCACGGAACTGGACAACTTCCGAAGATGGGAACTTGAAGGCATCGAAGTTCGACAACAGCATCTGCAAAATTTAAGAAATCGCTCGTTACCCTCTTTCTGACTGAGGCTGTAGATAAATGAGTCAATTATTTTCATTACGAGTTTCTGTCGCCTTCACAAGCGTTGAACTCTTTTTTATGGCTTGGACAAGTTACAAAAACATTCTAGGTACTTAAAAATAATGTGGCTTAAATGGACTGGAACCACTTCATTAAGTTTTAATATCGAACATTTGTTTTTTACAAATTATAATTATAGCTCTTCATAATAACAGGCTTACGTTACGAGAACCGGGATTCAAATAAAATTTGTAAATATCGGTCTCATTCTTACCTTTCCACTGTTCGCTGATTTGAACAAGGGTCCCATGATGAAGTGCTCGGTGGGGCAACCATTGCTGTCGATGAGGGTGATCTCGCTGGAGTCAACGCCATCCATGGCGACAAGCTCGCGCACAAAGATTTCGAAGGGCGAGTTGGGATCCATGATCTCGAAACGAAGTGCCTAGACAAATGAGATTTTTTGTTAGATGGGACGATGATAAAGTAGATATGCAAAAATACTTGTAAATGGTGTAACATTTACCAGGGGATCTCCAACTTCAGCAGAAGCAATAGTGTCGTCTCCGTTCCTGTCGGTAATCCTCATGGCTACGTTGGGAGAGTCGACAATGACCTCCTCCGACAGACCTGTCTGGATGTCTCCGTGGATGCCCAGGTCGACCTCATTGGCGACAGTCTTGTTGGTGAGATCGTACTGGCAAGTCACAGCCAAGCCGAGATCAGAGGATGTAACAATGGTGTCGTGATGCTGAATAACGACGTCATTTAGATATCTGGAAAGAAAATTTAATTAATTATTTGATTAAGATTAATTTTTTGACTGTCACGTCAAAAAACCTAAAGCAGGCTCTCAGCTCCCAATTTTCCCATTTTTTTATTTAACAATACAAATAAGAAAATCAATACTTTCTTATTTATTCTACTCATAGTCTGTCATGTATTTGTGACCGTGGCGTACTGGACACATTTTGCTTAGTCAAGTATACATGATAATAGCGGTCAAATGTTTAATACTTCTGATTATATTATGTTTATAGTTTTAAAAAATATGTTACCTGCCAAGTCCATTCTGCTTGACATTACACTCAAGATTGTTATATCCCATGTGCAATTCGAATTCAAGACTCTGCTTAACATCGACGACGCAGGAGTTGGGACTGCCTTTAGCGTAGATCTTGCCGTCGAACAGCTTCGATGTCTGGATCTTGGCAACCATGTCACCGGCACGACAGTCGATGGACACGTTGTAGCAAGAGGACAGTTCGTAGGTGGCTGCTTCAGGGACTTCCAAGTAAGGGTCCTAAGACAGGGAAAATCTCAATCAAACGCTGTTTTAACTACCATGGAGTTCAACAAAAAAAGAGACAATGGAAGAAAAAAACGTATTGCATCGACCCGATGCGCGGTGCGGCGAGCGGGGTGGCATTGGTAAGCGGTCGCGCGGCTGTTTAAGTGGCTTCTTCATACATTTGATCTTACCGCTTGCCGCCTCGCGCCTAGCGACCGCTCACAACGGCAAGTTTGTGAACAGGCCGTAACCGGGCCGTACCCGACAAGGGCAGGAAGATGATGAAGTTAAACAAAAATACATTAATTTCATAATCCATACCTGAATATCAGCAAGAGTGGCGCGAGAGTGATGGGAAAGACGACAGACATGGTCTCCAGTATCACCATGGTCGTAAGAGTGGCAACGGAATGGCGAGTTCAAGCAGAGTTCACGGCATTCTTCAATAGTTTGAACATCTTGGTATACAGAGTCCACAGTCTTCAGAATACGGCCACCCATTTTCTTGAACTCACAGAGCTTAGTAGGTTCCTCCACGCAGTTATTTTCTAAATAGTCGGTGTCTGTAGAAAAATAAACATGAATGAGTTATGAATGCATTATTTTAAACTATGTGAAAGTTAAAAAAAAAAGATTGTGGTCTGTCCGTACCTTCGTTCGCTTGGAAAGAGTTGGTTCCCGCCAGAGTAATACGGTCCATGTTAGACAGCACACACTCCCCTGTTTTATTGTTGTAGTTCGCCGATCTGCAACAATGTTTCACGCGGTTTAACAGCAGCTATGTTTTTATTACCTTTTTTATTGTGTGAATCTTCCCAAGTTGTTAAGCGCATGCATAGTGCGAATGACGCTATTTCGCTTGCACCGTTTAATTGTCAATTATCTATCATGATTAATATGGTAATTATTAATTTCAATGAGGCTTCTTTATGAATCAATTTATAATTAAAATACATTGTTGACACGATGACCTGGCAGCTAGTTTCTATTTCTCGACTCTTGCTAGATAGTTACTCGTAAGACTGGTTTTATGTAGCGCATGATTAACGCCGTAAAGCGCTGTGGACTGCTAAGGAGATGATACAGCTGTTTGTATTCAAGTCTTGTAGTAATAATCTGATGTGGGTCGCTGAGGCTGTTTGGTTTTGACGTCCTCGATAACAGTACAATTCCCTACTATGACGTCTTAAAATTATCATAATTCCAGTGTAAGAGAAAGATGGAGCTATACAGAATATATAGCGTTATCTCTTTCTCATTCAGAAATTGTGATGATTTTAAGATGTCATGGTAGGGGGGCAGGTGTAATAGGTACGCGTATCGCGGCGTGCGCATTGCTCTCTCAATTAAACGGCTCTGTTACAAGGTTACTCTTACTTTCAACGTATACGCGAGTTGTCATAATCATAATAGCTTTATATTCAATGAGCTCTTTTGTTTGCATACCGCTTGAGTAAGCCTGCTCCCAACGATATTTACTTATTCACTGATTTAATTTCCCATCATGCAATCCTATAAAAATACCATGACTATATCCTATTTTCAAGTCTAATGTAACGCTTTTCAAATGTCTTATTATGCAGTTTTTCCTTTGCTTGTGTTCGATTTCATTGGTATAAATAATTTATATCATATTATACTTATGAATTATACGCTTCGTGTTTATTAACATCGTATCTGTATAAAACTGTGACTTTTCAATGTATAATGTTGCCTTGTGCTTAGTGACCACCCGTATAATATTATCTTGTGCATCTAGCTCAATATTTTCTCTTGATGTACAATCGAACCCGATCAGATGACCCCCGCGCTAACCTGTGTGATTTTCACATGAGATGGGCGCATTTCTTTGTTGTGTGCACCATGAGAACTTTCTGTTTCGTTTTTCAGTAGATGCTTGGTTATTGCAAGCTTTTATTTAGTTTCACCTGTCCCGATGTTTGTCTGTAATCAAATCTTGCGCATTTTTGACCCGGTTATCGATTGAGCTGAAATTTTGCATGCATGTGTAAATCAGATGACTATGCAAAATTATTATGACATGGAGCTGATCTGATGATGGAACCGGAAGATGGCTATAGAAACTTGGTAGTTTAACGATATAACCCCATCGAGTTTGGGTTCGTATGATTCGTCTTGACGAGTATTAATTATATAGGTATACCCAGCTATAAAAGCTTGATATGAAGAAATGATTTTCATTAAAAGCTTGTTTATAAAACTAATTGGATTAGCGTGGTTATTTGCTTTGATTTTGTGGTTATTACCTTGATCTCGTGTAACGGCACTCGGTCTATTACAAGAACATTAATTTAGTATGTTTAGAGCTGATGACTGCGAATGTCCCGCTACCGGTAGCCGTTGTTCATTTAACCGTACACGTGCTCGGATGCCTCTAGCTCATCGCATAATAATTACACTGACTGCCTGCAATTTGTACAACTGTATCTTCCTTACTTACACATACGGTCATATAATCAAATTTAGTTTTGATGTTTTCCGCTAATGCTCAGTAAATTAGTCTTATCCTAAACTTTATCTCAGACTTTATACTATTAACTATAGATTATTACGATTTTAATACTAGCTTGAGGAAATTTCAATTAAATCAGTGGGTTCTTTATGAGTTTTGTTTATGAACAGTAAATATATACGCACGATATTCGTAATCGACTTAATTTATAACATTATATTGGCACTCGGCACATAGGTATTCATTACATGTATTTACAATGTTAAAGCGACGTTGGTGGTCAGTCTAATAAAAAAATAATTATGTGTAATTTATTGATAGGCCATCATTTCGATAGCTCGTAATTCGTACCCCGATCTCTCGATCTGAAGCGTGACTAAATAAAAACAGGAATATCCGCAATACTTTATTTAATTAACCGTATCTGTTTTATGTTCTTGTTAAAAAAATCTTACGGTCAATGTGGAGGTCCTCTAGCGAAGAATCGAGGGTAATTATTTAGCTAAGTGCGGAAAGGGCTCGAAGGGAAAAACACTATGTGCCTTATCGGTTATTGTATCGTGGAAGTAGGAAGCGATAGGCCAGGCCGCTCCCACACCGCGCGCCACTCTGCCCGCCACGTCCGGGGAATATTTGCCAAATGTCGTGACTGTCGACGATCGCGATGCGCGCCGCCCGGGGTGCGCCCGCGCCGCCGCCGCCGCCGCGCCTGCTCGCTCAATGGAGATACGACGATTTGTACCCAACGGTACACGTGTCGAACTAAGCTTGACTACGTAAAACCCAGCATTTAATTCTCTAATCGCTGTCTATCCCTAACCCTAGTTAAGAATTCCGAGGTGATGGCGTGAAATCGTGGAATTTATTACTGCTGCGCCTTTATCTGACTGTTGTCTGTCTACATGGAAACAGAAATAAGTATTTCCCGTAACAATGGCATCTCCATAGCTCAAAAGTATCCGCAGACTCAATGGCTCTTCAGACGCTTTCATTCAGAAATATCTCGAACAGTAGGTCATAGATTCAGGTAAATTGGCATGTTTTTATTGCACTTTTAGTTAACGGTATTCACTGTTCAGAAATAGGTGCAAATAACCGAACTGTGTTAAGTGGCATTACTATAAACGCATTACAGAAACGACGCTCAGGAAATAAATTCATAGATATAAAGTAAGCTTTCTAGTCGGAGAGAAGCAATGCGTTTCGATTTGCAATATTGTTGGCCTATACTCGTGGACGCACGTAGTGCACGCGTTCAGAAGCAAATTAGCGCTACAATCCGCAATCGTTACTGAGCACTCAGCAGCGCAGCTTGACCTGAAACGCCAACGGAAATACGTGTATCGAATGTGAGCGTCTGACGCAGTACACTATTTATGTTAATGATATCAAAAACCGTACAAGGAAATAAACACAATAGGACAGTCGTGTCTTGCTACATTAGACGCCTGAGACGTAGGCCGTTCAATTGGCCTCCCTGCTTTGTATATAATGCTCGTTTGTAGAATTCAGAAACGGAACGGCTACCAGGAAGAGGCTGTGACTTATCCACTGAACTGAGCCGCAAAGATGTACCGCGCTGCCCGCCATCTATGGCAACCGGTGAAGGCTGATTGACTTCGTTATCGGGCTTATCTATAAATTAGCTTATACTCGTATGGATGTCTAATGAGCCGACTTTGATGATAAATATTTGTATAATATTAACTATACGAGGGATTTTATTGTGTTGCCTCCATTCAGTGGTTAAGGATGTATTTACATACATAACTGTCTTCGTTAGGCACAATGTTGAATCAGTCAGCATATGATAGGATCTGATTGAAAGGAATCATGACCTCCTCCGTTTATTTTCACGTCTTGTTAGTGCAATTGTGGTGGACAATATCGATGTCAGTAATGTACTTATAATCGGTGTTAGCACGTCTAATATTAGACACGAAACAACTCACTAAATCGTTTTGTGGATAAGCGAGTGTGTTACATTATTATTATGAGCCCCTTGTGTCCCACTGCTGGGCAAAGGCTTCCCTTCCGTTATTCCACTCTTTTCTCTCCTTAGCCACTTCTAGTCAATCCTTACGGTAGGAGTCCAAATCGTCATCTGGGCCTACCGCATCGCCGGCTTCTGCTGTTCGGAATCCAGTCAGTAGTTGTTTTCGCCCAATTTTGTTGCGACATGCGGCAGTGTGTTACATTAATAAATATTAATGTTAATTTAAATTTTCTTGTTTATGGTTCTGAGTTTCTCTCGCTTTACGTGTTCGTTAAGATATTTAGCACAGAGAATGGCAATCACCATTCTGATGTTTTAACCCTGAAGCACTAAGTTTTATAACCTTTAACAGAAACCTATTTTGTGCGAATTATCTTTTATAGAATTGCTATAAAGTGAAAAGTGTTAAATTGTTTAAGTACGTCCATATTTTACTTCAAACTAATCTGGTAGCTTCTTTATATTACGGTAATAAACAATCGGTATAATCTTTGAACGAAGAGTATTTTAATTGCAACGAACTTCGATAGCAATTAACGTATCTCTAATTTCTTTAAATCCCTTGTGTAATTTTAATTGCATCAACAATTATAGGATTATGCCATCGGACCGTTAATTAACTCTGTAGATTGCTGTTCGTTATTCTATGCTTTGAAATATTTTCTCTCTATGTAAGGCAATTTTGTTTGGAATCACAGACAATGAAATAATAAAAAATCATTAACGTCTTCGTTGCGTAGTTCAGTATAAAATGTGTAGTTCAATTATTGTTTCTGTTATTTTCTTTGAACGCGGTAATTAATGAGTACCCGAGTATCGTACAAATCGTGGTATTTATTATAGTAGACAGATTGTTTGCAGTAATACTGTTGTAAGTGTCTGTACTGGTACAGGCGCGCACAGGTCGTGTCGAGGGCACGGAGTGCTCGCGGGTCATTCATGCTCCACCCCGCCCATGCACCGCTCTACTTTGTTTTCTTTAAAACGTTTAATGAACTTAATAATAGCTAATAAAATGTAACTTTGCATAAATCTAATCTAGGAACAGGAAATATCTGGCCTGGGAAATGTTTTGAACTATATGATATATACCTGTTATTCCTAGCTGGCTTTTTGTTAACTATTAGTGGTTTTAATATCGTGTGGATTTCATCACGCATGCGAAGTTGGTCCGCATGCGTAACCTCCGCAAATGTCCTTTTCAAGAAGTATTTATTGGAATAGGGTAGAATACAGGTGCATGAATGCAGCATGCGTGATGAAATCCTCATGATATTAAAAATACCCTTAGGCCTTTACTTAGTTTATGCTTTCATTGTCTACTCAATTATTCGGCCTTTGAACATAATTTACGAAAATATATAACAATATACTTATAAAATAGAGATATTAATGATAATATAAAACCCAAATAAACCCAAACCCAAATAAGGAATAGAATGCCTTAAATATAAAGTTTAATTTGAACTTATAATTCCAAGTCAATTCGAAGTTCAAAGTAAAATTATTCGGCAACTTAATAGGTAAAGACATAATATCATGTTAGAAGCATGAAATAAAAATAAATAAATACGTACATTCCAATTACACTACCAATTGATTCGAGAATTTGGAAAAGATAATAATCCTCTTATTGCATTCCTATGAAACACGATAATACAATAACAAATGATGACTTGGTCATTTCTCTAGACTTGTATATATAAAAAAATACTTTGTGAGCAACAGGATTGTCTACCGCTGGCTTCAGCAAGATGAATGTGTTTTCAATTTTACCGCATCCTTCTATTGTGGTTTTGAGAAGCCACATAAATTCACGTTATGTCCGCGACAAAAATATGAATCTGTTTTCTATAACCCATCGTATATACGTTTATATCTTAAGAAGAATAAATGCGTTTGTTGACTTCGGATGTGCGGTTATTTGTATTGGCACTTCACGAGAGATTTATTAGAATCGCCTATGAATCTCTTAAATAATTGCTTTCTCTAACATTTTTATGTCTCTCAAAGCGTCTGTAGGCCCATCCAATTGAATTTGTTGTCTGGGAACTTAAACGTGTCTGGACTTAAGAGGACTATACATCACATAAAGCGCTATGACTCTCGGACTGCATACAAAAGAAAGAGATGCGCAAAGACACAGTGCTAGCGAATATGAAGCGTATTAGCGATTTACTATAGGTGTATAGATTTGATTATAACACTATAGAGGTAAAATCTTGCTCTTAGAATAGACTCAAAAACTATCAGAATGATTGCATGTATATTAGTCCGGTTTTTAATAGATAAAAGCAATTTTTTAAAGCATCTTCGTGTTTTTTTTTTGTAGCGTACTAAATAACCTGTATTACATTCTGAAGAATCAAATACATTTTTCTGACTCCGTTTACTGCAGAGGATAAAATACTTTTGCGAATTATAAAGCTCACAATTAGCTCGTGTAGTGAGTGCCCTTAAGATCATGCGGTGTTATTTATGTGTTGTGTCGGGTATTTAACTAACCTGCAAACAAACTCGTTTTCTCCGAGACACAGGTCAAGGCACATCTGCCTGGAGCTGACGGTGTGAGTCTTCTTGCCTCGCCCTTTGAGATGGTAGCCGCGCACGCGGTCGAAGCACCACGCTCTTTCACAAGGACGCACGCCCAGACACGACTTTTGTGCGTATATCGTGAACACGGGGAATTGTGACTTCGTTAATGCACCTGCAAATAATAAACAACATTAATAAATAAAGAACAGCACTGCTATTTCCTAGTGATTAGATTTTTTGCGAGTAACGAAACTGTTCTTTCTATTTCTATAGGATGTATTTAAAAAAAGAACACTCTTATCCAAGAAATATGAGAAAAGAGGCGCTCGTGTCATCATTAAATTCTTCATGCTCACGCACGTGTTCTGGACGAAGGAGGCGTTCAACCTTAGCGAATTTGAAAATCCGCACACCGAGTCGACCGGAGCGATTTGTGCTTCCATAATTGGATCTCATCGCTTAGTTCCTTGAACTGACGGCTTGGCGGCAATTTCACTACGGCTTAATTCAATATGACCCTTAATCGGCATCTCCTTTTCACTGCTATTATCGTATCTACCGACGTCGTTATGAACATACGTGCTCGAGTTAATGTACGTTTAATTCGCATTGAGTAAGGCATAAACCACATTTGCTTAAACACGGCAAGGATGTATTGTTCAAAGTTCGTTAGCATTTTTGGTAGTCACGGTTTTATATATTATAATATTAAAATCGAGGTAGCTTCATTTTTTGCATCCCTGTCGTGCTTTTGTGGTTAAAATAAAAAAGCGACACATTCCAGTACGCTGTATTCCTTTACCTTGCTTTTTTTAGTTGCCTTTGACACTTTATAGCATCTTCGCAAGCATTGAATAAAAGTCTATTATAATTTCCAATGCGGTCACAATATATGGATTCCATACTGAAATTTAATGCCGAGCTGCACAACCTTGTCGACACTTTCACATATATTAAGAACATAATTACAGCTGCTTATTTGTTCAAATAAACTTCTATGAAAAACTTTCGATAAAAAACGAACACGTTTATATTGATGAACTGTTTTTTGTTATTTCTCGTAGCAGAAATTATTGTGTGTAATAAGAACGTCTATTCACGGTTATGAGGTCAAAGCGCGTTCCACTAACTCTTGTTTAAATACACTCGGTCATGTTTTCCTTTTCGCGGTGAGAGTATTTTTTTCCCAATAAGGCGCGATGAGTGAGCATGGTCATGCCGTTATTGGCATTCAAATGATGTATTCGAGCAAAAAATCAGAACGCTTCGCTTGTTTGTGAGCTCACACCTCTATGTCGGACAAACGAGAGTATGAAATGGCGCCAGTACACAGCCACCTGCTATATGTGTCCCGATTATACCACAGCCATACACTAGCACGCAGCTATTTGTGCCGTTATTGTTACTTTTTTTTCTAATACCTACTTGGGTGCTTATTAACGCATTCATGATCTTGCTAGAGATATTTGAATACAGTTTATTAATAGCTGCCATTGATTTATCTGCGATTGTTGTGTACTTACTCGTTAACGATCGCGTCAATATTCGTTAGCAAGAAATGATGGGTTTTGTGTTCCGATATTAATCGTTTGAATAGCGGTATTTAAGATTTATGGCGTAAACGTTTTCACGTCGTTATTATTCGTCTGTAGCGGATGTGAGTTTATGATATTTGAAATATCAGAATTTATGTGAGGATTTTTTTTTTTGTAGCTTTTGAACTGCTCATTTTTGATCGTTTGTAAATAGAATCGAATAACTTGGTTCTATAACCGTTGATTAAAACACCTAATAAAACAAATAGCATGTAGTGTACGTGTTGTTTAGTAGGTACTCACCAGGTAGTTGGTCAGCATCGGAGCCGAAGAGAACACAGAGCCCCGTCTCGTAGTTGACAGCGCGACAGGTATCGTTGGCCTGGCACTGCTCTAGGCAGTCGGTCAACATGAGTGTGCCGGGGATGTCGTCTAGAATGTGAGACGGCGCCGAGAACACGTATCTGCACAATCATAATATGATACTTTAATAACCACATGATTGATGCACATAAGGATTAAAATGGAAATACTTAATTCAATGCGGTAAGCTTTTTTAATCCGGTTAGTGCAATGTTACTCGAAGTACACTTTCCCGTGCTTAGCTTATGAGCGAAGTCGGATCTTGATAACTTCACTTGTCGGTTGGTTACATCGACTTAATAATCTTAATTACGTGCAATTATCGGTCACTACTCCGCCTCTGCCGCGAATAGAATTTATAACAGGTCAATTAAAACACATGCGTGCATTCGCTTACCCGGTGACAAGTTCAAATCCTATCATCTCGGAGTCACATTCTTCTAAAGAGTTAGCGGGTGCTGACGGTGCTGATACTCCACTAGGAGCAGAAGGTGGGACACCTCCTGAAGCAGTCTCGGGCACGGCGGCGGCGGATGGCACTTCAGGTTCACTCGGCTCAGATGGCTCTTCGGACACAGGATCTTCTTGATTGGGAGGCGGTGCTCCTGGATTCTGATAACCTTCGGGAGCAGCCACTACGGCTGGCTCCGGTGACCCTGATTCTATGGCAAGATTGTCTTGAGGTGGCGCGTCAGCTGCAGATCTTAAAGTCCCTTCGAACTTTTTTGCAGCTTCGGCTGCGTAAGCCACTAACACTATACTGAGTAGCAACCGCATTGTACTCTCTGAGAGGGGCCGTGGCAACATTCGTTATCTGTAACAAAAGAAAAGTGTTGGTTAAAAAACTTTTATGGCAATTTAGAAGTACGTAATTGCATGGGAAGCTCTAGAATTATCGTATATAAAGTCGTTCAGCTTATGCACGCAACCATTCTTCCTAGATAGGGTAAATCGTTCAATATCTTACGGCCATATCGAGCATCGTTTGCCGTAACTATCGATGAGATGTGTTCTATTGATACGTACTTGTATACAATTTGTGGACTTAGTGCGACAACTGAACCCGTGCCTCCGACCATACTGGAAACGATATGAAATATCGCTTTTGCGGATAGATACGTTCGATAATATCTATAAATTCCATTCAATAATACCTGTTATTTGTGTCTAGATATAGTAAGGCAATGTTACTACATACGTCTTGAACGATCTACTGAAACTGAGTGTTATAATTAAAGTTCCTGAAGATTAGTTTTTTTACGAGTATTTTATAGACGGTCTGTTCTGGTATTGCATGTAAATGTGTTCGGCTTGAAGTGATGTGCTCGAGAAAATAAAAAGTGAAACAATTATGTTCGCTGTCTAAGGGCATTAGCTTAATGATTGCCGTCTGTTTGTAATTAAGTTACAGCACCGGCGTATGTAGCATAAGACACGTAGCTACATCAGAGCGAACCGCGTTAGACGTATCATTACACAATCATAAACTCTTGTCATTTCTTTTTTTTTTTTTGAAAAACGCATGGCTTGTATGAGTCATGAGAAAAATTTTGATGCGCTTTCACATGGCAGTGTGAAAAATGTTTACGGCACCGTTTTCAATACACGCACCTACTTTTAAAATTAGTTATACTTTTCGCTTGACATTTATATTTTTTTACATTAAAAAAAAAACCTTTTTATTCACGTCCCAGATTTCAAGAGCGATAAATCTGTTCGCTTAGCTTAAACTTTTGCCTGCAGTACATTCACACCAGTGCATGTTCGTGTTCATAAAATTATCTTCATCATTTGCAGCATCATGTAAAGAAATTATGGAAGTTGTTACTAGTTATACCCATGTTGCACGCGCAATATTTGTAACGGTTATAATCTACTTACATTCACTCAACTGCCTCAACGGTATCACCACTTATTTATTTTTGTTCTATTTGTGACAAAAAACGTGATGGATGCACCTAATTTCAAATAACGTAAATTCGAGCACGTTTAAGTAGAGTGTTGGTGGTCCAGTGGTAATGACTCCGACTAGAATAATGGTAGCCTAGTAGTAATAGCCCCGACTTCGAGTCGTTATTCGTGTGTTCATATCCAGTCAGACGCTTTACTTTGTATAATTGATTCCATCACTACTGCTCTCAAAACGGTGAAGGAAAATTTCGTGAGGGAACTCCCACGTCCGAAAACCAAACGTTCAAAGACAGGATTACGGCCAATTTCCTGTCGTAGAAAAGAGGCTTGAGTCCCACCAACTAATACTTTGGCTGATTATATTATGTTTATGTTACTTGCCGTGAGAAACTACGGGATGTTAACCCCGTAGTAGTCAAACTCTAGCTAGCATAGTTTTCCAGAAATTATAAACTGTATTAAACAAAATGACAGACTTCTTCCAAGAGTGGACAGCTAAGCTCGCATTATGTCTTAAGCACCATAGAGCTCTTAATGGAATACTATTCTTTTAACTTCTTGTTGTAAAGCGTATTTCTAAATGAAACGTGTGTAATATCTTTGAATAACAACCTCCGGTTTTATTCTGTTAGAGGTCTTTAACACGGATATCAAAGCAATTTTATACTAATAAACCGTCTACATGAATATTGTGGGAACGATACGAAACGAGTTCTTGAAATTCGTTATAAACTTATGGCAATGTACCATTTATGTTCCAAATGTATTATTTTACATGCTTATTTTTTATGATTTATTTTTAATTGGATCCATGTTTTATTGACTAGTAATTATTGAAGGTATTGCGCACATGGTGCAGGCTGGCAGCACGGTGCAAATCGGCGCATACGCACGCTTGAATGATACCGCCCAAGGAAACCTAATTCATTTCATGCGTCGTGTCTCGTGTCGCTCACGGCTTGGTAGTAATTTGATCTGCCCGTCCATTATGAAAATTAAATTACTCGCATATAAACGCTTACTGTGTCATTCAGCTATATATTTTTTAGTTCTATTTTCAAATGTTACAGACTTCCCTTAATAAATATTTTAAAAATAAGCGCGAATTTAGAGACGTGACTGGAAAGCAAATACCATATCAGATATGACACTGTTAAAAATGATTTCGTGCTCAGTATCGTAACAATTTCCTAGAATAAACATTACATCGGGGCGCGGGCTAGTCAAGGGTTATTTGTCATGGTCTCCACAGGCAAAGTTCAAACAGCAAAGTATTAATAAATAGGGACGGGCGTCGGCGTCAATAGCGTGAAATAACAGGAGTGGATCGTGGTGAGTGTAGTAGTTCTCAGCCGCCTCGGCCCAAGCTTGATCGATTCCGATTTATGTAAAAAGCTTTCACACGTTACACTGTTGAACAAACCTGCCAGTTAACCTCAAATGTAACGACGGAAATATAAAATGTCGGCGGAAAGTTAAACCCCTGCGTGTAGATATGGCCATCATTTATTTAAACTAAGTACTGAATATAAATGGGAAATGTCACTGAGTTCCATTCTTCGAAAGTAGGATAATATTAATTACAATTATTCACCAACGGGTCTTAACAAGTTTACGGGTAAATAAATTTTCCTGAGATAGTCTCTTCGGTCATATTCATTAAGATTTCAATGTTTCATGCATGTGTTTTTCCACGCCCTTCCTGCTTGCCCCGGCTCACCTAGAAAGTTGGCATCGCGCACTAATAGCACAAAGCATGCGACATTACTTTCTATACAACTAGATGTCACTTAAGAAATTTTCAGTTAAAACCTTTAACTCGAAAGAGCAGTAAATAATGGCGTGGGTATAAATTGTCACTAATTTTACGCTACACTCTTATATTGCGATGCTTACGTTTACATATACGCTTAACATATAAGTGTTCTTAATCGGTTTACTTCAAATTGTATAGATAATACAAAATTTTCTGTATTAATTTACAAAAATCTGATTATAAAAGCTCAGTATCACTTTTCTTTGTTTATGTAGGAAAATATGTGTCATTTCAAAGAACACGGAGGTTCCTCACAACAACGCGTTGACCCGTATACCTCCGGAGGTCGTGAGCCAGAAGCATAGCGTAGAGCGCAAGTTTCGCCAAGTAGGTCGCACCTCTTACTACGAACCACTCGCAACACTACTCAATCCCAATTAACTTCACGTGACTAAGATAATACTCGAATAGCAGAAATATAATCCACTCTATTCATAGCACAAAAACCCATAAGATTAAATAAAGAAATTATCAGTAAAAGTTTTTATTCCACAAATAGAACGGTTTGCAATAAAATTCTTGTTCTTCATTAAGATAAAATTTCTAAAAAAAATGCAGGTGCAGAGATCGAGTAGCGTTGCCATCGTGACTTTTGATAAAAGGATGCATTTAAAATGGTTTTAAAAAATTATCTGCAATTTCTAGAGTTCACGCTTTGGGTCATTTGATTAAACTGCGGACAAAAACTGCTGAAAGAATTACAGTCTTCTATATAAAATCACGACAATTAAATGTCTGGTATATTTTTTCGATGGTTATTGTGAAAAAAATTGAGGAAATGTCAAAAAATGTTCTGAGATTTGTGAAAAAGACATTGTGTCGGACATTAAGCTTTCAGAAAAAGTGTTACGTTTCTTATCATAAAAAGATAGTGATGCAGTGGATAAATTGTCGCGGCGGACATTGGCAGTGCGAATGTGCGGCCACGCTCGGTCGCAGCACCGATCAGATGGGGTCAGCGCATTCAATGAGCCGGATGCCTTCAACCTGCTATTTACGTTTCACCATACCAGTACCAGTTGGCACACTATGGGTAGCGTCTTCGTTTTCTTGTACGCTTTACAAGTGATACGCCTATATAAGTAATCTGTCGCACCGATCTTTGCTATAGCTACAAGTTCGACTTAAAAGGAAACTACGATTGTATTTCTTTCCACTTGTTTTGTTGGTTTATAATTTAATTAATGGACCAAGTGATTGTTTTTGAATTATCTCGTTAATTAATACGTATACTTTTAATAGGTTCTATTGTTTGTATCTGATCGAGCGACTTGATAATTAGAATGAGTAATTTATTCATAAATAGAGTAAATAAATGACTAAATACTTGTTATTCAAACACTGAATCATGTAGCAAAAAGTCATATTTTAATAATAGTCCAAGGTTTAAAAGACATCTCTATATTAAAAGTTACAGCTATAATATAATTCTTTGATCAGCTTTATAATGTTTCGACTGCTGGGACTCCTATAAGAGGGAAGCCCTAATCTCCGTGCGGGTCCAACGTGAGCTAGGGGATTGTGGGCTGGTTTCCTCACGATGTTTTCCTTCACCGTATTGATAGCAGTTGTGATGAAATAAATTACACAAAGTAAAGTGCCTGCTTTGGTGTAAACCTACTACCTACGACTCAGTAAGTTGGGGCCGTTACCACTGGGCCATCACTGCTCTAAAAAATGCGATGTTTATTCAACTCGAACTACGCCTGCAATTTGTGATATTCATGAATTCTACAATCTCATCTACATAAACGCCGGGCGTCGATCCAAAGCTACTGGGCATTTAATCTGTAGAATTATATCTCGCTAGTCAATCTTATCTGCACTCGAACGCAGCTTTAAATAGGTTTATTAAAAGATTTAACACTTAAAGTCACTTAATTGTTTTTTGAACGAAGAATGCATTATCTATCTTTATAAGCGAAATATTTTAAAACTACTTAAATACTATGCGCTTGGAGATTTAACATACCTAGTCAATTTATTTAAAGATACAAAATAATTAAAACCCGTTTTAGTAAATTGAAGTGTTTACTCTAATATTTCGCAAGCACTTGTTACTTACTAGTAACAAGTAATAATAATAGTAGTAGTAATATTGTAAGTTTATTAAACATCACATTTTAATTTTCAATTTGAACAAGCATTTATAAATCGTAAAACCAAAAACGCTCAGTTTTATGTCGCAATATGCAACGCAAGTACGCAACTAAGTTGATGATATGTTCCACGTAGTTCGCATAGCTTATCTTCGTAGCGGTAATAAAAGCGGACTCCCGTTAAAGCTAATTACAGAAGCTATTTGAATATATCTTCGACGCCAGTGCGCGATATAGACTGACGTGCCCGTCAGAACACAATGGGGAAGCTGAACGGCTTAATCCGCTTGTCTGTAAACTATTAGGCGTGTCTAAGTTCAGCCATTAGCATCGCTAAGAGAACGTTCCGCGGATTTACATTGAATGAAATTGTAATTTGTTGTGTCTCTCTCTAATGGGGTGGCGGTTTCCTTATGTGCAGCGGCTGACGGCCGGGATTGTGACGCGCGCCCTTAGAAGGCGCCAGGCCTCGACCGGGCGTCAATGTCGCTCATTGTCCAATGCCTATGTTGGAAACGAAACACGTCCGAGACATATAAATGACCATACATGACCACAACTTTAACCAAACACCTAATTTTATAGCAAGTTATAATGTCGTAAAGCAAAAACTTTTTTTTCTCGTCATAAAACGGTCTATTTTTAAACAAACTCCAAGAATAACTTCTCTGCAAGGCTACATTGTATGAAGAAACCGGAGTCGTTTTATCTTTTGTATCAACTTAACACCATAGACACCAAGAAAGTAACATTTATTTCTTGAAATTAGTTCCTCTCCTTTTCTATAATAATATGCGTGAAATGAATGACCCTCCGGCATGACTAGACACGAAGAAGGCTGGTTTATAAATAAAAACAATGATGTAGGCACTCGAAGTCAATTTGTATTAGTCGTAACGACAAACTAGCGATCATTTACAATGAACTTTTACTCCTTTAGGCAACGCATAGGCTCTAATGATTACACGTGCATGGCAGGCAAATGAATAACTAGCAGATAATCTGACTCACGGTTGCGAAATTTATTAACTCGCCGAAGACAGCAATGAACATTTTTTATTATGCTTCTACTGTATATTTATGTACACAATGCTGAAATAAACTGTCTGGCGCCATTTATTTGTCCTCTACATCTTTTTGTCTTCGAACTAATGGAACAAATAGGACGAACCTCTGTGCTGACATCGGACTTACGTAAAAAGCTAGGTACATAATTTTCCGCAGAAATTAAAGTAGTGATGCAGTGTTGGTATCATTATAAAATCAGGTTATCCAACGTCATGTCATCATTTGAATAACGTTACCGCTTAAGATCCGCGTAACTTCGCATGGCTGACGCCGCAACACACATAATTGGTCTATTACTTACAGAGGAACGTCCGAGTGGGCTGAACAATTCTCATTATAATAATTAAACATTAGAAACCATTCGCTCACAAGATAAACGGAGTATACGAGAAATGAGCGCAGTGCAAGGATTCTGTAACGCACATATGTGTGAGATGTCCTCGTCGGAGAGGTTAGTGGGTTGATGGCCCGCGCCAGCTGTGGGTTGCCCCGCGCGATTTACATTAATGAGGGAATCTCGATTTCTCTCGAACCCGATCAGATCATAGTACAACACTACCATCTGCCTCCGCCTACGTGACTAAACTTATCTCTGCAATAATGTTTATTCTAAAATTATTCAATTAAAACACGAGAAACCAACGTGCATACCTCAGTAATTCGTCTTTCTGTCGCAAATAGAAAACTTGTTGTTTTCAAGGCTCGAAAGCTCGTTAGCATATCTTTGATCAACTTGTAAATTGTTTGTCTTTACATATTCTAAATGTTTTTCGTTCATTTACTTTTCACTAAAAAGTTTTATTGAACTAATTCTTAACGAATGAACATATTTTCAGTTCGAAGATGAGCACTGGGTATATCTTCATAGAATTACTCGTGCACATTCCCAGTGCATTTGACCGAACAACACTCGTTGAAAGTATTTGAAATATTGGACCACTTTCCATGATGTAGCTCAGGGCTTCACATTCCAGTGGGCAGGTGGAAATTGCATCGTTTTATTATTCGTTACAACTCGTGGTCTTACAACGACTGTATGGGCTATTTAAATAAATAGATACAATTACTCGTAATAAATTTTCATCGAAATATCACGTTTACAAGACTGTGGTACCAACGCCAGCAGTATTCGAGGCGTTTGTGGTCGTAGTGCTATCAACATTAATGAGTAATTCCGTGGTAATAAGGCGTCGTAAAAGCTGTCCAAATTTGGATTACTGAACAGTGGTAGTGAAATTATAAGCAACAAAAACGAGTACCTACCTGCTTTACAATGTAGTAGGAGAGGAGTTCATTAGTAGCTTTAAACAATGGCAAGAACGTGTAATCTGAAAGGCAATATATCAAGCTCACGCGAATCAAAAGTATAATACGTGTAATTTAAACACATCATGCGCTTACCTACATGATTTTCTAACAAACTTTTGTTTGAAAAAATCATTCGATCGTGTACGGAATGACTCTACTAATGATCAGTACTGTGTAAAACGTGCGATCTTAAATAACGAACGTATAATCCCGCCTAGTTTTCTCCGCGATTAATCATGCTAACCCAATGAGGGACTAGAATCTAAATCCTATAATTTTGTAGCATTGTTCACGGCAGCATGGACTCGAAGCAATCGGAAGTAGGTTTGCAGTGCGCTCGTTACATCCGCGTCTTCTTCGGCTGCCTTTGTTGGTACAAGCTTAATCCAAACAATGAAAGATAAGGTTTAATAATTACTATAATAGAGATTATCTGAAGCTGCGTGTTGCGGGTAAGGCGACCTTGTACTGTCGGCTATTAGATGAGAGTGTACTGCGGTCACCCGCTGTATTATCGACTGCGACATCGCAATTTGTTTCTATTTCTGCACACACCATCCTTTGTGGTGTTGTGTGCAATTACATACATCTCCCCTTGCCTTTTGATTACTTTCGAGATGGTTTCACTATTTTTTTATTGTAATTTATTTTTATAACTTAATGATACATTTACTCAACGATTTCGCTTAATACATTGTGCGCGTGCGTATTCACTGGCCATTAGGTACTACAAAATGTTAAATTGTTCTTAAGAATCGCGGTGGATTTTTTAATAGCATCTTATTTTTTCGATACTGCATACTTATTATGTAAATACTTTGTATTTTATGATGTCATTCGATGATGAAGCTTACAATATCTTCCTTGCTCTATTTTTGGCATTTTTTTATTGCGAGAATCGTTGATTCGTCTTACATTACAAAGTTACCGTCTTCATTAATAATGCTTAATAAGGACATTGGTATATTTCCTGCATAATACATTACCTATATGAAGTCTATTTATTTATGTTTTATTTATTTGTTTAACAATAAACAGAGGTCACCTTCGGAAGTAAAATGTGTCGATATAGTCAGTATTTTCTACATCGAAAGTGGACTGGTTACCAAGTACGGACAGCGCTTTAACTGTATTCTAGGCCTCTTGAATTTCCCCTATAATGTCAGTATATCCCGGATATTGTCGTAGATGCTTGTACAAATAAAGTAAGTAGCCCAGTCGATGCTCAGGGTCGACATCAATTCTCCTCTTTCGCTCTCGTTTTTTACGCAGAATTTATATGTAAAAGTTCAATCATTTCTTTTTATCAAATACGATAAGTATATTGGTATATATTTTCATTCAATAGTGCGCTGAAAACTTCAACTTAATTCAGATTATAAAATCGTAGACAATTAATCAGCGAGGCAATAAAACCGATACTCGACACTAGACTGTTACCAAGCTATCAGAAAGGCGTTTACGAAAAGCAATAAACGCAATGACGACTTGGAATGAAGCGATGCTGGCTCGACGCGGGAGCACTGAGTGGGCGATATCCCTTCGTTTACATGAAACGCTTTGGCTTGCATTCAATTTATTTAAACTCAGCATAGGTTGATTCATCTGTTTGATAGCATCGATTTGAGCCATTAAAACTTACTTTATCGTCTATGTAACCAGGAGGTGGTCAGTAAATTTTGTCTAATACAGGTTTGTGTCCTGTCACATCCATGTAGGGCTATGGCCGTATTCGCACCTGTTCCCCGGCACCCACCCGACCGGTTTGATCCTTTCCCTTCAATTAACTATTCAACCTAGTGCCGTATTCTTTCCATGTTTTGTAAATATTACCTATTCGCTAGCTTGTAATCTCTAATATAATATATTTTTATTTTTTTGCTATTAGTTTTTATACGGTGCAGTGAAAGCCCAAATCTTTCTAAAAATAATACATCATCATTCGAATAGGTTACGGTCTATTTCTTTCAGATTCTATCGTTTTATTCAATTACTATTAAAGGTCGCGAAAAAAAAAACTAATACAATTCTTCTTTTTATTTTACAGACGTCAAAGAAATAAGTTTTTGATTGATATCTATCTCCGCTGTTGCGAGTTTTTGCTAGTGTACTGAGTGGTGAGAGATAATTCAAATGCGTATTTTGCTCTAAATGAAATAAAGCAATAAATGTATAAGAGACTGCTGGCGCGGCGCCGCGGGCTTTAGGCGGTGAAACTCTAGCGAACACATCGCGCCTGCACATTCGTCGGTCCCTTTTATTTTCAGACTACATCTGATATAAATTTGTAAATAAATTTCATACTCGACAAATGATTTATTTATCTCAGCCGCCATAACATATGTCTCGTTGATTTAATTACGATTCTGTAATATTAAAGCCTTGGCATGTCAATAGTAACCCGTTTCTACAACTTGTATGTGACATACAAGTGCGGACTAAACGATATTTCAAACGGCGTTGTAAAGCATCACACTCGTGAGTTGATGGAGCTTTATTGCCTCTAATGGTTTTATATGGCCTATCTCGTAAAATCACAGTACAGTTGTCATTCTGCATCTCACTACCTCGTAGCTGAAGGATTGATTGGCGCACCACAACTGACAAGTCGAACTATTTATAGCATTGTATTGAAATAAACTTATTATGGTAATGTAATAGATCATTTTATCGGTTGTTAAAAAACAGGGTTGTAAAAGTCATAATTCTTTATTTGTGATATATTATATTTCACTATTATTTTAACGAGTATTTATAATATATTTTGTCGAATTCCTATTACGCAAATGATACGGTCCGCTCGGCGGGCGTCATTGCGGCTTCGGTCGTGCGGTAACGGCATCATCAATCATCTGTAATTTGATTTCTATGCTCAATTATTGCGTTCGCGGAGGTCGAGGCGGCCGCACACTCCTCTTCCACGTACCCGTGCACTTCGTTCCCGAGATACGTACTACGAAATTACACAAATATCAGTAGCTAAGCTCTATTTGAAAACAAAACTTAGACAAACATTTGTAGGACATCATTCCAAAACGGCAGATGAATAGAAGTTATTTCAATACCATAGGCCACTTTTCAATCATCGAGACTATACAGAATAAAATTGCATTTGAAAAGGTTCACAGTATCGTTTTTGAATATTTTCCCCCCTTCCATTGTTATCAAATAACAATTCAGTTTTTACACAGTATCTCAGTTTGTTTTTTATTAATTAACCTTATTTTGCGTCTGAACTACTTGGGTTTTGAAGTTTCAACAAGCAAAAAGCTACCGTCGTGTCTCGAGTAGAACACAATGGAGTGCCGTGACGCAGGCGCTAGACATGATAATCACAAGTAGCGCATGACAAGCGCGACGCACGCGCATCGGTCACGACGTCGCCGCTGCGTCTCCGCCCCAGGTGACACCGAGGTGTGCCGAGCCTGCCGAGACTTACCGATGCGCTCACACGCGGCGACCTTTCAGATAAACATCTTTATACCCACTCGCCAAACTAGGTAATATCACTTGTTTATGCCGCCATCTATCATGACGCCGTGACAGACGATGACGGGTGCACTGCTTACACCCGGCATCGAGAACACGTCCTCTTACTTAACAACATAGTAGGACAGCGCTAACGACATACTCATTGGCCGTGTTAAGTGCTACAATCATGCTTATTGCTCTTTTATAGTAGGGCGTTGGAGTGAATGGGTTGCACGTTACTAAGCATATGTTTACGGGATGTTGATATATTTTCAGTTTTCTTGTTTTTATGATGTTAGTATCAGCGCGATTGAAGTTAACTGTCCAGCAAAGTGGTGCAATGTAACGGTCGGCACGCCGGGTTGCGCACGAGCACTCGCCGCGTCCGCGCCTGCGAAGACCCTTTCACTCATCATTCTCAGAATTCTTCAATACGCAGGAAAATCGAATTCGTTACTCATCATTCTTATTTGACTGTTGTTAATTTCGAAACAAATGAGCCGTAAATTGCTATATTAGTATACTAGCTTTTGCCAACGGCGTCGTCCAAGTGAAAACAGAAAAAGATGCCAAGACAAAAATACTTCAGGAATTAAAAATATCCTATACGCCTGGTTCTGGGTAAAAAGTGTGCCAAAGTTCATACAACTCCGTTAAGACGCGAAGAAATAACAAACACACACAAGTGTACATTCTGATATTATTGTGATGATATTATTTAGCAGATATGTTCCTCAGGGTACCGAGGAACATCTTCACATACCTAGTACAAGTAACTTTACCATAGCTCTTTTCACTAGGTTAGCCAGTAGGTCACACAAAGATATATCTATATAGGAATTCTGTTAAACTAAATGTGTTTTCTCTGCGAAACGGATAACTACTAGGTTAATATTAAATACTGGAAAAGCATATAAATGGATATTAGAGTTGAGCATAAAGCTGAGGTCACAGAGACAAACAATGCCACATAAATATAGCAGCACCATTAACGTTTATTTTGTTTAAGTTAACGTCCATGTTTTCAGTAAAAGTCTAGAAAATGTAAAAGTATTTTCTACCTACTAATAGCCATTGTAAATTTCGAAACACTGTTCATTAATTTCTAAACGGATCATGATACACAGTTGCGTTCTCCGTCAGAGTTGACTGTTACCACTAATGAGAATTCATAGGGTATGCGTAAGATCGACCGAGACTGTACCATATTGTGTGCATATTAGGACTGCAATAGTGATGGGAAGATCGATTTCATATTATCCGCATACGGCAGCTCGCGACCCGGTCTCGTAAATACAATCTCGTATCGCGTCAGTGATACATCTTTCGATACCGGATGAAATATGAATCGGTAAACCCTCAAGAGTTATGATGTATGATAATGAGGTATAGAAACGAATTGGATGCAAATTGGTATCCAAGTAATAGCCAAGGTGCAGTTAATCTTTGTATGGTAAGTACTGTACTTGTGCTTTGGATATGTATATTAATCTAACTTATCAATCTTTCTCTAGAGCTTTTTGACCTAAGTATTTTTATGATGATGAATGAATGTGTAGTAGATTAATAGTGAATTGCTGATTTTGTCTTTTCGAGCCTAGTGGAGAGTTGTCGACCACAAGGAAATCACACAGCGCTCTGTAATGACAGCAACACGTACGTGATAGATTCGATTTACAGGTTCACTTCAATCTTCACAGCAGTAGGTGCGCGCGGAAAATTGCGTTGCGGCTTTACAGGCGTCCGCAGGATCGAAGCCGCGACATTGATTGCGCACATACAAAACATTAAATACTCGGTTGGAACAAATCTCGTTTTCATTTATTGAACTCGTTTGCAAGGTAATGATAGTTAACACCTCAATAGCTAGTGGGATTGAATCGCATTAGGCGCGTGCTTACAATTTGTACGAGCGAGTTTAGCGTCAGCTATTGTGTTGTCGTTGAACTTGTACGATTTATGACATAATAATCTGTGCGTATAATAGTTTCAATATCCTGTCGGCTTAAAATGAAAGTAGTTTCATTTTATGTCATCGAAACGCAACTATTTATTCGTAGATATACGAACACGAATAAAATGCTGCATTTTATTTCATATCTTACAAGATACCAATTATTTAACGACGAGTCGGCTAATAAAATAACAGTTATAGTTATCGGCTACAGTACTTCGACACACATTATAAATAAACAACAAGCATGATTAATGACAACCACTATAAAATTATGCATTGAATTCTCTTTCGGATGTTTTCAATTCTCGCCGATCATTACACAATAATGTTTCAGTACGATTAAGGTGCATTTATCACTTATATTTCGCTGTCGTATCTAATTCAATCGCTATGGAGAAGACCGTTAGTCTTGCAACTGGAATTAGGAAGTAGAATGTATAATATATGTAGATGAAATCTGTGCATTCCTTCTCTGCGTTCGTGTCGGGGAACGCAATGACGAAATTGCGTAAGACATCGGTAGTAACTAATTGGTAAGTGGTCGCCACCTGTACTCTGCACATACCGGTCCACGAGTAACGGACCTTTATTAAACTCGTTACCGAACAAATTCATAGACGAGGCAATAACGTTTTAAAAACATGTAATTATCGAATGAGCATCATAAATCAGAAGCCTGTCGTAAATAAATGACTGTACTCAATATAAAGTGATTTAAATTAAGATGATGATAACTCCATTAAAGAATTCCCTGAGTTGTTGGTGGTTCCGAAATTTAATGAATCATGAGAATAGAACTGCTTGCTATAAAAATTTTACGGAGGCGGCGTCTACATGCCATTCCTAATAAGTGTTGTGTTCTTGATAAACCTGTCTTACGTTCGAATCCATATATTTCTGTCAAGCATGTCATTCCAGGTATTTCGTACAAACACAATACTTAAGAATTTTAATGATACTTTAACCATATTGGTCTAAAGTGCGACTCGTCTTCGTTTCGGGTGGAACTGTCATAGTTTCTGGGTTTAATTAATGGGCAAAATTTTAGGCTTCTATAAGCATATAGTATCAAGAATTCTATTTTGAAATCAGTTGAGATTACCTGAATCTACTCATATTATCATTTAAGTAGGTACCTTCTTCACCATCATCATCGTTTCAGCCCATAGACGTCCACTGTTGGACATAGGCCTCCCCCAAGTGGTACCTACCTACTTATTTAACTGAAAACCTAAGTCCGGACAAAAAATGTTTTATCCTCGTAGTTATATATCTGTACTTAGGTAGTAGCACGATGAATAATGACTTTCATTAGAGGCAGCTAATAAATTGTCTGTTCGTAATATATATTTTATTTGTAACTTGTTCGTTTAAAATCTGTTTACATGCGCTCAGGTAATGAATGCGGACTTTTTGCCACACGTAAGGAGGCACGGGTATTGAGTTCGTGTCCGCAGTGGCATATTTATTACTAGCCTCGCGCGTTTTATGCTTTCGTAGTTCCATGCGTCTATCTCGTCTATTCTTCTTTCCTATCCTTTATTAAATTTAAATTTTATTTGCTGCTGCTCCTATTTCTCTTGAGTTGTTTATGAACAGGCTTAGTTTTACACGTGCTATGAACCTCGAGGTGCGCGTGAAATATGGATACTATCTGTCAGTTTTATTATTTCCTTCTACACGGGAAAGCTTTTTCTTGTTTTTGCAGTAACTGAGGTAGAATTTAAAATGGACTTGGTAATGAAAGTTGTAATTGTAGTCAAGTTTGGGCTCGTTGAGCAGGCGGGCCGTTTGTTCCAGGCGCTATTCTGAGCGCGCGGGAGTGCCTGCGCCGGCGGCGACCACGGCGCGGCCTCCGCCTCCCGCGCACGTTGCCATTGTTACTCCTCGCGGCTGCCTCGCACCCGCACACGATACACCATGCGCCACCAATTAAAACTTACTTTACGATCCTACTCTAAACTATCTTCTAATGAAAATATTTTATACCACATAAATCCCATTGCTATACAGTACACGACCGTACTTTATGATGGTAAGAACATTGTTCCGACTTGCATTCGTAATACAATTACATCCAGGAAATCACGATATTAGCTGCACGTTATTTTCAACTGTTTGAATTGATTTGCCTAACAGTATCTTTGGGTTTGCAGAGCATCTAATGTTTGTGGCCATTGTTTTGTGTCTACGTCGCCATCTTAGCTTATAAAAATGTTACCTTTATAAGAAGCATCACATTGTGATTGTCTCGGACGAATGTCCGTTATACTTGGGCGCCGTCAACGGTCATACGTTTTGCACGCACCATGCAAATGTCCAGGCGCGAACTGCGGGCTATCTACGTCACATTAAGCTAATATGTAATTGATTGGTTCCCGGTGCACGGGAGCGGCGACACACTCCTGTCCCACTGATGGCGGATGCAAAAACACTAATGTTATAACGGTGAACCAGCTCTTCCGGCAAGCAATATGCCCCTAGGTGCTTATACCTACTCTTTTAACTCTTTACAAATTGAACGGCCGCTTTCAATCGAAGAGACGGCGCTCATGTGGCCTAAATTCATTCACTGCAATGTCGATACATCGACAAGACAGCTATGTGCATGCACGATATTAATCAACTTAACAATTGTGACCTCCATTAGAGATAAAACATCTGGAATGAGAACACTCGGACAAGTCAAAAGTGTTAAAAGTGAACATTTAAAGTAGGACGAGATCACCGGATAATTATCGTATGCACTCGAGATAAACACAGACCGTTACGTGGTCGTTGATCATTCAAGTGAAAACATTACCATTTACATTAAAAGCCTATCAATTATGTTTATATCTGTTTATACTTCAGACTGTCAATCACTTTGCTCGAGTGTTTAATTATAATGCCACCTACTAATAGCGGTCACGCCTCTGACAAAAGCGAATTTCTGCCGCCCAAAAACAATTAACTGGCCACCTACACTTTTAAAAACTTTTTTTTTTCTAGTTGAATGATTAATGTTACTAATACATAGCAATCAACGACGGCGTGTATAGCTAAACACATAATTCATCTGATTAGGAGTAACGGTACACATTGTGTTATAATGGTCTTTTACTTGGTTTTGTTTGCGCCCATTATTTTTGATGCTCTACAATTTAAACGGCGGAAGAGGTTCCGTTGCACGTGGGAGGTTCTCATTGAGGATTACCATTGTTTCATCGCTTCACAAATCTTTATCGCGTAAAGTTATCTTTTGGAAACAACCTGCAAGGTATTTAGGTAAGTATATTTAACTGACGATACAACTAATGTTTAGTCCATTAGAGTCGACAAGTGGTCTATTTGTATGTTGATTCGCATTTAGATTTCTTGTAAATCACTAGCTTCGTATTGGCACATTTTGATGGATCTTTGTTAAGGGTCAATACACTTACACTAGTGTCACGTCATCTTACCTACCGTTACCGGCGATTGATCGAACGTTTACGAGGCTCGTTTAAGCACATCATTGCGCCATTCATCGTGATGCTATATTATTACCCAATAAACTAGGTAAATGATTTCTGCCGACAATATTGAATTCACTAGACGCTGACCGACATACTTGACACTAATCTCTTAATGTTTACGTGTCTCGATGGTGAAGTCTAACAACCTGGTCGAATGTCCATACAAGTGTAATAGTGTTTTACAAGCACTTTACTCGGAACATTCCTTGCGAGAAGCTGGTCAGGTGCAAAAGTAAGAACGTTTTTATAGTGTAGGTATCGCGATAGTTTACCGGAACAAGCTCGCACGTAATTTAAGTGGAGCGATGTATTGCGGCCGCACGATGAGACGCGAAACGATGTCGGCGCGCGAATCCCGTTGGGGCGGACGCCATTACCGCCCACCGCACCGCGCACGCGTAGAAAAACCGACCTCGGTATAAAGATGTCGCGCTCAGATAACACTGGATGGACACTTGACAGCGCCGCCTCCGAGCCGACCTCGACATGTTTATCTTTGGAATCGCGGCCTTACCGCGAATATCCAATTATGTTCACACAGATCCCGCCATGCGATCATATTTATTGTGCGGTGTATCCCGACAGCTTTGCATGCAAGGCGCCTCACACTGCGACGGCGCGGTGACATTGTACATTTCTAAACAACGCTCGTAAAACAAACAAGAACGTGAAAAGCTATGAGGCGGCTGCTTTTACGCAAACCAGAAAAAATACGTTATATACATTTTAATGCGACATTATAAGCACCGTTAACGAGTGCGTTAAGACCAGTTTGATAATATCTGGATGCATACTTATGATGTATATCCCGGTTCGGTGAAAACTTTCGAAAGACTGGACACTCGAGCTATCGTGTCGCAATTTGCTCACGTAGACTGCACATGGGTAGTGTAAGCATGCCTCGTTTATCAAACACAAGCTTTTGCTACAAGTCTACGTCGTTGTTCGCGAAAGCTTTACAATCGTCGCAAATATAACCCGGTAACTCTGAAGAAACAAAACTTTTCAATTACAATTCCTAAAGAATATCTCTATTCGTATCAAAATGAAATAAAACTAATTGTTCGCACTATTTCTTTCGTAATTCCAGTCGAACTAATAAATATCATGCCATCTCACATCTCAGTATCCATGACGTGAAAGTTATTTATGGTTCAACACATGAAATAAGCAATTAGTGCAGTAGTAAAACTAATTGTTCAGTTAATGATCAAGCTGGCTGTACAGTGGGTGGTCCGCACTACATATAATGTGCGTCTTGAGTGCGCCTAGGCTAATGTCACTCCAGCTTTTCTCCCAGTATTATGTTTCTTAGAGATTGGCAATCAGCATAGCGATTACAAGTGCTGTAACTCTTCTGTCAACTTTGTCTTCCGCGTATGTAATGACTTTACAATAACTGCCCCATGCCTTATTCAGCCATGTTTGTGTAACGGAGCATCTAACTTAGAAGGTAACGCACGATTTGCAGATATCACAAGATACGACTAATAATGCATTAGCTCGCTGTATGTTAATTGTGGTACGCGGGAGCCATAACCGATCGCTGAACATTACCTAGTATCACATACCGTAAGAGAGCTAAAGGTAAGCGGTATCGCGTGGCATATCTATACAGGTCGCTCGCTATCTATTGTCAATTAAAAGCCTCTGGCGGGGATCTCGACCGCCTTTTGCTTGTTCTATAGGATGTACACGATTGCTTCCCGATGCATACCCTACGCCTCAGGGTGGATATTGCTCGGACATTTCCTGTATTACTACTTGTGTGCCTGCATTGAACTAATCTCTATTCTGATTGTTCTATAAATTAACATAAAATCTATTTTAGTTTAGATTTGAATCGTCTCTTGATTGTTGTTCAATCAGGAAACAATAAAGGTACATGACGGCTGCTTTAAAATAGGTTTGCTTTATATTTTGTTGGCTTTGCTCGAAGCTCCGCCTCTTTGATATAGTGGCTCAGCAATGACTTGTTGTTTTGAAATTACTGCTATTCCCCTGAGTTATTGCTTTACTGCATTTACAATTGAATAAGTTTGTTACTGCTTCCCGCGCATAGGCATACTAAAGATTATATCTACAATCTACTTGAATACTTCCGCGTCAGTTTTTACAACGAGCTTTACAAATTTATGTAAGCTATTAAAAAGAGATAACTCTTGCTAGAGCTGAAAAATATCGAGTACAAATAAAGAGATTGAATTCATTCTAAGCCTTTGTCGATTAGATTTGCCTTGAACATATTTTTCTTGACGATTAATTTTTAACCGCCTACAAACACTCTTGCGTTTATTCCACCAGGGTCACATATCCACGAGCAAATACCCCATCTCGTCAACTCTTCTGTCACCACTTTCTGTTGAACAACCGAACAAAATGAATCACCCTATCGCAAACAAACCTAGCGAATAGGACACTAAAATACTCGTCGGACCATTCCAAAGCAAGCTGTTAAAGGGTTAAATCCAATTTTCTATAGCTTAATGAAATAAACATCAAAGCCTTCTTTACTGGCGTAGTTATATAAAATAAAATAAACATTACAGTACGGTACAGTTCATAAAGTGGATAATATAGCTTCTGAATATAAAATTGGAACGATGATTACCTATTAAGATAAGGTATGGCGGTGCGCAGACGCTGGTGAGATTAACAGTGTCTAGGCGTTGGTAACGAGACTATCGTAATTGAATTAACACAAGAACGTCACGTGTAGGCTCACGCTTTAGGGTTACCATCTATGCGAATTTGTTGGGACTAATTTACGGCATTTTAGCTAACGACTACTGGCTAATCTTCTACCTTAGTCTTCGACCTTTGGACGTGGGCCCAAAGGTCGAAGACTAACCAGTAGTCGTACGGCGCGCACTATTCCCGCGCGCCTCAAAGAGTTGTCAGCAACAGCAGGGGCCCAGCCGGGTCGAAGCCTACTGGGGCCAGGGTTATCCGAAAGGGAGCTCTATCCCCGATATGAAAGCTGGAAGGAACGGGGTGCGTTTTTAGTCAGTAAGACTCTGGCACTAGCTCCCGCTCCGCCCAAGAGCGGGAGTTATCAATGGATGATTTTCCCTACCATAAAAAAAGCCAGTAGTCGTCAACCATAAGTAGTGCGAAAGAGAACCCCTGGGTCCTGGAACGAAGACATAGAAGGAACATAGGAGTGGGTTTAGTCCTAATACGAAGAGCGGGACAAGTCATTAGATAATATTTCATTACCTAAAAAAAAGCCCGCAGTCCAGAAAACCCTTACCTTCGCTCGAAACCTTATCGTATGATCTAGACTTTCAACTTACTTAAAACAAGCTTTTAAAGACAATCATTTTTTCATTGCAATATTTTTATAGCTTGGTATACCTATATAACTAATACTCGTCAAGACGAATCACACGAGCCAAAACTCGCTGAGGTTGTGTCGTTTTACTACCAAGTTCCTATAGCCACCTTCCGGTTCCATCATCAGATTAGCTCCTTGACATAATCATTTTGCATTGTCATCTGATTTACACATGCATGCAAAATTTCAGCTCAATCAGTAACCGGGAAGTGGGTCAAATTTAATTTGTAAGATTTGATGACAGACAAACATCGGGATAGGTGAAACTAAAGCTTGTAAAAACAGTAACACTAAGACCAAAAAAATAAACTTTTAAAACTACAATGTCTGGCTTGTCCTTAGTCAGGACTTTCTCATTTAGAAATGGTAACCCTAACCGCCGCCTGCGCCGCGAAAGTGATTGCGTGATTATAAAACAGATATCAGATAACGGTGATAATTGAATTAGCAGTAGCTTCATAATTAATTTAGCTGTGAATACGTTTCGTTACACTGTCTCCTCCAAAATCGTTATTGAAAGTGTTTAAAGCGCGTTAATGGTAATTTACGATCAAATAAACACACACTATATTTATAAACTAGCTTTTGCCCGCGGTTTCGCCGCGTACATAAAATATACCCTATGTCACTCAGGAAAGAAGTAGCTTTCTATCGGTGGAAAAATTTTAGCAATCGGACCAGTACTTCCAGAGATTACCTCCTACAAACAAAAAACAATCTACCCCTTAATACTATTAGTGTAGATGAAATTATTTTCACAAATATACCACACACGTTTAATATATTCTGTTCGTGGTTTCCTTTATGGGTAAAGTTTTTACCAAAATGATTTTATCTCAGAAAGTATAACTTCCCGGAAAGAATTTAAGAAAATTGTTAATGATTGTAAATGAGGAGTAATTGCTTGGTAAAGGAGTGAAATTGACGTACCTACATGCATGCATTCATATGCGCACGCTATGTGGGACGCAGGTTTCAATGGAAGGTAAGTACGAGGTATTTTCACTGCTGTAAAACGGTAAAAAGTAACAGGATAATGTTATACACAAACCGGTTGATATAATTCGGAAATCGAGGTACTGGCCAAAATCTTTTCAGTTTTTTGGAATCCTCCAGCATTGTGTGTGAATGCCGCGATTATATTTTATTGACGATTTATTTTATTATTGTTTCAATAATCTTGATTAAAATTATTTCATTAACATTATTAAGACTTAATTCATTATTTAGAAGAGATGCCATTCAAATCTTGAATGGCATCTCTTCATCCATACTTTCATACTAATATTATAAATGGGAAAGTGTGTGTCTGTTTGTCCGTCTTTCACGGCAAAACGTAGTGACGAATTGACGTGATATTTTAACTGGAGATAGTTGAAGAGATGGAGAGTGACATAGGCTACTTTTTGTCTCTTTCTAACTCTTTACTTCCCAGGGAACCGTGTTATCCCTAATTTAACGCGAGCAAAACCGCGGACAAAAGCTAGTTCTTAAATAAATTGAATAAATATCTAAAAGCAAACACTACTTAGCGCTAATAAAGTGCTATACAAAAGTTTTATATCTCACTTAAATGAACGGTGTATTAATTCGAGGTAATCAATCATTAAGGCAGTTTTTTATTTGTATGCAACGGTAAACCGTAGACTCATCACGACGAATGGTTTCGTAACATCCGTACATCAATTCTGGTAATGGTTGCTGCATTAATAACGATACACGCGTACCTACCGGACTATATCGGCGAGTCATTTAGTAAGTAACACCAGAAAAACTAACTGTATGTCTGTTTGCACTCCGGTGCCTCTGTTATTTCTTTTTGATATGTTTCTGGATAGTTTGACAGCATTATTACAAGTTGCCATGCTATCATATCTCATACATTCACCGTTAAAACAATACTAAAAATATCCTAATCAGTGCTAATAATTTAAATTGTATATTACGCGGGATTTATTAAATATAAAGCTACACTAATTTTTATAATGGTTGCAATAATGGATAGTAGAACAATCTCTCGAGACGAAAGGTGTTATTTTCCTTACATTTGCTCTAAGTGCTTCCTCTACAGCTAATAAGACATAATGACGTGTTATTTCTGAAGATTCACGAATTCCGATCGTAGAAGAGTATAGTACGGCGGGGTTACTAACCTTGCAGCTTCGCGACCGCTACCCGCTGTCCGCCACCGCCGCCGTGCTGCGATCAAAACAAAAACGCCGGTTAATTACACAGTTTACACATGAATGTATCTCAATTATGACATGTTGGATTATAGACAGGTGACCGTAATGACACGGCCGCGCATTCTGTGCGAGCGCCGACACGCTCGTGATTCCTTCATTCTATCCAGGAACACAGCAGGACCGCTTCCCCGTATCTACTTGTAATTACGAACATTTTGCGCTAAAGAATTTCCCGGAATGCTGCCTGCACCCATAATTCTGTTCCCTATTTACATAAGTAAAGCCATTAGTTTTGAACTAGACCTTGCGCCGCGGATGCGCCTGTTTACGACATGTCAGTGATGGTAATAGCAGATAACCGCTCCGTATTATGTAACACGTTTTGTAACAGATATTCGCCTGAATGTAAAGTGCACATTACTTAGTGTTTATGTTACCTTAATGTGGTGAAACCATGTTTATTTAACGTTTTCTGTAGCACCAACAAGGTGGTTAATTATATTATTCAGGCTTTGTTTGTGGGACTGCCCCTTCAGTACTCCAGGAGGTGGCAATGGCCATCGTACTTTACATAAATTATGCTAATGAAATAGTAATCTCTTTACCTTTTAAATATTGAGGTTAGATAATACTGTTAATACAAACTAATTATGTAAACATTTAAGATACTAACCTAAATTTAAAATACATGGTCGGCGTCGTTAAATATCTATCTGTTGGCAATGAATTATGTAGAGTGCCGCTTACTGGATTCTAAGTTACTGGAAGTTATTTAAATTTAACATAGTTTCGCCTGAGAAACCATTCTGATGTTTGTCGGAACTCTTCACTTTTGTATTCTGTAGCGATATGGGAGAGAATCGCCCGATTTAAATATTAACTGTATCTTACTTGACCACCACTGGTACGATACTTGAATTAAGTTGTTCTTCGAAAGTTGACTATAAACTTCCTCTGCTTTTGTTCCAGAGTGATGTAAATATATCTTATATATCACCTCAATTTTAAAGCTGGACATATTTGGTATGTACTCTAGTATATTTAATCAATACTCATAGTTATTCCGAATAGTTAATATTTCCACAGTATAATGCAATTTGGTAACGACCAAATTCGGTCTTAAGACGTAATAATCTTGATATATCGCTTAATAATAGTCAGACATTATATCTAAGTGTTTCCGATGGATGTGTGCGCGTTTTTGAGATATGGAACGAAACACGTTACATATCGCAAAAAACTTAAAGTATATGAATATAATTATGACAAGGATAAAATAAACAGTGTACCTGTTTCCGCTTCAACTCTAATTAAAGTACAGTAACCGATAGAAAAAAAACTGATTTATACACGTCACTTTGCATCGACCGCACGTCTTTTAAATGAAACACATGCCACTTATCTTATGCCAACTCAATTTTCTCAATCTGTTCCATTAATCAAATCACAGCTCTACATACGTTACGTCAGGGGGCTCGGAACAGCGGTGGACTCATCGCGGTCCCACGCTTGAGCAAGCCGGACGAATCGTATCGCTAGAAAAAGTTACCGATCAGTCAGAAGTAGTCTTGACTGATCCCAGTGATCATTGAACCTTAAACGGCACTTCGACTCTCATAGATTGTTTTATAGCTAAGTAAACACGCTCGACTGGCTTACAATCGCAATTTCACAGTCAAATAACAGAAACAACCACACAAAACCAACCTACACGAAGAAACCGAGAGTACTTGCAAGTTTTTTCATCTCATCAAAAAACATTCCCAGTTGTCTTGGAACAAATACAATTATATTTACAGTTACAACAAATAGTCATGGTTTTTATTTCGACGTAAACGATACTCTTACTGCTAACCAGGTTTACATATTCGATAACTTCGTACTATCGTACTCATACATATATAAACATATGCAATGAAATAACGGTTAAACAAGTCTTTAGATTGCTTTTATTAATCTAATGTAAACATATCTTTAGAACTTTCAACAAGTAATTTCATAGCATTGACTTTACGACTTTTATCTAGGTGCATCATGCATATTTATTAACGCTGCCGAGCCTAGTGAGAAACTCGCAATTCTTACAATTTTTATCTTTCTTGAACATTAATTAAAACATTCATATCATCATTAAATTAAGACGTCTCAAAATGTATGTCTCTCTAATATCAAAGTGCAACGATATTTAACGAACAGTTTTTATATCAATCGTGTAGTTTTTTCGTTGCTTTTTTAATCACATCTCAACTTCGGTAGCTAATACTAACACTAGTTAAATATATATTTTTTGTCGACCAATGTGGTTATTTGTTTAGACAGACAAACTGATATGTATCAGCAGCACTTTTTTATCGAGTCAATACGTTTATGCATCGTATCAGACGTTATTTTTAATTTGGCCTCATTATCGAGATCAATCAGTGAATAATGTATAAGTGTGATAGCAAAATGTTGTGTGTCATGATTGATCTTCTGAAAATTACAGCTAACATTTAGTTGTTAATTTGGGCGTGAAATATTAAATTCTACAGTAGTTATTAAAGAATCTGAATTGTTTGAAGTTAACCGTTATGTTTGGTTAGTGGAAGTTCAAGGTTTGCAAATCTATGGTGTGCCGTTTAGTTTCGGTTATCGTGAGGTGTATACCGTGGTGTTGCGGTGTAGTATGCCACGTGATTTGTCGTGAGCGGCGATACGGTTGTGCCGTCGTAGCGCCCGCGTCCAGCGCCCTGCGCGTTGCCGGTGCACGCCAGCCGCACACCATTTGTCAATGTCGCACCAACGCTGTTCTCACATGACTTACACTAGGAAGTATTTTTACTTCCATTACGTAAAGATCACTACTGAAGATGCCTGCTGCCAACCATTGTAATCTAACGTAGTAAATTCACATAAGATAACGGAAATCGAACTACGAACATGGATTGTTGCTCATGGATTCGTGCCCTTCTTATATCAGAGTTTAATCAGATGCATTCAATTCACGATTCCGCGTTGCTACTAGCACATACGTATTCACATTAGTGCGTGCTTAAAATCTTTACAACTGATAGTCTATAAGGGTTACTATCACTCGTTACATCAACAGTTGTCTACTTTTACCAATATCCTTTCGAAGTATTGGAAGAGAGGAAGTCAGGTCGACAACCTGTAAATATTGACGCATCTCGGAAAGGCACGCGCCTAAACACACAGACAGGCTAAAGCCATATGTTGCTTCTAGAGAAATGGTTGTTTTAGAATTTAGACACTATATTTTATTAGTCACCACTACCACTAAACGGTTTAACTGTATGCTGGCCTAAAAACTATAGTCGGATATATGAAGTTAAATATTTATTGTATAATTTTTCTTAACAGATCTTAGTGTGAAGTGAAAAATCAATTTCGTAGCTCAGCGCTAAATAAATATCACTCACCTACATTAACTAATGTCTAAGATGAATTATTGTGCCCATTTGTCGTTTAGTGTCGATTTGCTGAACAGTTATTGTCACAAATTGCGTGCACATGTGAGTGGAACTTGAAAAAGAGGCAGTGTTTTGATAACGGCTCGAAATTCACAATTTGATGGCTTTCAATCAACGAGAACAAAATGCTTCAAATGGCTCATATAAAGCTCTAGCGGTCCCCTGTGATTTCACCTGTGTCTTTGGCTACTGCTTTGCTCAAGTGGGTCTTGCGTGACCTTCCTCGATAAATAAACTATCCATCACTAAAATAATTTTTCAATTAAAACCATTAGTTTCAGAGATTAACACGAACTAACTCTTAACGCATCTAAACAAACTCTATAGCTTTAAATTTATAAATATAGATGTATTACCACACTAGCTGGTACCAGTGTCTTTACCCGCGTGATAGTAGCAATTTATTCCAAGGGATAAAATGTATTCTATGTTCTATTCTAGGACATGGTCTACGCGTGTACCAAATTTCATCTAAATCCGTTCAAACGTGAAGAATTAACGAATTATACACAGTCACAAACTTTATAATATTAGTGTAATGACTTGATTGACCCTGTTTTGTGTAACTCAGTGCATAAACGTATATGGTAGACGAGTACGAAAGCTATTTATAGTTTCTATCCATTTAATTGGAAAGGGAAGCGTGAGAAAATGTTCCTATTAAACTTACGAATCATTAATCATATCATATAACGGGTGCTACTTAAATGGGCTCGCATCTGTAAATCGATAGATGGCCTGGTCCTGATATCCACCTTCTCGACAGCTCTCCAGTACGTCACCGCAGCACCCACGCAGCGCAACCGTGTCGCCTACCCGGGCATAAATATAGCCCGCAGAACTGAAAACTCGATAACTTAAAAGCGACTAAACGGTCTCTCAGTCCACAAAACACTAGATGGTGTGGTTCATACAAAGCACGTTCAAAACAATAGAGAAATAAACCATGTTCCATTTTCCACCTCCGCTAAACACGACCTAAAACATTCTTCATTTCACCCAAAGACAGTTTACTTATCTATCTCGCGTGCTGTCCGTATATTGGACACTACACAATCTAAGAGACTTCAAGTCGAATTATTTTTGAGGTGAACGAACGTAATGTAAAAAGACACCGTTGAATCGGAATATTTGTTTGGCAATGAGTTTTGTATAATTCGATTAAATTTCGTAAGTCGGCCGTCGACCTGCGCGGGCGCTGAGCACGACGCTATTTTGGAGCTATGTCTACGTGATGCCACGCATCTCTTACAGCCACCGTTCCACTGGACTGCATTACTATTGGTAGATTTCACAGTGATGGAAAACGTGATTGTGTCTCGAGCCATTCCGATTCAAAATTTCATGGAACGGTTTTGGCTCGATGACACTAATACGTAACTTAGAAATAACTTTGGCGCTCCCAATGATGGCGCTTACTTTGTGGCAGACAGTTTTAAATTGAAACCGTTATACAGATGAAAATATTAATTGAATTAACTTCGTAACATCAATTTTATATTCATCGCCTGTGAAACCAAGTGTCTGTTTAGTTATTAAGGATTTCAGACAGGCCTAAGAATTATGATGTCTGATGTCACAGTTTGCTATTCGCAATATTAAATTTAAATTATGTGACATCGAGCGATCATATCGGCAGTTGGCCATAAATCCGATCCTTGACTTGAGAAAATTACATTGAGTTATTCTCTACAAGTTGGCCGGAAGACAAGAAACAAGAAGATGGTACAGGTGATCGGAATGTTTTAAAATAATATTACAGTGTGACTGAAAAGGTTATTGGGTGTATTTGATAAACTGTTAAAGGAAATAATGTGAGAACTAATAACCTAAAACAAAAGTTGCGAATTTTAGCAGGGTATATCAAGAAATTTTAATGAAAGCAAAAAAGAGAACACATTTAAAGCAAAAAGTATAAAAGTGGCGGGTACTGCTAGAATCATCTTCAAAGGCAACCGTGAAATTTGCTACTTTGCTATTGAATTACTACGAATTGGAGTGACCGAAATGCTTTTTCTAAATAAAACCACTTTTGTTCTTGTTCTTGACCTTGTAACTCAACATTTTCCACCAGCTCGTAACTTGGCAGACTCGCGGGCGGAAACGCAATGTAACTCATTGTTAGGGACTGACGGTAATTGTAATCGTTAGGGCTGGACGAAGCGATCAGCGATGTGAACAAGGTTATGGGGTTCTAATTGACAGATCACAACGACGGCAGCGGACACCGTAACCGCCTTTATCCAGGCTAACTGTACCACTACCGTACGACACGGACCGCCTGCCGCTTGCTTGTACCACCACCGCAACGGGAAATGCCGGGCGTCGCCGTCCTCAACCACGTCAACCTTCTCTTTGTCGCCACACTCATTTCCTCAAGGAACCGCACTTAATAAAACCACAACAAACAAAAACTTTCGACTGATAAAAACTAGAACTCTGTCCGCCATTCTCACAGTAAGTACACTGACGAGGTCAACTGCGGTGTATTGCCGGCGACGTAAACTGTGATATCGTCGCCTAGTCTCATGGCTTTCCATATTAAAAATTCCACCAGCAAACAGTTTCTGTGTCATCTCTATTCGAGATATTCGCCGTGTCGGTTGCTAAGTGAAACCGTCGCGAGAATCTTTTATTCTCCTTAATGCGAGCCGTTTCGGCTCTTGTTCGGGATCCCAGTGTGACAGCCATTATAATTCCGAGTGAATGTGGAAAATATACAAAGCAGGCTTTGTACCCGCCATAAATATTTATGAGTAAGTGCCTATTTTCTACACACGTGGGTCGGTGGATACGCACGATACCACCGGCCTAATTGGATGTCTGTAGGCGCGAATTTGTTTCACTCTGAGGGGAATTCCTTATTTGTGTCTGAAAGTAATTTATAATAGCAAAATTTCACTTCCTAGCTGATACACCCTCGCATTTATAACGTCCTCGTTGTATTGATGCCACAAATTAATTATTTAGCAGTTCACTTAAGGTTATATAACGATAAATACATTGAAGATACTAATCCTACTTTCTCTTAACTAGTTTCTTGAGGCCACTATCAGAAAGTAAAACCCCGCTATGTTGGCGCGAGCCCCGTGTCCTGTTGACACACAAATTGCTATGATAAATTATTCTGGAATACTGATTTCTATGACACTCATTTGTATTTTTAGATAATTTTGACACAAAGAGCAGTTTCAAACTCAAATGCTATTTTAAAATTCTAAATTCAATTCTTAAAAAAAACAATGGGGTTTTTCTTACAGCCTGTGAGAATTCTGAAAATTATTAGCTAAACTTTTAAAACAAGTAGTTACTTAGCTTGAAAACAATTCGTTATGGAAACGACTTGTTAAAAACCTAGTTGCTATCAAGATGTTTTATAAATAAAATAGTTAAAGGCAGAAACTGAAAATATCTCTTTAAATCAAAATGTATAGGTGCCTGTAGTGACACCACGAATGACCTCAATCCTGTGTATCTAAGTATGTTCTCGCATGCTCGTATATCTGGAACGCGGGAACGGTAGTGCGACTGTGGACGGTATGGCATCTTGCCCCGTCCTGCCCTGACACTTGGCCTCTGACAACTATACACTTGATATTATACCGCGCAAACCATATATCTTGCTTACCCAGAGTTATGGCTTCGCGTTTCTAATATATCATACAACTTTGATACTTCCTGTTACTTGAAATACTGATCTGAATATAAATAAGCAATGTCCGACTATCATTCCATGACAAATTAGAAAGACGCTTCATTTTATTGGTTTTAACTTTGATCAGTCTTTTGTTTTCCGGCGATTTAATGTTCCGGTCCAATGATCAAACGTTTTGTTTAGATTTTATTCGGCTAAATCCGCAGGTGGTAACTGTTCCGCTTAAATTAATTCGTCTGTGTAGCATTTTCTCTAAATGTGTTGATGTTCGACTATGTTTACACACGAGGAAGAAAAATAGCTACAACTTAACAGGCTAGGATCAAACAAGGGATCACGTTGTCTCTTCGGCTGGGTACATGTTTGGCACACTTTCAGGAGGTCTCGGTTACAGCGGCGACGTCACGTTTCCCATGTTGGGAATAGTTTATTGAAGTCATGATGTGACCTTAACATTGTGTTTTACGATTGTCTCGTCACCGGTCCGCGCACTGACATTTCAATAGAGAAGGTGAGCGCGGGTCGCGGCGTGACGCGCAGCACGACGCCCAGCATGGCCCACCACCACCTACACATCGCACAACCGTCTACTGTCAACACCACACCTATTTCGCATGATTGCTGTTATTTATAAACACTGTCAGGTCCCCACCAAACACCTGACACACGTAAATCACCACTATCCCACGAACAAAGTGAATGCTTCATCTTTTTGATAAGTCCTAAAACATGGATACCATTTTCCAAATTGACATCGCAACGGCACTCCACCAGAATGGTATTAATTTTAACTTTATAGTTGAATTTCTCGAATTACCTTCAGAAGCTTATCGGCGTCGGTGTTGACTTAAATTTGCATCTGGGTAGTATTTTCTCGTCGCCAGTTCGATAGTGTGTGCTCACGATTTAACGCTGGTATTAATGCATTATTCAGCGGGGTTTTCATTAGACTGTCGCTATCGGCGCGGGCGATCGCGCTCTCGTTAAAATGTACGGATGGCATGACGGGTGCTCGTATTGGACGGGCACGCGAGTCAACCCTATCGCGGCTCAAATTCAAATCACTGAAAAACTTATTTGCAGTTTCGCATTTTCTGTCGCCTCGCTTCGTGACACACGTCAATCTATATTTGAATCCACTACGTGAAGTGTAGTCATTTTGCCGGCTAGAGTGCCGTTATTTCATTTGAAGAGGCTCAATTCTGATAGCAGTTTATAAATAAATTAGACTTTACAGTACAAAATATTAAATGCACGCACTATTACGCAAGGCAGACTAGATTAAAACTTGCAACTTTTCAGTTTTCTTGTTTCAAAATGCTCAATGATGCAAGAGTTAAGCTATCGATAAACCTGCTCTCAATGATTTAGTAGGTATGTGCGTCTACAACTCGTGCTTACATTTATAAATGTTTTTCCCTACACGTTTATCTAAACGCGCACATGTGGTTATCGCATCGAAATTCTTTGAACGCAATGAAGAAATGCAATTAGCAAGGCGAAGTGGACTATTAAATGGGTAGCTCCGACCAGTTTCAAAGAAACTGGTGCGTAAGGACAGGTTTAACAACCCCACACATGACACAAACTCGCGGATGTTGTATACTTTCGATATTAATGAGAACACATCCCGCATGCGGCGCCCTAAATAAATTGCCACCTTCTGCAACACACGTGCAACTAGAACAAATTCATTTTATGGGACGTATATATCACGTGTAGTGACATTTTTCATTACGTGTTTTAAAAATATGAGATAACTTGGCAGTCTTTTTTGTAAGTTCACCATTTAAATATGTGAATACTAATTATTTCCAAGAAAGTTGTCTGATTAATCGCTTGTGTGTAAATTTTATGTATTCCCAAGAGTGTCTGTGGGCTTTAATTGCTGGCACCAGCCATTCCTAGGAACCGTCACAGTCGAGCAAGTTCAATAATAACTGCGCGATGTTTTTAATTACCTTGTCAACGCGTAGTTTGAGCGATGTCAGACGTCTGGAGCACCTGCAACAATCGGACACATAACCATTAGTATTACATCAATTGATATGGTACGTAGTAATAATAATAAAAATACTTTGCATAGTTTGTACTTTTATACAATTATTCAATCGCATGAAATAAATGTAACCGCTTGGTAAATGAGAACCTTGGGATCCCTGTATAAATAAAGTCATTTAAGCGATATCTCATTAAACTTCTATGCTCATGTCTAAGTCTATAGCCTAAACAATAAATAGTCCCCTGGCAGGTACGTATTATGAACTTATATGGACTTCATTTACAGAATGCCCATTCAATTAACTGACGCTGTAACTTTATTGACATAATAGTTTAGATTCGCCATAGGGCGACTGGATTATAGACCTCGAGCACGCATGTCCTTATCTAGATTTCTAGATGGAGTCTGCGTTGGATGGTGTGCAAGTTCACGCCCAAGGCGAAGCTTTTGATGTATTTAACGTACATATTTGCATTTTACGATCAAAGCCGGTCGTTATCATTTTTGTAGGCTACATCCGGACACATTGTGCATGCAGTGTGCAAATGAGAACATTATTTTAGTTGCAAATTAATCTAGAAATCTCTTGGAGACAATAGGTCGTTTGTTGGCAAGCAGTGCAAGTATGAAGTGTGAACGTCCGCCGTGTGATGTCGGACGGCGCGACACTGGTGTAAACAAAGCGCTACACTGACCGGGTTAACCTTGAATGGTAAATGTGTGCGGAGTTTCGCCGGGGAAAAATATGCCATTGATGCAGGCGGCGTGCGTGCGCCGGGTAACGGTCACCACGAGCCGAATAAGTGGTTTAGCATCGTACGTGGAATGATAATGTTCAGAGCGAGACTTGTCACGCGATTGCACTGCCCTGTCACTACCGCACGCATTCAGAGACCCACTTTCTAACCTCGTGTCCTTGAACCATAAGTGTACTTACGTTGTATGCTATGAATCGCTTATTTCCGCTTATCTCTGTAATGTATCTTAAACACTACTCTTTACGATTACTTCCGGTGAAACGGATATGTGAACAAATTAAGTTAATTTATACCTAACAGTGAATGGTTAGACAATAAAAGCGATAAGGCAATATTTCGTGTAGCCAATTACAGTAGGGTGAATGTCGATGTCTTAGAGCGAACAATGTGCCGCTAACGAGATACAGCGGCCAGCGCTCCACGCGGCGAGCGGCACCGGTCCGTCAGGCCGTCGCTTGCCCAACACCTCAATTCGTTCTTTGTTTACGTTGGCAGGGCACTCGCCCGCGGAGCCCGATCTCATCCCGAACGCAATAAAGCTCGGAGCAAACTCACGACTCTGCAATGTCTACTCTTTATCGCCTGCGCCGAATGCTGTACGATCTTAAACGTATTTTAATAACTTCCACCCGCCAGTCGCCGTAATGGGATCACCATGCAAATGCCTGTGCCCATGCTGTACCGTTACATACCGATACCGACGGTAACGAACCGCCCCGTGAAATAAAGAAAGGCAATAATCGCAAACGGGAAATCCGATCACGCCGAGGGCGCTCAGCGGCGGCGGGACAGGTTCCACGGGGCGCATCCAGTCTAACGCTACAACTATGTAAAGTCTAATGCTTGCACCACACTTAAACATCGGACAAGTATAGCAGAGTACCCCGCGGTTTAACGTCAAAAAACTTGAATGAGTCGAAGAAAGTGCCCTTGCAAGTTCCTGTATTCGATCCTATCTTAGATCGAATGAGGTAAGTTGTTAGTGAACCTGACGTACCGAGTGTGGATTTGAAGTTCCCTTTCGTGATATGGCGAAGCGCTTTCCCTGTCGCAACTCTGCGCTCTGACACTTGCACTCTTCCTTTCTACATTACACTCGCTAGTGGAACGATAATACCTTTGCTATTAACTGTTATTACATTTGAACTAACCTATATGAAGTCTCTATTACAGCCATTGTGAGAAATGAATTTCAATTTTAATTTGCATTACATTTCACATAACCGTAACATGTAGACGCGCGGCGAATGAACAAATACGACTACGGTAAAGTTAATAATGAACATTTAACATTATAATTAGAGGATACTTTTTTATTTGGCGGCCAGGTAATTAAATCCTTTGAGCGCTACCGGACGATGTCATCTTTTAGAATAAGTTTTCAATTCAAAAGCCGCTTCATCATCTCTCCTTGCAAACTACTATTACAAAATAAGATTAACAATTTTCTCACGTCCGCATCGAGATCGAGTTAGGCGACGACAACCTCTGCAAAAAGTAAGTTGGAAATCTAATAGAGTTTGTGGCAAGCCGGTTATTTGTGTTATTTTTTAGTTTCGCTGACGCTCAGGAGAAATGCTATGTAACGCTCGCGAACGAAGACGAAGTAACCTGACATTACAGTAATAACGCCGAACCGCCCTTCTGTCATTATTCTGTACACTTTCCTCGGGTAACTAAACATGAAACGCTTCTTATTTTCAAGGGCATGTTCATTACAATTGCATTATAGTCTATGTTCATCTTTTGCTATAGGCATCCGACTTCTATATATAGCTTGTGTTAGTTAGGAACCATTTCTTGTCAGTCAAGGTACATAATTGCATACAAATGTCATTTTAATTAGCCATCGGATAGACAGCGCTAGCACCTGATTAAGTGGCACGGATTATGTTGGATTAAGACTTCCTTTGATTAAGATTTGTTATGAATGCGTCGACAGAGGCAGCGGTGCGTGACAGAACTGGTCTAACAGTAGGAGAGGAGGCCGGAGCGTGGTCAGCGCGTCATGCGAGATACCCCACGATTATTACATCTTTGATTACAACCTAGGACGCCACTACATCCTCATTATGCGAGCATAATTGCGGCTAAAATCAGGTTATTCTAACTAAGATGACATATTAACACGTCTTCCCATGTTTTCAATATAATAGATGAGAATTACAAAATTCCAAGAAATGATAGTACTTGAATAATAGCTAAACCTTATTGAAGGTATGAAATAGGTGTCGCTTATCAGATCACAATCACATGATGGCATAGAGGCAGCAGAATAGAATAGAATAAACTTTATTGTATACCAAAAACAACATAGCTTGTACATAAACTTAAATCTATGGATTCAATGGCGCAGCACGAGCGGGTTTTTAGTCAATAAAAGTCTGAAACTATCTCCCGCTCCGCCCAAGAGCATCAGTCATCGAACAGTTCAGAAAGAATATCATACGCATGCACCGCTTCTACTGATAAAGAAATTTATTTTACAAACGAGAACAGGGCAAGTTATTGAACACCATTAGTATTCCTTGTTAGTGTCATGTTATAAATATGATGTCATAAAAGAAAATTATCGCTTGATTAGTGCGGAAGAAGAGTATCGTTTGGAGTTTATGTTTATATTGAACGGCCATAGAAAAAGTTTCAGGTACCGTAACTTGTAATATAATTATGTAAATAAGATATTGAAAAAAGGAAACTCGACGCAGGCCTTCGACAGCGGTAATAACTTGATATCTCTATACTGGCGGATGGCGAAGCCGCATGTCGTTTTTAAAAGCATCATATTTATGTTCGTTCTTGTATAAATTATGAATTTTACTTATGGCTGTCATCAAAACTGTTGGCAGAGATGATAAAAATAGAAAGAGATCACCGTTTAAGCGAAATGCATGTATTCAAGTTTTTAATCATTTATTATTAGTGACTATAACGGTTGATGCATCCTTCCTTAGTATTTTTGCTTGGGGCTCTTATTAATTCTGCGCTACGTCTGCTGAGGTGTTACGTAATTGCAAGAATGCGGCGGCATGCGCCTGGTGGACGTGTCGGACGTCGGACGGTCGGTCCTGTTCGCATGTGAACCGTATTTATTGTAATTACGTCTCTCGGACGCTGACTCCTATCGATCGCTGCGACGGGAAAACGTCCGTATGAAACGATAACATCGACCCGATCTATGCGGCATTCGCTGCATTCAAGTAATTATATCAAAGCTCTTCAAATTGTTATCGAATAACTTTTATTAAGTGCACAATGTTTTGATTGTGCACAAGTTTTGAAAAATAGGTATTACTCAAAAATGATTAATAAAGTTCCAAAAAATCAATTTTTTATCTACCTACACTTGATTGTAGTAATGACCAATGAACGTTTGAGTTTTTTAAAATGATTTTATTGAAATGAAGTAACTGAGCTTATTGAGCGCTTATGTTGATACAATAACATCAAAACGCTTTCGTTACTATATCTAATATTCGTACCTATTATAATGAATAAGGTACTTGTAGAGGATGAGTGTCAAATCGTGACAACTTGGTCAAACGGATGGGTTTATCCAACAAAATAGTTGAGCAATCTACATATTTATCAAGCAGCATTAATTGGAGTGGCATTGGTAATAGTTTCCCGATTAATGCACGCGATCGTCCCTAGGTGGGTCTGTTTGCGTTATTTCGCGGTATCGCGCGCGCAATCGTAACCTCTTCCCACATAATTGGCGTGTGGGCGCGGCACTGGTGGCGCGTTATCCCGATCGCCGCCCACCAGCGACGAGGCGACGCCCGATTAGATAGCTCGGCCCCCGACACCCTGACACCCCGACCCGGGCAACACCTCCCGGCTCCCAAGCACCGACGCACCCCGCTAACTGGGATCATCTCCTGACAAGATCGCGAAACTCATAAAGCAGTCTCGTTACTTACACACTAACACCGCACGCGCAAGCAATTGTCAATAAACAGCAATTTATTGCATTCGGTAGTTTGCACCTGATTCATTCCGTATAAAATAATAAACCAATCAGACAGCGAATCGTGGTTTTCTGCCTTTCGTTTTTAACTTTAACCATTATCCTTAATAAGCTAGTGTATCTCACGAACGTTATGGGACAATAAGCCTTGGAGCTAACCCTTATTAGCGACAAGATGTGGCACCGCTCGGCCGTTACGCAAGACGTGATGCTGAGCACTGAGCTGAGTTGAGCAGACGGTTCATTAATTGCGTATTGTCGACTGACCGACGATCACATCTCGTAAATCTTCCCAGAGATCTCACGACGTTCTTTCCGGCCGGTACGTGACCGCTACAGCAAGATTCTCTTGTAAGCCGTGGCTAATAAAATTTAATATATGTACAGCGTAAATTAATCGGAAGCATCGATGATAGGCGTGCACGTTTATGCCGCCAGGATAAACACAGATAAACGCGAAGACCGTTAAGTTGATTTAGCTCGTCGGTTCCGCCCCCTCTTTGGTCTTACAAACAATTATTACAAGCAGAAATTTTATGACCGAAACGTTTTCTGACTCATCCGATAAATTCAATTCAAAGAAATTAACTAAAAAATCATTTGATAAATTTTAAACGTTAGAATCCTGCTGTCAAAAATTGCAGTGGATGGCATCCTGGGCGGTTCTAGAATTCCATTCATAAATATAAGGAATGATAATGATTTACGTCCAGTTCTTGAATTGCGAACGCGGTTCTTTCTTAGAAGCTCCCTATAATTTAAACCTGGCTCGCTACTCAAACCACTCCAGACAAATTATGATTATACCTAATTCACTTTCTAGTTAGCGTAACAAATAGAACAGGATTTTTAAAGGATATTAGCTAGGTCTTACTAATTTATTTTTGTTCCGTCCTAGTAATAAATACATCACATAATAGCACCTTGTGTTGTGGAAACTATATTTGTGTTGATAAAGGTTTAAACTACAAACTCAATGCAACATGTTCGCTACTTTGAATAAATCTCTGCGCAACATCGCACGCACGTGTGTATCAAGCACAATATGGCTGACGTTAATTGACGAAATGCGAAGTGGTAGTGTTTGCGACGGCTGATTTATACGTGCGCAAATCGCTACTCAATTTGCATTGGATCTATGTAAAGCGCCCACTCCAGCACTCGTTACCGCGATCGTCGCCGACTTCGACATACTGGCCACAGACCAATCGTCACGACTAAAACGAGGAATGTGTTATCTCTTATTTTTTAATGCCCACATCTCACCAAGTTTGCTGCACTGCACTAGTTTTATAGAATGCTAACATTTACATATTCCTAGTTTGAGAAATCAACACAACGTTCTCAGATGTTTTATCAGAACTCTCCAATGCCTGACCTACTTCGCGACCAATCTGAACATACAGTAATAAATGACTCTGATAGAGCTTAAACGTATAGAAATTACTACATTTGTCATGACCACATTGGTTAAACGCAAACACAACACTGTAAGTTGTAATTTAATGCTGTGATAGAAACCACTGTTCGGTGGCGGTTAACATGTTTCTGCAAAGCCTAGTACGGATGTCGGAAAATACGGCGGTAGATAAAATCGCTTACATTGTGTACGCATGCACATTTACTGTTAGTAGCTCAAAACGCAAATAAAATTAACGAAAGACAGCAGTAAACGACCGCACAGACACATATCCATTGCGGTGTAAAATAGCGGCGCGCGCAGCAAATGACATTCCACATTCATACCACGCCAAATAAGTGCGGAACGTGGAGCGGATTTGGGTCACACACTGGTTCTCGGTAATAGAAGTGTGGAGTGTAAAGCTGTGGAGTTTCACCGCAGGTAATCTGACAGTCGTATGAGAGCTCCTTGCTAATTTACGGAGCGTGCGTTTCGGCCTGCGGTCACCCGTTGCCGACCGCAGCCGAATTCCGCATCTGGGACGCAAGACGCCGCTGAAGACGACAGCCATCGAATGACATGCAACTAATATGTTGTAAACTGTTATACATCCGCGCATTCTGCGTTCTGGAAAACGCAGCGTTGGAAAGCCTCCCACATCTTGAACCGATGACCTGGTAAGGGTCGAAAGAAGCCGATGGATGCGATACGTACAGAACCGATTGTGACGACGCTTGAGGGAGGCCTATGTTTGCTGAAATAATGGTGAAGATGTTTTACATGATTTTTACCTGATAGGTATATCTAATCATAGTCCATCGAGAAATACTATCTATCTTTCTTTTATCTTTGAGATTTCATTATGATATTACATAACATAAACTATTAAGATTACGCTGATTAGTCCGTCGCGCCAGCAAACAACATATGTATGTATTTTTCGTTCCATCACCGTGTCTATACAGCGTGTACACAATGCAACTCAACTAAACGATCTGAGCATTCCGAGTTCTAATGAATGTGAGAATTGACTCTAATAGGGATATGACGGTATTATAGATAATTTGATGCAAATTAAAACAATAGTAAACGATTCTAGATTTCTTTCATTTAATGCTGATTGCGAATGAAATCGGTTTGATAAGTTGGATAGCAATATAAAGGCTGTGAAAAAGTAAGCTAAATGGTCATTGAATTATGTTTTACACCGGAACGATGTATTTACTGTATTGAATTACTTTCTAGTCGTGTCATTACTACTCATTTGTACTTATTCTATAGACCCCACAACCCCTTCATTGCAAGCACCATTAATTTCGCCGGCATGTAATTTTTCTGCTATTTGCTACACATTGTAATTACAAATTTGTGTAGATAATACCTTTCAATTATACTTATATCACATTTTTTTAAATGCACGTTCCGCTCCATGATTGAACAAATTAATAACGTCTGGATATTCTGTGAAGATTCGTGTATGACATAATGAACTAGACGTTGAAGGATAATTATCTACTGCATCCATGTTCTAGCTCCGAACAATCTATAATTATGAACACGTGCTGTTTTAAAGGTCAACGTAGTTTTTAATTTAAGTGTTTAGAGACACGGAATTGTGGCAAATACAAAAATAGCTTTAAAAATTATTACTAGTGTATTGGCGCCAGCGGTATTTCCTACAACAAAACGTATCGTAATGTAACAGTAGCGTTAGGCCTGGATAGCGCCGAGAAGAAGAAACAAAACATTAGCAGCGAGTAGTCAATCAAGAGACACGCGAATGTCGCTTAGCATTGCATCTAGTTTCACTTACGGTGCACGCAGTTTTTCGTCGGGAACGCGAGCGCGGCCGCGATCGATAGCTCACATTGTGCTCGTCGCGGCCGCGCTTGCATAATGTGTCAGTCGTGGGAGCGATACAGCGCCGCGCCGTTATGCGACGCACGCCACTGGTACCGTTCCATTAGTGATTTTATTAGACGATTCGCGTGTATCGCCCGTAATCAATTTGAGCACATTGCAGGCGGTAGAAGTCGCCCTACTTGCAACGTATTATAGAGCATAAAACGCTTTACAGCCACGTTCTCCATTTAAGCTCACACGGTGTTTCATTCCGGGCTAATGTAAAGCTTGCTGTGTATAATTTTGTTTTGTCCGCTTTATCTGGGACGCAACAGTATATCACGAATTTTGCAGATAAATCGATGCATTGCTATGAGAAATGATTGTATCTATGTTTCGATTTCAGGTTCCAGTGCTGATGTATTAATGCTCTTAATGTCTGGTATTATCTTTGCCGATTTGATCTTAGGCGATCTTGTTGATCACAACTGAAAGGCTGTAACTACGACCAGCTCTTGATTTTAGTATGAAGTCAATTTCATCAATATGGCGCTGTTTTCTCGAAAATTTTCCCAAATGATAATAAGGTAGAGTCGTTACAGTTTATTTTAGAATTCTTATATTATTTTTTGGTTTTTGCTTAGGAAGTCTTCTCGTTAAAATTGACCGCAAACGTACAACGGTACTGACAACTTTTCAGTGTGATTTATTTGGTTACTTTTCGTCTATTCAGTGACTGAAAGCATTGCCCTCATTTTTTATCGTTTGTTAAAGTAGACTAAAGCCATAATGTTTAATTTTATCGTACGAACATGGAAACTGGTTTGCGGATTTTGGATAATTTATGAGAGGATCAATATTTTGGTAAGACGCGGTATCTGTGTCGATGATGAGTCAGCGGTGACCGCTCACACCCACGCCTATTGTCGCAGGCGCAGGTTCCCTCATTTACATACTGATCTCATCATAAACAAACATAAGTGACATTATTTTTTTCCTGATTCATTTTCACGATGTTGCCAAAATATTCGTTTCACTTTACAGTTACGCATTTCATTTAGTTGTTTTAAAATTATACTCATGTTTACGACCGTGAGAGCCTAGATATAAACGATGACATCATTGAGTTCAGTTATTTTTACGTTCCTTCACTTTTCTAATCTATTAATGAAACTAGTATATTAATAAAAAATATAGATTTCCGATTCAATAGAATTGACAACAAAAACTCGGCACCACGAATCGAATGAGTCAATAACAGCTTCAATAATAGTAGATAAAAATTAAGTTACGGGACACCTGTTAAAAAGGCTGTCAAAAGTGCACGCACCCGCACCGCGGCCGCGGGTCGTTCACCCCGACACGACGTAATTAAAATCCTTCATGGAAAGCACGCCTGATGGAATCCATCCTGACCCCGCGCACGACCGACTAGTACCGCCCTTTAAACGTTACTTTATAAATAGGAGCAGCCCAGCTTCGTGTCCCTTCCACTGCTATACGATACGGGAGCTACTAAAAAAATAACCTTAATTATTCCGCAGTTTTAAAAGCCTTAAGTTTCGTTTTATTGAATTCTTGTGTATATGTATTTAAAAATCTGACAGCTTTAGAACGCTCGCAGATTGTGTATGAATAGTAATTACAGAGGTAAAAACATGAAGTTAAAAGGTTTTTATAAATTTAATTCACTTCGAGTCAGTAACTAGAGTTTTTCGAAACTTGTAACGATTTTTAGTTAGTCATGGTGGTCTATTTAATTGATTTATTACCAATCAATTTGGCCTACAGGTACATCTCAAAATTGATCACCAGATTAATAGCTGCGATAAGTCTTCAAGATTCAATTACGAATCTGTTCAATAAAACACTTGAATTTATATAAAAACATTTCAATTACTTTGAAAAATAATTTAAATTGAAAAACTTATTGAATTTCGAATAACTGTTACTAATTTATTCCCCTTCAATCCGTACATCTATACGTCTACGTCGATTAAAGTATAGAAATTAGATTGCATTCATTTAATTACAATCTATAAAATACAATTAAAGAACAATGACCATTTCCCATACATTTAAAAACCTGTTAATGAAATTTTATGACTAGTAAAAATATTACCAGTAAGTTAAGAAGATAATGTCATATAATCAGTAATTTTTCGATTTAAGCCCTTATGAATGCGTTCAATTTTACTCTTTAGTTTATGATTACAGCAGGTAATTAAAAACAATGGTATAGTAAGTAAATATTATCAGATGAAGAAGGTATCAACGTCTAGCAGCGATTAATAAGGTTGTAAAAAGAAATAACACACAAAATGGGACAGTAGACAACTAGACGTAAACGCAACAATGATGGAAAGCGCCAACCGCAGAACTTCAACACAGATTTTTTTTAAATTCGTTTCAGTCGTGTAAACTGTATTACATACTGCCTGATAAAATTATTTAATTCTTAGGTACGTTATTTTTAATTCATTTGTATTATACAAACCCTAATAAAAATATATACTTAAAAATACTTCAAGTAGCAGTCTATAAAATAGAACATTGTAAAAAAGAATTCTCGAGATGCGTTCAAAACACGGTATACGTTTAGTTTACCCTTGACATAGAATAAGCATAAAGAAAAAAACAATTTTTTTTCTTACGATTTTTACATTTTGATAATCATAATTAATGTTCCGTAATTCAATTAGAAGGATTTTAATATTTATTTTATTTCTATACCTATTCATAGTCGGGTAAAAAAGGGCATTCTTTTTTTCTACATCAAAATATAAATTCACGTTCCTTGATATGCTCTCTAACGTGTTATGTCCCCATTCTTTAAATTTGGTTTCCTGGTTACCGAAAAGATCGCACATTCCCCTCATATACATAGTCCCTCCATAACTAAAGTATGATGTCAAAATTAATGCTGGTCAAATTCTTTAAGACGAAATATAATTTCATATTCTCCTTGCGTGTTCTCCTCTGTTTCCCCAATTATTGACAAGACCGCAATGTCTTTTTGTCATATCTCTGCTAAGTCCCTCCAAAAACTTTAGTGTGATCAATTGAGCGATCACTAGAGGCGAAAATCAATTTCAATAATTTTACTTTATTAATTCTGTTAAAATGCCTACTACAAAATATAAATTTGCATTCCTGATGGCGTGTTCTCTCCTCATCCTTTTGTTTTCTACAATCGTAAAAATCGCAGAAACTATACCCCCGCTAAGTTAAAGAGCCTCCATAAGCTTTTGTATGATATAAACATTGAATTACATTAAAAATCTCTACAACAAAATATGAAATAACAGCCCCCCATAGCGTGTTCATTCCTCATTCTTAAGCTTTCTTCACCAGTTATCGAAAAGATCGCACTGTCTCCTCATATCTCCGCTAAGTCCCTCCGTAAACCTTAGTATGATATCAAAATAATCAGGAAATCGGCACGCAGAATCGCCTTGTGCCCAATAATCGATGTTGATGGCGTGTCGCGAGGTATGCGCGCGCGCAGTCACGCTCACGAACTACTCGGCGGATCGATGTTCTCACGTGACCCTCTTAATTATAATCTCAGGGCTTGCAATCGGGTCAACTTGATATGATGATTTGTGCATCGAATTTTGGTATTTAGTTCATGTTTTTTGGTGAGAGTTAGCCGATTCAACTCTGGGAAACTTTGAAAGTTCAATGTCTTCTTACCGGCACTATTATTTTCTGGGGTCTTAGCCACCTATGAAAACCAGAGTAATTAGAGACTGCGTTATGATACAAATAAATCTTTGAAATCATATAATTAATTAAAAAATTAAGGAAAAATAATAGAAAATGCAGCGTCCTCAGAAAAACAGACGAAAATGCATCACATGAACTTCAAAACATTATCTTCGATTAATATGGCTAAACTTACAACTTTTACTTTTTTAATCTATTTAATATGTTTTAATTTAATTACCAAACTCATGGCGGTTTCCTTTCAGAGCTTTCATCTAATTTAACGACGAACTTAAGCATTAAATTCGTGTAATATCTTGATATCAAGTAATTAAAAGGAAATAACATTTATAATTTAATTATTTTCTGAAGTATCTTATAAACATTATTAAGAGCATTCCTTTGGAATCGACTATTTTCGTTAATAAAATACAGTGTTGACAAGATCATCGCGGCATTGCCATAAATTTTCTTAATTTATCTTTCTTAAAATTTTCTTTAAAACACTTAAAGAAATAAAGTGTGAATTTCTGTAGGCTGAGCTTTTTTACATATTTTGTCAAAGCTCCAATCCATTTTACGAGAAAGTAAATCTTTCGTATTGTCATAATTTATGGTTCTAGTTAGTTATGCGAACACCCATAAATTCAGTGAGAACATAGAAGTTTATGGGTTCGCTGCGACATTTTACAAATTAAAGCTGTCCGTAAGCTCAAAGAAATCCGCCAAACTTAAGTATCGCGGGCAGCTGTACGTTAGGTCGTAAGTTGTGGGTTCGTGATCCAATTCCACACAGTTGGTACCGGGTACCAGGGTACCAACATGACCTGCACCCCGGTCGTGCTCTTCGGATCGTTTGTTATACTTTTGCGGTTCGCCAACGCTACCAGTTGTTCCGTGTACAATTGCGGACCTAGATACCGTAGGTAGCGAGGACCTTAATAATGTTCAAGTTCGTGGGAAAAATGTTGCTTTATTTTAGCTGCTTTTATGTAGAACTGTTTGCGGAGATTTGTGTCTATTGGAATAAAAATATATACTTACGAGATTACTACAATTATATGGCGCGTATGTCCAATTATCCACTTCCAATCGACAGTTTTCATAATTAACTCGTTATTTATTATTCATATTTTATATCTTCGTGTTCAACTAACAATATCGTTAGTTAACTGGTAACGATTATTCAGTCACTATTAAAATACATTACGCACATAACATTAACTCAAACTAAGTGCCCTCTGTTCGTTAAATTGAAAGCTTATTACAGTACTTTCAAAATTATAGTTAGTATATAAGTATTTTTAAGAAAATCCAGGGTTTTACACTTGACCTTTATGTGTGCAAAGATTTAAGAATTAATTCAGAACAGAAAATAGGGTTTACTCATTATTTAGAAGCCGCCTTTGTATAACATTTTTATTTAATTTTTTAAGATGAGAAATGATTAAATAATAACGTTCCGGATGTATAACATAAATTGATATTTTCACAATTTTAAAATGGTTCCCACAATGAAAACGGCGACTTTTGATTAATTATTCAATTTGATATAATTTTATTATAATATTGGTAATAAAAGTCAACACCTCTTCACCGTCTTGCGTTGATGTCTTTTACTAGCGCTGATCGAAGAGTTTTGACCATTTTTCGATTCTCTTTTGACAACGAAAACGGTGACTTTCGCCTAATTGTGCAATTTAATAAAATTTTATTATAATGGTAATAAAAGTCAACACCTCTTCACCGTCTTGCGTTGATGTCTTTTACTAGCGCTGATCTAAGAGTTTTGACCATTTTTCGATTCTCTTTTGACAACGAAAACGGTGACTTTCGCCTAATTGTGCAATTTAATAAAATTTTATTATAATGGTAATAAAAGTCAACACCTCTTCTGCGTCTTGCGTTGATGTCTTTTACTAGCGCTGATCTAAGAGTTTTGACCATTTTTCGATTCTCTTTTGACAACGCAAACGGTGGTTTTCGACTAATTGTGCAATTTAATATAATTTTATTATATTGGTAAAAAAAAGTCAACACCTCTTTTGCATCTCGCGTTGATGTCTTTTACTACCGCTGATCGAAGAGTTTTGATCATTTTCCGATTCTCTCCTGACAACGAAAACAGTGGCTTTCGATTAATTGTGCAATTTGATATAATTTTATTATAATGGTAATAAAAGTTAAAACATCTTGTGTGTTTCGCGTTGATGTCTTTTACTAGCGTTGATCTAAGAGTTTTGAACATTTTCCGATTCATTTCACCACATGGCACTTGCTCTTATTTCCAAAGTCGTCTTTCTCGTTTCCAGCTGAAAACGGTCTTTTTGTGACAGTTTAAAGTATTTACTAACTAGCATTAATCCTTAAAAAACCTTTTCTTCGCCATTTTATTCTTAAATCTCATTTGTTTTTACATGGCGTAGTTCTTTATTTACACAGTCATTAAACGTAATTTGCAAAAGTTTATGGCTAGAACTTAAACGATGGAATAAATGATAAATCTTCTCGCAAAGGGAGCCAAACGAAGCGACTCTAAATATAGCGCAGTGCCATTATTGCTATATGCGCATCGGAGCTTATCGCTCTATACACGATTGAAGACAAGCTCGCGCGCATGGGCGCAAAAACCTTCCTATACATACCCTAACGGTACGCAATACACACTACTCATTTTTCTACGTTATCATCGATTTATTTTTCCCGAGTTTACGTTTCCTAGAATCGATTTAGTTCATAATGTTTTATTGTGACTTCCGGTACATTTCGGAAGCTTCCTCAACGTTTGTAGTAAATAAAAAGTTAAGCTGCGTTTTTAATTTTATACTTTAATATTAACTTTCATTATTTAGAAATAAATAAATAGATATACAAATATAATGCTAGCTACTGTCATAATTTTGTCCACTATGTCACCAATTTAATTCTGTAAACTGTTATCATCAAACATTTTTAATTACAAGTTGTTGCAGTTGTATCCATGGTCCCAGCGAACAACCACCATATAATATTTAATAAACCAGTTTATTGAACAGGATCACCTGATTGCACTCAGTTGTCCAGGACTCGAGCTCGGAAAAATAACTTCAACTACATTTTTTAAATATTTTAAAAACATTCTTCACTGAAGGATATTAATAAAATCATAATTATAATTAAGGACGTACCTTGTAAGGGCCACAGGAAGGATATTTGAGGGGTAAGCGTCACGTGAAATTATAGTTCAAACAATATTCAACACGCAGTTCATGAACTTTTCACTGTTCGTATATCACAGGCGGTCGCACAGTCCTCGGGGTGAGCGCGCACGTTGATTGCGAGTAGTGTCGCGGCCACTCTCGACGAGACACTGAACTTGCCAGAGTGCGCCCCAACGGTTATAACATAACACGTCTGACGTAACCTTAACCTTGCAAGAAGAAGAGGAACGAGCCGCCGAAGGACGGAGAGAGAGAGCGATAGTTTCGAGAGAAAGGGAGAGATGGCGGTCGCCGGACGCGCGGACGCCGCGGACGCAGCGCGCCGCCGGCCGCCCGCCGTCAGACCCCATCCTGCTTCCCATACGCTGCGCCGATAATGTTTATCTTTCACACTACTGTTTGATTATACGCATTTTAACAAATTGGGAAATTCATGACATTTCACTAAGCTATCTTAAAAGGTTTGTATTTGAAGTGTGAGGAAAGCGATGATGGGCTCAAAAGTAAACAGACACGCCTTCTAAATTAAAACGGAACGTGATGTTTTGTCGCTTGTGAATCATAATTACTCCAAATGATGGGAACTAACTGTGATGAAGCCATCCTATCATTCCATAATTGCCGCTTATTATCAAGGCCCACTTTGCAATTTACATAAACAAAACAAGTCGTGCGTCCATTAGCGACCGCGCGGTTTGTGGATCACCCATGATACTAACAGTTTCTGCTTATAATTGGAGCAACTGGACTACATTCCTAGTGATTACTAGGAAAATGACATTCGAGTTAAAAAGCTTGATTACTTTTAACTGATTTTGGTGAAAAGGACACAGTTATAATAGCATATAGATTACTCCATTAGCAGACTGATAAAAACTAACAGTAGCCTGACCCTAAGAGAGTTACGGCATTCGAAAGAATACTAGTCGTATAGCCCTTTTTTATTATTATTTTTATGGTGGGAAATCATTTAATGACATCCCGCCCTTGAGCGAAGTATGTCAGACATTTACTGACTAAAACCTATTCCTGTTCCATCTTTGCCTTCTTGCCAGGGCCTCGGGTTTCACTTCCAGGGCCCCGGGGTGCAAATTACCATAGCCCTGGAACGCAAAGAGCAACTCAAGGATAATTGAGTTTCAGGTACTAAAAATATGACTCTCCCTCTCGCTCCACCCAAAAAACAAGGAACTATTTGATTTCTTACCGAGTCAAATAAAAGCCTGACCCTAAGAAGAAGTGAAAAGCAACCCTAAAGATAAAATACTCGATGATCAAAGACAAGTTTCGAGCGATAACAATAAAACAATCCGTTAATATGCAACCAAGACAATATACCACGAATCTATTATTCATACTTGTCGATAGCCAGCCAAGGATCACTCGGTCACATCTACCTATAAAGGTCCCCGAATCGTAACTGTAATCTGAATCACATTTCTATACTAAGTTAACTACAAGCATATTTTATATACCACTTATGTCTTTGGAGTTGTCGAGCAAAGACAGGATTATTGCGCGACTTAATAATAGTTATGAAGGTGAACCAAGGTTAGAAGACTAGTTAAGCTTTTCCACGAATGAGTCTCATGTGAAAAGTTGTAAAGACAAAGCGTAGCGTGTCTAATTATATGGGACGTGCGAGTAAGCGCACGCAGTGGCCCTAGGCCCGGTAGAGGCTAGGATTAAGAAGAAAATAAACTTAGTGAGGCATTACTGTCCCCGCACATGGGCCTCAAAAAAACGCCGCCACAAAAAAAAACGCTTGAAGCGACCACAAAAAAAAAACTAAAAGCGGCCGCAAAAAACAGCTGAAGCGCGCTACACCTCTTATTCATTTATTTATTTATTTAACCATTTATGTACACACATAAAAAGAAAAGAAGAAGGAAACAGACAAAGGTGATGTTTATTTCTAAAGAAATCTCTTCCGGCATACCTGCGAAAGGTGTCTGGAGAAGCTTGAAGCCGTTTCAAGCGTTTTTTTTTTTGTGATGGCAACGCCGCACACGAGCCACAAAAAAAGGCCGCCTCAAAATGAAGCTTAAAGCGGCGTTTTTTTTTGAAGCCCGTGTGTGGACAGTTATATTCGCACCTAATAATACGGTAGACCAATAATACAAATTAAATCCCGATTATAGCTATTCAACAGAATTTCAACCCATTTATTTTTTAAATGTTAATATATTAATAACTAGCTTTTGCCTGCGGCTTCGCCTGCATACATAAAATAGCTTATCTCAGTCAGGAATAAAGCAGCTTTCTATTGGTGAAAAATTTTAGTAATCACACCGGTACTTTCAGAGATTACCTCCTACAAAAAAAAAAAACAAAACTACCTCTTCATAATATTCGTGTAGATTTATTTATTGACACACAAGTTTATAAAGAAAATAGAGAAATATACAAATTAGAAGAAAACAAGTAGATAACATATAAGAAGTGGCCGTGGGCCCCAAACTAAGCACGGCCTGTATGTTTGGTGGCCCTGAATTAACGGACTTGGCAGCTTAAGAATTCAATTAAATAAAATCTAGCGTTCTGGCTGGAGCGAAGAGAGATTCAGACTTTTACTGACTGAAACCTACCTGTGTTCCTTCAGTTGCCTGTCTTTCGATGAATTATGCAGCCCTGGAATTCCGACCCTGCCGAAATGAATAATGGCAAATAGTTTATGTAAGAGGACTCATTTAAAGTAGCGTTGTATTGCAACAGAACTCTGTTTCCACTTCCGCTTCTGCAGAAGTTCCGCAAGCTTTTCACTTCCGTTTCCGATGCCGCAACTTGTATAACAGAATACAACGAGGACCACGGGGGTGGGAGCCCGTAGATGACATATGAATTACACCGAAACAGACTGAAAGGAAGGCCTCCAACAAGGTGGACCGACAACCTGGTCAGGGTCGCGGGAATCCGATGGATGCGTGACGCATAGGACCGGTCATTGTGGCGACGCTTGGGGAATACCTATGTCCAGCAGTGGACGTCTCTTGGCTGATATGATGATGATGATGTGACTGAAAGGTGTAAAAGCGGCCAAATTACTTTTTATTAAATATAATTTATCTACCTCTATCTAATTTCGAGTGCTGTTGTAAGTACAAAATACTAATTAAATTTTCTTGAGTAAGTTTTAAAGACAAGATATATATCTTATCTTATCTTATCTCTAAGTACAAAATACTAATAAAATTTTCTTAATAGTAAGTTTAAAGAAGAAGTGCTAAAAGATTTACTTTTGACATCTGTTTCCGTTTCTGCTTCCGTTAAAACACTTCCGTTGCATCACTTATTTAAGTATTAATAAACCCTGGAACAGTTTGCAAAAGGTAATAAATGGTGATAGTTACTCCGGAACTAAACATTACAAAATTCCAATTACACTTTCACCAACCTGAAAATCGAATTAAGAACCACCCAACTAGTTCGATAACCACAAAAGCAATGAAAACCTCGAACACAAAACATGCGTAAATTGTAGCAATGAACCCATTTCTTATAGACCGCACATGATCCCATTTCCTTCAGTTGATTATACGACTGCTATAGGCAGCATATTTGGTAGCTAGTCGATACTTTTCTATCCTAATGGATTAACTATAAGGATTGTAGATTATCAACTTTCATATTTTCATCCTTAAGGCCAAGTTCTACTCATTTTTAAATTTTTTATCCTCTGGAAATCCACAAATATAAAAGAGAACACCATAAATAATTATTTATTGAAATTGACTGTATGAGCAACCGCCGGGCAAAAATTAAAACATAATATAAATTAGTTGACTCGATAAAAAAAGTCGCTACCTTGCGATTTCGAACGTGTATGTCTACAAGATAACGTCACGTAAATATTTGAAAATTACAAAAAAAAATAAGCTTGTTTTTTAAAAGGGCCTGACAAAAGCTTGAATAGTTAATCTTTTTTTTTTTATACAAAAATAAAACCGCTGTTACGGGGCCGCAAAATTGACATTGACCCAGGCGGAGTTCGTACAAAATATTTAGTGACTACAACCGGCTTTTAAGGTCCCGTCAGACAAATGACTGAAAGATTTTCTTTTTAGCTTTTAGCGTTTTAACAGCAATTAGCAAAGCATTCCGCCATAGTTTTAAATCTGTTTTCATAGCAGCAATGGTATCATAAAAAAAACCCAATACAAACAGCAAAAATCATCTCGATTTAGTAGCTGGCGTTATATTATTACAGAAGAGGATATCTCGGAGATTATATTCATAAATCCCATGGAAAGCGAAGAACCTCATACCAGGTAACTCTCGATCAAGATAATCTAAATTTTATGAGAAAGAAATTATTAAAAGATCATTGCATAATCAACTGCTCCATTCTCAGTATATTTATTCATACATTTACATGAGTCATATTTTTATTACTGCACGCTCTATAATAGAGGCAGGTGAACAAACTAAGTGATATTGTCATAGTCCGCTGTACTTTACCTCCGAAGCTTTGTAACGTCCATGACGCTTGTTGAATATATAATATAAGAGTTAAATTGTTACTCAAATCGCTAAACCTTTTACTCTCGTCTTCATCGAGAATGAAAATGTAAAAGCATTTCGCTTTCAAATGGAACAATTGCGACGTTTTGCCTAATGACATGTACCAAAGAAAAGATTACGTCGACGACCTCCGCTTTCTAAGACGTCTGAACTTGAAAATTGTTTATTTGATTTTTTTTTTTTGTTTACTCTGACTTTTCAGTTTCATTGATTTCTTTTTTTAAATATGGCTTTCACATGACTCGCCTTAGAGAAATTGAGTCCATTAAATAAAAAAGATCTCTAAGTGTGGGATGTTTACACAAAACAACAACGGAATCTGTATACCCATATGGAATTGGGTTTTATTCTGTTTGTAAATGTAAAAGAGAAATATGATTGATTGGCATAACGACGCCCAAGTTGAAGTCAAATAATGATTCTAAATATGCGTTTAAAATAAACGTTCCCTTTATGGCGTACCTAAGATAACTGCAGTTAAAGAGTACATCTCAGAGCTTTTACTATAAAATGAGTGTTTAAAGTAATCTACATACTCTATACTATTACTTATATTATAAAGCTGAAGAGTTTATTTGTTTTAACGTATTACTTCCTGAGATAAGCTACTTTGGAAATTATTTCGAATTGGAAAGTTCAAAATTAGTTGTTGAATAGCCGAATAAAAGCTATAGACTATATAACAGCACGCTATAACGCACGGGAGCATTATAATATGGCTGATTTTCTTTTCTTTGAATTTTATCAGTATATCCTGTTTTGTTATGTGGTTATTTAATATTACAAGCTTTTATTTAGTCACCTGTCCTGTTGTCTGTAATCAAATCTTGCAAATTAATTTTGACCTAATTCCCGGTTACCGATTGAGCTGAAATTTTGCATGCATGTGTAAATCAGATGACAATGCAAACTTATTATGACAAGGAGCTGATCTGATGTTGGAACCGGAAGGTAACTATAGGAACTTGGTAGTTAAACGTCACAACCCCATCGAGTTAAGGCTCGTATGATTCGTCTTGACGAGTATTAATTGTATAGGTATACCGAGCTATAAAAACTTGCTAAGAAAAAAATATTTTCATTAAGAGATTGTTCTATGTTAATGTTTTAAACAAGTCGTTGTGAACTGAGCTTAAAGCTGGGTTATAGGTGACAAGAGGAATATTCACCATCAAAAGCGATCGAGGTCGCAAACTTATCCTAAGATAGCCTCGAAAATTGTTGACATTAGTTAAGTAAAACGGTTTTCGAATATGGTCATGAAACAAAAGTAAGTATGTCGGCAAAGCAGTTATGGTAGCAAGTTAATACCCACACACGTGATTATACCAATAAATTAGAGTAGGCCTACTTTTGTCAAAACCCCGCTTTGAAACACTATCTATATTTAGATAAACGTCTCGGATAACTTAGAGATGAGTAATCTAGATTCTTACAAAGCGATTAAGTTCACGTGACAAAACCATTTGTCATTTGACGTCATCTACAACTTGTATTTAAAACGATACATCTTCAAGCGTTGATCTTCGTTGAAATAAAAAAGGCATTTGGTGTAAAACAATCCAATCACAACCTTCATATTCTCCGTGGATTGGTGTGTTTTATTACAAGCTTTTATTTAGTTTCACCTGTCCCGATTTTTGTCTGTCATCAAATCTTGTAAATTAAATTTGATCAACTTCCTGGTTACTGATTGAGCTGATATTTTGCACACATGTGTAAATTTGATGACAATGTAACATTATTAAGATTTGGAGCTGATCTGATGATTGAATCGGAAGATGGCGACAGGTACTCGGCAGTTAAAGGGTACAACCCCGTCGAGTTTGTGGTCGTATGATTCGTTTTGACGAGTATTAATTATATATGTAGGTATTATACCATGTTATAAAAGCTTGCTATGAAAAAATCATTTTCATTAAAAACTTGTTACCAAATAGGACTGAACCATTCAGGTTATATGCCTCTTAATAGATTCAGTTTTATGAAAAAATTAACATCATCTGTTTGTAGGTTATATAACGAAGACGAGGACAATATCATATTTTAATTCATGAATCCCCAAGCGACCACCGGTGGCCGCGCATCTATTGTCTTACTATTGTGTTTCTAATTGACGGTATCTGAAGGGTTAATAAAATAAAAAAATAAAATACATTTATTGCAGACTAAAAAAATAATGTCCATAGAATTATTAGTAAGATAGGTCTTAAAATCTATGTTAGTCTTGTTAGTGACAATGGTCTTAAAACTATGTTATTATTACAGCATTCATGGTTTCAAAAATGTCAACAATGTCAAAATATCTCAAATGTCATGGAAATTTTAATACAAAAAAAAAAAAAGCGTCACCTTACATGCAGTTGGATAAGTCTCCCCAGCACTGCAGACTCCGGCCTTTCTGATATCATCTTTAGGATACCGTTGGCGCTCCCCCGAATCCTATGCATCATATTAATGAAATGTGTCCGAAATCAATCGAATACAAATTGTTGTGTATAAATTTATCGAACGCAGTATCAGATAAAATAATCCCAACAATAAAATACACTAATATAATAAAGAGATAAAGTTTGTTTTTATGTTTGTAGGAGGTAATCTTTGAAAGTACTGGTCCGATTTCTAAATTTTTTTCACCAGTAGAAAGCTGCTTTATTCCTGAGTGACATAGGCTATATTTTATTTACGCGGGCGAAGCCGCTGGCAAAAGCTAGTAATAAATATAGTTAAATTCACTTTGAAGATACCGACCCAAATCCTAGCTGTCATTTTTTATTTTATTGTTAAGCAAACACTTATTTATTTCTGTTTAGTATACCTACAAAGTGTCACATATTGGCATTAGCGAACAAGCTCTTTAAGAGGGTCCTTTTCCACTCGCCTATCGTAAACATCGAAAATGATTTAAAAGCTTGTTACTTCATTTAATGCAATCCAACGCGATGTTTGACGAAAAGGGCACGCAAAAAAAAAGAGATAACGCCTGAAAACTCTGTTAGTATTCGGTAATTCCGAGATTTACTCGAAAATTTCACAAAACTTGCTCTAGGAAATAGCTGTTTTTTTTAAACCCTTAAAAGTTTTTGGAAAAAGTTGTCGTCATTTAGTATCTTAATAAAATTTGCAAGGTCTCTAGAGGATTACTTTTTTGAGTTAATTTTTAGGCAAACTATGAAGTGTCAAAGTTCATACAAAATAGGAAATTTTCAGAGGTTTTTACTGGATTAGTTTTAGGCAAATTTAGAAATTGGTTTCTTGAGAAACCTAGATAATATCCACAAGATACTGTGTTTCCAAAATATCTAATGAAAAATGTGTAATAACGTCATAATCAGTTATGAGCGGTTGTATGAAAAACAGTGAAAATGTGAGTCATGATGCACCACCTTAAAGTAAAAAAAAAACATCTTGTATTTAGCGTGTTGGGGTCATTGCGGTCTACCTATTGATGTTGTATCCTCATGATCATTCTTTTTACCGTAACAGTGGGTTCATAATCTTCATTAGCGCGGTCCATTCATCATGGTTTCACATCAATTCATCAAGCTTCCTCTTTGTCAATTATTACATCATAAAAGAATGTTCCCAAGACTATCTGTAGTTTGTTATGCTTCACATCATATTTCCCGTCTGAGTGCCTATTACGCCTCGGGATATGATGCTACTCACTCATTTATTGGCTGATGATACGTATCTTATTGTTTATTACGATATGCAATTTTACATGTTAGATGAGATAACTTCAAATAATTAAGCACTGCTATGAATATACATACGTTGTGCTATAAATCTCTGGTTTAATGCTACCGGAAGTCCCTGCGCTATATATTTTAATTATGCGGTCAGTAAAAAGTGAGCTTGAAATAGAAATGTAACTTGTTAGTCTCAACCTTGGGAAGAAACTGCAAAAACGTTTGGAATGCGATTTAAGTGGTAATTTTTCTTACTTATTCTTTAACATGCTAACATTCGATTGATTTTTGTGATGGCGATGGTGTGTTCGATTCCCGCACAGAACAAATATTTGTATGGTAGGTGTTTCGGGTCTGAATAATGTTTTCTGTATGTGAGTTGACATGCTTGTGAACACACCCACAATATAGGAGTAATTTGTAATAAAAATATTAAAATCTAATCAATAAAAAAAAGATCTTACATCATCATCATCATCTTCCTGCCCTTGTCTCGTTTTATTTGGGGTCGGCGCAACATCTTACATAAAACACATTATTTTTTTTATGATTTTGTGTTTCACATTATTATTATTATGATCTCATCACTCGTTTAATATATCGGCTCGTAAAATAAACGGGTAAAATTTATACCATTGTCTGTCTTTTCATGTCGTAAACTAAATTTTCTTTTACGTAATTTTTATTAAAAAGTAAGTTAATTAGTGGATCGTTATATCGCATATTTCCTTGTAGTGGCAATCAGTTGCTTGTGCCAGCTGCTATATAGACTTCACTATTTCATGTTAGACACGCCTGTACACCCGAAGCCGAGGTAGTGTTTTACTCTCCGCTTTTACTCGTATATTTTCTCCTGGTAACATTGAAAGCGTTTAAACATGCAGCTCTAATAAAGTGCTATATGCCTCTCGAAACTGAATTGATTAAAATAGGTTCGGTTTTACGGTAGTTTGATATGCCTTTATTGTTCAAATATTTCAATGGAATTAATTTAATTACGTTCTTCTGTCTATCTATTAATTAGTCCATACTGCTGGACGAAGGCTTCCTTTTCCCTTTTCATCACGTGTCTGTCTTGACATTAAAAAAAGTTTAGCCTCCCAAGTTACAACAGTTTCGCTTGCGTCGAACGCTTCGAGTTGACCTTGCCTCCAATTCTTTTGTTCTGACCACGTGACTGAGCGTTGAAATGACATATTTCCCGTACATTTTAAGCTTTCTACTAGCGTTGAATATTTCAGATTAGTATCTTGGCTAATCTGCAAGGCCTGGTTTGCGATGTCGGCCATTACGAGCCAGGACTTTTAAAGCAAAATCCTAAATTTATTATCGAGAGAGGGTTAGAAAATACAAAAAAAAAATAGTATTTAGCATAATATAAGTTTTCATTGGAGAGCAGCAGTGACCCAATGGTAACGGCTCCGACTTTCCAGTTTACAGGTCGCGGGTACAAACCCATCGATGCAACCAGTATTACTTTGTGTAATTTATTCCATCACCGCTGCTCTCGAAACGGTAATGGAAAACATCGTGAAGAAACTGGCATGTCCTAAAACCAAAAATTTAAAGACGACATCCACCAATCCGCACTGGGCCCGCGTCATAGATTACGGCCCATTCCCTCTCTTAGAGAGGAGGCCTGAATCCCTTCAAAGGGAAAACTGTAAGGCTGATAGTGCTATATATTATTGTATTTATGAAAACTCTCCTTCATAGAACGGTACGGATGGCGCAGTGGTTGAGCGATAGGTTGTTGCGCTGCGTATCAAGGATTCGAATTCGTCCCGTACGGAACAAATATTTGTATGACCGACAGACAGTTGTCTCGGGTCTGGGTATCTCGTGTACCTATTATTATTATTATTATTTTGAAAATAAGGGGCTATGCAATCTCCCGTAGTGTAGGGGATATAGTCATTGCGACCTAAAAGATCTATTGTGACTCGCTACCTTGTTAGAGTAGGTAACTCTTTTAGCCCGGAGGCTTCCAGGAAGTCTAGAATACTCCTAGCTTTAAGAGTTTAAATCTCCTCCGGGCGAATAATCGTCGTGTACCTACCTATAAGAGTTCAATGTTTATAAACTCACCCACGACACAACATTAATTCCTGTGGGGATTGCCCTACTACGAGTTAAAATAAAAAATAGTATTTTATAAAAAAATACCTACACAAAAAGTTTATGTTCTTCATTATTTGTCACATATAGTCGCAGTCATGAAAGATTTGAAATACCTTTTGATATATATTTTAAATTGTGTTCAAACGTCCATCACATCGTCCGAAAAATGCCTCCATCCGCTCGTCTCTGATCGTTATCAATATGTCATTCTAGTCGATTGTCAAAAAAACATGACATACTAACAGAACATATTTATTTATTTAAATGACGTCTATTTTAATTTATTATTTCCATTTATAAATATTACTCATCCATTGGCATTTCGCGTTAAAAATGAATTAAACATAAAATAAATGTATTGTTAATGCGGAAATGACACATTTTACAGCTATTTGCCAATTCTTATTTACATTTGACACACATATAAAATGCGTATTATAAAAATAAAATGTACATTATAAAGAAGCTATTTAACATAGTCATCTGTATTAAAAAAAAAAGGAAATATAACTTAATCAAGAAGTTATATTTATCGCTTACTGATATCCTAAACTTAATTCTTGCACTTTTATGTATTTGAGAATCTTGATATATTACAAAACAAAGAACCCACCGCATCTGTCTGTTTGCTCTAAACTCAAAAACTCAACCAATTTTTACGCAATTTTCAGTTGACAGAGTGATTCATGGGGAAGGTTTAGGTTAGGTTAGGTTAGGTTATCATATAATAGAGAAAAGCCGATTTTATTTTTAATTAGAGAGAATTGACATAATGATTACTATAAATACTTTTTAATAAGAAGGGGAAAACCCCCTTTCTGCAAAATGCACAAATAATCGTTTACGATATTCTTCCTGAAAAGGATTGATATTCACAAACACAAGGTACCGGAGCCCCGCAGGGCCGATACCTGCTAGAGCAATGAATTGACTTCTCAAAAGGTTACCCGTGGTCCTAGAACGCAAAGACCTACTAAAAAATCACGTGTGTGGTTTTAGTCAGTAAAAGTCTGACACGCCTTCTTTCTCTACCCTAGAGCTGCAGAAGAAGTCATTAAAAAATTTCCCACATCAAAAAAAATATATCAAGCGTCGAAGTACTCCTCCATATCACTATCATCCGGAAACGTGCTTTTCTATTAGCTTGCAACATTGGCGTCATAGAAGCTCTGGAGCCGATAGGACACGTTTTTAATGTGCATATAATAATAAATTGCTGCACAGCAACCGGTTGGATTAACTGATTGCAATGTAGACGTTAATGCTTTATAATCATAACTAACAACCCAGCAGTTTTGTGGAGTAAAATTAAGTGTCTCTATTGAGCTGAACGGCGGGCCAGGCTGTTACGCGCTTTGTTACATCTCCTCAGAATACCTACGTTATTATGTACTAGCTCAACATTGTTGCTACATATTTGTTCCCATTGTACAGTGGCTCCTTTGCATAACAGCCTCCGAGAATCATGAAAATGTGAAATTCCTTATGAATTATGCTGTTACGACGCGCTTCGATATTGTACCATATCAATTTTCAATAAACATGGCCTTCATCTAAAATTTTATGAAACGCGTTGTTGTTCATAGTTTATCTATTAACAGGATGGGTTTGATAGGTTTAATGTCAGGAGGGAATCGTTAACGCAAAATAAGGCTGTTTGGAGATCGTTCGCCCAGCAAGTGTTCCTATGTTTTATTGTAGTACTCAATAGTCTGGCACAGTTTATAAGTGGTGGTCAAATTGTTCTGTTGCAAACTTTATTATTAGTCGTTATCTCTAAATTATTGAAACATAGACAAGAATCCAAATATACATTTATTCACAATGAGTAGACAGCATAAGCACTCCACACGTAATTTCTTAATACCTCAATATTTTTTTATATCATCTTAGTTCAATATTCTGTAAACATGTTATATTTAGCATCAGGCTCTTTAGAAACCAGTATTGACAACATTTTCAAAATTCGCACCTCCAACGTTTTGAGCAGGAACATATTCCCATAACTCTGCGACAATCTCACCGGTTCATCGGGTGTACAGTCCTGCTTTACATTTTGTGTTTGTTTAAAACATTTACAATCGTTCCGCGGTCTGACAGTTAGAAATCTTTACCCCGAAACTCGTATTATTTATGAAACTCGAAGCGAGCCTCTCGTATCCTTCACAACTTTTTCTTGTCCTCATTTTCTTTTTAATTTATACATACCTTTTCCTTGATGGAGTCTGTTTTCACACGCTCCGAGATTACGCCGAGTCCGATCTTAATCAAGAGACGCAGATTTTTTATGTCTGCTTTATGAACCAGGAAATATTCTAAGGTCTAAAGTATACGATGTAAAATATAGAACGCATCTTTTTTCTCAGTAGTAATCATATACGTCTGTTGAACAAAATGGAATACATTTCTTTGAAAGCTAATTAATAATAAGTATACCTTTGAAATATGACTGCTTTTAGAGATCTATATTAAATCTTTTTTGTGTTCGCGAGGTGTTTGAATACGAAACGTGGTATTAATTCATGAACGGTTCATCAATCTTGCCACTGTCTGCTTGGACATAATTACTTGTTTATTCAAGATGAATTGATATTTGATAACGAATTAGTTAGGTATATTCGTTTAATCGATTTACTGTTGTACGTAGGTACGGTACTAGTCATTGTAATAATCTATTCTATTATAGATGAAGTAGGTATCTGTAATAACACTTCATAAAATAAGTATTAGATTTTGTGAACACAAAACCGTGATACACAAAGATTAGATGCATTTATTACACTAATATTACACGTTATTGCAATGGTATTATCGGCGCTTAAATGCGTTTTACGAGAATTGAGTCAGTATAGACAATATTACCGTGCCTACGTTTAAAATCTTTCAACAACTTTAACCTTGGACCTAAACCTTTTATTTGTCAATGGCACTACTATATGTAATAATTTCTCACAGTTATTATAGGACATTCTAATACAGTATGGATCGATTTTTGAGTTGCTAATTTGGAAAGGTCAAACCCTATTTTAATGCCTAAGTTTGAAAGCCTTTCCCTAGGTGAGAAATCATCAAATACATAAGTCCTGAGAAGGGTACGAGTGTCAGGATTTTACTGACTAAAACCCACCTGAGCTTTTTCAGTTGCCCTTTGCGTTCCAAGGCTGTGGTAACTCTTTTAACCGATCATGTAAAGCTTTTCTTGCTAACGTAGAATTTTACAAATACTTGAAATTCATAGTACAGGATCGAGGACCAGCTAGCTTATTTTAAACACCATTTTATGCTGAGCAAAATAAATAGTTTGAGTCAATATTCCGGGACATGCCTACAAAAAAGTAAATGTAATGTCCGTTAGAGTTCCGACACTTTACTGACACCAGTGATTTGCAGTTCATACAAAAAAGTCATGGAATAATTTATAGTCAACTTTCGTTTTCAACCTAGAAAATTTGTACGTGTTTTCACACAGATATTCACTACTGTGTACATTCCGCTTTTCCCCATCAAAAACATTCGAAAAGCGTTAGAAGTGTAGAATTTAGTGACTGTACATTAAGTTATCTCATCGATGTTTTATTACTAACACAATGAGAAAGGTACTTAAACCGGCCTATTCAGTGGAAAACTCATCTGAAACTCGCAACAGATTATAGAAATTATGACAACAGCTTTGAAACACTCGCATTACATTTAATATCTTACGTAATTACTGCAGTTGTCTTTCGTAATAGCTTTTGCGCAGAGCCCGTCCTCATGGGAGAGCAACGGCAAAAAGCGGCATCATATTCCCTATTAATTGTTATTATTATTGTTCAGCTGAATTTTCCCATGAAATTTGAAAAGAGTTATGTCGAATAAACCTAGTTAACGTTACGTAATTAAGATTCATTTAGAAAATTGTTCGTTTCGGATGTACGACTATCTTTAACTGTTCACGCGCTGATTGTACATATACGCGCGAAGGGATAGTACACAATTTTGCCTCGTGTAGGCAAACTAGATTCAAATTAATTTATTGTTTGTCACAGAGTTAAAATATGATTTTTTCCTGGATAAATTCTAAAATTACGCGTCTAATATTTTTTGGACAGCTCCCAAACCGCCAAACACAGAGCTGTACACCATGCAGCTCTGTGTCCGTATCACGAGAAAAACGGTGGCGCAAGACTCGACCGACACATAGAATGCATGACTGAGAAGAGTTCGACATTTTTTGGTAATCTAACTGATGGACCCAATAGATTAACCTACCAAATTATTGCCTTTTTTGGTAAATAGATAGATAGATATACTCTCTATTATAATAAAAACAAAAATCATTAAATAATTTCTCCCGCTCTGAGTGGATTAGGGAGTGTCGAACTTTCACTGCCTAAAACACACCGCGTTCCAGAGCTTTCGAAACAATCCATTGGAACACCCATATTCTTCTTTCCCTTCTGACGATCTCAATAACAAGGTCAGGGTTCAGAAATCGGGGATAAATCAGCAATGATTGCAAGCAATATTTTCATTGTCAAGAAGCTGACGCTGAGGCCCAGTTACTGAATTGAATATGGTTATTTATGAACGTGTCAAACCCTACCTAAATTCCAAAGTTTATTTGTTTGCAGCTTCATATAGAGTTTGACAAATACTCAACTTCAGAAATCGGGGGAAAATCATTAAAGATAATTAAAGTCTAACTTCGCCAGTTAATTAATGGCAGCTTCTTTGTGCAAACACAGACATATTTACAGCTATGTGCCAATTACTATGTTTGTTTTCGTTAAATATGACTCAAACTAAATTACCACAAACAACTGTATATTTTCATTGTTTGAGAGCGCGTTTATTTGAGACATGTAATTACGTGTCTTGCTTTCATGATAAGAGATCATGTCCAATGATCTCTCATCTCTCTCAGTAATAAGTTCTCCTTTTAGGGATTGTCTAAGGCTGGCGAATGGTGAATGTCATTCCAGCGTTGACACTGCCAGGAATGGGGCAAGTGACGTTGTTTAATAGCTTTCATTGCCGCCACATCGTGTGTCGCTGCCGCTTTAAAGAGCTGCTTCTGTATCGTCTATGATAACTAGTTTTATGACATTAAATATAAATCTCAAACGCAGGGCTCAAGAAGACTGTCTACAAGCTTATTCCGACTACAGCTAATTCTAAAATAAATGTTCTAAAAGCTCTACTTGCTTTGACAGTAATTATTAACTTCATTGCACATAGTTTAGATACCTTCAATATAATTGTTGTTAAACTAAGATGTCTCACTCATCATCGCCCAGTCTAAACCATTGTACCTGGAAAGCGGTTTTTTCCACAGTTATTGTTTTTAAGACGTAGACGAAAAGTAAGTAAGGCGATATTAATTTTTCGAAATACAACCCTTAAGGAGATGAAATGATGTATCATGCAAACAAAAACGAGTGCAAAGCTAGTCAGCTAATAAATTTGCTACTGCTAAACATGAAAGGTACATAAAGGACCATACATTACGTATGGTCCTTTATGTACTCTCTTTTGAAGTTCTCTTAATTTTGAAGTTTGTTATATAAACTTTGTATGCCCCTTTTAATGAGATCACCTTATCTCAAATACCGCAATCTCAATACGAATTCCTTCTAACTAAACTTACACCAGTATTCTCTCCTAAAGGAACGATTACTTCAATAAATCCACGTTGCTTACGACGTATTATTACAACATAACTAGGATCTTATTTCCTTAGGCTAAACAAACAATTTCATGGTAGCAATCGACTCACATATTTATGAAAGCCGGTAAATTGGCGCGTAAACTATGAAGACATGAATTCGTTTTCCAAAGCACCGCCGTATCCTGTCGTGCTTCGGGGCTGTAAATCCTCCTCCAGTCACTAGTCACCCATTAGACAAATAATTAGCCAGCTCGTGTAGGCCCCAGGATGTACTCAACATATGCCCACGACACTTTGTTTGTTTTAAAGATAATGTAACTGCAGAAACTACGCATATTAAACATTATTACGCATATTAAATACTTGTGCAACATATTATTTTACTGCACTTTTAAACTGTTATTTGCCATAAAAAATGATGTTATATCAGATATTGGTACTCAAGTCCTTTTAGAGACGGTTTCTTTCAATAAATTAATAAACTTTATTTTGTAATGTAGTCTCAAGCGTTGGTACCTTTATTCAGGAAATATGATTGTATGCAATTTCTGGTATAATATGTATTGCTTACGCTGACTGCTTTCAGATCACACTACATAATATTATAGGCGAAAGTTTGTGACTGTGTATGTTTGTTACTTCTTCACGCCCTAACGGCTGAACGGATTTGAATAAAATCTGTCACCCAAGTAAACTATGTCCTGGATATTTAATGTCCCATTTTGTCGCACAGTAGCTCGATCCACCTTCCCTATACCGCGTATGCTAACGATGCTCAACGCGCTCGTGGAGACCAATCCTGGATTGGATTGCTGATGAATGGAAGACCATATTATTAGAAAGTTGGCGATTCTGTGAGAAGACAGAGGGAAAAGTTTATCGTGTTTAGTATCAATGGCAATTATGCTGTAATCTATATATATAAAAATGACCCCCGTTTTCCGTTGTCACGACTTGGCATGAAAACGGCTTGACCGATTTGGCTGATTTTTTTTTTTGTTGTGATTGTTATTGTGAGGATAAGGTTCTTATGTAAAAAAAATAAAATTAGGGTAGTGTAGGGTAGAGTAGAGTAGGGTAGAGTAGGGTAGAGTAGGGTAGAGTAGGGTAGAGTAGGGTAGAGTAGGGTAGAGTAGGGTAGGGTAGGGTAGGGTAGGGTAGGGTAGAGTAGGGTAGAGTAGGGTAGGGTAGGGTGGGGTAGAGTAGGGTAGATTAGGGTAGAGTAGGAAAGAGCGGGAGCGAAGCCGCGCGGGAAAAGCTAGTAAATAAATAAATGATACTTTTTACCCTAGAAGTTTTTGTTTTTAAGGTTAAAAATCATCCAATGAATTCTCCCGCTCTAAACCGGAGCTAAAAGGCCTGTCAGACTTATCCTGGGAGTATGTTCTTTGGGCCGATTTTCTGCTTTCACGCGGGTGAAGCCGCTGGCAACAGCTAGTATGCAATGATTTAGTTTTCCTGTTAGTATAAGGCTTCATTTTCCAGTAACGTAGTTAAGTCAGTGGTAGAAGCAATAGTTTCTTGTCATAAATTCTGGCCTTGTTATTTGTGCCACGTCGTAAACCGAAGTAAATTGACATAATACAACTATTTATTTCCGAAGAGTATATTACCGTGAAAATCGCGGTGTGAGAGCTGGGGCACAATTTAAATGCACATATTATTATTGCGCCCATTCTTATTTTACGACCACTGTCAACTTGCCAACTATATTTGTCGATAGACATCGTCATACTAGTTTATCTATGTAAATGTATTTTTGTTCGTACAATACGCGTTTTGAAGTCAATTTTCACGGTGTCTTTTTGGCACCCTCGTTGCAAGCAGACAGTTCAATGAAAGCGTATCGCTAACATAGTCGGAAATACATATATGATTAGACTCTTGATCCTACAAACTTTTTTTTTTAAATTCTGTATATATTCATGTTATTCTTGTCGTCCGAATATTTCTGATCCAGATTTAAATATGTCGCACCGTTATTTTACAAGCTTTTATATTTAGTTTCACCTGTCCCGATTAATCAAATTAAATTTGACCCACTTCCTGGGTACCGATTGAGCTGAAATTTTGCATGCATGTGTAAATTAGATGTCAATGCAAAATTGGGCTTGGGACATATAGCTGATCCGATGATAGGACAGGAAGGTGGATAAAGGAACTTCGTAGTTAAACGACACAACCCCATTGAGTTTGTGCTCGTATGATTCGTCTTGACGAGTTTTAATTATATTTATGTATACCAAGCTATAAAAGCATGCTATGGAAAAATATTTTCGTTAAAAGCTTGACTATACTGATCTAGATTTAAATATGTCGCACCGTTATTTTTTATCATCATCATCATCAAATTTTGGACAGTCGTAGGAAGTTATGACCGTAAACATACTCAAATTTGCGGCGATTTTATTACGATACGCGACATAAATATTTACTGTCTTAAAAGCTGACTCAGAGAATCCTGTTGAAAGTCTTCTTACTCGATACGACTGTGGAAATACATATCAGTTTCACTTTTCCCTCATCTATAAATGCTGATATTCGTATCACGATCGGGGTCGCGCGTGCTAACTGTCTCGACATGTGTGCAAAACTGATTTTCCCCGCTGGCTACTGAAAAATAATACTCTCTTTAACTATTGTACACTAGATTATATGAAAATACCCCTTGGAAACTTTAAACAATTCTATTTATGCTCTTCTGCAATCAAAACTAAATCAGAAATATAAATTCGTCTCGCAGTGCCACTTGCTGAAATAATGATATCGTGAACATATATACCTGGCTGTTGAGATAAGTCGTTATAAAGATAATTAATGCTATCGCCCTACGGTTGTTCTATTCACTAGTTGTACGGTGGTTATTCAAACAGTAGGAACTGAATGTGTAATAAACGACAGGAAGACGGACTAAGCTTTACGAGCCAAGATGTATGTCCAATTGGCAGTAAAAGCATTTTAACGGCATATTGCTTTAGAATTGAAATTAAAGCGGCGGATATTAGTCGTGGCTGTTTAAGTATAGGAAATTAATTAGTGTTGCAAAATAATTTCTCATTAATTTCAACACGGGCGAAGAGAAACCCCGCGCGGCAATTCCATGCTTTGTAAGTACGCATGAAGGTGAATTACCATTATGCGAACCATATATCACGCGGCCACTGTGCGCGGCGCTTTATGTTCGCGCCCGGACCTCGCTACAAAGCGAACGAAAAATTTCAAATAAATTCTCTCGTAATTTGTATCTATTAGTCCGACAGCCGACTCTTACTTTTCTAGTAGATATATTTCGCCTGAGAAAGAAATGTTTGAACTAATAGTTGCATCTTTCCTTAGAGATCATTACTACTATTCTAATGACATGAATTATTGTGTTGACAAACCTCAGATGGTATTATGTTTTCACGACTATCTTCAAACTTTGCCTTAGAATATTTTGTTATTTCATACTTTTAGAACGCGATTTTTTTGTGATAAGGGCTTTAGTTTTTTAAACATTTTTTTTTTAATTATTTTATGTTATAAAAGCTAAGTCTTTTCATTTGATACCCAACATGACACCTTTTCAATCATCTTTTTTATTTATATACTCTAGAACCACTCATCATTTTTAAATTTAGTATGATGACACATAGCCTACAACCAACGGACAATCTAGACACTTCCCCCGATAACTCATTTGTCAAATTATTATAAATAAATCCAGAAGTTTTGAGAAAACACACGGGCCTCAAAAAAGTGCCGACACAAAAAAAAACGCTAATAGCGGCCACAAAAAAAAGTTAGAAGCCGCCGTAAAAAACAACTGAAGCGCGCAACAGCTTGTGGCCGGAGAAGCTCGAAGCGGCTTCAAGCGTTTTTTGTGGCGGCACCGCCGCACACGAAACAAAAAAGGCTGCCTAGCCCTCCCCCAAGCGTCGCCACAACGAACGTTTCTGTGCGTCTCGCATCCATCGGTTTCCCGCAACCTTCACCAGGTCATCGGTACACCTTGTAGGAGGCCTTCCAACGCTGCGTCTTCCGGTACCCGTCGCTACTCGAGAACCTTTCGGCCCCAACGGCCATCTGTTCTGCGAGTAATGTGCCCTGCCCATTGCCACTTAAGTTTGACAATTCTTCGTGCTATGTCGGCTACTTCAGTTCTCCTGTAGGAGGACTACTGTGTATTAGTAATAAATTAAAGCTCATTTCGTACAAGCACAGTCTTCTTACACGTTCCACAATAAATAACATACTCACGTACTTAATAGAATTTTATTATGTCATCTATCCTGTTATACAGCCCTAAAAGACTTCTCGGTTATTATTTAGGTATGTCAAATCAATTCTGAACCTTATTGAAAATTCTTTCACAGCAGATTACAAAATAAATGTGACAAATGGTGGGTATTAACATAATATGACGCGGTTCGTCCCGGAGACTTCCGCTCCATACATTTTAACTTAATCCTCCATGGCCCTTCATAAGTTTATCATTTTATAGCTAGCTTGCTTAACCCCTCGTCTTCTCTTGCGTTAGTTCAGAATTGAAAGAATCACAAATAGTATTTTAGAGTTCCGTACCTTAAAAGGAAAAATGGGAGCCCTTATAGGATCACCTTGTTGTCAGTCTGTCTGTTGGTCAAGACCCTTTATATCGGGAACGCGTGGAGGTCTGAGGTCTGCACGGTCCCTTGAAGCTTGTAAAATAATCAAACTACTAAGGTAACGAAAATAGAAGATACGGATGTTTATGTCGCAAAAACGCATTTTTGTGTTCGACACTTTCTATTAATGTAAAGCGCATCGAAATCGGTTGCGTGATTTAGGAGTTGTTATCAGATAAACAGACTTGTATATTGTATCAAGAATATTCCGCATCTTATACAGTATCATATATACTTACTAGCCATCCCGACAGACGTTGATCTGCTGAAAGCTGACTTTAAATCGGGTTCAATTGTATTTTCAAACCATCCAGAGACTCGCTCAATTATACACAAAAATATTCATCCATATCGGTCAAGCTGTTTGTGAGGAGTTTGGTGACAAACTTACCTGTACAGAAAAATTATATGTATAAAGATGTCTTAATATACTTTTTTTCCCCTCAGGTAAGTTGAGCATTCCTGAAGCAGTTTTAAGTCTCGATCGACTGCTACCTACATTATTATGCCGCAATATGTTCTCGTAAGTCCCCATTTTTTGTCATATTTGTATATTCGATTATCGTTTACTATTGAATTTGATTATACGTAGCTTGGTCGTCTGCCCTTCTAAAGATTAAAGTAACAAGGCTTAAAAGCTTACTTCACCAATAAATATCTCAAACATAAAATACCGTATTTCAACTGAGTCAGCACAATTCTATGTTGCATTCCTCAAAATAACTCGAGTTTCTAGTTAAATAAGACTATTACGAAATAAGCATTAATGCGTTACATTAAGTCACAGCGTGCCTGACATCACGTGTACAAATTAATAACGCCATTTAAACGCTATAATAATAACGTCGGAACTCAAGCGCGCGGTTAATAGTTTGTCACGATTATAACGAGAGAGATACTATCCGGAGTGCAATATTAACTGGCGGCTGCGATTCTCACGCTATGTGCATTACATTGGAGGTGCAGTGTATCACTTCCTACGGCTGTGCTTTTATCTGAGTAACGCGCACCGTTATACTTTGGACACTAACACACTGAGCTAGACAAATTCACTCCACTTTCCATTTTCCACAGGTCATTTTCTTGCGCACACGCAGACGATGCGAGTGCAGGTGGTTCGCGGAACCAGATGTGGAGCGCCAAGGCTACCTTCCACATCACCCACTTTTTACTCGTTATAAAGCTTGTTGATATAAAATATACCTTCACACGTCGTGAAACATAACATTCTTCGAAACTCTCGACATACACTTACGGAAATTACCGTTTGGAAACTGAAACAATCCGGACGTTGAGTTGTGGTGGCTTGGGAAAATAAATAACGAATACGAAATATAGATACGCAAACTAGATGCGGGTAGTTAGAGGATATTTATTGTCAATATCAACGTCGCTCAGTTTATCGCCTCCTGACATATCCGTGCGTTTGCCTTTACACTGCTTTACAAGCGGGCTCAAATCGGGCGTTCAGCGTCTTTCGCCTTACTTGGGGTTGAATCGCCGGGACGTCGCTTTTCTGATAATCGTGACAGTGTCCGAGTGCCGACACTAATCCGGCCGCTCCTCGACATGCCATCAAATAAAAGAAAGCTAGAGATGTCACCTGACATCCGCACTTTACGCTCACAAACCACTTTATGAGTCATTCACGAAATCAATCGAATTGTTATTCAGCAGTTAGAGCTGATTTTAAAGCGACTTGTTTAATCCACCTTCGGAAATGAAATTGATGTTGAGTGGCGTACATAATTACATTAAGTTTAAAAGCTTTTTATATTTTTAAAGTATGATACATTTTAATCCATCGGAATTCAAAGGATGAAAGATTTAACGGCAGCTATAACCGTAAAAATAACTTAAACAATGATATCAGTATAACTTATCTTGGGTGTGCAAAATATGTGATACTTGTACATCGCACCTACCAAATAAAGAGAAAAATTTGCACCAAGACCATCGTATGAAATCGAAAGAAATATAAACTTTATGAATGTGTGAATTTCTTTCCTGCATTTATTTAACACGTTATCTTCATGAAAGTCTTATTGACGCGCTTCACAAAGCAAACCATCAATCGTCGATGTAAATTGTATTTACAGAACATTATCCGAGCGAAATAAAAACTGTCACCCGTTATACCAATAATGGGACAAACCACGCCACTATTTGTAGTTTAAATTTAAACTGGGACAAACCGGTGTATGCGTATTTATTCACAAACTTAGCCCGATAAACTTAATTGTTTGCATTAATAAGCGAGTTTTATGAAAATTTACGATCTCTAATGTTATCGTCAGCTTTTATAAGCACTTTATAATTAACGGACGTTTACAACTTCATTCAGGCTACTTTGTTTCCCTGCACACCAGCTAGTTAACGAGCAGTTTTTAGTATCTTCTCAATTAATCCATAATCTTCAGATAACAACTTAAAAAGAGAATATAAAAATATTTAAATTAATGCTCATATATGAACGCAATAATAATAAAAGTCGCCGTTGTTTGGAACCAGTGAAAGAACGCGAATTGCCGTTTTACTGTTATTTGCTAAATTTCTAATATGGAATTGCTATTAAGAAATCGATGATCATCTTATTAAGTTTTCTCTCCATATTATGTGTTATATGCAAATGTAAAAATTAAATGGATATACCGTGTGTATCAGCGGCTTATCATCTGACCTAAGTTGAAAGGCTCAATTAAGGAAGTGGGCTGTTGTAGGGCTTGTAAACTAGTCTTGCTTCCTGAGTCTGCTGGTGGACAATTGTGGTCATTATTCGTTGAGGGATACGGTTGGACTTTGCTTCGAGTAATACCGAGTGACTGCAATTACTGTTGTTACCATTAGGATTTGTGACTACCGCCTTTAAAAATACTTACAAGCAGATAAACTTTTTATGGGGGTTATATTTTATGGTTTATGTGTTAACGTTCAGAGTCCCTCCAGTGACAAGCATATCATAGTTAAATATACTTTAATGCTGTAGTCTAGCTCAGGAAGCTCATGTAATTTACTATTCAATTACATTTACGAAGTGACGCCGTTATTAATATAAGTAACGAGTAAAACAGCATCACTTCGGAACGGTACTCCGTTTGCGAGCTCACACTAAGTGTATTTATAATGATAGTCTACCAAAAGTGCGATAATCACAAATTACAATCGCGTAAAATGGACTTTGATGCTATTGCTATTGAGTAGTTCTACGAATAACTGCAGACACTAAAAATGTACAGCTAACTTTGAAAGCTACTGTATAAAAGGAAAAAGGAACCAAATGTAATACGATCCCGCGTAGTTAGTGGCCGTGTCATAATAAATTAATGGCCTGAATATAAACCAACGATATCTGAGTGATATATTTAGGTGCTGAACACTTCGGAGGCGGTAAATAAACAATATGCAAATCAGTTGCGTGATGGTTAGCGTTAGGCGATCCTATTAGTGTCTCTATGTTAATCCGTAACCGTAAATATACCTACCTTGATTTTAACTGTGGACGAGATTAAAAATAAGGTTAAAAGGAGCGGCTTAAAATTTATAATAACATTGTAGAAAACCAATATAAAAACTAAAAGTGTGAGCCATCAAACAACTTTATCGATATCGAAATCTCTTCATTGCTTATCAATTTGCATTCTATACCATTCACCCACGTTTTCACAATATTTTAATACATATTAGCTCAAGAAAGTAAAGTGCAAATATTTTCGATGTATACAATTTTGCGCAGGTGCCAATTACTCTATTTCGATAGTGTTCACAGTTCAATGGCAGGTAATAATAGAAATCAATCTAGTATAAGGAGAGCAGTGGGCAAAAAAACCGCTAACCGAACTTGGTGGTAGAGCGTCGACTCATTCATTACTGGGAAGCCGTGCGGTTTAGTTATTTAATGAAACGTTACCTCGACACTGACTGACCACATCAAGAATGGCATGCATCAACCGCATTATGTTTTGGAAATAGAACCCTGCCTTTAATTTAAATTCTGACGACGTGAATACACTAAGAATAAAAGCAAATAATAGTCTTCTTCTGTAACAATTTGCTGTGTAACCATCATGGAAGCATATGTATTTTTATTTAATCAATATCGTAAAAAAACTGACTCATAAGCCTTGGTCAAGGTGACAAGTGGCACATGGCGGCCGCTCGGTCTCGGGGCGGTGGACGAACAACGAACTGCGTCCCTCGTCCACTGCGCCCGCGCACCACGACTGACGAATGTCAATGGCACGCCGGCACCGTTACTCGATCTCGCGTCCGCCGAATTAATTCGCCAATGGAAATCCGTACAACGATCGATTCCTATACCGAATAACTTAATGAGAGTTGTTGCTGTACCCCCCACCTCCGTTATCAAAAATCTTATCCCAAAACCCTGTACATCCCACTCGCATCGCATACCACTACATCAAATAAGCCTGTCATTATTCATTCCACAAAAAAATGTTATTACTCTCATTGTCTAACTGTAGAGATCATCACGGTCAAAGACACCAAAACAAGTGGCCGCATACAAAGCTGAGCGCCTCGTATAAATACAGAAGTGATGTACATAACAACTCATTGATATTGAGAACTGGAGCTGAAAGCCCCCAGTAATGAGAATGCTCCACATTTCAATATTATACATCTTTTGAATTTTTATCGGTGGATGCTCGTTAATCTACTGACTTGTCTGAGACCTCATGCTGCTATGCGTTAAATACCATTTGCATGGCTCGCTGGGGCGCAAAAAGCACAAAAAATATGACTCTTTCCTAGTCAGCACTCATCTTTATAAATAAAAATATTAGATGGCTGTCGATCGCCGATCGGGCGCCACACTTTTACTTACATCGATCGCGATGCCTTGTCTTCGTTCTGATTTTTATCTCACACACTTACTCCGCTAGTCTTAGTCATGTTTTGCACTATAGACTTTTTTATTTAATTATAGCTTTCTCATATTCAAGATTTTCCCCTATACTTGTATGTCATTAAACTTATTTAAATATATGCGACTAAAAGGTGTTTACCGGAAGCATTTACCGAGTCAATTTAATCTAGTATCATTTGATATTGTGCATAAAATAGTGATCAATCACCTTCGCAAATTAGTTCATAAATCAGTGATAATAAACCGAATGCCGTTTCAAGACGGTCTAGATTCTAATCTAAATTTTTACTCTTAGAGATTTGTCGTAGCGCCATCATATATATCAATTAAGCGGGCCTTTTAATTCGATCATCGATCATCTGTCGTCCACCTCCAACTGAGGTCAATATCTTTCGTATACTTGATTACATATGTACGTGCATATTGATTTTTATCAAACTGGTTCCGTGGATAATTCACACGTATGTGGATGTTATTGTATCACTGGAGCTGTTCTATTTTTCGCTCAAACTTTTTTGTTCATGCAAATTCGCACTACTGAATAATTCATGTATTCGACTAAAGATAGCTGCAGGCTGGACTGGACTGCAATTACCTATTTCTCCGATAAAACTTTTACCAATATGTCGTCTTAAGATAAACAGTTAAGTAATGTGTGTCTTCAGAAACTTAATTTAGATATCAACATTGAGACAATACCTGCCGCACGAAAACTATATTTTGAATAATCATACACACTTAAAATCATTATGTCGGAATTTCGTTTGCGATAAATATCTGAGTATTAAATTAATGCATATTGTTATTCTGCTCTTCTCCCTTATTAGCAGTTGAGAGGATGATAAAACAACTAGTATCGATGATAGCTTGTCGTCGACTATAATGTGTGCCTGCGCAGGAGTCAATTATGACTAAACGACATGAATTTATAAATAATGGATGACAAAACAAGCAAACTTGTCACATGTGACGGCTCTGACTCATCAAGCTATCAAGCAATGACAGGAACATATTATAATATTATACTTAATCTATTGGAAATGTCCAAGTGGAAACAGATAACTGCATGATAATGTAACATATTTTATTACTAAATACGGACACTACGTGGAAAAAATATGGTCATTAGATAAACTTTACTTTTTAATCGTCTAATTCCTGGCCATGGGAACGCATACTGATCGATTTGAATTGAAGGCTCTCATTTTGTACGTTTTTTATTTGAAGTAAAAAGAACATTCTGAACGTAACAAGCGTAAGAGTTAAAATTACGTCACGTAACAAATTTTTTCGCAGTTGAAAAAAAATTAAACACACTTTGATTTGGAGCTTTCGGGCGACTGCAAGTGAAAAAAAAAATAACAATTAGTAACTGTCGTGTACATTAATATACCAATTGAAAAGTTCGGGGTCCGTATTCTAAACATCATCGCAAAAAGCCCAATGAGTCGATAAAAAACCCTACTAGCCCACGGAAAGATACGTGCTTGTATAAAATTTCGTTGGTATATAGCAAAAAGTAAACAATTTCTTCCTACTTGTGATCCAGTTAATGGAAGCATTATTCCTCTTCATGTTTTAATTTATTTTTTATTTTTTTGTCTACATTATAGACATATGTGGAAAGTTTTCTGTGTGATAAATTAAAACACATAATTTATCTACAAAAGCCTTGTTATCATTAAGTCAATATGACATCATCATCATCACCATCATATCAGCCGAAAGACGTCCACTGCTATAGGCCTCCTCCAAGCGTCGACACAATATGACATACATGACCATTTTGCAACTTAGTTATTTAACTATTTTATTATATACACATTGACACTACTGATGTCATATACATCAGTAACAAATAGTTTCCTTATTACGCTAGGATAATTTTTGAGGATTAGTATTTAGGGAACTAACTTGGTTAGGGTAATTTACGATCGTGGTTATAAATGGTATGTAAATCTTCGGAGCACAACGAAAATTTCACCACTGCGTATTGATTTCATGAGATAAGATAACCTAACAAGTCCACAAGAAGCCAAACATGGCGGCTGCATTTTAGTTAGTATACTGAAATGGTGTGTCGACCAGCGCCCAAGTAAACTTGTCGCTTTATAATCGAACCAATTTATATCAGGCGCCAAGTGGTACCAGGGGCTTAGAGTTATGGAAGCGGTGGCCAGGACTTTATTTAGATACCGACTCCCGTGCTGAGCTGACCGCCTGGTACACGCCGATTGCACCCTCCCAAGCACTTATGTTTTATTATATTTTTATATTTTGTTATGTTTCATTCTACGTTCGTGACGTTGCAATCGATTGTTTCATTAAGCACTAGACGCAGATCGCAGTCGGTCTGAATTTCATTGTAAAGTCTTCTATTAAAAACACTGTTGGCAGCTCACAGTGTAAATTGTGTTTATTAAGCTCCATTTAAGGAGTTTTACAATCGTGTGCGATTATAAACATGTTTTATTTTTATTACATCATCTATTTCCCTGCTAAAAATGAAGATGATATCCATATATCCACAATTTTAATCATCGTTGCGAATGTTTGATCTTTAATTGAGATCAACCGCATAACTTCAACAACTTAATCGTTCGAGAATCTTGTTATTAGGATATCAAATAAATTGCATAAATGAAGCTAGTTGTTGTGGTGCTATTAGAGGTCATAAAGTTATCGCATGAAACGCACAACCGGTTATGTTAATAGACATAATATTGTTATTTAAATACTCATAGGCATGAGTTATTGACATGCTTATAGACAAAGGCAGGCGCGCCTCGCAATCAACAGTTAGATTTTACTTCAGTCCAGGAAACACGCTTAATAAAAGAATTAAAAAACTTGTTATCTAATTTGTTTGGCTTTATTTAATCCGGAAAAAGATAGGGACCTTAAAAAATAAATACATGGCGCAACGTTGCGAGGCGGGCTAACGACACGAAAGCGTCCTTGCGTGGCGTCCTTGCGCCGACCGTAAAACCCTCACGACCGACGTCGCACTCTTTAGCACACTCCTGCACTAATCTCTCCGTCTCGCTCCGCACCACCGCTCAGACGTCCACGGGGTGCCACGACAGAAAACCTCCACGAGTGCCCGCGGACTGTAGTTCCCTTGCGGACACGTCCTGAGGGAAGACCAGTCTGCGGGACGGTGCACCCTGGGAGGTGGCCATAGACCCCCTTGGGCACTCCTACCCAAGGGCCTCTATGGCCGTCTGCGAATGTTCTGTCTGACGGAACGCTTCAACGCGTGTCCCTCTGCTATAGCAGAGGGCACAGTGGCGAAGTAAGAGCGGGCTCGGTGTGCACTCACACTGCCGCCGGGCAGGCAGGAGGAAGACGTGTTCCTCCTTCTGCCACCGTTAGTCTCGTAGCCCCAGAGATTGTCCAAGGTCATGTTTCTGACTTTTGATGGGGGACGAGGGCCTTGGCTTAACCGCCCGGGCCGCGAGGAAGACAACCTCTATAAAAAATTACCCCAAACCTCCAAGCGGCGGCGCACCGTGAGGGAGGTTGTTAGCTTGACTAATGGGTAGCTAAATTAGTCTCTAGTGCGAACCACATGTTTTGAGCAAGTACCCGAAGTTTAATACTCGTGGGAACTGTATGGATAATAGTAAATTTTTTAAAAAACCAGGGAGTGATGCGCGGTCGGAGTCCGACGCGGCATCCGGAAGGAGCTCGGAGGGCTCGGAGTGTGAGGAGGTAGCGGGGACTTCAGGGAGAGGGTCAAGTCTCTCCCAGAAGAAGCGCTCCGCTTCCTTTAGGAAGGAGGACGGTTCGTCCTGCTCGGAGGGGCGGGCGAAGATCGCCACCAGCGGTCGCGGCGCAGGCCGAGCCCGCGGGAAAGGGCGAGGCCTAACGGCCAAAAAATCCGCTCAGCGAGCCGATAGGCTTGCCGCGGAGGGGCGCCACCCTGGCGCGGGCGACTCTGGGAGAGATCTTTCAGAGCCGTCTGGCAGCGAGAGGCGTACCGAGGCGGAGTCAGGCGGGGAGGCGGCCATGCCCTTCAAGGAGCTGGCCGTCACCCTGCTTCGGGACATGGCCCGCCAGAGGGACAAGGCCACGCGCGAGCGAACGATCCGTCGCCACGCCGCGTCCCTCCAGGGGGCCTTAGACGCCTCGGTTGGCAAGAGGGTGGAGAGGCTCAGGAGCGAGCTCCGGGCGGAACTCCAGGCCGAGCTCCGGGCTGAAGTCCGGGCGGAGGTCGCAAAGGCGCCGAACAAGGGCCGCCAGGAGCCGATGGATGAGGGGCGCGAGCAGGAGCAGGGGCAAAGCCGGCCCCAGCCCCAGCTCCAGCCCGAGCCGGAGAGTCAGTTGCTGTCACTGGTGCAACAGGAACTCGCAGCTTTTCAGCAGGGGCTGCAAAAGCAGCAGCTGGAGTTCCAGCAGCGCGTCGAGAAGCAGCTGTCTCTCCTGGAGGGCATTGTCCTGCGCCCTCCACTGGCGGCCTCTGGTCAGAAAAAGGTGGCGTCTTATGCTGCTGCCGCGGCTGTGGTTTCTGCGCCCAAGGCGGGCCCGTCGGGGCAAGCAGGGCGCAAGGCCGCGGCGCCGGAGCCCGCAGGGCCGAGGCCGGAGCCCGCAGGGCCGAGGCCGGAGCCCGCGACGGCCAAGCAGCAGCAGCAGCGGCGGAAAAAGGGTGCGGCGGTGCCTGCCGCTAAACCGGCAGGACCTCCTACCGCCGTGGCGATTAGGCCGCGCCTGCCACCTCCTCCACCCGAGGAGTCTGGCGCCGAGTGGACGGTGGTCGGCGCCAGAAAGCAGGCGGGCAAGGTGGCCAGAGCGGCCAAAAAGCGCGCGAGGCGGCAGGAGCGCAAGAAGCGGGCCATGGCGGCGCGTCTTCGCGCCCCGAATTCCGAGGCTGTAGTCATTACGCTACAGCCTGAAGCGGAAAAGAAGGGCGTGACGTACGACGACGTCATGGCGAAGGCGAAGCAGGCAGTGCTGCCCCACCTTGAGGAGCTCGGAGCCGCTGCGGGCTTCCGCATGAGGCACACAATCACCGGGGCCCGAATCCTCGAGGTCCCCGGTGCGGCCAGCGGCCCTGCAGCGGATGCCCTGGCTGCCAGGATCAGGGCGTCTCTGAGCGAGGAGGAGGCCCGAGTGTCCAGGCCCACAAAGTGCATTGATATGCGCATCATGGGCCTGGACGACTCCGTCAAGGTGGGCGAGGTGGTGGCCGCCATTGTCAGGGCGGGTGGGTGCTCGGCCGAACAGGTTCGGGCGGGCGCCATCCGCGCTGACAGCACGGGCATGCGAGCCGTAACGGTAAGCTGTCCTATGCAGGCGGCCAAAACCATCACCGGGGAGGGCCGTCGGCTTTTGGTGGGCTGGGTCTCCGCACAAGTCAAGCTGCTGGAGCCCAGACCTCTGCGGTGCTTCCGCTGCCACGTGGGGCACCACGTGGGAGCCCACTGCGCCGCGGAGGATCGCAGCGACCGCTGCCACCAGTGTGGCCAGGCCGGTCACAAGGCCGCTGAATGCCGTGCTACGCCGCACTGCTACGCATGTGCGGCGGCCGGCAAGCCGGCCGACCACCGGGCTGGGGGCAGGTCCTGCGACCCCCCCGCCAAGGCCAAGGGCAAGGCCCGCAGGTCCGTCCCCGCCGATGTCCTCGCCACCGCAGCCGCCTCCTTGGCCGCCGCCGCCATCGCCGCCGCACCCGCTGCCGCGGCTGTGCCCCCTAGGGGGGCTCGGGAGGAGACTGTAATGGAGTGTCAATAACGGCCCCATTACGTCTCCTCCAGGCGAATATCAACCACTGCGCCCCCGCTCAGGATCTGTTGCTCCAGAGCATGGCGCAGTGGTTGATCAATGTCGCCGTAGTCACCGAGCCGTATTTTGTCCTGCCCAGTGGTGACTGGGTTCAGGACCTGGACGGCTCGGTGACCTTAATTAAGTCGGCCGCCGCCGGTACCCCGCCCCCCGAGTCCGTCACGAGGGGGCGGGGTTGCGTGGCAGCACGGTTCGGGGACATCGCCGTGGTAGGCGTCTACCTGTCCCCGAGCCGATCTCTCGACGAACTGCACGTCTCCCTGATGGAGCTAAATTCCGTCGTCGCTGGGTTCGGTTCCCTCCCCGTGGTCGTTTGCGGGGACTTCAACGCCTGGAACACGGCTTGGGGTTCCCGGTTCACGAACCAGAGGGGTCGGATGGTGGAGGACTGGGCCTTGGAGCTGGGCCTGGTCGTACTGAACCGGGGTTCTGTCCCCACGTTGGTGCGGATGCGGGGTGAGTCGGTGGTGGACATTTCGTTCGCCAGCCCCGCTCTGTCACCGCGTGTCGTCGACTGGCGCGTGATGGAGGAGGTGGAGACGTACTCCGACCACCGGTACATCCGGTTTGACGTCTCCGCCGAAACCTCGGCCGCGCCGGTCCGACAGAGCCCTTGCGGTCCGCGGTGGGCGCTTAAGCAGATGGACCGGGAGCTCCTCCTGGAAGCCGCGACGGTACAGGCCTGGGTGCAAGCACCGGACAGGCCTGTCGACATCGACGTCGAGGCGGAGTGGTTCCAGGAGGCCATGTCGCAAATTTGCGATGCGGCAATGCCCCGTGTCCGTCCAGGACGAGCTAAGCGCCAGGTGTACTGGTGGTCGCCGGAGATCGGCGCACTGCGCAATGCGTGCAATCACGCGCGACGCCGGTACGCCAGGCACTGCAGGCGCCGCATCCGCCCGCCGGATGCGGAGGCCAGAGAGGCGGAGCTGTATGAGGAATACAGGGAGGCAAAACGCACCCTCCGAACGGAGATCAAGCGGGCCAAACTCGAGGCCCGCAACGTGTGGCTGGGGTCTCTGAACGCGGACCCGTGGGGGCGCCCGTACAAATTGGTACGGGACAAGCTTCGCCCCTGGGCTCCGCCGCTGACTCAGAGTCTCCGGCCCCAACTCGTGGAGGGTGTGGTTAGCTCTCTGTTCCCTGCGCGGGGGGAACACTCCCCCCCGCCCATGGCTCCGCCTCCGCCAGCGGTGTCTGACGCGGATCGCAACAGCGACGACGACGACAATGCTCCAGAAGTGACCGAGGTAGAGTTGAGAGTGGCGGTGCGAAGGCTGAGTGCCAAAAACACCGCCCCAGGACCCGACGGCTTGCCAGGGAAAGCCTGGGTCCTGGCCATGGAGGCTCTCGGGCCTCGACTGAGAGGGCTCTTTAGCGCATGCCTGGAGAGGGGCCAGTTCCCACTTCGCTGGAAGACGGGGAAACTGGTCCTCGTAGCGAAGCCAGGGCGCCCTGCGGACTCTCCGTCCGCATACCGGCCCATTGTGCTGCTCGACGAGGTGGGCAAGCTCTTTGAAAGAGTTATTGCAAACCGCCTCGTCGTGCGGCTAACACGGGTGGGGCCGGACTTGTCGGACGGACAGTTCGGCTTTCGCAGGGCGCGCTCTACTATAGACGCCATCATGCGCGTGCGAGCCCTCACGACAGGGGAAGCGGTGTCCCAGGGTAGGTGTGTCGTGGCAGTGTCCTTGGACATTGCCAACGCCTTTAACTCCCTGCCCTGGAGTACGATCCGGAGGGCACTCCGGTACCACCGGGTGCCCGAATACCTCTGTCTAGTGGTCGAGGCGTACCTGTCAGACAGGTACATTGTCTACCCCGGTCACCAGGGAGACTGGAATCGTCGAGAGATGTCGTGCGGTGTTCCGCAGGGGTCGGTTCTAGGCCCACCCTTGTGGAACATCGGCTACGATTACGTGCTGCGCGGCGACTTCCCTGACGGGGTCAGCGTGGTTTGCTACGCAGACGACACGCTGATCCTAGCGCAGGGAGAGTCGCACCAGGCGGCGGTCGCTCTAGCGACACGCGGGGTTGCGATAGCCGTTGGTAGGATCCAGGAGTTGGGACTCGAGGTGGCGCTGCATAAATCCGAGGCAATGTGTTTCCACGGCCCTCGGAACGCGCCGCCATCGAACTCCCAGCTTACGGTAGGAGGAGTTCGCATCGGCGTCGGGTCGACGATGAAGTATCTGGGACTCGTCCTCGACAGCCGGTGGAATTTCGTAGAACATTTCCGACGTCTGGCTCCCAAGCTTCTCCGGGCTGGGGCTGCTCTCAAGCGGCTCCTGCCCAATCTTGGGGGTCCAGACGCCTCCTGCCGGAGGCTCTACGCGGGGATCGTTCGGTCCATGGCCCTCTACGGGGCGCCGGTGTGGGCGCCGTCGCTGGCAAAGCGACCGGCGTCCATACTGAACGCCTGCCAGAGGGTCATGGCAATACGGATGGTGCGGGGTTACCGCACGATCTCCCGCGAAGCGGCGAGCCTTCTGGCTGGCCTACCACCGTGGGATCTGGAGGCAACAGTCCTTGCACACATGCACGACATGCGCGTGGAGATGCAACGCCGGGGTGAAAGTCCACTGCCGCAACATGTCAAGGCATGGCGGACAGAGCTCCGGCGGGATCTCATGGTGAAATGGCGTCAACGGCTATCGCAACCCAGTGCTGGGCACGCCACGATTATGGCGGTAAGTCCCCTCTTTGAGGCGTGGCTGGAAAGACCTCACGGCGTCCTTACCTTCCGCATGACGCAGGTCCTCACTGGACATGGCAAGTTCGGGAGGTTCCTGCATCGGATTCAGGCGGAAGAGACGCCCGGGTGTCGCCACTGTGCGCAACGCCCGGAGGACACGGTGGAGCACACCGTCGAGGTGTGCCCTGCCTGGGCGGAGCATCGCCGTGCCCTCGTGGGGGCGATCGGCGGCGGAGACCTCTCGCGCCGGGCCCTGGTCGAGGCCATGGTCCGGAGCGAGGAGGAATGGCAGGCGGTCGCCTCCTTCTGCGAAGCAGTAATGCTTGCAAAGGAGGAGGCCGACCGCATCAGGCAACGGCGCCCTCGCCGCCGTCGCCGGGATTCCGATCCCGATTTCCGGCCACCGTAGACGCAGGCTCGCGGACGGCGAGCTATGGGTAACTCGCTGTCCGATGGTCCGGTAATGGACCGAGTCTAAGACGTCGACGGCGCGCACTGTTCCCGCGCGCCTCAAGGAGTTGTCAGCAGCAGGAGGGGCCCAGCTGGGTCGAAGCCTACTGGGGACAGGGTTGTCCGAAAGGGAGCTCGTGCCCCGGTATGAAGGCTAGAAGGAACGGCGCGGGGTTTTTAGTCAGTAAGAGTCTGACACTGTCTCCCGCTCCACCCAAGAGCGGGTTTCGTCAAAGATGATTTTCCCCGTCGAGAAAAAAAAAAAAAAAAAAAAAAAAAAAAAGACGTCCACGAAGCCCCACGCTCGATCTGCCAAGTGATAAATCGCTCCCATCGACAGCCCTCGCATCGCAGTTTTACGGGACGAGTTTGCCCGCGATCGTACCATTTTTATTTACAACTGAATGGAAGCGCCTCTTGCGTATAAACTTTAATCACTGAATCTTTTTTTAGCGTTTATATTTTCATATCTCGCAAACGGTGCTGGATGCCAGGTTTTTTTTTGTTTAGTGCTCTGGTATACAGTTAGACGCGCAAGGCCGCCGAGATCGGGCTACATTGTTACAGGACATATACAATAAATTTTAACGGTGTTCAATATTTAAATGTACCATAAAAGCGATTCTTTACAATTTGCTAGCTGATGAATATTTAGTAGGGCGGGCGTGTAGGGCGCTGGGCCGCGCTGGGCTGCGATGCGCCGACCGAGACCGTGTTCCCGCCTAATGAGGAAGACCCTTATGGGGCCCGAGCGTGTTAGAAAATCCCTAATTGTACGTAACTATGTCGTTGATATTCAAAACGCGTACTTCTACGTCCAATTAAACAAGCTTCGCACCTGTACATACTTAGCCGCTTATTATTGCTTTAACCCTTCAGATACCGTCAATTAGAGACACAATAGTAAGACAATAGATGCGCGGCCACCGGTGGTCGCTTGGGGATTCATGAATTAAGAACGTAAAGTTCGTGGTTTTCTTGTTAAGTCGATATAATTATATGTATTTTGTACCAGGATAGCTGCATTAAGATATATAGATATGCGTCCTATTAATGAGTACCATATACGGGGAAATTTTTTGTGTTGTCTTGTAAACTTTTACCGTCTTTTACACTACATAAATATTTTTTTAAATATCTTTTTTCACTTTGCACTAACGACTTCGTTGGAGAAACATCTATTCATGGACATTAGCATACCATTATCTTTTAAAGCCATGTAAAGCTGTACGCCAAAGAATGTGGAGTAATCCAGTATGATAAAATGTAAAATAAATCGTCTTTCGCACTTTTTAAAGTTATTTACATAAATAGGTTACAGGCTTTACATTGATTGAATCGTAAGTTGAAACTGTAGCTGCGTACATAAATAAACGTGAAACTAAACGGACTTTTTAAGTGCAGTGTTGACGTTGAGTTAAGTAGTGGTTTTTGTACAAAGTTGTATATTTTATGGACGGTCGTAAAGTCGTAATTATATTAATACTTCATAAATTTATATTATCTCTATTAATATTTATATTGGGCCTGCTTAATAGTTTTACATTATACAAAATTGAATTACAGAGTCGTAGATTGTGAAAAAGGACGCTATGAAAGCTTCGGTATTTAATATGAATATTGATAGATGTCCTGAGGGTTTGTAGGTTAGTTGGTGAGTGTATGGGCCAGTATAGGTACCCTGGGCAGTAGTGGCTAGGCCTGGCCGTCCGCCAGCCGCCAGCCTCTCGTAAATGTGCCTATTTACGGCAACCGGACCGCATGCCTCGAGAGCTGATTATTGGCGCCTCACTGAATAATGAATCGACGATCTAGGCTAATCGAGACATGACTTTTTACTAAACTTTTGGTCTTTTTCGATCTCTCTACTACAATACCATATATGTCCATACAAGCACTTAGGTAGGCAAGAATATGAACTTTAAAAAATTCATCGTAAAAAAAAAATGGTTATGTGCAACTATTTCACTTCAAGGTTTGTCAAACGGAAGATAAATTAATAGAAAACAGCTTATCTGAAAAAAAATTAATCAGTAGACCACCAGTTAAAGTACAGTCATATCTATGTGATCTATCTCGAAAATCCCACTATCTATGAATATACTCGTATCTTCATTTGGATAAATTCCATTTGATAAAAATCTTACTCTGAGGCAATACAATAATATTTAAATTCGATATAAAACTGGCTGGGGTTCCTTTCAATCGTTTTGCCAGCGGATATATGTCGATAGTGGAAGGTATCGCGTCCGATCGTCGGTAGAGTTAACCGGGGATGCTCATCAACATGCGTTGCCAGACTCTTTAATGCGATGCCGAAGCCCCTTTTACGATCACGCGTCTCCGAGGCAAACCATTTAAGGCCACTGCGCGTGTTCCCCTGATATATAGCTCCTAGTCACGAGCGGAGCGATTACAGTAGCAATCTCCGGAAAAAACATATAAAAGGTAATTAACACATATAAGTAATCTTGGCGGCATAAAATAGGAACAAAACATTATTATTGGGCAGTTTAATTAAGTCTACAGAAATAGGCATTTTAAATACTAGATTGGTTCTTGTTTTATTTTTTTTCAAGTAATTCTTTTGCGTAATTGTGGAATCTCAATTTATGACTTATTAGGATAAGCCAGTGGGTACAACCAAAATGAAGCGGTCTTATTGGTTGGCTCGGATGACATTCCGCTTGTCCCACCGCTATGCGCAGGTGCGGCGGTCGTGGCCGCACCTTTACCCGCTGGCTTGGGTGCACAGCGCCACAACGCGGCTCGTAGGCGCCTTTTGATTTACTATAGCGCCAAACTTTTACATCCCTTGACATATCACCCAACTAATTTGGATGACAGAAATAGTACTTACGGTACTTATTTATTTAAGAATGTCTACGCGCTTTAACTATATGCATGGCATAGCATAGCATAATCGGTCTTATAATGTGCCTCCTCTCTAGGAGAAGGAAAACTGTAAGTAGAGTTATAACTAGGATTAACTATATGACGAGCATAATATCACGTCTGTTTATTACTGAGACTAACTACAATAAAATGAAAACAAATAAAAGCGTCATTGCCTAGAAAATATAACTATTATAAAGGCTTTCTAGGAAAAGCTACATTACTTTTATATACTTTTTATGGCTTAGTTCGTACTAAGTACAGTTATTAATTAAATCCTTTGCTGTGTAATACAACTTTATGACACTGCATACAGAACACTAACGCATGAAAGACAATCGCAAATTCTAGGCTGGCCAGTTCTTAGTAGGCTGTGCCAGCAATAAATGGAAATTCATATCTCCATAAACTCGCTTAATAAGCAAAGTCATAAATAATGGTTTGAATAGTGCATTTTCATCATTTTTATTGACCAAAGCTTCATACATTGGTCACGTCCGCATCCCAAAATGCAGGTACTAAAAGGTAACTGTGATTTGTGCTACAAATTATATATCGTAATTACCATTCGCCATTCAAGTATGTTTGGCGGCGTTTCAGCAAAGGAACAATCAACTTGGGGCCGATAAATAAAAGATTCAAGATCATTTGAATATTATCCAAACTTTTAATAGAGAATATTGATCCAAAGTGGTAACTACTCGTACGATCCAACTGCGCCGGCGACGCTAACTAAAGCTTCAAATGTTTTTACAAGCCTTTATTTAACTGTTTGTGTGATAGTTTCCAGTAACTTCTAACCGACATGTTCAGTTTGGATGACAATGCATGCTTAGTTCAGTAACGTCATTCTAAATCCAATATGGCGGACTGCTGAAGATGGCGGACTAGTTATTTTTTATCATAAAAGTAATTGAAGCTACTGCTATACAGCCATTGACGGCTACATTAAAATATCAACAAATAGACCGATTTAACAACGAGGAATTTATTTCGTAGCTGAATGTGAAACTTCCTCTTTGTGTTTGTGCTCATATTGTTAGAATTTCTCAGAATTTATCGAAAGGTTATTTTAATGGTAGTCGTCAGTGCGGCCATAATTCTTGAGCGATGTGACATTACTTCCACTAATTGTGTAATGACCACTGTGATTGAGTGCGACAGGCTAGAATCTACCCGTCGAACAGGCCACACTTCGGCTCCGCGCTGCGCCCGCCATCCCGACGTTGATGCCTCCACCACTTTTCTTTTTGTTGCTCCACATTCTACCGAACTCGTCTCCTTATTTTTGTTTCGCTAAACGTTTAATAGTTTTTATTGTGGTACACACTGAACATAAGCGGCAATCTATCGACTAAAGTGTTGAACTAAAAACGCACTTATTATTTTACTTTAATATACGACTAGCTGTCGAGCAGCTTGTTCGAAAATTACAGACATTTAACCACCATCGAATTGGATAATAACAAGTAGTGTAATGATATGCCTGTAGACATCATGCAGTTTGAAGATATTTTTTAAGAGCGTGTAGTAAATAATGCGGTCTTAATCATACAAAATTGTAATGAAATTGGAACAAGTGACTACACCTGGAATTAATTACTTACAGAGGTATTTACATAATTCAATTTTGTTGTAAAACAATAAAAAGCTACATGGGAGGATTATTCGTAACAAGCTGCTATTATCTTACGTCTCGCGTAAACTTAATCCGTCTAGGTTGGTCATATAAATAAGAAACTTAAGGTAATCACCATGTTCGCGTTGTGTTGACGGCATATCATTCCATAGAGTTTTATGTGTTGTAGGTACCGTGTTAACAGTGTAACATCTATTCTTGTAAATTAATTACCTTCGGTCAAAGCTTTTTTATTCTTTGCGTCTGACATCAGTCGTGATGTCCATCATCTCCTTAGCCTTTTGCCAACTAGATTGAAGTTGGGTTCCAGTCCATGGTATTTTGGTATCAGTATGCAGGAGATAGACGTTGTAAAACAGTGTGCTTTTCTAAGAAAGCTTAAGATCATAGGTAGCTGGAGATCATAGATCCATAGTGCAAGAGAACACGATACGTTCAGTGTTTTACATTTAGAAACTGCTTAGTCGCAAAGAATGTGGGGTTCAGCATTCAGACCTTGCTAACTGCTTTCGAAAAGCAATTAGCTACCGATCTCGCCGATGCTAGCCGTATTGTGTTCGCAGAGCAAGAAATATCCAACAGAGAAAGAAAACATCAATGAATTTAGCTTATAACAGTGACAAATAACAGAAGTCGCTCCATAAATCTGCCAGAACTACATCAACTGATTACTATGAAATGTTAGACGATCCTTAAAGCCGATGTTAATGATTATAAACATGATAAATCACCAATATCGGTAAATTATTAGCCTACTTAATTCGGAATTTGATAATTTACGGTCATCATTATATCTCAATTTCTTAACCACTTAATATGTTTTCTTTACCGCTATAAAAACATGGATACATATAATTTGAATTGTAAATGAAGCTATCCAATTCAAATTAGTTCACACCTTAACGATGTCGTCGATGGCACGCATTATTCAGTTGCGATTGTGATTGAACTCGTGACTGGGTGGAGAGGCGTCGCGGCGCTGGCGCTGCGTAGTCACCCTAATGTAGCCGCTCTCTTTACTCCGGGGTGGCTCGCCGCGCACTCATTACCTCGGCTTCGGACTCATATGTGCCAGCCAGGGAGGGCTCCAGTCTGTCATTAAGCCACCCAGTCCATGATCGGCCAGATATAAATCATGGTAATGGTAGATTATTCTAGATACATCGGCGGAACACCCGGGAAATGCGCTCGGAGCACCGATTATATAGAGCCCACTGACGTAATTGCACCGCTCATTGATACCTCACGAAATGTAATTAGGCTTTGTTCTAGCTAAGTGCTGCCCGAGAATTCGCCCTCATTGTGTAATTTTATTGTAGCATTAACTAAATGATGAGTAGTCAGCGATATACAGGAGGATTCTGTATGCTTTTAGTTTCTAATAAAGATGAATTACATCTTTTTCAAACTAAGCTTTTAAAATGTGCCAAATTTTCGACCAATTCGACATTAATGGGCTAAAATATAACACATTACCGACCTGAAACAAGTTTCGTTTCGAACATATTTCATGTCTCTTTACTGACAGTAAGACCTACAAAAAATGAAAGCCATCTCAATCCTGAATTATTCAATAACTGTCTCTGACCCCGTTGGCAGAAATTATCCTTGATCTGATCGATTGTTTACATCGGAAAGTGAGGAAACAACACATTATTCTATGCTCGTGTTATTTTCTGTCTCCTTTTAGTAGAAACCAGTCGTGCAGGCAGCGCATGCGACGCTTTTGACATCATTTGACACCTGTCACGGAAATCGACGGGCGGAATCGATTAATTGATCGGTACGTGCATTTCACTGTAAGGTGCCATTATAACGCTGTGACAGGATTAATGTCATAATTGTCAATGATTTGGAAATCTGAAATGTAAACATCAGTATTTAGGGGTCCGTACCGGTAAAAGAAATTTTACATCGATATTGATTGTGTTTACTTGGTGTACTAAAATGCAAGTCCACTTCTTTGAAATTATTTATCCTTATAGGGGTTTATTATTAGTATGTATTTGTAGTGTATTGTATTGCTAGCTTCTGCCAGCGGCTGTGCCCATGAAACTGGAAAATATATGTATAGCCCAGTTCATTCGATGATAAAGTAGCATTCTACTGGAGATTTAATTTTTTAATCGGGTCAGTAGTTTTTAAGTTTATTCGTCATAAACAAAAATCCTCGAATACTTTCCTCTTTATACCTAATACGTTCATATTAGTATAGATTATTAGCAAACCCGTCAAACGTGTTGCCGTATAACTTACTCAAAGAAAAAATAGAGGGTGGGGTGGGAGGGTAAAAAATATAGACAATTTTTTATCCTCTTACCCCACCCTCTACTTTTTTATTTTTTTATTTAACAAATTTTATTGTTATTACATAATTGGCACCAGATTTAGCTAGGCAACCTATTCGCATTATCTTAATGAACGCATTATATAGCATATAATATTTATCATAATCAAATAAGAGATGAGGGAAGAGATTTCTTCTATCGGATCTTAGATCAGTAGGTACCTCTGTATTTTACATGGACCTACTGCCTATCTTACCTTCACAACCCAGTATTTGGGTAAAACGATGGTGTACCCCGCTTGGGCAGAGCATCGCCGTGTCCCTGTGGGGGCGATCGGCGGCGGCGACCGCAGCGGAGTGACAGGCGATCGCCTCCTTCTGCTAAGCAGTAATGCTAGCAAAGAAGGAGGCCGACCGCATTAAGCAACGGCGCTCACGCCCCAGCCACCAACGGGATTCCGATACCGATTTCCGGTCACCGTAGGCGTGGGCTTGCGGACGGCGAGCAATTGATAGCTCGTTGTCCGACCATCCGGTAACAGTCCGGACCGAGCCCAAGTCGTCGACGACGCGGACTGTTCTCGCACGCTTCAAGGAGTTGTCAGCAATCGTAGGAGCCCAGTTGGTTCGAAGCCCACTGTGGCTAGGGTCTGTTTCCGAAAGGAGAGCTCGGCCCCGGTATGAAAGGCAAGAAGGAACGGGATGGGTTTTTTAGTCAGTAATAGTCTGACACTATCTCCCGCTAAGAGATCTACTAATTACAGCCGAGACCAATGGCTTGACGTGCTTGCAATGGCACTGGAAAATCTCGATATGTTTAAATGGTCACCTATCCATCATCATTTAATTTGCTTTCTGTGGTTTTGATTTATTTAATGGAGTCTACCCAATTATATTTATTTAAATCACCTTTTAGAAGGATGCTCACAGAATATTGTTAATTATCACAGTTTTAATGGAAATGAATAAAAGGATTCTACAGCAATCCAATAAAATTAACGTCTTCATTAATATTTAAATTAAAAATTTGTGACTTTTACATCCGTATTTTAGTAGCCTTTAAAGTTAATTAAACATAAATGTGTGCAGGTTGACTTGTGTAGCCTGCGAGTCTGTTTTTTCAAAAATACTAGCTGTAGCCAGTGGCTTCGCCTGCGTGATAATAGCGAATTAATCCCAAAGGAACATACTCCTAGCATAATAGGTATGCTACGTGCTATTTCAGGAAATGGCTAATCTACTCTTATGCCAAATTTCATCCATATCCGTTTAGCATTTTGAACGAGAAGAAGTAACAAACATACATACACCCAAAAACTTTCGTCTTTAAAGTATTAGTGTGATGTTTAATTCAAAAACTTAATTAGCGACCAAATTGACTGCTATCAACTTAAACTGTTCCTAAATTCAAATCACGTATATCATTGTCTTTGTCAATCGTATAAAATGGCCATAACAGAGAAAAGTGACGTTGTGACTTGTGTGTCGATCTGGTCAACAATCAATGTCCTGACTTTATAATGTATGACTGCACATTCATATTACTTACTTAGCCAAACGGTATCTGCTTGGAGCACTTAGCTGTTTAAGACAAACTTATTGCAATTGATACCGAATATGTTACTGTATATCAGACTGTCGTGCACGATTTTATGAGATGTGTATCAATGAAAATTATGTCATTCCGTTAGATGATGTCCGTAGTAATACAGTTGTATGTTGCAGCTACGATAACCTATCGGCCGCAGCCTCATAGCGTTCGGTAGAGACGCGGCAGGCATTATCGTGTCTAATCAGGTTCGCACGCGGCGCGGTGGCTAAATCATCCGATTATTGATTTCCGATGTCGCGGTCGTGATCGGGCGCGGGACTCAGCGTGCGCCGTGACAGTGCCGCCATTGTCGGGCCCGACGGCGGCTCGCGCGCATTCCCCGTGATTAAACGCTTGTAATTCCAACAATATCATCCCGACTGTCGGATTCAATCTGCACACGGCGAGCGCCGCTCATCTCATGTCACCCTCCCGTCGACCTAACAGCACGGATCACTTGTATGTAATAAGTCAGTTAACATTAAGACCTCGTGCCCTGGAAACGTCCCGGCTCATGTCATAAAAGAGAATAGCGAATTGCTCTCGCAGCAGATACGAATCTCCTACAGCAATAATGTCTAGATTTATTATTTCGCTCTCGTGATTTATGTTATAATTAACCAGATATCAACGCCTCGTTGATCTAGTCTAATAGAGTTAGCGGTTGGTTTGATGCAAATACCTTCGATATATCGTAACGAGATTGAAACGTATCTAATCCAAAGTAGAGTACTTTTCATTAAATTATATCAGAAGATGTGCTTATAATTTAAAGCGATCTTATCTGTCCATCGTTGAACACGTCAATCTCAATTCCTTCAAGTGAAATGAGCCTTTTTTTTATTTATAAACGTGTGTTAGATAAAGGAGGCTGTTCGCAAATTTTTGCTCTTATTGCACACTTGGCCGCACTGAACAATAATAGTGGAGGCAATTTCTCGCGACATGAGATCGGCGGATGGTAACGAGCGGTCCGTTGTCGTTATTAAACCCCATTGTTGAGATGCGCCGTATAAAGCCTAACGCAGCCTAGTCCCTTTCTAATGCTGCCAATAAAGCACTGCAAGTGCATTTGCAATACGATTAACTCTCTCGGGCGGTTACGCGAGTATGCACGACGTGAGTGCGACGGAATAGGGCTGACTCCTTTACTTAAAAGGATACATTTGAACTGCAAATTATTAAAAAGTTTGCCATATGGCACTGAGTTTACGGCAATCTACTGATGGTCCTAGATCCAGTTTATCCCTGCCCGCCCAAATCTAGCATCTCAATCAAACACATTCACCGCTATAAAAAGCTCTTAGCGCTGCAATAATTCTGTTGTGCGAGAACAATCCAAATGAAGAGATCGCAATAGCAACGATACAATCATAAAAGCTTCGTAGAAAACAATATCGTTTTACCATTTGACCTTTCCGTCCGAGCAACCCTAGCAATCTTAGTCTGAACTCTATTATCGACTGTTAATAAAACTAGGTAGCGCACGCGGCTGCGGCTGCTGTTACTAGATGGCGTCGGCGGCGGCGGCGGTGGATGTGCCCTCGCATTTGCATAAGGAATTGGGTGCGCACGCCCCAGTACCGTCTCGCGGCGTATTTCTCACGCTACCCGCGGCCATTGCACGCTCTCGCCATCACCGCCTCCTCTTGTCTAATGGCTGTGTCAGCACGTTGCCCCTGTTCAAGACCTTTTTTATTTTCTTCCTAACCCATCAATGATATACCCATAGATCTACACCTAGACCTCATTCTCAAACATAAACTCGTTTTTTAACCTGTTTTCAGAAAACCGTTTTGTAATATGCCGAAGAATTAACTATGTTAGTACAGTAATGATGCATACCGAAATAAACAAGCGATGTTAAGTTCATAATAACACGAATCTCGAGATCGTTAAGAGTCGAAGTCGGTCGATCATTTTTCACTATTAACATACATGTCCGACGAAACATTCGGCGTAAGTGTCGTTAATTGCATGGTGCATTGATAACGGGTGATTTGATGGTCGCCGTGTTAATGGTGACCTCGATTCGGAGCTATAGGCACCGCACCTGAAAGCATATGGCCGAACCAATTGCTATGATTACAAACCAGAAATGCAAGGTAATAAAAGCAATAATGGATAAATTAAACGACTACCGTGTATCAAGACCTAATAGACATCGTATAGTAATACTTAACCAACTGCAAGACGTCATTTCAGACAGTAAATAAAATTGCAAGCCCTAAGGTATAAAAGACAATAGCCAAATGAATATTTCATAAGGCCATTATTTAATGATGATGCTTATAATACACTAGTGCTATCAATTAGAAGCGAAGCGGCAGTAATTTCTTTTAGTAGATTAAACACAAAGCGAGCTTTGTCCCATGACCTCTGGGGTCAGGGCCTAAGTTACGGACGCCTGTCGGTTTGATACTTTAATAATGTTGCTACTTCATTTTAGGTGGGGTGTTCTCCTTTATTATCATCAATGGCTGGTCCTGTTTTTTGTTTTAAGGTGGGAAATCATGAAATATCTTCTCCTGCTCTGGATGGAACGAGAGGGCCTGTCAGTGTTTTACTGCACTGACTGAAAGCATCTGATATGAAAATCAAATAATAAAAAAAGCTCGCAGCTTAGGTAATTATTAATGAGGTGGGAGATCATTAAATGCCCGTTCTTGGGTGAAACGAGAGGGCGTGTTAGACTTTAACCTTCCGAAACCCACTTGTGTTTCTTCAGTTGCGCTTTTCGTTCCAGAGCCATGGTAACTCATTCGAATATTCTTGCAACCCGTCGTTTTTTTTTTAAGTTTATTAGTACAATACATATCAAGGGTTTTACATTGAGTAATAATATTTTACTTTTTTTTATTTACATGAAAGAGTGCACAAATACACCTTGTCACAATTTCTTGTACTGATTGTCGGTAAAAAAAAGAACGTTCCAGTTAACTAATGTTTTCACAAAAGGGTAGTGTGATAGTAATTATTCCACTTAAGAAGGAGACATTGTTGTTTAAACGATGTTTTTGATCCAAAGAGCTTTTTTATAGCATAAAGATAAGATATAATTTATGAAGCTAGTCAAATTGTAAAGTTCACCTATTAATTTTTGAAAATGAATAATGCTTAACGATTATTTCGCATACTATAAAATTGAAATCAAGAATCGGATAAAAATTGAACTATTTAAATTAATTATGATGAATCAAAAGCGAACTTTTGTGAGCACTGTTATAAATTATAGGTAACCCGTAACGAGTGAGGTTTTCTGTTCTGTTTTTTTTTTTCTGACACCTTTAGGATTGTGTTACCGATTGTGTTGTGGTATTGGGTTATGGACGTCAGCTAGACAGATGGTCCATTTAAAATACTGATACTCAGCAGTATCCAGTTACTAGTTATGTGGTGGGATCGCAGTCAAACACTAGTCAAAGGATAAGCATTGCCATTCTGCGTGGCAATGCCGCCAGTCTTATGGGTACGTTACCAGTCGACAGCGATGCGGAGGAATATTTCGACGCCTTACTTTAAATTGCCATTTTTTTTTTAGTTCTTTAGGGCTTTTATTCTTATGTTTTATTAAGTTAAGCACTAGTTATATCAGATAAAAAAGTAGATATACTCGTAGTTGGAAAAAAACGATACGACTATTGGCGCATTCGTAATTATTTTAAATCCAGCCTATTTAATATCAGAGTCTCCGATCTTCACCACAAATTAGAGTGGAAGCATTCGCCTGTAACTTGAGCGGGGTGCAAAGCCGCGGCGGTCACTATTGTAAGTAGACAGCACGCAAGACATTCTCATGTAGCGTGTTCTGCGTGTTCCATGAAGTCGTCTACGACTTGCCCGTGCGCATCCAGCGTCCAAGCACGTTAGCTGCGCACCGCGCTTAGGACTGCAGCAGACATGCTACTTTTAACGTGAACAATCGGCGATTTGGCGACAAAATCGCGTTTATGTAAATTGTGAATTAAGTGCAATGCTGCATCACATTTTAGCGACCAGTTGTCCATCGAACCGTATTGCGCAGATGCTAAAGCTTTACTTAATTGCTGGGGCTTGTTCGGAAAATAGAAACTTATTACTGATACGAGCATGAAGGTTTAAGACTTAGTCAAAGCTTTAGAAAAGCAGCAAAATCGCTGATCATTATGTTAAGCTTCCGAAAAACGGCTAAAACTCTCAATTACTCTGAACCACTAAAGCTAAAGGTGGTTTGGACGCTTTATCGAACATCCAAAAAGCTACTAAAATCGCTGATCACCAAGGCCGCCGGTACTTTTAGTAGCACGTCTGCGGCGGCCCTAACTCCAGCAGTATGCGTAACTGACGCGACTGCCTACTCGTAACTCCCTATTGCAACGTTCCCTGTAACTGCTTCCTTTAAAACGTAAACATTCTTGGCAAACGTTTTATTGGTGTGTTAGGTAATTTGTTTGTAGGAATTTTGGATTGATTTATAAGGAGTCAGGATACGGTGAATTTAGTAGTACATTGAGATGTATATTGAGACTTTTAAAACTTACTGCACTACTATTGAGCAAAGGTAGTCTTCTACGCCTCTTTAGGTAAAAGTAACCGTTTCTATCATTAGTTTTGCAAGTCATTATGACAATATTAAATAATTAAAATGCCAAAATGTAAATAATCTTAATTGGTATACGACAACCGTTTAACGGTCTTCAGATGAAGAATTCTCGATGCCGCACACGTAGATAAAGTTGATATAGCACACCGTTATATATCACTTTTATCTTGATAATCTAATTTAAATAACACAACTTAATTTTATAATTAGCTACTTAAACCAAGTTTTGTGTGTTGGAAGTGGTCACAACACATTCCTATTAGTTGACTATGGCTCTCTCGAGTAATAAACTGATAAATATTCATATCCCCTTTTAATTCCGACGGGGTATAAAAATGTACTACTGGCGATAAACTTTCAACATAATCGAGTGCCTACATTAAGTTATTCATGTAACAAGATTTATCTCCGTCTATATAATTATCGTGTGTAAACTAGTTACTTAATGACGTTGTTCTCTTCATACTTGGTGCGAATCTATCATTGTAGAAATGCATTTCCTTGAGCTAAATAACTAAGCTATCATCAGCGTACGAAAGGACCGCTAACAGCTTATTTGTAAGTATCACCGACTTGTGTTTACTGAGATTCTCGCTAATGTTCAAGAAATTCGTAGCTAAGTCAATAAACAATCTAAAGTTACCACAGAGTTATGTAAGATAATAAAAATAAAACAAATCCCTACTATATAATATTATAAATGCTAAAGTAACTCTGTCTGTCTGTCTGTTACGCTTTCACGCAAAAACTACTGAACGGATTTAGATCAAATTTGGTAGGTAGGTAGAAGAGACACTGGAATAACACATAGGCTACCTATAATTCCACTGCTGAGCACAGGTCTCTGCCCGCGCGATATAAACTGTAGTCCACGCGGGCGAAGCCGCGGGCGGAAAGCTAGTTATAAATAATTGTTTATTTCTCACTTTTAAAAATGTTGACAGTATCTTCTTCTTAGTCGTACACTCCTGGTGGAGTGGTCATGGTAATAGATCGTCTGGTAGTTTGGTTGCGGCTTTTGCGCGACTTCTCCATCGCTCTCTATTCATGGCACTGCGTGTGCATTCAATGACCACACTTAGAAGATGATTTGATGAGGTCTGTCTAGGTAGGTGATCAACGGCGAGAACATTAGCCCTCTAATCTAGCCTGTACCACTAAACGTTTTAAAGAGCTTCCATTACGGATGATATGTCCAAACATTCTAAAGATTCGCAGTTGCACAATCGATGAAAGTCTAGATACAGTACTGTAAGTATTACAGGATAAAGAAGCTTAATTTAAAAATTAAAATACTCGATACAATGTGGTGCAGTTTAATTATACCGCAGTATATATCGTGGTGGCTGTGGTAGTATGGCTCAAACAGTTTTGAGTAATTAACACAAATAAGCTTCAAAATTAACCTTTCGAATACCGTAATTAGAGAAACAATAGAAAGACAATGAGAGAGCGAACGCTCGCTTGGGGTTTAATTAATTGATATGCGTTTAATGTTAAGATTTAATTTTCTTAGCAAGAGCTTCATTAATATGTAGGTACTCAGATTAGATCTATGAATGCGTTAGCGACAAGTAGGTACTAAATGCCAGTATCGTCTACGGCGTTGAGAGAAATACGGGAGAAGAAAAAAAAGGTTGCGATTTTCTCATTCCAAGAATAGTGACCTATGTCATCAATTAATGCAAATGGTACCTAATTACTAATGTTTCGTTTTAAAAGAAATATAATTTAATTCTTTTCTTTCTTTCTTTCATTATTTCTTTCTTTCTTTTTTCCTTTCTTTACCTATGTCTCGTTTTAAAGTCTAAGTCTAACATACGTACAATTTGGTGAATTATAACCTACAAGTAGAATATTGCTAAATTACAAAATCGAATGAACTATCTCTGTATATTATTCTAACCACGGAAATAATATTCTGACCCTGAATTCTTCTGATCTATTCTCAATTTCCGGGAGGAAATTGTTTTAATGGCATACTACAAAAATATATACAGGTACCTTTCCATATTGTACTTATTTCAAACTGGCTGTTACCTGCGACTTCGTTCGCGTGGAGTTAACGAATTATGTCCCGTTCTACTGGAATAGTAAAAAGTAGCCTAAGTTACATTAGCTATATCCCAGTGAAAGTCCCGTCAAATTTTGTTTAACCGTTTCGAATTCGTAATTCATGGGCTGTTTGTCCCATTCCCGTGGGAAAATGAAAAATAGCCAAATTACACTTTTTATGATCAGCTATCTGTTATAGAAAGTCCTGTTAAAATCGGTCCAGCTATTTCTGAGATCGCCAACTACTACTTTCTGAACTAGACATTCGGTACTTCTCGTTGACCTAGAATTCTGAAATTTGTCATGAAACACAGTTTCGTAGCACAAATGTAGAAAAAAGACTGAAAATTTTAATTTTGTAGTTACGTCGCAAGGAACTCTTTTTTTACCATTCGGAAAAAACTTTGTAACTTAATTCGGGAATTGAACTGTTTTAATTGGGAAGTTTGTACGGAACCCTCAGTGCACGAGTTCAACTCACACTTGCCCGGTTTTTTCTTATAGGTACTTTTATATGCATTTAGTAAAAAAAAATATTTAGATATTACAAACCGACACTTTAATTTTGTTTAAATATACAAATTACGAGTAGTTTTCACTAAAGCTCATAATATTCTTTTTGCCTTATCATCGTAATTTAGATTCCAAAGACTAATTGAATTCTAGTCATCAAATAAATTGTTCTATTTTCATCCAACACATCCATCGAGGTATTTGAAAGAACCTCCCACAGCTCACAGCTTGACGTAATCCGCTACCGACCTCCACCTTTTCTTTCGCTTTTAAAACCAATTAAGCAAACTGGCACCCATAAAGCTCAAGGTCTAGGCTTTATAGATCCACAGTTATAATCGTCAAGAACCTGTTAATCAGTTACCGTTTAGCAAATCTAGATCTCATATCTTCCTGCTTACATCCCAGGAAAAGTATCTGCATAGTTTAAATTCAGAACAAGCGCATGTGTACATGTACAGGAAGTAATGTAAAAAGTGACAGATGTCAAATGTCTGCTTTCTGCTCGCTCTTGCAGGTTTGATAGCGGTATCCATATATCAAGCATTGTTTGTCATTACGCTTCAATGTGAATTTGTCATATTAAGGATATCCGTCTCTTCCAAGTCAATAATTAATTAGTAGACAGGTAGTCGTTAATTCCATCAAGTATGGAAAGAAATTTCTTCGTGTCTTTCATGTGAACCTCTTCGCATTTTATCCTCATTGCTAAATTCAAACTGAATGTTTCCGGAAATGCATAAGCTCAATACTGATTTATTTATGTTATTCATGTTGTGGTTAATCGCCATTTTGTATGTTCAAGCTTACTACGCATATATTAATAATAATTAAGATATGCATTGCGTGATGCAGTGAGCGACGCGGACGATGTCGACCGGACAAGCGGACGAGTCGTCAAGTCAGTTCATATCACTAACAAAAAGTAGAGTTTCCCATGTCCATTAGCAGAGCTTTACACATCTTTACAGTTTACCTATACATATGTATTATTATGTTTTGGAATCTGTAATAGTACATTGTTACACTAGGGGTGAAAGTTACTTATTTCGTCCCGAGAAGAAGTTGGCGGCTGAGCTTAGCGAGGTCGCTAATTCGAGGGACTAAATAAGTAACTTTAACCCCGAGGTAAGCATTGTGCTTTTCATTACGAATACAAGAAGGTAGACCTAGTTTTTTTTTTTAATAATTTGACAGTTAGTTGAAAGTAAAACTCCCTAGGGATGAAAAGTGTTGTGATACTTTTCAGCCCGCTCCTCAGGCAACTTCAGAATTACTTTCAGAGTATGAGTAATGAAAAACATATTTAAGGTTTGCTGTAAGAAAACCTAATTGTGGGTTAAGCTCGCCTTAGTACATCAGCTGTCCAATTTTTTAATTAATTGTAAAATTATGTTCAATACAGAATATAAGAAGCACTTTGTTATCCAATGCGAATATAAAATGTTCTTCAGATTTAGTTTCTTGCTGAAATAAATATTCCAATTTCTAGATTTTCACAAGTGACAGCAACTTGCCTTGCTTTCTCTTTTGACTTGTTACAATTTTTCCGAACGGCATTACATTTATAAGTAACATTCTCCATTCAGTTGCAGTTTCATAATAAGAATGAAATGCTTCTTTTTGGTCGTATAAGTACACCTGTTGCATCCAAAACGAGCTTGGTATCGTTCTTGCGCTCGTGCCTTTCCGGGAGGAACTGAACTTTACACGACTCCACTCCGGGGAACACGGGTTGCGCATGCGCTCCGAGAAATGCACAACAATTCCATGCGCGCTTATAATGTTCAGTTATCGTGGCTTACGCAGCGCATATCCTTTTCCCTCAATTATGTCTTACAATAAGCGGAATGAAGACTTACCAATTAAGTTTTTCTTTGATTCCCACATCAGCTTGGGAATAATTCGTTAATAATCATTTTCATGCTTTATGACCCAACATTATGTTCTGTCTTAAAGCGTTATCCATTGAATATAAAAAATAATGCAGCGTTTACTGCTGGGTTATTGACCAGTCTTGAAAGTTTTTTGCTCCCTCCTTTAACGACTTATTTGGTATTTTTTGTGTATCAAATAATTAATAAAGGCATTTGCATATAAACACCGTATTAATAGGAGAAAAAAATAACTATCTGAATGATAAGTCCAGAGGCGGTGGATGCTGCGATGGAATGATTAATGACTTGCTTCCTCTTCCTTAATAACACCTAGAATCTGGTAAAAACATGCCGCTATCTGTCAGAAGAAGCTGGGCTCCATTAGTAAAGTGAACACTTCAGTTATAATAATGATTCTTTATATTAAACTTATTAAAGTATTTCTTGCGTAACACTATAAGTTACCACAGTTTGCAATTTAATTACCCCTTTTTATTTACCTTTATTAGGTACGTCTGTGTGATTTATAACTTTATTTGCGTAATTTAATATGATTTAAATAGCCATGTAAAATAAAAATATGATGATTACCTTTTTGTAGATAGGCGTTTCTTTTTGCTATGATACCCATATAGTAAACTAGGCATACATACCACAGTCGATAAATGTGCCTAAGACTAAGACATGTATTTCAAATTTGGTGCTTATTTGAGCCGATCTGCTTTGTTTATAAGCATGATGGCGATGTTTAAGTAATTTTAAATAGATACATGTTTTAATTTGTCACGGCTGGTTTATCCTAGAGGAATCCTACCAAAATATGAGTACAATACATAAACAAAACATTCTAAACTCACCAAAACTTCTACATCTCTAAAGTATAAATCTTGAAACTTTTGAGTTTTTTAGTACTCAATGTAATCAGGCAGACATGTGCGTATCGGAAGTGTGCGGAAGCTAGCGTACCCGGCGCAGGCGCAGCAGCGGTGGCGATGGCGGGCGCAGCGCTAGCGCCTAGCGGTGCTTGCAGACGCGATGGCATCGCGGTCGTGCGCCACTGCTCACGGCAGCCGCCGGCGCTCGCGTCGCCGTGACTTATGGCCCCCGCAAGAACCTCGATCGTACGATTGAATAATAATATCCGATTCCCGTGCACCGAATTTATGTTAGGAAGTAACCAGTGTCCCGTATCGACGAGCGCATCGAGCGAGCCTCGCCCGCCCGCAATTTCCAGGCGCTTGTCCTTAGGCGCTGATGTACCAACCGATACTTGATAAATAAATTTTCGTGGAGGACTGTTCCCTCTGGACGGCGGCACTCCGGACCCCAGACTCCCGCCCAGCACCCACTTATAAACGCCTAACTGTCAGCCAACATCACGTCTCCCTGTTGTGATTACAATAAATTTCAATTTTCACTTCCTCTTCGTTGTTACAAAGTAATAGGACACTGAGTTATCCTTTATGCAATATTGTCGCTGTAATGTTAAGACAAAGCTGTGGTCAGGCATGTGCATCGCCGAGACCACACGCACGGTTTTCAACAGGGCGTCATAAGTTTCTCTGGTGTGTATGAGGCGACTACGGAATGAATCCTAGGAGGACGGGTAACAGCAACCTGCGTACTATTAACAGCATCTGCGATCACTTCATAATACCCACCACGGTAATTATGGCTATACTCACCAATACCGTTCGTATAGCGGTCTACTCTATAGGCTAGAGGAATTCCAAGCTCTGATATGAATCATATCAATGTAGTCTGTCATTAGCAAACTAATTTGGATGTAAAGATATCAAAGAGGAAAGTTGTCGTATCAGTAAACAAGGAAATCGTGACTACAATACTGATATTGTGCTTGGTAGGTCTCGGCGGCGATCAAGAGTCTGTCATCAGTCAACCGCAGGCGTCGTCTTCACACTTTGATAATTTTACCAAAATTAGTTACTTAAGTGCTAAGCGTCATTTGGTCACTAAATTACTTGAAGTTCAATGGTCTACGAAATTTGTTGTAAATTATGGGTTCACACACCTAATGTTTTCACTTCGGCGAGTAATCGTGATCGCTGTATAACTACCACTAGATCGATGCATGTAGGAATTTGGTTGATTTGTACCGTTACATATTACTTGCCATCTCTATCCCAGTCCCAACCTGTCATTATGACTAGTTGTTTTATAATTTAATATTTTCAAAAGTCACGCAGTTTGTCGGCCTCATTATGTTATTCTAAGCCATAACATTTGCTCGCAATCATATCCACGTACTAAACATAATTCCTGATGCGAGAGGGATAAAAAAGATTACTCGTCGGTCGCTATGAGTCCATATAGTCCCCGCGCAAATAAAAAACTTAAGAACCATATTTCATGTAGTCATCGATGGTTCATGTACCTAAGGCAGACTGTCTAATTCGTCAAAAAAAGCTTGGTTATTATGTGTAATGCGCCTTAGATTATAGAGCGGGGGAACAAATTATATTAGTAACATTGATGGCATTGTTCGCGAATGTGCATCATGAGTCAGGTACCTCGAGCTTTGCTTACGTCGACTCTTGTCTATTGCGAATTTACTGCGGTATGGCATGTAGGTATTTTTTTTTCTACACGCCACGCACGCTATGCTTTAAATATTATCAAATTACCGGTACAATGCATGGTCATTATGTGCTAACGGTTGTATCAATTAATGTGATTAAATCTCTCAAGTGATCGCGGTCGATCACGTAGCGCCAACTCCCGGGCCATTGTTCGTCTAGTAGCAATGTTGTCAACGCCGCGCACCTCGTTCCGGTTCTATGACCGTCTCCTCCGTCATGCGTCAAACGCTCTTTTCCGTATAAAACATAAATAAATACTTACCATATGCAAAAAACTTGTCACTTAATAAAAGAAACGGTAGCTAACGGTGCTCATAGCCGTGTATCGTCTACGGTAATCTACCATGGAATTGAAACCCCCTTTAACACTTTGTTACCAGCGACCTTCATAATTTCATCACGTCCGACGGTCGGTCTCGACGGCCGACTGTCCTACTATACTACTATCTTAGCCTACGAGAATAAGATTTTTGATTAAAAAACATAATCAAATATAAGTTGTGGTGAGTACTTACAAAGACGGCGTTTTGGAAACGTGATCATTGTTGTAATGTACACCGTTTGCCTACTTCATAAAATTAAGATAGATTACAAACAGGAAAAAGTTAAAAATAAATTGCTTAACAAGCATTCACATAGATACTCGTATAATAACTAATGCGTAGAAAGTTTTTATTTTCTTTATTTCCACTGTAATTTCCTGCTATAGTTATCCACTCTACAAATTGTTGTAACAAAAATTATATTGAAACACTTATTTCAATTCGTGAAACGGCTATACTAAATACATCCCTGCGATTGCTATGTAAAATCATTCATTCCTGCAAAGTAAACAGAGGTCCAAATTGGTTTATCGTGCTCCATAATTTGCGAAAGTTATGGACATGGACAATCACGCCTTAATGCGCCCGAAGCTTCTCCTGGTGCTTTCCCGATAATTATAATTACATTTCGTGATGCCATCGTTCTCATCAATCTTTTGCCATTTTATTTTACGAACGATTTTAAAAAGACTGTTTTTGGAATGCAACTAAATAAACACTAATAACAATCGAGATTTTTTGGTGAGAATTCTATTGTGTTTATGTCATAAATAAACTTAGATGGCAATATACTGGAGCTAATAGCATTTATAACATACAGGAATGTTGCTCTTTTATCAAAAATTGCCAAACCAATGTTCAAATGTATAAAAGGTAAAGGAAGCAGACTTCCATTTAAATAAAATTGCGGATAAATCCTCGCTGTATCGCACGCTGCTTCTCCTAAGGAAGCTTAGGCGCGAGTGTTAATTAAAGTCGGCACCAAACCCGCACCGCCAACACCGCCCAGCGGCCAGCTCACAGCTAGCACCTAGCGTATAATTATCGGCTTTCGGACTATTTCACTAATACACAATCGTACAAATGCTTGTTTACGATACAACACGCCCACTTAAGATTCTTTGACTGCAAACGCATACGTAAAACGTGGAATTGTCACTTTACGACCGATTGTTCCTCGGCGCAGGACCGCTGGCAACCCAATCCTATTGGGATGAATTCACCACTCATTTGCCCGACCGACGATAAATAGTAACTTATCATTTAAAGATTGGAAATGGATTTTTAAGGATATTTACTTACATACAATGTTTATCTACACATTAATTTATAACATCAGATTCCACAAGGATCGCAAGATCTTTCCATAACTGTTAATCTTTCGCAATGAATATCTATCTTCCTATTGATGGGAAATATTCAAGCGCGTTGGAATCTGTAGACTTCAGTTGATGCCCATTTAGCCGGTGCGGTCATTGTATGTGATCCTGGTATCATGAGGCTATCGTTGAAACATTAGCATTATCAAAAGGGCCGCGGGCGTCATGGTCATATCGGCGGCGACACGCGTCGGCCGCGGAAGCGCCGCGAGGAGTCAAAGGCCCCGACAGACGAGAGGCGATAACTCAACTCAACATACCTGAAATACAATCGTGTGGATACCATGCCGCGAGTCGCGGAGCCAGGACCCTAGGCGTGGGCCCGCCAACACTATATGTTCCTTTTGTTTCCTGTTTTCTTACAAATATTATCTTGTATTTATACGCATGTGTAAATATTAAATAGATAGTGGGATTCAGTTATAAATAGAAGTCGACTGAATGCATTAGATAATACTGAATGTGATTGGGAGGACAAAGCATTCTGCAACTGATACCAAAACTAAGGTGTTGTATTCATAACTTGCAACGCAAAGTAGTCATTCATTTTCAGTATTTTTTTTAGCAAACATAAACAATGTGGCTGCTCATTTTGTCGCTTACCTGCACAAAAGATTACAAAATGTAGGTACATATGCTTCATTAAATCAAAAGCTGACACCCAACCGTTAAAGAGTATGCATTCGATGCAACGGTACTAATCTGTGCACAAATGAATACGTAACAACTAATGCAAAACGACATGATCACCCACCGACGACATGAGCGGAGGACGCGCGTCGCTTGTCAGCAGGCGGAGCACGGAAGCATCTTGGACCGTCGCACGAGCCGTTACCGTCATCGGCCATTACTCGACCACTCTTAATTATCAACAGTTACCGCACTCCCGCACACACTCGGCCGCATCAGCCGTAACTGACGAACCTCCCTCAGGCAAAGCTGAAGCTATATGCACCGGTTTATCTACCACGTTAGGCTAATTATCGCAGCTGTGATTAGCATCGGACTACGAGACCGGCGTTTTAGTGCCAATATCAAGCTTCAGATACCATGTGGGTTTTGTTGCAAATCTATAGGGGCATCGGCTTTATTTAATTTAATTATTGGAGCATGAGAGCCTGCTAAAACAAACTGAATAATTATAAAACAGTCGCATTTCATAGCTGTCTGTATGGCCGTGTTGTTCTTATTAAACTATGAAACGGTTTTCAACAAAGTCTGCACCATCAGTTGGATGGTCGCCGCCATGACCCATGAGCCATGGGTAGCTCGCTGTCCGGACCGAGCCAAGACGTCGACGGCGCGCACTGTTCCCGCGCGCCTCAAGGAGTTGTCTTCAACAGGAGGGGCCCAGCTGGGTCGAAGCCTACCGGGGCCGGGGTTATCCGAAAGGAAACTTGAGCCCCGGTATGAAGGCTAAAAGGAACCGCGTGGGGTTTTTAGTCAGTAAGTCTGACACTATCTCCCGCTCCACCCAAGAGCGGGTTTTGTCATAGATGATTTTCCCCATTGAAAAAAAAAAACCATCAGTTGGATTATGTATTCCAATTGGTTTACGTGTATCACATATTATTATGAAACTTACACATAAAAAAGAAATCTTAGTGTTTTTTCAATTCGTCAAAAGCATTTAAAGCAAGGGCACTACTGCTTCTTCAAAATTGCAGACAAAACATAAATGCATATTTTAGTTACATGGGTAAAGCATCACCAATTCATCCAGAAAGTGCGTCCAGCACACATGTAATATTTGTTTTTATGAATGTTACGTTAGTTGAAACTAGCAGCGAGGAGGTGCGCGCGCCTCGCTTGATCTCTCACATGATAGGAGGTGCGCAGGCGCCGGATGGCACGATAGCGTCGCGTTAACCCTGCCGCGCCGACACCCGCGCGACTCCGCCCGACTCTTCTCTAATTACAAACACTATCTCAACTGAGGATGTGCGCGCACTACGAGTACCCGCGTATTGTCTGCACTCCCAGTCCTTCCGGTGAACTCGTCCACGATCCTAATCTGTATCCCAGGCCCAGACGTATACTTAACTGATAACAGATTAACTGTTAGCTTTTATCGTCAATTTTGAAGTCTAACTAGATACCTATTTTCATATTCAAGCTGGTTAGACGTCGAATATTTTGCCAACAAATGAAAAAAACAGCATTGAAATTGCAATACATAAAAAGTTGTTGGCAGCCTTTCTATGATCTGCCCTCGTTTCCTCCTAACAATTTATCCTCGTACCATTTCGTCGTTGTTACAATTTAATCAGCACCTCAAAGGCACCTAATCACGGAGTTGATTAGAAATTGAGAGAGTTGCTACTCTTTGTACTGGGTACGTTATAACTCGGTCGTAATTAGGCGAGTGCGTGTAGACTTAGTCTGGCATTCTGACTGGACAGCGGACCACCCAAGCAGACGGCCTTTGGTGTTGACCGAGGCCGCTTGTGTGGCTGCCAGCCCTTTGACTTGATCAAACAATTTACAAATAATAGATGTCTAAGAGACTCTTGACATTTTAGCTCTCCGTACGCCATGATTCATCTCAGAAGTTGGACATTAAGATACTTTATTTAATATACTTCAGTTTTTTATTTTACACAGTCATTTCAGAATTTTGACGTGAATATATTTTTTCTGACATATATTTGTATTTCATTTAATAAGCTTCCATTTAATGTTTCTATTAACTATGATAAATCTATCTAGGCTACCAAAAAGATGTAAACTTATAGACTACAGTTATAAAATTCTGAATACACAAGCAGGTCTATTCATTGTGCGCGACAAAAACTATGATAAATTACTGTCTTGATCCTGAATAGTTCTTTGACGTTCAAACTTAATAGACTGCTCTTAATAAATAAATATTATCGATATTTTGTTCCATATTATTATCGATCAAACTATTGTCTCGTGAAGAAATTCATCATTATTATGAGTATCTTTTTTTGCGTCAGTATCCTGATTAACTCAATTCAAATTATCTATAACTATCTACTTACAAAGGAAAATAACGGTGATTAATTCTTTTTAGAATACACTGGGGTCATAGTCGGCTTTAAATTACCTAGACAAGTATTAATTTCCTTTGAATAACTGCCGAATAGAAAATATTTTATAACTCGCTCAGTGTACTGTTAGCGGGTATGTTTCAGTACATGTTTTCGTATCAAAAATAATCGAAGACAAAAATGGATGTCGGAGTCTATTTACAAATTTTTTGTTCAGTTCCGGCGCGTGACCGATTGGTCAAACATCATTGTGTCCGGTTTCACGCTCCTTGTCTCTTGACAAATGATGTTTTTACTTTAGCATTCTAGATAGGTACCTATTCTTTTATTTTTTGCTTTTTTGGTTGCCACAAAAAAGCGTATCATAATAAGTTGTATGATTGAATTTTCTATGTGCCTACTTGGTAACGTGACTAATACGAAGTACTTGACTTTCACATACATATGCATAGTTGACGCGTTCATTCACTGACTATTCATGTCTTCAAACAATTATATAGCAGTTTAACGTCTTTCTTCCCACGATTGTATCGTCGGAGTGAACCAAGTTTGCAGATTTATGTTTACCTACACAAGCTCACGCAGTAAGGTGTCGCGAAGCTCAGTCTATAGTGCCCGTGGAAGCACTAATTTATGCTTTAACAAAGTGAAACATGAAAATGTTACGTAAAAGTTTTAAAGATTACACCAAAAGGCATGGCCTTCTGTTTCTTTTTTTTTTTTAATTTTGCAGCTTGTTTTTTGTAGATAAAGAAATTAATTTAAAGTTATGGTGAAAGCGTCAAGGTAGCCTGCAAAATTATTATTTTTTTAATATTTTTCAAAGTTAAATTTTATTGGTGGGGCGTAAAACGTATTTATCTACGGAATTATAATAATCATTACAATGATCAAAATAATCCCGTCAGTTTGTATTACCCTATTGAATGACTTTTAGACTTGAATATGAAATAGCCAATCAATCATATTTTAATCAACATACAAACCTAAAAAATACAAAAACCATAAGAAAAATTAAATTTTGCGGCTTACTTTAAGTAATATATAACTGAGCAACTCCGAACAAATATTTAAACGCATTGAACACCTCTTTATGACACCCTAACTTAAATAAGATAAGTACTAATAATTTCAGGCAACGAAACGCGAATCGTGCTCACAGGCTAAACCCGTTCCTAGTAAAAGAGAAATATCTGAATGTAATAATTTTTCAGCAACAAACTGTCATATATTCTTTGCCGACGTACTAATATAAAACCATCACAATATTTATTGTCAATATATTAGAGACTTATCATGGCGTTGGCGGCATTCGCATTTATTTGCACAATTTTAAAGTTACTTCGTAGAGCAACGACCATAAAACCTACCCTGTTGCGTTGAATATTTCTCAGGAATATAAAAATATCAAGATACTTTATATTAACGGCATTTTGTAGACCGAATTTGGGCAAAACAAAGACATTTAGATATGGTCGGCCGATTTTTCGCATGTGCTCGTTCCTCTACATTGTGATTCTGTTGAAACATGTGTGTGTTGACACACGCCTACAGGTGCGAATTTCGGTGTGTCACTTACCCTGCCTGCCTGCCACGGTTCCCAGTTCCGCACCGTTAATTTGATATACGGAGGCAGATGGCCTCTCGCAGATAGCACACGGCTCATGCGCCTTCCGCGCTTTACCGCCAAGCCCAAACTTTTACTACCGCCGCAAGAAACAGGCGACTTGATACTTTAACACCACTTTATTAAACAAAAATAAAATAACAATTTTTAAACGAAATATGCAAAAAATATTCATAGAGTTCTAACCCAACACTAATGCTTCTTTTAATTGAGACATTACGTGTTGAATATAGAAAAGTGGTGTTTGCTCCGACTCAATTATGATGCGAAACCCAGAGATAATAGGTTTTGTATCTAAAATACCTAGGTAGCAAAAGAAACTGGCCAATTTGAATATAAAATATAAAAACTGCTACTCTTAATTATAACTTGGACTCCGAAACAGTATGAAAGTCAGGCGCGGGATTGTGAGTTAATTTGCATTTTGATCCAGTAACGGGCTGCGAGATAAGGTTGTAATGCTCGAGATCTCTCCTCAGATCAGCTATCCCACATGTCTCGGAGCCGTTCATCAACCACTTCTTTCGAACTTTACACACAAACCATATAAGGTTGTAACATTACAATGTTGAATACTAATGTTGTCATACTAACCCACAACTTTTAGATTTTATCATAGCCAAGTTCACATCAGGCAATTTAGAAAAGAGTAATTAAGAACCGTAATAAAATGGTTACTTTACAAATTGGTATGTATCATTCAGTATTTGAGTGGATAAGTAATTATTCTCAAAACGCCAGGAAATAGTCAATCAGTGTTCTGTTATGCTGGGCACAAGAAGTCAAAGACCGTCTGTATAAAGGAGTTATAAGATGCCAGCGACGTAAGGCACATTAGACACGGCATGCATGTGATGATCGTTGTGGTATCGAAATTCGCTTCGGCTGTTCCCTTCGAGCTTCGTACAGCCGCTTGTGTATTTCGTTCATATTTTTCCTTGTCGTATTTTAATGATGTGCGTCTACTGTAACTAAGAGACTTGATGCGCGCAAAAGTTATTAAACCTCAGAAGTACGAGTGCGGTACTGAGCATTGGCGTAAGCTTGAACTGATTTAGGTTTCATTCACCTCGCGTTACGCTAGCTGGGCGCCTGGACTGCGCATTGTCTCACACGGCGCACAAAATGCGAATGATCCTTTGTTCGTTACACTTTAGCTACACTGTAACCCAAACCAATAGCGGAACACTTAGCGCCCACCTCTAAACGTAACATTCACGCGCCCCAGCTCACGCTCAAGAGCCATTCCTGACTTAACGATATTTACTCTGAAATAACAATACGTGTACTGTTCTGACATTGATAGCTCTCCAACTGATACGTACTGTATTCTCCCAGTATAATGCGTTTAATGGTCCTGCGGTAAAGGAAAAACAATGATGCGTAATTTCCGGTTCTTCACCATTAGAAAAATATGAACAAAAAACTAAGTGTTTTAAACTTTCACTCTGAAGGGGAAATGCCGAATTTGCAGTTGTGTTTTTTTCATCCCATTTGTTACTTTCTCGTAACTAACCTGCAATTTAATGGATAAAACATTTAAATTACATATGCACGAAACTTTGCCAAACACTCGTGGTTTATCGTTTTTCCGCATACTCACTTTCAATCATCGATCTTCACGGATTACAGTAATTGTAATAATGCATAAAACTTGCTTTTACTAGTGTAGTGCGTGTTAAGAACGCACGCACTTGTTCAACATTTCAGAGTAGAAAGCCTTCTCTTCACTTACTGTTCGATATTATTGTTTCATACAATAGATACCTCACGTGGTTTTAACGATATCTAGTGCCATCTTTTGCGATCTCGTGAGCTTTCATAGCGCCGTCACAAATAATGAAAGTAGGATGTTTTATGACAATAGGTAATGCAGTGTCATCTAGACTCCAAACGTGTAAGCTTTAGGTACTAAATCACACTGTTCGCGTAGACACGTCACAAAGACTTGACATTTAAAATTACTCTAAACAAGTTTTCAATGAAAATATTTTTTTCATAACAAGCTTTTATAGCGCCGTCTGTATCTATGTAACTAATACTTGTCAAGACGTATCATACGAGCCCAAACTCGATTGGGTTGTGTCGTTTAACTATCATAACTATAACTATACACATGGATGCAAAATTTTAGCTCAATCGGTAACCGGGACTTGGATCAAATTTAATTTGCAAGGTTTGGTTACAGACAAACATCGGGACAGGTGAAACTAAATAAAAGCTTGTAAAATACAAAAATTATATTCAGCGCAAACTGTGATCATATCAAGAACACGACACTATAAAGTGTCGATAATTGCTCAAGTGTGTGACATAAGATTGATAAATAGCGGTACATACACAAGTAAGTAATCAAGATTGGATAACATCCATCAATATCACAGAGCGCCATTATTCAAGTGAATCATCACTGTCCTTATGATTTATAAAGCCCTTAACCGATGGTTATAATATTTTTATCTTGATAGCAATTACATAATGTTCTAAGAGCCGTTAAGCTCAACAAGTACCGATACAATCTGTTTCAAACGACGCGGATTACATGTTAAATCTCTAATGTGTATAATCAAACTATTTGGAGCTATTACATTAAGAAATTCATTTATAATGAACTTCTAACAGTCGTAACACTCACGAGATACACATCAATTATATCACAGTACATAATTTTATTAACGTCAAAATAGTGTTGGGAAAATATTATTATATCCGTATAAAAAAGGTGTCTAAATGGTGCAATAAAGATCAACAAAAACTGGTAGATTTATATCTTCCGTTCTGGTCCTAACACCTTGAATGTTGTGGAATCTGCGGGGCGACGAAGTTCATGGCTCTAGTGATTTAACGTCTAACGTCGGATGTGTATCAATTACTTCAAGTTATCGTGAAATTTAATCAGTTATAATGGCGGAACAAAATTGGCGGTTGAGTGGCCAGCTAACATCTAACATATAGATAGAAATACTTCAGCAAATCGTTCGCCGGCAGTCCTTACTGCACTACTACTACATCTTACTGCACTTAGTTTACTGCAACCTGTCGCTTCACTTTTATTAGCATGGACTAAAATTCGGATTCGTTCGCCTCATATTTCTTCGTAGTTAACTATAAATTATAATATAAAATTTACTTTTACGTGAATTTCAAAACAAAAATTAATCATATCACTTAGTACTAGACTATATTCAAAAATTTCTTTTTTTTTAACTTATATTTACGTATGCATTTTAATAAAAAATATTTACATACTTAAATATACTCAATTAATTATAATATAATTACAAACAACTAAACTAATAAACAACCTAATAAATATATTAACGTGAACAAAAATAATTTATTAGGCATCAATAAATTTTATTCATCCACGTCGCTGTCAATGGGAAAATGCAAGGCAATACTGATTCGTTGGCTAAAGAAAAAAAAATGCAATTGTCCAAGAAGAAGATGGCGGGACGACTTAGATGTCTTCCTTAAGAATTGGCAAGAAGTGGCTCAAAGCCAGGAACAAGGAAGCTTTTGCCCAGAAGTGGGACAGTATAGGCTAGATATAATAATAGATAAATAACGTAATTGTCAAAATTACTGCAGACAATACCAAAGGCGTATAGATTATAGTTTTTCTGTAATCAATTAAAATTACGAGCAGGCCTTAATCACTAGCAATTAAACAGTATCATTATACAAAACAACTTCACGTGAACAGCTTGAAGCAACTCTAGTAAAATAATTTCTTCCATTGTCATAATATCATTTACTGTTATAACTAACACTATTGTCAAAAAATTCACATATTAAAATAAAGCGTAGTAAAAGAAACTGACATTTGAACCTTAATAAGATAAGTGTATTAACACAGCTAATAGCTTGCAATTGTGTTTGAATTGTAAGTTGCTCTATCAATTACTTACTCACACGATCCGGCCGATATCGCCATTATAACAACATTAGAGACGCGCGGTCACGCCATCCCGGCATTACTAACATCTGTAACACGGTCACATCATTTCTTGGCCGCCCAATTTTTGTTTTACTGCACACTTTTATAGTTTCTGAGCAATTTTTACATGAGCGTGCGAAAACAAGTTCGAACGTTTCGCTTGTAGATTTCCGATTTATCCAGTTACGAAATTCACTATATCCGTAATTGAATTCACCGTTTTCAATCAAAAAAATCTGGGTGCCTTATGAAATGCAAGACAAAGTGATTAGACACAATTTGCGTCCCAATTCTTGTAACATGAATCGGCTTCATGCAAATAATATCTGGCTAGACACACCAGAGTATAACAGCATCTAATTTGTGATATTATTTGGACGTAGCTGTAACCTAGGCCTTTTCCTGCTTTCTAATGGAGCAATTATTGTAATGGTGAAATTAAAGTCTTGTATTTGAATGTGGTGCGGTTATTCGACGAATTAACATTTTCATGTGGAAGGGTCACGACCCAGCGCTCCCACACATAAATCGGCGGAGGATGTCGCGTCGTGCGCGCTGCGCCACCGCACCGCCGCGGCTACCGGACTGTGTTGTTTCGTGTTACCGCTGTAATTAATATTACCAACCAGCTTGGGTATCGCTTCTCGATAATTCAAACAATCAATATAATCACTCAATGTTACATCACTCCTATTAACATCGTTTAACACTTACTGCATCAATCATGTCTAAAATTAAACATTCTTAATATTGGATAGCTTTTATAAGTTTTAAATTCGTTAGATACTGTAGCGTGTGGGCACGCAAATGAAAAGGTTTCGTGTTCAATTTGACTATTATTATATTGTTAAAAGCGGTTTATAATGTATTTTTATACAAAACTAGCTTTGCCCGCGCGGCTTCGCTCCCGCTCTTCCCTACTCCACCCTACTATATCCAACTCTACCCTACTCTACCCTACTATATCCTACTCTACCCTACTCTACCCTACTCTACCCTACTCTACCCTACTCTACCCTACTCTACCCTACTCTACTCTACTCTACCCTACTCCACCCTACTCTACCCTACTCTACCCTACTCTACCCTACTACTCTACCCTACTCTACCCTACACTACCCTATTTTTTTTTCCATAAGAACCTTCTCCTCACAATAACAATGACAACAAAAACAAATCAGCCAAATCGGTCAAGCCGTTTTCATGCCAAGTCGTGACAACGGAAAACGGGGGTCATTTTTATAATATAGAAGATTACGTCTTTACTTTTTGTTGACATCTTCCATCACACTTGTTTCGAATATCAATCCTTGCCAATTTGCAGTTAATGAGTATGTGACCTTACTCGCCACAATACCAAATTACAAATAACCATAGTTTTCAGCTTTAATGTCAAGTTGTATCCAGCATATTCAATTAGAGAGACAGTCATAAACTTACGGTTATCCTCTAACAAGTTGAACTATTGACACGATTCAGTAAAAAGCAATGTTTATTGTTGTTTTACTCTTAACTTAGTTAAGAAACATATCTTTTCAATTAGACGCGCGAATTGTTAACGACCAATGACAACTGCGAGTGTTCTTATGTACTTTTCATTGACATTAGTACGTGTTAAAAACATTTCCTAGTTGCTGCTCATCATTAGTCATTGATGTTTGACTAACTTTTTCTTGGTTCTGAAGCCATTTATTGTTTAAGTGTGATAATATAGGTATAGTAGAAGAGCGGTAGAAAAATGCTCAAGGTCATCAGCTACTAAGAGCTCCTTAAGTATCAGTGGGTAAGGAACGTTGCTCCCAGAACAGATGATTGATGGGTACGAAAGGTTCTGAAACGGCAGCCGCATACTGGAAGACGCAGTGTAAGAAGGCCTCACACAAATTGAACCGATGGCTTGTAGGGGGTCGCGAGAAACCGCCGGATGCGAGTCGCACAATTCGTATCAGTCGTTAAGGTGATACTTGGATGAAACCCATGTCCAGCTATAGACGTCTTACGACTAAAATGATGGAAATAAAATCCTGTTGTCTTCTAATGTTAACTAATAAATAAACCGATGGAAAACCCAATACGCAGACAGGTGGACACTACGATTCGGAACATGGAATACAAGATAAATGAACAAATCAACTGGTTTTGCGTTGATAGCGAGCGGCGACGGCGGCCGCGGTTGTGACAAATAGGAGTGTACCTCATACGTACAGCTGGCAACGGTCCGCACGGTACACCACATATTTCGTTAATTGATTAACTGTTCCCCGTTGTTGGCAACGGTACAGTTAGCCACATATTTAATCATCCGCAAATTGATTTATTTGAACACTTTACAAATTGACACAACCCTCATTACATTAATTATGCTTTCCTTAATTTATAAAACGATAAACAAGCCGTTTAAACGTATATTGATCACCAGAATTTACATCTTCAATTCTAAAATATACGGTTAATTAATTATCTTTGGTAATTTATATCTTTCGGTGGAACGCGTAAACCATGGAATAGAACTCTAATAAATAATAATCAAGATTGCGAATTAGCAAAATCGTACCGATTTTGATTACCTGTTCATAACGTATTGTTTATGAACCATAATATTGACTTCTATGAAAAGTCTATACGTTTTATTGTTAATTAGCACGAGTAATTTGTAACAGTTTTCTTCGTAGTTACCTAACGGTAAAGTCCAAGTAAATCAGTTCAGACATTAAATAACATTGCCATTAAAATAAAGTTATTAGTGTTCAGATTACCTACAGAGTTTAACAATCAAGTAAAATCGGTTAACGTTCGCATTAAAATCGACGTATTTGTACGTTTAGTACAAGTAAACTCCTTTTATAAGTGACTTACTTGTAGAGTGGCTTACAATGGTTTTAAACAAAAATATTTAATTAGTAGCTGGTAAATATGGTATTAGCGAAGTCTTAACATAAAGATAATTTGGTTTAATTACAACAACTGTACAACTTAACGTTAATTAACTCGGTGAGTCAATTAATGAAGAATTTATCTTATTTTATACGACAGTTTGAAATATTACGTGATTAATACACTCGCCTTAAGCGTGAATTCAGTTATTAGCCTCTAAACTGTTATTAGTTTGTTAAACGTTGCTAATGACTCTTAAATTGCCGCAAACGCGTATTATTTGATAGAAAGATAAATAAATCGTGTTATGGGAGTGTGTCAGCTTACAAAAAGGAACATGATATCTTAGAAAAACTAGCCAAGATTTATTACTCGTAGCTTGCTACGGATAGATAATAACAATCGATACTAACGCGAGACAATCACGCACCAATCAACAAATAGTGTGAGAATAAGTTAATGGGGATGGGATCAAGCGCTCGGGCTAACATTTCGTCAAACTTTTATTTTTTAAATTACTTTGCCCTACTCTAGGAATTGCAGCTGTATCGTGGGTGCGTTCTCAAATATGTAAACTTACGTACATAAGGCAAGAAATACATATCTCTAGGCCAGCCATGTCAAACTGAAAGTCACTGGTGGGCCAGCAGTATAAAGACCGTAAACTACATGACCCAGAAAACTTAATCGTAATAAAAACAAACTACTGGAAAATCTTGACAAAAAAACATTGATAGGGTTTTACAGTACAGGTACATTGTCTCATTTGAATAGACAAGTACTTATAAAATTCAAATGTACCAAGACTATCAATTGGGTCTGACACTAAATCTCTATCACTTACATCTAAAAGTGCCCCTCCTCCTCAATCAATATTTATAGCAAACGGTTTTCACGCCCGGGTGTCAGCACTGTTTGGACCGCCCGGGCCCCGCACGACACGGTGGAGCACACGGTAGACGTGTGGCGCTTGGGCAGCTCATTGCCGTGTCCTTGTGGGGACACTGGGCCTTGGTACAAGCATGGTCCGGAGGCAGGAGGAGTGGCAGGCGGTCGCCACTTTCTGGGAAGCAGTAATGCTAGCAAAGGAGGAAGCTGACCGTATCAGGCAACAGTGCTCATGCCCCAGCCTCCTGAAATTAGCGCGTTCAAAGAAACAAACAAGCTTTATAATAGATAATAATATGTATCTAAATATATTAAATCAAATATTACATAGTATACATTTATTTCCAGACGTCTACAAATTTTATTATAGTGACATGGCAGGAAAATTGTATAGTAGATACTTTAAAAATAGGTTTTTATTCGCTATTTTTAACCGCTAGGAAACTCCCACAACGGGATCCTAATTATCTCATGTCGAATTGGTGAAATACTTCTAATGTAGTACATCGTTATAAATGTAACAATCAACAAATTTTCATTCCTATCTTCATATCTTTTAAGTTCAAATTATCACGACGACAATCCACGATAGTTATAATTTACTGCACATGTAGTGATTATTGAAATAGGTATGCTTTGCCATCGTTTAATAAAAAATATATCATTCTTTTAAATTGTTATAATTACATACCTAACTTTAATTGTTCGTGTTAAGACAGCGTTTCTTTGAAATCGGTTCGAAGGAATTCAACCACGCCTTGATTGTGCTTAAATCAAACTTTAATATAAATGCAGATGACTGTACCTGTAGAAATAGCTGAACAATTCAGTTCACTATCCTTTTATGGACATTTTCTAATAGTTTCTGCATTAAATAATAATGAAGTGCCCGCACCCACCCCAGTGTTTGTTTTGTTTTTGTAAGTAGATTTGTTTATTCATAATCTAGGTTCCCGATATCTTTTACTGCACTGTATGCCTTTAAGGTGGTGCATCACGACTCACATTTTCACTGTTTTTCATACAACCGCTCATAACTGATTATGACGTTATTACACACTTTTCATTAGATATTTTGGAAACACAGTATCTGGTGCATATTATCTAGGTTTCTAAAGAAACCAATTTCTAAATTTGTGTAAAACTAATCCAGTAAAAACCGCTGAAAATGTCCTATTTTATATGAACACTTCATAATTTGCCTAAAAATTAAAAAAGTCAAAAAAGTAATCCTCTAGAGACCTTGCAAATTTTATTAAGATTCTAAATGATGACAACTTTTTCCAAAAACTTTTAAGGGTTTAAAAAAAACAGCTATTTCCTGGAGCAAGTTTTGTGAAATTTTCGAGTAAATCTCGGAATTACCGAATACTAACAGAGTTTCTAGGCGTTATCTCTCTTTTTTTGCGTTGCCTTTTCGTCAAACATCGCTTTGGATTGCATTAAATGAAGTAACAAGCTTTTAAACCATTTTCGATGTTTACGATAAGCGAGTGGAGAAGGACCCTCTTAATATCATTAATTAAAATACTTTCTTGAATTTACTATAAATAATGTAGAGACATGACATGTAAAGCTGTTGGCTTCGCCCGCACGCACACCTTAATAAATGCTAATTCACTATTTTCTATAGAAAGATCTTAATGCACTTAAATATAAACAAATATAAAGGAATAACAAAATAAGGAATAATTTTCTATGAATGTTCATTTTTAGACAGCATTTTATAAACTGAAGTTAACTGCACTATTCCGTATTTATATTGGAATTTTTTCATTAACATCCCAGCAAATTAACTAACCAAATTAGTGCGGAGTATTTGTTTTCTTGTACGAAACATTTCTGTGTTATTATGTAATTATACGAGTATTACACGTGTATACGTCGTCGTGTCGTCTGTATACGTCTCGAGGAGGGGGGGGGGGGTATATAGGAACTAAGCTGTAATAAAAGCTATGACAATTTCCATTATTTAGAGAACAACAAGACAGAGTGAGCTATTCCCCAATCGCAACTATTTTAATTAAGTAAATATAAGCTAAGCAAAGTACGTAGGTGAGGAATGTTTCCCAAGTTGAAATATGCTCATGACCTAAACAAAACAGTTCTCAGGAGCACGTTGACCGCAGCAGTTATTTTATTTTCATTAAAGGCTATTCTTCCATCTGCCTGTATGCAAATTAACAGATATCTACGTAATTACACCGAGGATAACAATCAGACCTGTCTTACTCAAATACGAAATTACCGTAAAATTAATTTCAAACATTTTATATTTTCGTTTCATTGCTTACTACATAATTACTTTTTCGTTTCTATGGCATTAAAACACCGTCAGATATTAATTTGATGATTCAGCAGAATGAGAGCTTCAATTTTATACCTAGTAAACATATCGACGGTTATTATTATATTTTCACACTTGAAACTCATATTTCTAGCAGTCTTCCTTGATATCATTTTTCATGGCCTTAGTTTATATTGCAGAATATCCGAAAGCTGACATCGTAAATGAACACTCATAGTATCGTTATCAGTGGCAAGGGAAGCAGATATAACTCGCACACCTAGTTGCTCAACTCTGTAAATAACTAATGGCAGCGCCCCCTCGGCGACTACTACTTGATTGCATCTGTTGTCGCTCTTCATATCGCGCACTGCTGTGATTTAACAACCACCTGTCGTGGTTTATGTCCTGCGATACCCGCACACGAGGAAGTACAGGGAACTAGAAACGAGGCGTCACATACACTACCTACCTATAGCCCACTATCTCTCGCGACAAATGGTCCTCCGCATATTATTCTGCTCGCATTTTTTGCCAGTTTCTCAAAAGATGCTAATACGATGAGATAAAAAAGGTTATCGCTGTGCGGACGCTGTAAACCGGCGCCACCATGCTCCTCATAATAAATTAACTGAGATTATTTTCGCAACATACCTACATAACGTTTCCGTGATGGTACATGATACTGATAAACATTTTGATATCATAAAATAAGACTGTTTATAAGCTTCCTTGGCTGCATTGTGTGAATTCAAATGGCCACATGAGTGAAGCCGACATAGCAGTTTTTTCTATGTTATCTCTTATTTGGTGAACTCGTTTGGGTATCAACAAGAGATAAGTCGCGTATTCAGAAGCTAAATGTGGATACTTTATAAATGGATTTAGCCGTGTAGCCAAAGTAATAAGTTGTGTATTTCTGTGCAACGCACCGCAGCTGGAATCACTAATGAGAGCGCAATTCAAATCAACTGATTTATAAGGAGTAAGTTATTTCGCCGGCTGCGCGTACAATATTTACTTATGTTCTAACGGCCACATAGATATTGTACTCCAATATTGCGATAAGTATAATGTATACTAGATATGCCTTATAAGTTTATGCTATAATAAATCATGGTATTATTCTTTGTCATTTATTCCCGACGGAATAATGTAACGTTATGAGATCGAACCGATTGTCTTTATAATTGAACTCTGATGTTTACTGACAAAAGCTAATTGCTGAACAACTCCGGTCGGAAATTGCTTTTCTTTCGTTAGTGTCCATTAAAATTTTATATTGGATGTAAATTTTATATTGGGTAATATCGAATTGTAAGCATTGGGAGGTCTCTGGCTCTGAATGTACTACGTCAGCTTATATTAGCTCGTTAAGAGTCGCGGGCCTTGTCCGGATGATATCTCTTAACCCCCTCAATTAGTGTGCCCTGACTATCGCGTGGCAATAACCCGAAACAGCATATAAGCTCCCCGCACTCGTGACGCGACGAACGAACCAAATGAGTGTACTCTTAATTAGCCGTTATACTATAAATTTTAAAAGCGATGATAAGGTCCCGTTGTGCGCTCTCCGGGAACACTACCCGCCGGCTAATGGTGCCTTGAGAATTAAATTTAATTAATTCCTCCTCGCCAAACGTGCTTGCTGGATCGAATTTGGCTTAGAAATGAATGTCTCGGAAAGAAAGAAAGAGAAAGGAGAAGTGCATCCACCTTAAGAAGAAACTAGGGTTGTAAACTCGACAGCGTTCTTTTCCGGAAGTGTTACAACCAAAATGATCCTTAAAGTGGATCTTACAGGAAGATAGAGAAATAAACTAAAATTAGTAAAGAAAAGAAAATACAAAATATTTAATCGATACGAGTATACTCTAGTCGTCTATTCGATCAAAATAATAAGACTGTGGGCCGGCGCCGCCAATATATAAGATGCACATGATAATCACATATGATTATAATACTTATCAGTATGATTGCTTTTAAATTCATATTTATCGAGGTACACAGAGGTCAATTACTCCTCGTAACATCAGTTACGTCTTTTATTACTAACATTATCTTTTTTCGGAGTATCATACCGTTTTAAATATTTTATAATGATATCTAAATTTGCGGAACGTGCTGCAATTTATGTCCTCAAAATGAGTGTCGGCGTAATAACAGTAAGAGCGCTAATGACTTAACATGCTATCACTATCTTGTATATTGTTGCGAAACTATTTCAATTAACTTGCGTGGCTCTTAGGCGGGCGGAAAAACGTGTGGCGTATCCGCGTCCGTGTGGTTAATTTACATGAGCGCACATCGGACGAGTGCAGAGCGTTGTTCGCCGCGCCGCGCTACGCGTTTCTCGCCTTTGTTTATGTTACTGTTTACAGTACATAAATGGAATGAAACTTGTCGACTCCGCCGTCCGATAACGGAGCGTTTTGTCTGTAATTAAGAACGGCGAGAGCGGGTCAGCCGTCTACCCGGCATTACCACAAAGTTATGGAGACATTTTGAGCGTGTCCAGATTGTTTAACTACAAGCCTGTCATGTTTAGAATGAACTTGTGTTATAAATCTGCCATAACGTCATGATTCCAGTGAGATTGTTTGTTAATTGTAGGTAATACATTACTCGCTAATGAACCAGCTGCGGACTTACAGCGCGGCCACTTACATTATGGAGCTCGCTGTGTATTGTTGTAAACAAGTACTATTATTGTGCATACAGTTATTGTGTTTAACTATTATGTCATTTTTACAAGGTTGTTGTTTGTTTTTTTAAATCTTGCTTATTAATTTTAAAACAGTTACCCCTAACCGATGGAGCTGAAATTTTGTAGACGTGTTCCGTTTTAATGATAATCCGCAATTGTAAATTTAAAATGGAGTCTCATTCGAAATTCAATATGACGGACCAGTAACTTTTGTATATACTCATATGATATAGGTATCAATTAACAGGGTGTGTTGAAAAGATTAAGAAATGAATTTTCGTTACAATAAATCCAATTTGCGGACAATTTATTAAAAGCTTGTTTTTATATATTTTTTTTACATCATCTTGTGGTTTCGTAATGTGAAGCAGACGATAAAAGCTCTAATAGACTACGCTTATATGGATCATATTGAAATATTTTTGACGAAAAAATTGATGTGTAAAAGTGTTTTTAAAAAACCTATTTGCAAAATGATATTTTCATTTATCTTTTCTTTAAAGGTTTGGTCAAGCGAGGTCGCGTGGCTTCGGCGATAGATATTTCATTAAAGTGCGCATTTTTTTGTTAAGTGATTCGAATTGGTCAATTAGAGATTTGGTTATTGGAGATCACATGGTTACGGCGCGGCGTTAAATTTTTCGTGTAAGCTTGCATTCGCTGTTAATTATTTCCTATTAAAAAACTTATGGGGACGTGTTATTCGTTGTTACACTTTTCCAAGTCATTGTGTGTTGACACTGTTGGGGAACTTGGAACTCGAGAAAATATTGTATCACCACACAACAGGCCCTAACAATATATATCAGCGTTGATTTATTTACTGTTAAACTGAGTTAGGCGCCCTTTTAACCTTGCACAAATTATATTATTTTAGGTTTACTTATTTCGGTTTATATTCGATTGTCATCATCATCATCATTTCAGCCGATACACGTCCACTGCTGGACATAGGCCTCCCCCTAGCGTCGCCACAACGAACGCTCCTGCGCGTCTCGTATCCATCGGCTTCCCGCAACCTTCACCAGGTCATCAGACCACCTTGTTGGAGGCCTTCCAACGTTGCGTCTTCCGGTACGCGGTTGCCACTCCAGAACCTTTCGGCCCCAACGGCCATCTGTTCTGCGAGCAATGTGCCCTGCCCATTGCCACTTAAGTTTAGCCATTCTTTGTGCTATGCCGGCAACCTTAGTTCTCCTGCGGATGTCTTCATTTTTGATTCGATCACGCAAGGTAACCCCGAGCATTCGATTGTGTGAAGCATAAATAAACACATTTTCTTTCTTTTAGGTAGAGTAGCGTTCAAATAAGTTCCCCATTTTACAACATGCTATAAATAGTTTTTTAAACACACTGTATTATTCAGAACGCATTACACTGTGCGACATTATCGTAAACTTAGCAAGTCGTTTACAAACTGTGACATTCAAGCAATTAATAGGCAGTTTAGATGCAAATAGGCTTCAACGATTTCCTTCGTGAGGCATCGATTTGGTGCAGTGCTAAGTGAAACTGTGTGAAGAGATCACGATGCTATAAACAGAAGACAATAATCGTTGTTCGTGTTGCGGCGGCCGCCGGCAGCCAAGCCACGTGTAATCCCTTGTCTTGTCCGACTTCCAACTCCGCCGGGAGCTGACAGTAGCACCATTTGCATTTTATTACACTCGCCTCCTCTACCGCCATGATTTCTTTCTAATATCACTACATAGTATAAAACAAAGTCGCTTTTTCTGTCCCTATATTCCTATGTACGCTTAAATCTTTAAAACTACGCAACGGATTTTGATGCGGTTTTTTTTAATAGATAGAGTGATTCAAGAGGAAGGTTTATATGTATGTATAATAACATCCATTAAATAGTGGAGAAACACCCGCATTAAATAGTGGAGAAACACCCGAGCGAAGCCGGGGCGGGTCGCTAGTTTTTAATAAATTCTTTACATAACATCTTTATACCATACAGCTTATTAATTAAAGCTAATTTCATTACGCATACGCTTAAAAACGTAACGACTATATTTTTGTGATTCTAACTTGAACGTATGTTAATTTCACGCATAATTATATGAAAACCTCTTTATGAGAGTGTACATTTATACTTATACTAGCTTCTGACAGTGGCTTCGCCGCCGTAAAAATAGGTTTCTCCAAACAAACTTTGGACTCCCGTTTCTCCTCTTAACGGTGATTTTTGAAAATCCTCTTTTAGGCTACTCTCGCCTACGACATAAGAGGAAACTTTGTTCAAAATTTCACGTTCCTAGATCCTCTAGTTTCGGCTGTACATTGATATGTCAGTCAGTCAGTCTCTCTTTTACAAGCTTTTATTTAGTTTCACCTGTAATCAAATCTTGCAAATTAAAGACCCACTTCCTGGTTACTGATTAAGCTGAATTTTTTATGCATGTGTAAATTAGATGACAATTCAAAATTATTATGACATAGAGCTGATCTTATGATGGAACCGAAAGGTAGCCATAGGAACTTTGTAGTTAAACGACACAACCCCATCGAGTTTGGGCTCGTATAATTCGTTTTGACGAGTATTAATTATAGGTATAGGTATACCGAGCTATAAAAGCTTGCTATGAAAAAACAATTTTCATTAAAAACTTGTTATATATATAGATATATGTTTCGTTATTTGTTACAGCACACATTGACGGGCCACAGCGGCAAAGTAATGGCAGCTAAATTCCTCGGGGAACCGACCAAAGTGATCACCGGTAGCCACGATCGGACGCTCAAAATATGGGACCTTAGAAGTAAAATGTGTAAGTATGTACCAACTCATTTGCTTTATAGCACCGTCTTGTTTATTGGAAACGATTTTAATAACAAAATACTATTCTATGTTACTACAGAGAGAAATATATTGCACAATAATTCATAATATTCTATTGTATGGAAACCCTTCTCGCAGTCGTCTTTTATAACTCGGACAACTACTAACAGCTTAGATTTAGGTCCACTGCATAACGATAGTATACAACCTAACATAAATATTATAAAGTTATGGTTTTCGATGTGGGAACAATTTTTTGAATGATTACTACAGTTATCTGATGAAACTTTATCCGGTGAACTTGATGAACGCAGTTAACGAAGAGAAAATTGCAGAAATTAAAATAGTAGGTAATAGCCGTTCAAAAGCAATGCTGCTGTGCTTTGCAAATAGGGTTGCCCCTTCATCATCATCATTTCAGCCGATATACGTCCACTGTTGGACATAGGCCTCCCCCAAGCGTCGCCACAACGAACGATCCTGTGCGTCTTAGAGAAAATTCAAGAATATATTTCCGTTTTTCTTAACTCTCCTTTATCATAAATCATTAGTCCTAAGGGTCATAATTTTGTTTAAGTACCCTTTCCCCGGCTTCCTCGTGCAAGCAAGCAAGATTATTATTAGTACTAATAGAAATAACAGAAGCCCAATAAAATAAAACCTCTTGATATACGAGCAGCCGTTAAACGTATGTCTGCTGCAGATTAATGCTACCTCAGTGGAAGTGCAGGCTGGATAACAACTGCAGTTCGAAACGTCGTGTGAAAATTAAAAGATAGAGGAAAGACTAATGCAGGTGGAATTAAAGACGGTGTGAGGCACGCGCGTTGGAAGCGATGTGCTCGCGCGATTGCGCCACCGAACTGTTCACGTAGCTCGCCAAGCTCTACGACGCGAGATTTTATATAGTAAACGTCAAACACATCTTTTAATGAACTTTGTAACTTATTACATTTGGTGAGTTAGACCGTAGATACAATCAGTAGTCACTAAAATCTAAACATAGGCACGACAGCAATCGTAGCTGTTAGTACTCGATTGTCCCTTCTTAACTGCCGTTAAGGATTCAAGATTATATTCTTAGTGGAACATTTAATCTAACCTGTGAAACTACTAAGGATTATCTAGAATTCCAACTGAGAAACTCATCCTATTTTACCGTCTGTTAAAAATTTGCATTTTATCTAAAGAGCGGCAATGCATTTATTTGATACGTTCGTGTAATTTATCTGGCAACCATTTGTTTCGCCTGAGCTTGCGAACCAACACTAAGTGGTGTTTAGAGCTGTTTCACTTAACATTCGTGATTAGTCTCTGTTACCATCAAGAGGACCTTAATGTGTAAACGTTTAACCATTCTGGCAATAATAGTTTGTTTCAAAATACAGCATGGCTCGAGGATTTTTCTCTGATTTACGATAGACTTGCTTCCTGCGATGCTTAAGCTATAACTTATATGAGAGTCTCGATAACTTATTGCCTACACACGATACGATGCGCAAGTGCGGGTGTTCCCAGGCTATAAATGTCTGGAAACTCGTCCTCATAAACATATTACAATTATTGGATCTTGATAGATAACTCCGTTTATAACTTAGATTGTAATATTAACAGCCGTGGAGGTGAGGGCTTCTGGGAACTGATTGAAATCTAATTTAGACGTGTAACGCAATTACCCATTTTAGTGCATCCTTTTTCCCACAGCTGTTATACCTAGGAACTAATTAGAGCACACCAGATTTACAATTACTGCTGGCTGCTGGAAAAGCAGTCATCGCTTGTTTTACGACTGTCGTATTTAAATTAAATGCTTCGACCAATATTGTAAAACGAAATGATATCCTGGAAGTAACAAGCTATTAAAAGTTATAGATTTTTTAGTATCGCAGAATTTTCCGCGGTGTTAGAAATAAATTAACTGTGTCCGCAGCTAAATACTGAGGTTTAGTATTCAGCTGCGGGCCAGGGACAGGGTAACTGTGAATTTAAAAAAAACTCGTATATGGAAACTGAATCTCTATAGGTAATTATAATTACGCTAACGGGCAGACAGATAAAGTTGTATTTTATAATTAGCTTCTACAAGCGTACCCGTGTGAAAATAGAAAATTATCTCAAGGAAATATATTCCAGGGATTAAATGGTCATAGTCTACCCATGTGCCAAATATCCACATTAGTTCTGCCGTTTTGAGTGTGAAGAAGGAACAAATAAAAATCACCTAACTTTCGCCTTTATAATATTAGTTTGGTTGTAGTATAATCTACACTAATATTATAAAATTGCTGCAATTTTTTCACCGATAGAAAGCTGCTTTATTCCTGAGTGAAACAGGCTATATTTTATGTACGCGGGTGACGCCGCGAGCAAAATCTAGTATTTGATACGTTTATACGTTCAGTTGATTAAATTTTTAAATCTTAAAATTATTGTAATGCTTATTTTATAAGGAAGACACATTTAAGACATACTTTGAAATCGATCGTCTTTAAGTAGGTCTCTTTGCCGGGGCCTGTGATTGGCTGATTGTTTGATAAAACATCATGATTGTGCCAAAGTAAGAACAATAGTAGCGCAAGCAAGTGGCCACCATTTTGATTCTCATGTTTCATAACCAATCAGGTGCTTATGAGTTGATTCTTAATCAAGTGTGAATAACTGTGGCGTCCCGTGGTGCCGACAAGCGGTCCAATTTGTGATATTAATATTTTATTTTTTTCCAATCACACTACTTTATATTCGGAGGTATATCGTCATAGATAAACATCTAACATCGATAAGAATTGACAGATTATTTAATATTTTTAATCAACTTATTATGAAACACGTGACCACCAACAAATATTTAAGACTAACTTTTGCTCGCGACTCCGCTCAGCTTCCATGGTCCATTCAATAAGAACTGTACTTTTCTGATATAAACACTACTCAACGATAGTGTTAGTAGTAAAATTCTGATACTGTATCAGAATTATTGTAATCGGGTTCCAGAGCTTACCTTTCACAAACATACAAATAAATAAACAATCGAATATTATTCTGTGTTTAGATTTCAACTAGATGTTGTATTTTATTTACAACTAAAAACACTAAAAAGAAATGGTTTTTCTGAAAAATAAATCAAAATTGTTATTTAACCCTTCAGATACCGTCAATTAGAGACACAATAGTAAGACAATAGATGCGCGGCCACCGGTGGTCGCTTGGGGATTCATGAATTAATAGTAGTCTAAAACATTTCATGTAAAATGTTGTCAAGACGACCACATAAGGTTTGCCCTGTGAAAAAGATATCCGATCTCATGTAGAGCCAAGCTTCTGAATCTACACGGCCTAACTCTACCGACCCTAACTTCACAAATTCTACATAGCAGTAAAATTGTATGGCTTCGCCGTTTCGCTACCATCGTGCAGGTGATGCGAATATTTAGCTTCTGAAGTAAGTAACACATATTATTGTGACAAATATATCGTGATTTCAAAAGAAATTACAACCACATTATTAGTTTAATTTGATATCGTACTTCACGGCTTGAAACCCAGTCAGGTGCTTTACTTCGTATTATTTATTTTATCACCACTGCCCTCAAAACGGCAAAGGAAAACTGACATATTTTTTTAATAAAAAATTCGAAAACATGTGATATCCACCAACTACACTACAGTACCCCTAGACAAGTTGCTAATCTGCAATAGTTAACGCTAGTTGAAAGCTTCAAATGTACGGGAACGACGTCGTCTCAACGCTCAATCACGTGGTCAGAACAAAAGAATTGGCGGCAAAGTCAACTCGAAGCGTTTTACGCAAGCGAAACGGTTGTAACTTGTCTAGGGGGGCAGATTTCGGTCCATTCTCTCTCCTAAAGAGGAAGCCAGTGTCCCTGCAGTGGGAACATTATAACGCTAATTATACTATATGTTATAATTAGACAAACATGCCATGAAGTTACACGATTTTATTACATAAATACCCGGATATTATGACCAGTTAAGGCCCATGTTAGTCTATACTCATCTTCACGTCCATATTAGGTAGCTATAATGCGTTGGAACTGTATTTACTTCCAATATACTGTTGTACCTCATTATTATTAAATTAATGCATTTCCTGAATGACTTAGTGACAGTAAATGATAATTCTTAAACTTAGTCATCATCTTCCTGCCCTTGTCCCGTTTTATTTGAGGTCGGCGCAACGCGTTTTTTCGAAATTTTTAAACTTTGTATTAGATTTAAAACTTAGTAACTATGCAGGCAATAATATAGGTATATTATTGCATATACCAACCGAGTCCAAATTATTATGAACAGTTCACATAGCTAGGTAATTTCTGATTAAAACACACTTTTTAAGCAAACAAATAGGTTGGTTTTTTACTTAGTATTATTACTTGTATTATTATTATTATTTTTTAAATGTGGCAACACAAATATCTAGGTGATGAAAGAAATAATGAAAGTAGATTTTACTGTATTTCTGCCCATAAAACATACAAAGAAATAACGAAATACAATAGGACTTCAATGAGTTTGAGTTTTATTTCATAGCTGAGTTTATGGTAGAATCATGCTAGTTAATACCAATATATAATATATTTATTTATTTATATATATTTATATAAATAATATATCAACTGACTATACAATAAATATTGTCATAAACAAGACTATTGCCTTGGATTGTTTCTTTATCAAACACAGCGTTGAATTGCGTTTAATGAACCAACAAGCTTTTAAACTTTGTCAGGTTGACGATAGAGGGGTCGGAAAGGGCCGTCTTAAGTATAACTCATTGAATCCTATTACTAGCGCATTCATTGACAAATATTAAAAGTTTTATACCTGCAAACAGCTAGACTTTCAATCATATGTAACCTGAAATTTCAGTTTTGATCGACGCATTTCGACAGCAAAGTTGTTGAATGAATTTCGTCACATTTTAAGTCGAGCGTCATCTTACTTGCTTGTTTACATTAAGCTCTTTTAAAGTTTTAATTAGAAGTCATCTTCCAATTAATTAACTATTGGTGTATTCCCAGTATAATTAATTATTATAGTTAGATACTTATATTTGACTTAATTCATAGATTATTTCTATAAACAAGTTGCTAGTATACATTATTAACAAAACAGAATTAAAATCATGTCATGGAACATTCACATAATAACACAAAGTGATCTATTCGAGCTCGCAGTCGTTGTACCTACATAGTGCATATCATAGGCATTGTTGTGCATCGAGCCGTGAACCTGGACAGCCGCGCTCGGTGCGGTTAGCCGCAATCAAGTGAACACCACGACTACAAGTACTTTTTCTGCGCCATCGATATATCCAAATAAGTTACCGTCAAACTTTTTTTTGTAAGGATAAATATAACTTGTCCCTGTTCCATGAGAGTTCATATTCTCGTTTCACTAGTTCTGGACGTGCTAATTATAGATTCTGATTTTGAAACCACTGATTGAATACTGCGATCGTTGAACTATTCGACAACTACTTTAAAAGGAGTTCACCGTAGACTTGCTACGAGATATTGCTACGAAATCAACTCTTGTGGCTGTAGCAACTAATATTGCCGTAAATTACGTCATTTAGTGAGTTACTGTTATTATCAAACATAACTGTTGTGTATAATCAGCACTATAAAATAGCTTGAAAATCTATCTAGCACAGTCGCTAAATGAAGCTATTTATCATGAAAATTGACTTCTACAATAATATAATCGAAGCATGTCATAACAATATATGTCGTTATTGTCTCACCGAGCAATGACCACTTAAAACACTCGTATCAGTCGTAAAGTTCAGCATTCGCAAGTTGACCACACAGCTTGAAATCTTAACTAACAAATGCAATAACACATAGGCAATTTACTGCGCACATTAATAGGCCTTCAGGAAGTTTTATTGTTATTATCAACCGTTGTGTGACACAGATTTTATAATGCATACTTCAACAGGTACGGAGACGAAGTTCGCGGGGTCATCGTGTAACGACCTGGTGACGTCAGACGGGGCGGGCTCCACCATCATCTCGGGGCACTTCGACAAGAGGATCAGGTTCTGGGACATCCGAACCGAGATGTCTGCCAACGATATCATGCTGCAAGGGAAGGTCACGTCGCTTGATCTCAGCAGAGGTATGCGTGTTTATTACATCAAGACAACTGTCAATTTCTGTCATATAAATGTATAGAAACTTAATTCAGTACGTGGGTTCGCTCGATAACTTTCAAAGTATAATTTCATCGTCAACAACAATTTAATGACAGCAATAATCTTAAGCATCTATTCTTTTTGTTTTTTGATAGTTTAGATTAGAAATTATAGTGAAGTGCGAGGACGCGTCAGACTTTTACCGACTAAATCCCACCAGTTTCATTTAGCTGCCTTTTTTTTTTTGTCGACGGGGAAAATCATCTTTGACAAAACCCGCTCTTGGGTGGAGCGGGAGATAGTGTCAGACTCCTACTGACTAAAAACCCCGCGCCGTTCCTTCTAGCCTTCATACCGGGGCACGAGGTCCCTTGCATTCCAAAGCCACGGTCACTTTTTCAAACTTACCCGCAGCCCACGCATCCATAATTAAAGTTTAAATGAACAAGAAATGAACTCACCAGTGTACTAACATTAACTTGTCAACTGGTGAGTTCATTTAATTTAACAGTGGTTAAGATTAACATCGCAACTACTGCTAGAATGAAAGACAAGCACATAACGTCAAAAGTTAAATAGCTGTTTATCGGCCGGAGTGGTTGTAAACTCTCTGTAATTGAATGCATCGCATATTAGTATCGGTATTTGTGTCAGCACCAGAACGTGACGGGTGCGCAATGCCCATTTCCGTTACGCGCTTCTCGATCGATCCCTTTTTTGTCAGTAACGGTCTGTGCATCGCACGAAACGCTCAGATTGATACCTTCAATCAATCGCGGTGTCGGAACGTCACTGCCTCGGAAACTGATTAAATCACGTCGATTTCATCGGACAAATGAATAGGGAGACAGTTCACAGTTAGCCATCACGCTCGATCCAGATCCAAAGCGCTATCGCCCATCTATCATGCGCTGACATTGAACAGAATCACAAATATGTCATCTTTGAAAGGTTTTTACAACGATTTCAGTTTCATTTATGACTTTATTAATAGCAATACTTAGAGTGCATTAAAGTGGAATAGAGTTGTGAAACCGCGTTCAATTGAGAAGAGCAACAGTTTGATAAAAGATCTTTGTTGATGGTCGGGGAGATGGTTGTGAAAGATATATGAGACTTGTTTGAACATAATGTACGAGAGATGAATACTTTATGATAGTTTCATTCATGTTTAGTGTTTTGTTCACACCTGAAGGTTTTGTAGTTTATTTAGAAGATGAACTACTTACTAAAAACACTTTATTCTAAGACGTAAAAGAAGCGTGAAAGTACGAGTATCATCTTAATACTTCCTAAGTTCCAACTAATGAATGAAAGAAAATTTCGTGTTTTATGTATGTGATATGTAAATGGCAGATTATCGTACAAATCGCTTTAGCACGATACGAGTAGTACTTTCTTAGTATAAGCTGATGTTAGCTCATTGACGCCGTCTCACGTCTTCACTATATCTGAATTCAGTATTCTAGAAAATTATTATACATTGAAAATGCATACTCTATTTCAAACGTGACAAGGTTCTAATTTCACTGTAACCCATACTTTTTAGGGCCTTTTCATACAAATAAATAGGTGATTAGTAAATAAATTTAAATATGGATGGACTGAAAAAATAGAACTAGTTTTCATCAGTGGTTTCGACCGCGGAAAAGATGAAATCATATCAAGGGAACACTCCCGGGATAAAAAGTATCCGATGACCCCATAATCATTATCATTTCTGCCAATATACATTCACTGTGGGACAAAGGCCTCCCCCAAGTGTCGCCGATGTCCTATTCTAGGATAACTATGTTCTACCCGTGTTCAAAATTTCATCAGATCAACCGTTAAGATGGAATAGACAAACGAACAGTTTTTTTTTTTTTTTTTTTTTCTGTCGACGGGGAAAATCATCATTGACGAAACCCGCTCTTGGGTGGAGCGGGAGACAGTGTCAGAGTCTTACTGACTAAAAACCCCGCGCCGTTCCTTCTAGCCTTCATACCGGGGCTCTAGTTTCCTTTCGGATAACCCCGACCCCGGTAGGCTTCGACCCAGATGGGCCCCTCCTGTTGCTGACAACTCCTTGAGGCGCGCGGGAACAGTGCGCGCCGTCGACGTCTTGGCTCGGTCCGGACAGTTACCGGACGATCGGACAGCGAGCTACCCATGGCTCGCCGTCCGCGAGCCCGCGTCTACGGTGGCTGGAAATCGGGATCGGAATCCCGGCGGCGGCGGCGGGGGCGCCGTTGCCTGATGCGGTCTGCCTCCTCCTTTGCTAGCATTACTGCTTCGCAGAAGGAGGCGACCGCCTGCCACTCCTCCTCGCTCCGGACCATGGCCTGAACCAAGGCCCGGCGCGAGAGGTCTCCGCCGCCGATCGCCCCCACGAGGGCACGGCGTTGCTCCGCCCAAGCAGGGCACACCTCTACTGTGTGCTCCACCGTGTCCTCCGGGCGTTCCGCACAGTGGCGGCACCCGGACGTCTCTTCCGCTCGAATCCGATGCAGGAACCTCCCGAACTTGCCATGTCCGGTGAGGACCTGCGTCATGCGGAAGGTAAGGACGCCGTGAGGTCTTTCCAGCCACGCCTCAAAGAGGGGACTTACCGCCATAATTGTGGCGTGCCCAGCACTGGGTTGCGATAGTCGCTGACGCCATTTTACCGTGAGATCCCGCCGGAGCTCTGTCCGCCATACCTCGACCTGTCGCGGTAGTGGACTTTCACCCCGGCGTTGCATCTCCACGCGCTTATCGTGCATGTGTGCAAGGACTGTTGCCTCCAGATCCCACGGTGGTAGGCCAGCCAGAAGGCTCGCCGCTTCGCGGGAGATCGTGCGGTAGACAAACGAACAGTTACTTTCGTATTTATAATTTTTCTGTGGATTATAAATTAAAACATAATGGCGTGCAACCGCATGAGAACTTAGTATTGACCTTAAGATCGCTCTTCATACTGACTGATGGATAATGAAACCGAGATAGTATCGCACACTTAAATCATTCAATTTAATAAAGCGGTGTGCCAGTTTCATGAAGCTCTTTACCTTACATTAAAACTATTAAGGAGTCTGCCCACTAAACCGCATCATTCTATGACCGTGCTAGGAACGTATAAAGCACTGTAGCTCGTCGTCCAACACAATCCAAACCAGGTCTAGGCTCGGGTCGGAAACGCTGTTTCAAAGAGATGTCAGCAAACAGACGAGGCCCTCTAGCCGATGCCAGCAAAGGATGCGGGATGGATCGAGAGAGTTACCTCCCATGAGCATTTTTGCCACGACAATATTTCTCCACAGCGTTTTAACCAGGTCCCGTTATACAGCTTTCACAGAGTTGAATTTCGAAGGAACCTTAGTTAAAACGGGCTGTTATCCGCAACTCCACGACTAAGGAGCGTATTTTGCGTATGGGAATAATCAATAATCGAAGGAACCTTATCGGGACACTGACCTTCAGCTGGATAACGTGCACTGGTAGTCTACTACTCTAAGCGAATTTACAAACTCCATACCCATAGACTTGGAACACAAAAGGCAATTGAAAGAAACAGGCAGGTATCGAGGCAAGAGGTGATGGTGACAGGTGGAATTTAGTCAGTCATAAATTTCCTCTCACTCCACACTGATCAGGAGGTGTTATTAAATGATTTTCTACTGAAAAACAAAAGAATACACTGTCATAGCATGATACGGTGTAGTAGAGAAACTCCCTTAAACAGCCATTGGAAGGTTTAAGGTTAAACATAACCTTCGCAACGATTATCGAAAAAGCTATATAGAACCTAACGGCCTACGATTACAAATTGTGTAAATTAGACACAAAGCTGTAATACGACTTTGTGTTATTAAGAGATTCCTCTTAAGGGTAGACATTCAGTTAAGTCTGTGAATTCTTGAAGCTGTAAATATCGTTTTTCGTAGCTGTTAAGTTATAATGTGTTTTCCTTTTATTGCTATTTTTATTCGTTTTTCAGACAACAATTACCTTCTGGCGTGCGTCCGCGACGACACAATACAACTAATAGATCTGCGGATGAACACGATCGTACGTTCTTTCAGGTACGCTAACCTATAATTTATTATTATTACTTGTAACTCCGCTGCGCTAGTATAAAGTTTTATGTCTTTTCCAGCGATGTAATAGTCTAAGACCTAAGAAATGTTTACTGTTAGATATTCCGGATTTTACGACTCACTCCAGAACAATAGTGCAAATGCAAATAATAATTATTGCCTGCGTTTAAATAGAATACGCATACGCAAACAATAGACAAGATATTTTCAGATAGTAGTCAAATTTTATTGCGATATATCAAGTAATTTAGATATCGCAAGATACTAGAGAAACTTCATAAAACAGGATGTCCAGTCCTTCTTTTAAACTTTTACGGGAGAGATTTCGCGACATTCATTTCTAAAAATGGAAAGTATTTTTTTGCTGATTTATAGCGTAACATTTTGTTAAAATGTCTGGCCAACAATTTTTATTTTATATCATTTCCCACCGTCTCTGAAGTCAATATACTTTCTCTTTATCTTTATAGTCAAAAGTATCGTTTGGAGCTCGTTTTGTTAAAAATCATCGTAATATTATTATTCAAAGAGGATAGTTTTTTTTTTTGTTTTTGTTCGCAATGCCATACCATTCAAGCACGTTGCGCGTTGATGTCTTTTCTTCTAGAAAAAGGAAGATTTCACAACTACCGTCAAATTAATATCAAATTATTTTATTAAGAACAGTATTTTATTCAAACAGTTGCTTTTATATGTGAATAGAGGTCAATTTGTTTTATTAGAATCGCTGAAAAGAATCGTAATCAAGGCTTTATACAATCTTGATGAACGAGTATGTAGATAATTGTGCCAGGCGCAAAAAGATCGTTAAAGATAATTTGCAGTTAGGTATTCAAACTAATTATTTTGAGCACTGAATTAATTATTTCAATAAATATTGTTTAAAGAATAAAATTCTTATCGGCGATAATTTGATTCAACTGGTTCGGTAATTAAGATTTATATCTTAACTTTTCGTATTTCTCTTATCATTTAAACTAACTAAATATATCATGTATATACATATAAACAACACAAGGAATTCTTTTAAAGAAAGTAAACTGACTTAAAAGTTAAGCTTTTTAATTTACTGCAATCTCTTTTAGATTGAAATCAATTAAAAACACTTCAAAAGTATTCAGAGAATTTCTTGGCAAAACTGCACATTCCAAGTTAAACTGCAGAAGGCATCTGGACACCTGTACATTAACTAAGTACGAGAATAGACTTATTAGTGTAGACGTGACAAAGTGTACGGGGCTACTAATTGCATTTTAGTCACGAGGCTTTCTAGGTGGGTTGTCACTGGTAGCTGATGAAAAGAATTGAAATACCTGCAAAGTCGGACACCTTATAAAACACTATTTTTAGTATATGTGAAACCTGAAACACGTGTCTAGTATTCCACGTAAAGAATTCATGTCCAAAATTGTATAACTGTATCAGGAAAAATCACAAAATTATAAGCTTGCTATGTCAGCAAAAATACATAGTCACCGGACCATCCAGGCGACTGAGGGGTTGTTTTGCACTTGCACCCAGCTGTTTGCTTGTGTCTAATGCTCGCTATGGCCTGCCATCCGATTGTTGTACTTAGTGTCCGTTGTGTCCAACTTAAATATTACTTAAATATTTTTGGGAAAAAATATAACATGGTGTATTGGAATCCATTCAGTTACTGATTCTGAGCAAACTATATTCAGGTTTCGCATAATCTAAAAATAATGTATACGTGATATCTATCCTTTAGACATATTGAAAGATTTTAAAAGGAGTGACCGCATATTGATTTCTAGTGGACATTATGATGTTATAAAATTGGTGTAGACACACCACTGGACAAAATGTAATTTTTTTACTAATGTTGATAGGCTCGCGCTTGACCACGTTCTCATCTGATGGTAAGTAATATAGTGGGCGACGGTGGAGCACGAATGTTTAGTAGCAACCTATTCACTCTTGACTTAAACACCCCGAGGTTGTAAACTACCAGGAAACACAGACTCTGGCTGGGAATTTCATTCCTTAGCTGTACGCACAATTAATGTGTTCCCAAAACGATGAAACTTTGAGAATCTTGAAACAGGTGGCAATATCAGTGAAATGGCGCTGAGAATTTTATTGTACGTCGTGACTTTTTTCAGATTTGCTTACCGTTTAAACCTTCCCTGGACTATCATGAATACTTCAGGGCCAAAAATTAACCTAATCGGTCCAGCCGTGCTCGAGTTTTAGCGAGACTAACAAACAGCTATTCATTTTGATATATATTGATAGATTGTTGACTACCTCAGCGGAGCTTGACGGGAAGGCTGACTAGATAAATTTGCTGCCAAATACTGCAAACACATTAGAATACGTTACTTCCGCATTCAAATGGAACTCAAAGTGACTAAAACCTAAATACTTTCTAAACTTAACTCTGGCTAAATGTACAAACCATGTGAAGCCAAAATAAAAAAAAAATCTTAGAATATTTAGATGATCTTAGAAGTACTGCATTTTTTTTCCACAACTTTCACTCAACGCCATCTAGTCCCAAACTAAGCAGAGCTTGTGCTATGGGTACTAAACAACTGATAAACATACTTATTTTAAATAGATACATATCATAGATAAAGAAGACACAGAACGAATAATCATGCTCATCACACAAACATTTGTCCTGGGTGGGAATCTCGATCTACGAGACGTACGGCGATGCGCCAACGGTACATGGTGGACATCCCACCTACACGCACAAAACGTTTTGGGACCACATTCATCGTGCGTGCAGCTAAGGAGTGGAATTCCTTACCGGAGTCTGTATTTTCTGATAGCTACAACCCGGGAATCTTTAAGACGAGAGTGAATAGGTTTCTTCTAAGTAAGCGCACTCATCGACGACCGCATCATCGCTTTACATCAGGTACGATAGCGGTCAAGCGCGAACTTATCAACAATAAAAAAAATCGAACCCACGTCCTCCGGCATAGCAGCCAGGGTTACTGACTTGCCCATGAGGCTTGTCGTTGTGGCTTATGAATGAATTGAACAAAAAAATATATATATACAATTGTATTTAAGCTCAAAAAAGAAGTAAAAGGTGGGCTAATGATCGAGAGATGAGAATAAGACACAAAAAGACATTCGAGAGAAATCTTTTACTAGACTTTTAAAAGAGATGACTGACTGAGCTTACCCATTGGCATTGGCAACGCATTCTGCAATCGCACCATTGTACTCTAATGGTTTCTAATCAACATAATGCTTTGCTGTGTCTCAGCTAAGCTGATTTCAGCATACAATGTTTGAAACTAAACATAGACCGTTACTTTTCTTTCCAATTTAATATATGAGGAACAAGCTAGGAAAGCACAGCATAATAATAATAATAATAATAAATCATTTATTATCAGGCATCTTGGCCCATAGATATATACCTTACAGACTAACATACATATAGAGTAAATACAAGTTGTCGTTAGTAAATAAGACTTAAATCTATGTTAGTAACACTTCACATCGCACTACGTTTACTTCGTGCTGTTCTGTGGCACCTGTCCGCGGAAGCGACGGAACACCACGCCCTGCGGCCAAAAGTCTTCCTTCAACACGAAGGGCAGAAAAGTGTTCGGGACTCGCACCACGAACGCCTTGAAGTTGACGTTACGGTGCGACTCCAGCAACTGCACCCTCAGTGTGTACTTCAACTTTTGACGCACATACTCGATGATGTCCTCCACCTTTGTGGTGTAATGCAGGCGGGAGATATACACCGGCGTGTTCGGCTGAGCGGCACGCACACTCGCACTAGGAGTAACTGGTGCTTTGCCGCAGAGGTTTCGGTTGGCTTGCTTTCGGCGCTTCTTCTTTGGCACCGTAACAAAGCCATCTTCGTTACTAGCCTTATTCATCGCCTTATCAGGCAAAGGCTTCGATATATGAGCGGCAGAGGCGCTCGCGGTGACGCTAGCGAAATCCCGATGATGCGGATTCACTGGGGCTACGTGTACAGGTAGCGGGGCGGGGCGAAGGGGTCGGTCGGCGGCACATGGAGGAGCCGCGGTGATCGGCACGGAGTTGCGGGGCGCCCGGGGTGAGCACTCTGCAATCTCAGCAAACGACGGACGTACTGGCGACGAAACTGCTGACACGGAGTTTTGCGACAGTAAATCGAGGCTAGCTCCATGACGCATGCTAACATTAGACGCATCGGCTGATGACCTAGTAACCGCCGCTGTGTTGCGAAATTCACTGAACTCTTGGCGTAAATCGGCGACGGTTTTCTGGGATGCATCTAACTTCGCTTGTACATCCGCAAGCCTGGCCTTCAAAAAAACAATGTCCTTCAAAAGGCTAGTGACATCGACGTGGTCGAAGGTGACTGGAGGAAGCTTGTGCAGCTCCTTCGCCACAAACGTGGGTACGTCGTCCGGGTCGGTCTCCTTGAACAGCGTAATAATGTCTTGCAGGCTTTTCTTAGTCCCGTCACGCCGGCGGGATGGCATCTGGTCGCGCTTATTCAGCACGCTGAACAGCAACAGCTTCGCAGCAGCTATGTCCTCCTCGCTGAAGTTCGTTGCGCAGATCTGGACTGCGGACACCTCGTCCATAACATCCAGCTTTTGCTGCAGGAACGCCAACAGCTCGTTCGCCACAAGATTTTCAGTCATGACGAGCACTTACTAGCGACAGCTTGCGCTGCGCTAATCGGTATAATTATGTATATAATGATAGTCGTCAAAAAATAAAAGGCCCGTTTTGACATTTGTATTTTGATTACCTAGTGGCTTGTCCGGTGTAGTGTAACTACTACTAAAATAGCTAAAATAGCTACTACTACACGGTTCCCCTATTTTATTGTTTATTTCAAATTAATTATCTAATTCTAAGTTACATTCTAGGGTTTTTCACAAATGTCAAAATGGGCTTTTTTACTTTATAACGAGTTTACTGTTAAGCCAAGTACGTTTAGCAGATTAAAATTGCACACATTATATCAGCGTTTTTGCTTTTTTATAGAGTTTAAGTATAAAACATATCACGATATCTATTTAACATTTGAACGCCACAGTCTTCTATAGAAGACGAAACATTTTCATCTCATTATTTTGTAATTATAATGTTTCTTTTTATGGATCTTTTAGGTCTGAAATAAAGGTTTTTTACATTACATTTTAAAATATTTCTTTAAAAAAATGTTATTATTATTATTTTCGATCAGAATTTACAAAATAATGCAACTTGCATGCCAAACGCATTTTATATTATAGCAGGCAAACATTTAATATCTCTTTTTTTAAGTCTATCTGTCAAAGGAGGTTTTTATCGATATCTTGACAAGGAATATGAAAGATGTTTTATTGCTTTTCAGTCACGAATCGTTCAAGGTGGGGTGCGACTGGTCGCGGGCGGCGTTCGGCCCGGGCGGTCGGCTACTGTCGGTAGGGGCGGCTGACGGTGCGGCCTATGTGTGGAACACGCACTCGGGGCGGTTGGAGACGATACTCAAAGATCACACGTACGTACCATGAATAGTTTTTATATTAGTAAGACTAGCTTTTTACTGCGGCTTCACCTGTGTACAAAAAATTTAGCTTATGACACTCAGGAGAAATAATTTCAGCAAATTGGACCAGAACTTTCAGAGATTACCTCTTACAAACAAAAAACAAACTTTACCTCTTTATAATATTAGTGTAGATTAAAGAACACACGTAAGTACGAGTATTAATTGAATGCTGAATTACTAAAACAAAGCTCAAATGAAGCGTTGATAGAAATTCAAATGGAAAGGTAAAAAGTTATTTGTTTTTTTTTTTGGTGGGTATTAGTTTGGCTACGTCTAATCTATACTTGATCCTGTGGTTTCAGTTGTCAGTATCTTATTCTATATTATGCAATTAGACTGAAAGATGGTTTAAGCATCATATACTCATAAATAACCCCAACCGTACAATAACCATAAATCTATACGTTTAACAAAGAACTTCACACCTTTCAGCGGTAGGCACAACTTTATGTTCGACAACAAATATCTTTCTAGTACTATCATTATATTGCTTTATCTCTCATTTACCGTTTTGTGATTAAACATTTTAAAAGCAAATCTCGTTTTGCTAATTAGTTTATTGACTCCTGGCATGGTTGATGGTAAACGACCAAGAGGTCGCAGACCAATAAGATGGGCAGATCAGGTCCGTTCCACACGGGTCATCCAATTGCATGTCACACTTGATGACGCTAAGAACCGTCACAGATGCCGAGATACCATTATCATATCAGCGGAAAGATGTCCACTGTTGGACATAGAAAAGCGTCGTCCCAAGTCCTGTGCGTCACGCATCCATCGGATTCCTGCGACCCTGACCAGGTCATCGGTCCATCTTGTTGGAGGCATTCCAACGCTGCGTCTTCCGGTACCTGGTTACCTGGTTCCGGTTACTTGGTTGCCATTCCAGATCCTTTCATCCACATCGACCATCTGTTCTGCGTGCAAAGTGCCCTGCCTATTGCCACTTAAGTTTGGCGATTCTCCGAGATATGTCGGTAACCTTGGTTCTCCTGCGGATATCTTCATTTCTGATGTGATCACGCAAGGAAACTCCGAGCATAGCCCTTTCCATTGCCCTTTGGGTGACTTTAATTCTTCTTATGAGGTTAATTGTATGTGACCACGTTTCGGAACCATAAGAAGATACCATCAATAAGAAGCTAATCCAACTTCATGACCCACAGTAAAGAGGAATACGACTCGAAGAGGAGGAGGAGGATCTGTCATTTACCGTTTTCTGATTAAAGCATTTTAAAAGCAGATCTCGTTTTGCTAATTAGTTTATTGACTCCTATGATGGTTATGTCGTCGCATTAGAATGTTGAATAAAACGTAGATATCACTGCGCTCGAGTATACGAAACATTATCGTGATTGCTCACACCGCGGCTTTAAGTACCAAGTTTATTTTTAAAAGATAGCAAGGTGCATGAGAGGCGGATAAGTGAGTGATTTACGGCGACCAATCCAACCAGTTTCCCTTCGTCGACTTTTACAATTCACCTTACTTAATAGATCAGGATGCTAATTAATTGTACCTAGGTAACTGCTATACACTCGACCGGACGAATGGACAGACATGCATTAGTGAGCTGCGGGAATCTTCGATAGAGTTACCGTGGTCCTGGAATGCAAAGGATGACAGAAGGAACACTGGTGTTTTTTTTTCGGTGGACAAAAATCATCGACATCCAAACAAAAATCCCCGCCCTTGGGCGGAGCGGAAGATAGTGTCAGACTCTTACTGACTAAAAAACCCACCCTGTTCCTTCTTGCCTTTCATACTGGGGCCGAGCCTCCCTTTCGGAACTAGACCCTTGGCCCCAATAGGCTTCGACTCAGCTGGACCCCTACGGTTACTGACAACTCCTTGAGGCGCGCGAGAACAACTTGAGTTGCGCCGTTGAAGACTTGGGCTCGATCCGGACAGTTGCCAGACGGTCGGACAGCGAGCTATCAATTGCTCGCCGTCCTCAAGCCCGAAGCAACACAGGTGGGTTTCGGTTGTAGTCAGTAAGGCATGTCTGCCGCCGACTGTGAGTATGCTTATTACGGCCAGTTCACAATTTCGACCTCAGCGACGAGCGGCGTCTCGTGCCGTGCTTCAAACATTTTCATACTTTTGTTCTTACCGCTCGCCGCCCCGCGTTTAGCTACCGCTCACAGCGGCAAGTTCTTGAACGAGCCGTTACTATCAGCACCAATTTCGGTCACCGAGAGTTAGCTACAACGCCCTACGTAATAGCGTATAGTCGGTTCGCTGTGAACGAGATTTTAGAATATATGGAATATGTATGAAATGTAGGTATGAAATGCGCTCTCACATTCGGTGGCCGATAATGCGTTTGGTTTGAACAATGCCTAAAAGTCTGATACACCCTTTTACTACACACAGAGTAGAAGAAGTTATACAGGACTTTTCAACTCAAAAAACCACATGCATTAGTGATTAGTTTGGACAGGATTTTACGAAGAAGGCAACCCTATCGGTAATACTACGGTATTATAATCTGCAATATATCCTACAAAAAAAACCCATCAGCTACCACTACACAATAAATCCATTACTATAATAACAGAATACCTAATGTATCTAGAGTTATTTTCAATAAGTATTGATATAATCTCCGAACGTCCTAAACAATAGCTCACCTATAGCGTTTGCAGAGCACGCCGCAATTTGTTTTCAATTCGTTTCTTTCTAACTGTAAGCACAGCTCACGGAAGATGTGACCTTTGTGATTCGTAATAAATTTTCAGCAGACACATTTCTGACCTTGAATTTTAAACTGGAATTGTTTTAGTCGCGACATCGTTCGCTATCCCCGTAACATTTCGCATGGACAATTGAAATCGTGAGGTCAACTTTGCCTCGACTGCCTCACCATTGCAAATTTCTCTTTCCCATACCGTACACTGCATATTTATTTGGCATTAAGCTATCGTCACACCTGCCCGATGCGATTAAAGTAAAGAATGACATTTGAATTCATTTGAATACCAAATGCCAAAACATTGTAATGTGGTTTTCCGGAATCTAACAAGTAATCTAGCTTTGTACAAATGCATTTCCTGAAAACTGCATGCCTTATAATAAATGTCAGACTTTCAAATTTAATTAGTTGAATATTAAAGACGTATCGTACATTCAAATGGCACATTATTTACGATCGCACTTCCTGGTCGTAGACAAGCGCGGCAGTCAAAGGACTGCTTTACCCTTAGGTCTTGTCGAGCGTCGCGTCCAGTCTTATCGGGCGCGCGCTGCAATAGGACTGATCGAATCTTTGTCAAGACACCCGCGCAACCCGTCGCTGGGGCCCATTCTCCCTGGGATGGCCGCAAATGGGACATATTGTTCCCTCGCGCTGTCCACCACAAGTGCATGCCGCGATGCAATCGCACTTAATTCGCGCCGACACACCACACACAATAGTGTAAACAATTTTACCGTAACAAGGACAAAAGTAACGCGGAAACATTCCTCTGCATCTCGACATGCATATTTTTGCTTAGTAATACGTACCATACTGATGTTAGTTTGTACAGTATTCGATGTGAGTTTGAACAGTTAAGTTGCGCGCCCACTTTATTACTGTATTGTCGAGTCTGATTCAATATTGAAACTAACATTACTACGGTTTAATACAATATACCGTTGCGACATAAAACTCTTATCATCTCCGGCCAAAATCAATTTGAACACAACAATATCGAAATAAAGAGAGATGAGCAATAAAGATTGCTTTCCTTAGGCCCAGCCATTGTTTCCTATTTCATACTTAAACGCTTTTAACCGCAAAGGGATCGTAACTATTCTGTGTCATTGCAAACACTTAGATTACTTCTTAATATTGCATGTATAAACATTTACTTGTAGGTATATTTACGTGTATCAAAACGTCGGCGCGTTACGTAATAAAATATTTCAGAGACACTCACGAAGCTTGCTATATATGGGTTTATGCATTCCGAAGATGGCCTGCGGAATATAGTTACCACAAATATGAATGCTATAGTAATAACATTTGTAGACGTTAGCACTGTCACTGGCTATAGAGTTTTATTATAGATAGGTACGTGTGTGGTTGTGGATTCGAGTATTACAAGTATTACAAATGTGAACAAACCAGCCACAGTACACACGGAGCTTGACTGAACATCAGGGCGGACGTTTCCGGAATGGTTGGTACAATAGGGCCGCGATGTTAGTGGAATGGTCTGCGCTGGCGCTTTTGTGCGTTATCCGCGAGCAGTCGGCGACGTTGTATCAGTCGGCCAGGCTCGCGCCCAGCAGGCGGCCAGGCACAAAATTAGCTCGAACATGTGCGACACACATTATTGTTGTCGTCGACCATTACCATGATTTATCTCCGCGACGCACAATCGTTGAATCTTATCATTTAGACTAGCAACAGAATACATTATGGGCAATTAATCGTCTTCATATGGCTATCGATAAAGGACGATACAGATTGCCTGCGATCCAGAGATTATCTAATTAAGTATGCGCGGAATGCGGCGCAGAACTAAAAATAATTCAGTCAGTCAGTTCGTAGTTTTACTCTTTGTTGTGATAACTTATTTTACTGTGAAGTTGCAAACTTGACAATTGCCGATAACTACCACCTCGCGTGCATGCGCTTAATAATTTCCGCAGCGCATAGTTTATTCGTTCAGTAAAGAAGTTATTGCCTAATAAACGTAGGAGATTATTAGCTGACGGTCATATTCCTATGTGGAGTAAAGGAAATATGATACGTGCTTTTCTAGAAGCGAGAGATAGGATATGAAGCAGTTCTAATCTTTATGCTAACTACATGCGGGACGCGGTTTACGTTCAAATTTGCTTTTCTGCTTTTCTGGAATGCGTCTGAGGCAGGCAAATTTTGTTGCAATTTCCGGATGATCTATTTTGCGAACTACCCTCTTATATCACAGTTGTAAGTGTGTATGGTATGTAGTGTATGTCCGGACATTGGTCCCGGCTAATCGCGGTGCATGCTTTTTGTAGCGGAAAGGCTAACGACCGCCGGAGATAGGTTCTTGAAATTACTTTATTGGGTAACCTGTTCCCGAACACTGAAGGCGTGTTACTTGAGTATGAATCAAGCCGAGACGGGAGCAAGATATATGATAACTACATACATACATATTTATAAAGAATCATTTGTAGCAATATAAAACCTATCATGTACATATCGGCCACGGACTAATTACAATTTCATGTACAGAATAAATCGATCAAAAAATCCGGTTCAAAACGTTTTATGACTTTCATTCCGCGTTAATTATTATTTACAACATTTCCCAAACGTTGCCCTGTAGGCGGAACCATTAAAGCCATCACTTAATTAACTGCGTATATTCCAATATATGAAATTGAATAAATTAACGGTTATTAAGTTTCTGACGAGGTAGGTACAGCAATCAGAGCAATCGGGCCGGCGTCTAGGCGCACGTACTCGTATGATATGATTCAATAAAAACAATCATGATATCGGGGCGGAATGCAATAAGGAAACAATCGCACGTTCTGGTTACCAGATTTGTTCGTGTTATGGCGCTTCCTAGTCCCCGTATTGGCTCTCCCTGGCCAGGCTCGTTATACGCGACCGGGAGCGGTATGTGTAAACGAGGCGAACAAACCCGACGCTAATTCTTGTTTATGAGAAGCCTCGCCCCGCATAGATACGATGTAAAGCCTTTAAGCGGCCACCGACAATCAAAGCTCCGTACAACAGTTTCTATACTCGAAATTGTACGACCATGGACCAGTTTGGTCACAATCCTTCCTTATACGTTAAACGGACACCGCCAACTGAAATGTATTTCAAACATCGTGACTGCTCCATTCTTACGATCATCTTCGGTAAATGGACAAGAAAGTCGAATACTTTATTGGGTTAGGTTTTTATTAGTTTTATTAAGTCTTTATACTAATAGAAGGCGATGAGTATCTTCAAGTGCCAGTGACACAGATTTAAATGCCGACATAATTTTAGTAATGTATGTTCATATAACGCGGGAGATACCGTTCATGGTCCCCTCATATAATATTCTGAGAAATGTAACGGTCCGCGCGACTCGGACAAAACGCTCCAGTTTTATGTCAAACTAAGCGCTTTGCACTTGTTTTATTTATGACCCGATGAACTTAGATTTGGTCGACATTCCTAGATTACTTTTAACTTTCAATTGCTATGACCGAAAAAGTAGCTCGCTTTTGAATGGAGATAACCCTGATGATGGTCACTTTGTACAGTTCAGCTTACATTTTCTGGCTAAAGCTTAATTCGATTCAATCATCATCATCATCGTCAGACGTCATTATCCTTTATTTTGTTGCGTCTCATTTACTTTAAAATATTTTCTGCGAAGGTGACCGTTACGTGTAGGAAATGCCTTTGGATTCCTGTGTATTTTCGGCAAAAAGACCTAAAGCCCTTGTGTGGACAATTTGAGAAGCTTTTTCTTTTTATATATTTTTCTGATATGAATACTTTTAACAAACTTAAATATAAGTTTTGTATTGCTTCATTTTAATGGGCTTTTTTGGAAGAAAAGAGATTTGAGAAATCAAATCGAAAAAAAACTATCTGCAGATGGTTCTCTCACAATTTGACACTTCCTCATATACTGTGCGTTTAAAAAGTTTTAAACATACATGCAAAACGGGTAGACATGTAATAACTATCTGTAGACTATACAAATATTTATTTCCTGCCGGGGTCAAATCCGCAGCCGATCAGCCGATCCCTCTGCCACTGCGCCAACCGTATTTGTAGACGATCCATATTTTATTAGTAGAGTAGGCACTTGACTAAAACATATATTGATAACAAATGTTTGAAAACATTGTGAAATCCTCATTATACACGTAAATATAATGCCATCTAAAAAGTGACTAGTGAAAAAGCCAAGGCTCGTAACTCAGTTCTTCTACCGTATTAAGTAGTGAGATCCATATAATACCAAGTCGGTTAATTTATTCAGTCCGTACTTAAGGGACCTTTATGTCCTAAATTGACTTGGCAATTGGACTAAACAATCTACATCTATCTATAATATAAAAATGAATCGCAAAATGTGTTGGTAAGCGCATAACTCAACAACGCCTGGACCGATTTCGCTAATTCTTTTTTTGTTGTGATTGTTATTGTGAGGAAAAGGTTCTTATGGAAAATAAATAAAATTAGGATAGTGTAGGGTAGAGTAAAGTAGATTAGGGTAGAGTAGGGGAGAGTACGGTAGAGAAGGGTAGAATAGGGTAGGGCACAGTAGGGTAGATATAGTAGGGTGGAGTAGGGAAGACCGAGAGCGAAGCTGCTGGGGCAAAAGCTAGTAATTCAATATAATACGTATTACGTGTGATATACAAAGTTATTTATGCAGTTGGTGTATCTAGAAAACTGTACCGAAATTGCAAAATGGTTTTAGTTTTTCATTGATTTATACACTAATTTTTTTTTTATTGTGATACACTAATTGTATTCAAAATCTCAACCTTCTATGTCTGCTGGAAGTGCCGTAGACTTTTGATGACCGATCAGTGACTAAATTAAGAAACTTTAACCCGTTATAATTCTTAAACTACTGGTTCAAATTGTATGAATTTTTAAATATAAGTATTGTGTTTATACAATGCCTGCTTGGTTATTGAAAATTCAGGCTTCTAGTTTTATACACAACGAAGTTAAAGGGGATCGAAATTGACGTGAACTATTTCGAGAAAAGAATATTAAAGCCGTGCTACTTTATTACTTGCCTTGGCTAAAATAAAGTAAAATTTGTTCACTTTTTTGTGCTTTTCTTGTGCCAATCACGCTCCTGTGCTACCCTCATCCAGGCTCTACCAGTTATTACAAGCTTTTTATGATAGTTTTGTTTTTGTTTGCAGGTCAGCAGTAACTGCGGTGTCATGGCACCCTCAGTCGGGACTCCTAGCGTCGGTCGACCGCGGCAAGCGCGCTATCATCTGGGGAGACTTGTGACAAGCCATAGAGGCGCCCCTGCCGTCGCCACCAGCCGTACAAGTAAATATCATGATATACTAGCTTTTAAACAAGAGGATAATTTTAGCTCGCCGTCCCGCCGCTCGGTAAGGACTCGGAGGCTCAAGTCGACGGCGCGTGGTGTGTACATGTGCCTCCAAGAGATATCAACAAGCTGAAAGGGTCCAGTAGGACCAATGCCGGTTAGGGCTGCTGGAATCTTCGAAAGATTTGCCCTAGAATGCAAATGGCAAATGAAGAAACACATGATGTTTAGTCAGCGAAAGTCTTTCACACTCTCTCGTTCCAACTTAGAGAAGATGAAGTCATACGATGATTTCTCACCTCACAAAATGGGGTCAATTTTCAACTTTCACCCTGACAAAGTCGCTAGGTATAGGTACGAGTACTACCTGAATAAAATATCCAGGCTATGGACCGCCAAAGGCCATGGGTCTACGTCCATTTTTACAAGCTTTTATTTTTAATTTCACTTGTCCCGATGTTTGTCTGTCATCAAATCTTTTAAATTAAATTTGACCCACTTTCCGGTTACTGATTGAGCTGAAATTTTGTATGCATGTAAATCAGATGACACTGCAAAATTATTATGACATGGAGCTGATCTGATGATGGGACCGGAAGGTGGCTATAGGAACTTGGTAGTTTAACGACACAACCCCATCGAGTTTGGGTTCGTGTCATTCGTCTTACCGAGTATTAATTATATAGGTATAGCTATAAAAGCTTGCTATGAAAAAAATTATTTTCATTAAAAGCTTGTTACTAAATTCATTCGATTGTTAGGGTGTGTTTGATAACATAGCCTCGGAGGAGTGCCAATGATATACTAAAACCTTTATTTACCGCTCTTTCTATTAGAGAAAGTTTTAGAAAAAGTAAACAGAGAAACAGATAGAGGTACACAATGACTCGGTTGTAACTATTGGGAGAAACAACTAGAAAAGCTAGCGGTTAAAAGTTAGTGGTTCAAAGTCGAATTCATCCCACGGTAAGGCACTCCAGGATTAAAACTAGATATCCTATGTCCTTATCGATGCCATGGTTTATCTTTATTCAGACTCCTTTTTGCAAACAAAGCCGTTTTGTGACGCGATTGATAAACAAGAGAGATCTGAATATACAGATTTTGACATTACACTAATATGTATTAATAGCTTTTGCCCGCGCTTTCGCCCACGTACGTAAAATATAACCTATGTCACTCAGGAATAAAGCTGCTTTCTATCGGTAAAAAAATTTTAGCGATCGGATCAGTACTTTCAGAGATTCCCTACAAAAAAAAAGAAACTATACCTCTTTATAATACCAGTGTAAATAGTGTAGATATACCTCTTTATGGAAACGAAACCAAAGTTCTTAAATCTTACCAGCTCATAAAATGTCCAGTTTTATTAGCTTTGACTGGTTAACTAGTAAATGCGGCAGGCAAGTACAGCACCACTCACTAATGAATTCCATAAAATTGTCATATCGATATACAATATCTCCCAACAATCTGTGTACAATATTGTCCATTTCCACGTTCATTTAAGGTTTTAAGTTTGACAACACTTAATTGCAAGCTGTTGGGACACTAAATGTTGTGGAAACAGTCGTAATCAGTTGGTAGCACACCATTACTAACATCCCAACAGGTCCGCAATCACTCGAGCCTAACAACTTGTTTCCCTTAAGCCATTCTTAATACTTTAATGACATCATAAACATCTAATAGCAGCCTTTTATGGCTTTCCTAATTAATGATCATCACCCGTATGATTTGCATTTAACTGTACTTCCTATAGTTCTGGTTGAATAGTGCCTAGGTACTAGTGACCAATGCCCCTTAGTTCAGCTTTAATTACATCTGTGACACTAAACTAACTTTCAAGAGTTATTCTGACACCAACGTGGGGGGTCAAAAGGTTTACAGCACTATGAATTCTTGACATCATTGTCCGGTTTAGTTTTTGAGTGAAGCTGTGATAAGGGTATCCCACAACACGTTGTCATCATAAATATTCACATTAAAACTTGCTAACGACACTGTCTCCATGTCACTCGACGTTTTTATATCACCTGCGAATATAAAAGTTAAACGCAGTTTCACGCTTTCGACGATTTTCGACACATTTCTCATTCATTTTAAACACGTATAGCTGCGATGTAAATGCGTTGTCGCGGCTCGTTCTGCTGTCAGATAGATGACTTATCACTTTACACTATTCATATTTAATGGTCATGTTTAATGTCATATTTTTTTAACTGACCCGTTTCGTCACTTCATCGTTACTGAGCATTTTGTAAAGTTATTTATTTAGGTTCACTTCTGTAATAGATTTATTATAATAATCCATTCTAAGTATGTCGTGACATACTGCATATTGTTTGTTGAAGAGTATTTGTTGAGACTACCTTTGATAATTTTTATTCATCATCATAGATTTTTTTTCAGTGTGATATGAAGCTCTGATTTCTAGACCATTTTTTTTAAATGGAATATCATCAAGTAATCCCTCCTGCTCTAGATGGAGCCAGAGGGAGTATCAGACTTTCACTCACTAAAACGAACATCGGTTCCTTCAGTTGCTTTTTGCGTTCCAGGGCCATGTTAATCCTTTGAGTTGCTGACAATTCTGACACAATATATACAAACATCACCTTTATTGAAGCTGTTTAGTATAGTTAGATAAAAAAAAAAATATGCCAATAATTCATATCTTGTGTCCGAATCGTCAATCAGCCAATTCTGTCATACAAAACCGCAGCCCAACGTACGTTCTGCTGAAGTTATCAATTTGCATAATCTAAGTCACACGTAACTTAGTTCACTTATTATAATTTTAACGCTTCCCATAAGCACTATACGAGTAATCAATTATTTTAGTATATCCATAAAATATACTAAGCACGATTAAGCTTGGATAAAGTTCATGCATGCACTAACATGAAATCGTAATCCTCAGTATGATATTCTTATAAATGCGAAATGTCTTGGTCAGTCTGTCTGTTTCGCTTTTATAGTAAAGTTTCATATTAAGATAATTAGAAATTAAATATTTGAGATGGGAAATTATCAAATAAATCGCTCTGGGTGAAGCATGAGGAAGTGTTAGACTTTATTTTAATGAAAGACAAATGAAAAAAGTGAATAATTGATTGTGCAAAAGGAAAATTTGCAAAAACAAGTGGCACACTTATCGCACTCTCTACAACCAACCAAAGGTTGGTTGTTTAATAAACGAAAGTAAAATTATTTATCTATTTGGGATGTTAAAAATCATGAATAATATTAACCCTTCAGATACCGTCAATTAGAGACACAATAGTAAGACAATAGATGCGCGGCCACCGGTGGTCGCTTGGGGATTCATGAATTAATTGCATATAATAATATAAACTACAAATAAGACTTATTAACCCTTCAGATACCGTCAATTAGAGACACAATAGTAAGACAATAGATGCGCGGCCACCGGTGGTCGCTTGGGGATTCATGAATTAATATACTAAAAAGTATACGAAATAGAGAAAGAATATAATTATATTAAAAGGTAGGTAATGCTCCTTCACCATTTTTTTGAAGCACAAATGAACTGTTTGAAAGATAAATGATTTGTCAAAAAAGGAAGTGGAATACATATACGAATACTTTTACTTTTCCAATGATCTTAAGAGTGTGTATCCCAAATAAACTGAAAGCTTACTTTTAACATGAAGAGGTAGAAGGATTAAATAGCACATAACTAAGCAAAGAAAGTATATGAGCGTTGAGCGGCGAAGGCAAATAGGAAGCCATTTGAGCTTAACGCGATATTCGGAAATGAAATACTTGCTAGTCAAATATAAATCTAATGCTAATACAAGGTGTAAGGGACAGCCCTCCGCAAACTTTAAGGGCTTACTCAGTAGACGAAACTGGACAATCTTCCACATTTTTTTCTGAAAAAAAATTACGTGGAAGGTGGTTCAGTTTCGTTAACTGAGCAAGCCCTTAAAGTTTGCGGAGGGCTGTCCCTTACACCTTGGATAATGATAATAGTTCGAAGTCACTCAAATTTGTTCAATTCCTATCAGAGCTGTAATTGAGGCCCTGGACTGCGAAAGGCAACTTAAGGAATACGGCTGGGTTTAGTCAATATAAGAGTCGCAAGGCTATTCCCGGCCACCGTAAGCGCGGGTTTGACGACGAACGACGCGGAATGTTTCACGCGCGCCTCAAAGAGATGTCACCGTAGAGACCTAGTTGGGCCGGCTAGGGCTACAGGGTCACATCTAAAAGTTACCGCGACCCTTAAACTCAAAAGGCAACTGGAACACACAGTTATGTTATAGTTTGTATAAGTCAGAAAAACATTCTCTCGCTCCATCTAGAACGGGAAGAAATATTTCATGAATCTCCACTTAAAAAAAAGGTGACCTGCAGTTGTTTTGCTCAAAAAAGACTGGTATCGATATAAATCTCCAATTTGCATAATCAGTATGAGTTACAAGATGATGATATTGACAGAAACCTGGGGAAGTGTCGACTATTGATTTATTTACTAGCTGACCCGGCAAACTTCGTACCGCCTAACAGTCTATGAATATCGTGATAACGGTTTTTTTTTCGTGATTTTTTCCATCTTTTCTCACCGTTTAAATCTTTCCTGGACTACTATCACGAATATTTCAAGACCAAAATTTGCCGAATCGATCCAGACGTTCTCGAATTTTAGCGAAACTAACGAACAGCTATTAATTTTTTTATATAAGAACATTTATTACGCTTTATAACAATAAATACGCTGTACATTAAAATTTATATTTTTATTAATTAATAAAATTGTCTACAATAGTTTATAATGGATTAAATAAAATTAGATTAATCTTGGAAACAGTCGGGAAAATCTGTATCTAAATGACATTTTAAAAATCTACGCAAACGAAGTCGCAAGCAACAGCCAGTATAGTTATAAAGAAGATCTAACCATGTACTAAACTATAGCTTATTATTTACTATGTTCTCTAAGTACACGAGCGCACCGTGATAGCCTGTTTATTATGCAGACATTAAGTACCTTCAAACTCATTAAAATCTTGAGTATGACCAGGATGGTATTTATGTGGAGCCTAAACACCGGGCCCTCTGAGATTTACTAGTTAATCTGAGAATACCGATGGTAATAAAATTGTTATATTTATTAATAATGTCTCAATTAAAAGTTTTCTCTTAAGCCTATGAGAAAACTAGCTGCTCCCAGCCGCTTCGCCCGCGTGTAAGCAGAAAATTATCCCAAGGGAACATACTTCCGGGATAAACAGTATCTTATGTCCTGTTCCAGGACATGGTCTATCCGTGTACCAAGTTTCATCAAAATTGGTTTTGCCGTTTAGGTGTGAAGACGTAACAAACAAACAAACTCACTTTCGCTTTTATAATATTAGTAAGGATTGTATTTACAACGTCTCGGCTGTTATTTTTTAAGAGTTGGGCACCTATAGTCACTGACCACTATTATTTACCACTGGACAGGTTGTTCGATGTAATGTTTGACAGCTATTGTCTGTGCGATAAAAGAACCGTCGTGGCGTAAAGTGAGAACAACATTAAAGTTTTTATATAGCAACCCAACCCAGCCATCTGTCAAATGCCAAACGTCATATCATATTGACACAGGTTTGTTTATTTATTTGTTGATTTTTTAATCTAAATCTTAAGAAATGTGATAAAAACGCGACATTACTAGCATTACCTTCCGTAGACACTCGCTACAGCCGGCAGCGCCAAAATGGCGACTATCAAACGGGCTCAAAAGCACTTTGACTTTTAGCATGAAGAAACGCCAAAATTAATTGGCAGTGGGTAGGGCACAATGCTCGCTAAAGACATGTTCGATAGGACCGAATCAGAATAAAAATTATTTGTCTACTTTAAGTATTACAAAATGTCTGTAGCCGATGGACCGGCAGAGGTGAGTCAGCAACTTATGTCGAATGGGGTCGAAAGGCTCTGGAGTGGCGACCGCATATCCGAAGATGAAGCATTGGAAAGCTTCCCATAAGGTGGACCGATGACTTAGAAGAATCGCAGAAGGATGCAAGATGCACGGGACCAGTCGTTGTGGAGACATTCAGGGTAAACAGTGGTCATCTTTCGGCTGAAATATTTATGACGTATAGAGAGGAGTGTATCGCCAAAAAGTAGGCACAATGCTAGCTTCCGGGATCTTACTGAGAAATTCTCGGATGAAAAACCTAATAAATTATTAGCCGAACCTACTCTAGACCTAGCTAAATCAACTAGACCAAAGACTAGGCAGTATAAAATATAGGATCAAGTATTTATTTTTCATGCTAGACGGTTCTATCCAACTCCTGGAGAAAGGCCTTCCTTCACTCATTCCATCTTTTGCGGAACCGCGCTATCTCCTTTCAGTTTTGGCAAAATCTGTCCAGTTCGCTCTACCATTTCCTTGGTGGTCTGTGAGACCCTGTGTCGCTGTTTCAGTTCACCAATTTTGTACTACTTTGGCACACAGTTAGTCAGGCATCTGGCTGATATGACCTGCCTACTCCCATTTTATTTGGGCAACCTTTTGAGCCACTCTCTTAGTTTTGGATTGAAAAAGTGATTACAATTGGTAAAATGGAAAACAAAATACTATTCATTCGGCAACTTTGTATTGCACATTTATTAATAAATCCATACAATTTACAGACGTGTCTACGGTTTTTGTGTGTGCTTAATATAAATAGTGCTGTCAAAACGTTAAGATCACTAATTGCCCATTTGAAGCTGAACTCGTGCGCAATACAAATAAAGTAGGTGGTTTCACACGAAGCTTTAAACTTTATGACTAATACTCTCTTGCATTCAGAATTTTAGATTCATTTACTAAAAATAGTTTTCAAAAGTAAAAAGTCATGAATGGCTAATTTAAGTCTACTAAGAATATTAATAATTTTCATCGGTATAACTAGGCTAAGCGTATATAAACTTGTCCTTAATTTAATTTAGTGTCGGTCATTGCGATGAATGCTTGTCACTCGAAGTCTCCACAAAGCGCCCCGCCGCGCGCCGCGCCCCCACCGCCAGTAGCGCAAGATCAACACACAGGTGCTACCCGACGCGTTTCTTACACCATTACCAGCATTTATTACTACTACTGCATAGCTCCAAGTTTTTTCTCTCGCTTTATATTACAACAGCCGATGCTCAAGTCTATCTGATGTCACAAAAGCTGCCCTCCACTTCGTTATCCTCACACAAAGCGTCAGAATAAATCATCCTCAGATTTTATTTAAATCTGAAAACTCATTCTATTCAAACCTCACCAAGCCATACCATGACTTCACTCAAAAATCATATCGCCGTCTAGAACATGTCGCATTGTGCGCGATACTCGCTTAAAATATATGCTGTAGCTAATTCTGTGCGGATGACCGGCCAGACTGCTAATGGCCCGTCTGGGATTACGCCACCCTTGTTTTAAAAAACTTTAAGAAATACAATTGAAATAGTGTTGTATACAATTGACGCACAATACAATACCGTCGACAAGTGAAAGCGTACTTTCAACTTTCATTAAGTTTTTGTGTAAGTGTATGTATGGGTCTCGAACGGCCGGTCCATATTGTCTCGCGACATAAATCTGCTGAACTATTCTGAATAAAGAGCTCCGCTTAGGTATTTGCTCGATTTTTACTTTCAAATAAACGAACCTGAAGTACCTACTATAAAACAATAAATAACTTTTTCTTTCTTTATACTGTTAAATATAATTTGAATAAACTGAATGGTATCTAAAAGAGAGAACATATAAAAACCGACACAAATAAAATAATTAAATCTAAAACAAAAGGAACGCCGAGAAAGAACTAATTAAAATACGATAAAAAGTGAACCCAAACCCCAGGCGCCTAACGAGCAATAATACTATTTATTTTAGTATTGGTTCGACTACTAAAAATAGTGGTATATTTAAATAGGCACAAAAACAAATACAGGGAAATAAAAGCGAGCCGGTTAAATAAGTGGGCGTTGGTAGTAGATCCTTACCGTATCATGTATTGGATGTTGTCGCTGCAGGCGATCGCGCGGATCATGATTAGCGTGTGTGGAGCGGACACTCATCCATCATTGAGCGCGGCTTGTCGATCGATCGACACTAGTGGTGCTAACCGTATAAATCCACTAACAGAATCTGATAACATTTTAGCTGCTTGATTGGAAGACAACTATTTGAATGGAATTAAATATCCGTTCCCAGAGAAAATAGTTTCGTACCTGCGTTGAAAACAAACTTGTTTATTTTTGTTCCATCGCCTGATTTTTAATGAAGGCTGCAGAAATGCTGAATTAAAATCAACGTATCGTTGATCAATTGTAAGTTGAATAATATGTTTATCATTTTCGTGGAGAGGTCATGCTTCGTCACGGCATGGAAATGAATTCCGTGAAAAGAACAGTAAAGAATTCTCGTGGTGGTAGAAAACTCGACAGTGTCCGGTCGGCTGGCGTTACTTGCCGAATTGAGGTGGTCGCGAGCGCTACACGCGCGCTGGACCGTTCACTAACCGTTTGTCGCCAAAACGAAGCGGAAAATTTAATACTCCAGCTCTGTACGTGATCAGTATCATTCTTTTTTTAACCAAACTGTGATGGCACACTTTCGTTTCCCATCGGCACAGCATTTATCTTTTTCAACCAACTAACTTTTTTTGTACACATCAATATTCTAGTAATTATAATTGACTGGTGTACACAGAATTAAATTATATATCTTAAGCTTTCTAGATCTTTTAGTTTTCGAAGGCTGACACAGATCTATTCATAGGAACTTCAGTCGTCAATCAAAATGAATGTATGATTATCGAGTTACCGAAAAGAAAAAACTGAACTATTCTTAGCCTCTATAGATTACGGATCAACGTCCATTAGTACTTTCATCTACAAATCACTTTAAAAAGTTACCGAGTTCTCAAAATGTCCATCAAAAATCAAAAAGAAATTCACACAGCGCCGCTTCCACTTCACTAATAGCCAGGACTTTTGATGTGAAGCTTCTTTAGTTTGATAAAAACTTCAATGAGCTGAGTAAGTATTGGCGTTATGTCGTTAAATTTGTCCCAAAACATCTCAGCGCCTCGTCTCGGTACCGTTGCCCGCCTGCCCGCAGTTTCGGCGTAATGACCTGCGCTGGCGCACGAATGTCGCAGATCTCAATCATCCACGCTCGCTAACTGCAGCCTCGCTAATTTCCGCAACACCGCACTGACAGCAGCATTCTTTTATTTTTAATTTGATCAAACAATTTGTCTTAAATATATTGTCAATATCATCTTAGTGGCTTTCACAACACGTCGATGTGATTCATTCGTAATAATGTAGAAATGTAAATATAATTTTGATCGTTTCGATAAAAGAATACTCCCACAGTTGTAATTCCTATGTTTGGTTGGGCGCGGACGCTGCGGTCTCCGCTCCATATCTCCAACATTCACATTAGTGGATGTTACAGCGATTGCGCCGTAATTTTACGGTCTGTAAATTTTGTTTGATACAAACTTAGCTCAGCTACGAATAAAAACATGAAAAAATGTGGTATTACGAAATGATTGAAATGTAATAGCATGGTCTCTAACATTTTATGCTTATTTCAATTTTGTTCAAACACGCTGTCGAAATCTGATAAGAATAATTATAGTGCGGAAGTGATTCGGTAAATACGAATAAATCAACTTTAAACTTGCTAACCGTAAAGTACATTATCTTTACTGATAATTACGCTTCGCATATAGAATCAAAGTTAATAACACATCGATAAATTCGCTCCTTTGGAACGGACAGTCGAACGTCGACCGAATGTCGGCACTCGAAAAAACATGACACCAATTTTACCGTAAGACTATCTACACATGGAGGATCAATTAAGTGTTACCGTTTTAGGAATAATTATGTTTTTTGTGTATGTTAGTAAGGCCGGTAGTCGGCACGCAACATCACGAGAGGTGACCGGAGGCGGACTAATAGCCGCTATTAGCAAATCGCTCTGAGAAATCGGCAACAATGAACACGAAATATGCTCATTGCCGTGTCCCATTCATTAAACTTTTTGCGATAGCATCTCTCCTGTTTTAAATGTGTGTCACACTCTTTTTCTTTTTCACCTCCAAATAAACGGAGCAATTTGCCCTCGGGCGTGTCTAATATCATGATTAAATTATTATCTCGCTGCGTTTATGTGCTATCATTGTATCATTTGCTTATGAATCTCTAGTGATTTGCAACTATTACCTTTGTTAATTTCATAGTGGAATAAAAACTAGGTATCATTCTCACATTAGGTTTTGCAAAATGCAATTACTCTCACACACAGATTGCAAGCTGTATAAAGAGATCTCTAATTGAATGTTTGAAGTGTTCTGATAACTATTTTATGCCAACAGTAATTGTACAAATACAATCGGACTATTATTTGACTGAAGTGCATTGAAAATGTATTGGTTAATTTCATATGTTATATTGTGTGCATTGTATTCGGTTTAATAGTATATATTTATAATGGTTTTTTATTTCTTTTTTATAAATGTATAGCAAGTAATAGCATACCATTGGCGTAATATGTATGGTGTTATTAATCATCATCATTTCAGCAGAAAGACGTCCACTGTTGGACATAGGCCTTCCCCAAGTGTCGCCGCAATGTACAGTCATGTGCGTCTTGCATCCATCGGATTCCCACAACCCTTACCAAGTCAACGGTCCACCTTGCAGGAGATCTTTCAACGCTGCATCTTCAGTTACGCAGTCGCCAATCCAGAATCTTTCGGCCCCAACGTCCATCTGCCTGCCCATTGCTACTTTAGTTTGGCGATTCTTCGTGCTATAACCTTGGTTCTCCTGCGATTATCTTCATTTCTGATTCGATCACGCAAGGAAACTCCGCGCATAGACCTTACCATTGACTTCTGGGTGGCTAAGCCTTTTGATGAGGCCCATTGTGAGCGACCACGCGTTTCGGAGCCATACGTCATCATAGTGATATTTGCGAGGACTATCCATTCTGTGACTTAATTAAAATTAAGTAAATCGCAAAACACAAAGTCCTAACTCACTTACTGACTGATGTTGATCTGACTGTTGTTGATGTTGGTCCAAGGGCTTGGGCTGGGTGTTGGCCCAGCTTAAGCCCTTGGACCTAGAACTCTGAAATTTTGCACAGAAATACCTTTTATGATGCATACAAATATCAAGAAAGGATTTTCCAACAATTACCCTGTAAGAGGATCAATCGGGAGTACAAATTGTATATAGAAAAATAAATCAAATAATAATTTTCTACAAATAAATGTAAGTAAATGCAGGAACATTCTATGGCCATCTCGCAAGTTCCACAAAGCTACTAAGAAAAATAGAGCACTGTGTTTGTAGGCGATCTGTTAGTAATCTATCATTACTTTAAGCTGCGAGACACTTTAACATTTATAGCGCGCATATTTAGAACACAGCTCGAGGCTTTACTACAAACTGGTATAAATAAATAACCAGAAACCGATACAGATACACCAGCCAGTATGGTGGTTGATTTAATTAATCTTTACACACATATCAACAATCGCCTAACGACCTGCATAAATCGCGAATACCGATTCCAATTTGAAACACAACCGTGAAGTAGGTACAAATATACGAGAACTACAAAATAACGGTCGTTTCACACTTAACCTGTTAATCTGAACATATTTCACTGTAACTAAAACCTTAATTGATGTTATCAGATAGTCTCAGATATTAAAGTGTAGTGCGCGGTGCAACGCAATGCTGCTATTTACTTACGCACTTAATGCCGTTCCTTTCTTACTGCAAATAACAGCAAACTTCCACTTGTTATGTACCTGTCATAAAATATTTTTGTTACGTGCGACATGTTATTATCGCAATCCGTTTTATCTTAATTAATTCACATAACCGGTGATCATAACTGTTCATCACAATTTAAAAGATATAATTATATTTATTAATAATATAATATTTTGTTCGCAGGTTTTCAGAGATGACGATAACACGGGAGCCGAAAACGACTCCGGTGAAATGTTCGACTTCTTGTTAGGTATCACCACGGACATATTCCATCGATTCACGTAACAACAACAACCAATATGCACTTCGAAATTGAAAGCGTCGATCACGCTTCACATTTCATAACGGACAAATACGGATCACACACCGTTGTAAATCGAAAAACGGATCGATAACGGAAAATAATGTCAAAAGTTTTCATATATTTTCTGAATAAATTTTTATTACAATTTGTAAATATGAAGAGGTGCTACATAACGTGTTTCAGATTTTTTTTAAACAATGTTATAATGACGATGCATTGGAGCTCCGAACTTGAATACAAATGACCACAAAGGCCTATCAAAATTCATCCCGTGGGTTATTCCTTGCATGCGTGATGGGGCTTCAACGTTTAAGTGTTCAGTGAACTGAAGGGCAGCCTGGTGGCGAACCGGCAAACCTTCACCAATTTAGATTGTAAGCTGTCTTCCGTCAATTGTACCTATAGTTTGATTTTCCATTCCTGTATAAGATCGTCTGCATTGTTCTGTGCATTTTTAAAGCTGGAAATCGTGCACCGGACAAAGTAAAACGATATTTTATATTGCAAGCTCTGATTGTGCGTTTGTGGCGTGAAGCTTTCCCGTGATGCGATTTTTCTACGTTTATGTTCTAGTTAATAATGTGAACTTTGTAATAGATAGTGTTGAATAAGTTAGCATATAATGGTTACGTCTGTAGAGGTAACAATAAGAATTTCAGAAAGAACAATAGCTGTGTTACTCGCTAGGTGATCTGAACTATAACATATAATGTAATGTATGTACCTACTGCGGCGTTTCATACTCCTACGTTTAGGATAAATTAATGGGGGTCATCTATTATTGTCAACATGACATCATATTTGTTTTAGTTAACTGAGTTAGATCTCTGCGGACCACCTGTGCTCCCGAAGTCTCATTAGCAAACAATGATCGGGCGTCGGCGACTACCGAAGCCTCTCGCGATCAATAAACTGTTGAGCCGATAAGAGCGCGGCGGCGCGCACGTCTAGGGCTGCCCGCGTCTATATCTAGCCTTCAAATCACAGAATTTCATCCATTTACAATATGTCTTACAAGGGATAAGAAAATTATGATGCTGCAACTATTTTTTTCTCATATTTCTATGCATTTAAGAAAATTCTCTTGCGAAGATCACGTAGGACTGTTTAATCGTTTGTCTTCAATAGTTCTTGTGGCAACCCTACGCTGGAAGCGCGCGCACGCCGCAGGCGACACATCCATATTCCTGTGACGTGTGTTTTGACAACCAGGCTGGGCAACTTTTTCATCGTCATTTTTTACCACATTTTTTGCCGTACAGTTCAACGACCCCATGCAACATATAAGTGTTATTTTCACATGTAATTACACCTCATAACCGACCGCTTAATTACTCCAAACGGCTGCGACGTCCGGACCTGGAATCCGAACAGAAAAAACCTAATCCGGCGCCGCTTTTAAATTACGCTTCGTTAAACTTCGGCTCGTCTAATAATAGCCAACAACAGCGACTTTGCATAGGACTCGAATGCGCCTTGTCTCTCTACATTGTACACTTTATCTTGCCAAAACCATGTCATACTCCCCGACATATTATACTCATAACTTGTCGTCGCCAGCAAGCTATGGAGGTCTCTTCACATGCACACGGCGGCGTCATTCAGCTAATATTTCGCCGGCCATTTTTGTAACTAGTCACTTATCTTCGACGTTTAAGATTTTTCACTTTTATTTTATGTATATGTGATAAAATTCTTTTTGATAAGCATTATTTGCATTTAGCATGTATATTTTTTGGTGTATTTTAAAGGATAACTTTGGAATATAAAAAATGATAAATGAATTTGTGAAATGTAGGTAAGTTAAACACATTATGCACATAAAAGGAAGACGTTCTCTAGATGTAGATTATGCCAAACCTGTGTGTTATTCTTTGAATTTATTAGTTGAGTCAAGAGGTTGTGTTTGGTTCACAGTCATTAGAAAATGAGCACAAGATATGGCACCTTTTGAATTATTGTAATATATTATTGATATGATTCTTGTTATTTTTGAAAATTTAATATATATATATATATTTGACGTAACTTAATTAAACTGGTGTTTAACGGATATCTTTGGCTGTTAAAAAAATTTTAGAGGAAAATAATGACATCACTAGATTTTTTATTGCTGAAATAAAATATGTATACATTTACATAAGTGCACAAACATAAAAAACCGCTAAACCTTATCTGAGATATCCAGTAATCGTAACTGTTTTCTTGGGAACAGGAGTAGGTGACTTTACACCTCATTGGTATCAAATAACCAATTTGCTGTAGGAGGATATTCATAGTCATTCGAAAAATTCCCGTACGACGGAACGACGCGCGCGACCCTAGCAATACAAGGCGCTAGACAAACTTGGAATAAAGTTCATTAACCTTTCCCTGATATCTTTATACAGGTACCCGAAAAACTAACATAAACGGTTTTTCATTACTAAAAAATATAAAGAATTGTGATAGCTGTCAATTCAAGACATCTTTATGTCATTATTTCTGTTTAAAAAATTAAGAATGTCAAAAAATGTAGGAGGATCAATCAACGTTATTCAAAGTTTATCTGGCGCCTACCATAGACGGCGCGCGCGCCGACACTGCGGCATAGCGCTATCGCTTAAACTCTTATGTCGCTGAATTTCAGACAGCTAGCTTATATTATCAATAATAATGTGCCTTTCATTAGCTACTAAGTGAGTACTTATATGTATATGGTATAATTATTTCTATTAACCTTTTCAATGCCCATCTATATAATACGCGATGTGTCCTCCCGCGCCACGCAACAAATTGTTTCTATGTTAAACTAACTAACAAATGTTTCTATTGAAACAAGAACTTGTATGTGTGATAAAGTTAAAAATATGGCTTATAACAGGGCAATTTTCCATAAAAACAAAATAAAAGGTCTTGTAAAAGTCGTCAATTTATTTTATACTATTATTACTTCTAATCAAGTAGTGGCGCTGAGGGCACGAAAATCTCGAACTTGTATACAAGTGATTGGCGTTCAAAAGGTTAAAAACAGATGTCATAGAATAACACTATATTAAAAGAAAGCATTCGTCTTTATTCCATGTTTTATAACGCCCTCGCATCAGTTTAATTGTACATATTAAGATAGATTTATTACTTATTATACAGCTTTACAAGACTGTTGTCCTTATTTTAGGTAAACGTTACATCACAATGACGAGATGACGTCCTTTACATAGTTATAGCGATGGTATTGTAGCTTCCCTTCATTACATTCTGAACGCAATGTTCTGAAGTCCGGGTCAGCGATGATTAACTGTCATAAAGAATGTTTGTGAACGCATAATAGTTTTGTAAATGTAGAACATACTGGCTTAAGTAACATGTTTCTACTATTTTTATACTAAACGTTGTACAGTAGAAACATTTATAAACAATGTAAAGCCAATTTGGTCAAACGCATTAAATAAAATTGTATCTACTTTCATCACTTTTATTCTTCGAATTGTACCTATATTCAATATGAAAATAAATGTGTTATTATTACAGTCCGTTTTTACATTCTAATCGAATTAATTTTTTGCTTACTTTCGTGAGCACTTCATTGTTCGACATTACTGTATTATTAGTTCGCGCATCCATTCGTGTCTTGTCAAATTAACATTAATTTGGCTAAGAAATAGTAACGGTTGCGCGTGATTTATTCAGGTGAAGTTATTAATTCATGAATCCCCAAGCGACCACCGGTGGCCGCGCATCTATTGTCTTACTATTGTGTCTCTAATTGACGGTATCTGAAGGGTTAAGTCTGCTATTACCTGCGAACTGCGGTCATCACCCATTGACCCGCCGTTTCTCCAATTAAAGCAGCACCCGAGGGGAGCGCCGACACTCTACAATAACTCATAGTCATTTGCGATCCGTGTGTCGACGGGCTTATTGTAATGCGGGTTAAGAAGCTCAGCAGACTTTTGTGCGATCCCGTTATTGTTTACTCAATATTTGATAACACCGTTTTAAGTGAAAAGGTTCTTTACAAAACAACGATTTTGAACTTGGACCTCAAATCGTGTATCACGTTTACATAAAAATAGTTTCTCATTTTGTCTGATTGGTCATATGCAAATCTGTGTGTCTGTGTGCGGGGCGGGTCGTTGGCTGTGTCGTGGTATCGTCACCGCGACTCGTGCCTGCCTAATGGCCTCTCCACCATTACGCCGGTAATAGCACAATATGGCCAATTAGTCCAAGCAGCCGAGATTTACCACCAGCAGAACAAACCACATTGCGTCAACCGCATTACTCGTACAATTACCTCTGTTTTACACAAGTTCATTATCAATTTCGTAAGCATATTCTTTTAACAGAAAAATGCATTGTGTAGAAAAGTGGACCCTATAGGAACCTTTTGCAAGTAGGTTGTTGCTTTAAGGAGGAATGTTGGCAACTAATGTGGTGAATTAGTTTGGTTTGGTAAGTACCTAATTAAAACTTTTATACCCGTCAGTCAAGGTTAGTAAGCGTGATGCTTTGTTGGATTCATTGAAAAAAAAAAGCGATATACACTTACAAAGTAAGTACCTACCTATGTCTGAAGACAAGTATAATTTCGCGTACGCGTAGCGATTGAAGCGAACATTGATAAAGTGCACGGCGTCACGTCATAGGATGAAAGATGATGAATAAATATTTATTACCAGCTACAAAAACACATTCAAAATGGATGCGATACGGGCTTCAGTTGTATTGTGCGAGCATCACACTGGGAGCTATCTTCATCGTCATTACAAGCCCCTCCTACGCGAACAACAGGTGTGTTTCAGTCATTAGTTTATTTTATCGAGATAGGATCTTGACGAATGTAAGCACCAAACATCATTACAATAGGCAAGATGTGTTCCGTAATGGACAAACCCGACACGTACTCGCAGTGACTAGAGCGAACTGTATGTAGCGACTTTGTTCGACACCTATTGATGTTTCACGAAACAGATATATGCAAAACAAAAATAACAGTATTGGCACATCATTTGTGTCAAGTTTTTGTTCGAACAAAAAGCGTTCGGCGCGAACTTATTACTGAGAACAAATTAGACGTCGGTCGTAGATAATTAGGTTCAGTTAATATAGTTAGTTAGTTAGTTAGTTAGCCCATTTATGTCCCACTGCTGGGCGAAGGCCTCCCTCTCCCTTTTCCACACACGTCTGTCTTCGGCCATTGCGGGCCAGTCCCTCCGGTACTTATCAAGCTCATCTCTCCACCTTCGCCTTGGTCTGCCGCGATGTCGCCTTGCATTCAATGGGACCCAATAAGTAGCTCTTTTAGCCCACCGCTCATCCGACATGCGGCAAACATGTCCGGCCCAATCCCACTTTAGAGTGGCAGCTTTTCGGGTAACATCTTTGAACTTAGTTTTGGCGCGCAGTTCTGTGTTCCTTACGCGGTCGGAAATTCGAACACCCAGGATACTGCGCTCCATGGCTCGCTGACAAACCTCGAGCCTGGACCTCTGCTGAAGCGTCAAAGACCAGGTTTGCGCTCCGTACGTAAGTATAGGGAGAATGCACATGTCCATAATTTTTCGTTTTAGGCACAGCGGGAGATCTCCTTTGAGAAGATCTTTCATTGACCAAAAGCTCCTCCAGGCACTCTCAGTGCGTCGAGCAACTTCTTTATCTTGTCGCGCCTGAAAGGAGACTATTTGGCCAAGATACACATAATCCTGGACATATGCAATCTCCTCACCCTCAATGTACAGTCTCCTTTTAATGTTGTTGGTCATGAGTTTGGTCTTTGTCATGTTCATCCGAAGCCCAATCTCGAGGCTTGCCTTGTGCAAATCTGCGAGCATGTTACCCAAGTCCGCTGCCGTTGAAGAGAAAAGTACGATGTCATCGGCGAATCGTAAGTTTGATAGCCTCTGGTCACCAACGACTAACCCTTTGTCTGACCAGTTGTGTGCTAGGGATCTAAATACTTCCTCCAAGGTGGCAGTGAAGAGCTTTGGGGATAATGGGTCTCCTTGCTTGACTCCCTTCCCAATTGGAAAGGATGGCCCTGCATTATTAATTTTAATCGAAGCTGTACTATGGCTGTAAATGGTCTTTAGTATATTAATGTAGGTGGGCTCTATGTTCTGGTTGGTCAAAGCGTTGAAGAGTGCATCATGGTTGATACTATCGAAAGCCTTTGCATAGTCAACAAACGCCAGATACAAAGGTATATTAAATTCATTGCACTTTTCAATAATTTGGTTTAAGGTGTGCAAGTGGTCAGTGGTAGACAGACCTCGTCTGAATCCAGCTTGTTCGGGAGGTTGGTGGGAGTCTAATTGTTGTGAGATGCGGCTTTCGATAACTTTCACAAACGCTTTATATAAATGTGAAACAAGACTAATAGGACGATAGTTATTTATGTCGGTTTTATCACCCTTTTTGTGCAAAAGTATTATCAAGGAATGGCAAAATGTTGTGGGGACTGCGTCAGCATAGAGTATGGAGTTAAATAGATTAGTGATTTTAGGAAGTAGCTCTGATTCTCCTATTCTAAGGGCTTCTGTAGAGATACCGTCTTCACCAGGACTTTTAGCATATTTCATACTGCGCAGTGCACAATGTACTTCGTAGCCTGTGATTGGAGGCACATTTGTGGTTTGCGAGGGAGAAGTTGTGCTATTCTGAGAAGGGTTTGTAGCGGGGTTTATATCCTGAGAATACAGTTGTTTGTAGAAGTTGGTGCAAATATTTAAGACTTGATCTTTTCCGTAATGTGTCACTCCTGAATTATCTTTAATTTTATTAATAGATGATCGTCCTTTCAGTATACCTTCTTTGGCAATTTTAAAAGATCTATTAGTTTCTAGAGCTACTTGCACTAATCTATCATTGTAGCTGCGTACATCCGTCCGAATGCTTCTTTTAACTTTCTTGTCTATTTCCCTAAATTGCTGCGAGCTATAAGTTGCAGTTAGTCTATCCTCGATTAGCTTTAGAGTTGTGTCGCCGAGTTTGAAATTTTTTCGCTTTGGTGGTTTTATTTTGTGGCTAGCTGTCTTGATTATCTCCTTTATATTTGTGTACTGTTCCTCTACGTCTTCTGTGTCCATATTTTGCAGCTGGGAAAAACTATTTTTCAGTTCGATGTTAAATTTATCTTTGCAAGAAATTAGAAATGACCTGTCAAACCGTCTTATGGTATTACGAATAACTTGTGTTCTGTGAATTTTTGAATTGAGTCTCACAACTACACGCAAAGGACGGTGATCTGAGCTGTATCGTATTTGGTTCAAAATTTGAAGCTTAATGATTATATGTCTGTTCGAAGTCAAACAGAAATCGATTTCATTTTTCGTGATTCCATTAGGAGAAGCCCATGTCCATCGACGGTGTGGTTTCATGAAGAAAAAGCTATTGCTAATACTTAAACGTTGCCCATAAGCGAACTGAAGTAATCGATCTCCCCGTGAGTTTCTAGCACCAAGACCGTATTTCCCCAAGATGTTTCCATGATCATAGTTTGTACCCGGACCAATTTTAGAATTAAAGTCACCTAAAACGATGGTCCAAGTTCCTTCTTGTTCGACATATGCCTTGTTAAGAATGTCGTAAAATTCCTCCACTTTTTCGTCAGAGTATGCAGATGTAGGAGCATATACTTGGAAGATGGTGAGTCAGTTAATATGGTTTGCGATATTTAGGTAGTGATTACTAGGTTTGAGGGGCGAACAAGCTTGCATGACGGAGCGAACGTTGACCGTGACCCAGAGGCGTGAGCAAACACTTGCGGCGTCAAGAGGACTCGACGCTCACGCCAATAACCGCAGGAGACTGCAACCTACATCGACCAGGTAGACACCTCGATACGCTCGCTAATTGAAAAATATTTTTCTAACTAAATGCAAACAAGTTTTACCAACTGCATCTGCTACGTGCAGAATCGATTGCAAATTAATGTCGTCTTAATCTGCCATATTTGCGCCTTTCAGAATGTGTGCTTGCGGTAAATCTTTCCGAGGATGTGGTGTCCCAAAAAATCAACCTCAATTGGTTCATGCTGCTCTTAATCTTGACTTTCAGTTATGCAAATTGGACGCAGCAGCCGTGGGAACAAGCTGACATTTAATCACCAGCCAATTTCTGCAAGTTGACACCTTGGGGTCTCAGGACCTGCCCGGGTCCAATATCCAACAATCAGAAGTAAGAAGATTAAAGATTTAGGTTTTAAAGGACCTTTTGCAAAAACTGAACCAAAGTCCGGTTTAAATCGCTTACGTAGCAGACGTGGGCCCCGGATAACGGTCTACTTATTAGACACACTTGCTTTCAAATCGAACGGCTGATTTATCGTGTACCTACCTACTTACATAAGACAAAAAAAACCTCAACAACAGAACTCGAGACGACTATCAGTTATGTTTTTTAGACCCCAACGAAAACAACTTTTTTTAATTTCGCTTGTCACTTAATAGGTAGTTTGAGCTATTATTTTTCTTTATTTTTATTAATTAGCTTCCACTTAAATGTTACTGGAAACAAATCGTTGTTTCAAATAAAATAGCCTACAAATTACTGTCTCTCCGAACTGGAATTTCGTCATGAGCTTTTTTGAGACAATTGTCTACTGCCAAGCAACCGGATGCCAATAATACCTAACTGTAGGTAATTACACAAAAACTGTGTGAAAGTAAAGGTGTCTTAAGACAAGTTCTAGTTTCAGTCCTATGTGCGGTTAATTGGTGAAAAGTCGGACACAACCTCCCGACATGCGGTCGCGATTACTTAGATGTCTTAACTTTTTGTATGTCAATCTCTAGATAAGTACCTAGAATCTTTAGCGTTTCTGTCGACTTTCAAAAGCTCGTAAACTTAATGCAGTACTCTTTCTTGTAAGTCTCCGTTCAGATACAGAATCGGATTTAACTAAAAACTCGTGGGTTCAAAGGTACGCCTCTATTTACGACTACAGTGTCGTGATGACATGACAAACATCCATCATAGGCTTAACGGACGCTGCCTATGGACTTAGTGACCTGCCTACGGTGCCCACTATATCATGCTCATATAAAACGTTAATGGACGAGGCCTGGCCCACCACTGCACCTGTTTAAGTGGAACAACAATGTTTGTAACTTCTAAACGAACATTAGGCCCTGAAGCGTCTTGAGGCAGGCCATTACGTCAACTGCTCAGACGTAAAGTATCCTCTAACTCATATTCCTGCAGAAAACTTGACAAATGCCAAACTTCAGTAGTCAACGAAACACTGATCACCCTAAGTTTCTCATTGAGATAACCAATTGTTTCTGCCCATATAGCAGCGATAGATCAGCATTGCTTCTAGCTAGTGTCCAACTTGACGGATGGCCCGACCTCGCAAGACAAAAGCGCGACGGATTTGAGGTAAATCGACGAGTCGTGACCGAGTCGTTTAATCATAAGCATCTAAGCTAATTAGAGTAGGTCGCGAACTCTTGGGACCCGTAATGAAAATCACAATTGAACCTGGTTGCGGCGGAAAATTGCACTTGGCGTGGCATTCTGTCGACATTGCCAGAGGCTCGCGAGTCACTGGTTGTCAACCCGCCACGATGCTGCAATTACCTATACTTAATATATTCTTATGTTTCTTAAAAAGAAAGACTGAAATTCTAGCGACTTGTAATTAGATTTATCGTTCAGTGGACCACGACTAACCGTTTATGGGACGGCTATTTTTTCAATAAAAATAAATTAATTTAAAGTCGAATTAAATAACAACTCACTATATCTTTTAATTATTTTCGACGCACGATTGAATTTTAATAGTTGTTATTAACTTTTCTATAGCGGTAGGTACTGTAAGAGGTATCTACCCCTGTAATAACAGTGATTAAAACATGATATTGCCATACATCCTCCAAGTTTGACATTTAAATTAGCCACTAGAGATATTAATTCAGGTCATCTTTAAATGTTAAGTCAGCCTCAGCAGGATATAATTGGTGAAAATTCATAAGCATGCATGCTTCACTTCTAAAACTGTAATAGGAATACTATAATGGACACAATAACAATTCTAATGTTTTTTTTATCTACCTGTATATACCTCATCATTTAAATAACTGAAGTTTTTCTTCTCATTTATAAACTTTTTCGTTCCAGTTTCATCAGTAGGTACCTAAGCATTTATGTGGTTCACACAAAAAATATAGTTACAAAAGATTCCACGAGCTGCATCAACTTCAAAACTTACGAAATTTACTCATTAATATAAGGAAAAACCGTAACAACTACATCAGCGCATGAAACTTAAAATAACCCTCGTCTCACCTGGGAAAAGAAAAAAGAGTAATTTATTGCATTTTTATTCGATGAGCGACCGGACGCACCGACCACAATAACTGTATCATGATATCAAGTTTGAAGATGCACGGAACCATACAAAGTTGAATTCAGTCGGAACTCCATACGTGCTCCTATCTCTGTATGGCCATGCCATAGAACTGGTAAAGCACTGATAATTTATCGCTACCGTTATAATTACTTTCATATACAGACAATATTGTTAAATCATAAGAGGTCAGAGGGATCGTTCGTTGTATTAATTCGCCGCGGGAACTATTTACGATACTTATTATTCAATAAAACTGTCTGTTGTGCAAATTAATATGTTGCTGTCCGAAGCCAGCAATCAAAGTTTTTGGAACGTATGCGCTACATATACGGGGCCGCAAGAATGCCAAGTTTTTGTTGCTATTTTCACGGTAAGTATAAACTGGTTCAACTCGACGATACGAAAAAAGAAGAAAAGGTTTATTTGCATGAAATTAGTTTGATACAGATGTTACATGGTTTGAGGTGCCTCTCCTCGTCGGATAGCCGTGCAAATTATGGAAGATCTAACTTATCTAAATTAGCTCCTTTTACGGCCGCTAATGGCACATGCTTGCCTTATTCTCGCCTGTAATGTGATCGCACTACCAGGTCCCTACAAGTTTTTATTTCCCTACTGATGTCATTCGGTATGAAATTTGTCAGTTGTAGCTGTGATGAGGTGTTATAGGTACTGCTTATAATAAGCAGATTCTCAGGCGTAAGATAACGCTCTTCTTGTGGATTTGGTATCAAAAAGACGTTGCCATTTATTTTTATGTTTCTGTCGTGGTTACACTTTATTATAGATTTTTTTTATGTTCGTTGGAACCCGGGTTGCAATTGAATCATTGTAGCCCTTGACGCTAGAATATCCGAAGTTTTACCGGTTGTGTATTTATCTTAGATTTATTGAGATTTGGTTCAAATAGCTCTTGTAAGATAGCTACTTTTCGATATTTCTCATATAGGTAGGTACGATTGGCATCACTTCCTTATAAGTTTAAGAATGCCTGCGATATTAGCCTGGTTAGAAAGCTGAATGTGCCATTAAAATATATAAATGTTGGCGATCTAAAAATGAAGGAAACACCTCAGAACCTGCATATCTCGCAGTACAATTTGCAAAAGTCAAGAAGGGAAACTGCAGGATTAATAATGCTAGGGAGTAATGAGCTATCCGCGTGTCACCATCCGAGCAATATTGCAGTTTTAAATCAGACACCTTATTAGTCAGCCAGTACACAACACGGCGAGACGCCACCGCAGCGCCGCTCGGTTTCTATTTACAACATAAAATAATGTCACCCATCTAATCACTTACCGTATTATATTCATGGTGAGGAACATCATTTTATATAAAATTAAATATAAGGTTATAGTTCTCGCTAATTTCACCGAGCCCTTGCGACGCGTCATCTCCAATTGATTGTTCTCATCCATCTACCAAGAAGTTTTCTCCATAGATTTTCTGACTAAGGTGCTAAAAGGTTAACGAGAAATTAATTTCATGAACCTACATATCTAATAGTGAGAAAATTACTATGATGCATGGCGCTGGCGTGAAGTGAAATATTTATAATATTATGCGAGTATATGGACACCACGTTATTATGGTTTGACATTTGTACAAACGCCTCAAGTGCTGAACAACACCTTAATAACTTCAAGTGATGATCCCTTTAACGCTATATTAATCTTGTCTGCGGGGAAATTATAGGCAACAAGCCTTAGCGCACGCGCTACCCCGCCGATCAGCCGGTCAGGACACACTTCCTAACCACTAGCCGGCCGCGCAGGAAGTCCATGAAGGTACACGAACCGGACTGTTGAGTTATTTTTACTTTTTCTTGCAATCTTGTTTACATAATGAGTCTTCCTGCTGACTTATACAGAGATAAGAAACTACTATGCTAATCTGGTGCATAACGTTATTTGATGCTATAAATAATATGATTACAAAATTATTGTTATGACCGCCTATTTCAGTGTTGCGGTCCGCCAATGGGCCCTTGTCCCTTTGTCTCTATTACGGGTTGTCGGCCATCGTCCTTATCTACACGTGTATCTTGTGTTAGTATCACTCTATATGGAGACCGTTGGGTATTATCACATCAGCTTGTACCGGCGCGGTCGCACGGTAAGGGCCTCCATTTGCATACAAGCAAATATCTCGATCTACGGGCGCTGTGCGGGCAGATTACCGTCGCAATGCTTCCGCACGCTGTATTGAATTCGGTACCAACGGTCCCGACTCCCATTACCAGTTCACGTTTACTTGTTAGTGTGATTCTCAAATGATAACAATCGGCCCGGTTGCGGGCCGAGCATAATAACAACCAGGAATAAGTCCAGCTATCCTTGCAAATAATGATCTATGGAAATAATGGGCAGATAGTGGAAGTACTTAAATTATAAACGTAAACTCATATAGAGCTGTCCATCAAGAATACATTCAGAGGGTAATTTATCGCTTGAACTTGTCTGTAACAATGATACCTAAGTTAATAATTCGTAACTGTATACAGTCGTTATGTCGGAGCGCTTCGACTCAAGATTCAGAATAAATGGCCAATATAGTTCTAAGAAACATGACAAGAACGCTAGAGATTCAAATGCTCGTTAAGCATTAGAATATCTGGGCCTGTACTAAAGTACACACACTAGAAATTGGTCACTTGGGTAATTAATGTCTAAGCTTTATCTACGTTACCACTCCAGTCCATAGCAAAGCACATTAACGCCTACGTGGAAAGCGCTAGCAAGATGCTTAAATTATAATAAGGCAAACACCGCTCAGGCACTACAGTCGCACCAACCGAATACTTAAAAAATATTGCTCCTCTAAAATGACTAGGCGCATACGACTCGTATTATAAAATTTAAATTATTACCTCATACGAGCTTTTCTTAGGAATACATCAGACAACGTATGCTTGATTTATGGGTACGTCGAAGCAGTTTGGGCTACAACACTGTACAAAGGGAGGCAGGGGCACACAGATAACGGGGACATTAGCGCTAGACGTGTACTAACCCGAAGTACACAGGATTCGCCATGTACCAGTGTGTAGGGGAAGCAGAGGAACGCCGTAGGGTCAACTACAAATGCGTGGGAAGCGGGCGCCGGCGACCATACACCCGATACATTTCTGTACACGTATATAATTAACTATATATTAATACGTATCCGCACATGTCCTGCTATACGTCGTTCAGACAGTGGCTTCAATTGCTCAGAATTCGATGAGCTTCCTGTAACTACAAGACGTATTTTGCTACCTTGTAAGTGGCAACTTAAAAGCCAGACAAGCTAACGGGCACTTACTACTTACATGCACTTACACATTGATTGCTAGTTAGCATAATATGTTCTTTGAGTTCTATAGACGACTACACCGCCATTCAAAATGAGTTAACTACGTTGGAATATGTTTTGCTAGACATAAATGAGAGGGAATACATCGTACGTATAGTTTCTAACTCAACATAAGACAGAGGTTAATCTCAAACCAACAGTGGAACAATAAAGTTTCCAATATTGCGAAAGTAGGTAATTGATGTCGGCTTGCACTTACGAAAAGCTATGTCGAAGGTTAAAGACCAAGGATGAGTATTAGGTTAAATATAGAGGGTGGGCGCGGCTATTGTGGGTAAATAAAGCGTAAGGGGAAGGTAGATAGTAGTTGACAGAGGTCACGTGAGCCCGCCGGCGGCTGTGGGGCTCACCCATGCCCTGTTGCCCCACAGCCAAGCGCAACCAGCTCCATAAATCGTCGGAGATGACAAGTAACTAGCGTCCGCCCATACTTATAACTAGAATCTTATTCTCCTAAATGTATTTAACTGTAGTTTTCCCATTTCGGTTGTAACTTCAAGTAAATATTTTATACAATACAACTGTGATCATTAACGTAAAGTCACCGTAAAGTGGGAATGGTGATGTCCGTCTTAACAGCCTTAAAGAAATATAAGTAACGTGAACATATCACTCTATTAATGTTGTTTGTTGGTACATATATATATCTACAATTTAATATTATTTTAAAGCTATGAGCTCGTTTTTCTGATTGAAAGCCATCTTACCATCAGGTTAGATGGTGGTCAAACGCGAGCCTATCGATAATAAAAAAAGCGCTAAACTTTTACTGATTTGAATTGAAATAGTACATTTGATACACGTGGAGAAAGTTTGTCATTGCAAAAGTTTTTGAAAAAAGTTGTCGCCGTAATGTTGGTTCTCCTGTCTGTCTACAGAAAACAGATGGGAAAAATGAAAAGCCTACTCTACCAAAAATTTTTGCCCGAATTGCGAAACGATATCCATTTTAATGATAGTTGCAACACTTTTTGGAGAATTATGAGGGGATTGGGATTTTATTTTTAAAAAAGCAGGTCTTAAAGAAAGTTGTCCATGGAGAAGTATAATATAGTGGCGTGGCGTTTTCGGGTATTTGAAAGAATTGCAGGACAATCGGAATGGAGCCCAGCGTCCTATACTTTTTTATTTTATTCAAAAATAGTTTTTACAGTTTCCAAAAAAAAAAAACATAATAATAAGGCGATTGTTAAAAGTAACGAAATATCAGGTAATCTCCCTATGATTAAGTAATTTCATTGCTTAAAACCTTACAATCTTTATGACTCGCCCATTTGCTTATGCCACGCTCAAATTGTCACATTATTGAAATATACACAAAAAATATACCAACACTTTTCTGAATGTACTTAACATTCAGAAAAGTGTATATTTTTTTTAGTTTTTCCGAGGATCAATAATTTTTTGTTACTAATCTGTCGGGCTGTCCTCATCGAACCCCACCATATTAAGGGTCCATAATATGTGTTATTGTGGACCCTTTATGGTGGACCTCATATGATTTTTTGACGAGCTCGAGTATCCCGCAAAGGTCCCATCACGCCGCCCCTATTATAAACTATATACCTACTTACTTGTAAACGTTATTTTACAAATAAACATCAAAACAAACCAAAAGTATATGCATTTTTCCTAATACATATTAACCAGGAGGAGGGGTCGGCCTATTCTTATTTTTTCTTGGGAGTAGGGTGTTAAAAACTAGTAAAAATTGTCTTACGTAGGTAATAAATGAATGGCTAGGGGCCATTCATTTATTACGTAAGACAATTTTGAATGACAATCAAGTAAGAATGTCAGCGGATTGTGTGCTTGCCATTGGCCCATCTTTCAGACCTTGGTGCTTAGCTAGTGTAATAACTTAGTCCCATTACAGCCAAGATTTTTAAGCATAATAGTAAAAACACTACCTTTTTGCTTCAGGTTTTTCATTGCATCAAAGACTTCGAAGTGGTCATCCCATCTTCTCTCAATGCCTAATCTACTCACATCCTGATTTCGATTGAGTCTTTCTATCTATCGAAAACCTTTTAGAGATGATTGCGGGGTTAAAGTAACAGAACTATTAGCAGCATGCTTAGTAGCATTTCTATGGAATTCTAAAAATCCATAAACGCCTTTATTGTTACATGGTTTCAGCGGCTTTTCTTATTCTTGATTATTTTTTAATTACGTTTTTTTTTTTGTTGCATTTATATTTTGACTCCTTTCCGTTCATACATATTAATATTAGTTTGTTATATTTTGTATTTCAAATTCAGAAGCTTGCCGTTTTGGTACTATGCGTTCCAAATGAGAATAGGATCGATTGCCGTGTTGTGACGTTACGACTTACTGTCAACTATAGGATTCTTTTTTTATACTAAATAATTTGCGATTTTTTTTATTTATTTACGAACTGTAAACAAAATAGTTTAATTCTTCAATTTTAGTTCTTCAATTTTACTCATCTCTGAGTCCTTCAATTTTGGCAAAATTTCTTCGATTTGACAGTACGACGTCACGTCAAAACATCGCAATCGATCCTATTCTCATTTGAAACGTATAGTACAGTGCGTTTCACTTAAGAAGTTACATCGGCGTAATGTTGGCTCCCCTGTCTGTCTACACAAAAAGAAGGGAAAACGGAAAGAGTTGCCTACTCTACCAAAATTGTTCCCCGAAATGTGAAACGAAATCGATTTTAACGGTAGCTGCAACACTTTTTGGAAAATTATGAGAGGAATGGGATTTTATTTAAAAAAAGTAGGTCTCAAAGGAAGTTGTTAATAGAGAGGAACGATACTGTGGCGTGGCGTTTTCGTTATTTGAAAGAATTGTAAGACAATCGGAATGGAGCCCAGCGCCCTATACTTTATACAAAAATAGTAACAATAAAAAAAGGCAATTGTTAAAGTAACGAAGTATCAGTTAATCTCCCTTATATCAAGTAATTTCATTGCTAAAAATATGGCAACATTATTTTCAATACGACCAACATGACAGCAATGTAAACAAACACAACAAACAACAAACACTGTACTGTACAGTGCGTTTCACTTAAGACGTTCCTTTGGCGTAATGTTGGCTCCCCTGTCTGTCTACACAAAAAAGAAGGGAAAAAGGAAAGAGTTGCCTACTCTACCAAAATTGTTCCCCGAAATGCGCAACGAAATCGATTTTAACGGTAGTTGCAGCACTTTTTGGAGAATTATGTGGGGAATGGGACTTTATTTAAAACAAGCAGGTCTTAAAGAACGTTGTTATAGAAAGATACGATATTGTGGTATGGCGTTTTCCGTATTTGAAAGAATTGCAAGACAATCGGAATGGAGCCCAGCACCCTATACTTTATTCAAAAATAGTAAAAAGAAAAACAAAAAAAAAAAGCAATTGTTAAAAGTAACGAAATATAAGTTAATCTACCTAATATTAAGTAATTTAATTGCTAAAAATATTGCAACACTGTTTTTCCGTATTGCCAACATTACGGCAAAGGAACGTCTTAAGTGAAACGCACTGTACAGTCCGCTGTCCGTACCGTACCCAGCATTACAAAAACCTGACGTTTTAAAAACATAAGGCAATGCATATTTTAAAGTTTCAAATTCCGTTCCTGTAAAAGGAATGTTATTTTTTTCAATCGTTTCCTTTGAAACATTTTAAAAATATAATTAATAAATTTACTGGGAGAAGGTGGGATATCTTCGAAATAAATAAATAGATTTTGACACCACTGACTAAGTCGCTTAAATATAAAAACTAATAATTTGCCCCATTAGAGAAGATTCACTTATGTTCTAAAACTCTATGACAAAATCAATACTTGGATAAAATCGCTGCAACTGCGGTTTTATGTTTAAATGTGGTGACGGCTGGAAAAATATAAAAATAAAATCATTCCAACAACGTTTAGCTCGTAATCTAATTTGTAAAATGATCGATCTACTGGACTAATAGAATACCACCCGGAGAGTCGCGTAGCTAGATTTAGTGAAGTATACCAGAATATTATCTTCACCGAGCGTATCCCAAAATCCCATGTCCCCAACCTGTGTAATATGAATGAACGTCATTGACGTCTATGTGTATGATAAAAATGGTGCCCGTTTACCAGCTGGCATCTAGTCTTTATTGCTAAAGAATTGACATTGTGATGATAAAAATTGTATAGCATGGCGTCTGTTCTTGATTTAGTCAAACATTATCAGCACACAATTGAAAAATATCCTACCGACGAGCATAAAGTGAGTTTTTATTTTACTCATCTTCCATTTGGTGTAATTCCCACATAAATTAGATAATTCCTGAATAATTTTGCTTTGTGACATTGTCGTATTATTGCGATCAAATAATAATAAAACAAAATGTCTTAACGTGGTAAAAAATGTCGCCAAATTAACAGTTTTTGATGATTTTGAAAATACTGTATTGCTGTGAACATATGTATGGTAATTTAATTCACGTCCCCCATCATCAACAATGACAGGAAATAAATTGAAATAAGCTCAGGGACACATGGTATTATATTTATAAAGTGCTATTTATTTTCAGGTTTTAAAATGTATAGACAAGTTGTTCAACTTAGCGGTGACAGTCCAGCATCTTCAGGAGACAGGGGTGGGTCGCACGGTGAATGCACTGCGCAAGGAGCCAGGAGACGTAGGGCAGGCGGCCCGTGCCCTTGTGTACAAATGGAAGCTGATGGTCGCGGCCGAGGAGAGCGACCAGGAAACGGACCAGAATAATGAAAGTGAGCCAACCAAACTTTAAACATACGTATTTAGTGATATAGTATTAAGTGGTTCAATTTAGGAACCATGGATATATTACTGCCTAATTTTATTGTATGATTGTGTTCTTTTTGTTTACAAACAATTTGGTTGAAAGCTTAACATTGTTTTTGTTTTGATTGATATATTTTTGTTGTAGCCTGAAAAATAATAGTGCTTGTGTTTAACAAACAGATTCAAAAGTGCCTCATATAAAGCATGATAGTGCATGGACCCGAGTTAACTATTAAACAAGCAAGGGAAAATTGCAATTAGTTGTTTAGCACATTCAGTTCCAAAACCCAGGCCATACAATGACCTAAAATCTTAATAAACCGAAGTATAAAGCATACTAACTTAGAGCTGTACTCGCTAGTTGAATACTAGGCATGAACGCAAATTAACAATAGCCACGTACTAATGTATTATTGTATGTTCCTGACACTGAAAGTGTTAATTGAAAGTTCATCTTACCTAAAGTAAAACATGGTACTAGGCTGTTCAGTTCCTAGCACAATGATCAAGCATAGCAATGTTTATGTGTATTCTAAGTGTGCATGTGTGCAATTCATTGGGCTTCGATAACTCATAACTGTTATGACAATATGTCTAAAAGGCAAATACTGCCATAGTTTTTATGTCACTTTACCTCTTACAATGAGTGGTATTGTGCATTGCTATATTGAAGATGTAATAATCTGTTGTTTGAAAGACTAAACTAGTTTTGACTGTAAATGACCCAGCACACAAAGATCAATATTAAATTACAGGAAATAATATTTATTAATAATATAGGTTATGTTAAATTTATTTATAACTATAAACTTTAGGGGTTTATATAATAAAACTAATGTGTTGGGGCTATAGGATTGTTTTTTCCAAATAGGTAGCAAAATTTTTGTCATATTAAAATTATTTTTAATTTAACTATCCAATGACATTTTACATCACTTAACTTTAAAATCTATACTATAACTAGCTGATGCCAGCAGGTTAGGCCATATGATAGTAGAAAATTCACCTAAGGGAACATACTCCGGGATAAAAAGTATCCTATTTGCTATACCAATAACTATATTTGTCTACCTGTGAACGAAGTTTCAATCAAAATCCGTCCAATCATTCAAGCTTAAAGAAGTAACAAACATACACACAAACTTTCAGCTTTGTAAGATTATTTTAATAATAATATTATAAAGAGGATTTTTTTATATATTTTCGGAGGCAATGAACAAGTTTAAAAACAACTAGACCAATTAAAAAACATCTTTTACCAGTAGAATGTTACTTTATCCTTTATGAGTGAAAGAAGCTTTAAATATTCTACTTCCACATGGGTGGCAGAACTTACTGGCCGCAGCTAGAAGCTATACCCTGTTCACATTAAGATTAGAAATTGAAAGAAACCTTTTATTACTGTCTGGTCAACCGATTTTGACTTTTATTACGTTGGTTGCAAGACAAATGCGGCTACAGTAAATAGTTGATATTGTAACCACATTTTTGTTTTTAATGCCATCCTTATGCCTACGAAATAGAAGCTAAAATCGGTTGAACAGACAGTAAAAAATGTTCCTTTATATTTATAACCTTAACACAAACAGGGTCATAATAAAACTACATATTTATTTATACCCATGTATGTTTGTTATTTAAGCAGTAGTTTTGTTGTTGTTGTTTGAATTTGAAATATTTTATGTTGTAATTTAAGTGCTTAGATTTTACATAATTGGGGCAATTTATACTAAACTAATTAATGATTCAATACTTAATGAAATATATATTTTTTAAATCATCCTTCATTTCATTATTGACCTTTGCAAAATAAACCTTTTCAATTGACTAATCAATGCACTATGCGATGACACTATTCATTTATATGTCATGAAGCAAGACATGTTTAAATTGGTTTAATTTTATTGTTTGAAGTCAATCAACGAAGTGTGGTCTGTATTATTAACAATCGTTTACGCACAAACTACTGAGATGCTTCAAGGTACTCAGATAGCTGAAATATTTCAGGATTGCTTTCCGATTTTGCATGAATAAGTAGATTTTTGTGTGACTAATATTTTAGTTCTAATTTACTAATAATATTATTATCAACAAAGATGAAGTGGTTTGTATACAGTTTTTGAAAGTTATAGGATTTCCAAATGCTTGGTTCCTAATGAAACTTCCAGGATGAAATATTTTAATAAATTGGTGACTTCTTTCAAATGATTTCTTCGTTAATGAAACAGGTAAAAGATTAGTAATAGAGATTCTTATACTTTATTGTACACAATTTTATTAAACAATAAAATAAGACAGCTAATGTACACAGGCGAGCTTAACCCACATCCAAAGAATTGTCAAAAAAATAACAATACAGTTCAATTATTTTTGCTTAATTCATGAATCCCCAAGCGACCACCGGTGGCCGCGCATCTATTGTCTTACTATTGTGTCTCTAATTGACGGTATCTGAAGGGTTAATTAGCAATATTATATTGCTATTCAATCAATAGTGTTTTATTAGATTAGACATACATTTGGTGACTTTGGTAGATTATTGAATACATATGAGTGATTCACTCTTATTTGGTCTAATTTTATATGGATAATGAACAGTTTTCTTTCTTAAATAACCTTGGCCCCATTGGAATACTTACTATTCAACCATAGTCAGAACGAATTCTTTAAATGTCACCATAAAATGGTTTAAGTTCGCGAGATAAATTATAATGTAACGGTAATAAGAATTTTACGGCGACATAATATATAAGTTAGGCTCTACAATATTTGCTTCGCGACACTGGCATCCTCAGTTATGAATAGGTCAGTTGTTGTGCTAATTGGACCGTTTCTGCATTTACATGTAATGTAACTTTGCTTTCGAGTATTGCATCAAAACATAGGTTCTTTAGGTAGGTACAGTTTTACATAAAATGCATAGTGTGACCTAAATGGTCACACTGTTCATTTTATGGTGTGTTAACTTCCAATACTCTGCTCTGCCAATTATTAGTTTGTCAACTACCTATTAAAGCTTGTGGGTCCAATCCACGCACAATTAAAATAGATTTGGAATGGAACTCATGATTCAAAGGGACCATTCAAGTATAACGTAAGCAGATTTTTCGCAAATATTACCCCCCCCCGCTCCACCCACCTCGTCAGCAAAACTCAGCTCAGTTCCCCCACTCCCTCTGGGCTTACATAAACTTTACTTTGGTTCATGCATTGGACAAAACCTTTATTTAAAATTTTGACATATCGATTCAAATTAACAGACCTCAGTACATTACTCACTAACCCATGACTATATCTTCAATGACATTGGATGTTTGCTATTTAATGAAGTGTGTCTGTTCACTTACTTGTGATTTTGGAACATCAACATCATTTACTTAAGAAACTAAAAGAGAATTATACTGCTGACGTAATAACCATCTAGAACCCCTATCCCCCATGTCATTAAAAGTAAATAAAGGACAGATCTCCCCGCACCCACCTAGTGCTTAGGTAATACTTGAATGGACCTAAAAATGTTTAATCGGAATATGACAATAATACCTCCTTTGAGCATCTCTTATTTTATTTCAGGTTCAATACAAAACGGACATGGTAGTGGAAAAGATTCTGATGATTCCAGGACCAAATCCGATAGATATGAGCGGTCACACTCTTCATCTAAAACAAAAGACCACCGAGAAATAAATGGAAACTACAGTGGGAGCAAACGCCGATACCACAGTAGTGAGGTAAAGCTTTATCATGTTTATTTCCATTATCTGTGGTTACATTATTACTTGTGTTACTAGAACACCTACACAGCATTTCAGTGTCGACAGACTTTTTTGTATAATTTATTTGCTGCTTTATTAGTAAAATATGGTAACTTAAATTCTGAAATGACATTGTCATAAAAATATTTACAGGAGCCCAAATCTAGTTGAAAGAAAGTTTTTCAAAACATTAACCATTCTTTAAAAATTTTGATCCTTACGAGAATCAAAACAGTTTAGAATCTTGGCGGGTGGAATCATAAAAAAGGCCGTTTATGTACAAGAATTTTCATATTCTCCTCTGCTTCTAACATTTTAAATGACAATTCCAAACGGTTATAAATTAATTTTATGTAAAAAACCATTGTGATCACTTTCTAGGATGAGGAACCCAACAACAAACGTTCAAAACATTCTAGTTCCAGTGAAGATGATTACAAAAGAAAGTCTCATGCTGGAACTAAAAAAGCAGAGAGCGAAAGCGACAGTCATTCCGATAGTGACGGCTCGCAGAGCGATGAGAGTGACTCTGAGATGTCCGATTCCTCACTAGAAGAGGTAAAAGTCAAACAAGAAATAAAGAAAGAACACAGTAGCCATAAGTCATCTTCATCTAAGCACACATCTCATAATGAGCCTGCTAATCATAAATCATCAAGTTCAAGCAGGCCACATGAGCCTGAAAAGCACTCCAGACATCATAGTTCACATTCAAAAGAGAGGCATTCCTCTGAAGCATCTTCAGCAAAAGAAAAAATTCACCATAGTTCCGACAAACACAAAAGTTCAAAGGAAAAAGAGTCACACTCAGAAAAGAAACACAAAACAGACCACAAATCAGATGCAGAGAAAAGCCATAAAGAATCCAAATCTAGACATAGTTTAGAGAAGCAGAGTAGTTCAGAGAAGCATAACAGTTCAGAGAAGCATAACAGTTCAGACAAGCATAACAGTTCAGACAAGCATAACAGTTCAGACAAGCATAACAGTTCAGACAAACACAGCAGTTCTGAAAAACACAGGTCAAGTAGCACTCACAAGTCTGATGGTGGATGTGACAAGAACAAAAGTTCTGATAAACACAGCAAGTCAGACAAACATAAATCATCTTCTTCCAGTCACTCGCATGCTTCTGAGAAAGAAAAGCTAAAGAGTTCATCAGAGAAGGACTCTGAAAGATCTAAACACAAAGCTAAAGAAAGCACTAGTAATAGTAGTAGTTCTAAGGAAAAACATAGTTCCTCTAGCAAGGACAAGTCTAAAGATAGGAGTAGCTCTTCCAAGGAAAAGTCCAGTAGTCATGGCAGTGAGAAAAAGCATTCGTCGTCAAGTAATAATAAGTCGAATAGTAGCAGTAAGGGCCATTCTGAGAAGAGTGATGAAAAGGGTGACAAGAAGTCAAAACACAAATCAAGTTCCTCTTCCCATAAGAGCAGTAAGTCAAGCAACCGCAAGACAGAAGAAGTACCAAAGAAAAAAGTTCAAATACAAGTCAGTGAGGATCACGACAGTGATGACGGAATCGACTGTGGATCAGGTAAATAAAATCAATGTGATTCAAGAAAACCATTGCCGTTTGTTTATAAACTTTTGAATAGTAAATATTACATTTGTTACTTTCTTAGGTGCCACTTTTGCTGAGGCTCTTGGCATGATCAGTCCAGTCAAATCCAAAAAGAAACTACTAAAGGACGTAGCTTCACCTAACAATGACGTAAGTTTTTTTTTTTTTTTGTAAATTAATAATTTACAACTTTTCCATCTACTGGGGCCAGGGTTAGTTTCGATAGGTAGCTCTCGGTAGGTAGGTAGGTACGAAGTATCGGGGTAGGTTTTTAGTCCGTAAAAGTCTGTCACTATCTCCCGCTCCGCCCAAAAACGGGGTATGTCATTGGGTGATTTTCCCACCGAAAAAAAAAAAAACATCTTTTCCATAGACTGTGTCTCGTTGCTCTTGTAGATATAGAAAGACTAGTAGAAAAAGCCTAATATTGAGCTACGTTTACCACCTACATTTAGCGTTGGTAGGCTTCCCAAAAGGTGGACCGACGACCGGTGAAGGTTGCAGGAAGGCATGCATGGATGCGAGCCGCGAAGGATCGGTCGTTGTGGGAGGCCACATTTGGGGAGGCCTATGTCCAGTAGTGGACATGTTTCGACTGAAATAATGATGACAATTAGTTAACATTTAATAAGATACAGGAACACATGAAATGAAATAAATAAATAGCCAGTACTTGCTATACTTGTATATATTTAGAATTAATTCAGTCTTACAAGAACAGTGTGTTTTGAAGACATGTGTGACATCCACAAACTGTCTGTAACTGGGCCCGCGTGGTTGATTACGGCCCATTCCCTCTCCTAGATAGGAGGTCTGAGTCCCAACAGTGGAACCACTATAAAGCCGCCTATGCTATGCTAAGAACACTTTGTACTATCAAATCATAATTTCTACTTATTAAGTTAACGAAACGTAAAAAGGTCAGCCGACTATTCGGTTGCCTGGTCGTCCATCTGAGAAGTGACTAGTAATCCAAGTCCATAGAAGTCATCTTCATATCTCCAATCCATCTGCAATATACATATATTCTTTTTGTTCACCAGTTTAGCCCCGCTGTCCTGTTGGCTCCGACTGCAAAACTAGCGCCGCTACCCGCTCTTGAGATCTCTGCGTTACCTGAAATATCGCCCAATTACAAGCCGAGGCCACCGCCCCGACCAATGCCACATTTCAACGATGAAGAAGCCCTGAGCATGAGCATTTCATCCAAAAACGCTAGGTAAGTACACATGGTTCATTTATTTATAGTCAGGCTTTTTTTTTGTCCTATCATGTGAATATTGTTGTAAGTTTCTCCAGATAATTTAATTTAATTCATACTTTCACTAATTTTTTTTTTAGGCTTTGTTCAGACTACACGTATTGTCGGTTAAGCTTTTGGTTTCCTAGGAAAGCGGTGACCAGAGAAAATGGACGACCTTGTTTTAGCTTTAGTAATTTACTTGGAGGATGAACTATTATCAGAAGAGGAAAATAGTCGTTTTTCAGGAAAACGGCCGCTATATGACGGCACTGCTATCCTAGGAAACCAAAGCTTTACTGACTGTGAGCGGGCGTTACGCAGTTTATCGCCTTTTTATATTATAAATAATATATTGTTCACATCAAACAGACATTATGCCTACTATTACGTAGTGCGTTGTCGCTGACGTAGTAGAGCGTGGTGGCCGATATTTGTGCTACGCGTAGCAAGCCTACTCTTTTGTTCAAGCAAGTAACGCATTCTAGGCTGTAGCGTACGATCTGTCGGCTTAGTGACTGTTCACAGTCACACTGGGGCTGTCAGTGTGCATACTCACAGTCAGCGACGGATAATACGTTTGGTGTGAACGATGCCTTATAGTTTACATTTGGGTTTGGCAGCACTCCTTGAACAAATTAACTATCGAACATTTAGATTTGTGACGCTTATTAAAACCACCATTAACGTAATAACCATTGAAATCTTTATTGGTGCAACCACACCATCGCTTTAATTCATGAATCCCCAAGCGACCACCGGTAGCCGCGCATCTATTGTCTTACTATTGTGTCTCTAATTGACGGTATCTGAAGGGATATTGTGCTTTTTAAAGAGTAATTCTTAGTATTTGGGATCGGCGCAACCCTTTTTTTCCTTACATTTTGTCCTGTCAACCGTCACGCTATCACTAACTTCCTTTTCTTTATTTATTTATTCTTTACGCACACAAGAGGCGGACTTAATGCCATAAGGCATTTTCTACCAATCTTTGGGTGATGCAGAGAAAAATAGTGGTAGGTGCAATATTAAACATTACTTACTTATTATAAAATTCCCTATTATTTTATTATACAAATAACCTATAAAATACAAATTTACTCTATATAATAATACTTATATCAACTCACACTACAACAGACAGAAAAAAATAAAATGAAGAATGCACGAATCTAGTGAAAGAAAGAAAGTAAGAAAAACGTTTATTCGTACCTCACACATACATATAAATTAAAAAGCAGTAGAATACAGAAAATACCATACAATTTAGTATGAAAACAAAAGATAACTTTGAAATTGGTGTAAGGTCAAAAAGGTACCTAACTCAGCATATGCTGCGATATCTATAGAGAAAAATAACGCAGCGCTGGTATTCTGGTAGGGCCCGCGGTGATGCCACGGTCACACTCACGGAAACTAAATAAACCATATAGGTAGGTATCGGAACAAAATAACAAATAAGAACATTGATGAAACAAACATTGGAAAAATAATAATTATTACATAACATTGGTAAAAAGCGTGAATTTATTTTAATAAGTGTCATGTGTTATAGAAATATTTATAGAGAATGCAATAAATAATGAACCATAGACGTCTGACGCCGCGCTCCAAAAGAATTTGTCAAAATCGGCGGTTCGTGAATATTAGAGTGTATAGTATCTCTAACTAATCTGTGGAGTGTATAATCTATGGATATTAGTGTTCTGTGGCACGATCTAGTGAAACTCCCTTTTCTTTCATATCACTCGTTACTTAATCTATCCATCTTTTCTTTAGCCTTCCTCTTTCTCTCCATCCATCCACATGTATACTCACAACTCTTTTAAAAACTTACTCGAACTAATTTTTCTCAGTTTATCCATTCCCATCACACCACACATCTATCTCTTCCATCCTTTTCACAGCCCAACTGATCCATCTAGTATGGCAAAGGCCTTACCACGAGCTCTTAACGCGAACAGTTTGACAACGTAAACTGAACTGTGAAAGGGATGGAGCTATGTAGGGTCTATAGCTTCATCTCTCTTTCTCGCTCGCACGCTTGACGTTTTAATACGTCACGGTTTCTCTTACGTCGGCTCCAGGTCTTATCACGTACTGGTAGATTTTACCCTTCAACTTTATTGAAAGTGTGATTCTCTGTACCATCAAAAAAACTTCCACCTGACTACCGCTGAGTTCATTTTTGCTTGCACTCGAAACGAAAACTTCAAAGGGTTTGGTTTGGCGACGCGCCGCAGTATTCAAGCGAATATATATGTATTTTTTTTGTTTGATCAGGCAGAAATGATGGTGATGATACATATTTATTACATTTTTTATTGGAGGTTCTCAATAATTAAATAAATATAGTTGCGACCCCGTCTGCTGCCCATTAAGTAATCTTGAAAGTGCGTTTCACACAGTCACCAACATTAATTTGAGTTGTTTACGTTGTCAAATTAAAAAACGAAATAACACATGGAGAACTTCTTCATAATCTTTAAGATTTGTAACTGTACATGTATCGGCTTGGATTTTGAGGGCTCGGGATCGCTTTGCGCATTCCATACATTGGCGAGCCAATCGTCGTCATTGTTAGATACATGCAGCAAGCGCAGGGAACGAATCACGAGTGACGTCTATGACACGATGGCGCGGTGAGCCAATCACTGACACTCCCCGCCCCCGCGTCTCACTTCATACCACTAAATAGTCCCGATATTTGACTTCTGCGCAACTTGAAGCCAGCGCTCAAGATCCGTGCCGGTATCTATATGTAATTGTTATACCCTAATCCACTTTCAGCTGTTTCCTAATGATTAGGGTTATTCTTTAATTCGATCGTTGACGATTTTTATTAAGTAAAATGTCTTCTTTTTTTTTTCAGAACCAAAGTTTATTCGGGCAACAAAGTTATTGGAGGAAAAATACCGTCGCTTTACGAAATGTGCGTAAATGTTCTACAGGAACATATTGACGGTAAGTTCTATAACGGCAGATTATCCTCAATCACTCACTTAGTCAGAAAAATTCTTACTAATATTATAAAAGCGAAAGTGAGTTTGTTTGTTTGTTACGTCTTCACGCCTAAATGGCGAAACCGATTTTGATGAATTTTGGCACAGAGATAGTTGGGACCCTGGAGACGGACATAAGCTATTTTTTTTTAATTAAGAAAAGGGAAGAGGTATTAAAGTATATTAATAAATGCGGGCGAAGCCGCGGGTAAAAGCTAGTTTTCAATAGTTCTGTCCTAGTACAGTGTTTCCGTGCTAACAACTAAGAAAGCAAAAGGGTCAGAGACAACCTACAAAAAGGAACAAATCGCCAACGCCAACATTTGAGAATGCCTTTATAATAAAGGTTTATTTACCCTTTAACGAGAGTGTTTTCGTGTCTTATTCGCCAAGGTCGTGTTTTTGCGACTGGATACTCCATCTCGTTTAGGTGACAGAAGGTGATCGAATGATATTCCTATAGGTGACAGAAGAACTGACGAGATGGAATATTTGGTCGTTCGTTCGTAAAGTGTTCAGATATATCCGACGTAGACGTTTAAAAAGTTAATAAAAACCTTTAATAGTTCAACTAAATACAGGTGCTAGTTAAGAACATCATAAACAACAACTTTTGGTTCTATGACTTTTAAAAATGTATCATATTTTGGTTCATCAGATTTTCATACAAATAAAAAAATATTTAAGTTGAACGTTCTAAATATTACGAAGTCTATGCGAAGCAAGCTATAGTACAATAGCGGAGTGTAGCTGAACATGAACTTGACCTATTTACGGACGACCTTCACTAGTCGGTCAGTCGCATTGATGCGCTTGTGTCGCGTCATACGTGTTCTTCTAGCGAAATTCGGCAGTGCGGATCTTTACATGATGGTGTATCAATGCGCGGAAGCCGTAAGTAGATACAGCAAAATACAGAGTTGAAATGTGTTAGATAGAAAAACGAAACCTTGAAGGTTTGTGTTTGGTAAATGTGTTATGTTTTGTAAAAGTCACTGAACAAAAGTTGTTGTTTATGATTTTCATAACTAGCACCTAAGAGGTTGCTAGTAGTTTAACAAATAACCCTGTATAACTCTAATATACCTAGTCATTATTCAACATAATATTTACATTACAGCACTTGAATACACCGGAGGCGTGCCATACGAAATTCTAAAGCCCGTTGTGGACAGGGCGACCCCGCCACAGCTGTTTTTATTGGAACATTACAATCCTTACTTGATGGAGGATACTGATCACCTCTGGCAGAAGTTCTGCCAGAAAAATTTCCGCAGCAAACAGCGGCAGGAAAATGAGACTTGGAGGGAAATGTATTCGGTGAGTTGGTTTTAAAAAAATAATTATGTTGGTGGGTAGTTGATTTTTTTTAGTTTTATACACATAAATACTCGATGACCTAGTGAAGGTAGCGGGAATCCGATGGATGCGAGATGTACTGGACCGGTAGTTATGGCGACACTTGGGGAAGATATTTTAGCATTATTTTTGGGCGATAATAGTTACTATTTCAGCAGAAAGACGACTGTAGTCTTTCTGCTGAAATTATGATGATAATGAAATACTTAAAAACGAAAACCACAAATACAGATGGAAGAGTTTAAAGTTTTTCTTTAACATAAATATTTTTGTCGAACATTTTCTGTGAAACAGTACTTTCTGCATTTTTTTATAAACGTGGTAATCACCGGCGGTATAGTTGAACTTCTTCTTCAGTTATAATGACGTAAACAAACTCAATTTTGTCTTATTTTTAAATTGTAATAACTTATTTCAGCGGTGCCAAGAGGAACAAGAAATTAGATTGAAATCGCTCACAAATAACATAAGAATAGCTCAGGAAGCGAAAAAAGCGCCAATCAAACAAACCAAAATGGCGTACGTTGACTCCATAGCAAAACCTCCGCGCAACATTGCCAAGAAACAGGTAATTTTCAGTGAAATAATTATTTTTATTTGTAAACGACAAATTAAAAAAAAAACATTGCCTATTGTCCAGAAACGACACTCGAGGAAGCGTAAAAAAAGAATGACTTGGATACTATTTCCCCGTCGGCAAACTTAAAGTCAAATTAAGATTCTTTTTGTTTTTTAACTAACTTCATGAAATAATAAAATCACGTTTTGATTATATCTGATACATGGTTAACCATTCGTATTCGGTTTCGTTATTGCGAATGTCGAATTCGATTCCGGTTGTCCTATGCCGAAAATTTATGCGCAAAGTAACGTTAACGTTAAATGCGCAAAAACTGAAAATAGTTTGATCAGAATAAGGAGCAGAATCAATTAAACCACTTGTTAATTTAAAAAAAAAAAACATAAAAAATGTTTACATTTAAAAAAAAAAAACATAAAAAATGTTGCACTGCCTATTTATGAATAAGTCAAGCCATCACGTGCGCAAACCCGCCGAAATAGGTAAACAAACACAAATGGTTGTAGTCCAATCAAGTTATCTCACACACGGGATAATAAGTTCTTATTTCAATGCACATAAAACCTTTAATTATTTTTTTAACGTTCTTTTTCTCACATATTTAGGTCAATTGAATTAAAAATCATTTGGGGTGTCTGAGTTTTTGCGCATTTAACGTTACACGTTGTATATAATGTACATAAAATGTATATTTGAACCCTATTATTATTATTATTTTGAAGATAAGGGGCTATGCATCTCCCGTAGTGTAGGGGATGTAGTCACTGCGACCTAAAAGATGTATTGTGACTCGCCACCTTGTTTTTAACCTTATGGATGTAATTATGTAACTCTAAACTCCATGGTTACTCCACGTAATTCTTCTGCATAGGAAACGATTAATTGGAACCGTGCACTAGCTTCTGATGTTTTAGGCTTCATAGGCTTACATGGGCACTTAGCCCATGTAAGCCAAAATGAAATGAATTTTGAAACTAGACTTTACAACGCTCGTCAACTGATGCTCATGTAACTAAATGACCCATCTAAATAAAGTATCGGTGAGCGTAAATTTTTTAATGGGCGATCAATCAAGTAGAATGACGTCACGCTGCATGTCACTGGTCAAATATTTGTATGACCTACAGATAGTTGTTTCACGTCTGTGTATCTGGTGTATGTGAGTTTACATGTCTGTGAATGAACCCACGATACAAGAGTAATTAATTTTTAAGCCTGGGTTACTTCTGTAACGTAACATGTAATGTAACAGAAAATGGTAAAATTGTTCGTCTACATTGTCGCAATGTATCATACAGTGTAACGGTATCCCCATAGTGTGGGCGGCTTGCGTGCGCGAGCCGTGCACAATACGCACGCGAACAGAGCATTTCAACTATGTGGTTTATGCGCGCACCCAGTCCACACTTATGAAATGCTCCTTACATGTTACCTTGCATTTTACGTTGCTGCAGTCTGTACCCGACTCTAAAATGAAGCCATGTTTTAATTACTTAATAATAATAATTACTTGAATTAATAAAAAAAAAATAGACTCATTTTGAATGGTTGCAACGGTACTGCGGTAATAAGAAGTCAATACCATGTCTCTGGATGGTTAAGGCGGTTATCACACTGCCACGCACCACGCAGCGTAACGCGTGAAAACGCATCTACGCATGTACTCGTCGTCATCGTGCGGGTTTTATACGCACTCCCGCGTGTCGGTGCGTTTTGTAAATTTAGCAGGCACGCATTCATTTCATACAAAATCACGCACGGTACTACGAGACTCAGTGTGCCATACATTGCGTGTCGCCCCGCACCCACGTGATTCACGTGATCACTTGCGTGATCTGCATAAATGCGCGTGGAATTTTCAATGTGTTGGAGTGTCCGTGTTTTCTAAACAAACGGAGATACTTACAAGCAACGTTGAGACACGTATTCATGCAACACGCTGCGGGGTGCGTGGCAGTGTGATAACCACCTAACAAGCAACGTCGCGTTTCCCCTTAGGCTCAGCACGGCACGGCGCGCATGGCCACGGGCAGCCCGGCGGCGCGCGTGGCGTCGCTGGCGGCGGGGCCCAACGTGCTGCGCGGCGGCGCGGCGGCGCGCGCCACGGCGCCGCTGCCCAGCTCCACGTCGTCGTCCTTCAAGCCCAAGAAGGCGCCGCTCATGGCCAAGGCGCTGCAGATCATGCGCGGCCGCAAGCGATGATCGACTCCACCGCTTCTCCCCGTCCCAAGTATCCTATGTGATTTTTATTTCTAGTTTACCCCCAAATTTGGTACGTCATCTAGTGATTTTGTTTTGAGATCCAGCTGAATGCGTTCCCAAATCTAAGAGTTTCGAAACCCTATAATTATGTTTCTTATGTGTTATTGTTACGGGTGTTGAGTCAATTTCCCCTCGTCACCCGTGTAACTATAGGATGGCAGAAAATAGCCATCTATGTCTGTAAATATATTTATAATGAACCGAGGGTTTTTTTCGTGTCGAATGTTTTGTGTTTATCTTCGAATTTTAACAAATGTTTCAATTTAGTTGTAACTTTTACTTTTTGACATTTTGTGCATGCATGCTATTGTGATTTTATTCACTGCTTCGTTTTGAGTTTGCAGAATTGTTAACGTGTTTTGCGTTTTCAATAAAATGTTCTTCTAGATTTTCTTTTGATCACAGATTCATTGTAACATTTCATATGTCTTAAGAATCATAGATTTTAAAAACAATTTGTAAAAAATATGTACTTTTTTTAACTTATTTATTTTGGATTCAACATCACTTTGTTGTACTACCTCGTAGCCAAATACAATAAAATATTAAACTACTTTAATTTTCTTTTGGAATCTTAATGAACACTTGCGTATTTATTCGTTCGTAAAATATTTTAAAATAAATTAAAAGCACTGTCGCATATTTCCTTACCGGACTTATTAATTATTTGTTCCTGCTTGAAACCAAAAAATAGACAGTGTACAAAGAAAACTCCTGTAAAATACCTAGAACAAACAAATTTTGAGCTTATCAAAAATTTGTAGTTGGTAAGTTAGTGTATTTAGCGTAAAGTATTGGCACTATAACATCACATTGTACATCTTCCACAAATGTGACACTTTCGCATTTGTTTGTGTCATTAGAACGTTTAACCAGAATTTTAAAAGTAGTCATTAAAACAAAGGAATGTCAGACAAGTACCAAATGATTCGGGATGCTGTGATATGTTTGAAATATAACATAAATTGTGATGTAGTGTTTTTGTAAGACGCGAGATGAGTGAACTGACGATATGTATGTATTTATGTGTTAAGATATTTTAACGATGTTTTAGAAACATTACCTTTATTTTTGTCGCGTACTCTTATCCTTAAGAGTATTAAATTTAAATATTAAACAGCATATTAATTGGTTAAGAAAAAAAAAACAAGTTCATTTCTCGTAATTAATGTATTGGTGTAACATCATCACAAAAACACATAAATGTTCGTAATTAAGTACAGATTTAAGAGAAACAATTCAATTTCATAGATATTAGCGGCAGAATAAAGAATTTATGTTATAATCATGATCATTTAAGAAGAACTAGAAAAAATATCTGTATATGAGCACTTTATGGTCACCTCCGTGTATGATTTTATTTTTTGGTAAGCATGATTTCCATTTGGGCGAAATCGATTCTCTTAACAAAAGACTAGTAAGTATTTATATAATAAGTTTTGTCTTATTTTTTGTCTGGAATCAATGAATATTTGTAATTATTTGTCTCGTAAATATGCCATTATTTATACAGTGAAATATACTTATGTGGATTTTATGGATTTTGTTTATTGTAATTAGTACTTAAATAAATTTTGCGTAGGTATAAGCTTTCGAAGTATTAATAGTTCAGATATACGACCCATAGGTACCCAAATAACGATGAATCTATATAATTCAATAGCTGGAATAAAGATCGTACCTCACTGCGGCGCAATCACATCGTACAACCTTAATCCGACAGCCAATCAAATGTACAGTCAAACATACATTTTGCTAGCATCACGGCCCGTTTGCTTTGCAGTGAGATGCGGCCCTAACTTCTGCCCGAAACCATGATTTACAGCAATATGATTTTAAATTTGACGTTTCCAGTCTCTTTTCTTTTTGAGTCGACTGAACAACTACTTAGTTTTTGGGCCCGGTTTGGGACCTATTTATATTTTATTTTTCGGTCTTCTTTAGGGATGTTCAGGTTTTCGGTTTCGGGCATGTAGTATAGGTAAGTACTTAATATAAAACAACGTCAATATTTCTAAATTTTGACTTCAGCTGCTTTTCGTAATCTGTGTTTATGATTCTAGGGCACTGATAAACAGCAAGAAATTTCAGATTTTTATAATACTCAGAGATCACATCCACTATCACAGGTGAAATGTTTCCTATTCTTGATAAACTTAAGCTTTCCAGTTTGACTAAATTGGGACTTGATAAAGTTCTATGCAAATTACTTTCGGTGAAGATTACGTTATTCCAAATTTGTAAATGTTGTAATTGTTTTAACTCTGCTAGTTTGACGAGTCCGGCGTCGGTGAGGGTTTCGCAGCGTATGATAGCGAGATCTTGCAACAGGTGACAGTGGGACAACATCGACAAACACTCGTCATCGACAGCGTCGCCGCCGTAAATATGGAAAGCTACAAGAATTGCCATTTTTGATTGAATCAAATTCTTAACATATTCTAAATCAAGATTTTTAACCTTTTCTATAAAAATGTGACTTAAATAATTACATCGAAGTAAACTATCGCGCGTAGCTAACGGAAGACCAAAATCTGACAAAGCCAGATAGTTCAAGTATTTAAAATTATCATACGGGACCAAAACATCCAGGTTATTCATCAAGACAAGAGAATTTTTCAGATTGATTTTCCTTAAATTGGGCCACTTCGTAATATCGTTTTCGAACTCCTTGGAAATACGACACATGACAAGTTCAAGTGAGATGATGTTTTGGCACTGCTCTATTATTGCTTTGATCACAGAGTAACTGTAAACATACTGTATTTTAAGACAACGAATACATTCACTATGAGTGTGTATGATTTCCAGGTTTCTCTGGCTTACTTCGCTTTGTCCAGGTTTCCCGGAGTAGACAAAAACGATTCCCCGCCAAAGCGTGGCGTCTCGGGATAGTTTCTTCCATCGACTGCATACATTTTCACACTCGAGTATTGTCTCCAACGGAAGGTATTTAAAAATGTTAATCATTAACTCATCAGGTAGAGCATCAATTTGGTTTAGAGCTACTTCTGTGGGGACCGTCATTGTCGAGGAGCTAAAAAGTACAAAATACCATAAAAATTGTAAAATCACAATTAAAATGATAATAAGATCTAAATAACTTATTTAAAAAACATACCTGGATATTCGCTTATTTTTTATAACAAAACACACGAACAAATTGATTTTATTTCTACTGCGTCTACGTTCAAAATGCAAATCATTTCAAGTAAGCATTTCAACTTCTAAATTTGGCTCCAATCGCAATTATTTTGCGTATTTTGTTAGTTTACATTCTCCCTCCACACGTGTAAGCAGGGAGGGGGGATGTTCCTAGCTATTTTTACGAAATTCAACAATTTAATGTCATGTTTTGTATAACTAGACATAAAACTACAACTAATGATACGAAGTGGATATAAAATATATAAATTGGCTCAACACCAACGGTTCACCAGGAAAATCATTTCATTTTCGTCGCATTTAAAATGTTCCACTAAATTACCACTGTCTTTTAACTGAATTAAACGTTGACTGATGAATTAAGTTCTTATCAAACATAATCAAACCAGCATTATGTCAGTCAGTTGAGACAGCTGCTTTGTCAATTACATTCTAGCGTGAAGTTGTTTCTCACTTTAGTCGAGTCGAGTGTTGTAACACTATGGAGAATTGCCAAACTTTCATAGACAAAATCTCGACTTCTACAAAAGAAAACTCAAATCTCGTAATAATTTTGTATTATTAGGTACTGAGTTACTCCCTTTTTACAGAATAAGAGCGGGTGATGTTACGAAAACAAAGATTATTAACATCTTATGAAAAATTAAAAAGCCTTGTTATTTTTTTTTTAATCTACTTATTTTAACACTAACTTATTATGAGCCCTTCTGAGACAGTGACACAGTTTTATAAAAAACAGAATAACCAAATCCATAAAAAAAAAATTGACCACAAATATTATTTAGTTATACGAAGACGAATAGATAGACGAATTTCAAATTTTTTGACTTGCATTTGTTTTGATTAATAATTGAATTCCATAAAGCATTATAAAACTAAGCACCACTAATACTTTAGTCAATTCACAACACCGGCAACAGATTCGATTTTGCATCGTGAGTGTGACCAACTTCATAGCGAAGTGATATCGCTATTCTTATCGTGTGCCCAAGTGGAAGCGAGACCGAATATCCGCATCACGACTTGGGGCCTTTTTATTTTTTGCCGTTCGCCGCTTTACTCAGTGAGTCGGATTCCGTCGGGGCGGGTCGTCACTATATAGAACTACATAGAATTGTGTATAGTACATTAAGTGTAGACTAGGGCGGCCCGTTTATCAACCCGACCGACGTACTTAATTAAAACAGCCACCATGCTGCACCTAAAGAATATCGCCAAATCGGTGGTTCCACCATTGAAAAACAGCCTCCAGAATGAGGGAGTCAATACCATGCTCAAACTTGCGCCTGCTGGCGTGAACGTATGCTGCCGTACATACGCAAGCCATGAAATCCCCGAGAGGCTTAAAGATATCCCGTCTCACGCAAACCCAAGATTCTTCGACATGGTGGAGTACTTCTTCCACAGAGCCTGCCAAGTGATCGAAGACAAACTGGTAGAAGACATGAAGTCAAGAACTTCAATCGAAGATAAGAAAAAGAAGGTAGCCGGTATCCTGAAGCTGATGCAGCCATGTGACCACATCATTGAAATCCAATTTCCACTAAGGCGTGATTCCGGCGATTACGAAATGATTCGCGGCTACAGAGCGCAACATTCCTCTCACAGGACTCCAACCAAAGGAGGTAGGTGCCATATTTATTCGATTTTCATTTAGCTTTGCTTACATCATCCACGTATAACTTATTGTTAATAGGAAGTTTTATTTATAGCTCGGAGACACGTGATATTACTGTACGTAATATTATATTAGTCAAAATATGTGGACGTACAATTTGTGCTTTCTATGCTCAAAATAGACCTAAACACAACATCTCGCAAAAATAAAAAATACCTATATATTTAGTAGTAGCCATTTTAGTATGTCGCTTTTTGTCTAGGAGTTGTCAGAAAGATTTAGTTATTAGAAAGAAAACTATAACCTGATTTGATCACATGTTGATTTAACCTAGCTGAAATATGCCATTCACCTTGATTATGCGATTTGATTTAGGCCATCGAGCTACTTTTAACCTAAAAATAAGTCCGTTCTTTCCTATTATTACTTTTGAGCTAGCGAATAATGAACACCCTGTAGACATGGGCTGTGCATGGCTGTTAAATAAAATATGTAATTGTGATTATATGCACGTTCAAATATTAACCTTATCGTATTAATATTAAGCTGAGGTACGTACAGTCGACGATATTGAACCAATATTTGCCATTGCTATTCATTCTGACATCTACCCGGCACGGAAATTCATTTGCTTATTTGTTGTTAAACTTGATTCCATGGTTGCACTAACAATAATAAATTCCAATGGGCATACGTCTGTAGAAACTGTCATTGAATATGCAAAATATTGGCGTTACATAATTCATTGTAACCGATATTACGACAAACGACATACGAACAGACAACGAGTTTAAAAAAAAAATTACCTATATGAATAGAAAAATCAAAACTACCTTTTTTAACCCTTCAGATACCGTCAATTAGAGACACAATAGTAAGACAATAGATGCGCGGCCACCGGTGGTCGCTTGGGGATTCATGAATTAATAAATGATACGCAGACTATAAAAAAATTGGATGCTTCTGAAAAGTAAATATGTTTTCACCCTTATCAAAGTTAGCAGATGTAGCTAAACATGAACTTATAATAATTTGAACAATTTAAAGTTCTAAAGTATTAGCAAGACTACTTGCTAACGCATGATCTGTCCAAAAAACTTATAACAACAGCACAACACGCTAGAAAATGATTATCTACATACTTTATCCAAATGGACGAAATAGCACCATATGTATGTTCAAAGAGACATTAGAAGAACTATGAAACACTGCATTGAGCAGCAATTTACCCATTACGTAATAACTGCATAACATACTGCATTTCACATTGAAGTATAAAATTGCACCCTCTCCCTTTCAATTTTGTCCCGAACAAAAACACAGCTGTTCCGTTGAACCACTATAATGGATCGTAACCTGTTTTCAAGGGTCTCTTTTGTTAGCTACAGGAACTAAACAGTTAGCCGGCTACCAGATGTTGAATTCGTTACAAAAAACTGACGTCATATCAACATCGCTTGATAAACGCCCCTTTTTTGCTTCCTCTACTTTTTTTTTATTTATTCGATTCAAAACAATTTTACTTGATAAGAATGATCACTATCAGGTAGGGTACAAAATGTACATTAATACATCTTGTGTCCGTTTAATAGATATTAGACTTGGCCCCTTGAAGCTTGGAACTTAAATCTCGCAATAAGTGGGTTTACTCCTCTAACCAAACCTTCAGTTTATAAAGACGCCATTTTGTGCTACCAAAACAATTTTGATGGACGGGGTAGCCGGAAGCATAACAAGAGATTATTTATTTATTGTTAGATAAACATCGGAGACAATATAAACCCTGCGCTCGGTCTCAGTTCTCACGTCTCGTCAATGTGTAAACCACGCACTTAACCAGTTACCACCCGTAAGCAATGTATTACATTACCGGTGTTAGAATTAATCTGCCTCAATCAATAGCAAGTGTAGACCTCCTTCATTGACCCCCTCAGCCCTCCTGCGCATACCGACATTCTTCTCGGCGTTTCGCCAACCTCTATCAGTTTTTCTACACTGCAGTCACGTTTCGTTTCCGTCAGGTCATTGTACCCCATTCTAGAACCTTCCTTTCTCACCTGGCAATAGTCCTGCCGCGAATTGAGTGAGCTGCCCAACTCTTTTTATGTTGTTGTCTCGTGCTATGACGCACGATCCAAACCGACCTTGGCGCCTTCCATTGATCTCAATATTGCTGACCCAATGATCTGTAGCCACTGTAATTATTTATGAGCATGGCTGTTTCCATATTTTTTATAAAGTGGAATTCGATATACAAAACAGGAATCTTGGAATCACCAAGACTATATTTACATAATTGGTATATTTTTAGTAATCGTATGGAATAATTTAACGCAACTCGTTATTAACGGCTAATGAGAGGATTATATCATTGTTTGCTTGTTTCCACATGTGCTCATGGATTACAATTTTACGAACTTCGTTACTAATTAAAATTAAACCATTGTTTTTGATTACCTAACTTGTTGCTATAAGTACTGGTGTAGGATACTGCGATTAACGATTAATCCATTAGTAGTTTATGAATGTCTTCTCCTGAATGACAACTGATTCCTCATTCATAAATGGAATATCGAAGGTTTCTTTCTTTATTGCATCTGGAGTATTATTTCTAATTTCTACACACCACCTAAGCTCTACAGAACTATTGTCAGTCCCGTATAGAACACTCCCTTTAAAATTTTCCGTAGTCATCTTATTTCCAGACAGACATTACAAATGTTTACAGCTATTTTTGGCTTTGGGTTTCCTCTACCGCCTATAAAACTGCCTCTCTATTGTATTTGAAAAAATATTATTTGTGATCACCAGAAGTTAAAAAAAAAACAGGAAGTTTTAAAGTGAAAAAGATTCTCCTCGAGCGATGGCAAACTATAATAGCAAACGTTGCGTAAATACGCCTTCCGAAAAGTTTAAGTACAATTTTCTAGATATAAACAAAAAATATAAAAGACAGAGAACGAATCCATTAAAGTTATTGAATATTAAACTAGGCCACAAACAAATCATCAGACATCGTTATCAGCTTAGTCTATGAAAGAAAGCATGAATTTCAATTTTCTAATAGATGGCTTTAACTTGTCAGTTGATTGAAATAATATTTTATGCCAAATTACTTATCTAATAAAATTACTTTTATGACGGAGATCCAGCAGAATCGCTTTTATGGTAACGAACTCAAACATGATTTGATTTTATCACCTTGAATGTCACGCAATTTGTCGAAACCATTAAAGAATGACACGGAACATACACTAAGAGATATGGAAATATAGACCAGAGGCTCTACCACAAGCTGTTAACGCGATCTATTTGACGACCTAAACTAGACTGTTAAAGGGATAGAGCGCTATTTAGGGTGTATAGCTGCGTCCCTCTTTCTCGCTTAAGGCCCTTGACAAGACAAGTAACAGGGTACCTGATAAATTGAATCTGATAGAGGTGTGTTTCATTTCTTTAAAACACGCCTCCAAGTGTCGACTAGCAACAGCTTTATCGTGCTGTTAAAATCACCGAAGTCGATTAAGAACGCGATACATCACGTGTTACGTGACTCTTGTCACAGGCTTTCGGGTAGGTAGTGAGATTAGACACTTGACATAACAAGATAAAACATTCTGGGGTTCTCAGCAGGTTGGCAACGGGAGGCGTGGTCGTGACGCAGATTTTCGCGTCATTTTCTGTTGCGCAACTGGCTAAATTTAAACAAGACTTGTTTTCAATATTTAGTCGACACCTGGGCATATGCATTGACGTATATATATTTAACCTATTGGAGATTATTAGAAAAGCACACACGACTTGACAACAGCTTGATCTAAGTGTCACGAATTCACGATTTACTAAATATTTGCCCATTTATAAGTGGTAAGTGGTACATTGTTCATGCTGCATGGCGTGCCCCCTATTCGACTGTAGGTATGCAGATCTTGTTTACTAAAGGAATTATCTTGTGGAAAGTCCGAGACTAATCCAAATAGGTACAGTCAACAAAGGAGATAAGTAACCAGTGTCGTCAGATATATTTGAAGTTTTCATGGAACCCGAATGATGATGTTAATGAAACGTATTAAATTCATATATGTAAACAACTCATAATTTAAATTTATTTATGTCTACTAAAATAATGGTTACTCATCTCCTTTGGTAACTGTACCTAATTTCGATTGGGGCCATGGGTTGACTTCCGAATTGGAAACCTGAAATGCGACGGCAAAGAAGGACATAGGTGTGGTTTTAGTCAGTCAAAGTCTGACACACCCTCCAGTCTCTCCCTAGTGGGAAAAGTCATTAGATGATTTACCACCTTAAAAAAAAACCTGACTCTTCAGATTTCTCGAGTTTGTCATTCATAATGGACATCATCATCATGGATCATTTTCCCATAGAGAATGCACGATCACCATAAAAGCCATGATTTATAGTTAGTTATACGTTGAACATATGTATAGATACACAATTGAATATTACTGCCGGCATTAATCTATGCTTACAATCTTCGATCAACAAACAATTTTTAATTGGAACAGCTAGATCAATGAAACTGAAATCATTATACCTACTTTCGATTGATGCTATATTCAGTGCCAGTGAATGACATATATTTAGCACAAGACTATTGAACTGTAAAAATGGCACCGAGAACTAGATACGATGTTGTAGCTAGGTGACATTAATAGGGCTGCGAGGTTGTTTGCGAAAGAGTTACCGTGGCCGCATGAATAACTTACTCATGTGCGGTGGCCCTGGGGCTTTAGGCTGCTTTTCCATCAGAGATGTGCTATGCTACTATGCTACGAGGATGTAATAGCTAAGCTGTGAAACTATGTGACTGTTTCCACCGATACTAAGCTATATAGCGGTGCGAGTAATATGTGCTTTGAAGATGCGCAGCTCGAGCTATGCGATGTATCGACATCTTTCAGCGACAAACGCGGGCCTACTGTAGTTACTCTGCTCTGCACATAGTTATACCACTCGCGACCATCCATAGCACGCATCCTTCCATATAAAAACATAGCTGAATCCGTTTCCAATGCTACGTTATGTGCTCCACCGAATATAACTACTATATCGTAGGCAAACCGTAGGTGAGTGATGTACTGGCCATTGACATTAAAGCCTAGTCCACTCCAGTCCAGTCCTTAGAGACATCCTTCATTGCAGTTGTAAACATTTTCGCAGAAATTACGTCTCCCTGCCTCATACCCCGCTACAGAAAGATAGGTTTCGAGGTCCGGTCTTGAAGCCGGACTGACATTGTAGCGTTCTCGTAAAAACACATCAGTACTTCGAAGTACCGATAGTCAATCTGGCACTGTTGGAGAGATTGCATACAGCCTAAGTCTCAATCGAATCAAAGGCTTTCTCGTAGTCCACGAACGCTAAACAGAGAGAGGCAGGTTATACTCCCTCGGTCTTCTGTATAACCTGCCGGAGCGTATATATGTGGTATATGCTATATGGTTCTGAAGCCTTTTCGAAAACCGGCTTGTTCGGAAGGCTGGTAGTCTTCTAAGCTACGCGGATACGATTCGTGATGACTGGAAAACAGCTTGTAGATATGGCTCAGAAGCGAGATGGGCCTGTAATTCTTAAGCAGGACATTATCGCCACACTTCTGCTCCATGCCTGCAGTTACCGTCGCGATGATTATATATTTTTATTTATGGCGTATAAGTTGCCCTGACCTATATGGTTATGTGTGCAAAATTTGAACAGGATCGGTTCAGTAGTTTTTGTGCTAATTAATACCATCGGAAAATATTTTTACTGTTTTATTGTATATTATGTGTAGATAAACAGTGATACCTAACTATCTACTCTATATTCTATACTAATTAGCTTAATTAAACTGATAACGTGTAGGTAATCTGAAATTACGTATCAACAAGTATCGCCAGACTAACCATGACATTAGCAATTAGAGATTTGGTTTTGTCCAAAAAAAAAATGTTTTCGGTTGAGTTTTAGGTTTTGGCTAAACAGTGCCTGAAAATTCGGCTCGACCGAAACTGAGGTTTTAATAAAGCTGACGATGCCGGTTGTGATAGAAGCCTAAAAACTGTCTGTCTCAATAGTCTATGTGTTACCGCAAACGTCGATTCATTCATTTACTTAACCTTTCGAATTTCGTAATTAAAGACAGAATAGAAAGACAATGAGAGAGAACGCCGGTTGTGACACTGGAACAACCGGCATTCGCTAGGGGTTTAATGGATGATTACCTAAATATTTTACGAAAGCTAAAAATATATATAGCTATTTTGCTATAAAATTAAGCATAACTACGAGTATAATAAAAAAAACACAGTTGAGATTAACTTTATCGAAATATTACTTTTAACAGTTTTTCTGTTACCAAATCTGTTGCTATTTCGTCTAGGCCGAAACTGGAAGAAGAACCAAATAGTCGGTTTCGGTTTCGGCTGAAAATCGGATTCTGAACAGTCACAATACTATAGCTATATTATGTGTTCTTCCTTCACTGACAAGTCCATCCAAAGGTTACTTGAAAAGATCGCTTTTTCACAAAGCTACTCATTATTAACTCATTATGTTTTAATGTATTATGGTGTACAAAAAATACTATTTTTCAAACAAAATGTTCTATTTCACTCCAATGCCGTGATACTGTTGAAAAATAGCTGAAATGTGTCTCGAACAAGGCCCATTTATTTCAGTCACTTATCGTTCGGTCGAGCTATTTATAACAAGGCAGAAATATGCCGTGCAAACAGTCTCCGTTATGTAGGTACTTACAGATTAGGTAGATACATACACAAATAGACTTTTTAATTACATAATGTGTAAGTAATTTCCATAACGTTTAGCTTTCCATTTATTTTTAAACATTTATTTTAGGAAAGAGCTATACTTAGGTAGTATAGTTACATAACTGAAGTTTTCAGGAGGTCTTTCCGCTAAATTAGCCGTGGATATTGCCGAAAGCAATTTGTTTAATTTACCAAAGTTTGGAAGATTAATTATCTAGTCTATTAGTATATTGCTAGACAGACACGTGGAGCGCCTAATAAATGTTGTATTAGTTTACATACATTTTTAGTTATAGTAATTTTTAAACCAATTAATCTACTAAGTGCCAAACATAAATTGTTTACGAAAAGAAGGTATAATCTAACCAAGTAAAAGTATAATGCGTTCCAAATAAGAATAGGATCGATTGCCATGTTGTGACGTCATGTCATTCTGTCAAATCGAAGAAATTGTGTAAGGTGAGCAAAACAAGAAAAATTCAAAATTTAATTTACAAGTACGAAAAAAGTTTAATCAGAATCCAGTTCTTCAATTTTGCTCATCTCTGCGTCAGCATGTGAAGTGTCTGATTAGTGGAAAATAGAAGAAGAAGGCGAATTGTTTCGCTTTTAGCTTTAATTTATATTAAACAATAACGTTTTTACTTCATCTAAATTTAACTAAGACTTAGGTAATACAAAGCAAACAAAAACCCTTTATTGATACGCAAATAAGTTTTGCTAACCGCACTTTTCACTCAACATTTGACAGATCGAGGTTATTGACTTTCTCTTATTTGGAACGCATAGTAAGAAAAAATTAGAGTAGGGCACCCTGTTTCCTATAAGAGTACTACGAGTACGTGTACAATGAACAACCATACAAATGTGTACATTTGAATAGAACAACCTATTACAGCAGTATTTTGGACAGAAGAGTATACTTAACGTTAATTTCAAAAAACACAATGGGAATTTTTGGCGAGATTTTTTAGTGATGTTCAGTGGCGGTTTTCATTATTCGAAAATTTATTTCTGATGCACAATTGCTGTAATTTTGTTTTCTTTTGTGGCAACACAATAATGTGGAATCACTGAAACAGTCTCGATCTCGGTAAAAATGGAGATGAGAATTGTATTTGTACTGACTACCTCAGTGAAACTTTCCGAGAAAGCTGACACGATACATTGACTGCCAAATAGGTACTGCAAAAACATCAGAATGTGATACATCCTCATTCCAATGGAATACAAAGTGTCTGTATTCTTTATCAAAAAACTTAATACCTACTTTGTAAACTTTACACTGACTAAACGCAAACCGTGCAAAACCAAAAGGAAAACAATACAGGTATTGAAGCTAAAATGTTATTTGAATATCAACCGGTTTTCCTTCCCTGTCTCCAAATAAAGAATTTATACAAAATTATGAAGTCTACACCTACATAATTATTAGATACATATGTAAATAAAGTTGAAGTACAGTATTATCGATTATACTGTACTGAACTTCATAAATAAGCATTCTTTTTTGTTTGTTTTTCGATCTGTCTGTCTGATTGTTCTAGATAATTTAACGGATGAAATTTGAAACTACGGGATAGCGTATTCGAAACGTTTGAACAAAATTTGACGGGACTTTCATTGGAATATAACACCTAGCGAGTAACTTAAGTTACTTTTCATGCTAGGGTGTCATCTGAATTCCGAGGGGGAGGTCATCTCCGAAGCGTCTGTACCGATTTTGACGGGACTTTCACTTGGCTAATTGAAATAGTGTCCAAATAGTATAGCAGAGCTAGTTTTACATTATTATTATTACGACCAATCTTCACTACTCAGGTGGAGATATTTTTCAGGCCATCTTAAAAGGCTGTCTCTCTCCTGAAAAACATGTAATGGAGCAACTAGTATCATTAACAACGAAAAGTATTCTAATTTTGTCAGAACTGGTCGCGCCACCACTGTCGGCCTAATGAGATATAAGTCACACCCCCAACACGTAGAGGTCCTTCAAAACCTTTCCTACCTTATGTAGAACGTGGTTCACCTTTCTTTGGCTTAGAATAATAAAAATCATTAATGCCTGTAAAATATGAGGCACATTATCATTATTGAATGATGAAATACAGTCAGAAAATTTAATATTTTCTTAGTTGTTAATATCTGTGCACAATTCAAGTTGAGTATGTATTCTGTAAAGCAACTACTTACAAAAACATTTCATCATGCATATATGTATGTAAATGTCGAGATTGTTCTTATCTTAGTGTTAAGTAAACATTCATCAAAATTGATTTTATTGCAAGATTAAACACATAAATCTTACATGAGATTGACACTCTCACATGACGCATTAATATAATATAATATAATATTCCACAACTATCACACAACGCCGTCTAGTCCCAAGCTAAGCAGAGCTTGTGTTATGGGTACTAGACAACTGATAAACATACTTATATATTTCTAAATACACACACAGAACAAATGATCATGCTCATCACATAAACATTTGTCCTGGGTGGGAATCGAACCCACGACCTCCGGCATAGCAGTCAGGGTCACTAACCACTAGACCAACAGGCCAGTCAACTATACTTCGCTCTTTCAATAAAACAATCATATTGTTGTAACTATGTATGTAATAATCTTCATTAACAAAATTTAAACGTAACCTTTTTCTTTTGAAAAATAGTGAAAATGCAATAATGTGTACGTAATGGTTTTGTTGGATTCAAGCAATATGAAGTCTACAGAACTTCATTACATGATACATGAACTTGATTACATGGGTATCTGGTAGTATCGATCAAATATCCTGCAAATAATGTAAATGAGATAGTATCTATGTTTGTATGTTCGTAATCTATCGCCTCACCGGCTGAGCGGGTTTTAATGAACACACAGGTAATCCATAGATATGTATCTACCTACCATCACGCCAATACAATAACAGAAGCTAGTGCATATGTATGTACCTTTATTAATTAAACCCCAAGCGAACACCGACGTTCGCACTCTCATCACGGTAATAGTATCATACAGTATTGTAACTCGGTTACTCGGCCGTCTTTTTGAAATAAATGCCTACAGCCGCGCGGTACGTAAACATGCGATAGGGCTGCCCGCCTCCAGCATTCTAATTACGTTTGTCTAGTTTGTTTCCTTTTTTTTGTGATTGTAAATATACTTACTTTTATATATAAACAAAATACTTCGTGGATTGAATAGGAAGTGTTCAATAAAAATGCGTGTTGTTTTTTGATTGGTAGATTTAAATAAAATGCTTTTTTTAGTATTATTCATACACATAGTACAATAAACCACTATTATTAATAATAAAATACCACGTCTTTACTTTGAATTATACAAACTAACAATAATCGCGCGATAATTGTAAAAAAAAAACCGTCGTGTCCGTTCGTCACTGCGGCACAGTTGCGACGGCCGCGACTGTCCACATGCCGAGACCATGCTACAACCGAGACGCGTAGGTATAGCTTGCGTTTCATCCGTTTGTATGAAGTTGGAATACTGTATGATATTATTACCGTGCTCTCATTGTCTTTCTATTGTGTCTCTAGTTTTGCTAATAAAAACTAAGTGGCTAAATAAACAGATTGCGAAGTAATCTAACTAAGCTATCATTTTGTATCGATATATCAGACGAAAACAATCATACCTAGAGATGCGTAGATTTATGTCGTCGATAATTCTCCGATAGACAGCATTATCTAAACATATTCTAACCACTTCGAAATAGAGAAAACATGTCGATAGATAAAAATAAACAAGAAAAACCGAATTTATGGAATACTAGCGGCTGGCCTGCTGCCAGCTGCTTCGTCCGCGTGATAGAAAATTATCCCAAAGGTACATACTCCCGGGATGGAAAATATCCAGGACATATTCTAACCGTGCACAAAGTTTCAACGAAATCCATTCAGAAAATTTTGCGTAAAAGAGTAACAAATATCCATACATACAAAGTTTCGCATTTATAATAATAGTGGGATTCACTATCGATTGTGAAAAAGCCCTAACGTTCTAAATGCCACTTCCTCGAATTAATTAATCGGGGCTGTCTTTTTAATTAACCATTAAAAACAATTAACTCGGCGTTGTTAATGAACACGTTTATGGTAATATACAAGTAGTACCTACAAGTCCTGTTTAATGTTGCGTATGAAAAACTGCAGTTGATAAATTGAAACAAACAATGCGTTTGACGTAGTTGCGCTTTTAGGTGTGTACCTCACAAAACAGAAGAATGTAGGTATGATTCCTGTGTTCTGTGGTGTACCTACCTATATCACTACATAGTATAAAACAAACTCGTTTTTTCTGTCCCTATATCCCTATGGGCGCCTAAATCTTTAAAACTACGCAACGGATTTTGATGCGTTTTTTTTTTTAAATAGATAGAGTGATTCCAGAGGAAGGTTTATATGTATAATATTGCACCCGAGCGAAGCCGGGGCGGGTCGCTAGTTTAATTCATGAATCCCCAAGCGACCACCGGTGGCCGCGCATCTATTGTCTTACTATTGTGTCTCTAATTGACGGTATCTGAAGGGTTAATATAATAGAGGGTTATTTGTAAAACACTAGCAAGCAACCTCTCAGGATTATGTTACGAACATCATAAACAACTTTTGTTCGATGACTTTAAAAAAATTATCATATTTTAGTTTATCAGATTTTCATACAAAAATAAAAATATTTAAATTGAACGTACTAAATATTGTGAAGCGATAGTACAATAAACGGAGGGTAGCTGAACATGAACTTGACCTATTTACGGGCAGCCCTCACTAGTCGGTCGGTCGTATGCGTTTGCGTCGCGACATACGTGTTCTTGCAGCGAAATTCGGCAGTGCGGACGTAATTATCTTTACATGAAGGTGTATCAATATTCTAATGTCGAGTACACGGAAATGGTGCTAGGTGTGATGACAATGTTTCAAAAACCTGCTTACTATTATTACGAGAACTGTGTTAGATGGAACAACGAAATCTTGAAGGTTGGTTTTTGGTAAATGTTTTGTAAAAAGTCATAGAACAAAAGTTGTTGTTTATGAGGTCAGGAATACCTACAGTCCAGCAAGGTTATAGGGTTTTACAAATAGCCCTGTATATATTTATAAGTACCTACCTACTGGAGACAAATTATTTAAATAAACCTTCCTCGTTTATTCGTCTGTAAAATCTGGCGTTAGTGAATAGGAGTTAGCGAACCCGAGAAGCGACTTTGTTTTATACTATGTAATAAAGACGTATAAGTAGATAGGCAAATTGGTTTGTTAGTGTATTTATTGATGGTACATTTAAAATCAATAAATCCGCTTAGCCAACAATGTTAGTCATATGCAGTTGTAAACCAACATTGTACATAGAGCGACTGGCTATCTAACCTTCAACCAACAAGCCAACAACCCACTAACTGGGTAACACGATGTCCCATGAGAACATGATTAACTGCTATCTACTTTAATAAAACATTCGTCCTGGAATCGAACCCACGAACTCCGGCATAGCAGTCAAGGGCACTGACTATTAGACCAACAGACCACACTATATTAATATAATATAATATGTACTATTATTTGTATACTATACATTCGCTCCCTCTAACTTATGCAATATTTTAATTTATTTCCTTCTTCACTTCCACAGGTATCCGATTCTCACTGGATGTGTGCAGGGACGAAGTCAAGGCTCTGTCCGCCTTGATGACATTCAAGTGCGCGTGCGTTGATGTGCCATTCGGTGGAGCCAAGGCCGGAATCAAGATCAACCCCAAGGAGTACTCCGAGCATGAACTGGAGAAGATCACCCGTCGTTTCACCCTCGAGCTCGCCAAGAAGGGCTTCATTGGTAAGTAATGGAAACAGTTAATACACGATTCAGTACTGAATGTATAGGGTACCCCTTCATGTTTTACCACATCAATCGATCAATCCTCAATCTTAGATCGATTGATAACATTGATCGACTTCGGTCGTTTAGTGTTGTTGAAACTATCACTCTTCGTCAGTTAATCCATCGTATCATCAATCGGTTTTATAGTTTGATTCCCGTGGTAATAACCATAAAAATCGAGACAATAAGCAATAACAAGCTCTATGCTGACTTCATAATGTTCTGTGGTACTCATAGCAGTTTCTCGCGATCTGCATTTGTGTGTAACGGGTGTAACGGTAACAGGTCGTACACTTTTGACCAGTAATTTAATAATATTTTATAAGGGCACTTCCCTTCTCTACTCTTTTATAACTTAATTAACAAACTTCTAGCCTATTCTAAGTTAGTCAAAGATTTAATAGATTTCGAGAAAATCGCGTCCGTATCGCTACAAACGCGCGTCAACGGTGCGTTTAAAAAACGTGGTGTTCACAGGCCCTTATTCACACATTTTCGAGACACAATTTTTTTTTTCACTTTTGTCTCTTAATAACACAAGAAGCACAATGTCTTTAAGGTGGTGCATCACGACTCACATTTTCCTGTTTTTCATGCAACCGCTCATAACTGATTATGACGTTATTACACACTTTTCATTAGATATTTTGGAAACATAGTATCTTGTGGATATTATCTAGGTTTCTAAAGAAACCAATTTCTAAATTTGTGTAAAACTAATCCAGTAAAAACCTCTGAATATGTCCTATTTTGTATGAACTTTGACACTTCATAATTTGCCTTAAAATAAAAAAAAAAAACAAAAAAGTAATCCTTGAGAGACCTTGCAAATTTTATTAAGATTCTAAATGATGACAACTTTTTCCAAAAACTTTTAAGGGTTTAAAAAAAACAGCTATTTCCTGGAGCAAGTTTTTTGAAATTTTCGAGTAAATCTCTGAATTACCGAATACTAACAGAGTTTCCAGGCGTTATCTCTCTTTTTTTGCGTTGCCTTTTCGTCAAACATCGCGTTGGATTGCATTAAATGAAGTAACAAGCTTTTAAACCATTTTCGATGTTTACGATAAGCAAGTGGAGAAGGACCCTCTTAACATGCGATGCTAACTAAGTAAATATAAATGCCAACATTATCAAGTTCAATGAGGCTTTATTTATTAACTTGTATTTATTTAGCATACTAGTAAGTAGATACCTAAGTAGAATTTTGTTAAAATTATTTCGTATAAGTAGGTACTTATAGTGCCTAGTGTGTTGTTTGTTTTACGTAAACGCGATCGATACGTGTATGACGTTCGGCGCTCCGATTGGCCAGCTCCGTGTTATTAACCAATCAGAGAGCCAAACGCGCTAAACTCTTCGATCGCGTTTACGTAAAAACAACTCGCACTCAGCGCACAGTGAATTAGATGTAGGGCAGTAAACAAGTTAACGCAGCTGTAGTCATTGAAAAGTTAACTGAAATGATAACGTTTGACTGACAATGTCATGATAAATGCGATACATATGGCTGCGTGTAAACATAATGGCGGTCGAGTACTTTATATTCGAAAATTATTCACTGCCAAACATATTACATAATGATACATTAACTGAAAGTTACATAATAATTATTATCATTTATTACTAGCCCATACTGTCCCACTGCTGGGCAAAGGCCTCCTCCACTCCTTCCAATGTTCCCGGTTTTGAGCCACTTCTTTCCAATTGCCAAGGAAGACATCCAAGTCATCCCGCCGTCTCCTTCTTGGTCTGCCGCGACCCCGTCGTCGTGCGATGTTAGGGCACGTCTCGTTTCGACCTTGTATAACCAAGTTCATCGACTGTCAACTGTCCACTTACCTAGGTCGATAACCCACGGAGGAAATTACTGTCGCGTGATAAATTCCAGCCACAATTTGTAGAGTGAAATATTACGATTTTGTAGATACGAGTTTCTGTATTGCTTTGAACACCACATAGGGCCTTTTCAGGAAGAACATCGTAAACAATGTGCGTTTTTTGCAGGAATGGGTTTTTCTTATTTAAAATTTATTTATGAAAATATGTTAATAGCAACTATGTATTAGTTCAATTAATAAATTATATATTTTTATGAACGGACACTTAAAAACTTTTTAATTAGGGAAGAGAAAACCCAATCTACAAAAAACGCGAACTTACCTACGATCGCGATCGGTGCCCTAATTGCGAGTGGTAGCTGTTGTTTTAACCACAGAACAGTTTTTTTATCTCGTGGTTTTTACGTTAACGCGAACGAAACGTTTACCGCGTTTGGCTCTCTGATTGGTTAAGAGCTTGAAGCGGGCCAATCGGAGCACTGAACGTCTTAAACGTGTCGATCACGTTAACGTTAAACAAACTCGCACTAGGCATGTTCTTCCTAAAAAGGGTCGACATGATAAACGCGTCGTCATCATAAAAAGTCTTCAAATTAGGTAACATGACAAGCAAGAAATTTAGGCAAACCGCCGAAAAATTTATCCATGTATACCAACCCTAAAAAAAAATCACCCATATTTTAGGGCTCATATATTGCAAATATTATTCTCCTATCACAAGGTGTTTACAAAAAGTGATAACTGATAGGTACTGAAATTATTTTCAGTATCAGTTATCAGATTGATGAAACAGAAAGACCGATATGCGAATAATGCGTTTTATCAAGCAATACTTCTTAGCAACCGATAAGAGCCTGAATAATAAAAATCCAATCTAATTATAGATAATGAATTCGAAAATTTAAGCCATTAAACGTGGTAGATACCTTTAATTGAAGTTTCCTTTGCACTACTGCCTATTAATGAAGTTTTTATTACCCATTCCAGTAATTTTGCATTTGTGTTGTGATCTAAGATTGAAAATCTAGATTAACTTAAATAGCCTTGAGGATTAATAACTACTAAGTAGTTATGTTACTTCCAGAACATTAAGATTACAAACATTACACTCTTCTCGCTTTAGCAAAATTGTTCGAATTATTTTAATTACAGATAAAGAACAGGTCCAATTGACGGTACTTATTTTGAGAACAGTTATTTAATTATACTTTCGTCACGTTTAGACTTACTTATAGTAGGTACCTACAGGTGCAGAATGAAGTAATATTGCTAAAAACAAAACATCACGAAATGCGGCAAAAATAGTAAGTGCGCTGAGTGCGCATTGTTTTTACGTTAATGCGATTACACGATCGACGTGTTAACTGCGTTTGGCTCTCTGATTGGTTAATAGCCTGGAGCGGGCCAATCAGAGCGCCAAACGTCATCAACGTGTAAATCACATTAAAGTAAAACAAACTCTCTTACGGCACTCTGATATTATTGAAAAAAAGAAGTGAAGTTTTTATTTTTCTTTTTCATAGAACATAAACCCTCAAACCTAAGCCAGTAGGTAACCGTTGTTTTTACCTCCTATGCTAACGTATTATATCTTCGTCACTCAGGGCCCGGTGTGGACGTACCCGCCCCTGACATGGGTACCGGAGAGCGCGAGATGTCGTGGATTGCCGATACCTACGCCAAGACCATCGGTTACCAAGACATTAACGCACACGCTTGCGTCACTGGAAAGCCTATCAACCAGGTAAGAAATTATAATCAGAATTTATTGATTTTTTATTTATTACTTGCTGTCCTACAGTTTTATCTGTAACTCCAGTTTCTGCTCCGCTCTCGTTTGTCGTAGCATAATGAACTATCTATAACCTTCCTCGATAAATAGGCTATCCAGCACTCAATCAACATTAAATTGAACCACTAGTTCCCGAGATTAGCGCATTCACACATACTCTTCAACTTTGTAATAAAATATGTATGTTTACCTAGATAAGTATGTTTAGTCAAACTTTACTCAGAATAACACATTTCAAAATACAAAGGAAAAACAATAGCAATATTTTATTTTCAAGCGTTAAGTCCCATAGTGTGTTAGTACTTTACTTAAATAACTATATTTATTTATTATTTATTTATTTATTTATGTACACAAAAACACTTAAAAAAGAAAAGAACAAATAAGAATAGAAGAGTACAAAGGATCTGCTTATCTTTGCTATGTTAGTAGGTCATCATAAAAATCAAAATGGTTCATCAAGCTCCATGCAATACATGTATGTAGCTTGATAAATCCCATCCAGCCTTTACTTAATCGGAATAAAATGAATAATTTTGGTCCTTACATCGAGCTAAAGAACTGCTTACCCAAAAATTGGAGATCCCAGCAAAGGCGAGTACTTCACGCTAGAACATCTAGTCAACATTTATCGAGCGCAAGTTCAATCGTATGTGGTGTATCTGTTGTGGCCAGATCTTAAAAAAATTTCACTTCATGATATGGCCAAATAAAACTGGCCAGATCGTTATAACCGTAAAAGTTTAATGATCGAGGATTGACATATCATCAAATGCTTTTATTCTAAGATCTGGCCACGACATATCTATTGCTCTCGTCTCGGGGCAGATCTGTCAGATACCAGCTTGATGCGCTTGAGACTAATTGAAAATAAACTAAGAGGATCATCGAGCAATGATGCACTAGAATAGAAGCTCTCAAGTCTTGAGCATCGACACAAAGTTTAGATAGTGGTCTAACGCGAGCCTATAAAAAAAATATATTTTATTAAACTCCAAGGAACCTTTAAATCAGAATAAAGACAATTTCAATCGAAATCAGATGATTACCGTAAATTGCAGAAGATGAACTTGATACGCTACTGATGCAGCTAAGTAGATAGATAACTATATGCATAGGTACTGTTATCTCAAATGCCATGTGGAGGTATGTCAGAGGGCTTACGAATGGATCGAAAATGTAATTCATCGTTTTTTGTATGACATTTGCAAGAAAAAGCAATAAATGTCGTAAAAAAGCCAATTATCATAATTCACACTAAGGTTGACCGTACATGCAGGTTTTAATGGGCATAATATAATATGTCATCCATTTGTAATGCACATAAAAACAGGTTAATTAGACTCTAAACTTTACTTAAGTGCCTATTCATAACACTTTGAATAATAAAACAGCAGGACCCTGCGTCATTTGCTGTTTTTGCAGACACCTACCCACTATGTGAGCCTTAACCCTTCAGATACCGTCAATTAGAGACACAATAGTAAGACAATAGATGCGCGGCCACCGGTGGTCGCTTGGGGATTCATGAATTAAGGTGGTTTTAGAGTCGCGCGCACCATCGGCGCTGACACCCGCCAACAAATGAACTTCTAGGAAGTGTTTTAGAATAAAATTTTAACTGTCAGCGCGTGCATTGGTCAGCGCTGACGGGTCAGCGGCCATACGCGTCACACGTCGGCGCCGCGTAGCCGTCGGCGCTGACCAACGCACACGCGCCGCTGTCTTCAGTGGGCGTTCTAGTGTTGAGCCGAGCGGACACCGTCAGCGTAAGCAGTCATTCAGTACAAAGCAGCAATTTGTGCGTCTGTACTCCACAGTGATCAGCAGGATTCTGAAAGGTCTAGGCTGAACCTCAGCGCTGACAGCTTACGCGCTGAGCTGTCAGCGTGACTCTAAAACCAGCCTTAATATTAACATGAGTTTTTCCTAGAACAACCGAATCTATTTATTAAAAACAAGCTAATGTTGCCCGTCAGTTTTTCGTACCTAGTATACTTTCTGTATCTATAATTAATGATGTATTTTTTGTTGTTATCAGGGAGGTATCCACGGTCGTGTGTCCGCTACCGGCAGAGGAGTGTTCCACGGTCTTGAAAACTTTATCAACGAGGCCAACTACATGAGCATGATCGGTAAGCTAGCAATATCATCACTGTTGAACTCTCCCAAATTTTTTTATAAAGATAGGTCCTGAACAACACACTATTATTTCAGGCGATAGAGGTCCACTTTTGGTAAAGGCCTCTCCCAAACATAGCTACGTCGAGGAACTGTGCTTGTTGCATCTGGCGTATTCCCAATAACAGCAGTTATTACCATTCGCTAATATTTCCTGGTAGGAATCCCAACATCATAGACTATGAATAAATTTGAATCTGGTACCGAATCTTACACACAAAGGTAACCAGCCTGTAATCCCCACTACTGGGGATGCCTTCGTTCTGCATAAAGCCCTATTCGTCATGCACTAATAGAAATTATTCAGGCGTTGAGTACAAACCATAAAACTGGTGTAGCAGTCGAGGCTATGACTTCATTTGTTTTTGTGATCCTATTGGTCACATGGTAATTCTGACATTTCATAAGCAGGTTAATAGTAGGACTAGTGTTATTAAAAGTAAGACTTGTAGGTCTCGCATACTAATAATACTAATTCTAGAACGGTGCCTCTTGAATCTCGTTTAACCAGTTTTTGGTACATACCTATCTCAATTGATTTGAGGTTGGGGTGACATATCCCACACTTTAATTTGTTTCTCTCAAAAAAGTACACAGGTTAAAAGTAATTACTGATTTCAACATCAATCATACATCAATCCTTTGTGAGAGCTGGAGTTTATACTAGACCCAAGACCTGTGACAGAAGTCCAGGCTCACACCTTCAAAATTACAATTTTGATTGCATTTACGTACTTCAGACATTAAAAGTTAGTGGAGAAGATAAAGAATGAAAGTAACCTAACTCAATATGCCCATAATTTCTGATTTTGCTATAAACTAATTTTAAAAAGTCCACCCTAGAAAACTATGGTGAAAATGAGCCCGAAATGCCTATAAGTAAGAAAGAAACATGGGATAGATTTTTTCTCATATCAACAGTATAAGTCATCATCTTCCTGCCCTTGTCCCGTTTTATTTGGGGTCGGCGCAACACGTTTTTTTCTTCTTGATACATTTTGGAAATCTTTCTTGGTTGATTTTCTACAAATTCTTTAGCGAATGTGTAGACCAGGCCCCCTAGCCAAGTTACAATCGTTTCGCTTGCGTCGAACGCGAGTTGACCTTGCCGCCAATTCTTTTGTTCTGACCACGTGACTGAGCGTCATTCCCGTACATTTGAAGCTTTCTACTACCGTTAACTATTGCAGATTAGCAACTTGGCTAGGAGGGCTGGTCTTCTTTCTCCATAGTTCTCTGTTAGTCGTTCGTTCATCACAATTTAATCACCTCTTCTCTAGACATTCCATAGAATTATAATTTTCACTTTTCATCGTAAAGCATGACTTTCTCTAATAAACGTCACGCAAAGTCCCTGATGATTATATGACGTTCACCAAGTTCTGCCTCCATAGCAAATACAATAAACAAATTGCATTCTTCAGTTTGAGATAACTTGTAGTTTGTACCCAAACCGCAAAAACAGATATGGCGCCACTGTTGTAAATCTTTAGTTTTTATCTCGCATACATAATGTAATTGGTATGAATGATTTTCAAGGTCAAGTTCATGTCGATTCTTTTTATTGTTATTTTTTAATTGCATTCATACGTAACTGTAAACGTACAGCTCATAATCATAACATTATGTAGGTTTTATATCAGTAGAAAAATCGGCTGTTTTTGTTTCGATTTAGACTTGTTTTTTATGGCACGTTTTTTTTTTTTTAATATTGCATTTGGCTATCTTGTAATTTCATACTTTAAAATCATCGTTAAGAAATCTGCCTCTGAATAGATAGGTACTTCTAGAATCATCTATGAAAACAATTTAGGAGACCTTGATTAACATCAGTTTTAAAGTGCTTTACCCCATTATTGAGCAGTGGTGGCCCAGTCCGTCGGGGGTCCAAACCCAGCCAGGTGCTTTCTGTAATTTATTTCATCACCACTACTTTAAATTTCGAAGATGTGTGACGACCATCAACCAGCACTTGGGCCGCTCGTTGTGGATTATAATTATTTACCTATGCGCCGTTCCTTCTGTGCAGTGGGCACATGACTAATTCATATATGAACTACGTTACTTTCACCATTATCACGCGATATGACAATTAATGACATATAGTTGATCACTTGTCGCTAAATTCACCAGATAGAGTATAACACTATCCGATATTCATATCAACGTCTGTCATGTGCTGTATCAGTGGGGTCACGTTTATTTATATGAGTTGATATATTGACTTAAGATTAATATAAAAAATAAGTTGCTTTCGATAAACAAAAAGGTTATAATATCTATGTAGGTAGATATCTGTGGAAAGAGTTACCGCAACCCTGTAAAGCAAAGAGTAACTGAAGGAATACTGGTGGGTTTTAGCCAGTTGGCCTTGTCACGCCCTCTCACACCACCCGGGCGAGACATGTTATTTGACAATTTCCCATTCCAAAAAATATTGTTTTCACCTAATACCACCTTATTTCATATTCATCATCATTATCATAACCCCATGACGTATACTACTAGACTTAGCACCTCTAACATCCACCTCAACGACCTCCTTCAGGCCTCCACTCCCCGCATACAATGGATTTCAATCTTGCATTGTGCTACATGAATACGGGCCCAGTTCGGGTTGGTGAATGTCACATGTCTTCGAATTTTTGGTTCTAGGAAATAAATTACACAAAGTAATGCGCTTGGCTAGGTTTGCGACCACGTAAGTGGGGCCGTTACCACTCGGCCACCACTGCTCACTATTTACCATATTTGGACATACATTATGCCTATTACTGCACTTTAATATTCTGACCCTTCTGTTCTCTTCCCCAGGCACAACTCCCGGCTGGGGTGGCAAGACATTCATCGTGCAAGGTTTCGGTAACGTGGGTCTGCACACTTGCCGCTACCTGGTCCGCGCCGGCGCCACCTGCATAGGTATCATCGAGCACGATGGCTCCATCTACAACCCCGATGGCATTGACCCCAAGGTAAGCTTACATGGGCAGCTCACCGTCCGATAAGGTTTAATAGATTACCATGATGTAGGTATTAAAATTTCAGGCGTGAACGCGAGAAAAAGGGATGCAGCTATACACCTTATATGGCTCCATCTCTTTAACAGTTTAGTTTAGGATGTCAAATGGATCGCGTTAGGAGCTCGTGGTAGAGCTTCAATGCCGGGTTGACTGAACAGTGTGTTCTATGCGCACCTCAGAGATGTCGGCATGGTCGAAGTTGCTGGCTAGGGCCAATACCTACTAGAGATGCTAGATTGTTTGAACAAGTTACTGCGGCCTTGGAACACAAAAGGTAATAAGAAGAATACAGCTGGGTTTTAGTCCGTAAAAGTCTAACACTCCCTTACGTTCCAGACGCGCCCCAGATCGGGAGAAGGTTTTCGATAATTACACACATAAAAAATAAAAATTATCTAAGTTCATGCAGGAAAGTTCTTGGCAAAATCGTTTAACTCAGGTAGATACATAATCTATTTCTGAACGATGTTTCAATGTTATCTGGGGTTAAATCTCCCGGCAAGTAATTTAAACAATTAGATTTTTTTTTTATCACTGTTATAACAACGGTTTACTGGAGTTGTACATTAGATTACCTAATGAGTATTGTTTTTTATCAAGTATAAAATAACGTCAATTGATTCTGATTATGTATTTATTTATTTATTTAATCTTCATGCAACACAAAAGTACATAGGCGGACTTAATGCTTTAGTTAAAAATAATATTTAAATATTTTCATGTATCTATAATATTCTCGACACAATTTGAAACAAGAGAAGAAAAACTGGAAACCCCCAATTCCTATTTCATGTTGATTTGTAAGCATCAATCAAATGACAATCAGCTGAATGTAATGACAATAAAAACCGTGACGTTCTTGCTTATTATTACTAATAAAAAACAACGTAACTAAGTGCTTAGTTGGTGCATAGATTTTTCTAGCATTTTTCCTTCTACTGTCCGGTTTCCCAAAACCTTAAATAGTTCACTATAGATATTGACTCGACGAAAAATGCTATAAAAATGGATATGCCATTAGAGTCTGTCTAAAAAGTCAAACGAATTGGGTTATTAGGGCAAAATGAAATCTGATGTAGTCAACACTGGTTCGATATCTTGATAATTGTTTACTAAAAGAAGAACCTTATAAAAAATATCGAATATAAGTATTTTTTAAAGGATTAAATACCTATTATACAAAATTCCCAAGTCGGTTGATTTTTTAGACAGACTATACAAAAAAAATTAGTCGGTCATTCAGTCAGAACCGCAATTACCTATGTCAAGATATTAAACTAATAGCAGTATCGCATAGATAAACTTCTGTTAACGATACCTATCCGATCCTTAATTTGATATTTTTATATTAGTCTTCTTATAAAATGTCTAGATTTTTAGGGTTCTGTAGGTACGTGTAGAATATAAAGAGTAAACTCCGCTGTCCGTCGGTCCATCCGTCAGTATATCACTGTCCAAAGTTGTGTTTGAAAATTTGTCACGTTTTTTAGCGATTATTTAGTTTTATGCTCTATCGTAACAACAATAATAAACAAAATCACTAAATTTTTTATGATAATAAATAAAAATAACCGGGTAAGTGCTAATCAGACTCGCATTCGAAGATGTTACATTTCCATGTTCACTTACTCAGTGATAAACTAAAATCATGAAATTTCGCGAGAAGCAAGTTCTCACAAGCATAGGTACGGAACTCTCCGCACGCGAGTCTAACTCTCACTTTATCGGTCGATTATGTAATGCTAATTGATTCCGCCACCCATCACTAGCCTCTCAATTGAGCGTGAAATACTCTGCAGTCACGTGAATCATCCATGACGTATTTGTAATTATAATTCACATAGTTATAATAATTAACCAAGCGATTAACGTTCTCATCCTGCCATTATGCAATAACTCATATCTTTGATGATAATTATCACAGAGACATTTTGTATTGTTCCTATTTTTTTTTTATGGTGGGAAAAATCATCCAATGACAACCACCGCTATTGAGCGGAGCGGGAGATAGTGTCAGACTCTTACTGACTAAAAACCCACCCCGTTCCTTCGTGCCTTCATACCGGAGCTCGAGCTCCCTTTCGGATAAACCTGGCCCCAGTAGGCTTCGACCCGGCTGGGCTCCTCCTGGTTATTGTACTTACATAATTAATTTTTTACCCCTAATTTTTTGCCGCTCTGGGCAAATGCCCGGCTTGGTTGGCCCCCTTAGATCGGGCCCTGTATCTACCGAAGCGAAATCGACATTTATAGCATAAATATAAAAATCACAGACGGCTTCAAAAATCATAGTTATTATCAGCAAGGTCACAGGTGTTACTGTAGATATCTAGCCTTGCCGACCACCGAACCTGTATTATTATTCTCAAAAAACATTATCACAGCAGCGTAAAATGACGAGACATCGAATGATGTTGCCTGGTTGCTACACCTACTTACTAAATGGCAGATAAGATATCTAAGTGTTTTAATGTAGCATTCAGATTTATAAAACTTATTTAGCAAACTTTTCCAGATTTTGACCTGAAAAGAAATCTGGAATAGTTTAAATTCTCAAAACTGGATTGTTTTCTTTTCTAAAATTATATAACCGGTGCACCTTATCGCTCCTTTTTGATCTTAGGAGAAATATTTTTCTTCTTCCGTTCTAAGTGCATCGAGAGGCAGTGTCAGACTTTTACTAACTTAAACTCTCTTGTGTTCCGTGAGGTGCTCTTTGCTGACAAGTAATGACATTGCTGTTTTGAACAATTATCGGCCTCCGCCCACCTTACACCTACTTACTATCCATGTAAGCTTAGTACTTATCAACCGAGGGGTCATTAAAAAGTCAAGAGTGGATGGGTTGTTTTTAAATAAGCTTCGTTCATCGTTGATCACAATAGTTCTCACAGAAGTCAAATAATGTAGATACTCATAAAAACACTAGCCATAGATTTCGCGTAGGTAAATATCTTGACCTCTGGACAACTCTATATCTTGGTTCATCAAAGATCATCAATATAAAAAAATCATTAGTATATTGTTATGACTATAAATAAACCGTCATGTTAATAAATAATTTATTTAATTAATCAAATGATAATTAATAAATCATAGAAAAGAGGGTTTTTATAATGAATGGGTATCTCAATGTTATACGCGTGAATCAGCTGATTTATTGATTACAAGTGGAGTTGTAACTAATAGATAATGTAATCAGCTCATAATGAATAGGTACTTGTAGGGATTAGTGTACACAGTAGAATCCGTTTATTATGACTCTGCCTATATTCACCAATCGTTTATTATGAAACTAGCTTTTACTGGGCTTAGCCCGCGTTTATTAATATACTTTAATTCCTCTCCCCTTTTCTTCCCTCTTTCTCCCCCTTTTCTCACTTTTTTTTTTAAATTAGCCTATGTTAGTTTCCAGGGTCCCAACTATCTCTGTACCAAAATTCATCAAAATCGGTTTTGCCATTTAGGCGTGAAGACGTAACAAACAAACAAATCTACAAAACTCGCTTTCGCTTTTATAATATTAGTAAGGATTACACAGCAAAAAACTGTTATTGAAAGTGATTTGTAAGCGTTCTTTACGAACATTCAATACAGTGTTCTTTAATCATTTCCCTCTGTATGTGTATGGCCATTTTCTTTAATTTTATATGCTTATAATTGGCAAAATTTTAGAAATAAAAAAAAATATTATCGCAATGAATTTAATTCATGAATCCCCAAGCGACCACCGGTGGCCGCGCATCTATTGTCTTACTATTGTGTCTCTAATTGACGGTATCTGAAGGGTTAAGAGGTAAATACTTTGCGAAACATGACAATTTAATTATCTAATATTTTCAATTAAGTAATATAATATGCTTTGTTCTAGGCCCTCGAAGACTACAGAATCGACAACGGCACAATTGTCGGCTTCCCCGGCGCCAAGGCGTACGAGGGAGAGAACATGTTGTACGAGAAGTGCGACATCCTCGTCCCCGCCGCCATTGAGCAGGTCATCCACAAGGAGAACGCACACAAGATCAACGCTAAGGTAACAACACTACTAATAGGTAATAATAGTAATAACTCAGCGGTCATTTTTCGGCCTTTTTTTTTGTGGCTGCTTCTAGCTTTTATTTGTGGCGGCGTTTTTTTGTGGTACGTGTGCGGGGACACTAATTCGTCGTTCTCTCACTGCAAATACGACGTGCCTCCCAAGTTATACAGTCTTATCAGAGGCTTACCTCCTTACAATATGTTTGCCGAACAGCCTTGTTGCTTATCTCTCTCGCAACAAAATAGTATGGATACTTTGTCCAAGACCTTGTAAATTTTTATTCAGCGCAGTAAATTCCCACGTTATATAATTAGAATGATTTAATTATATGTATATCGTGGAAATTTACTGAAATTATTTTCGTACTTATGTTCGTCTCATTTTTTTTTTATCGTAGAGAAAATAGACCAATGACAATCCCCGCTCTTGGGCGGAGCGGGAGATAGTGTCAGACTCTTAGTGACTAAAAACCCTCCACGTTCCTTCTAGCCTTCATACCGGGGCTCGAGCTTCCTTTCGGATAACCCTGGCCCCAGTAGGCTTCGACTCAGCTGGGTCCCTCCTATTGCTGACAACTCCTTGAGGCGCGCGGGAACAGTGCGTGCCGTCGACGTTTTGGGTTCGGTCCGGACAGTTACCGGACGGTCGGACAGCGAGCTACCCATGGCTCGCCGTCCGCAAGCCCGCGTCTACGGTGGCCAGAAATCGGGATCGGAATCCCGGCGGTGACGGCGAGAGCGTCGTTGCCTGATGCGGTCGGCCTCCTCCTTTGCTAGCAGTACTGCTTCGCAGAAGGAGGCGACCGAAGGAGGAGTGGCAGGCGCCACTCCTCCTTCGGTCGCCTCCGCCCAGAGGTCTCCGCCACCGATCGCTCCCACGAGGGCACGGGGATGCTCCGCCCAAGCAGGGTACACCTCAACTCTGTGCTCCACCGTGTCCTCCGGGCGTTCCGCACAGTAGCGACACCTGGGCGTTACTTCCGCACGAATCCGGTCCAGGAACTTCCCGAACGTGCCATGTCCGGTGAGAACCTGCATTATACGGAAGGTAAGGACGCCGTGAGGTCTTTCCACGACATATCTCGACGTTTCTAGTCTCCCTGGTCACCGGGGTAGACTATATACCTGTCCCACAGGTAGGCCTCGACCTCTCGACAGAGGTATTCGGGCACCCGGTGGTACCGGAGTGCCCTCCGGATCGTATTCCAAGGCAGGGAATTGAAAGCGTTGGCAATGTCCAAGGACACTGCCACGACACACCAACCCTGGGACACCGCATCCTCCGTCGTGAGCGCATCCTGCGAAAGCCGAACGGACCGTCTGAAAGGTCCGGCCCCAACCATGGTAGGCGCGCGACGAGGCGGTTTGCAATGACTCTTTCAAAGAGCTTGACCACCTCGTCGAGCAGCACAATGGGCCGGTACGTGGACGAGGAGTCCGCAGGGCGCCCTGGCTTCGCGATGAGGACCAGTTTCCCCGTCTTCTAGCGAAGTGGGAACTGGCCCCTCACCGAGCATGCGCTGAAGAGCCTTCTTAGTCGAGGCCCAAGAGCCTCCATGGCCAGGACCCAGGCTTTCCCAGGCAAGCCTTCGGGTCCTAGGGCGGTATATTTGGCACTCAGCCTTCGTACCACCACTCTCATCTCTACCTCGGTCGCCTCTGGAGCATCGTCGTCGTCGCTACTGCGGTCCGTCAGACACCGCTGGCGGAGGCGGAGCCATGGGCTGGGGGGAGTGTTTCCCTCGCGCAGGGAACAAAGTATTCACCACACTCTCCACGAGCTGGGGCCGGAGACTCTGAGTCAGCGGGGGAGCCCAGGGGCGGCGTTTTTCCCGTATCATTTTGTACGGGCGCCCCCACGGGTCCGCTTTCAGAACCCCAGCCACACAAACTTACTTAACAGACCCCAGAAAAAATTAAAGTGACCGAGACTAGACGTCTCGGTGACCTTAATTTCGTCGGCCAGGACCTGGAGGTCCTGAACCCAGTCTCCGCGGGGTTGGACATGTACAGCTCGAAAACGACGGCGATATTAATCGACCACTGGGCCATGCTCTTGAGCAACAGATCCTGAGCGGGGGCGCAGTGGTAGATGTTCGCCTGGAGGTCACGTAATGGTGTCGTTATTGACATTCCATTACCGTCTCCTCCCGAGCCCACTGTGAGGGTCCTGCCGCGGCGGGAGCGGCGGCAGCCGAGGTAGTGGCTGCGGCGGTGAGGACGTCCTGACCTTGCCTTTGGCCTTGGCGGGGGGGTCGCAGGACCTGCCCCAGTCCGGCGGTCAGACGGCTTGCCTGCCGCTGCACATGTGTTGCAGTGCGGTGTTGCACGGCATTCGACTGCCTTGTGACCAGGCTGTCCGCACCTGTGGCAGCGCTCACTGCGGTCCACCTCTGTGGTGCAATAAGCGCCCACGTGGTGTTCGACGTGACATCGGTAGCACCGCAGAGGTCGGGGTTCTAGCATCTTGACTTGGGCCGAAACCCAGCCCACCAAAAGCCGAGGGCCGAACCTCGGTCGTGATGGCCTAGGCCGCCGACACGGGGCAGCTTACCGTAACGGCTCGCATGCCCGTGCTGTCAGCGCGGATAGTACCCGCCCGGATCTGATCGGTCGTAAACCCTCCCGCCCTGACGATGGCGGCCACCATCTCGTCCACCCTGACAGAGTCGTCCAGACCCATAATGCGCATGTCTATGCACTTGGCGGGTCTGGACGCTCGGGCCTCCTCGAAGTCCAGGGACGCACTGAGCCTCTCGGCCAGCGAGTTCTCCGCTGTCTACTCCAGGAACTTCCAAAATTCGGGCCCCGTTTGCGGTACGCCTCATTCTGAAGCCCCCGGAGGCTCCGAACTCGTCGAGGTGGCCCACCACCGCCTGCTTCGCTTTCGCCGTGATTACGTCGTCCCTTCCTTTCCGCAGCTGGCTGTAGTGTGATCACTACAGCTGCGGTAGTCGGTGCGCAAAGTCGAACAGCCATTGCCTGCATGTGCTCCTGTCGCCGCTTGCGTTTCTTGGCCGCCCTAGCCGCCTTGCTCGCCTTCCTCTTGGCTTCGGCGACCGTCCATTCGGCACCAGCCGCTCATTAACTGCTAATATTGTGTAGGTGATAATGAGCAACTATAAATTGGAGCCATAAAGATGGAATTAGAACACAAAGACTGACTAATAACACATAGTAACACCTTAGCCACAGCTCTAAGTGAGCCAGCAACAATAATACGGCTAAAACGCCACCCTCATGGAAAGCCATGAGGGTGGCGCGCTAAGTTGAGCAAAGTAAAATTAATAAATTGAGAAGGCAGATTGAACTGGAAGAATAAACCTTAGCATCAATCAATTCTCCAACCTAGCAAGATATACGTGTACAGATATCGTGAGGCGTGTGTCGCGAATGGTTCGTCACGCATGTCTCAACCTGAGACATACGACGATACATTTATGCGTGCGTCCCGAATGATACATGCTCAAGCTGAGCACGCAAACCACCTCGCACGGTGTTCGTCAGTAGAAAACGCAAACAACACCTGTCCGTCCACAAGAAGCGCACGGCTCGTACTGAGGCAGCGTTCGCAACGATCGTATGATGCAAATGCTCACTGTGAGCACAAATATCCACACAGCCCAAGGCATGCGAGACGAACCTTCGACGAAGCTTTATTAAAACCACAAACTTATGTTCAAAACACTTACCATTGCAGATCATTGCCGAAGCCGCCAACGGTCCCACGACCCCGGCCGCTGACAAGATCCTGATCGAGCGCAACATCCTGGTCATCCCCGACCTGTACATCAACGCTGGTGGTGTGACCGTCTCCTTCTTCGAGTGGCTCAAGAACCTCAACCACGTGTCTTACGGACGTCTTACCTTTAAATATGAGCGCGAGTCCAACTACCACCTATTGGGTAAGTACCAAATAAATTGGGGTTACTTTAGCACAAGCTTTAACCAATAGAAATACAGTAAACACAGTTTCTCGTGTTCCTATTGGTTAATAAACTTGTGCCAAAGTTATACTTCAGGGCTAAAGCTTCACGATTTGTTTTTGAGGTAATCGCGGCGACTGTCTTGCAGTGCAAATTATCGCCAAATTAATAGTACGGCAAAACTAAATAAATAAATAAAAACTGTCAACACGATCGTCTCATCCATGGATATGACCCCTTGGGCATTCAAATGCAGGGTATAGACATCCTTTCTTTCAATCTTCTTGTCCGGCCCTGTCACCAGCCAGTCACCTACTTGTGATTCCAATTCATGTCGCTAATAAATAATACTGATTCTGGAAGCAATCTTTCTTCTATTCTTCTATTATAGTAACGCATTGACAGATTGTAAATTTTACACGCTCCGAATCAGTAGGCGCAATTTTGAAAGTAGAACTAATATCTAGTAAGTATAATAATAGTGATTCTACTGAAGTATGTCAGTCTATGCTATGGGATGTTTTTTCTGTGTCATATCTGAAGGTTACATAACATTATTTGTACAATATTGTGTGTCGGTGCAAACGAAAGACCGCAAGCTAGTTATCGGTTTGTTTTACCAGAATAGAAGGTTAATTTTCCTTATACTATCACATGTTACTAGGGCAAAGATAACGTTAAATTTCTACAAATGCCGAGACTCGTGATGTTTCCAAAAATAACCTCCATATGGTTGAGCGTAGAATAAAAATACCTAACGACATTCGATCTCGCACCGACTTCTTGCATCACTATTTTTGACACCACGACCACCATCCAACAATCACTTGTATCGCCAACTAGAAAAATAAAAAGAGTATTTAATTTAGGGCACTGTAGGTACATTGTAGGTCACAGGTAGCTTTTGTAACCCCCGACAGAAAAGAGGGGTGTTATAAGTTTTGTTATTGTATTGTAAGTGAATATATTTCTTTTTTTTTTTCAGAATCCGTACAAGAGTCGCTAGAAAGGCGTTTCGGTCGCGTCGGTGGTCGCATTCCAGTCACTCCCTCAGAGTCCTTCCAGAAGAGGATCTCTGGTGCCTCCGAAAAGGACATCGTGCACTCCGGTCTCGACTACACCATGGAGAGGTCGGCTAGGGTAAGCATCAACCAAAATAATAACTTGAAAGCCATATTCTACGTAGTTTTGACCACTGCGCTTGCCGTTAAGAGACCTTAGTCCTAAAAAAAGTAAAAAACAAGATATTACGTACCAGATTAGAAATTATGGTAATAATGACCTAACTCAAAAAGAGGGTAATTGACCGAAAACATATGTTTCAGAAATAAGGTTCAATTTACAACTACCCTCTTTTTTGAGTTACGTCTGTTTTTGATTAAGCGTGTGTTATCTTGTTGCCGCACCCGTTATCATAATGATGTTTTTTATGAACTAACATCTGTTTTTTCCCACAGGCCATCATGAAGACTGCCGTGAAGTTCAACTTGGGCTTAGATCTGAGGACAGCGGCGTACGCCAACTCCATCGAGAAGATCTTCACCACATACGCCGACGCCGGTCTTGCATTCTAAACACTCACTAGATAAATTGAAGTATTGTCTGCATTTTATAGACTCCATTTTAGTCCCTATGCACATAAGTGTAAGTTTTAAGACATTATTATCACAGTATTTTTGTTTGTTGGAATCATGGCTTTTTTACTTTACTGTTAAGCGAATCGTTAAACTTTTAAAGTGAAAATTTAATTTTCCAATTGTATCGTCTTGAATTTTTGAATAAAATTTGTTTTACTGTTATTCCTAACCTGAGTTTTTTTTTTAACAACCTTCTAGAAGCATTAGCTATCGAAGAAAATTTATGGACCGCAAAAATATTGATTTTATTCAAGTCATCAGATGTGTCTAATTAGGGCCGGATTTAAACTATTTAATTTCCTTTTATGAAGGCACTAATAATATAATCAGTCAAACTTCAGTCATGCTTCACGAATTTATCTTTTTTATTTAATAAACTATCACGTTTTTTTACTAGAGAATCATAATTTTTGCAGCCTAGTATAGTTGCCGTTATTAAATACGTAATAAACAAAACTATAGTTATATAAAAGCATAGTAGATGAATAATCAGACTGAAACTAGGGGGACCCCGTCCATTGCGGGGCCCTAGTCACTTGAGAATGCCCAGTGGGATAGAGGGGGTGAGAAAATAAAAACGGTAAATAGAAACGAGATGGAGTAGGTAACTGCAAAAACGCGATTCTGACACATATAAGACGAAGACACTCGTCGGACCAATCCGACGCAAGCGGCTTAAGGATGAAAATCAGTATGGATTGGGTACATCCAGACCAACCTGTTCCATGGTTGACCATATCATCCTCATTTCAGCTGATAGACCACCCCCAAGTGTCACCACAACGAACGATCCTGCGCGTCCCCGATTCCCGCAAACTTTACCAGGTCATCGATCCACTTTGTAGGAGGCTTTCCAACGCTGTATCATCCATATCAAGGTGAAACAATGATCAACCGAGAGAATTCCGATACAACTTCATTTCTTCTATCCCCTCCAGACTTTTTTCATGTCCCTATCGCGGCTGATGGTTACCGAACTTTTAGTACCTACAGCGAGAAACGAAAATCTGATAGTCTGTCTAATGAAAGCGTAACCTGGAGTTTTTTTTTTTTTAATTAAAGTGGCCAAAATCACGTCCAAGTCTATGATTGCAAGGAAACAGATATTTATTTATCAACAATAATTGCTTTAGCATGGGTAAAATAGGTAATATAAAGTTATGTGCGAAAGCTGCTACACACTATCATCAGTGAGTTTAAACAAAAACAAGAAGAGAAAGAAGTTGTTTTCTAAGAAAAACAACAATGTTTATATCTATACGATCTTGGATTTTTAAGTTAGTGTGACATTATAATCTTGATCATTTTTGACTGACCACTAGATATTTTTACGGTATGAATGATGATACTTCTTCTTATGTTTATAGATAATCTTAAAAATATGCAAGGACACAACGGAAAAAATTTGGATAAATATGGAGAAAAAATCTGAAAATAAATATCTTCACTGATGTCCTGAAGAGTGCCACGTAAGTTTATGAGTAGTCGATATGTGATGAAAGATTTGCCTCCGTCAAATGCCTTCGTAAAAATTAAGAAAATAGTAACTAAAATCCTCGTTCAACTTTAAGAGAGATAGCTGCTGAACTATCCGTGTCTCACGAGTCGATCCGTATCATTTGAAACATTCACTTGAGTATAAAACATGTTCCCACTTGACTAATCCCAAAAGCTTTGAATTTTTTCCATGCTAAAACAAATCGATTCCAACCCAACAATCTTGAAGCACATTATTAGTGTTGGCGAGACGTGCTGAAGTTGAAATCATGTTGACTATTTTATTTGACTGTCGCGGTGATGTGTTCTTGGTATTCTTGCCGGAAGGCCAAATTGTAAATAAAATAAATAATATACGGCATTTGAGAGAACAGATAAAAAAAAATTGGAATAATAACTAACATTTTGTGTATTATTAACCTTTACCATACATCTACCAATAAATAAATCTACACTAAGTTCTTATACAACTATTGTACAATCGTCATAAATAAAAAATAATACTCAAGTATCAAAACTCTTTTCTCCTACTATTTCAATAATACCATATTGAAAATTTTGGGTTTTAACCTCCTTTTCTCAGGTCACGCTTTCAGTAGACGGAACAGCAGTTGTTTTAACCCAACGCTGCATTTTATTATAGACATCAGGAAGTCTGTGACATATTTGCGAATACCTCAAAAAGGGGTTTCCAAACTATTCATTTTAAAATGCGCCTTAGGAGTTTCCTTGCGTGATCGCATCAGGAATGAAGATAACCGCAGGAGAAACGAGTTCGCTGACATAGCCCGAAGAATCGCGGACTGTGAGCGGGGCACATTACTCGTACAACAGACGGTCAATGGAAAGGTTTCTAGAGTGGCGACTACGTACTGGAAGACGCAACATTAATAAGGCATATCTACCTACTCACCAGAGCCAGGCAGTTTCACCCGGCAGGTTATTACCGGCAGCCTAGCCACGGTACTATCGACGCTAAACAAGCCCGGCAGCATATCCCTCAGGTTAAACCGCCAGCGCCGACAGCTTTGGTGTGTAGATAGCTGAAGACTTCCCACAAAGTGGACCGATGACCTGGTGAGAGTCGAAGGAATACAATGGATGCGAGGCGCACCATGCGGACCCTTCGTTTTGGCGATACTTGGGCTAGGGCTGTGTCCAACATTGGACATCTTTCAGCTGAAATGATGATGCAACTGATAACATATGGCTTTGCAGTAACCAAGGATAAGCGCTTTCCAGATGTGGTGTGGGTGGTCTTTTGATACTATTCGACTGATGATGCTGAGTATACGAACTGAATTATTACTTACAGAACCATAGTCGGTCTCGTGGTCGGTTTTTGAGTAGGGCAGTCCCCTTATCGCTATTTTAAAATTCTTCTCTACTGGTAGGAAGTAGGCGAACCAACTTACGCCACTCTCCTTCTCCAGAACCGTTAAGTACCGCTGGACCAGCGGGTACTCTTCCTCTGAATCCGGTGAAAAGCGTACACCGGTGCCATAAGGGCGAGCGTTAGGCGGCCGGCTCAGCTTGGCGGCAATCTCCCTGAAGTGGGACACCCAATTAGAGAATTGCTCCATTACCAGGGTGGGGTAGCAGGGCTTCTTTGTCTTGGTGCCGTCCGGTCCGAGTTCGAATGGGCGGAGGCGGGCGAGGCGGTGACACTATTTACACTGTTATTAATAGTGGGTAGACCACTTACCTCACTATTCCTTTCCACAGGGCGAGCGCTTGCCACAGTAACGCTCCTCCAGTTGCCTTGTCCGAGCTCCTCCTCCGTCGCTGGGGCCTGGTCATCATCTCCAGGACTTCCATCAACTTGTTTGGGGCATCGGAGTGTCCTGCTCTTCCGTATCTTTACGCACCTCGCTGCACCCCGACGCGAGCGAAAGACTCGAGCCTGCACGCGAAGAGCAAGCCGAATCGTAAGCTGAGGCGCGGGCCAGTGTAGGCAAGACGGGAACGGGGGGCGACGTGGCCTGCACGGCCGCCATGCGCAGTCTCGGGTCGCGAGAGTTAGCAGCTCTACTCGTCAATGGTTGACGAGGAGCAGGAGCGTGAGGGAGCGGAGTCGCCGACGCACGTCCCGCAGCGAATGAGGCGGCTGCCGTCATGTGAGCCGACGGTGGTGCCACGGGGCGCATAGCAAACGTTTGAGGTACCACTTGCTGAATGTTGTGGGGGCGACTGACGTCACAGGCGCCTCTACTCGGGCGTAGGTAGCCGAACCAAGTTGGTTGGGGTTGCTTCGATCAGAAGCCAGTGGTTGTAGAGCACTCGCCTCTGGGATAAATTCTCAGTCGGTGATTTTCCGCTGCAACTGTCGGTGACAGCCTTTTTTAGTCTACCCTCAAACGATTTCCTAATCGGGTTCTTTGTTCCCTGGGCCGTTTGGGGAAAGTTTAAAAATATATGTTTGTATTAGTATACTCTTTGTGTACACTGCGTTCCAAATGAGAATAGGATCACTGGCCATGTTGTGACGTCACGATTTACTGTCAAATCGAGGAAAGAAATTTTTTTAAACTTTAATTAATTTACGAAAAATTTTATTTATTTACGAAGTTTGAACGAAAAAAGTTTAATCAGAATTCAGTTCTTCAATTTTACTCATCTCAGAGTTCTTCAATTTTGACAAAATTTCTTCGCACGACGTCACGTCATCCAACCATCGACAGAGATAATTTATGATTTTCTTGAACGCTATGAATACTGACTGAGGCATTTCTTGGAACCTTGGAACGCAGCCAATTACGTGGTGAAATGTCAGTTGTCAATCGATGCGAGTTGTGAATTTTTCGATACGATTCCAATTATTTTTGTACTTACGTTATTCGGGAAATTAATCATAACAAAATGTTTAGACCAATATTCGTTACAATATTAATGACATTAATCAACGGTATACTTTCCAAAAGCGTTGAACTTACCTTCGAGTTACCTGATAGTGCAGTAGAATGTTTTTACCAAGAAATAGAAAAGAATACCTCAGCGGCTTTAGAATATCAGGTAATTTACATATCTTATTACTGCTACATAATAATTATTTTGTTGTTAATAATTGTCTTGACATTTTAAAGTGAAATAAACGTATTCCTAACCTCTTTAGATAAGTTACACTTGTCCAAAGACTTGTCCAATCGTTTTCCTGTTCAAGGGCGTCAAGACTTCTGTTTAATGTTTCAGGTAATCACCGGCGGACAATATGACGTCGATGTAAAGATAGAAGGTCCCAACAAACAAATTATTTACCAGCAACAAAAAATGCAATATGATTCTCATCAGTTTACTGCACAAATAACAGGTATTTCTTTTGTTTCTTGTTATTTACATAATATTAACCCTTCAGATACCGTCAATTAGAGACAGAATAGTAAGACAATAGATGCGCGGCCACCGGTGGTCGCTTGGGGATTCATGAATTAATGAAGTTACGTTGCCGCTAATTAGGTATACTTTCCTAAATCATAGTTAAGATAACTTTGTGGTATGTGTTTTACAGGAATGTTAATTAATACAGTCATTTTCAATTAAATCATTCTTATAAGACTCACATAGGATGTTTTATTTATACTCCTAGACTTATGTTAATTTTGTATTGTTTCAGGTGTATACAAAGTTTGCTTTAGCAATGAATTCAGTACATTCTCCCACAAACTTGTCTACATGGAACTGAATGTGGGACCTGAGAAACCTTTGCCTGGTGTTGGGGACCATGCAACTGTTCTTACACAGGTTAATAAATCAATGTTACTAAAGTCTTTTTTAACCCTTCAGATACCGTCAATTAGAGACACAATAGTAAGACAATAGATGCGCGGCCACCGGTGGTCGCTTGGGGATTCATGAATTAAATTGCATGGATGACAGCAGAATGAAAATATACATCTTTAAGATGAGAGAAAAGGATAGATAGCTACATTGTATGAAACAACAGCTGTCACCCGCACCGTTCTATAGCAATTATAGTATAGCCAACCAAATTATGCAACCCACCATCACCAAATAGTTATCTGTCCATTAATGGTTTAAATATCTGATCATAAAGTATATCTAGAAATATTATATTTTAAAAAATTCATGCAAATTTACTACTTTAATTTACACCACTCCTGATAAGGAAAGAAAAACATGTGCTAATTAAACTCAAGCATTTAGCAGAACAAATGCTTTAATTCATGAATCCCCAAGCGACCACCGGTGGCCGCGCATCTATTGTCTTACTATTGTGTCTCTAATTGACGGTATCTGAAGGGTTAACCCAGTAATGGAGCATAGAAATAAGTTCAACAAAATACAATATGTTTAACTCTTCAATAGTGATAATTAGAGACACAATAGAAAGACAATGGGTGTGCGAACACCAGCATTCACTCGGGGTTTAATGAATTAAGAGTTTCAATATTTGTATGTAGGTATGACTGTTTAGGTCAAATCTTGCAAATGGTTAACTAACCAATTTGGCTGAAATTTAGTATACAATATGTATCTTGGATTACAATGCATTTATATAGTACTATAGAGCTAGACATGACAAAGGAGTTGGATATTGGCCATAGGGAATATTGACTAAAAAGTTTTATAGTCAATATTTCCTATGGCCAATATTTATCTCGTAACTCGTAACAACGAAATTATATATTGTGGCCTTAGAAACCAGTCTAGTTGGCTTCATAATTTTACCAATATTGATTATGTCACAGTAAACTAAATAACATATATTTGAGTTACAATTATGCTAAATCTAATAGTAAAAATGTTAATTTCAGCTGGAAACTTCTGCAGAAGAAATTCACTCAGCCCTCAACAGAATCATTGACCATCAAACTCACCACAGGCTAAGGGAAGCTCAGGGCCGCAAGAGAGCAGAGGACCTCAACGAGCGAGTTTTCTGGTGGTCTATGGGCGAATCTCTAGCAATTGTTTGTGTAGCATTCGCACAAGTCATGGTCCTCAAAAACTTCTTCAGCGACCGACCAACTTTATACAACAGAATGTAATACCTAGTTAAATATATAGTTTATTTATTAAAACATCTTTGGGGTTTATTTTATTATAGTTTTATTTGTAATAATGTACAGGTTGAAGTTCTAATATAAAACCATTATTTTGCAACTTAAAACTGGAAAGTGATAGTTTCATAATCCACTGTAAAATAATATACATTTTATTTTGTTGTACATAGGTACTTTTTTTTTTAAGATGTCGGCTTAGTTAACATACCAAGAAACCTAAAGCTGTCTACACACTGAAGCTGCTGGCCCGCCGGCAGGAACCCCGGCACTCTGATTTTAACTGGTTTTGAAGGCAAGATCGTTGAAATCACGCCTTCGGCCTTGCCAAAAGTGGTTCGGCTTCGGTGTGTAGAAAGCTTAAATGAACTCTAGAACACAGACCAACTGAAGATATTGTCAGTGTAAGCTTATTCATCTTGTTTGTTGAATAAATTTACAAAATTAGTATTTTATATTCTGCTTACTTTACTTTTACATGGGATTTGTAATCAAAAGAGCACTAAAAGAGCAAAGACTCCATTTACTAAGGCACAAGGGTAGGCAATCAGAGGTCTTTGTTCTGAGTCACCAGACATGGTTACAAAAAGTCTGCTAGCAGAAAGAGCTGACCAAATCACAGCAACAGCAGACAAACTTAACCCTACAGACCCTTCAAGAGAAATAAATATACCAAGCCCTGCTAAGACAACCATGGGTAACATGCAGTAGCCCAACACACTAGCCACACTTAACAGAGTAAAGACTCCTTCAGAGCGACTCATCAAAGACAATAGGCAGTACATCAAAATCACTGACATTACAGATAACCCATAAACATATCCAAAGTGAGCCTTGTTCCCTGCAAGAAATAGACACACTGCAAGGGCTAAACAAAATGCTATCGGGCCAGCTATGTCCGTGTCTCTCAAAAGAAAGTTTGCATCATCAGCTTTGGATTGACCGTGGAATGGATTCATGACCGCTAATGTTTTCTCAAGTATTCTGTCTGGGTATATTTCAAGTTCATCTAATAGCGGTGGCTCGTCGAATTCCGTCGGTTCTCCGACGGGATCCCCGGGTACTGGTGCTGGCGTGAATATGTTTGAGTTGTAGTACTGATTGTTGTTGGCAGTCATATTACCCTGATTCTGGTCGAATGAGTAGTTTTGTTGGTCAGTTGGAAAGGTCTGGAAATCTAAAACAGAAATACCATTAGGTAGTCTCGAATTATGCATTTGTTTGAATCACAAAGTAGATAAATCTGAGAGGTATTCTCACCTAACGTCTGTGCCGGATCTGCAAAGGTATTGGAAGTGTTGAAAGAGTAACTTTGACTATTATTTTGCTGTTGCCACGAATAATCGTTTGGGTTGCTGAAATTCGCCATTTTAGATGTTTTTCAGCTTCAAATTTCAAAATTATACTAATTTAGTTCACGTAAATAATTAAAAATTGTTGCCCAAAATGACCAATTCCATGTCACTACTTGTCTTGTCAGTTGTCAATGTCATTGTCACACTAACATGACAGCTGTCAGATGACATGTTCCTTTGCTAGTGATGGAGAAAAAATCGACTATCCAATAGTTTAAAATCATTTTTATTTATTTTACCCGATTTGATGACGTTATGATTTCAGAGCAATACTTTTACAATGCGCATTACATGTAGAAACTAAGGGCCGACGCTACGTTAAGCGGTCCCATACAAAAGTTCTCCAGACATGACTACATGCACACCGTTAAAGTTGAACTAGCGACACTGCGAAGGAAATAATCCGGTTTCCGGCTTTTAGCATTTTTTGGAGCCATAAAATAGTATGAAGGTTTTAATAAAACTTTTCTTTATATGGCATACTTTATTCCATTAAATATAGGTAGTTTTAGTCACTGGATCTATTAGTACGATGGAATGTTTTCGAGTTTGTTTGAATATTACAGATACATACTTATTATTTAATAATACATACAAGTTTTAGTAAGTAGTTAGGGATATACAATAATATTACAGTCAATCAATACGTGAAGTTACATTGCACCTAAATTGTGTTTTATAATCACTAAAATTAAATAAAAGTCCATTTAAGTTCACAGTAAAGAAAAATGTATATGTAAAGACATTTCTAAATAAAATGCTGTTCATTATATATTATTTTAATATACTAACTGTACCTATCTCAGTATACTGATTATATAATATGTAGATATATAAAGGTCTGTAGTTGAAATGGAGTCATACCACAGTGCATATAAAATTATAATGTAAAATTTACTACAGTGGAACGTTTCGTGTTTGGAAAGCTCGTACTTGGGCACACAGGGTTATTTAAATGTAATAAGACAACTGGAATGCACCAAAGTAAAGCGAGGTGAATACTACCCCGCTATAGAACCAATCTCACGTTGACATAAGTACCAGCCGTACCATGCATGAACATAAATATATAATAACCACGTCTTTGGTGCATTCACATACATTAATATTATAACATTCGTTGGACAGAGCAAGGTCGTAAAATAATGTTTTCAGGTACTTATATTATCTCCTAGCAAACAAACTACAAAAAATACCCATTTTTGTAACTTGGAATTAAAAATAACTTCGTACTGTCTCTTGCGTACAGTTTGCCATGTTTCAACACGAACAAAAGACTTTATAATACGTTTTATTACAACAGGAAGTTATTAACAAAATTAACAACAAAACATAAAACAAATTAAAATAATTTTCTGTTGTAATGACCTACCTACAGGATGTTTTCTAACATTTACCAATTTGAATTATCGAAGTATATTGAAGTTTACAAAATTAATAATATAATCAAACTCATAGGGCAGTCTTAAGCTAAAATGCAGGCTCCATTAACTTGATAACCTTCTTAAACAGATGTGATAATAAGGTGTCGAAATGTAATTTCATTTATAAATTGATTACTACTCATAAAAAAAAATAATGTTGCAGCTGTTTGTCTAATAAACGTTTCGCACAAGATGATTATAATTATAAAAACACCGAAAAGTCCACAGCGTATGCAGATTTAAAAATACAACTTGTGTCTTGCTAGGAATTGAAAAAAAAGTGAATTCATTCTTTTTTCAAATTTCGACACCTTTTTTACCACCCTGTTTACATGCTTACTCACGTAAAACGAGAATTTCTCTATGACATCCATGACCAACACTAAGTCAATCCATTTTCGATAAAAAAGAGTTCATAATAAAGTTAGTCATAAATTACCTAAAATTAAAAAAAATATGTACAATCTACATTTTGTACATGCAATATATAATACACGCATACATTTTCATCAGCACAATATCAAAGTGTATAAAATAATCACACTTATGAACACACTAATAAATGGAGATTTCGTAACAAATTATTCCTGTCTTCAGAATAACATAATGTCTATCAATGCTCATATAAAAATCTTATGGAAATAAAAACAAAAATCCAAATTTTTATAACATACATATTATATCACAGATACCTAAGGAAGATATTACTTATTATATCTAACGTTGAGGTGCTGTAAACAGTCCCTAAAATATTTTAATAAATAAATAAAAAGCACTCAATCTCAAATTCCTATGTGAATACTGTTAATAAAATATTCATGTTAAAATAGCTCATTTTCCTGTGTTTCATTGTTCATAAACAAAGTCAAATATAATATTCTTCTGTTACACATTTACACTTGAAAGTAATCACTGACGGGGGCGTCGCCTCCGTTATTAATACTGCTTTTCGCCTCGCTTCTGTTTGGTACATTGATTTTTTCATAGCCCGCTGCCGAGTCTGACCTCTCCACGCTCGAGCTACCTGATGCCTCGTTGTTAACCTTCTCATAAGGCGGCTCTTTCTTTGATAGTTCAAAATATTTAATGCTTTCGTAATTCGGGTCCTTCTTTGAGCGTATCGTCGAAATATCGTCGTAATCATTCTTTGAATTCTTCGATCGAACTGACTCGTATTTGGGATCTTTACATCTTAACGACTCGTAATTTGGATCTTGTGTACTTACACTTTCATAGTTAGGGTCTTTGGGGCGCACTGATTCATAATTGGGATCTGATTCGCTTCCTGTATTGTAGAGGGGGTCGTGTGGCATTGACTCGTAATTTGGTTCTAAGGTGGGTTCTTCGTTGTTGTTCGCAGGCCAATTGTTGTACTTGACCGGCTTTTTATTGACTGTGGAGTATGTTGGTTGAACTTTGTAGTTCGGCGCGATCGTGGCGTAAGGCGGTGTGGGTGGTTGGTTCCTCAACACTTCATAATTCGGATCTGAATCCGAGGCATTGTTGTCAGTCTTAGATATATGCTCGTACCCAGCGTCGCTGCTAACAATGCTGTTTGGGCCACTATCAACCACCAGATGATTTAGTTTTAACAGGTTGTTGTTTGAAAAATTTGAGTTTGGTCCTGCTTTATTTATATCTTTGACAGTTTCGTATCCCGGATCTTGGTTTTGCGATGACTTCCGCTCTTTATGAGCAATTGTTTCATAACCGTGATTCATAGATTTTTTACGGTCAATAGTCTCATATCCTGGATCATCACTGCGATATTTGGACGTATGTGGCTCCCCGTCGGCTCCGGTAAACTCTTTAGACCGTCTCATAGTGTCTTCCGTTCTTGCTTTAGGTTTTTTGCTTACTTTAGCATACATTTCCTCGAGATTTCTTGAAGGACTCTCATGAACACGGTGATCTGAGGTCAAACTAGTGTTGGCATCCGCTGATGAATAGTCGCTGTACCCGGGCCCGTCGATAGAATTATACAAGTTATCAGTTTGACTATCACGTTGATCGATGTCAATATCTCTGGCGACCAGTGGTCTGACTAGATCTCCAGAACTAAATCGATGTTTCTCGATGGGGTAATTGCAACCATAGAAGTCTGACGAGTTGACGCAACTGTTGTTTCGTTGGTGTTTCTCGTTGAGACTCCGTCGTTTGTCGTGGTTGAAATGAAGATCTCCTGAAAATTAAGTTAAGTTAACATAAAACACTTCTGAAATCTTAATGACACTGACCGCATCTCAAAATAGTGTTAAGTACCTGTACTTGACATCCGCTGGTGTCGTTGCGCGAGCGCTTGTTCTATTGCAGGCTGTCGAGGCGGCGCGTGGGTAGTTGCATGCGCCGAGGAATGCGCCGTGGGATGTGACGTCACATGCGCCATATTGTGCGATGAAGAATGCGCTGAGGCATGCACCGTCACGTGTGACGTGACGTGCGACGTCGCGTGAGAGCTGACGTGAGCGTTGCCGTGGGAGCTCGCGTGAGATGCGGCGTGAGCTGTCGCGTGAGGAGGTGGTGGTAGCGGCGAGTTGGCTTGTCGCTTCTCTGGCTTCGGAGAGCCGAGCGCGCCCGTTGAGTTCGAACATGATGAGGACGATGCTGGAGGATGTTTTGGTTTGATATTAGTTAGAAAGTAAAGGTCTTGTGTACCTCTAGGGTAACAAAAAGCAGTTAAATAATCACAATTTTTTTAACTTAAACGAATTAACTGCGATATTTACGCTGTCGCGCAAGTGTCGCGGGAGTTCGTAATTGGGGTACTCGAGGACAATTTTTTTAAGTCTTCCTCTTCTAGGAACAGTTTATTTCCAAGTTATAAGATTGTAAGAAGCAACAAAAATTTACAAATTGGGATAAATTTAATTGTTCTTAATTTTACCCCACGATATAGTAACTACACCTGCATCGGAGATACATTCACAAACGTGTAATGTACACAAGATACTCAGACCATACGAATTTATGTTCCGTGCAGGAATCAAACGTACGACACATAGCGCAGCAGCCAATCGCTCAACCACTGCGCTAACCATATCATATTGACTGAATCATGACTCATGATGATTTAGATACCAAGTTTTTGTCAGCCTTGTAAAGGTCCCACTGTTGGGACTCAGGCTTCTCTAAGAGAGGGAATGGGCCGTAACCCACCACGCGGACCCATTTCGGGTTGGTGGATGTCACATGTCTTCGAATTTTAGGTACTAGGACATGCCAGTTTCCTCACGATGTTTTCCTTCACCGTTTTGAGAGAGAATACCAAGTTTATAAACTACATAATTATAGATAATTGTACTTTAAACATGAACAAAGGGGAAAGGAAAAAATGCTTTAATTTACATCAAGTACATTCTATTTTATGAGTAGTTATTTGAGTAGTAAAAAAAAAGTGACTATACCTTGTCTGGAGTGAGTAGCATTGGAGGTTGATGCACCAACATCTGGTGGAGCACTTCTTCTGAACAAATTACAAAAACAAAAATTAACGTTCACAATTTTCGTAAAAGGCATTATATGTAAATAAGATAATCTACAGCACACAAGCGGCCTTGTTGACACCACCAAGCTACTGAATACACAAATATAATCTAAGTACGACGCTATTCGAATATTTGTGGTTATCAAAATGACGTCACCACTAAAAACACAAGATTTATCTATGTAGGATTAAAAATCTTTCTTTATTTTTAATTTAATTAATGTTAATTTTCGTGTGTATTTATTTATTTGCGAATTAATTTTGAGTTTACCCGACTAGTTTCGTATTAATACAACTATAATGTCTAAATAACAGTATTTTGGCGTTGTTTTTACATTGATTAGCTTACGCTAAGTTCATCACAAACTTTGTGCTCCTTATACGTGAATGAAGCCTTAGTTACACTCTAGGTGTCTACAAAGGTGGTGTGTTCAATATAAAGATTAAACTACACGCTGTGGCTTTCCAATAGGGAAAAACTACAAACTTTCATGACCTATTTTTAATCCATTTAGTATCATCTATATTTATAAAAAGAGAGACTGACTGACATATCAACGCACTGCCGAAACTACAGGGCCTAGGAGTGTGAAATTGTGCACAGGGTTTCCTTTATGACGTAGGCGAGCACTAAGGATTTCCTTTAAGGATTCTTCTGTATTTTCTCTAGAAAAAAAAAACAGTTACATACTGTTTTTTGCCCATAATAAAATAAAAATCTCTATAAATCCACGCCCTAAGGGGAGGTCCAAAGTTTGTATGGAAAAACCTGCTTTTACGCGGGGGTAGGCTAGTATTCCATAATATCAGGAACGCTAATGCAAAAAATCAAGCTCTTAGACGCAGCACTTTGAGCTGTAAGTATTTGTCTGTCAGAGAATAAACGTTGTCTGTTAAAAATCGTTTTTAGCGATTGCGACCGCCCATTGGAACACCGTATTAATTTTAATCTTCTACTGTAATTATATGTACAAAAGAGTGTATCTCTATTTATCTTACGAAATTTTGAAGTAGTTAGTTTACCTAGAAGCATGTGTGGGGTCTGAATGCAGCAGGTCCGGCGTGGGGTCGCGGCGACGCGGCTCGGTGGCGATCTGTGCGTATGTGTCGGAGCCTTCGCCCACGCTCGCCTCTTCAATCGCTGCGTACATCTCATCTGCGCACGAAATAATTTGTTTACATAAATTACAAGCGACTTAGTAACAGAACGAGGTGTAGAAGAAAAACAGGAGTAGATGAGCTAGACTCCTTCGATAAATACTTCTACCAAATAGATAATGAAATAAGCTTAGCCAAGCCTTAGCTAAAGTTCAACTCAATAACAGGGTGTATTTTCTGATTGAATAAATTCAACCTATAATTTACATTTTTTTTTATTATGATAAATAATATACCTACAAAATAATAAGACTCATTGTTTCTAATAATTTACGGTTCTGTCAAATATTAAAAAAAAAAACAGGTTGTTCTGCGGGTACGAATTTTTTTACGTTGAGTAGGCACTCAATAATTATTCTCGATATTGTCATGTAAAATTGTTGTAATTTTGTATCTCTAGTGTCTGCACAATTGGACAATATATGGAATCATTGAAACAAGCACAATCTCGGAAAAATTGAGCCCTGAAATTTATTTAGAATTGACTATCTCAGCGAAGCTTGCCAAGAAGGCTGACTGGATTAACTTGCTGTCAAATACTATAAAAACATTAGAATATATGCATGCATTTAGGGAACCCAATCCCAGATTTCCGGGATCCCGCAACTTTTCTGCGGGATCAAAAATGTGGGATTGAAGGTTTTTATAAGAAAATTGGACTCCGACAACCTACCGCCGATTCGATGATTCATAGACCCAGCTCATTTTTATTAAAAAGTGATGAAATAACTTTACATGGAACTCGTGACTTTTTTTTTTGGATAGAAAATTATTATTTTGTTTTCGATTTTACCTCGAGCTAAATATTTTTTAAATATTTATTTCATATTGTTGTGTGAGTTCTGTATCGCAACTGGAACGGAACGTAATCAATGCCAGTTTAGGTACTCTTTGAACCGGGATTCCCCAAAGCAAGTGAATTCCTTGATGTAGGTAGGTACGTTAAATATCTTATTATATTGTTCTATAAAAGCAGATAATTATTATTTATATAAAAGTTGTAAGTTTTCATTACAAAATAATATATACTTTTTGGCGATTCGGAAATACTTTGAAAGTTTTGTATATCAATGTTTGAAAGTCAATTCGGCAATCGACCGGTTGGAAAAAATTATAAGAAATACTCAGTGTGCAAGTAAGACTCGTGCTTGATCGATTTTTATGTTTATTACTATTTAAAACTAAAAAGGAATGAAAAATCCCAATCCCGCAAATGCCACGGGATCCGCGGGATTGCTAACTTTTAAATCCCGCAAGCATGCGGGGTCACAATTTTGATGCGGGATTGCATTCCCTACATGCATTATAGTGTGTTCTAATGGTAATCCAAGTAGCTTAGTATCCAAGCTAAAACCATTATTTATTTAAACTTCATGTACAGTAGTGGTACATAGGCGGACTTAATGCAGCAAGGCATTCTCTCCCAGTCAACCTTTAATAATACAGTTTGTTCTGTGGGAAAACCCACCTTATTTGGGGAACGTACAAAAAAGTTTGAAACTATCTGGACGGCGGGAACGTTCGAAAGAGTTACCGTGGGCATCCCAAAGAGCAACTGAAAAACACAGGCGACTTTTAGTCAGCAATAGTCTGTCACTCCATCTTGCTTCACACAGAGTGGATGATTTCCAACGTAAAAAAAAGTATCGATTCTACTTTATTTATAAAAAAACCTTTTTATAATAATAAAAAAATGACTTCACTAAAAATTTTATTGAATTTGAGGAGTTCTCTCGATTTCACCAAGATTCCATCATCAGATACCAACTTGGTGACTATGGGACCATTTGGGAAGTATACCCCTTCCAAAAAAACGAAAAATTTTCAAATCGGTTAGCAAGCAACGAAGTTATGCGCGACCAAACAAAAAAAATACAAACATCCGAATTGAGAACCTCCTCCTTTTTTAGAAGTCGGTTAAATAGCAAGAATTTTTTTAGTGAAACCACACCCAAAACTACAGAAAATTAAAATGAGTTAGTGTTTTTTATGAAGCCGATTTTCCTGTTCCAGTTCGATGTTCCATTTTCGATGTTTGTCAAATGTAATTACATTAGTTGTGTGTTTTGTGTTGTACCTTCAACTGGTGGCGGTTAGTGTTGTACCTTCTGTCATGATAAGGATCATAATAGGGGAATTATTGATGTTTTAAATCTGACAGTTACATCAAGATAGTTGTATAATAGGCGCCAATAGTAATCGGTATCAGTACTAGATATATCGATTACATGGCAATAGTATCTACATTTATGTTAAACACACTTTAAGTTAAGATAATAGATATATGTTTTTTTCTTTTATGATGGGCAAAAATCATCCAATGACAAACCTTCTTGGGTGGAGCGGGAGATAGTGTCAGACTCTTACTACCTAAAAACCCACCCTGTTCCTTCCAGCCTTCATACCGGGGCTCAAGCCCCCTTTCGGAGTACCCTGGCCCCAGTAGGCTTCGATCCGGCTGGCCCCTGCTGTTGTCGACAACTCCTTGAGGCGCGCGGGAACAGTGCGTGCCGTCGACGTCTTAATAGAAATATGTTGGTAAAATTTACCTTATTTTGATTGAACATCCTAGGAAACCGAGGTAAAACTCAAAGATATTGTTTGTTATTTTATAACCGGAGCCGAGTAGGTATAGAGAAACCCATTAAAATGCAGATTAGCGTGAGCACAAAGGCGTATACATTTTCTATTAACACATTAAAATAGAGGTGATTAGATTATTATGTACAATGAGATAAGCACGTGTATAGGTTTTCTTTTTTAATATTTGATATATGTTACTTTTGAAGCGATTGTAAGAATGGCAACAAGTTCACGTAAAAATAATGGGACCATTTCGATCAAAGTGATTTGGAACAGGTATTTTATTGCGCGTGTGCCTATGCGTAAAGAGCTAGCATAGAGCTGTGATATTCTTCTAGCAGATTCATTTAATTATTATTAGGGGGCATGGCAGTGCCCACGCCAAGGCTAGCAAAAAAAAGGCGCGGCCGTGCCATCCTTTTCTCGAAACAGTTCAGTTCAGGCCAGTTTCGACCCTATTGTATTGACATAAAAGGGGAGAAGGAACGTATATACCGGTGCGATCGCTTAACGATTAACGGGCTTTCCGCTGCGAAAGCTGCCGAAGCTGCGGTGGTGAGCGAAAGCCGTTTGCGACGATTAGCACGCGTGGGGCTGCCGGAGACCCGCAGCGCCGGAGCCGTGACAGAAACCATGCCTGCTGCATGTTGCATGCTCGCTTCAAAGCTGCATGCTTGTTTGCATGCTGCATACAAGCTGCATATTGCATGCTTGCTTGAATGCTGCATGCTTGCTGGCATGCTTGCTATACATATAGCCATCTTGAAATAAAGTCGTAAATAAACAAACTTTCTCAGGGAAAGCTTGGCTGCACTGCGCCTAGACAAAAGCGCTAGTCCTATTATTACTGTCGGTACAAAAACGCTCGACATTTAGTCTAGCGTTTTTGTACCGCCAGTAATAATAGGACTAGTGCTTTTTCACTACGTACAGAATATAACAGAGTAGGTAGCTATCGCTATAGGTACGGTCTTCGATATAGACTTGACTTCACACATATCCTTGCGAAAGCAAAGTTACCTGCACAATTAGCATTATACTTTAACCCGACCATAACTATCTAGAAGTTGCCCAACTAACACATCCTCCGTCTAAAATTGTCAGAAGATTCTCCCCTTTCAATAGAGATTGCGGAACGGATTAAAAAAAAGACAGAATACAATTTATTTGACATATAAGCAACGACAACAAAACAAAATAATAAAAAAGAGAGTAAAGAAATACAAAACAGTTGCGCTGAGCGTGCCCGAACCGAATGGGTCGCCAACTCAGTAATTGCTGGGCGTCAGACACCCAGCGCTGGTTTTCAGCAGGCAACCCGCAGTGAGGAAATAATATTTCATTTACCATAATCCGGTATAATATAGTATATACATATTATGTATATACACCTCACCTATACTTAAACTATAGTTTTTTTGAGGTAATCATCAAATAACTCTTACTTACAGCTTTGAGTGTTGCCAGAGGAAGTGCTAGACTCTTACTGATTAAAACCTACTTACCTGTATTCTGTCAATTGCCCTTAGTGCACCAGCGCGTCGCGGTGGCTCTTTGGAACAATCTCGCAACCTTTCTTTACACCCTGTAAACTTACCGGAGTCATCGGATACGGTGGCATAGTGCGGTTGTGACGGCGGCTTGCTACTCTGAGCGCGGATGTTACTCAGCGGTTCGCGCACCGATATACTCGTGTAGCCCTCTGCAAACAAACGATCACTTATTTAATTATGAACCCATCTGCAAATTGCTTCTTTCCCATTTTATAAAGAAGGAAAGAAAAATATTTATTTTGGCGTACAAAACATTCTAGACAAAAACATGTTGAAACTTAAGATAAACGATAAAAAAAAAAAAAATATTGTATGCCTCACTAAAATTGTATCACACTCGAGTGAATATTATTTCGAGTTTACCGTCCGATTCCACCTTTAGCTTGAAACTGCGCAAAGCGGACGCCCGCGCGGTTCCAAAAAAGAAAACCGCGCGGGCTTTCTTGTATGGAACCGCGCGGGCGGTTGCATACAAGAAAGCCCGCGCGGTTCCCCGCAACGGAGCACTTTTGTATGGAACCGTGCGTGCAATTACTGTTTTTAACTGTCCTTCTCTACAGTTTTTATAGAGAGAAGCCAGCCAGACACATCATTAATCTTAATAACAAATTTAATACACTAATCGTGACTGTTTTTTCTTTGTACAATGACAAAGTATTAGAAAGATAACATTGTTGGAATAAGTTGTAAGGGTCAATAACTGATAGATTGTCGTTTTAGTGATAATAGTGAGTCGACTGTAGATATAAAGTGACGTATGATTCCTTAAATGTTGCGTTACTAGCCCGTGTCTCTTACTGGTTGTATCAAAACAGGATGATTACAATCTGTTTTTCTGTTTTCTATAATGTTGTGTAATTACCAGAGATCGGAATAGGTAGGGCTGTTTTATGTACTTGCCATAGGTTAGAATAATATGGATATTCCCCCAGTCCCGGGATTTGGTTTTAAAGTAGTAAAATTATAAAAAAAAACTATTCTTGCCTTCGGGACTAATGAAAGATTTCACTTCCTTTCTAGCGGTTAAATATAAGAAGGACGGGATTAAGGATAGTATAATAAATGAATAAACTTGATTCTGCTGTTTTCGAACAATTTACTCCGTTGCATATCATGCGCTTATTGACAAAAAGAATGAAATCCAATTAAATCCCGTAGTATCAGCCGGAATCATCAATGTTTGCGGTCAATGAACCTAAATAGCCCTACCTATTCCGATCTTTGGTAATTACACTAATATTGACGATGTTTTTAAGCGTGTTTGTATGTTTGTTACTTCTTGTCATTCGAGCGGCTGAACTGATTTGGATGTAAGTCACTCAAGTTGACCATGAACTGCTGCAACTTGCTAAAGAATAACTCATACAACAGACTTGGTCCCATACTAAATAAAAAACAGTGAAACATATTCTTGATGAATATATTTATTTTTTGATTTGTAGGGTTTTTTATTATTAAGTAAACCTATAAAAACTATAAGTTACAATCATCATTCAAATTACTTAACGCATAAAAAATTTAATTTAATAAATAATAATTTATAATTGATTTTTATTCAATAATTTGAACTTTCATTATTGAATAATTTGAAAAAAACGTGTTGCGCCGACCCCAAATAAAACGGGACAAGGGCAGGAAGATGATGATGATATTCCAACTTTCTTCTAATTCGTTTAAGTTTTTCGAATTAGTGAGTGACGACTATTAGTTACTATAAAATACAGTTCTAACCGACTATAAAAATGGTGGAGATTCACCTCCTTTTTGAAGTCGGTTAAAAAGTTAATGGTTCTTCGTGAATAATAAGACTTACTTGAGTAGGTACGTCAATTATCAAATCAGATGCATTCAACGATTTCACGGAAATGCTGACAAAATTTCCACATTAATTTAAATAGTAACAGTGTCATAATGCCAACTATAAGAAAATATGCCTTAATTCTAAAGGGTAAGGTGCATTTTTATGTGTAGAGGTTAAAAATTACTTGAAAGATATTTTTGGCTTATCCGATTCAGGATCTAATCAACGTTTAATGGAATTTGGGTGTAATTTCGAATCTACATGGACATCTACAGCCAACTTACGGAGGAAAACTGTTTATTGATCTTGACATTAGTATCTTATAAAATTATAAATAGGTAGTAGGTATAATTTTGGCCTACGCATTTCTTTGCAAAATAATTCAAGTTAGTTTAAAAAATTTAAAATATTCAAGTGTTTTCAGGTTACAATGTAACATAAAACACTCTAAAAATAATTTAATTTTGGAATTAGGTGTTAAACAACGAAAAAATAAAACAAATCAGACTTGCAAAGTTAAAACTTATTTTGCATTTTTTCTTTTACATTACAGAATTATTATTTTTTAAAGATTTTTATTTTACAATTTAGTAAAGTACCCTTAGTTAAACTCAAATAGTGTGCAAGTTCAATAGTAAGATGTCTATAAAATACAACCATTAAAATCACTTAGAGCCAGAGAATAAACGAAACGAAACTTAGAGCCAGAGTCTGAAACTCTTTTTCTCTGGCTCTTGTGATACAGGACATCCTAGTATAAGAGCCATGTGATTTCAATAAAATATTATTATTAAATATTATTACGAGTATTATCTCATAACAAAATAATTCTAACACTTTTTTATCACGTGGTACACGGGGACACTGTACTCGGGCCTAGGTACTTTCCAGCTTAATCGTCAGATCAGTTCGATGATACTGTTTTCATTAAAAGCAATTATTCAAAATTACTTCGTCAGTTGCTAAGTTAACTATCTCAACAGATATATCTTATTGGTACCCGTAATATACTTATCACTGTAATCTTCATCAATTCCATTGTATCATGTGATACTTTCTGAATGTAGACACTTGAGTTCTCAATGAAAATACCAAAATCACTATAAATGTATGTCTTTGATTTATTTCTCAATTCATCATGGATCCTATAATCGGAACCGACAACCTTGGTTCTCCTGCGCTTATCTACCGGATTTTTGGAAGTTTGTCCTATCAAGTAAAATAGAATTTTCAAATCGGTTAATTAATGACGAAATTCTAAGATATTAAACATAACAATAAAAAATACAACCTGAATTGAGAACCTCATTCTTTTTATGGAGTTGGTTAAAGCCACGATCCAGTAGAGCAACAGGCGTCTTCTTTTTCTTCCTGTCCTTATCCTATATTACTTGGGGTCCACTCTCACTATCACTAACTCCCTTTTCTTTCATTTCGCTCTTCACACAATCCATCCATCTTTTCTTTGGTCTCCCTCTCTATCTATCTACATGTATAATCAAAACTCTTTTTAGTAACATGGCTTATCCCTCCTCTTCATATGACCAAATACCAAGACAAACGATTTCCTTTCAACTTTCCAGTTACTGGCGTCACTTTCAAGCTTCCTCTAATATACAACATTATTTTTAGTTTATGCGAAACCTGAATATAGTTTGTTCAGAATCAGGCCACAAGTTGGATACCACTGAAACTTAGTATAACAACGGTCACGGCAGGTCATAGCGAGCATTAGGAGCCAGCAAACAGCTAGGTGCAAGTGCAAAACCACCCTTCAGTTACCTGGGTAGCCCAGTGACTATGTATTTTTGCTGACATAACAAGTTTAAAACTATGTGATTTTTCATGATACAGTTATGAAATTTTGTACATAGACTCGCACGTTTTGTGACCGGGATTGCTAAGTGTCTTGGGTGTGAATTCCTGGAGCACTTACTTGCTGAGTCAGTAGAATCTCCGCTGAAGTGTGTGGTGTTATCTGTGTTCGGTCGTGGCGAAGGTGGCGTGATGTAAGGCAACTCCTGGCTCGAAGGCAATTGCCCGCTTATCGCCACCGAAGCCGATATCACCACCGATTCTGAAAAAGTTCCTTATTTTCAGAATTTGACTAAAATATGTAATCTATAGCTATTAATTCGACTAAAGATTAGAATCAAGATTGGAATGTATGATTAGATCTTGTGTTGATTGTCACAAACGATAATTTTCTTGATTCTTATTATGAGTCTGAACAATTTTTAATAATTGATATTGGTCGTTACTTTGAGCAACCAAGTGTTTTTCAAATATATTTTTTTTATCTACTTCATCTTAATGGTATGTCAGCGGTATTAACGTCAATGCGCTGGAACCATACATCCACAAAGGTTTGTCTCCACGGCTCGAATGGACTGGTGCAATGGAATATTGTTTTTTAATAGTGAACCGTCAATTATGAGACTACTATTTGTTAGCAAGCCTGATAACTAATAAATCGTTCAACTTTGTAATGTACGTGAAATGAAAACGCAGTGTTCGAGCTGCGTTTTTCTACATCACGTAGATTACAAAGTATGCATATCAATTAATGACTAGTAAAATAGTGACCGTGGAGTAAATAGAGCTGATTGTTTCGAAGATAATTCTCCCGTCGAACTTCGTTCACGGTAACCAATCTCCACGGAGATTATCTAATTAGCCAAGTACTATGCGTTCCAAATGAGAATAGGAAAGTACTTTTAAAGTATAGTTTTCAAAAAAAGCTTATTTTCGTTTAAATGGTTTTGTTTTTATTTAACTGAGCTTCATTAAGAAATAGATAAAAAAGTTATTTATAACAATTTTTTTTTGATAACTATACTTTTCAATCAAAATTTGACAGATCGAGTTCATTGGCTTTCCTATTCTCATTTGGAACGCACAGTACGTAAGTGTTTTGTTCCTTTAATCTCATAATCCAATAAGACGGTAAATCGAAGAGATCGGAGGACCAACGGCTTTACGTGCTTTTTGAGGCATGAGGGTGGCACACCACCTACTTCTAAACTCCGGGCTGCTATCGAGTCATTCCTAATGAAAAAACCCTATACCACTTTTTGCCCAACTTAGGAATCGAACCCAAAACATCACCATAGTCAGCGGTCGCGCCTAGAGATGGGTTTCTACCCGGTAAATACCGGGTAAATACCCAAAATACCCAAATGAAGGGTTTTTACCCGGGTAAATACCCAAATGTTGGGTATTTACATTTTGGACATTTTTTGTTTTTTATACATTTTTAGCAATAAAAAAATGTTTATCAAATATGTTTTATGCATGAAATGTACATAGTGTCCACATAGAATAGTTTTCTACTCTACAAATCATGTAAAAATTGCACGTCCGTATTTTTTAAATATTTTACGTCTATATTTTATTTGGGACACTTACACAGATATACAAAATTAAGAAACAACATGTAGAACACTTAAGATAAAATAAAAAATAAAAAACAAAAAAAGATAAAAAAAATAAATAAAAAAAACATTGTATAAGTTATTGTTACAAACTTGAAAATCAGTTGAAATTTTATATTTATGCAAAAGTTTGCAAGTTATGCAAGCTTTGAAACGTAAAAATATACGAAAGGAGCCGAATTATTAACATGGAGATGTTCAAAACATGTAGATGATCTAAAATTCAATTAAACTTTATTTAATAAATCATCCCAAAAAGTGTTAAACGTTTATACCCATGGTTTTGGGTATTTACCGGGTAAAAACCCTGTTTATACCCAAATTGGGTATTTACCCGGTAAATACCCAATGGGTTTTTACCCACCGCCCATCTCTAGTCGCGCCTGTGGCCTATGAGACTCAGGAAGCAGTCATTACCATTTCATAGATACTAAACAAGTACAAACCTGCAGGATTTTGTCCAACTTCTCTCTCATCAATTTGTAAAATTTCTCGTTCAGATGTTTCATCAGTTACTTCAACAAGACTGCAACAACCAAATTACAATAATTAATTATTTTATTACATAATTCTTACTAATATTATGAATGGGTAAGTAGCTCTGTCTGTCTGTAACGCTTTCACGATTAAACTACTGAACAAATTTTGATTAAGTTTGGTACGGCGGAGTAAGCTTGAACCATAGAAAGGATTTTTTTTTCAAGAAAAATTAAATTGTCATTTATTATTTCTCCCTTAGATTTATGTTTGTGTAAAAAAATGGGAAATCATCTAATGACTCCACTCTAGGGTGGAACAAGAGGGCGTATCAGACTTTAGCTGACTAAGACTCACACCTATGTTCTTTCTGTGCCTTGTGTACTAAGATTTGCCTCGGATTTCCCTTTCGGAAGTCAACCCAGGGTCTAGGCCCCAGTCGGTTATGCAGACATTTCTTTGACACGCGCGTGGAACCACTACGCGCCGGTGACTGCTCGGTCTTTAAGTCAAAACTGAATAGGTTGTTTTGAGACAAGCGTGCTCCATCGTCTACCACATCATCAGGTGAGATACTGGTCAAACTCAAGGCCACCAAATAATATAAAAAGTAGTTTAGATATCGGTTCTAGTGAAAACTGATAGAACAAAATTAAATAAGATTTGTACAAGTTACACGCATAACCCAGCAGTTTGTAAAAACTAATAAAACTTTAATGACGGTTTACGATAGGGTATCCCCTATCGCAAACCGCTATTAGTAGTACCGTACCGGTAGTTTTAATTAATCAAATGATTACGTAATTATTTAAGATTTTAACTGCACTTTGAAATGCCTTCTTTGCCTTATTGTGAGTACATTTTCTGTAATGCCCCAGTTCCCAACATAAATAACGTATAGGAACTGATTCTGAGACTGATTGCTTAGCCAGTACTTAGTACATAAATCAGTTCAGTTATTAATTTCTAATATAGAATAATAATAACAAGAACAAAAGTTCTTATTTTGAAAATATAAAAAAATATCTATTTATGAGCTATCAAGATGTAATAGTTTGAATCTGAAGTGGAGCTATCAACGCCCACTTCCAAAAACATAAGAACAGGAATAGTCCATTTTTTGAGGTGGGTTATTTTTTTTACGGTGGGCAAAAATCATCCAATGACAACCCTCGCTCTTGGGCGGAGCGGGAGATAGTGTCAGACTCTTACTGACTAAAAACCCACCCCGTTCCTTCTAGCTTCTTCATACCGGTGCTCGAGCTTCCTTTCGAATAACCCTGGCCCCAGTAGGCTTAGACCCAGCTGGGTCCCTCTTGTTGCTGACAACGGCGCGCGGGAACAGTGCGCGCCGTCGACGTCTTGGGCTCGGTTCGGACAGTTACCGGACGGTCGAACAGCGAGCTACCCTTGGCTCGCCGTCCGCGAGCCCGCGTCTACGGTGGCCGAAAGTCGGGATCGGAATCCCGGCGGCGGCGGCGAGGGCGCCGTTGCCTGTTGCGGTCGGCCTCCTCCTTTGCTAGTATCACTGCTTCGCAGAAGGAGGCGACCGCCTGCCACTCCTCCTCGCTCCGGACCATGGCCTCAACCAAGACCCGGCGCGAGAGGTCTTCGCCGCCGATCGCACCCACGAGGGCACGGCGATGCTCCGCCCAAGCAGGGCAAACCTCGAGTGTGCACTCCACCGTGTCCTTGAGGCGTTTCGCACAGTGGTGACACGAACTTACCATGTCCGGTGAGGACCTGCGTCATGCGGAAGGTAAGAACGCCGTGAGCCACGCCTCAAAGAGGCGACTTACCGCCATAATTGTGGCGTGCCCAGGAGGTGGGGTAGTCATCAAATAATTCCTCCCGCTCTGAGTGAGCTGACACTCGCTCTCACTCTACCCAAAGTGGGAGAAGTTATATGATGATATCTCCCTCCAAAATAAAATAACTGCGATATTGGCAGTTCAGCTGTTATTATTTATGCGGGAGTTCACCGTATATTTAGGTTTAGCGGAAACCGAATAGTGCGGAAGAAGAGGGACTTTTCCCTGTAGTGGGACAGTATAGGCTAGTATGATAAGATTGATTGATTGATTAGGGAGCAATGGTGGCCGAGTGCTAACGGCCCCGACTTACGAGTTGTAGGTCGTGGGTACAAACCCCGCCAAGCGCATTACTTTGCGTTATTTATTACATCACTACTGCTCTCAAAACGGTGAAGAGAAACTTTGTGAGGAATGTCCTAAACCAAAAATTCGAAGACATGTGACATTCATCAACCCGCACTGGGCCGGTGAAGTGAATTACGGTCCATGTCCTCTCCTAGAGAGGAGACCTGAGTCCCAGCAGTGGGAACATTAAAAGGCTGTTTACTTAAGCTATTATGCTAAGATTGGATTAGAAGGTCATACTAACATATTATGGCTTTCATTCTGTACTTTGGCGTAGGCATGCTCGTAGGGGTAGTCCCGGCTCGTGGATGCGGTCGCTACTGTCTTGTTACCTGCAGATAAACACCAGTGATTAGTCAAAACAACTACTGATTACAATTTAATTATCGCCATTTCCGAGTAGCGGTACTTCTTTACGATACTACCGGATATCGGAGCCGATAATGTACTGATTTTATCTGTAATCTGATGAATGAACCATGCCGTACGGTAGCCACACAAAGCCACTGTCGAAACCTACGTATTTGTTTTTACGTTCGATTTATCTATCATGCAATTATGCGGGTGCTTTTATCAAATGAACAGCCTTGAGTAAAATACTTCTGCATGAAGTCATAATCCGTTAATTGAATGCTACTTTTAGATATATGTTTTTTGTGTACTTTAAAAATGCCGCTTTAGTAAAGTGGTGCAGTTTTTCCTTCGCCACTTTTATCGAAGTAACCTACTCGTATTCACTCTTTTCTTAAAGATTCCTCAGTTGCAGCCATCAAGAAACAGACTCCGGTAGGGAATTCCACACCTTAACTGTACGCACAATGAATGTGTTCTCAAAACGTTTTGTTATAGGTCTCTTGTCCCGTAAGACAAGAGCAGAAATACTTCGATAAAAGTGGCGAAGAAAAAACTGAATCGTTCTTTCCTGAAGGAAAATAACAAAGTCATAAAATTATTTAAATAAAAAAAAGCTTGTGTGTTCGTGTAATAATAATAATAGTTAATGAATCTTCAGCAGTAGTTATATTACTTTATTAATGTGTCTACCACACAACACATTGTTTCTGTAACATAATTTTAATAGTTACCTAACATGCATGCCCACAGTGTACCTCTAGAATCTGCAGCCACGACAGGAAAAAAAAATACTCAGAACATGCCTATTATCCTACTAACATTATAAACGCGAAAGTTTGTATGTATTTGTTAGTCTTTCACGCAAAAACTACTGGATGGATTTTAATGAAACTTGGTAAACGGGTAGACCAAGTCCTAGAACAGCACATAGGTTACTTTTTATCCCGGAAGTATGTTCCCTTGGGATGATTTTCTACTATCACGCGGGCGAAGCCGCTGCCAGCCAATAGTTTGGTATAATTCTACACTAAGAGTTGCACCAACAAGTTTTAAACCTAATCTTTGGTTAAGCGAAATACGTTAAGTTACATTGAATTCACAAACAAAAACGACGACTAAAGAACGTTAAGAGGTGTAATTTTTTTTTGTGGTGAGGAAATATTCAATGATGCTCTAGGGTTGAGCGAGAGGGCGTATCAGACTTTAACTTGAACCCACCTTTGTCCTTAAGAATCGTGCTTACTGTTCTAGGACAGTCTTCCAAACGTTCTCGCAGAAGCGAGCTGTAGTTACGGTTAAAGCAGATGACCAATATTAACGTCTCTTGTACATAACATGATGGTGCAAGTACAGACGGTAAAGTTCAATGGTCATTGTTAATGTTACTGTTCAAGTTAGAGCCATAGAAATTTAAAAAAAACATTCTAATGTTTATGGCACATACACACGAGCGGCATGTTGCCAACGGCAGACGTAACTGCAGCCGTCGACACAGCGGCGGCGACCATCGACAATTCGTCATTCCAACTTTGAAGATCAGTGGCAGCCGTCATGTGAGTACGGGTTCGCGGACGGCGAGCCATGGGTAGCTCGCTCGCTGTCCGACCGTCTGGTAACTGACTGGACCGAGCGGCTCAAGGAGTTATCAGCAACAGGAGGGGGCCCAGCTGGGTTGAAGCCTACTGGGATCAGGGTTATCCGAAAGGAACTCGAGCCCCGGTATGAAGGCTAGAAGGAACGGGGTGGGTTTTTAGTAAGTAAGAGTCTGACACTATCTCCTGCTCCACCTGAGAGGGGGAGTTGTCATTGGATAATTTTTGCACACCAAAAAAAAAAGACCATCATGTGTGGCAAGTGCCAGTATAGGTCGACGGTTGCCGTCGACCGGTGTCGTCGGTTGCAGTTACCTCTGCACTTAGCAACCTGCCGCTCGTGTGTATGAGCTCTTAACTTTATCTAAAACTGTAACGTAGCTTGGTGCAACCCACTAGGCTACATATATTTGAATATAAAATTACTGTTATCTTGTCACGGTTACATGGTAATGGTACTAAGGAAAACTTGGGTGTTATATCATTTGAACTAAAACGTCATTGTTTTCCTTGAATAACCAGGCGACCACATAAATTATACCAAATATTGTTTATTTTATAATTAAAATAATTTTAAATTATATACAATAAGGTATTCTGTTTTCAATCGATTAAAAATACGTTCTCAATTATACTGATTTTGTTTCAAATTTTATTTTGTAACTTAGCTGGTGCCCGGAGAGGCCGCAACTACGCGTCAGACTTTTGATCACAATTTTGAGAAGATTTTTTTGCACAGAACCCTGTTTCCTTTTCTAAAATGAAATTAGCCTAAGTTACTCCTTACAACATCAGCTGTTTATAAGTAAAATATCCCGACAAAATCGGTTCAGCCGTTTCGGAGATTAGCCGAAACAAATAGATAGATAAACAAAAATGATAAAATAATGCATTTTTGTTATAGGTATCGAATATAATGCATTTAATAAAAATAAAAAATATATTTAGATTTTTTGTAGTTTGAAAGAGTATTTTTCTGAAGCGGACCCTTTTACTAAAGATAAAGAACTTCGGAACCAGACAATGGAACTGTATACTATGGAACTGTATATATATACAGGCGAAACTCGTACATGGTGCGAGCGAGTAAGGACTTTAATGTTCTTTGTAAGTTCTCTTTTGACCCGTTTAACACAAAAACTTATTCTGCACGCACTCAGCTGAATACCAAATTTTTCAAAAATGCATAGTGCTGATTGTACTTTAGGGGATGTTTAATTATATTTAACTATTTCTACCCGTGAGAACCTGTAATTGGCTGTATGTTTATTATACTAATGTTATCCTTTTGTTGTAGCTGTTGGTTCTCCTAATAAATAAATAAATAAATAAATAAAATATGTAACTTCAAGCGCTGGTATGCTCTGATGGCGAATGCAAGATGTGACGTTTCACCTTTATATCACCAATTATGTTTAAATGTCATGTTATTGCGGGTTGTCTATTCAGGTATAACTTTTTTGTGTATGGATCTATCTTGATTTTATTTCTTGTATTCCTGTGTATATCTTACTATAAAACTTGCTTAATATTTCTTAGTTTTAGATGTATGGTACCAACACTAAAAACTAAAAAAAAAACTGTTTAACCGTTCGAACACCGTAATTAGAGACACAATAGAAAGACAATGAAAGATTATTAAATAAAAAAATTTGAAATAACGTTGATTTCGGAAGGGTCAAAAAAAGAAGAAGAAACAAAAGCTGAAACATTGACTTTTACTATTTTAATTCATGAATCCCCAAGCGACCACCGGTGGCCGCGCATCTATTGTCTTACTATTGTGTTTCTAATTGACGGTATCTGAAGGGTTAAAGAATCATCAAACTTAGCCCATAGACCAAAAATTTATGCGCGAATCGATAACCCCAATAACATGGAACAAAGCAATAATTTTATCTGTGAAATGAGGACATAGGTACCAGTGTTCGGCACGCCATAATTATGGTGGTAAGGCCCCACTTTGAGGAGTGGTTGGAAAGACCTCACGGCATCCTCACATTCCGCGTAACGCAGCTCAGGTTCTCATCAAACATGGTCAGTTCGGGAAGTACCTGAACCGGATTTGCGCGGAAGTAAAGGGTGTCACCACTGGGTGGAACGCCCAGAGGACACGGTGTAATGCATACGGTAGAGGTGTACTCCGCTCGGGCATCGTGGAGGCGATCGGCGTCAAGGATCTCTCATCTGTGTGAAAAATTCACACACATCTGCGAGTCATGTGGTCATCAGCTTCAGAGCGTACTGGCCTGATATTATGTTTTGAAAATATAGTGTTAATAATAAATAGACAGATTGCAGACATCCTGAAAGTAATGCTACCATTTATTGCAGTGTTCCGTTGTCTCTATTGTCTATCTCCGAAGTTCTGCAGACCTTCATAAAAAAATTGAAACACCTGGCAGAAACTCATCGGAACAAACAAAAAAAAAATAATGGCGAAAATATCGCTGAACATGATAGGTGCAAACCAAAACATACAAGCAACTAAAGGGCTCACTCCATAGATTTTTTATGAATATTTAAGAAAGTGTTTCTTTCTATGACTCAATCCATTTTTGGAAGTTGATGTTGTGTAAAAAAAGTAAGTAGTGTTTTACTATGATAATTGTCTTTATAATTTGTGTCAATAATAACGTAATGGTATGAGGTTAATAGAGGACTGCAGTGCTTATATTAAGTCTACTGCGCCACTCCTAATCACGTCTGCATTAGTGAATAAATTATTTAGCTTGCACTACTCGTTTTAGAACCTATAACTATTTCCGTTGCACTACACATATCTATTTGTTCACGGTGATCCTGATAGACAACGGTATATTAAGTCTGTTATGTCTTTCCCTGTGACCGTGTATTGTGATCGTATGATACAAGTAGGTACCTACTAATTCCATAGCTGACTGGTTAAGAAACAGTAAAATGAACGTGTCTAACATTTTTTTTTTCTGACAGTACTTTAACCCTTCAGATACCGTCAATTAGAGACACAATAGTAAGACAATAGATGCGCGGCCACCGGTGGTCGCTTGGGGATTCATGAATTAATAGTTATCCTACCGACTCTCACGGAATAGTTCCGTGTGCATGTGCAATATTACTTTTCTTCTTTTTCTCTAAAGAGATCTTTCGCTTCTGGCTAAGTGAAGGATTTACCACTCATTAAAAATGAATTACTGCCCGTAGAATTACACAATAAATCCACCAACAATAAGTCATTAACAATTTATAGTATACGTTGTGTTTTACATTGTTTTGAGTACCTATACAATAAATAATAGACGTCATGATTAATTAACACAATGTGCGCTAGGAGCTAACATTTTAACATGTCGTACACAATATACATACATACTAAAAATACATTAACGTAACACGTCACGGAGTAATGAAACTATTTAGATAGTTGGCAGACGAGAACAACAAAAGACCTTAACACCTCTAGTAGTTGACACTTAAGATAATGGACTTAGATTTCAAAATTGAGCATCAAGTAAATCGCGTTGCACACACTTTCGCCCGCGACCTTTGGAGAACAAGGTATGTGTCGAGGTTTCGTGGGTCACACCGCAACATGTTTATCTAATAACTTATGACAGCTGATTTGAACTTCATGGCCAACTTTTGGTAAGCCAGGATTTTCACTCTGCATGATATAGCGACGCCAAGTTTACATTAATTTCTGAATCAGTGAAGCAGCATTAATCGATTCACATGAATATCGATCAATCGAGTGCAATGTCTTGCAATGCAATTCAAAGCTAATTACTCGCATCGCATACCAGAACGTTTACCTTCATCCAAATTCACGGTGGCATATATTTCTGATGCTGTGTCTCCACTGTCGGGTCTTCCAACTGCATGCGGTATTTCTGGCAAACTCCGTTGACTGTTCTGAGTAGACGCCCTGTTAAGGAAACGGAAAATAAATAAGACAATATTATGCTTGAATTAATACTTTGATCGAAGGCTAGAAGGACTTTTCCTTAACACGACAGAAATATCGCGTATTAACGACTGAAGTCAATTAGATGCATCGACGCGCGGAAAAATACAGAACTAATTGGAAAAGGTTTTTTTAGAATGATTGCTAGAGCGGGTGGAACACTGATCTAAGAGATCTAACAAAAGCAAGACAGTATGATGAGCAGACGTGGAAAATGATTAGCTAACACCTCTATCAGAATATAGGTCGAAATTCAGCAGATTAAGAGATTTTGTGCAGCCGAAATCCAATCAATCGAAATTCAGTATATAATGACACAATTATCTGAGTTCAGTCAGCAAAAGTCTAACACGCCCTCTCGATCCATCCTAGAGCGGCAGAAGTCATCGGACAACTTCACATTTTGTTTCGTAGAAAATAGTTCAGTTTTCGACAGGAGAGTTACAAGGTTTCTATACTGGTAGGTAAATTATATCTTCTAGTTATAGCATGCATTCTGTAAGCTTCATTACCTCCGCAAAGGGCCGGAAAGATGTTGTAAAAGCTTTTATTAACCAGACATTTCCGTACCTACCCAAAACAACGTTGAATACTTTGCGTGCAACACGCAAGACCCAAGAGTCAACTCGTAAAGGCCACAATGCCGCTATACCTACTAACCTCCTCCGTAACTATAACATTTCTGAACGTTGAAAAGTTCTAGGTCAAAGTTACGATCCAAATAAAAAAAAGATATGGTCGATTAGTTATGCGTATTATTACGATTATGCAAATACATGGCTTTATTGCCACAGTATTAAAATAATTAGCACTACCTTAATTAAATAATTGCTTTACTAACTCGATAATTATATTGCATGCATGTGCATATTGTGCATATGCTTGTCATGATTTTATATTTAGAAATCGATACTGTATATAAATTAATTAAGTAAGGATGTGAGCACCATTAACGAGCACATCCAGGAAAATGTGGAAATAAATGTTGGCTAATATACCCGACTGTCTAAGTATGTTGAGCATTCGAACATCGATCACTTTAGGGCTAGTGACGATTAGGGTTTTGCAATTCCTAAGAATAAGGGGTTTTATCAGCTTAGGAAATGTCTTCCATTTGGTGTTGAACGTATGTTGGGATGTAGACTATGTAGTACCTCTCATTTTATGAAACCATTGATATGATAATACAGGAATTAGCAAAAAGGATCTTCATGATTTCAAAATTTGATAATGTGAATTAGGTGTGTTATGAGACAAAGTCGTTTCTCGTTACATAAGATGAAAGTCCAACAAAAGAGAGTAGGAAGCTAGGATTTTCCCCAAAATTAGACAGTAGAAAATCAACATTTTGTCAACTGAGAAGACCACTTCAGATAAGTGACAATACGGTGAAACGGTAGCAGGGAGAGTTTATATACGCAGTTTGTGCCCCAACTCATGGATTGGATGTATCCAAATAAATTTATTATTTAAAAAAATTATGATTAAATTTTTACAATATTGATATCAATTTAAAGCTGAAGTTACCGGCTTTCTAATAGTATATCATACTTTTAAAATAGTTCAGCATCCTCTGAAGATAACATTTGCAAGTGCGAACTTGTACATTGAGTCGATTTGGTCGCTTATCTTAGCTTTACCCTTTAGCTTAGACATACAAAGCTAAAGGGTAAAGCTAAGATAAGCTAGATTACTTGCAGTCTCGAATAGAATATAAGACAGTCTAGGAGAGAAATGGGCAATTTTTTTGCAATATAAGTAATACTTTAGTAACTTCTAGTATTCCTTCGCTGTTTCGGTCGTAGCGTGGAGTTTTTCCGATAGCGTGGCGACTGGCAGACTCCATTAATTCGCTGTCCTCTGTGTTATAAATATCAGTCAAAATGTTTAACCATATCCTTCGTGTTTTCCCTCTGTCCTCCTCCGGTAGAAAAAAGTTTGCACACCGTCCCGGAGATACTTTGTCGACGTACGGAGAACAAGACGGAGAATAAAGGTAGAACTACACTAAGCACACGTGTGCCAAGTACGCCGATCTGGGCGCGTCGGTCTCCATGCATTTTATATGGAAACTAGACTTGTAGAGCTACACTAGATCCACGCCACGCGAAGTCCTTCTACGTACAAATCAGGCGTGGACCACGTGTGCGAAGGTTTAATGTAGTTCTAGCTTTAGCGAGGCAAGAAAATTATGTTGCACACCGACTAAGACGATTTTTAATAACTTTGAGTGTGGGACCACCACTGACCTCGCAAAAAGAAATCAGGTTTTCAGTAAATTTTGACGGCACTGTTCGTGCTGTCGTTGAACGAGGGTGGTGCGTTGAGTCCTCGACTTCGTGATCGAACCAGCGATGTAGGGTGTATTGTCCATCCCTCTTTGTCGCTCGTACGACTGACATTCATGTCCATGGTAAGGTTCAGGAAAAACTATCTATTCCGTGCGGGAATCGAATGTCGCGGGTTGGATTCCCGCCTTATTTAACATTTCAGTTTAGGTCTTCAAACGGATCGCGTTATGAGGTCGTGGTAGGGTCTCAGGTCTTGTGTTTGTAGATTACCGTTTACGAACACGTATCGTGAATGCATCCACGATAAGGAAGAAATTACGTTCGAAGTTACGATTTCAGAGTTGGCCGAGACATCCAAACCAATCTCTATTTTATTCGCTCGATTATATTCCCATTTAACGATAGTGGCATACCAGAGGCAAGGGAGGGCTCCCTTCTTCGGTTGTAGTCGTTTGACGACATTGGTTATGCTCCAACCCTAGGCAAGATTTATCGTCACCGAACGACGCGGAAGTATCTTTTTTTTGTGGTGGGTTAATATCATCCCAATGACTTCCCCCGCCCTTGGGCTGAGCGGGGGACAGTCTCAGACTCTTACTGACTAAAAAAACACACCCCATTCCTTCTTGCCTTTCATACCGGGGCCGAGCTACCTTTCGGAGCTAACCCTGGCCCCAGTAGGTTTTGACCCAGCTGGGTCCCTGCTGTTGCTGACAGCTCTTATAGGCACGCGGGAATAGTGCGCGCCGTCGACGACATGGGTTCGGTTCGGACAGCGAGCTACCCATTGCTCGCCGTCCGCAAGTCGGACGCGAAAGTATCTTAATTAGTTAGTCCGGTGACCTGAGGAACTGGCTTTGAAAGATTTTAAAAAGTATAGCGATGTCGTGACCAGATCTTAGAATTGATCACTTCGTGAAATGGCCAACTAAAACTGGCCAGATCGTTTAAACGTTAACGTTTGATGATATGTCAATCCTCGTTTGGCCATATTGTAGGATTTCTATGATAATAAAAGGTCTAAAGAAAAGGTCCATAGAAATATAACTGTATCAAAAAGTGAACTATTTCTAAGATCTATCCATGACAGCGACATAACTTCGTAGATAGCTATAACTGATTTTTTTTTAGAACATGCAGACGACTCGAGATTCTTCTTCATTTTTAGAAGTGGGTTAATTAATTATTAACCGTCGTCATGAAGGATCATTGGTGCTGAAAAAGTGTAGAATTGTTTTATTTTGTCGTATTAATATAGTTAGGCAGGTATACGACGACTGTAACGAAGAGAATGCACGTTTCTCTCCTGTCTCAACTCAACTAGGTACGTCCTTTCCCAAAATTCCTGAAATATTCGGCTGCACTCTGACATGTATTCATTGAATTTACAAAAACTATCCGCAACGAACTGCGGCCCAGACAAGATTAACTTTAAACCGTGAGTTTTATTGCCGTAAACTTGTCGTAGATCATTTTTTATTATAAAAAAAAAACTACGATCGCGGATTGTGAGTCATCTAAATCGTTCGCGTGATTCATTTTCGTAACTTTCCAATTGGTGTACCTACCCAAAATTTAAAAAATAGTTCAGAGTTTTAGTTCTTATTTCATACAGTTTAAATGGTGTTAATTTACAGTAGAAACATTAAATGAATGAAACACTGAGAACACACACACAATCTATTCAATTAAGGTACTGTTGAATCATAAAATGACTAACCACATCTAACAAGAAACATTAACTGTTGATCAAATGATACATGCAATTAGACTATTTTATCATTCATGCATTGTGGTTTTAAATGATAAGTTAGCAATTATAAATAAGTGCTTAGTAAGATAAGTAAATATAAAATTCTAAGATGAGCATTGAGGAAATAATCAACGGTAATATAGTAAGAAATTACTAACAAATATAATTTAAAGTGGTAAACAATGGTTATGTTACTTTCACTGTTTGTATTTATAATATTGATCTGTGAAATAAATATATTATTTAAGTAAATTTTTTGTTTTTTAAATCATAATTTAATTCGAAGACTGTGACATCCACCAACCCGCATTGGGCCCGCGTGGTGGATTACGGCTCATTCCCTCTCCTAGAGAGGAGGCCTGAATCCCAGCAGTGGGAACATTAAAAAGACTGATGGTAATGACGCTGACGAATCATTTAATTTTGATTCTAAAATTGCTCATAAATCATAGCACCAAACAAAATATAAATAATGATAGCTGCCTATAATAGCATCAACAAGCAAAGGTTTGTCAAGTTTTATTCAATATAAACAATAAATTGAAAAATAAATAATATAGAAATGGATGAAATCTGATAGAATTATCTAAGGGTAATTTGTTAGGGCAGCCCAGATATTGTTTGTTAGATAGTTAATAATAATATCCCCATTTAATTATACTAGTTATTAATTATAAATATATATCGCAGGTGCTACAGTAACTTAGGACATTTAAAATTAGTTGGAAACTCGGATGAAGTTATCTGTTAAATTGTTTAGTTTCTAGACCATTTTGTTAGCCCTTGAGTTAGGTATGTCTAGTCTAGGTCATGCTAGATCTATAACAAACCGCTTGATAGAGGCCGGAGTGGTAGGCGTTGGGGACGGAGCCTCCTCATCAAATCGTATTTTGACCACACCGGCCGTACCGACCAACTCACTTCTGTTAAATATAAAAATAAATTTCATTTATTATCAATGTACTTAAGTAATATTTGATTACTAGCTGAGTCACTTCTACAATAATAATATGTTTTAAATCAATTGCTATTAGCATTCCATTACAATATTCATTTGTTGCACTAAATATTATAGATATTAATATCTGCAGTTTCTAAGCCAGCACTTTACAAAGTAAATTAAATTGACATAAACTAATAACACAATTATACACAATCAGGGAATATTTACGACTTGCTCAGACGTCGTTTCAAATTTTATATTTAAAACACAAGCGATAATTAGACTTAGCTGGCTATTACTACAAACTCTAATGTTTTAAAACAATTTTGTTTGAGTTAGTTAAAAGTTACTTTTTAAATGAGTGAATTTAATGTGCCATTAATTATTAAGTAAACTATTGATTACTTAGTGAGTTTAGAATTTTTTTTCTCTGCAATATAGATAAAAAGCACATTGAATGGAATAATAAAATTTAATTAATAATAATTTTCATCTTTTCATAAAAATGAAAGCATTTTAAATTACAGTTCTGTCCAGGTTTACAAGACTAGTATTTAATTCTAATAAGACTACTGTACGAATCCCTAATTTAAATCAATTAGGTGAAAGTTTATTCAGCTATCTCAGAGCCTTACAACTTAGGTAATTAAGTACTCAGTTCATGAATGCCTTAAAAATATATATGGTATAGTTTAAAGTAAATAAACAAACAAACTTACTTCTGGTTGGAGTTCTTGCAGCCACAGACACATATTGCAAGTGCAGTAACGAGAGTGACTAGCACCCCCACACTTAGAGCTATCTCTATTAGAGTATACATAACAAGAGTTTCTCAATCAATGCCTATCCGACCCGACGATATTCTGAAGAAATATTCCATCACAGATACAACATTAAGTCACTCCCTTAAACAGAAACACTACATGTACACAACTCTCTTCCATTTGAATAAAAAGTGTTGAAATGTAGGGCACTTGACTAAGCGACCACATAGACTGAGTTAAGTCTTAAACGGAAACCACTCAGTTGCAATTACATTAACAAAAGAAATGTGTAAGTTATTTCGTTGGCCTATAATCTTTAACTTAGATTATTTCGATATTATTTAAAAATAGTAGAAGCGAAAGCAAAGCACATCCATCGACACAGATGCAAAATTACAATAATAGTGATGTCACGTTTGTGTCGGTCGACTTCATGATGTTGTCAATATCGATGACTTAACTTTTCAGAGTTGCCTGCCTTATTTTTATTTAACTGGTCAATACCGGCTTATTAATTCAGGCGTATTACAATGGATACGATACGTGATATTAATGATGAATAATAGAAAGAGTTCTTGATTTGAAGTTTGTACAGTCGGCCCGTACGAACGTAAGTGGTAAAATTATTTGTAAGTAAATGGGCTTTATTACATCTAAAAACTCAAAGAGCTACTTTATATTTTAAATATAATTGCAATATACTTATACCCAACTAAAATCTCAATTAACTTAATAGGTATAATCATATATCGCGAAATGCGATAAGGAATGCGTGTTTTAATTATAGTTTCCTTTTGTGTGTAATAGTGTACAATAAAGAATATAATAAATATAAAAAACAAATAGATACTAATAATATATAAACGCTGATTAAAACAATTATTTGGACACTAATGAAATCGTATTATTGAATAAGAGAACAAAACGCTACCTGGTTACACTATTTATGACGTAAGTGTGATAAAAGTCACAAATCACACAGAAAGGGAACAATTATTTATTACTATCATAAACAATGCATATCTTGACAGCTAAATGTAAGCTTGGCGGAACATAAAGACGTGTGAGAAACGTTTTTATCGTTTACAACTTTATCGATATAAGTTTGACATGAGTACTTGACTAAATTACATCCCTATGTTTTCCATCGACAAAAGACGTTAAATCAATCCAAAGTGACATTTTAATGTTGCTAGTAAAATTTTTAATGTAATGTTCTAATGAAATGTTCTATTTTTAATGTGATGTTCTAATGAAATGTTTTATTTTTAATGTAATGTTTTAATTAATAATTATTAATATACTATAATTATTATTTTTTTAACTTTCAATCAGATATCTTAATGAATCATTTGGGTTAGGCGAGTTTATGTCACTATCCTATTTATTATTGTAAGTATAAGTAGGTGCAATGGTGCAATATATTAGAATTAATTACATCCGTATTCTAATGAAAACCAAAAGGGACTATTACAGTATTCGATATTTAGACAGTCTTAGTCGATGTTACGTTGTGTCGCGTAGTGTAAGGGTTAGACTCAGATTAGTTTTATTCAGAATGAAAAATAAGACGAATCTGAATAACACTTAGTGTAATAGGCTTCAGTTAATCTTATATTTTTTTATCTTCATTTTCCAAACTTGCACTTGTAGCGAAAACTAAACACTTTGTAAGCTTGCCAGCACAAAAAAATATCATTACAAAATAAAGAAATCGTTCTGTCACTGTCAGTGAGCTTTGGATGGTTTCTGGATTTTCTTGCGGTTACAAAGATTTTGAATTCGTTGTAGGTTATTTTCAATGAACACCGAAACTACAAACACGATTTAGTGCTTATTACAAAGCACAATACTTAAATATGTTAGTTCTTTTTATGTTCTATTTATTTTAAAGTGTTTAGTAAAGACAACAGACTGCGTTTTAGACAATAAAATACTCTGCCGGTATGGAAACAAAAAGTGAAATCTTCTCCAAGAGACTGATTATTGCAGTGTTATGGAACATCGGACTCCAGACATTTCTCGCTGTGGTGTTAGTGTTTCTTATACAAGTTGATTTCCTGCACCCAGTGTCATGGATCACTTCGACTCTTCACGAAATATTTGGATGGAAGATGGGCATTAATATATTGCTTCTTGGACTGGTGTCTTTTTTCCAAGCATACGTTTATGGAAGCTATTATATGATGCCGCTGCCTAAATATTTTACGAGGTTCTCAATGTTCCTGAACATGTTTTCAGTGCAGAATATTATGTTCAGCATTCTGTATGCTCTCAGTGGTTATTTTACTATGGGTTTATATTCATCTTTGGCAAAGAGCAATTATAACATTCTTAAGAAAAAGTGTGCTTTCTATGATGGTCAATGTCTTGTGGAACAAAGCCTTTTCTTACAATTTGGTGGCATGTGGATGGGATTATATTATTTTTTGAACATTCACATCTTTGGAACAACAATGCTCATGTTCCCCCACATTTATCAAGATAAATTTCAACAAATTAAACTTGCTGTTAATAACATACTTTCAATGGGATTTAAAAACTCTATTATGCCAGTGGCTTATTACTGCATTTTCTACTATTTATGGGGAAACAAACCTAGAAGTGTAGTCTCGGAGGTGTACAGCATATACCTGGAAGATCCACCTTTAGATAATGTTGTAAACATGATGAGTTCTGGAATTTGGATTGGACTGTGGTTCTACACTAGTTTGTTCTTTGTATCCGTTTACACAATGAAAACTATTTTCAATATAATACTTACTGAACCCATGAAGTTCCCCATTGAATCTTCGGAAAGCTTGGTACTCCACAATGCTTTGGCCCTGAGGTCACAATTTAATGGCTACTTAGGAGCACAAGATCTTAGAATTATGTCTATGACTGACCCTGGAAGGAGGCAGCAAATATTCACCCTTTCCCAACCTGGAGGTCATCCAAGAAATTGGAACAATTTATTGGAACAGTGTATAAGTATTATAAATGACTTCAGCAAAGAATTAGATGCTATAAATGCAGATTGCAAAACAAATGAAACAGAGAATGGTGTACTCAGAAATGGAAAAGCATCCTCAAGCAACGGTTACACTTATTCTGGAAATTTAAGAAACATGGCTCAGTCTCCAAAACTACGAGGGCTGAAGGATCATAACAAGAGTAAAGTAGAAGATACATTTGCCAATGTCATTAAAGAAGAATTTAATGTTTTCGTCCAGAAACTTTGTCAAAAACCTGGTATTAGTTATCTTTTTGGAGAACTGACTGATACAAAATTAAAGTTTGTGTTGATGCAAGCTCAACCCGTGATGTGGACTTGTGAAGGTTTAGCCGGTATTGCTGCAGCCTCCTTGAACGAAGATAAATATGGAGTAGTCCAGAATGACTTGCCTATTGTGATATCTACTTTAATAAATCTCAAACAGAACTTAGATAAGTTGACAAAACCGGGATTGGTACCCAGAAAACATATTTTAAATGATGTTATTGCCATAAAAATGAAGACTGCTCTGATCTCGTCAGTTAAACGAAGTATTTATAAGATTGCCATCACATTCTCGAAGTACATTCATGAAATTCCTCTGGATCCTGACATTCAAGTTGCATTACAGCCATTTTTAATGTGTAAAGAAGCATGATTTGTGATAATAAACGTTTTTTTAATATTTATGTGCTATTTCTTATTACAACTATAAATAAAACAAATGTTATTGAAACAAAATTTCTATTAAAATTCTCTAAAAATGTAACATAAAAACTAAACTCTGTATTACATTTCAACTATCATATTATAATCTATGAATTAATCAATTTTACTTAGGTACTAGTAATAATTCAGTTTAGGTAATATAATCCAAGGATTTGTTAGGTATCTAAGGACCTCAATTTAACTAAGATGTAAATATTTATTACAAATAGTGTTTATCTATTATTTGGTGTTATATGTTAGGTACAGATTAATTTGTGTGGCAAGATACGGTACATTCTAAATGTTTTAATTTAATTGATATTTTAAAATACTAATATAAAATATATAAATTATGGGTAACATTTAGGAATATAAAATCATAAGTAACATGAGATTACAGCCATTTCTAAATATCAGTCAAAAAAAGTCACAGGTTATTATTATGCTAGCTTTTACTCGCGGCTTCACCCGCATTTATTAATATACTTTTACTCTTTCTCCCCCTTTTCCCAATTTTTTTAAAATTAGTCTGTCATTCTCCAGGGCCCCAACTATCTCTGTACCAAAATTTATCAAAATCGGTTTTGTCATTTAGGCGTGAAGACGTAACAAACAAACAAATAAACAAACTCACTATCGCTTTTATAATATGAAAGTAAGGATTAGCTATAAAACACGTAGTGTCAAGTAACTCATGTATCCTTTCTTCATCTGCCTTCTCCAAGAAGAGATTAAAATTAGCCATCACTGCTATCCAAGGTCAATTTAGTAGAGCTCTAAAAATCATTCAAAGGAGGGTATCTTCATCTCGTAAGTCGCTACTTAGCAGCAGAGAGCGCTGGCTAGCAGCACCGAGCAAAGCAGTTCGCTCGGCAGACGATGTTCCTGACTCGCAGCTCAAAGAAGCTAGACAGGAAACAAATGTTGCAATTGAATATATTTCCTATAAAACTGGTAGTTTATTAAACACATAAAAGCAGCAACATTGAAAAGAATGATTATTATGCGATGAAGTTAATAATTCTCTTACATTTAGGTATAGCTGAAAATCAATTATTTAATTGTGATATTTTGTGTGACATTCAGGAATATGAGACTGGTTTTTAAAAGTATTTCTGAATGCCTTTGTTATCTCCACTAAATGAGATACGCAATAGCACTAGCTAAGTAAAAGAACAAGTTAGGCGTGTTTTCAAAACTGCTAAACAACATCGCAAAACAATCTGGAAATGTCGAAGCGAAGACGGAACGATAACTCACGACAAAGGAGACTGCTCGGTAGGCGACAGGCGGAAAGAGAGAAGACGAGAGTGCGGGGGGGTTGCGTATAAGTAGAGCGGTACATACGAAGGGTTGTTTACCGTCGGGGCTGGCGTGCGGTGTGGCGCTGCACGTGCGCTGCTCCGCGCCCAGCTCGGGCGACGCCAGCGCCGCGCGCACCGGCGACTCCGTCATGGACGCCTGCAGGCTGTAGCTCTCCCTGTAACATACCACCGCTGGACATCGCGCCCTGCTGTTCCTAAACTTCTATTGTTTAACTAAACAGTGCCTCAATTTATTTCTTATGGATTTAACCATCACGCTCACAAAATACGTTGAAGCCATTTCTTATAACACGCCGTATTAGGCGCGCCTGATTGACAAACGTCGCTGTAATATAATGCGTCTATATCAAATTTAGCCAGATTTCAAATCATTCTGAAATAAAATGTTGAGCCCAAATACAAACGGGCCGCATTGTCGTTACGCCGCTTTGAACGTTTTAATTCCAATAATCGCTGCAAGTAGCGCCGCTTAAAATATACGACGTCACAGTCGATACGTGAAATTAGGGATACTAAAAAAAAACACGGACAGCAATAATATATTAGGTAAGTATGTCTAAAATTAATAATCTATTAGTACGAACATTCACAATTAATTAAAATAATTAGTCCAAGAGCAAGCGCAGTGAGCTAGGAATTTTAGGGCACCCCAACAAGAAGGATTACGGTGAATGAACAAAGCTGTAGCTTTTTTGGATGGGTTCTTCATGATTGATGTCACCCACCCTATAGTGACAATAAAGCTAAACGCCGCTTTGAAGAACGTACCGCCACCACAACCCAGCTCAACGTGAGGTAGTCGCAGCGACGTTTTTCAATCCGGCGCGCCAAATTGTAATACGGGGTGTTCAAGTATTAAACGATAGGCCGCGACATACCTACATACAACAGTTGAACATCCAAATTTATTTCTTAGAGATTTAACCATTAGATACGCTTAGACATTTGAGTCTAATTATGTTGTTGAAAAAAAAAAAAATTCTAGAAAGGCATTTTAGTGAACAAGTCATCAATCTAGATTGTTTAAATTCTGATAATGTGAATAAATGGGCGACATTACTCCATCTATCGCGAGAAATTTAAACACTAAGCTGCAACTCAAAATATTTCTAATTTAACAATACCAAATATCGGTTTAGTTGAAGGCGGCGTACGTATCCTGCATAACAGCTGCACAAAACACTGCACAAATGGATTAATGAGTGATTTATAATAGATACATAAGACTTATAATACTCCGAACTTCGTATTCCGTGCACAGATGACACAACAAGATGGCCGATGATCATGCGGCACATACAGGCTGTTCACAGTTTCATTTACTTCTGACAGCAATCCACCAGTAACCTTATCATCACATGAAAACAATCAAGACATTATTACTACTACATATCTAGGTACTCCATATATGAATAAGGAGCACAGAAGCGAAGCGTGGACTAATTTAGATGTGGGCGAAGGGACAACAGCGAGGCCTCTCTCTTTAATAAATTCGAAAACAAGACATCGACTGCCGCAACCCAGTGTTCACCCACATCGTCGTTTACAATCAGTTGATATAGAGGTCAAACACGAGCCTACCAATTATAACGAAACCCTCGTTTTTAAAGAGCCCTCGCTTGTGCGAGGCCCCTTTGGGTATAACACTGTGGGCAAGGGCCCACTTTGCCTCGAAGGAGCACAATGCTTTGATAGTGTTGCAAAATTAGTAGTAAAATAGAAAACCTGTGAACAGACTGTAAATAAAACCCGTTTTGAAAGGTGTTCGCACATCGAGATGGTGTCACGGCATGCTGACCACACTTAGTATTGGTCATCTATTTACTGAAGGTTGGGTAATGCTAGCCTGTATCCCGACGTGGACGACGTTTGGGAGATTTCACTGTCATAGGAAGTGTCGGTGTTGATGTAGGAGGGCTGCAGGAAGGGCGGTTGGGACCACGCGCGACGCAGCGGCGTGGACTCCGGCCCCGGCGACGAGCCGTCGTCTGACTCCAGGCGCACGTGGCTCACCTGTATCAGAAATACTTATTCAGAGTCTGTCTAAAAAGTCAAATGATTTGGGTAATAAAATTATTAGGGCAAAATTAATTCTTATGTAATCAACACTGGTTCAATAATCAAGGTTGATTTATAGATCTTGATCATAGTTTACTAATAGAAAAACCTTATAAAAAGTATCGAATGTAAGTATTATTTAAATGATTAAATATTATACAAAATTTTCAAGTCGTTTGACTTTTTAGACAGAATATAGGAGAATTTTTGTTTTTGCGAAGTAGAAATCGATCATATCAACAAAAAGATTTGTTGACAAAAATTTTATGAAATTGTAAAGCCGCGCTATAACTCAAACTCTCTCTCGGTCGAAAACGAAAAAAAAAAAATGTAAAAATTTGATATTACCTCGCGACCACAAAACATTAACTGCGAATTTGAAAACTTACATCAGGCTTCGTGTGCCTACTGCGTCGGAACTTGAAGGTCTTCTTGGAAGGTCCGTGGGCTCGTTGCAAGCGCGGCCGCTCCCCGGCGTCGGGAGTGTCGGAGTGCTCGTCCACGAGCAAGTCGCTGTCCAGCGAGGCGCGCGCGGGGACGCACTCCCCGCACGACGCCTCGCCGGGAGACATCGGGGATAGCGGACTCATTGATGTTTCTCCTGCAGCGGTAGTTGACACAAAACGTGTATTGAAAGATTTACTGTATAGTGAAATTCCGACGACTGGCCTATCGAATTTTCAGACTAACCAATCCAAAAGGCCTCAATGGACATGGTTTAGAGTATAAGAAAATGCCATGCCAAAGACAAAGCTGGAATTCCTGAGTTGTAAGTTGCTAAGTGCACTAAGGACCTAATTAATTAATTAATTAAAGTGGTAATTGCATGGGCAGTTGATTAATTTTCTTAGTAAATAATTTTGTATAGAAAATATAAACTTTTTTTCAAAAAACGCAAATATGTCTGTATGTAAAATTAGAATAATAAAATAATTTAGAATTAATAGAATAGCAAGATTTTACTAACTCATAAGTTTTTTTTTTGGAGAGTCATGAAATCATTTTTAAATGACTCTAAGTCTTTTTGTCAGACTTTTACTGACTAAAATCCACCTATGTTTCTTGAGATGCATTTTGTAGTCTAGATTTATGAGTTTCCTTTTCAGAAATTCCCCCGTGATGTGCCGTGGCTGGCAATATTGCCGTGAAGTGGTAATATTGGTGGCAATATTGCCCTAAGTATGAATATTGGTAGCAATATTGCCAGCAATATTCCCGCTTGGGGCAATATTGCCGTGAAGTGGTAATATTGGTGGCAATATTGCCCTAAGTATGAATATTGGTAGCAATATTGCCAGCAATATTCCCGCTTGGGGCAATATTGCTGGCAACGGCACATCTCTACCCGTGACCCACTAAAAGCTTAAGTTAAGCGCAATATTTAAACCATACGCAGTTGGGATAAGTTTCCCAGTTGGGGCCCAGCAGGGTCGAAGCTTACTGGGGCCACGGGTGATGCGAAAGATCTCCGGAGTCCTGGAATGATGGCAATGACGGAAAAGGAGTGGGTATTTAGTCAGTAAAAGTCTGACATGGCCTCCCGTCTGCCTAAGGGCGGGGATGTCATTAGATGATTTTCCCACCTAAAAAAATACGATAAGTCTATGGTGGCTATGACTACAAATATTTAAAATAAAATACATCAACCGCGACTTACCAGATGTGAACTTCAGTTCTACAGACGGTACAAATCTTAGTTTAGTTTGTGTGCTTGTGTACGACGGAGTACTGGCTGTTGGCTTGTCACTGCCATAGTTGTTCAATGAACCTGTGGGAGAAAAATATTGAAAAGTATGATGAAGTATGGCAAATTAATATTGTTTGATGTATAGAAAGCAATTTGACGAAATATTTTGATTATAATACTATTGGAGCTTCTTCAGAGTGTCATTTTCTTTTTTAGAGTCAAAATATTTTCAACGCAATTTTTTTGATATCTACACGATTTATCAGCAAACATTATTAATCATCGAGCTGCTATATTGCATGTAGTAGTGGGTTCAATTCCCGCACAGAACAAATATTTGTATGACCTATAGGCATTTGTTTCGGTTCTGGGTGCTTTGTATTAAACGAGCTTACATCCACTAGACCCTTCATATTTGAATCTCTCAATATCAAAGTTCAAGCATGAAGCATCTAGTGGATGAAGCGCACCAAAACAATTCTGTCCACTAGCCGAGGTACGGTGGGCGGAGTACTATGTTCCGATTGATCGAGACATCAGATCTATAAGTCATATGTGTTGACAGACATGCGTCACCTGTTATTAGACGTCTAGTGGCTTTAAGGTCGTTGTTTGTATGTAAGTTTACATGTTTGTGAACGTACTCATGATACAGGAGACCAACTATTTTTTTTTCCATTTCATATCATTTACTTTGTACAACAAAGTATAGGTCCTTTTGTAGAAGATATTTTGTTACCTATATGAGAATTACCACTGCTGGCGTTATTGTTGCTGGTGTCACTCATGCGGCCGCTGTTCAGCTGTGCTTCAAACGTTGGCATGTGCTGGCTCGTGGTTGAGCTACTCGATAGGGATTCTGGAATAAGATGGTAGGATTCATTATCAGAAAAATAAGACAGAAATCAAGACGATACCAGCTTTCTATCGGTGAAAAAATTTTAACAAAGGACCAGTATTTTCAGTGACTACCTCGAACAAAAGTTTTAAGTATTTGGGAGCATTATTAAGTCAAGTATTATACCTAATACGCCAAATATTCCGAAACTACAATATGAAAACATACAGCTATAATCAAGCACTAATGGGTAAATAGAACATCTGATATGACTATATACATATTTTATATATAATTTAACAAGTCAGAAGACAAGTTTGTACGCCGACGACGTCTAGACATAGCGTTCCTTAATAATAATAATAATGAACATCTGTACCTAAACCACGTGTTTAACAAATAAAAATATTTGTATTTGAGAAGGTTTAGCGGAAGACCACCGATGCCCGCTAACCCCATTAAAACAAACATCAGTGAAAATCTTTATTATAAATGGTTGTCTGGTATTTAGGTCGTGCCAGTGTACTCTAGACCTTATATCTATTGGACTAAAGTGCAGTGTACCTCTCTGAGCAGACAGCGGCGCGGAGGGATGGTCGGGCGTGCGCGGCAGGCCGCCGGCCCCCGCGCGGCCCACCAACATGGAGATGAGGGAGGGCCGGTGCTGCTGGTGCTTGTCCGGGACTGTCGTGGTGCGCGGGAACACTTCCGAAGCTCGCTTGCCCGCGGCTTGACCCAGGTTCTCGGCTATTTGTTCTAAAAAAGAAGATTGGAGAAGGATCCTTAGTTACTAAGCTTGAGTGTCCCGCTCACTGCATGTGACGTCAGTTTACTACGATATACTCACCGAACTTGTACTGGTCATGTGTATCGCGCATGTGGCGCAGTTCCCTCGCGAGCTCTGCTAGGAGCGCGCCGCGTGCCCTGGCAGCCGGTAGCTTGAGCCCTCGCACTCTTTCACGTACTACAAACTGCATGTGACGCTCGTTGTCACCGATTGGGGGTTGTGATAGCTGTACAAAATAGTGGATTATGACTAGGGGATAAAGCAGTGTCTTTAAGTCGCAGGCGCCATGTTGAATTCCGAAAGAAACGAAAGCTGCTACGTTTTAATCCCGAACGCTAGTGAGGGATTTATATAATTAATTTCGTTTTCACACAACAAACAACGTTTGCCACTCTAACCTTTTAAATATATTCATGACTCTAGCACTGAAAAAAATGTACTCTACTATTTTACATACACTGACCTTGTGCACAATAAACGGCTGCAACAATATATAGAGAGGCGTGCGATAGGTGACGACGTGTTCAAGGAAGTCCCACAGATGATGCGCCGCCTCGTTCCGCCTGCCGAGGTCTCGCATCGCGCGCGCTATACGGCCCCATTCCGTGCATAGCTCGCTTGTGAAGCAAGCGCACATTACCTTTAATGCTGCAAATATAAAATAGCGATAAATAATAAAATACCGAAGGTTTATTTGTCTCGGTTATTCGAAGACCTTCATCATCATCATTTCAGCTAAAAGACGTTCACTGCTACCGCACTGGGCTTCTCTCCACCAAGTGTCACCCCAATGACCAGTCTTCCATCAGATTCCCACGACACACACCAGGTCGTCGGTCCACCTTGTGGGATGCCTTCCAATGCTGCGCAGAGCCTTTCGGTCCCGTTGCCCATCTCTTCTGCGAGTTATATGCTCTGCCCACTGCCACTTAAGTTTGTGGTTTCTTTGGGCTAAATCGGTAACTTTGGTTCTTCTGCGGATCATGCGGGGAAATTCCGAGCATAACCCTTTCCATTGCACAAAGATCTTGACAGTCGTTTTAGGGATCAAAAGGTATCGTGCTACCCCGTAAACGATATAGAGGTTAAAGTTGTTCAGTTGTTCATGTTAATGTTGTAATTACTGGTGTGACTGTCAGTGAAAGTGAGTGAGTTGGTGCGGTACTCCGAGGCGTTGAGCTTCGCATTAATGATTGATCCTTACTAATATTATAAAAGCGAAAGTAAATTTGTTTGTTTGTTACGTCTTCACGCCTTAATGGCAAAACCAATTTTGATGAATTTTAGTACAGAGTTAGTTGGGACCCTGGAGATGGACATAGGACATAGATAATCTTTTTTTTTAAGTGAGAAAAGGGGGAGAAAGAGGGAAGAAAAGGGGCGAGGCATTAAAGTATATTAATAAACGCTGGCGAATATTAAAGAATACATACCTAAGAAGGCAATCCTGTACAGTTGGTTGGACAGCCTGGTAGTGTTCCTAGTATCGCGACTACCGGTGAACGTGAGCGAGTTGGCGCGGTTGTCTGAGGCGTTGAGCTTAGCGTTCACAGCCGCTAGCTGGCCGGGCGGAGCCGGGGGACATAGCGCGTTTAGAACCACTGATACTAGGTAGCTGACGTCTGATTGGCGGAGGGGTGGCACATCTAGAAATATTATGATCATTGTTAGTTACTTGAAAGGGCTTTTAATTAAATTATGTTATTTTATTATTAGTAATAAAGGGACCTAAATGTGGTGCTAGTGGGAATGGAAATAATAATAAGAAATTATTTTGTGAAATTTGAAAGATGTGACACCAAAATTGAGGAAGTAATTATAGTTTTTTTTTATGAGGTGGGAAATCGAATCGAGAAACATTTGTTTTGTCACTAAAATGAAACAAATATTATCTTACCTTTTCTACCACTGCCGACACGTAAACAAAGTGGCATAAATAGATTCATCAACATATTTTCAGTTTTCTCTCCAGTTGGGAAGGATGCGCTCCCTCCACACATTTGTTCCAGTGAATAACTATCCTGTATGACAATGTTAGGATTGCTTATTTGAGACACAAAAGAAAACTGGGGATGCACAGAAAACATGTTATTTGCGGGTTTTGTTCAAGTGAATCTCAGTGGCTGTTTTAATTAAAATTGGTTGGAAGTTTGTATCTCAAGTGTCTGGTGTTGACCAGACATTTGAGATCGAACAAAACTTGACACTGGTTTAATGTAAACACTGTGCCAAGCCAAAAAAGAAAAACAAAAAAGCACCATACTTTTCTATCCCCCCCTTTTTATCGTATTTAGCTATTTCAGGATAGGGTCTACTCGTGTGCAAACCTTTGCATGCCGCACGGGCTGCGTCTGCGAGGGAAGAATGACTATGATACCTTTGAACTTTTGTTACATATACACACAGATATACATACAAATAATTTAAAAAATTACCCCAGTATTGATGACCTGCAGTGCGATTAGTCGTACGACTGTACTGCAGAAGTGTGGCGGTGGGGGTTGCGACATAAGCGCTGCTGTTGCCGATGATAAATTTTCTCCACAGTTGTTGTCTGATACTATCAGTGCCTGTGAAGTTAGTCTTACTTATATAAATATCTCTGAAGCGTCTAAGATTTTACTGATTGGCAGATTCGTAATATAAATTCTGATATTAGAACCAATTCCTTTATGATTTTTTTTTGATGTGGGAATTCATTAAATAACACTAATAACTGAGTACCTAAATATAAACCAATTTTCAACCGTACACTCGAAATAAAGTTCAGTTGAAAACCAGCGTCAGGTAACTACCATGTAGTTATCTGGCATTTTTGCTGAACTGGACCTATTTGGTGCCGCTGTGAGACACACATTGTTAGTTGACTCTTTCTTTTTATATAATTAGTGTCTACATGTTGTTACTACATTGTGTGTATCTACGAGTGTGTATGCCAAATAAAATATTTTTCTTTCTAACTTCTCCGGCTCTGAGTAAAGCGAGAGGAATTGTTATAATCAGTTACTCTTTGTGTTCCAGAGGCATGGTAACTCTTTGGTTCAATCTCCCGCACCCCTGCTTTGGGATAGAATCTCTTGATATTATTATTTTTATTAGATATTGGAGATCACTGATAGTTGCTGACAGTTCATTAGGCATGCTTTTGAAGACTGAAATTAAAATGGATGTTAGTACTCACTTGGACAGTATTGAGCAGAGTTTTCACTTGCGGCCAATGCATTATGAATGGACACCGAATCATTGTTTCGTACACGCCTTTCAATAGTACTGCAGCCGAATCCCAGTCGGTATTTCTCTGAGGAAAAGTCAGTTTTGTTTAAAATCGAGTTACTGGCTACAACCAAAATGGCCAATTTAAATGGACTAATGGAACGCTGAAAGAAAAAAAAGATTTCGGTTATAACTCGGTTTTATGGCAAACCATAACCAACAAAAAGTAACAAACAGACCGAATTACTTTCATATTTAAATATCACTAGCTGTCAGAGGTTTCGTCCTCGCGATGGCAGAAAATGATCCCAAGGGAAAATACTCCTGAGACTAAATGAGCTATTACTCGTACCCATGTATCAAGTTTCATCGACATCCGTTCGAGCTTGAAGAAGTAACAACCACACACACATACACTCATATACTATTATATCATCCATAGAATATTAGTTTGATAGTATGGGTTTCAGGTATCTTACCCTGATGCTAGGTTTCTTTGCAATCTTCAGGAACACCTTATCCAACCGTCTCAGAATCATAATAAGAGCTGGCCGTAATGCATCGTCTGCCCAATCGGCTGCAGGCAGCACTTGCGTCATGTATCGCTGCAGACCGCGACAACCCATGGACTCCGGGTCGTAGGGAGATACTTTTAGTAGAGAGTGGGCTATTTCTGCGAGACGCTGTAAGGGAAAAATCGGTAAAACTTAACACATTACCTGTTTATTATTTTCACGACTGAAATGTATGTAGTATTTAACGACTGATAGTATGACGTTAAGAAAAATCTACTACCATGTTATTACTTATACTCAAGCAGATACAGACATCATTAATTCGAGGTTCTTTTTTTAGACTTTGCTCACACTAGGTCTAACTCTTGTAATTTGTAAAGTCAGATACACAAGACAGTATTAGAACACTGCTGCTATTTTAATTACAATAAGTTGCTGATACAATGTTGCACTACTTGTCTTTTGTCATGATTTATCGAACAAGAGACTTGAATACCATTGCACTATCTTGTCCTATCAATTTGTAGTGTATAGTAAAGTCTGGTTACTTTGGTTCTGGGGTATAACTATAGCCTAAGCTTATTAATTCATGAATCCCCAAGCGACCACCGGTGGCCGCGCATCTATTGTCTTACTATTGTGTCTCTAATTGACGGTATCTGAAGGGTTAACCAATAAGAACATGGGACACTCTGTTTACTGTGTTTCTATTGGGTATCGTGTTTGATCTAAAGTAACCCGAGCTGTGAAAATTGAAGAAGCACATAAAAATTTTAGTTAGTACAAGTCTGACATTCCCATCTCACCCACACGCAGAGAAGGAGGTAATATCTGATGACTATTTAACTCAAAAAAAGATCAAAAGTAACCCGACTTTACGGTAGTGCCACATAATACAGCCCGTTTTCATTTTGTAGCAGGCCATAATCTAGTAGAAAACAAAAGCCAAATATCATCAATAGTACAAAAACTAAAATTCGACAAAAATTATAAAACAAAGAATCGCCAAACTTAAGTGGCAATGGGCACATTGCTCGCAGAACAGATGGCCATTGGGGCCGAAAGGTTCTGGAATGGCAACCTCCACGGTCCGGACTAAGCGTTTCACTTCGTCATTTATACCGCGTACATCAAAGGACTAGAACAATTTGCCTGCTGCGGTCTTCCCGTCCGATTACAATCTGAACGTCTTCAAGGCTAGAGTGAATAGGCTCTTAATAAACTAGTGCGCCTCACCATCAACGATTGCATCACCGCTTACCATCAGGTGGGATTGCAGTCAAGTACTAGTTTATCTATACTAATATTATAAAGAGGTAAAATTTGTAAGTTTGTAAGTTTGTATGTAGATAAAAAAAAAACTACGTCCCGGAAGACGTAGCGTTGGAAGGCCGATGGCCGATGACCTGGTAAGGGTTGCGGGAATCCGATGGATGCGAGACGCACAGGACCGTTAATTGTGGCGGCACTTGGGGGTGGCCTATGTCCAACAGTGGACGTCTTTTGGCTGAAATGATGATGATGAGTACAAAAACTTACAGCATGTGACTTAGAGTCCAGCAACTCCACGGGTTTTCCTTCAGTCCCGCCGCTTCGGTTGGAGCCGTTGATCTCCAATAAGCGAGTGGTCGCACGACCGATGAATTCACCTACTAACGAGAGTAAGACATCGCGAGGTCTGCGGTATTCAGCTCGCACCAACTGAAAGTTAACATTTCATTAAGATAGGATCAAAGAGTACCTTCTACTGAAGAATGGACCTTCCTTTAGCAGTTTTGAGATATGGTTGGAGCTCCTTTATAGTGTTTTTCTTAGTTCTATGTTTTTTTTAAATATATTTTTTTAAATATCGTCGTTCTTTGTTTTCATTGTAGTTTTGTCGTGTCGTTAGTTCCTAATGTAATTTTTATTTTTGATATGCCAATAAAGAATACATGTATCTAGCTATCTATATCTATTAAGCTAAGTGCTGTTTAAGCTTACTCCTTTTCGATTTTTCCTTTTTGTCCAGAAATCTGCTAAGGACTCGAGTTCTGGACTCGAATTTCTAGACTCGAGTCTTAGACTCGAATCAACATTCGAATAACAATTAATATAGAACTCGAATACCGGCGTCGAATCGTAGAATCGAATCATAATGCGAATACCGTATAAAACGACTTGTTTACACACACGGTACATCATTAGTTTTTATCCACCTACAGAAAAACCACAAGGAAGGATTAAAATTTCAGCAGTAGAACATACATTACGTTTCTTAACCATTTCACTGCTGACTCGAAGCTGACCCCAAAAAAGTTGTAAAGGGTTATTGGATTGATTGAAATTGTCGGTTGCCTTATTCAGGTACATAGTCAAGAAAAAGGCCGAGTCGTTTCGCTAGTTTTTTTTATTATCATATTTACCTCAGAGTCTTCAGCTCCAGTATACTCAGGTGGAGGCAACTTAGAGTTATCGTACTTAGAGTGCGATTCCTCGAACGCGATTATTGTAGCGGCGGCAGTACGGGGCCCTGTCCTTTGTGACGAGCCTTTATGTTCCGGAGAAGTTCTGTATGGCCCGTTGTAAGACCTAAAATAAAATAAAGTTAGTAAAGCGAATATTAGACTGGCCTGTTGGTCTAGTGGTCGGTGGCCCTGATTGCTATGAGGTCGTGGGTTCGATTCCCACTAAGGACAAATGTTTATGTGTTGAGCATAATAATTTGTTCTATGTGTGGGTGTAATTTATCTATAATATGCATTTAGAAATATTATATAAGTATGTTTAACAGTCGTCTAGAACTCCTAACACAAGCTCTGCTTAGTTTGAGACTAGACGGCGTTGTGGAATATTATTATTAATAACATTTTGCACACTAACGAATTTTGTATTTTTCACCGCCTTCAAAGTTAAATTTAAAAAAGAACCCTTTTTAGTGCTTGCCTACATTATAAAAGAAAGTTTTGTGCAAAATATGATCCTATTTTCAGTAGTTCCAAGTACTTTTAAAATTTATCATATTTGAGTTTATCAGATTTTCATGCAAAAATAAAAATATTTAAATTGAATGTTCTAAATATTACGAAGTCTATGCGAAGCAAGCGATAGGATCAGGTGGCGGGGGAGCTTGATGCGCTTGCGTTGCGTCATACAGACGTAGGTAGATATAGCAACATACGGAGTTGAAGTGTGATAAATAGAATAACGAAATCTTAAAGGTTTGTTTTTGGTATATGAATGTTAAGTAAAAAGTCATAGAACAAAAGTTGTTGTTTATGTTGTTATTAATACAGTTCTGTAAGGTTGTTAGTGTTTTACAAGTAACCTTGTGTATATTTTTCATAAACTTACTTAGACAATCCTTCACAGTTGTTCACTAGAGTTTTAATAGCAATCGCTAGCTGCTGAATGATTTCCTTTTCCGTCTTTCCCTCGCGGTTGTACGACGGTAGTTGTATTTGTTTTACGTAACAAGGGAGTATTGCTTCCAGTATTATCTGTAAAGGTTTCATTATTATGAGTTTAGTTTCTCTCCAATTGAACATAATAATGACGGTTGGGTTTCGAGATATGGCTATAATTGAATTCTTAGTTCATTCTTGTACACAATCAAATGATAAGATACCGTGATTAAAGGATTCACGTACACAGGTAAGTTTAACTCAAAGTTGAATCTTATTCTAGCAAACCATTGAGTGATAGAGAGAGGTCACAACTGTGGAGTGTAGGATCAGAGAGGTGCTACAAAGTAACTAAAGAGTTTAAAATAATATCAAATTAAGGAATTAGCAGTTCCACCATTTTTTTACAAAACAATTCAAAACAAACAACAATCAATACAATTATGTACATAAAAAAAAACTTAAATACTAAATAAACTATTTATACTAAAACCTAACTATTTACATAAATGTAATATAAAAAAAAACTTTTTATAAAAAAAATATAACCGACTTCAATGATAAAAAAACACTGAAAAGTATCAAATAACTTTAATTTTGGAAGTCGGTGTTTCTATAATAGTTTAGTCTCTTCGTTATTTAACACCGACTTCCAAAATTAAAGTTATTTGATACTTTTCAGTGTTTTTTTTATCATTGAAGTCGGTTATATTTTTTTTATAAAAAGTTTTTTTTTTTTTACACTTTTTAGTTATGGTACCACCACTAAAAAGTACCCCTCAGTCAAACTTAAATACCTTATAGTCAGAGCGCATCTCATAACGGTTCTAATAATCCCAAACACGGTTAGATTACATTAATTTACCATTCGGCTTCATCATCAGATCAGTTCGATATATCCTCTCCCCCTCTTCTTTCAAACAGTCATTAGACTAGATGCTGGAGAGGGAAAGGATATATCGAACTGATCTGATGATGAAGCCGAAAGATAAATCTTTCAATCAGTCATTAGACTAGATGCTGATAATCCCGGCTGTAGCATCAGGCCAGATTTATGTCAACATTGCAATGAACTTAAAATTTAGTTCTGTTTAAAATGAGCCCAAACATGACTACGGTGCTTTAATTTCAAGGTTTGTACTTTTTCTGATGCTCCTGGCTTCAGCATCAGGTCTCTATGTACTTCGGTGTTCTTTATTAGCAGTACGTTTATCCACACATCGAGCCGTTTTCAATAAGCCTAAACTCGATATATCTGCTGTTTGTTGTCGAGGACTTAGGTACTCTGCTGACTATCCTGACTGCAGCATCAGGTCATGACTTGATGATCATGAGACCAAATGTGGCAAATGCCCTATCAAACATCAAAACAATTTACTAAAACAGTCCTTGCCTGTTCGAGTAACTTCTTACTGTTAAGGAGTTGTACCTTCCATCATCAGCCCAGCTACCTGAGATGGTGACGACCATACGCAAACACACAAGATACTTCATAAAATATGCGAAAATCAATAAGTGAGCCTATAAAATTTGAAGGTTGCCCTCGATTTCTCCAAGATTCCATCATCAGATCCTAATTTGGTGATAATGGGACCACCTCAGAACTATCTACTTTCGAACAAAAAATATTAACAGAAAAAATATATATTCGACGAACAAACATACAAAAAAAAAAAAAAAAAAAACATACAAACAGCCGAACGTAGTACCTCCTCCTTTTTGTGAAGTCGGTAAAAATGACAAAGTACGCTCAGGCGTCAAAGTAGTCCTCCACATCGCCGTCATCGGGAAATGTGCCCAGAAGACTGGCAGCAGTGCCACGTTGAATTGCCAGTTTTTTTAAAATGAAACTAACATTAACATTGACCGTCTCCTTTTCGTGTTTTTTTTTTGTAACTATACTTACCAGCATCTGATATCCCCTCATACTCTCCGCCGAGTAAGACACGACCATAACACAGAGACTGATACAATCCAGCACATTGACCATCTCCTCTTCATCACGATAGCAGAAGTCAATAGGTTTTAGGGGCTTCTCTTCTTTAATCAGTTCGGCTATGTGAAGCGGGTCCGGAGATGGAGTTTCCAGGCTTAGAAGAAGGTTGAATAGGCAGCTGGATTGGACCTGTGAAGATAATGTACATAATTATTATTAATATTGATAATTCTGGTATGTTATCTGGTGACAAAAGGACGAGTCGGAGTGCAGCATAATATCCACCTTAATGATTCGAATGTTTATGATTATGGCCGCTGACAAAAAGCCGAAAGAGAATCTATGACTTTTAAAAACTTATTTATTATTTCTGAAGTGTCTTTGAGACTCTTAGGAGTACAATTCTTGATATGAACTTAGGGGGCTATCTGTAAGTTACGTCACACATATGGGGGCCCATATGTGTGACGTAACTTACAGATAGATAGCCTGATAGATAGAAGGGGGTCGACAAAGGGTAACATTGTGCATTCATTCATTAAACCTCTCTTTGGCTTTCTATTGTGTCTCTAAGTCTAATTACGGTAATCTAAAGGTTATGGGATGGGAGGAGTCATAATTTTCGTGACGTGTAATATCAAAATCTATATCTAAATATTAAAACACGTAAGTTTAAATATTTCCAAGTCTATCTCTACAGTTATAAGGTTAAAATTATTCAGTTGCCAAGTTAGGACAAATGTTGTTGTCATAATTATCTAGACATTATACAGTTACAAAATATAAGACATCACACTAGGGAGGGTGTCTCCCAAATGAGGCCAGCTATGATACTCACCTTGCTAGCGTCTCCATAAGTAGATTCTTCGTCCGTATCTAAAATGGCAGATACTGAGCCAAACATTTGTAGTATGAACGGTTTGCGGTTCAGTAAGTAAAACTGTTTGACGGCATATTCTATTGTTGTCGTCACCAGTTTGTTCGTTTGGAAGTTTGAATATATTTGCAGTAGTGTTGGCATGATCAATAAATAACTGTAGAAAAAAAAGTAAGGTTTAAAATATTGATTTAATTTTCTAAAATAATCTGTCATATTGTTACGTACGTAGGTAATTAAATGCCGATTTACCAATAAAGAACTTTATTTACCACAAACAATAAATAATTAGTCCAGTCAACAATAATCCAAACCACAGTTAGCACTAGAGTTCCGTTATACAATCGCCTCGGTCGTTAGATAAAATCACTTCGCACACTTAGGTAGATCGCTCTTGATCGCAGTCGAAATCAGAACTGACTCACTTCCGTTCGGGGGCTCGTATTTATACGCGGAGCAAAGAAAATTCTAGATACTGACGTCTCAGGATAGTTCCAGAACAATAGAGTCGCGTCGCGGGGCCATAAATCAATTTTATTGCTTTGTCCTTCGCGAGTCACTCACGCGAATTTCGACTCTATTGTGAATGTCGGAAAGTACCATTTCCCTTATCCACCTACAGATACCTACAGATTACGTACCTACTAAATAGTTAGTACATCAAGTACTTATGACGGAATGTTCCAGATCTTGCCAGGCTAGGTAGGTACTTTGGTTCTAGAGCTTTCGAACAGTAATGCGTTTTAATTATTCGTTGCTACTCTTTAATTTGTCGGAGATATGACGTGTTGAAATTTTATCGGCGTAACAGTGCCCCCCTCTTAGTCATGCTCGTCCCGAGCATTATTAGATCCGTGATACGGCGCCAATCTGTCCACATGGACAACCTTAGGCTTCCCTCTTAACCCTTTCTTGATGCGGTAGGTTACATCGTTGATCCTTTTTAGTACGGTGTAAGGTCCCTCCCATCGAGCTTGAAGTTTCGGCGACTTCCCTTTTCGTCGAAGCGGGTTGTGGAGCCAAACCAGTGCACCTTCCTCAAATCCCTGGGCGTTGGCATTACGGTCGTATCTCGTTTTCATTTTAACACTGGTGTTCATGCTATTCTCACGTACTCGTTTATGCACTTCGTCCAATTGATCTTGAAGGTCACTTACGTAGTCCGTAACTGGCTTAGTCTTGTCAGGTGGCACGCCAGTTATGGCATCGACTGGAAGTCTCATTTCCCTGCCGAAATTCACTCTTGCTGGGGTATGTCCCGTGCTATCATGCACTGCCGATCGGTACGACATCAGAAATAGTGGAATATACCGGTCCCAGTCTTTCTGATGGTCATCGACAACCTTAGCCAGATGATTCTCCAGGGTTTGGTTAAACCTTTCCACCATTCCGTCCGACTGAGGATGCGCCGGTGTTGTGCGTGTCTTATAAATTCCCAGAAGAGTACACATTTCCTGGAACAGCGCAGATTCGAAGTTACGGCCTTGATCGGAATGGATTTCCAAAGGTGCGCCATACCGACATACTACTTCCTCGACCACCTTCTTCGCCACTGTCGTCGCTTCCTGATTGGGTATGGCGAAGACTTCGGGCCACTTTGTGAAGTAGTCCTGGATCACCACTATGTACTTGTTTCCGTCATCCGTAACTGGGAAAGGTCCAGCGACGTCGATGGCAATGCGTTCCCAGGGGGCTCCCACATTGTACAGCTGAAGCCTGCCCCTGCTCCTAGTCTGTGGTCCTTTCACAGATGCGCACGCTGTACATTTCCGACACCATTGCTCTATGTCATCTCTACAATTGAGCCAGTAATACCGCTGTCTCACTTTCAGTAGAGTCTTCTTAATTCCCAGGTGTCCTCCAGAAGCACCATCGTGTATTTCTTGTAGCAGGGGGACCACTTCACATCGTGGTACTATCACTTGTGTGGTCACCTCCTTGCCATCGTTCGATTCCCATTTCCTACAAAGCACATCATTTTCTAGGACTAAACTGTCCCACTGTGCCCAGTAGCTCTTTGTGACGGGACTATGTGACGATACTTCACTCCACTGAGGCCTAGTTCCGTTACGCTTCCAGTCCAGTATAGGTCGGATATCGTCATCTTCTTCCTGGGACTTCTTGAAGTTGCCTTCAGTCCTAATTAAATTCACGTGTTCTCGGGCTTCATTCTGTTGGCAGTGTCTACAGTCCTCATTGCACGGACGTCGCGACAAGGCGTCAGCATTATTATGCCCTTTTCCACTGCGATGTTCCGTCACAAAGTTGAACTCCTGCAGCTGCTCGAGCCATCTTGCGACTTGGCCTTCAGGGTTTTTAAATTGTAGAAGCCATTTCAATGCAGCGTGATCCGTCCTTAACGTAAACTGCCTTCCTATGAGGTACTTGTGGAAATGCTGCAAGGTCTTTACCACAGCCAGCAGTTCTCGTCGAGTCACGCAGTAGTTCCTTTCTGGCTTTGAAAGTGCCTTACTGAAGTAAGCAATCACGACCTGTCTGTCACCTTGCACTTGTGACAACACTCCTCCAATTCCCGTGTTGCTGGCATCGGTATCAACGACAAATCTTCCGTCTCTGCTCGGATACCCCAGTATAGGCGCTTCACATAGCCGTTGCTTTAGCTCGTTGAATGCTGACTCACAGTTCTTGTCCCAGATAAAATCTCGTTTATCCTCAGTCAGCTGATGTAACGGTTTTGCAATGTCCGAAAAACTCATAACAAACCGTCTGTAGTATGTGCACAACCCTAGAAATGCACGTACTTCCGTTTTGTTCTTAGGAACCGGCCACTGTTGGACTGCTTTTATCTTCTCAGGGTCGGTTCTCACTCCATCGGCGGAAATTACATGTCCCAGGTAGCTGACCTCCTTCTTGAACAGGGCACACTTCTTTGGGCTTAGTTTTAGATTAGCCCCTCGAATCCTTGTGAACACTTTCTCCATGTTCCTTAGGTTTTCCTTGAAAGTGCGGCCCATTATAATGACGTCATCCAAATATACCAGACAGACGTCACCAAGAAGGCCAACCATGACTCTCTCCATGAGGCGTTCAAATGTCGCTGGAGCATTGCACAACCCAAAAGGCATGACGTTAAATTGCCACAGGCCGTTGCCAATACCCGTACTGAACGCTGTCTTTTCTTTATCTTTTTCGCTGATTTCCACTTGCCAATAGCCACTTTTCAAATCAATGGTTGAAAACCACTTCATACCACTGAGCATATCCAGCGTATCGTCTATCCTCGGCAAGGGATAACTGTCCTTCTTTGTTACATTATTCAGCATTCTATAGTCCACACAGAATCTTGTACTGCCGTCCTTCTTCTTCACCAGAACGACTGGAGAAGACCATGGGCTCGTAGAAGGCTCAATTATTCTGCTATCAGCCATGTCCTTTACCATTTCTGCTACCTCAGTTTCCTTAGCCCAGGGTATGCGGCGCGGTCTCTGTTTAATTGGTCTAGCATCACCTGTATCTATCTCATGCTTGACGAGACCTGTTCTTCCGCAGTCTTTTCCCGTTGCAAAAATATCTCGAAACCGTAGCAGAAATTCCCTGGCTTGCTGTAGTTCCGAAGCCGATAAATTGCTCTTAGAATTTTCCAGAAGTTGCTGGATGTGATCCGGTTCACCTTTTATTGCGTCTTGTTTCACTGAAGATGTATTGATTTGCCGGAGATAATTCACTCCTTCACATCTCCCAATAACACTGTTTTTCTTCAGTTGAACCTCTTCCTTTCCAAGGTTCACAATCCTTACCTTGGATCTCCCTTTCGTCATTACTAATGTTCTCGCGGTGATGAGCTCCGGGTACCGGCCAGTATCTTCAACCAAAACACATCTTGTTTGCCTGATTTTCTTAGGAAATTTTACTTCGACTAAGGTTTCTGTTCTTGGAGCCAGTGTAACATTCTTTAAACAATACAGGTTGCATGAGTTATTTCCTCGCAGGAAGACTTCTTGATCTGGGAACTTCAATACTCCCTTATCGATATCTAAAATACATCGGTTATTCCGCAGGAAGTCGAGACCCAGTATGCAATCGTCCGTAATATTCGCAATTAAAACAGGGTGGGTATACACTTGATCACCAATTTTTAACTCATTTCTGTATCACCGAGGACGGAGACTGGCTGGCCGGTTGCTGTCTGAAGTTGGCAGGATGGAGACTTTCTTTGCCACAAAATGGTTCGTTTCAGCAACTCAGGTCTCACAATAGTTCGCGACGCCCCGGTGTCAACGGTAAAATTGCAAGCACTATGATTCAGCGTCCCTTCGACTATCAAACTGTTTCCGTCGTGAACTTGATTGATGGTGATGGTTGGGGCCTTCAGTTGACCAGCCAGCACCCGCCCCGCGGCCCTGGCGACTTTTAGTTTAACGACTCCTCGTTAACTTGAGTTCCGGAGTCCACACTTCCCCTCTTCCTCTTGGGGCAATCGGTACGAATGTGCCCTTTTTCCCCACATCCGTAGCACGTCGGAATATAGCGGGACTTTGTCGAAGCAGAAGCCACCACTTCTCGGTGACGTGGCTGCGTTGTAGGCGAGACCACCACTTCCCGAACTCTGTGCGTACGAGAATCTTGTCGTACGGCTTCCACTTCCAAAGCGTGTGCCATCGCACTCTTAAAAGTCTGGTGGTGTCCGAGTCGCACCGTAGCCCTGACTTCAGGATCCCGTAGACCGTCGATGAATGCTTGCACCAGATTTACTTCCACCATCTCTGGTGTCATCGACATGTATGCACGCCGGACCAGTCGTTCGACCTCGACTCTCCATTGCTGGAGGCTCTCGTTCGACCTCTGCGTTCTCTCGCGAAGCTGTGCGCGGAAAACATGCTCAAGGTGCTTGTCACCATAGCGAGTGTCCAGTCCCTCCATGAGACGCTCCAGTGTCCTGCCGTCCGGAGGGAGGTTCTCTAGGACCAGCAGAGCGTCCCCTCGTAGAGCCAAAGTTAAAGCCGCAAAAGACTGCTTATCATCCCAGCGGTTTGTTTCAACCAATGTCTCAAATTGGTACTTAAATGCCGTCCAGGAAGACGTGCCATCAAAACGCGGCACATCAAATTTTGCGGCCGATGCACAGGGGATGTGCGATGGTGAGCCAACAGCAACGGGTTCGCGTGCTTCGAGCTTGACAATTTTTTTATTGATGTCCAGCAGTCGATCTTCATGGCCATCAATTCTTGTTTCGAGGCTATCAGCTCGGGCGGAAACCTCCTTGACCTCTAAGGTGAGATTCTTTACCTTCTCGCCCAACGTGACGAGGCCTTGATCGATTTTGTCGAGAATCAGGTTCTGCTTGGCCTCTTGATCGCGGCGAGCGGCTTCTTGGTTAGCCGCGATTAGGTCCTGAAGCTTGCGCTGGTTGGCCTCCATACTAGCTTGCATGGCGGCCAACACCGCAGCGAGGTTCAATTCCGAGGATGGTCCTGTTGGCACCTCAACAGCTGCCGTTGCTCCCATACCAGCCTGATCTTCCTCCTCCATACGATGACGCGCAGCATCCATCTCTGCTTGCCTCCTTGTTCGTGGTCGCTGTTCGTCGTCCTTCTGTGGTAACGGCATTCCACTTCTGACACCAGTTGTTACGTACGTAGGTAATTAAATGCCGATTTACCAATAAAGAACTTTATTTACCACAAACAATAAATAATTAGTCCAGTCAACAATAATCCAAACCACAGTTAGCACTAGAGTTCCGTTATACAATCGCCTCGGTCGTTAGATAAAATCACTTCGCACACTTAGGTAGATCGCTCTTGATCGCAGTCGAAATCAGAACTGACTCACTTCCGTTCGGGGGCTCGTATTTATACGCGGAGCAAAGAAAATTCTAGATACTGACGTCTCAGGATAGTTCCAGAACAATAGAGTCGCGTCGCGGGGCCATAAATCAATTTTATTGCTTTGTCCTTCGCGAGTCACTCACGCGAATTTCGACTCTATTGTGAATGTCGGAAAGTACCATTTCCCTTATCCACCTACAGATACCTACAGATTACGTACCTACTAAATAGTTAGTACATCAAGTACTTATGACGGAATGTTCCAGATCTTGCCAGGCTAGGTAGGTACTTTGGTTCTAGAGCTTTCGAACAGTAATGCGTTTTAATTATTCGTTGCTACTCTTTAATTTGTCGGAGATATGACGTGTTGAAATTTTATCGGCGTAACAATATTCATGGCTAACGACCGAGCTTTGTTTTGCACGGGTGCAATGGTGACAGGCAAAACTTTGAGATTTCTCTTTCTTATCTAAGTTAAATATGTAATAACGTTTCGGAAAAAACATAATAGTGATAAATGCGGTTATATTCTTTGAAAGTAATGTTTGGAAGATCTAGTGGTCACACAAGCACAAGAAATCAGATTTTATTTTGTAATCTATACCTATTTCTATACTAATATTATAATGCGTATTTTTGTAGTGAATAAACTCAAAAACTACAGGACCGATTTTAAAAATTCTTTCACAAATAGGATGCTAATTTACCACTGAATGATATAGGGACGCGTCCAACGCTGCTGGGTGAAACTATTACCTATGTTAACATAGACACATACCCATTAGTAGAGAAAATGCTTTTAAAATTAAAAGCAGCATTGACATATGTAGCAATAACATATCGAAGGATAAGAGAGTCTTCGCTATGTAGCATCAAGGCACCATTGAGGACGTTTAAAAACAAATGAATGTCGCGCGATGACGTGAAGTTACCGGCCATGGCTTCGAACATACGGGCTATTAGGCGAACCCACCTGTAAAAAAAAAAATAGTATCTTATTTCAACCACCTAAGACCTACTGTTTACGGACGCGTAGCTTCATAGACGTATATTCGTTATTCGTTTTCGGCTCTGACTGCTATGCCGGAGGTCGTGGGTTCGATTCCCACCCAGGACAAATGTTTATGTGATGAGCATGATCATTTGTTCTGTGTCTGGGTGTAATTTATCTATAATATGTATGTATTTAGAAATATATAAGTATGTTTATCAGTTGTCTAGTTCCCTTAACACAAACTCTGCTTAGCTTGGAACTAGACGGCGTTGTGTGATAGTTGTGGGATATTATATTTTAAGCTTGGTGTAGCGGCAAACACAGGACGGCACGACTTTGCCGCTTCGTTGATCGAGTTTCATAGTTTTGTATGTAAGCTATGAGCAGGCGTACACCAAGCGTTTAGTGACGGATACGCGTCTATGAAGCTATGCGTCCGAGTGCAGTAGGCCTTACTTTTACTAATATAATTTTAGAACTTTAATTTTAAACATCTCCCATTATGTTTCGACTCTCTACATGCTCTTTACCTCTGGATAAAAAACATATTTTTGCAGTATATATTTGTAATCTTCATATACCTATGAAATAGTGCTTAAGTGTCAGAAAACTTACATGAACTTATGCAATACATCCAAGCCCAATAGCGTGGATCCTAAGGCTCCACGACTGTACAACACCAGATCGGCTTCGAGAGCTTTGCGAGGGAATGAAGGCAGTTTCATGAGCTCGTCATGAAGAAATACTACACGTTGAACCACCTGGAAGAAAGTGTTATTTTAAATATAGGCTGATGATAATTTAGTTGATTTTAAATAAAAAATATAAAAAAGTAACCAACATATACTCGACTCGATTATATTTCTATACTCGATTTTAAATTGTGAACGTAGACATACTAGCTTTAAAAACTACAAATTTAAACATCTTACATGTTGACATAATTCATGTTATTTACAGATGATTACATGCTATTAAAAGAAGAAAATAAGTTTGTTTAGAAAACATACAAAGACACCAAAAAGTTTTAAAGGACAAAAAAAAATTAACAAAAAATAAATGGTTGAAGATAGAAAAAATAAGTAAAAAAATTTAAAGTCAAGTTTGTTATACGGTTTTAGTAAATAAGTGCAGTTCAGTGAGAATATTAGACTACTGCCTGACGCTAGTTATCAACTAGGCCTGAGATTGAGCGGTGACGGACGTTTTTTGTTAACAACACTATTTTTCAGCCAGTCAAACAAAAACCAAAAAATTATGCGAGTTTTACGTACCATATCAACATTCTTCAAAATAGCCCAAGTCAACAACACTTTTCCGATCTCTACGAATTTTTGTAAGAGTTCTTGTTCTTGTAGTTTTTGGAAAGCCTCATCAGGTTCCATGTGAACCAATCCCAATTGTGGATACTGTGAGCGTTTGAAGAAGTAGTGGTCGCGAACGTAGCCTTGCGGATTGTGGATTTGACCTATGAAAGAAACATGTGGTAAAACAAAAGCCAATAATCACAAGCAGATATAGCAAGCAAAGTTATGCGCTGCGGAGATCAACGGCTATCTTCGGAAATACGATAAATGACGATCTGTGATCGGATGAAATGACCCGACACAGAGACAGCTTTGCTTATGTGGGAGTGAACTCAATGGGACGACGTTCGTGCTACTTCGGGCGCACGAAGATTACCGAAACGTTGTAGCGCTTGTAGTCATCTAAAATGTGCTCTATGTTCTAACCACCATAAGTTCTGGTCTTTTAAGAACGGATTTTAAAGGGTGGCTAATATTATAATGATGCTGCTTACGTGTTTTGAAGTCAACAAGGAAATGTTCTCGATGTAACTTTTCTGGTATGCCGAAGAAATCGAGAGATTCTTTCAGGATTTGTGCAAACACCGTATCTTCTTGAACAGGAAACTGGGACGGAATGCAGCCTTCATTGTCAGCTAAAACCAAAATAATGCAATTAAATCTTGTGTGAAAAGGGTAAAGTAGTACCTACTGTATTTTTTATATCACGATTAATAATTTAGGTTCTATAATTGTAAATAAACATGTATTTACAGCACAATAACTTTCATACCTGCTTATAAAGATCAGCTTGTCATTGTATAGTCAACTTTATTGTATCAAGTATAAAGTTTATATTTCTTAAAATGACAATAACATTAAACTAGAAACAAATGTTTGAATATGGAATAGATTGGTATACTTACGTGGACCATGGACAATAATCTTTTTAGCAGCAGGCACATTAGCGGTAAGCAGTATGGAAGCATCACATTGCTCTTTACGTAAGATCTGTTTTAGATCTTTGAACATTATACCGTGAACACTGTGGACCACCTGGAAGTGACAAAAAGTTAATCCTGGTAGGTTATAAAATAGAATTGAATTACCAAACTGTTAGGGCTATATTTCACCGGGACACCATGGCAGCTTGATCAGTTGCGCCGCTATGGTGTTCCGGTGAAAAATAGCCATAAGCTACCAAACTAGACACCATACAGACACCAGAGTCGCGATACGTCCGAGCTGGTCGCGCAATCAAACAAACACCAGGTGAGTAACTCTCTATAGAGCTGTATACATTTTCTTGGTAGCGGCGACTGGTCGCGTCGCCATGGTGTCTCGGTGAAATATAGACATTACGTCAATACATGACAGTTACAGTAATGCAATCAATGTAATTTGACTGGCCTGTTGGTCTTGTGGTTAGTGGCCCTGACTGCTATGCCGGAGGTCGTGGGTTCGATTCCTACCCAGGACAAATGTTTATGTGATGAGCATGATCATTTTGTTCTGTGTCTGGGTGTAATTTATCTATATTATGTATTTATTTAGAAATATATAAGTATGTTTATCAGTTGTCTAGTAACCATAACACAAGCTCTGCTTAGCTTGGGACTAGACGGCGTTGTGTGAAAGTTTTGGAATATTATATTATAATTTAGTCATTACTGTGGCAATAACGCCAGATTGCTACCATAAATTGGTCAGTATTCTGGTCTATTGCAGACGAAAGACGTCCAGCAAGGACAAAGCCCTCATGCGTCACCATATTGACCGATCCTGTGCTCTCGCATCCAGTGGATTTCCACTGAAAAAACTGATAGGAAAGTAACTTACCATCCATAAAATTGACAAAGCGGCACCAACAAGTCTTTGCCCCTCTTCATGAGGACTCCTCACGTAAAACATGACGTACCCTATGATGTAGTTGTACAAAGCAAAGGCAGCCTAAAAAAGAAACAATATTAAAGTAAACACCAGGCTAAATTTAAAGTGTGTTATGTTCTATTCCAGGATCTACCTGTGTAACAATTTCATCCAAATCTGTTCAGTCGTTTGAGCGTAATAGTTAGTTGTGTGCTTGATTTTCAAATTTAATTTAGTTAGCGAAACTACCGATGTCATGGATCGATTTACTACAACAAAACTTAGTACTCACCACACCTGAATAGTTTTGCTAGCTAATTTAAATTGTCTTTTTACCTGGGGTGCCATATTATAAGCAATTTTTACCTGTTGAGGCAATCTCGGTATGAACCGGATCAAATGTCGTAGAAGCTTGAACATCTCGTCCTGATGGTCCCGAGTTAAACGTTCTAGGACATGACGAAGGAAGAGGGCTGAGTCTTCCACGAGGCAACACCATATGACCTGGAGGAAAGTACAAAGTATCTTTGAGGACAAATACGTAGCTAACAGCCAGCGAAAGTCGTCTTGGATCAAAGTTTTATTTTGGAACATTATTTTTTGTGCGTGTGGATTAGAAATCGTTCTTCTGCCATATAAATGATCAAAGAATAAAATAGGAGGAGGAGGCAGGCGGGTAAAAATAGTCTATGACTTATTGGCAGACCTAACAAAAGTACACAAAATTGGTCAAGCAATTTGGGAGGAGTTCGATAACAAACGAGTGTGACAATTGAATTTTATACATTAGAATAGAAGGTTATTTACTGTCCCAGTCATTATATATTTTGCTAATGGCTAAGAGTTTTCAGTAGCGTTAAATTTTCACCTTCACTTCGACAATTTCTTGCGACAGACAAAAAAATCGTAAGCATTCTTAAAGTAAGCTAAACAAGTAAATGCCTTACCTGATAAGCAACTTCATAAACAGAACACCCATCTCTTGAAACAGCAGCATCATCCAATAGAGACACAATCTCTGCCACAGCTGAGCACAAGGTTGAAGGGAATAATGCTGAAGCCACTTGCGTGTGATGCGATCCTCGCACGCCTTCTACTAATTCTTCATCCGCTGGTGCTGGGATGACATAAAAGTTGTTTGTTAGTTCCACATGAAAGACATTTTATTTTAGTCTACTCTGTCCACACTAATTTAATAAAGAGGTTTTTTTTTGTTGGAGGTAATTTCTGAAAGTACTGTTCCAATAGCTAAAATTGTTTCACCAATAGAAAGCTGCTTTATTCCTGGGTGACTAGGCTATGTCTTATGTACGCAGGCGAAGCCTCGGGTAAAGCTAGTATTAGATAAATCTGAATCACAGAACAGAAAATATAGGTAGAAGTGCCCCTAACGTGGCTAAGCACGGGAACCAGTGTCGCCAAACTCACACATTTGCGTATCAAATTGTACATTACACACATAAAAAACAGTAATATGATTGGCTACGAAGCTACGAATTACAAACTTAACTTTTACAAATCATATTCTTATTGCTTTCATAAATTAGGTCTTATTACAACGTAAGAAAGTTGTTATTATTTGACATGACACGAACAATAAAGAAGTTTTAACCAATTTACAACGAGTTCGGCTACTCAACGCTAGATGGCGCTGTAACCAATTTATTCTATTCAGAACGCTAGTGCCTTTGAAATAGATGCCATATTCACCTGCACTAGTATATAATATGTAATAGGCGAATTTCGCCTGCTGTTACACACGCGCTATATCTAAGAGACACTTCCTCTACTTTTCTTTATTCCGTGATCTAAATAGTGATTGGATCAGATACCAATGATTCCTGAAAGTTTATTCGACATGATTATCTAATACTAGCTTCTGTCAACCGTTTTTCCCGCGTGAAAATAGAAAATTGTACCAAGGGAACGTAGGATAAACAGTATCCTATGTGTGATTTCAAGACATGGACTGCTCGTGTACCAAGTTTCATCTAAATCCTTTCGAGCGTGAAGAAGTAACAAATATACACATCCATACACACCACCAAACTCACTTTCGCCTCTATTAAATATTAGACATATGGTGTGGTTGTGTGAAGTTATAGAGTTTACATGTGTATGGATGGAGGGGGAGAGGGAGGCCAAAGAAAAGATGGATGGATTGTGTGAGAAGTGATATGAAAGAAAAGGGAGTTAGTGATAGCGTGTTGAGTGACAGGTCAGAATAGAAGAAAAAAACGCGTTGCGCCGACCCCAAATAAAACGGGACAAGGGCCGGAAGATGATGATGATAGTGTGATTGTGATGTTGAAAACAAGAGATATAGTTATGTCAATGCTTACGTTCAACATGATCATCAGCTGCATGATCCAAAGCCGGTTCCCGAGCAGCCTGTCTTGTGATCGGTATAGTAGTGATAAGGAAACTCTCCCTTTCAGCACGCTTCTTATCATTCCGCTGTTGAAGCGCCCTCTTGATTGCCTCCGTCTGCTGTTTCTTTCGCGTCTTTGTAGCTGTTACTAAAGAACGCTGTGGATAGAACACTAAGTTTACGAAAAATCTTTAAAATAGAGTTAAATAGTTAATTTTACTTACATTGTTTCATAAAACGTAACAAGACAGAACGATGCAAAAAAAATAACACATATAAAAACAACGGGGTCCATGCTAGTGGTGGCCAGTGCTATAGATAGAGGAATAATAATTATTATTATTTGTCTGTCACCGGAGTGACTCAAGCAATGACACAATTACAGACACAACATCTATACCTAATCTAGTTTCGTTCTTACGTGTCTCTCCTGATTCAAAGTCATCTCCATGTCTTTATCCTTAACCTGTGGGCTCCACGGTGGGTCCACTACCGCGAGCGACTCGATGCCGATCTTAGGAGAAGGTAGTGTGAACTCTATTCCTGGTGGGGGCACTTTGAATGTCACTGAGGCTCCTTCCTCCATGCGCGGCCATACTTGGTATCGAAGCTTCCACATTACTTGGAATCTTAGGATTGCGTTTATTCTGTAAATAATACACATACATATCGTCGTTTTTCTGTGGTTAGACGGCGCTGTGTCTAACTGTACAGCACCCAGATTTTGCTAGTTCTATTACAGGAGGCGCGACTGTTGGCATTAATTGGGGCCTGCTGCTGAAAAATTGTAAGTAGGTAATCTCATTTATAGCTTCTTGTGAATTTGAGATCGCACTCAGCGGTAACGATTTAATGTTGCTTTAAAGTACGGATGTAACGGAAGTGGTTATATCAAAACCTAATTCGGAAATTGAGTTTTTCAATTTGGTTTATCGGAATCAGAATCGAAATCGGCAAAAGGCTGAAGCATCAAATTAAACACTGTCAAAACTTATTAAAAAAAATCGGGTAAAGAAAAGATAGGAGAAGAGTGAACTCCCCAGAGTATACGAAATAATAGTATACGAAATAAAACATTAAGTAAAAGAGTAAAAGACAGAAGGCATGGGGCAGGGAGGTTCCCAGAGTCATTATTAATGGGATACATTATAAAGACACTGTATTATTGGAATATCTTTTCTAAAATACAATTTTCTAAAATGGCGCTTCCAAGCTGTACGCCTGAAACCTCATGGATTGCCACAAAAAGCAAATGACTTGCGATTACTAAGTCTTTAAAAATTCATACACACCTGGTACTCGGTTCAGCATGCTTCAAGTCGTTATGCATAATTTCAGTTGCTGTATTCGGCGCCTTGACCGCAGCGAGTATGAACAGCGCAGCGGCACACGAACTGAGTTCGCGGTCTGACTCCAGCAGTAGCTGCCAGGCCACGGGAGCACATTCCGCGAACATGTCTTCGCCCATTGTTGTTGCTCCTTTGATTAGCGTGGCCAGAGGAGTGTGGTAGGCGTCGCGGACCTAGAAGAAATAATATGATATGAGACAAACAAAATAAACAAAAATAATATTCTTATTCTTCTCCTTCTTCCTTCTTTCTTCTTCTCTTTTTTCCTTCTTTCTTCTTATTTTTTTTAATAGTAGATCTAGCCCAAAGTAGTACTTTTGGTTACAATTAGATTTAAGGAGAGGTGGGAAATCATCCAATGACTTTTCCAGTTCTAGGGTGGAGCCAGAGGGCGTGTCAGACTTTACTGACTAAAACCAACCTATGTTATTTAGTTGCTCTATGCGTTTTTAGACCATATGTTTTCCCTTTCAGAAAGTCCTTGTGGCCCTAGCGGACATCGGCCTTGTTGGCCCCTACTACAAGTTACAAGGTGTAAGTTTTTTTTTGTTTCAAAATTTACAGAGACGTGATAAAGTGTCAATTCTTTTTTTTTTGTTAAAGTATATTTCAGGGTCGTCCAAATTTAGAAAACATGACTTAATTGCGAGATAGTTTCAAAATAAAGAACCACATCATATCAAGAGTAAAAAAAAAAGTAATTCAGACCTGTCCTTTAAGGTACTTGAGTATAGGTGGGGGGTCCAACGGTGGGTATGGCACAGCAGCAGGTTTCATCGGTATCCCTTCCGCTGCTAGATTGCTTTGCTCCCCTCCCGCGGCCCGGTATGCTAGGCCCGCACTCTCGATCACTGAACGCTCGATTCTGGGGGTGCATTGAGTAAAATATCGACAAAAAACGTGAATAAAAGGAAAGTTTTGATGGAGAGAGTTTATCGCCAGTTTTGTAGCGAACATTTTTATAGACGTTAGCGATACTTGTCAGATGATTTAACTCAAGTTACGTTTATTAATGGATTGTTGAGGTGAAACTGGCTCTGTATAAGTTGGTTTTAAAATAAATTGTTGAGTTTCTAATCGCGTTCTTAGTTTTATTTTGATAGATTCAGCATGGTGGTTTTCTTTCTTCTTCATTATAATTATTATTATCTTCGGTAGAAGAAATACAGTATTCTGCTACTCGAATTCCAAATGGTACTTTAAAATTAGTCATTTTTGCGATCCCGATCGAAAATGTAAAATCAAGCGAGATGATTACTCAAATTATGATAAGGACGAAGTGATCAAAAAAATACAAAACTCGTGTAAGTTTTTATAAAAAAAATGTTATTTAATAGTGATTATTGAGGGAGGCTTTTGCTCAGCAGTGGGATAATACGAGCTAGCTCTAGTAATAATAACCAGTGAGTACTTTTATCCATAAGCACTATAATCTGGCGTTGCCAACAGGATTAGAGGAAGATTACTGTAAATGTATTAAAATTGGTCTCATACTGATACCTATCAGTAGAATGCTCTGAGGACTTGCGTGAGCGTCTGCCGCGGCGCGTACCACCGTTTCCTTCATCAGAGCTTGTCGTGTTAATTTCGGGGCCAAACTTTTCGCCATAAATCTAAAAAGAATAGAATACTTTTTACCTATGTTTATAAGTTAAATACATCCTGGTGAATGTTGAAATTAATGGACGATGACTTCGAACATTTCTAATTCGAATTCATTCAAAATAGCTTCTACAAGAAATATTGTAAACTAGATTCTCTCATCGGCTTTGCCTGCTTAAAGTAGGTTTCTCCATACAAACTTTAAACCTCTGTTTCATGTCTTTAGGGGGTGAATTTTGGAAAATCATCTCTTAGAGATCGCCTACGTCATAAAAGGAAACCTTGTGGAAAATTTCACGCTCTTAGGCCATGTAGTTTCGGCTGCGCGTTGATATATCCAGTCAGTCATTTTCTGCTTATATATATATATATATAGATTAGAAGCTAAGATGACGATGCAAATAGAAAAGTGAGTTACCTTTTGTACAGACTTCATAAGCCTCACGCTGGCTCGCATATTACGTCGGAAGCAGTATGGATGACAGAAATTCTGATGACAGCATACGTAGTTGAAAGAGTTTAGGAATTTCACCATAACCTGTTGAAAATGATTAGAAAATTAAGGGTTGAGCTACACTTTGCAGTACTTCCCTATGCTTCTTATCTGTTTGTTACTTAGAACTTTTTCTTTCTCGCTTTGGTAAATGACCGTTCTAAGTGACAAAAAAGGATAGAAGCATAGGAAAATGTGATTCAGTGCAGATGTAGCTCATCTACACTTAATATTATAAATTGGTAAAGTTTGTTTTTTCGTTTGTAGGAGGTAAGTAATCTCTGCAAATACTGGACCGATTGCTAAAATTTTTTCATCGATAGAAAGCTGTTTTATTTCCTGAGTGAATTTGGCTATATTTTTTGTACGCGGGCGAACAAAAGCTAATCCATTATGCATTCATCAAGTAGCCAGTCGCTAATACGAATCTACTTATAGAAAATGATGTTTACCAAATATTTTTTAAATATAGCTCACCTTAAGCCACGGAAATCCTTTATTGGTATCAGGTGGATCAGTAGAATTACTATCAGGGCTATCTGGCGGGTGGTCATGATCATCAGATAATACGCCAGGACTTTCCTCGCCACCGCTGTCCACTTCATTTGACATTATTACTGTACCACCTGTTTATAGTTAATATTATTCTTATTATTATCACATCACCTAGTAAACTAAAACTCTTGTTCAATTTTATCACAAGAATAGTAAAAATATTTGGAGATAAAATAGGACAAAAAATAATGATTTTGTTGAGTACGTTTCAAGGTGGTGTATGTTTATTGATCTTACCTGCGCCTGGATATACCTCTGAAGTGTCACTTCTATCAGACAGCGAAGATACTTTACGTCTGCTTTGTATTGAATCGGACCTCCTCGTTACAACTGGAAGGTAAAATTACAAGGTCCGAACTTCCGTTTCGATAAACGCAACAAGTGATAAGTAGGAGGTGGGGTAGGTAGGTAGGTAGGTGGAGTGGTAGTAGGTGATAGTGGTAGTAGGTGGTAGAGGTAGGAGGTGGTAGTGGTTGTAGGTGGTAGTGGTTGTAGGTGGTAGTGGTAGCAGGTGGTAGTGGTAGTAGTGATGGTAATTATCGATATCAAATATTTAAGAAAAATTGTTTCTAAGGATGTTCAAATTTTTGTATGGCGTTTCATAAAATGGTAGGCAAAACTTAAATATGCACTTACACTCATCCACAACATCTCTGGTATCCTTCTGCCTGAGTTTGATAGAGCGTCGCTTGAACGAGCCATAAGCTGAATGCGTTTGTTGTGTATTACGACGATGCATGCCTCCTTTACCGCGGGACCCTAAACGGCCTTTCTTATCATCCACTGCCGGGGGTATGGCATCTGCTAACTATAAAAATATGGTTATTGAAAGGGTCCTCTTACTTTGAATACAAAGAAACTAGCTAAGCGTTAGCTGAAAGCTTCGACTTGTCTATGCGATTAAAGGCACTATATAGTAATGGTTCAATAAAACTCGCTTACGGTTACATTACTTCCACCAGACACGTTCTCAGGTTCGTGCAGAACAAACGATATCTTTCTCTCAGTCTCGGCTCCCGCAATCGATTGTAAGCTTTGCGCAGACGCCTGCGAATGTCCCATGCTCGAGAGAGCCATACTCCAGCGACGGTTAGCTTCCCTGTGATCCAAGTTATTCACATTTCAACGCGTCAATGGACCCTCAAGTCCACGAACGAGCTTAGCTTGCATTTACCAGCTATTTTACTTTAGCCTCTATACTCTTTACTATACAACCTCCTTTCAATTCTTACTGTTTGATCTCACATGCCAATGTAGCAAAAGCGTTTGTACTTTTTTCTAATTTTATCTAAACTATTTTATCACTTAATAAAACTATTGTATAAAATTTCGAAAGGGTGTATTTCACAAAACAATGTTAATATTCGTGTAAAATTTTAGAATAATTTTAATTGTTAGCAATTTAGGTGTATTATCTTACAACATTCCATGCATTTAACTGTGCGTTTGCACATTATACCGCAGATTTGAATTTCTTTTATATAAATAAGATCGTGGAGAAGAGATCGTCACAAATGTAGCTGCATGTAACTAGTACTTGCACGGAATATTAAAGTTTGTTTTATGAAACTCAGCGTTAGATGTAGCAACAGTTGTGAATCTCGAGTGCCAAAATTTGCCAATAAGTGAACAATATTCGCTATAAGAGTCACATCGGTCCAAGTGAAATTTGCACATAATACTTCCATTTTAAAAGTGTACGTTATTCAATATTATGTACATTCTACATACGCATGCACGCTTAGTGCCGTATGCAAGGAAACATGCATTATTTTTTTGAAAACATACTCGACTGGCATTAATGTGTGTTGACTGCTAAGAGCCCTGTTAAAATAAAAGTATTGTCAAATATAATTATGCACTCTTCTTAATACATCTCAAATGAACTGAACATAATGAACTCACTTAGTCTTACACAAAATACGTCGTTTTTCCATCCATCTTCGCATAATATAATGACAAAAAAATAAAACGTTTTACACCAAAGAATTAATAAGCTACTTACCAAAAATAATCTTCTAATAATAATTATAATGCAAGGGAATTTGGTACCTGTAAACTCTGTCCCAAGGTCCTCTTTCCTTGAGCGAAGATCGGCAAGTTTTCGGTAGATTCTGGTAGGTCTCGCGCAGGAACGCCGTTATTTCAAAAAGCAGCACACAAGCAATTATTCTAAGGGCTCGGGGACAGTCAGCGCCAATAGGTTTTCCAGGCAGGCGAATACTAGCTGTAGGAAGGGGAAACGCAACAAAATGATTTCTAAGTTCAAACCAAATAGGCTGCAATACTATAGAAGTAATAGAAAGGCTACAAAGCATCTTTGAATGTGTTTGTCAACATTGCTATTGTTATTTTATACGCTGAAAGTGCTGCCATCTGTTATTGAAATCAGACTTACCTTCGTCTAGGAAATCCTCCTCTTCGTCTTGCTGCAAAAGCTCTCGCTGTCCATCGGGGTCATTGACTAAGTTGACCACAGTATCGATGTGTTTCTTATCTTCGATTAACATTTCTTCCAGTCTGTTCCCTATAGCCTAGGATATTGAGAGTTCGTAAGTTCTTTTTATTAAAAAAAGTAGCCCCACAATGGGAATAACTCCTGTATCGTGAGTACGTTCACAAATGTGTAGACCGCACATACACTAAGCACCCAGGCACAGAACAATTATCTGTAGAAGTGTAGACCATACATATATCTGCTCTGGGCGGGAATCGAACCCGCGACGCGCAGCGCAGCAGGCAATCGCTCAAACACTGCGCCAATCGTGCTGTCGTGATAAGGGCCCGGCACAGTATTTAATAATGAGTATTATAGGCAGTCTAGTCCGAATCTGTTTTGTAGGCGACGCGTGAATATTATAGGTTTTAATGTTTATACTATATCGTTTAAATTGAGTTTTGTTTGTACCGATACGAGCGATGTGTGTGTTTATAATGAGAAAACGTAGGCGTTTTTGCTATTTTACGTGTTTAGATCTACCCACCCGTCACCCTTACAACAATCAAATCTTTCACTATACACATCCACATTTTATACAATGTTTTATAACTCACCTCTGCCCACTGGTAAAATAGTTTGCCCGCTAATCGCTGCCTTTTCAGTTGGGGATTTATCGATACTGTAAATAATACCTTTATTGATAAAATCGTTAACTAAATATCTCATAGATGCAAAAAATTAATCAATCCTTACCAGCTGCTTTGGACGTGTTTGATTTCAACCAATAAGGCCATTGACCCTTGTTACAGTTGTGCACCAAGTGCGCACATTCTAGGAGTATGGCTGCTCTTCCAACGACAACAGTATGTGGCTGAAAATAAATGTACCGCGTTATGTCTTATTGTTTCTTTAATTGAATAAGTTTCCGTCAACACATCTGACAAAAAAAACTGGTCCTCTTATACCACTCACAGAAAAGATGAATGAGGTTAGAATGGCCTTGTGGGCGGGGCAGGCGTGCCTCAAAATATAATTATGATCGTAATTGACACAACCAATAACAAACTTGCGATCTAAGTGTGCGTGGTCTGTTAGTTGCGTAATGCGCGTTCGTATTGATTTATTGCCTGACGTGGAGTTAAAGGGTGGGAGATAAGCGGCGACACTCGTTATAGTACAAATCGAAAAGTATTTCCTTTTTTGGCTAGCAGAATAAATGTAACGCCTTGTCTGTGGGAGGACCCCTGAGTCTTTCGATTATTACGTCAAAATATAAGGGAGAGAGAGAGAAGGTCCTCCCGCAGACAGACATTGGTCGACGGATCCAGAGCGGTTAGCGAAAAATATTCAAGACTCGGAAGTAGAAGCTGAATAGCCGAGGGATGAATCAATATCAGATCTAATTACAATAGCGCGACGTGTGACGTATCGTATCGCTTTATGATAGGTTTAAATATTATACAAACAAAAATAGGCCCTAAAACTATTAACTTAAGTGCGTTTATGTTATGACGAAGACAACACTCACCAAATCCAAAAGTGCGGCCATAAAGAGCGCGTCAGGCGTGCCTCCAGGCTGCGTGGCGTCGAGCAAGAAGTTGAACCGCGCCAGCCCCGCGTACAGCGGCGCGGCGGCCACGAGGCGCCGCCGTTTGAGTATCACTACTTCTGACTCGCCCCCGCCTGAACCGCCCTCTGCGGAACCACGGCGTGACATATCTGCGAAATAGGGATCATTACTGTCCATCGCTATCAACTCTTACTCCTGGGAGCCTTTTAGTGAAAGGTGAATAAGATACTTCTAGACAAGCATACTCTACCATCGACCACATCATCGCTTACAATTAGGTGATATAGTGGTCAAGCACGAGTTTACCAATAGTAATAAAAACACATTCATTTCTTATTCCTTATATCATGCGTTAAGTAAAACGAATAATAAAACTAATTGACATAAATATTAGGACTCACAACCACCACTAGTATCTTCTATACTGCCATCTCTCTTTTTCCCCATCTTCCTCAATCCAAACCTGTTTAATCTGTCTTCTACCCTCTTTCGAGCCCTGAAAAAAGAATACACATGTTTGTAATGAGACCCTTTTCAGAACATAAGATCTACACTATAGTTAACGGTCACAAGAAAGTCAAGACAATCAAAAGTAGTCCTAGTTATAAAACAAAAATTGCTTTTGACAGTCTTTTGTTTTTTTTTATACATATTGTTACTGTTGAGCTATTACGCCTGTATGACCCAAATGGGTAGCCAAAGGTGTACCTGCATAACAATACATTTCACCAATTATTTTTTAAGTTCCACGTTATAAAGGACGAGTTCATAATCATTCTCCGTTCATAAATGTAGAGTCCGAGACTTGTTTTGGTGGTGAGCAATCATCAAATAAGTCCTCCCGTACTGGGTCGCGAGAGATAGAAGCATACTTTACATTCTAAAACATACCAGTGTTTTTTCGATTGCCCTTTGAGTTCCTGAGCCACGGTAAATCTTTCAAACAACCCGAAGATAAAGATGAAAATTACAAATGTACTCCTATTAATATGTACCTGTTTAAAGTATATCCAACCCTCCTTTTCACATGAACAGGTCGTGACGTATGCGGGGGCGGCAAGTGCGGAGGTCGCGCCAACGATATCATGCTGCCAGAGATCGGCAACGACTCCCCCGAACCTCCTCCATTGCGGATAAGAGACTGAGAGTGATGTGGCTTCTGACGGAACCAGTTCACTAGAAGAAAACGTTTCAAGATTTTGGAGTTGGTAGTAAAAGATTGGGGTTAAAAAAAGCCATGCAAACTAATTAGTTAACGGAATGAACTAAACTGAAGTGCAGTGGGTAGAAGCTGTAAATCAGCGACACCTATGACACCATGCTAGGCTAGCGGTCTATCAGAAGGCGCCAGATAACCGTGGAAAAAAGTACATTGACCTTTTTCTAATATCTTCACGTAGGTACCCGAAAAACAAATAATGAACTGCTTTTCATTACTAGATCATGTAAAGGATCATGGTACATGTCGGTTCAAGACAGCTTTATGTTTTTACTTCCGTTTTTGAAATTAAGAATGTCAACAAATGTAAGAAGGGTCATTGACCGTTATTCTACGGATATTTGGCGCCTACCTTAGCTATCGATATTTTAGTAAGTTTGTGCCGAAAAACGATTCTTTTAAAATTTCATAAAAAATATAAATATTCCATATTATTTATGAATATCTAAATATGATTCTCGAAACTAATCGCTGTGACAAACGAACCAAATCTGGTATTATACATACACTTTCGTATTCGAAGATCAGCACAACAATGTTTTATTTTACCAATGCCAGCGATGTGGAACTTTGAGGGAATGGACTTGGAATGCGAGATCTTGTGGTGAGGCGTGATGTCGGCGGACGACGCGGACGGGATCGTGCGCTCCGACTGGCGCGGCGTGAGCTGGTAGCGCCGCGTGCGCACCGACAGCGGCGACTGCGACGCCGACTCCGACCCGCCCTCCGTCTCCAGCAGGCTCTGTGCCATACGGATCAACTCACCTTTAGATCTGCTATCAAACTATTTTCATCTAACAGTTGGATCGAATTTATTTATGCTAAGGTTTACCTCGGCCTGATAGGAAAATAGTTTTTTAATAATTTCTATTACCTACCCGGTTGACCAAATTATTTGTGAACAACAAAACACTGAATGCGATAATGTAACATTTAAATAAAAGGAGCATTGTGTAATACTTGGAAATAAGATGATTCAATATCAAGTTTAGAATTGTACTTTCCTATAATTCTATCCTTCTCTGTCACTTAGCACCCTCTTTTACTAGAGTGATCGCATGCGGCGAAATCGATGATTCGATCTGAAACCCGCGAAATGGATAGAAGCATAGGAATATTCAGTGCAATGTATATCAACCCTTATATTGTCAGTTTCATACAAAATAGCATTGAGTTTGTGCGAGTTCTATAAACTTTAGAATTTACTTCGGCTAAACATTTTTAACTCGTCTTTTATTTCTGTCAAACTACAAAAAAATGCGAGATAGACATAGTACGAGATCCGAAGAAGAAATCTCTTCCCTCATCTGTTATTCGAATATGATAAATATTATGTGCTAGATAATGCGTTTATAAAAACATTCCGCATAGGTCACCTAGCTAAATCTGGTGCCAATGATGTTAAACAATGAAATTTCTTCTATCGGATCTTAGATCAAGACAGGAACATGTCAACTCGAATAAAGTTACTATTATAGATCTCGGTCGAAGTGACAGAGGTAGCCCTGTATAAAGGCAATTATTAGCCATACGGCCGCTAATAGTAATAATTACTTGCCTAAACCAAATTAATATAAATAGTTCACTTACATGTGCCCCAGTAGAAGAAGTACTTCTCTTCTTGAAAGTAAACTTCTTATGAGATCGCTCGTCAGGAGCACATCCGGAATCAGCACCTGTGTCTGACCCGCGTTCCTCTTCGCTTTGGCGAGGAATGTGCCTAAAACGTATTACAATAAGAGTTAGAATACAATGTTAAGTTGGCAATGCTTATTTTAGTATTACTGCTTGAAATTTAATGTTAGTCCTACCAAGTCTTTGACTGGAACTGAAGGGCATAGATATCTCTTAGGGGGGGGGGGGGATTCTGACAAGGATGCTCGCCGGTCGGGGGGGGGGGGTCTCCTCTAGAGGAGTTCGATACCTAGGATCGAACACTTTTTATAATCTTGATCATTTAAAAGGGTTTTTACAGATTTTGGTATGTGGTTTTTTTGTGGTGGGAAACCGAATAAGTTCTCTCACTTTAGGTGCGAGAGAGCGTGTCAGACTTTTACTATCTAAAACCCACCTCTGTGGCTCAATTTCTTCATTGCTCTTTGCAATCTAGGGCCACGGTAACTCTTTCGAACATTCCTGTAGCCCTAGCAGACTTTGGCCCTACTGGGCCCCTTCAGTAAGAGATGAACATCATTTAAGATATAGGTAAAATATAATGTTCCGAGACAAACCTGATTACTCTAGTAGTCTGCATGTTGGATTCTTTCAGCTGGCTGTCTGGTCTTTCTGCAGTATCCAGAAGAGCGCTAAACGCAACCACTCGGAACTCCCCTCCGTGAGCTTCTCGCACATAACTCAGAAGCAGACGTACTTCCATGTATAACGTCTGGAGAGAGAAATAGACTTGATTCAACACTTTTATAAGTGATCAGTACCCCTAGCCAAGTTGCTTATCTGCAATATTTAACGCTAGTAGAAAGCTTCAAATGTACGGGAATGCCGTCATCTCAACGCTCAGTTACGTGGTCAGAAGAAAAGAATTGGAGGCAAGGTCAAATCGAAGCGTTCGACGCAAGCGAAACAATTGTAACTTGGCTAGGGGGGCAGATCTTTGTAGGTCCTCCAAAGTGCAAGTGTAGGGACACTTTGGACACTCTAATAAGTGGGCCATCATCTGGTCAGAAGAACCGCACTCGCACTGGGTGTTGGAGGAGTCTATAATTCCTCACTTTGCCAAGTTTTGCTTGCAACAGCCTACTAGGGTGCGTAGTGCGTAAATGCATAGACTCATCAAACTAAGAAAGCCAAAAGACCGTTATATAGTATCAAAATCCAATGACTGGCCAGTTGGTCTAGTGGTTAGTGACCCTGACTGGATCACTAACCATTAGACCAACAGGCTGGATATACCAGAGGTCGTGGGTTCGATTCCCACCCAAGACAAATGTTTAAGTGATGAGCATGATCATTTGTTCTGTGTCTGGGTGTAATTTGTCTATAATATGTATGTATTTAGAAATATATAAGTATATCAGTAGTCTAGTACTCATAACACAAGCTATGCTTAGCTTGGGACTAGAGGGCGTCGTGTGAAAGTTGTGGAATACTATTATTATTATTATAAACCGCCGAAAAAAATACTCACAGAGTTATCCAGCATCTTCAGTTCCTTATGCATCAAAGCGAACCGAGTCACAAGTACTCTGAACGTAGTTTCAATGATAAACGTCTCTATGGCCCGACTCGCATTAGGACCCTGACCAGCGCCGAAGTTGGTAGCGTAACCTGACTGCAGGTTACTTATATCAGGAGACTTAGTGAAGCTGCGTTTTTGTTGGTCTGTAAAGATTTTTTTGACTACAATTTTGTACTTTGACCTTGATATGTTTGCTGCGTATATATAAGCAGGAGCAGTGGTGGTCTCATGGAAATCACCCTGATTTATGAGTTGTAGGTTGTTGGTTTTAACACAGTCAGACGCATTACTTTGTATAATGTAATTCATCACCAATGCGCTCAAAATGGTAAACGTATTGTGTAGGTATCGTGAGGAACCCGGCATAACCTATGACAAAAAATTCTAAGATATGTGACATCCACGAATCCGCAAAGGGCTCGCGTGGTGGATTGCGGTCCATTCCATCGACTAGAGAGGAGTCCTGAATCCCAGCAACGGGAACATTACAAGGCTGATTATGCTATGAGTATAAAAGCAATAATTATAACGGCAAACTACTAGGCTTGTTTAAGGGGAAAGTAACGGGCTGCCACGGTCTCGCTAGATGGCGCTGTACTCAATATTTATAGTTTATTATTTTTTGTATGGGAACATTATTAAGACAAGGAAATGGTTCCACATTATTGTACTTTGTCAAATGACTGCCTCAAAATCAATCCACCTTTGACTGTTCATATAGTTGAAGTCACAATTATGAATTCAGCGCCATCTAGCGATACCATGGTGACGATCAAACCCATAGTTTTCATTTTAATGAATCAGATAAAAAATAACGACACACAAAAGATATTGTTTGTTACAATAGCCACATAAATAAATTGTGCTGTGGTTTATATTGCTAAAATTCTTAGCAGCTGCAGTCATAAAATGTAGGAGTATGCATATACGCATAAAAAAGTTACCGCCATTCTCATTCGCTAGTCTTGACGTCTAGTATATTATTGTATTTATGATCGATATCCAGCCAATATTGGTACTTACTCATTGGCGATACCATCGAAGTAGGCTCAGCACAGAATCCAACAGCGGCATGCAAGTTATCCAGTACCTCTCGAATCGGCGAATACTTGGTCATTTCCTTCAAACGCGTGGTAAACTTGGGTATGGAAGCTGATCGTAGTTGACGCAAGGAGTTCCTGGCTTGGACGCGGAGGCATTCTGCTTGAGGGCCGCGGAGAGCTGTGGTGCAGCCATGAGAGCAGCCTAGTTGGCGGAGTAGCCTAATAACAAAGAAAGATTTTTTTTTAACTGTATTATAGAGCCAGTATGAGCACTAATGTTGGGCTGCAGGTTTCGAAAGAGTTCCCGTGGCTTTGGAATGCCAAGGGCAACTGAAGGGATATATGTGGATCAGTAAAAGTGTAACACGCCCTTTCATTCCACTCAGGGCGACAATAGTCATTTAATGATAACCTGACTTTAAAAAATGACCACTAATATATTATTTCAAAATTATTTTTTTAATTGAGTCATACACAGACACAGGTTTGGTCAAAAAGTCAGATAGTTGATGCTGTTCCAAAACGTGGATCTCTATGGAGAAGAATGGGCAAGAAACTATTTGGACATTCTTACCACGTTTCGATATCGGTTAGGAAAAAATAGGAGATAAAGTGCATGTACCGCATGCGATACTCGACCCAGTTCTTTATGAAGAATTAAAATCATTTATCTACACTGACTTACCGGAGTATAACATGCATAATCATGAAATAAGGACAATCCAAGTTATCTTCCTCTCTCATTCTCTCCTTGGCGCTGTCACCACCGTCTATGTTGGTGGACTCTTGGCTTTGCGCGCATGGTATGCCTGAATCTCTTTCCTATAAAACATAATAACATTTGAATTTGTCAACATGTAACACATATAGATTCAAAAAGAAAGAATGAGACAATACTATATGTCAGCTAAGTGTTAAAAAGAGATAAAAGTTAAATTATCGCATATCATCAACATTCACATACTTTGCTATCCTTATCTTTGTTGAAGTCCGCCATAGGATCAACATTGCCAGGCTGAGCCTCTTCATTCTTGCTGTTCTGCCAATTTTTGTGGACGCCCATTTCCATGAGTGTGTCCACCAAGTTCAACATGACTTCCATAACACGCAGGGTTATGTAGAAACTGTCCATCGTTGATACGGAGTAAACAGCCTATAATATTGGAATATTTACGTTAGCCATTAATTAATGTTGCCAGCATAAAATTCTGTCTCTGTCTTGGTGTGTTGCAAGAAGAAAAAATAAGAAATAAAGTAAAAAGTGGAATATAAAGAAGACTGCTTAAACACTTACCTTAAGAGTAAATAGGTAGCTATATTTCAAATATTTTAAGATTAATAGTCAAACCTTTAGAAGGGAGACTCACCTTAAGAACCACTTGGAAATCAATATCACCGTCCTTCGTAATATAGTGCAAAGATCCAGGAGCCTCCTGTATTTCTTCAACAACGTAAGTAATGTTGGAATCAGTTTGTGACCGAGTAAGGCTAGGCTTACGTTCTGGTGTAGGGATGTGTTGGGATCCTTGCATGCTGACTGAGTCGATTTGGGATTCCAGAGAGCCCTGTCAATAAAAATGTTATTTAATTGAAATTGATTCAAAATTCATAGGTTTTGGATGCACCGACTCCATATCGGGTAAGCTGGCGGCCTTTTTTATGCTAAATTTAAAGCTGAAAGTATTCGACAATTGCGGAAAGATTATCTTGGTTTGAGATTTTTGGCCGGCAGTAGGCCCGAGCCCAAGAAGTTGACGGCGCGCAGTATTCCCTGCGCCTCAAAGAGTTGTCAGCAATAGCAGGGGCCCAGCCGGGTCGAAGCCTATTGGGGACAGGGTTATCCGAAAGGGAGCTCGAGCCCCGGTATGAAGGCTAGAAGGTACTTGATGCGTTTTTAGTCAGTAAGAGTCTGACACTATTTTCCGCACTACCCAAGAGCGGGGGTCGTCATTGGATGATTTCCCCCACCATAAACCAAAGGGCGATATAGGTTAGCTCGTAAATCTATGGACCAGCCAGTTGAATAATGTACGTTGATCCTGCCACGTGATTGTTGGTTAAGCTTTTTTAGGTTATTTGTGCAGACCATGCATAAGGGGGTTTCTGAAAGTTTTATACCTTCAAAATAAAATAAAAACTGCTTAATTCTTTAGGCATGTTTGCTTACTTGTCTGGTCTTCGACAAATAATCCGGAGATGGTGTAGGGGTGTGTTCAGTAACAGTAATAATCGGATTCTTCTTTTTCTGTGTGTTTGTAGGCATCGTGCTAGAGGGCCCCTGCGCCCTCTCCGTCCGCACCTCATCGATGTACCTGCAATAACTGCCTTTAAAATAACAGGTTTCTTTTACAAACTTTTGTCATACTTACCACCAAGTTTAAGAGGCCCTTTGGCCTTTTAAGTATATGATTTTTAATTAGGTCTTATGTTTATATTTTAATTTTGGTAAAGACAATCTAAACGATTTATGTTTCGTTTTATTAACATAAACGTTCCACATCATACCTGTGTTTTGTCGTGTATACTGTTCATGCTAAATATTTAGTGTTAATTCATGCTTTTAGATCGTATTACGTTGGTCACTATCATCAAAAACTTCTAATAACTTGCAATTGAACAGTACTCTTAACGTGAAGCATTAAAGTTCAAAATTGTATGCTTTTACTGTCGAATTTTACTTTTAGTAAAAAGTGATGTTTGCATGGATTTTACGCGTTATCGCATCCAGTGAAGCCCCAAACTAAATGAAGGAATTTATTTTATCTAACTACGTAAACTTACTACTCGTATTATTCTAATGCATTAATTTGTAATTATGGTTAGTGTATCGGAATCTAATGAGCATTGTGCGTGCATACAACTACTTTGATGTACTGTTTTATTGTGAGTTGTGACAGTGTGTGTCTGAGTGTTCTTGTAACTAGATCAAAGTAATTGTTTGATGTGCTGAAATAAGCCTAATGTACGTAGCAACAAGGCCTCTTTTCGAGAGTGCTTGTAAAAATCTGAAGCAAAACCTCTACGCCTAGTAAATATTGTAGTACTAGTATGTGTTACCAATCCGGCATGACTAGAGCTAAGTTACGAAGCCTCTAATTCTTGTTAATTTGCTCACTTACCCATTGGAGGCTAGCTCATCAATCAGACAGCTAGCGACCGAACCGTTCGTCCATTACAATAGTACGGGTACAAGCGTCAACAAGATGGGAGAAAGAGAATAAATATAATTTTTAAATGGAATTTTCACCCAGAATAATTGTGTTGATAAAATAAACATGCTGTGCTTTGATAATGGAAGAATGTGAAATTTTGTGATTGTGATAGAACGAATTTGTAGTTCGATTATGTGAATGTTAATAAAACACGTTATATTTGCTGCTGCTTCAGTATTTGCTTAGCGTTTTACTTCGGCTTGTGAGATCTTAGAAAAATATGTAAGAGAGGGAGAATAGCAAACAAATTGCGTAACATAGACCGAATGACAATCGCTACAATGCAATGTTGAACTGTCAAAATGAAAGCGATTGCAATTAGGTACATTGCAAACGTGTATGTTACATAATTAGGCTGCCGAACTATTTTAAAAATATGAATCGATCTAGAACTTATTTATTCTTATTTCTTAGTTGACATTTATCGGTAGGTATTTCTCAGTCATATTTTCTCCCCCTCCATAAAATCTATCAAATTAATAATAATTTTCTACATCTATAAACCTAAATCATCTATAAATAATCTGTAAGAAATTGAATTAGGTAAGTACTGCTTATTTTCAAGTAAGTACAAAAAAATCTACGCCTTTTCAATATACTAAACTTAGGATGTTATTAAAAATTACCATAGCTATAAAATTTAAAATGGAAAATGCCATGAGAAAGAAAATATATGAAAAACAGGTAATTGGATTGTGATATTTACCTAAGACTGGGCATACTTTTCCCTTTGATAAGGTTGCAGTGGAATAAATCACCGGTTAGCCTCGGAGCCAAGGGAGGGAAGTTACTTGCTAAAGCAGAATTGGGGCGATCGTCATTATTGTCCAAACTCCGGTGATATTCCTGCAAAAATATTTAAATTAAGAATTTATATTTGATGAAGGCTAAGAATAAGCGAAAAAATATAGCTACAGATAGCATCCTAACTGCAGAGTGGAAGGAGAACTTGTGGTCATCGTGTCCGATTTTTTCCAGCGTTTTTTCTGACTTCGACAGCAGCTTAGTTTCGACAAACGCTTTTAGATCGGCCATTTTCATTTTGCGTTTTATCTTCTCACTGGATCTTCGTGACATTACGTTTTCTTCCTCTACGGCCTTAGTCGGTGATGGGAAGGGCATTTCGGTTATCGGCGACATGTCTTTAACTTCTGGAACCTCAATGAAGTTCTTCAGTGAGTCTCGGTCTTTTATATCTGGGCTCTGGTAGACAGACACCTCTATTTTGGGTATAGGCAAGGAGTTGCTTCTTTTTCTCGGTTGCGTTTGTTTAGACATATCGTCGCATATGTCTCGTAACCTGTAATATTGTGTTTTTTTTTTATCAATGTGATCACTTACAGGGCGTCCATTAAGTAGGTGAGGTGATATTTTGTTCCCCTTTCCCCAGCTATGAGAAGTCGTAAGATTTGGGTCAATCTCCCCCGCTTAATCTCAAGTGAGATTGAAAGATGCACATTTTTGGTCTAAATACGAGTATGTTTATTTTATATAGTAAGAATTAACTTATTTTGTTTATTTTTTTTTAAATTTATACACACTGTGTCTACGTTTCTTATCCAACTGTCCTGTCACAGGTCTGCTGGAAGAAATCTCTTTAGAGATAAGCAGATCCTTTGTACTCTTCTATTCTTATTTGTTCTTTTCTTTTTTAAGTGTTTGTGTGTACATAAATAAATAAATAAATAAATTAAGTTTTACTCAAATTAACCCAGCTTTCTGGAATTTACACCGTTTCAGATTAAGTGAGATTCGACTTGACCCCCTTCCCCTTCTAAATGCCTCACGTGTTTAATAGACGGCCCTTTAATTTGTATGTAAATTGAAGAGAAAATTTAGAAACACATACCTGTTGTATAAATAGTGTAGGGCCCAATATACACCCTCTTCTTGCCATTGCGATGTAAATAAGCATCTCAACGTAGCAACATCTAGGAATGTGGCAGCCGATACCTGAAAAATATTTTATTGCTGTTTTGTTACAAAGTAATATCGATAAAGAGAACAAGATCATCCAACTCTCTTGTCACAGGACTGCTGAAAGAAATTCCATTTGAAATAAGCAGTACGTTTGTGCACTGCTGTATGTATTTGCTCTTTTAATTTTTAAGTGTTTGTTGGGTCTATAAATAAATAAATAAAATGGTTCAGTTGAAAACCAGCGTCAGACAATGGTTGTCTGACATTCGTTCTGAACTGGACCTATTTTGGTGCAGCTATGAGACACACAATTATATTTTGGCTTCTTTTTGTTTGTTATCTATTTGCCTAACTATTGAATTTGTGCATTGTGTAGTGCCAAATAACTTTAATTTGTCTCTTTTTTTTTCTTTTACCTCGTTTTTTGAGGTCAGGAATGATCAAATAACTTGAGTGGAGCAAAAATTTTATACTAACGCCCTGCATTAGATTTTTACTGGCTAAAACCTAACGCGTGGTGTGTGGTTTTTTAGTTGCTTTTTGCGTTCCAGGGCTACGGTAATCCTTTCGAACATGATACATTTCTAATGTATTGGAGAAGAGCTGATGCTGCTGTCTGTACAACTACTTACATTTCCTTGTTTAACAGTGGGTGGTTTTTCTGTAGATGTAGGAGTACCTTTTGTAGGACCACCTCCACCGCCGCCACTGTCTGATAGAGACTCTTTATCTGAAGAGCTGCAAACGTTAAAATTTTATCATTAGGCTCTGCACAAAGGAAATACATTTTGAACTTTTGTTGTTGGATCGAGGGTAGGCCAGAAATATACAAGTATTTGAATTCATAATTGGGTAGGTAACTCTTTTATTTATTATTAATATTATCTTAGCTTCATCAGAAATATTTATTGTACTTGTAAATTTCTTATTTATTGATAAGTTTATTTTTAATTTTGTATAGTTACTTTTTATAATGTGAATTTGAGAATACTGTGCACTCAGTGAATTCAAATATTACTAGTTTTTAGTGTGCTTTTGGGTACAATATTGAATGGTCTAAACTGTCCTCTCATCCCCCCAACCATCAACCCCTCTTTTTTGTGTTATTTGATGTTTCATTTAAAATATTAATAAGGGAGAAAGAACAAAATGTATTGCGGCTAGTCCAAGTACGAGCATAGATTATAAATTATTAAGCATTATCTTACTTCATCAAAGCCGAGTTATGAACTTAGAACTTCACACTAGTTGCAATTGCCTTACAAACTTAGTTCCAAAACCTTACCTCATCTTGGTAATTTGTGGTAAAGGTTTGATTCCTGGTAGTCCTGGCTTTGAGCCGTCAGGCTTACGCGGTTGAAATATACTGGGATCAGCTGCATACACAGTGTACGCCTCCTTCACAGCTCCTCCAAAGTTTTGTTCCGAAGGCAGCCGGTAGATAAACTGAAAAAGACAGAAAAATTAAATAGGTATCACATTGCTCCTGTAGCTAATTATGAGATTGTCTCAAGTTATACCTTATTCGTATTAAAATTAGACATTTAAAGAAACCATTTTTAATCGATTTTTACTTCTATTTCGTAAGCACAAGGATGACATTAAAAGCAAAATAGTGGTTATAATACCAACAATGTACTGCAGCCGCCATTTGTCATGCCACCAACATAATAAAAGTTAAAATCGGTTGAACGGACAGTAATATAAGGAAGGCTTTAATAAATGTCTAACGTTATTTTGAACAGAGTATAGAATAAAATATTTTTTATTTTGTATGTACCGAATTACGTGTAAACTTTATCTAATGAGCAAATCGCGCATTCGTGCTTATATTTTTTCTCATCTTACCACATGCTCTTCCTCAGTACTAGAACTTTCCTCAGGTATAGTTTCAGGGAATATGGTGTCTTTGGGAGACGACAGCCATGGCTCCTCCTCGGTACTGGCCTGTTTTGACGTCACTTCCGATTGTGACATCGACACATTCTGGCTGGGAGGACTTCCGTTCACATTGCCACCTCCACCTTCCTCTTTAGATAGTTTGCCTGTAAGATCATAAAGCATTAGCTATAAACTATGTCAGTTTTTGAATGGCTTATTATAGAAATATAATAATAATAATAATGATCCAAATGAAGCTTCAGATATAGGTATTAAAAAGGTTACACGCATACGCCCAAGGTTGCTAAATACATAAAAAAATCAGGTTACAGTGGTAAATAAACAAACTCCAGCGGGGTCAGTCCAGGGGATGCAATTGCAAGAAATGATGTTAAGGAAAAGTACCATAAATTATAGTCGTTAGTAATAAAATTACTAAAGAGTAAAAGTATGATAGGTTTCTCTACATACGTCCCATAAACACGTCGCCAGGTTGGTGTCTCTTGGAATACTTGCCACCTAAAGGCTTGGGCTTTGGTTTCACGAGTGTGGTGAAACAGGGCGCTTCAGGATGCCTGAACTCCCACATCGCCTGCCACATCTTTAGGCCATTCTCTAACCGATAGTTGTTTGTGAAGTCCGACTCTTTCAGGTGGTGAGACAGTGGTGCAAACAGGAACACAAACAGCTGAAAATAATTTTTAGTTTGAAAAAAAAAGAAAAGGTATCAAAGTAGAAAAATATATAGAAGGTGTGTAAAACTGACAGAATCTTATTTTATTAACTTTAATAAGACAAATAATAATAGTTTTATTACAGGGAAGATTTACAGACAATATCCAGAAAGAAAAAAATATAAGTACCGTCAAAGCAGGTATGGAGAACAGATAATAGAATGGGTTTGAGAAGAAGACGCCATTCTCATAGTCGCTTTCAATGCATTCGTCAGATGCATCAAGGAGGATCCAGTGCAGGGTGTACAGCAGCTTGGTTTCCACATTGCCCAGGGATTGCATGTTGTCTTTTACCCTTTAAAAATAAAGTATGTTTCAAAAATATATAATGTATCTTTGGCATATTTATATTTGATGCTGTTTTTTGATTTGATAATAATTGTTATGGTGTGTCCAGTCTTGGCGCATGCGCTGTTTGCGAACGGCGCGCGATCACTGGCGCATTCGACAGATCTGGACGCACCATTAGGTTGCATTTTTTTTGTAGTCTGTATAAACAATATGTAATATAATAAATGCAATCCTGAAAGTAGTTTGTTCAGTATCAGCTACTGAATCAATTTCTGCTATTTTTAAAATACGTTTTTTTTAAATAGGTAATTTTTGTCTTGAATTTTGTACAAACATAAAAATATGTATAGGACACAAAACAATTTTGATAAATTGATTAATTTTGATTATGTTACCAGTGTGTGAATGCATAGAGATCAATACCAATGCGCTACCAGTGTAGTGGTAGTATGTTGATTCTAATATTATATGCTTACTATTAAGATAATAACTTTTTCAAAAAACACTACCTACATGCATTTAAATAAAATTTTAGTAGTTGAATTATGATTCTAACTTTATTTTCTAATTAGATTGTGTATGATTAGATTGTGTGGTTGTGCCGTATTCTAGTTATATGTTGTCTATAGAGCTGGGAATATTTATTTAACCCTTCAGATACCGTCAATTAGAGACACAATAGTAAGACAATAGATGCGCGGCCACCGGTGGTCGCTTGGGGATTCATGAATTAAAAGAATTATTTTGGCAGCTGCCTTACTCCAGTGAAAGTTGAATATTATCACATAGGAACATACTATTTAGATTAAAACTTATAAAAAAACTATAGCTTTTGCCTGCAGCTTCACTCGCATACTATGTAACTGAGGAAAAATGCAGTTTTCTATAGGTGAAAGAATTTTAACAACCGGTTCAGTACTTACAGAGATTACATCCTACAAACTTTACATCTTTATAATATTAGTGCAGATATTGTGGATAAATTTTACTATACCTGTTGTGTAACAGAGCTGCTAGGGCATGCATCACATGGGGCAATGATGCTTGTATCAACCTCCATCGTGGAATGGACTCTATAGCATCTGCTAGGCTGATAGACAACCCAAACCGTAGATTTTGTACCAGCACTTTTTCAAATGACTGTAATTTACAAAACAGATAAGAAGGAGTATAGTCCCTGTCATGATTTGGAAAGAGTTCAAAGAGGTAGTCAGCAAATTAGTATACTAATAATTTAATATCTTGAGTCTAGTCTTCTGGTTCATTTTTTTTTATAAGTATTTATTAGATAGGTACTTATTGTTAAAAAATGTTACCCATAAGTTTTTAAGTAAGAACTCTGATTTAATAAGAGAAGAATCTTACCTTGCACGCTTCTTTGACTTCCTGAAGGTGTTTGATTGAAATAAAGATAGTTTAAATTAATAATTACCGAAAAAAAGTAAACAAACATTTCACTGACGTTTTATAAAAGTAAACATGTCAGTGTCAATGACATTTTTTGAAGTTATAAAAATGTTGCCAAAAATCTAAAATAAGTAAAATAAATAAAATAGAAAAAAAACTAGGGTCTGTTGTTTTAAGAAAGTTCAGAAAGATTACGAAAAGTTTTCAAAAGGAAAAAAAAGGATGAGATATTCTAACATTTTCTATCTATCCATTTCTCACAAATAAGAAATTTAATGTTTAGAAGAAACTAGACAACTTATTAATATTAATGTTTTGCAGTAAACAAGATTGACTTATAGGAGAAGTAGTATACATTAAAATATTTTTTTTTTATAGAATAAAGCATAAACATAATAAGAAATCCCAAACAAAAGTACCAAAATAATTAAGCATTATTAAAGCTAAAAGCACAATTATGTGATTACTTACATGGTGTCCAGGAGCACGTTGACAGAACTGCGTGTTATCAACAAATAAGTGACACTTTACAATCAACAACAAAACTACGAACATACAAAATTAAAGACATTGCAAAAAGATTTCCCGTACCGGGAATCGAACCCGAGCCTCCTGGGTGAAAGCCAGGTATCCTAGCCACTAGACCATACGGGAGATACTTGTGATGACAATATATTCAATACACAATATGCAGAATACATTTTGTGACCTCATAGCTATAAAAAATAGGTTCTTACCTACAATAATAACTCGCTTAGCACTTGTTCAAGTGAAATGAAAGTCATGACGAATTTGGACTTTAAATGTTCTCACAGTTGCTTTTTTGTATGTAGACATGATCAAATTTAGGTATCCATGAGTAGGATAAATGAAGACTATTATTAAATTATTAATTATTATTAAAAATTATTATCTGAGGTTTGTAGACCCCTTTGTGTGTCATTTATTTATGGTGTTGTTTTTTCCTATGACGTCTTTTTTTGAAATCACAATAAACAGAAACATAAAAATCAGCCACGTATTTTGCGTGTCGTGAGCGTATAAACACATTTTGCAAACATTTAGGTGTAGGCGTTATCAATTATATTACAATTTTATGTCAGTCATAAATAAAGATTTTACTTACCATGCAGGCGGCATCGTGAACTTTTCCAAGGCGCGGTCGCACAAAAGGGGTGGTTTGTCTCCAAAGAAAAATCTGGACTGGAATCGGGACTACCTCCTCAGAATTTGGATCTTCTTCGGTCATGTCTTTTGTTTTCGCTGCAAGCGAGGATCCCTGACAAAACCACGACGCAAATATAGCGAGACGAAAGACATTGATCGATTTGTTTTGAGGCAAAATTCATGGTCTGGGGATAACGATTAACAACTGATTTTTGAAGAAAGCACTTTATAGGTAGTTACAATGAAAACCACATAAATAAAAACTAATTCTAGGAACGTCATAGGCACCTACGTGTTGTAGATGGCTAAATTTCCCATGCGCGGAAAGTTAAAAACCCAGTAAATAATAAAAACTAAAAAATATGAGGAATAAAATAATAAAGACTCTATCTTACCTTCGTAGAACTAATGAACTTAAAAGGTGTTACATAATTAAAGTAAGTGTAACCATTTCATTAATAGAAACTGTTTGTATTACATAGGTAGGTACCTACCTCACTTGCAGTAATTAACACATAGTTTTGAACTCATGGAAAGCACCACTGTTTACATCCTATGGTGTCACAATAGGGAAGTTATGGGAGGAAACGAGGACCTCTTCCACGGGACGCGAGACTGGGAATGAGGTTCCGCGCAATTGTGACGAGACGGACGCCTAGGGCTGGCGCAGCTAAGTTTCTCTTAATTTATGCAGTCGTCCATTTTTCTTAAGACTTGTCCACTCACTTAACAGTTTAGTTGTTCTACGTATCTTCTTAACTACCTAGTTGTTAAACCTGCATAGAAAAATAATTAGGTACTGTCTACAAAGAGGCAAATTTTGGACTTATCCAAAAGATATCTGACTCTGTTTCCTATCAAACAAAGTAGCTTAAGTTCTAAATATTTGACATTAAAACCAATATTTTCTACTACCTGCTGTAGGATCTCTGCAGTATGTTCCAAGAGAACATACTTCTGAGATAAAAAGTGGGTATTCTATGTGCTATTCCAGGACATGTTCAAAGTGTAGGTCAAAATCCGTTCAATGTTTCGAGCAATTTCACATCCAGGCAATCTCTGTCCATTACAGGTTGCCTTGAAGAAATCGCCGAATGCGATAAGGCAATCAGAATCTCTCAATATAGGTATGTTTTTTTTTATTGTGTGGTTTCCTATATGTATCTAAATTGTAATCATGATGTAAAAAGCATTTTATAAATAAATAAGTAACAAAAACACACACGAACACATACCTACTCACAAATGTTTACCTTTATAATATGATTATAAAGGTAAAAGTTTGTGGTTAATAATTAGATATTATATTACATATTTTCTATGAAACAATTGCTTCGAATACAATAAGTACCTATAGTTAGTAGTTCTGACAAATTCTTCATCACGTTTTCAGCAACCCTGGAAATTTTTCAGCATTGATCTGTGCGCGCGGGTCGAGAGGCGGAGAGGCAGCCTCCGGTTGCTATAGAAACGGCAACATGGCTGTTTCCCGAGCAGCTGAAAATGTAGGGCAGAGTTTTATTCAACGATTATTGGATTGAGATGGGTAGGGTTTGAAATAAATAAGGGAAAACTTGAGACTGATTTTATTTCTAATATGAAATTGTTATAACGCTTCTAAAATTGAGTTCTTTTTCAGGTGTTTGCTCCGTACTGTGTTTAACACTGCAATAGTTTAACCTTAAATGATATTGGCGTAGAGTGGGCGCTTTCTTGTTTCCAACCGAAACACGGAACGTGTTATCTAAGGTTCTAGGGACTGCCTTTTGTTTGACAAGGGCTTCTTCTTAGCTTAATTCGAATATTTTATTTTTATTTTGTGCCTCTCTTGTAGGTACGTAACCACTGTTTCACCTTTTCCTTAACCTAAAATCACGTGGAAAATAACGTGTTTTCAGCAACGTTCTTTATCAACCCTCGTCTAAGTAATTTATTTGATAACGTCCCCAAATAAAATGGTAAACATAAAGACATTGAATTAACAAGATTGGCATAGATATCAATGTTCGCTTTGCGGCAGGCAATTTACTTTATAAATAGAGACGGTCAGGGAGCGCCGCCACTAACAGTACCCATTTTGTAGATTGTTTCCGTTAGTTGTGTCCACATACATTGTCATTGTTTTATGCAGCCATCCGATTTTATGGCCAATTAGCTGATGTTCGTTTGGTTTCTATATGTTGGGAGTGAGGGGTAGTTAGGGTAGGTATACGTAATTAGTAAACACTAGTAACCTATCCTGGTTTCGCATGGCTGCAAATTATCTAGCTATATGTAAAAGGAGAAAATACCGAATGACATATCAAACTACAGCCAAAACTACTGGCACTAGGAGCGTGAAATTTTGTACAAGATTTCCTTTTATGACTTAGGCGAGCACTAAGAGAGGATTCTTCAAAATACCCCCAATTAAGGGGTGAAACGGGGGTCCAAAGTTTTGTATGGAGAAACCTAATTTTACTTGGGCGAAGCTGCTGGCAAATACCAGGATTATAATATTATACAAATTATTTATATATTACATAAAATATTCTTGTGTATTGTCTACTAGTGAAAACCGCATCAAAATCCGATGCTTGGGTTAGGAGGAGTTACCGGATCAGGCACGGAAAGCAACTTTAGGGCATTGTTAACACTTCATTGTCATTGTTTTGCCTTGTCGTTTATACCGCATACATCGAGGACCGGAACAATTGTCCTACTGCAGTCTTCCTGTATGAATATAATTTAGGTTTCTTCGAAGCTAGAGTGAATAGATTCTTAATAAACTAGTGCGCCTCACCATCAATGATTGCATCACTGCTTACGGGATCGCAGTCACGCACTAGTTTATAATAAACAAAAAAAAGAAAATATTGTCTTGGTCAACAATCAGTTAAGTCAGAGTTGGAAAATTTTATGTAGGTACGTTTATTCAGTTCATTTTTTACACAAACCGACTTTTCTCCTAATCTACAAACATAGGGGGTAAATCACAATCAAGTGGGAGTGAGATGTTTCAAGTAGGGTTTCGTTGCCCTAAAAACCTCAAGCAGCACTTGACCGCGCAGTGACACTTATCTCACTGATCAATGCTGCGGTCGTCCACAGCTATTCCAGCCCGCAAAACATAAGTATACGAGTGTCTACATATATTAAACTTTATGTTCTTTAAGGTATTTCGGGGAGTGTGCGTCGGAATTGCATAACCTAATTCCGCCTAGCCCGTTCCATCACCAGACCACCAGACTTACGGCGATGCGCCACCGGTACATGGTGGACATCCCACCAACACGCAAAAAACGTTTTAGGAACACATTCATTGTGCGTACAGCTAGGGAGTTCAATTCCTTGCCGGAGTCTGTGTTTCCTGATGGCTAAAATCCGGGAATCTTTAAGTCAAGAGTGAATAGGTTTCTTCTAGGTAAGTGCGTTCCATCGTCGACCGCATCGTCGCTTTCCATCAGGTGATATAGCGGTCAAGCGCGAACCTATCAACAATATAAAAAAATCAGTTGATAAATTGGTGAGCTGACGTAGTTATCTACGGCTATGCAAAAAGAATAACGGCGTATTTCGTAGGCAATGAGTGACTCACTAGTTAGCAACCAACGATAAATCTCTTTTATGTCGTAGCTTGTTACTCACGTAATTAAACTACTGTCATCTTTAATCACTCGTATGCTAGTATTGTTAATTGGCAGACGTGTTTTTTTTACCTTGCTCTTAAACTATATTTTTAATCAAAGACTAGCGCTATACGTAAACCTATATTTTTTTACCATTTTGACCATACATTTTTATGTGGATATATCTTAATGGATACGTCTTTTTTATTGTTGATAGGTTCGCGCTTGATCGCTATCTCACCTGATGGAAAGCGACGATGCGGTCGACGATGGAGCGCGCTAGCCTAGAAGTAACCTATTCACCTGTGACTTAAAGATTCCCGGTCATAGCCATCAGGAAACACAGATTCTGGCAAGGGATTCCACTCCTTAGCTTGTCTGGGCAGAGTGAAGAGTACATCAGGCTCCTAGCGAAGAAAAACTCAATAGTTTCGTTGCTACCATGAGTTGGAGGCCTAATCTAACCCAACCTATTCACTCGTGACTTAAAGATTCCCGGTTGTAGCCATCAGGAAACACAGATTCCGGCAAGGAATTCCACTTCTTAGCTTGTCTGGGCAGAGCAAAGAGTATATCCTACCGAAGAAAAACTCAACAGTTCCTGCTGCTACCATGAGGCGTAGGCCCAGGTTAAATTAAATTCACGCACTTCATACCACCGAGTGGTATCAGTCCGCCCTTTACTTGCGGGTCAGGGGCCTTATTACGACGTGTTAAAATGTCAGGCGTGCGGGCGAGAAAAAGGGATGGAGCTATACATCCTATAAGCTCTATTCCTTTAACAGCTCTGTTTATATCATGCTAGCTTGCGGTATGCCTCTGATTACCGTATATAACCGTAAAGGTGAAAAAAAATGTGCATCATTAGAATGATGCACATTTTAAGTTAAGGTAGACCTAGAGGTCTACCCTAACTTTAGCACAATACCATGCTCTTTCGCTTGTGAGCATGTGAGGCTGTAAACAGTGTTAACTGATTCCGCAAAGTTGCCTCATAAAGGTCCCGCAATGACATACATATCACTCGAATAAGTGCGAAGACAGTCTACTGAAGATACCCCCTCAATCCTCATTTCCAGCTCCAAGGCGTGATCATCACCTGTAACGAGAATGCACCACGAGGAAGTCTAAGTTCTATTATTCTATTGTGATAGTCTGTATGTTACTTTATCATTGACGCCTCAACGGCAGAACGAATTTAGATGAAAAACTGGGCGACACGTTCCCTTGGGATTATATCCGACAATATCAAGGGCGAAACCAGAATTTCTGAAATGGAAACCGTGGTCCTAGAACGCAAAAGAGCAACTGAAGGACACAGGTCGGTTTTAGCCAGTAAAAGTCAGAAACGCCCTATTGTTTCACTCTAGATCAACAAGACATTGAATAATTTTCCGCCTAAAAAAAAACAGGCTTATAATTCTCAACAAGATAAAAATAGCTTTATGAACAATCCAGATATTACAGAGATTACAGAGTACGTTTAGTCCCGCCCACGTTGGATGAAGAAAGTTTAAATAATATTGAAGACATTACCTGCCTTACGTCACTGTAATGAATCACGCACTTTATTTAACATTTCTGTGCGAAAAATTACAGAGAAAGTAAACACTTCCGAATTTTTCTTTTTTGTTTTAAACGTTGGGCGGTGGGAAGCCTTCAAACCAAGGCTCGAGCTTCCTTTCGGATAACGCTGGCCCCAGTAGGCTTCAACCCAGCTGGGCCTCTCCTTCCGAAATAATATTTGTAGTGTATCTAAAACATGAACAAAGCCATTACAAAAGTTATGTCTTAAAGATAACTGACGATGATGTCACGCCGTTTTCTTGAAACTGTATATCGCCTCAACCTATAGAATTACACGTTTAAGTGTGCACCTTGTGACACACCTTTCCCTTCTTTATTTACGAACCAACTCGTTAGTAGGTCACTAATTACTGGGTTTGTCTTCGTACTAAATTAGTTAGAAATTAAAGTTTTTAGTTAAATTATACCATATTCCCGGTTCATAACAAATTATACTATGATACAATCACGAAACTTCGACAAAAATAGAACGAGGTTGAAGTTTTAGAATATATGCAACACACTATAACTATTGGCTGGGCGTTACCGAAATAGAGACGTTGTGTTTTGAATGGAAGATGCTTTTTACGTATTTGAGAAACTTTATTAGGGGTTACAGAAATAATTCAGGAAAATACATTGATGTTAAAATATATAATGGTAAAAGATTTAGCGTAAGTATGTCATAAGTTAATGTTTAAATATATCATCACTAGATTACAAAATTATGACACTTTTTAATTTTCCCGCATCGTATTGACAAAGTATTTTTTCCTTCTTTCATCTTCATCTCTCTGATATGAAATGAACATAAAGTACTCTTGTTTAAAACTAACCCGTGGGGCGAAAGATCATTGTTCTAATCAGTCAGAGTAGTCGCTCGCACTTATATGAACAGTGAGCAGGTTACCAACTATCGTTATAATCGTCGCCGTAACAATGTGGAACTCAGTTCTAAAAGAAAGTACATACTCACCTTAGCGTTATTATGACTAATTCGAAGCACCATCTTTCATGGTAGTATACAAAACCAATGAGGAGACGATGCATAAGAGCGAGGCACATAGGGCTTGTACCAAGAAAAACTCTTGCTGTTTGAGTTACCAAATATTATAACTTCTACATATAGGGCCCACAGTTCTGTTAAAGACTCAACATAGTCAATATTAGGGAATGCAATCTCGATCTCGGCCTTTTTTAGCGAGATTGATCTCGGACGAAAAAAGGGCGAGATCTCGCGAGATTAACGAGATTGTACTCGAGCATAAAAACGTCTTATTCGAAGCGTGGATTGACACGGACGTAAAAAAATTATAGACAGATACGTCAAGCAATGTTTGATGCCAAAAATGTATTGAAAAAATTCGTGAAAATAAACGTTTATCTTATAATACTTTATTTTTGTGGGTAAAAATCATCCAAATGACATCTCCCGCCCTTAGGCGGAACGGGAGATAGTGTCAGACTATTACTGCCTTCGTGCCTTTCATACCGGAGCTGAGCTACGTTTCGGAACTAATCCTGGCCCCAGTAGGCTTCGATCCAGTGCGCACCATCGACGACTTGGGCTCGGTCCGGACAGTTACCGGACGTTTCGACAGAAAACTACCCATTGCTCGCCGTCCGCAAGCCCGCGCATATGGTTATCTTATAATACTTATAATTTTTTTCCAAATTTAATCAAATATTGTGATATTTGCAAAAAAAAAAAAAACACGAAACTGCCAATCTCGCGAGATCTCGCTAATTTCGAGATCTCGCGATATTATTATTCGTAATCTCGCGTGATCTCGCTCGAGCCCCAATCTCGCGAGATTTGCATTCCCTAGTCAATATGTCAAACTGTAGACACATTTGAGAGTTCTATCAGACATAATATCCATTCTTCAGAAGCTGTCTAAATCAGTAAAACAAACTGAAATTATAATTTATAGAAATTTTGATGACGATGATGCATTTGGCCGATTTCGGCCACAGCGACCACATTCCTTGGCTCTTCATGGTGTTTGCGAGCTAAGATATGCTGCTCTGTTATGAGACTTGCTTATCCAACTTTGGCATTTGTTGGCATCACAGAACACTATTAACGACATTATAAATTACTAGCTTTTACCTTTTACTTCGTCCGCGTTTATTAATATACTTTAATTCCTCTCCCCTTTTTCTCCCTCTTATATTATTAACCCTTCAGATACCGTCAATTAGAGACACAATAGTAAGACAATAGATGCGCGGCCACCGGTGGTCGCTTGGGGATTCATGAATTAAGGATAGTAAGGATAGCTGTTGATGGTCTCGTTACGTTTTCGGTCTGATTCTAGTTTTTTATTTCCAAAGACCTGCACGTGCCACTACGAGTACATACGACTTCTCTACTCAAGCCAATCTTCTGCCTGTTTCTTCTAAGTTACTCGTCGTGTATCTATTCTGAACATCCTTGAAGTGTAGAAACTGTCCACCAAGATTTCGTTTTCCGTGCTGAAGTTTAGAATAGAAGATACGCTTTGCTAAACTCTTTTCGGGCAACCTGCAGACACACCAAACTATCTGAGCCACCAATAGAAACTTTATACGTTACTAGCTTTTGCCCGCTCGGCTTCGCTCCCGCTCTTCCCTACTCTACCTTACTATACCCTACTCTACCTTACTATACCCTACTCTAACCTACTCTACCCTACTCTACCCTACTCTACCCTACTCTGCCCTACTCTACCTTACTCTACCCTACTCTACCCTACTCTACCCTACTCTACCCTACTCTACCCTACTCTACCGTACTCTACCCTACTTTACCCTATTCTACCGTACTCTACGTTACTAGCTTTTGCCCGCTCGGCTTCGCTCCCGCTCTTCCCTACTCTACCTTACTATACCCTACTCTACCTTACTATACCCTACTCTAACCTACTCTACCCTACTCTACCCTACTCTACCCTACTCTACCCTACTCTGCCCTACTCTACCCTACTCTACCCTACTCTACCCTACTCTGCCCTACTCTACCGTACTCTACCCTACTCTACCCTACTCTACCCTACCAAACTTCACATAAACCATCTACTAAATAGTCCGAACAAAGCCTAAAAATTTGGTTTGGATAGGTGAGCCCGTTCTTGAGTTATAAAATAACAACGAAAAGTGGCATTGATTTTTATATTTTTATATATATGTATAGATATCAAAATATGCCATCTTTCTATTCAATATAATGAAAAAAAAAACTAATACAAACTTTTTGTTTAAAAAAGAAATTGGGTATCTTACTGGCTGGAAACACTAAAGAAAAAATGAAATAAGTAAAAGTGATTGTTTAAATGTCATTAAAAACCGTCAAGATCAGTAATGATGATTAACAAGGAAGGTGTGTTTTTTGATGTAGATTTGTTATTTATGTTTCTAGATATGTATTTTTAGCTAAGTCACATTAAATGGCCGCAGAATTATTTATAAAATCCAAACTGCACTTTTTGCGTACAGTCGACGGTGAGCAAACCCGTGACCCGCGTCTTGCTGCCTTGTTGGCAGTACATCTAGTCAGCCAGGTTTTGGATGAAGCTTCTGTTATTGCCAATGCTGCTAGAGAAACAGGTAAGTAGATTAAATTAACTGACACCGAGGTTATAAAAACCATGATAGAAAAAAAAAAAACAAAATAGCTAAAGAGCTTTCCATGCCCCTAGGCAATTTGTCGAGTTTAGGTATTTCTGGATAAAGATCAAGTTTCCTAACATTAGTACCCAACATACAAAAAGGAAATACTAACAGTATATAAGTGAAAATAGAATACTTTACATGCTCGAAATTATTACCAAAAAAAAGAAACAAAATGAACATAAATTTAAATAATAATGTATAGAGCTGATTATGGTGAATGTAAAATACAACTTCAAAAATTTTGTTGAGACTCTAAAATATCTAAACATATGAATAAAAATGAACTCCTATTTCTCCTGGCCACGCTATAACTAAAGAACCAGTAACCCGCGGCTTCGGTCGCTAGTGTAAAATATAAGCCATTTCCTATATATGCCGTTGTGCACTTCTCTCTAGATCAAACTTCGATGACGCATCTTGAATATAATAACGCGATACTTTAATTATAATAACAGGTCGTCCATGGCGCCATCACTCAATGTTGAAAAATCTTGAAAATGATAAACTGTGCGATGCCGATGATGAAGACACATCGTTTGAGGCATCAAAGGGCGACAGTGACATCGTGAATGAAAATAAGATGGCGCAAGTTGCCAATGTGGTTGCTACATCAACGCCGGAAAAAGTTACAAGTAATTTTTACTCAGGTAACATTTCAGACGCCTGCCAAATATTTAAATTGACTGAAACAATGCCACTGGTTAACAAATTGGTGTTACGAAAGGAGAGTAAGGAAATTTAAACATATAATGTTTCAAACACTACCTAAGAATTATTCTGCTACTATGGTGTTTCCTAATGCACATTAATTTTCAGATGATTTACAAAAAAATAAGCCCGAAGCTAGTTTTATTGGTCAAGGGGACGAAGAACTTGATTTGGTAAGCTTTAATTGCAATTCACTTTCAATTTTAAAACATTAATTTAGTCTTGATGTAAACTAATCATAATTTGTTTTTCTGTAACTGGAACATATTATATTTATAGCGCCAGACCGAGTCAACAAAATCAACTTCGATGTTTATCAATCATCTTTTCGACATGAGTGATGTTGAAAAAGTTACAGTTTGTGATGACTCGGAAATAGTACAAAGTAATCCAGAGCCTAATGACAGTCTCGTTGAAGCAACAATCAAAATTCTGGAGTCTTTTGTAAATACTGCGATAGGGGAGTCAACTGAACAAACGAGCGTAGCAGAACCATTTCAATCTGTAGAAGATGTAGTGCCATCAGAAAAGTCATCAAATTCTGAAAATTCCGAGTATTCGTTTTTAACGGACGCTTATGCTGAAAATATTGGTAACGATATAGCATTTTATATACACGATGATGGAGCTGGTGAAAATATCGTTAGAAACTGTGGAGTTTCTCATATAGTTCCTGCTGTAAAAATTAGAGAGGTACATCGTTCTGATATTTTTTTGATATTTTATTTAATATTATAATTGAAACAGTAATTTTAGTTAATCTTAAGTTAAAGCAAACTTGGCAGCTTAGGTAGCTCAGCTTTGTTATTTATTAGCTTTGTTTCATACCTCACGCTTAAAATAATTCACTAACAACCATTCACTTTTTACCCTATAATCAAATAATGTGTATCGCCCAATAATATTTATAAATTTCATTAGCTTTGTGATGAAATCCCCGAGAAGTTGATCGAAAGCATGGATGTCACCCGATATGAAAATGCTTATCTTACTTTGAATCGTGAGTGAAATATCTAGACATTGGAATAATTTACTTTATCTATCTAGTGTTATGCTCGAAAATGATTAGAATTATGCTCTCATCAATTTAGGTGATTATGATCAAAACTCTGAAGATGAAATCGATCAAATTTTAGAAGATCCCAAAGGCATGACCCTTCAAGAGGTAGAATTAATGACAGCACATACTTCTGATGAAGACTTATCAACTCATGCTGAGCCAGAACCTATTGTTTGTGTAAGTATGACATTGAATTTGCAATTTTGAAAAAGGGCACTTTAACACAAGGGTCTCCTTTTTTACCCACCATTGCTTGTCTTCTCGAAAAACAATGTAAATATCGTATTTATGCTTAAAATTTTAAAATTTTCTTTTATTTTAATTGTATTCGTAAAATATATACTAATATGCAAGAGCCTTTAAGGTTTTACATTTTCACTGTTTTTCATACAATCGCTCAAAACTGATTATTTGAAAAGTCAAAAAGTAAAACTATAGAAACCTTTCAAATTTTATTAAGATTCTAAATGACGACAACTTTTTCCAAAAACTTTTAAAGGTTTAAAAAAACAAGTTTTGTGAAATTTTCGAGTAAATCTCGGAATTACCGAATACTAACAGAGTTTTCAGGCGTTATCTCTCTTTTTTTTGCGTTGCCTTTTCGTCAAACATCGCGTTGGATTGCATTTAATGAAGTAACAAGCTTTTAAACCATTTTCGATGTTTACAATAGGCAAGTGGAAAAGGACCCTCTTTAACTAACAACTTCAAAATTATACTGATCGATTGTCAGTATAAGAAATACGGCCATAGCTTATCATATATTAGCTTTTCATATATTTCTAAAAAAGCATATTCTTAATTATGCACGGTCCTCCCTCCCCCCCAAAGTCAATGCGCTATTTCGAAAAGATTTTTCACAAACGAAAAACGATACCTAAAATACATTTTTTTTCTCAATACTTACCGTAGGCAAAAAGGAGCGTATCTTATAAATTTAAAATATCTAAATAAACATTGATAAATCAGTGGAGCAAGAGAGCGTGTCAGATTTTGTCATCAACTCAATTTTTTTTAAATCATAATTATAATATTTCTTTTAGAAAATATTTTTTTAATTGCGTGCTAACTTGAAATATTCAGAATTGTCTTTATCAATGACATTCATATTCAGTCATTTGTATATTTATTTTTTAATAATAGTTTTGCTTTTGTCCAGCCGGAAATGAAGGAACTGGCAGCAACATCAGGAGTATCTGCAGACCCAAGTGGGTCCAAGAAAAGCTCATTGGTGAGCAAGTGTCGCTCTCAAGGTGCCAGGCTTTTGGCTTGTATCCGGGGGTGGTGGCGGCGAAGAACACCGGGAAGACGCAAGGTGCGAGAATACAATCAATTTTATTTATTTATTTATTAAAACTTCATGCAACATAAAAGTACAAAGGCGGACTTAATGCCTTAGGCATTCTTTACCAGTCTACCTCGGGTGGTAAAGAGAAAAACATGGCAGGCTCATCAAAAAATAAATAAAAATAAAAGTTTATTAAGAAAAAAAAAGGCTCAAAATTATGTACAAATACAAAATAATCATAAATACAAAATAAACATATATGTATAATTTAATATAAAATATATAATCAATCAGTTTTAGTAAATTGTTTCCTCTGCTCATTCTCAGCATACAACCTAGAACTCGAACAGGTTGGTTACCCTGGGTCACTACATCTCCCGAGGTGCGAGAATAAACTGTCGTTATTGATGAGTCATTGGATCAAAGTGGCTTCTACCTACACAATCCATTATGCGATACGCGTACGATGTTTAACAGCTATTTAATAGATTTTAAAAATAAATCAAACCAATAAGTCCAGTAGTTTTGTATCTCAAGTGTCTACACAAATGGCCAATATATGAAATCATTGAAACAGGCGTTATCTCGGGAAAATGGAACTTAGCAAAGTTAACAAATAATTGGAATTTGAGGATTTTGTTAAAGTACTGACTACTTCAACGAAGCTTGCTGAGAAAGCTGCCTCGATATATTTAACGAAAAACCCATTCGAATATATATCCGTATTCTAATTCATGAATCCCCAAGCGACTACCGGTGGCCGCGCATCTATTGTCTTACTATTGTGTCTCTAATTGACGGTATCTGAAGGGCTAATGAAACTCAGAAACTGTAATAACGAAATACTTCTTAAACCAGTGTTAAACTGGCCGAGTACACAAACTGTGCGAAACCATAACAAAAAAAGTTTTTTATAAAAACAGACCTTAGTAGTTTCGAAAATTTACTTTTCCTACCGGTAAACGCCTATTCTACCATCTTCCTTTCCTTTCAGTAATATTAATAAACCATCACAAGTGGCACGCTTGACCTAGCGAACTATTCACTACTATACTATATTCATATTACTCATTAGATAGTAGTCGGTGTGACCTCAATCTATGTCTCCATCGGAGCCTAGTGATAGGTGAGCATGTGAGGATGTCATCTATCGGCGCTAACACTTATTAGTAAATGTATTAGTTATTTGTCTTCATTCGTTTCATGTAATTGAGTGCTTGTTCAATCATTTGTATTATTTAACAGGAAAACCGCATCCCGTTTGCTGCTCGAGGACTATGCCCCTTATCTCCGGACGCAAGACGTCGAGCTGCAAGTCTTCTGGATCAACGTCTCCTCCGCTCCCCATCACCCACTCGTGCAGCTGTATGGAAGTTCAACACGGTTAACGAAGCGCTTGTGAATTCCTCACGTTGGAAAAATTATACATTTGACGTAAAACCTGACGAATGCGGCGAGTACTGATTTATCCAACCACAAAAATATACCACGTTTTCTCTGATTATTACCATTTGGTTTATTTTTATGTTAATAAAGGTTCAATTGATCCCATTCTAATGTTTGATTTTCATAGGAAGTTTCACTCTTAATGTGACGTCAGTTTTATTTGGTATTAATATCACGTTTCTTATATTGACAAGTACAAATGCTTTGAATTTTATTTTGTTGATTTCAAGCATATTTTAGACACCTTCGTTCCGCAGTGCGTACCTATACCGCAAAGATCTGATCGAAATAGTTTAGCATAAATGTAGATTTAACATTACAATACACCGGCAGAGCAGATGGAAAATCTTTTCATCTCTCTTACACTTGTAGGAGTAGCGTTCGTCCGAAGACGCTATGGAAACGGACCGACTCCGCTGAAAATAGAACGGTCGCGGATTCCTGGGCTAAATCTCAAATATCCAGACGGGTGCGCCATCTAAGCCAGTTAAAACAGTCCCGCGAAAAGTTACCGAGCCCCACTTCTTGTCTGAACGTCTGCCAGTGAAGACCGGGAGGGAACCAACTAACACCACACAAAATGGTGAGTCACTGACGGCAGTGAAAATGTGGCAAGGTGTTAAGTGAGAAAATGGACTGTTAAGCTTGGCAAGTGATAAATACAAAAAGCAATACGTAAAAGAAAACGCGTTTTTTCCTCGTGCAAGTTATTCCGCAGACCGGATGCTCGCGAGCGACTCTCGGATGTGTTCTCTTCACCATCCATAAAATAAATCAGTGTTGTGCTTATAAATCAGTGAAAGAAGATGGTATCGTATAATCCGAATGCTTCTACACAAACCGAGCTGCAAAGCTGTGGATACACACCAACTAATACCACTACACTATGCATGGCAACTGTTACATACAAGGAAATAACGAAATATTTTTGGTAATTTTCAGAGCGACCTCAGCAAGAACGACGTTGAAAGTAAGTACTTTTGATTACATGTCATTTTGTTTACCTAACTATAAAGAACATTAACCGAGGAAACACAAGCTGAAACAGATGTGCCTGGATGTTGTGGTTTTAAACTATAGGAACAACTAACATTGATAACAGGATTAATTTAACTTGTCTGTGTCAAACCTAATGTTCTTCAATGGAGAAGATTGCGTCAGCATGTTGGACATTTACGTGAAGAAACGTAACAATGCATAAATGAAACGGGAGTGAGGATCATAACATCTAAGTTTAGCATCGTTTCTCATAAAAGGTGCGCGTTACTAAGAGATGCCGGGCGGCAGCGCCAGTGGTTCGACCATGCTGCGCGAGCGCTGCGTTCCAAAATTAAACTCATGCGTCACGTGATCCCGAATCGCCGCCCGCCCAAACAGAGAAACTCCGCTCAGATTTCACTGCAAGCGCGCTACGTATGTTTTAGCGTGGGAATCAAAGTCTACGTACATGGCCCATGTATATTTTATGCAACGGATATCTGTCACTGCATTTGCTTTTGCATAGATAAATCAGCTGTCATTATCAAGGTCGGTAAATGGTCTTGAATCAGCTGATCCTTATGCACTTTATTCATGAGCCGTAATGAAGAGCAATCCAATAAATCTTCGAGAAAATTCTTGAGATATTATTGCAATAATTTAATAAAAAAATACACAATTATTTTTAATAATCAAACTGAATTGAAGTTTCTTTAAAAACATTTTTTTTTTTAAATAATAATTTAAAATATTTGGTGACGGAACTTTTAACAGTCGGTTAGATTTAGGGTACTGTTTCAATCGGGCTATAATTAGATTTGACTCAGGAATTCACACCGAATATATTGAAACGTATCGTGGAAAAGTATTATTCTGAGCGAAGAATGTCCGCCCACGCCCAGTTCGGCGCGTTACCTGACTTAACTGATCGTATTTTCCAGAACTTGGGAGTTTTTATGAATTTACAGTAGAACTGTTGCAACAAATTAATGAATAACAAATATTTACTGAGATTCTTTTTTCTTAAATTATGACGGTTTGCGGATCAATGAATAATTAAATAAAAAAAAACGGGGAATGGACAATAAGAATGAAATTCCAAGTCTCTAAGAAACAATGCTAAACTTTTGAAGGCTCACAATTTTTTATTTATTCATAAAACTTGCTAACCATATGCTAAGTTAGAAAACGGATTACCGAAATCTAAATTCAAATACGCCGTAGATTTAAAAAAAATAATAACTGACTGGCGAGATTTTTCCGAATGAAATACTAAACTTTTGATGGTTCACAATTTTTCGAGTGATAAATAAAACATTCAAATATTGTGCATGAGTTTTTAATTAAGCATTCTAGTTAAGTATCTAGAGGTATGAGCCTAACTTTTGAGATTAATTAGTCTTACTTAACGTACTAAGTGCATAAGTATTTCCTGCAAATGTGATGTGTTATGGCGATAACTCAAGACTGATTTTGTTGTACAGGGGCATCCTTCGCCTTCTCAATCTACGACTTCGACGGCTCCGGCAAGATCGACGCCTTCAACGTTGGAGATGTCCTGAGGGCACTCAACTCCAACCCCACATTGGCCACCATCGAGAAACTCGGTGGTACCAAGAAGAAGGGCGAGAAAACACTCACCGTAAGTAATCATCAAAGTAGAGAGAAGAAAGCAGTGTTAATATAGAGAGATATAGTAGTAAAACCAGGATTTGCTGCTAAAATAATAGTTTACTAAATTCTCAAAATTAAGCTATAATTAACTAAAAATAAATGACTGGAATATCGATTCTAAAGTAAAGGACAGTAGGGTAAGAGTACAATAATAAACAAACACTTTTTTTTTCGCCAGAAAGCAATATGATTTTATCAACACGTAAAATTCGTTGAAGTAATGAATGTTAAAACTGAGAAATCTGTTATGTTGTTTCAGATCGAAGAGTTCCTTCCCATCTACAGCCAAGCAAAGAAAGACAAAGACCAGGGACAGTACGAGGACTTCTTGGAATGTCTGAAACTGTACGACAAGAACGAGAATGGTCTTATGCTTGGCGCCGAGCTTACACACACTCTCCTTGCGTTAGGTAAGAATATATAAATATTGATAGTCCTTTTCAGCTAGCACTTTCCTCGGTATCTGCCCCCCTAGCCAAGTTACAACCGTTTCGCTTGCGTCAAACGCTTCGACGCAAGCTTTCGTCGGATTCTTTTGTTCTAACCACGTGACTGAGCATTGAGATGACGTTATTCCCGTACATTTGATGCTTTCTACCAGAGTTAACTATTGCAGATTAGAAACTTGGCTGTTACTGTTTAAATTTTGTGAATTTCATCAAATCATCCAGATATGTATTACAAAGTAGGTGCTCAAATATTCTTCGTCGAACAAACGGTCGTTGATACAAACCTACCTGTATGAATCACATTCGTACTGTGTTGTTTATTTCTATTAGCGATGCTATTTTTATTTTTTCTGAGGCTTTAACATGTCAATAAGATAAATTGGCATCGGCTTCATTTCCAGTTGGACGTGAACTGAAATCACTTGGCTAGAAGCCATCATGATCGTCGTTTCGAAATAATGATTTTTGTGACTCAGCTTATTTAGATTTTGTTTCTACGCGACCTGTCTTTGTGAAAGAGAGTGTCCATGAAAAAAGTACTTTACACTAGGAATTGTATAAAAATGAATGCTTGTTTCTTAATTCTGATGCTGAGTTTTGAATTTCTTAGGTGAGAAACTGGAAGATAATGAAGTCGCTGAAGTCGTAAAGGACTGCATGGACGCTGAGGATGACGATGGCATGATCCCCTACGCACGTAAGTATCTACTCTTCGTTCTTTCTGTAAAATATCAAATTATATGTTGACACTTTAGAATAATATGCTATAATGGTATTTATTGTGGTAGAAACCAAGTATATAAACTACATAATTTGTGTTACATTTGACAAGTTTGAGTCCTTCCAAAAGTATCTAAATTACATACTACCTTATGTTGTACACGTAGCCCACAAATGCACAGATTCATCCCCGAATTCCTTATTTAAGCATATCATATTATTGCATGAATAAATACGTAAATCACATTGGCTTTTTCCAAAAGTATGACATTTGTATTAGTACATGCTAAAACTTTATTTTTGAAAGCAAGTAAGAATTGTGTAGATCCCTTTGTTGTTATTTCCCAACCCAAGTGTACAAAGCATGAGGGTATATTTCCTGGTTTTGTGTGTGTCCCCTTGTTTTACCGATTTTCCATTTACAGCATTCCTGAAGAAGGTGATGGCGTAGAGGCAACCCATCTCGACATATCTTTAGTTATAAGATCGTAAGTGGACCGCCGTACACACTGTAGCTATGTCTGTGCTGCGTTTCTTCTAACTGTTAATCTGAGGCTTTATAATTTTACAGCTCTTCTATATTTCTATTTTTGTTAACTATTTTACTACTACTATCGGTTTTATTGCTTGACATTCTATTTAATATATTACTACTGTTTCTTAAGAGATAACCAATACTTGTGGAGTTCTGTCAATCTCGTCTCCATTTTTAACTATACATCATGTTATAACCCATATAAATGCAAACATAATAACAAGCCAAATATCTCTTATGATGTTCTAATGCTTTTGGTCTATGTTTTCAGCGTTCCTCCGAAAAATGTGCGATGGGTGGCAGGGACCTAAGCCTAAGGGGAAGGCGGCGGCGGCGCCGGAAGAGGGCGAGGAAGCCCCTGCGGAGGGCTAAGTGGCCTGCAGCTGCGTCGGCGCGTGCGGCGGACGTCGCCTGCGCGCGCTCGCCTGCGCTGCCGCCGCCCGCCGCGCCGCCCACGCCCACCTCGGTGACATCAACATCCCGTATACGCCATCTTAGATACGGACTACCCCCTTTTTTATACGAATATAACATCTATGCACAATCGTTTTGTACAACTTTCTACCTATGACTGTACATACTAAAGTAAGATTAAATTAAATACTGTAAACACACGTTGTACGTGTCTTTTAAATTTATTATTATTTATTAAGTACGTTTATAATGACAAAAATACAAAAAACCGTAAATAATTTTATAATAAACTATTAAAAGTTCAGTATTGTGTTATCTTCAATTAGTTCATTGTATCGTTTGATGTTAGATGAAATAAAATCATGATAAATAAAATAGACAGGTGAATATTAACTTCAAGATTTCGATATTTGAAATAACATTTTACTCTATTTTTGTAGACCCGACATTTGAAAGTAAACCATTACCCTTTACATTAGAGTTCCCTGTTTAAAGTATGTTGTTTGAAGCAACTCTTTGAATGCTTTAAGTTCCACAGTGCGACATAAGTGTACTAATTACAGGTGATTAGCATTCAATAGGTTAAACATAATTAAAACCCACTTAGATACCACCAGTACAAACACCACCAGTTACTAGTTTATTAGGTGAAACTATAGTAAAAGAAAAACACTAGATATCATCCACAACATTATCCTTAACAGTAAATGCACCAATTGTATTGCAGATTTAAAAATTTAAGAATATGTCAAGAAATATTTTTTAATTAGGGAAGTGAGATGAGAGAATAGAAGAGAAAATAGGACCCCTATTCACGAGGAAAAGTTACAAGAAACCTACGACAGATCTAAGGTTTAGAGAAATTTTCTTGAGTTTTGTTCTAAATTATTATATTAAAATGCCGAGATTTAGCTAGGTACTTCTCTATCATCAACATCTAGGCTCTTCCAAAAAATTTAGGGACAGCTTCCAATATAACCGAATGCAACAGGATAAATAGCTATTATGAAGCTAGTTTTTTTTTTATCACAACATATACAATTTTTATTTAACAAATTAAAATGTAGTGCGTATAGAACTGTCAAACGGTACTTCTTAGATTTGTCGGGCTTTAGTAATGTACTTGAACTTATCGTCAGAACTTATTATCATTACTGTCTGAATAGAACTTAACCAGAAACGTTACTAAGGGTACTTAGCCTATAAAGTATAGAAATAAAGTGGATTCACTAATCCACTTCATTTTGATTTCACTTTTTTTTTATTTCAAATCACTATTTGAAATCACTGATTTCAGTAAGTTCATGAAAATAATTAGGTACTTACCTACAATCCTACTAATATTATTATGAATGTTTGTTACTCTTTCAGGCAAAAACTACTGAACGGATCTCGATGAAACTTGGTACACGAGTAGACCATATCCCAGAATAACACATAGGATACTTTTTATCCTGGGATTATGTACGTGGGTGAAGCCGCGGGCATAGGCTAGTACTTAATAAGGTGAATAAAATTAGAGGAAAATATACCAATACTAAATGGATAGATATATCTGGCGCAAATTTTTACTCTAGCTTAACCCTTCAGATACCGTCAGTTAGAGACACAATAGTAAGACAATAGATGCGCGGCCACCGGTGGTCGCTTGGGGATTCATGAATTAAATTAAGTGGATATAGGATGCATTTTGGAAAGTGTGCGCGGGAATTGCATGACTTGATTCCGTCATCTCATTTCTACTATCGGACAACCCGACGTACGACAAGTCCCATGCGTTGTTAAAACCTCTACGGTCTGTACTAAGCGTTTTGCCTCGTCGTTTATACTGCGCACGATGGAGAACTGGGACAATTTGCCTGCTGCGGTCTTCCCGTCTGATTATAATTTTGTGTCTTCAAGGCAAGAGTGAATAGGCTCATAAACTAGTGCGCCTCACCTTTAGATACTACATCACTGCTTACCATCAGGTGGGATCGCAGTTAAACACTAATTTATATTAATTAAAAAAAGCTGCAGAAATGTTCGTAATAGCCACCGAGGGCTTTCGAACGCAGCAAGACACGGGTGGTTTTTATTAGTAAAATACATTCACTCGTACTGCGATAAAAGTGGGATGATTTTCCACCTAAAAAAGGGGGCTATAAATTCATAGAGCACACTAGAGACTACAGACAAGAATAAAAACAAAATAGTAGATATCAATGGTATATTTACCGAATCATGGCATCAGATGTATCCTACTTTCTTTTTCGACTGGAGTGCAAAAAAAATTCTACGTTATACGTTAATTCATGAATCCCCAAGCGACCACCGGTGGCCGCGCATCTATTGTCTTACTATTGTGTCTCTAATTGACGGTATCTGAAGGGTTAAGCTAGCTTTATATGAACCTTATTTTCAACTGCGGCCTTACCATGACGTGTAGGTGTGCCCGCACACAGGCCACAAGCTAGCTAAAGCTAAAGCTGGAAGTTGCTATAAAAAGCTAGAAGAGGCCCCGAAAAAAAAGCTGAAGCGCGCGACAGCTTGTGGCCGGAGAAACATGAAGTGGCTTCTAGCTTTTTTTTTTGTGGCGTCATCGCCGCACACAAGAAAGGCCGCCACAAAAAGAAACTTGAAGTGGCTTTTTTGGGGCCCGTGTGCTGGGACACTAAAATGTCAGGCGAGCTTGCGAGGAGGGACATCAACTGTTCAGTTTAGGTCGTGAGATCGTGGTAAGGCCTCTGAAGTATGTGTAGGTTATTTTCAATGCATTTACTCGAAAACCCGCTCTTATCCCACCGCTTTTAGACACGCATTTTTTTACATTTTAACCCTTTAGATACCGTCAATTAGAGACACAATAGTAAGACAATAGATGCGCGGCCACCGGTGGTCGCTTGGGGATTCATGAATTAAGAAACTTTTTGCAATTGTATCAACATGTACTATGTTTATCTAAACATACTTACTACCTATCTATACCTATCGTGTTTGGGCTAATTGGAATCTAACGGTTCCGTGTAACTAAAGAATAGTATCTTTACCCATGATGGAGACTAGAAAGACGAATCGTGGATCTCTTAGTTGATTACTGATAATATCCATCATGTTTTTGCTCAATCGAATTTCACGCATGGGCAAAAATAAAATATTGTAGTTGGTAACAACGGTCTGATGATGGAGACCTGAAAAGTGGATAGGATGATAATACAAGGTAATTTGCTGAATAAGCAGTTTACACAGCAACTAGTCACCATTAATTTGAATTATTTTTGTATAATAAAGGCATACATTTTCTTAGTTTTGTTACGGACAATTGAAATTTATATGTAACCATAACTTTTAATTACTACAGACAATTACCCTTAATATTATAAAAAGGTTAAGGTTTGTTTTAATCGTTTTTAGGAAGCAATCTCTGAAAGTACTCGTCCGATTGCTAAATTTTTACCGATAGAAAGCTGTTTTATTACTGAGTAACATAGGCTATTTTATGTTCGTGGAGGAAGCTGCGGGCAAAAGCTAGTTCAATAATGAAAAGGCACTGTCCGTGCTTTCCACCATAACTAATTAGGTACTTGCATTTCATATGCGTAAAACTTGTGTAGTAAATTTTTTTTGAACTACAATTCCCCGTTACCTCTAGATACGACGCTGAACAAAGAAAACTCTCTCAACCTCAGGAAAAATAAATGCGGCCCGTATAATTCAGGAAAATAGTAATATTTACATGAAAATATGTATTTGCAAAATGACTAAATTAGCGATCGATTAAGAAAATGTTTATTAATATAATAATCGATAATAATTTATGTCCCTTTGTCCCTAACTGACGGGTGCCCATTAAAAACGGGGGACCCATCGGCTTTGTTTGCCAAAAACTCCCTCACACTCGCGCCAGAGAAAATGGCGCGGGAAATGTTTTCCCGGCATCAATACAAGCGTTCGGCTGTCATCGGTGGGCGTTCGGATACACTCGGCGTTTGCGGAGTGCGAAGCTGTAATATGGTGTGGCAAGCCTCTAACTATTGCCGACTTTAGAGGTAAACCGAAAAACACATTTCCAAAATTGTATGATGTACAGAAACCACTTAGGTATATATACCGTAATCCTGTTAAAAATTTGGGTATATTTAAAGCTAGATGAGGTAAAACAATGTCGTGCAGTAACAATTAATTGCACCTATACGTTGTAAACGTTAACGACAAAGTACCTATTGCAAATGTAATAGGTACGCAAACTACTGTTGCCTGATAATTGTCTGCTATTATACAGAATGAGATAAACCAATAGAAGTTATAAACACATCACATATCTGCTAAAACATTACCTATTCTATATTGATAATATACTATCGAGACATTCTATAAGAAAGGTTTTACATTTTGAAGGAGTTTATATCGGGGATTTTAGTTTTGTGAGTGTGGTATCCCCGCTCCGGGCTGACTCCTCACAAAGTAAGGCAGTGTTCAGTGTTTATCTCGTAGGCGAGCGAGTTCCGCGCTCCGTGCCTCCGCAGTGTTTACGTATTGTGTGTGACCGATTGCAGTGATAACGTGACGAGAGTGCCGGTGTACACAACAGATTTATCAAGTAAGAAATAAACATTTTTACTGAAAATATTTTCTCACTAAGGAAAATTTTAAAATGGAGTCTACCAAAAAGTTTTGTAGTTGATGGAAATTTTCACGAAAAGTTAACACACTATTTAGTATTTTATGTTGTATTGTATATGTATAGTACTACCAGCTATTATTTTGCGCCGGTGGGACTATTTACACCTATCCCCTCGTCACTCAGACAGCCACTTATCATTGTATATAATGTACAAGGTAGATATATGACTACATTATACATGTTGGAGTAGATTATACAATGTATTTTAAAGCTATTATCGCACACACAATTAACAGTGATATGAAAACCAGTTGGTGATTGTCTCTTTATTACAGTTTAAATGTTCAATAGGTACCTGAATTTAATCGTTTTATTGAAATGTTAAAAAATGTTTCAAGGAAGAATGACAATTCAATTGAGTGTCATAATATATTTATGCAAAAGAAACGATCCATATAGCACCAGCGTAACGGGATGCCAAAATACACGCATATACGCATATCCTAGTACACATATTGGGTAACAAGAATTAAGCGTATGATAACGGATGCAATCATTATGCACAATGCTCTTAATTAACATACCCTAGATAACATCACAGAAACTAAATATCTTCTACATAGACCTATCTATAAAATTACAGGTGTCGGTGAAGTCACAATGGCGGACGTCAAAGAAAACGTAGACGCTGGCAGCAAACTTGCGGACAAACATAACACAGGTAAACAAACACTAAAACAAATGTTTTTTTTTCTAGATATGACAACGTTCCATTTCTAAAGGAAGCGCAATTCTGTGTAGACAATAAAACACTCGCAGAAAGGAATGAGGAATTTGCAACGGGTTGAAAAGAATCACCTCGTATATAATTCCGTCTGCCTTTTTACTTTACACTACGAATACTACTAGCTAATTGAAAAGAACATTCATGAATTGCTACTACGGCTTTTTGGACAGAGTTGTTTGACTGGACGGCCCCCTATTGAATTTGTTGGGGTCCGGAGTTTGTTCAAAATGACGAGGGTCCCGAATGTCCTAATTGCTGGTTGCTTATCGTCTCAAATTCCCGTACATAGCATACTATATTGTGCTACATACTATAGTGTAACTATCAGATTTCAATTTTTAATGGAAAAATCGGTAACAAAAATTCAAAAAAATAAATTGCATTAGGTACATGCAGATTTTTAACTTTAACAAAGCTAAAATCAATTTCAATTTTAAATTTTGGTTTAGTTTGAAGAAATTGATAGAGCAAAAAGTCTGTGTTTGACCTTTAAACTATTGGTGATCGTTTACCAATACCTTCAAATTTAATACCGGTTGCAATAAATTTACAAAATCCAATATACATGTTCGAACTAAATGCATATTGATCGACACCCGTTTTCACAAGACAAAGCTAATACAATTAGCAACTAAAGATTTCCAGATCTTTCGTAATAATATGTGTAACATGTAAACGATTTCGCAGCCTCTGTCACATACAGTTGATAAATGGTCCATTTGGTAATCCCTGCTCAGTTTTTATAGAAGACAAATTTAATATTCACTAATCACTTGATGAGCAAATAAATATTGATAGTATCTAAACGATTTGCTTTCAAATTTCAATTTAGTTTGGTACAAATTGAATTTTGAGTTTATCAATCATGTTTCTTTTGCCGGTTTTTTTGGTGTTTCTTAATTAATTTAAGATTAGGGATTTACGAAAAAAGTTGTTTGTAGCTTCTTCATATTTATAATGAGTTCTAGACGTAACTTATTTTTATGAAGTAGTTTTACAAATAATGGCTGTTGAATTTAAGACATATATTTCGAGAGGCAGGCATTTATCATAATAAAAATCTATGAGTAGATACATATTGTGAGGATCAGAGTTAGTAAAGAAGCTTCGTGTATTGGATATATTCCTAGGAAATTACTCTTTTACGTTATTACTTATCTAAAATCGTCGGCCCTACAGCTATCCTAAATTCCTTACTTCAAACTCGAATTAGTGTTTGTTTTATTTATAATAAAATAAATAAATAAAAATGTTTATTTGACACAGATTTACATGTTGTAGTTATAGTCACATTTAACAAGTACAATGTTTCACAATACATATAATATGCCATTAGTGGGGGTTGAGTTAGGAATAGCCTGCTCTAGTAGTACGCACTATTTCTTGTAATTTTTTATTTATTGTATTTTTTTATTGTCCTTTTTATTATGTATTTTGTAAACTTTTATACATTTGATTCACATTTATGATCGACATTATAATGGTATATTTTCCAACTTGATATTTCTTTAAATTAAGTTTGACAGGAACATTTAGTTTGTATAGTAAAACATTTTTGGTAAATGATGTTGAGAAACTTTGAGAGAGAACCTATATAATAATAATTTGTTTATTTATAAGTTTGTTTCGGTGTTCCTTTTCGAAGGCAGAAAACCTTTACCCTTATTTAGTTTAAAATGACGAAAAGAACTAAAAAAAAAACAAATTTTACATTGACGTGTAAAAGTATTTCTTAAAACCTATTTGCAAAATAAATTTCATTTATCACTTACTTGCCCCATTACTATGAGTCATTCGCAGAATAAATATTTACATCGTTAAAATCAAGTACATTCTACCAAATATTTTTTTGCCATGATTCATTTATATCACATTAGCAACATTTTCTACAGCATATTATTTGCTTGTTATCGTGTGTTGAAAAGTCTTACCGATTAAGTCTTGTTGATTTGAATAAATACAAAATCAGTTAAAGAAAAGAAGATATTGTTACCGACATAGCTACACATAAATAAGAAATGTTCCTGTTTTTAAACTAATCGATAGAGGTCCTAAGACAGCACCCCGAGGAAGCCGGTAATTGTGGTTGTAGCTAATGCATTAGCAATTGATGTAGCTTTCCATTTTAATGTTTTAACTCAACATTGTAATTGTTAAGTGTTGAACGATGCTCTTTCTCAGGTGCACTTTATCAAATGAACAGTAGTAAATTCTTATGGGAAAATTGTCTAAGTTTAAGAACATTATCTAATAGTTAAAGACTAGTATATAGACGACTAGCTTCGCTCGCATAAGAGTAGGTTTCTCAATACAAACTTTGGACCCCCGTTTCATCTCATAAAGAATGAATTTTGGATAATTCTCTCTTACTGCTAACTTACGTCATAAAAGAACACCTTATGCGAAATTTCACGCTTCTATTCGCGGTAGTTTTGGCTGTACGTTGATATGTCAGCTAGTCAGTTTCTCCTTTTATAAAATTATACACCTTTCAATCGTGGTAATTAGAGACACAATAGAAAGACAATGGGTGAACGAACGCCGGCGTTCGCTTGGAGTTCAATGAATAGATGTGTGGCACTAAAATCCTTGCCAGTTGGACAATGTAGTCTTCTGTCGTTAGCAAAATCGATAAAGGTAATTAACATGACTAATACAGATGATTTATCATTCCATATCAAGACATCTGAATGATACGCAGATCCATTTAATGATTCTATAAATGTATCCAGATAATTGCGCCGGAAGCCTCTGCTTCCAATAATGTACACATGTCATGTTTGTGTTAGGTAGTACTTGCTACCTTAGTAGTAAAATTAATAAACATGGTTTACCAATTATTGCTGTTAATAAGCGATTACGTTAACTTTTAATACTTTCAAAACCTCAATCATTTCATATTTTATGGTACGTTGTTTTCACTTTTGTCCGTCATGAATGCAAATAATTTATTGATAGATGTAATAATTATAATTGAAGCATACATAACCGTCTCGTTAGTAATGTGAACTTTTAACACTTACTTACATCTCCCGTATGGTCTAGTGGCTAGGATACCTGGCTTTCACCCAGGAGGCTCGGGTTCGATTCCCGGTACGGGAAAATATTTTTGCTATTTCGTGACTTTTTTCAAGCGTATTCTCTAATATCTACTTTGTGTACGTAACAATATTATCGTAATATCGTGTTCATAATATCATTATTATGTCATCCATATAAAAAGAAGTGATCAATTCGTCGTGATTATAATCTGTAAACGTTTTGTTGTTACTTAGCAGCAGCTAAAGATAAAGATTTTTCGTAATGCTTGAATATAAAAACTAAACATATTTTTGTTGTAAGAAACCCTGGGAAGTTAACACGTGATTTGATGAGCATAAAATGACATATCCTACTTGATAGAAGTATATTTTCTAGATTTCATAAGCAAGAATTCAGAAGCACACCTACTTGCATTTTGAGATAGGAAGTTACAAATTGGTGGTCATAAACCTGTAAATTAGTGTGCACATCCCGTTGACAATCGCGCTTTATGTAGGCGACAGCATATCAACGTCAATCCACTTTCTTGGAGACAATCGTCCACATTCCACTGTATGAATGAGCAACTATAATCGTAATAGAATCACCCTAGTTTACGACAATATTATGATTGATTGATATCACGGCAGGCATACCAAATGATGTATGATTGGCACAGCCCTTACACACAATCGGGCTTTGACTTGCATCTAATAGCATGCGTTTATACATCCTAATTTATTAACCATTGTCGTGACATATTTATTAATTAAGATTTATGGCTCAGCCTCATGCTGATTTCAAACCTCAAGTGATTTATTAAATCAAATTGGGACACAGAAAATGAAACTGACGCTTGATTTGTGGTATCATATCCAGGTGCATTAATTTTTTTATCGTATCATGATCGATTTATTTATTAATTGCATTATTATCGAACTGACTATAATATTTATAAGTTAATTCTTGATTTTTGTACTTACTTTTGGACTCTTAATTCATTAAACCCCAGGCGACGCCGGCATTTTCTCTTTCATTGTCTTTCTATTGTTTCTCTAATTACGGTGTGTATTCGAAAGGTTCCGAATCGTTTCCTAATGGTAAATAAGATTAACGAAATCACCGTGTTTGACGTTAATGCACATTTCATAAATCAAATCGGCAAGGGACTTGATTTACGATAGTACTATGAAAGCAAATTGACCTTTGATATGTATGACTGTATCTATAGAAGGTAGAACCCCAACACAAAAGGGATTACACTGAAATGAGAATTTAGTAATCAATCTAGAACACGCTGAGTAAGATGTCGTAAAAGAGGGTCTCTGCCCTCTGGTATATTTTTTGAACGTAGATTTAAGTTCGGCAAACGGATTCGGCACGATGACCGTTGCCCAGAGTTCCTACAAATAGATCAGGTGTAGGTGGCATTTCTAAGAATACTTACAATAAATTGACACATACGTATGGATCCCCTTGATGCTGCAGCGCACGAGGCCTTGACTCAATTTATCTGGTACTCCCATTATTTCATTTAGCTGTTTCCTATTGGACCTCTGTTTTGCGGCATGGAAGGATAAGGATGTGAATTTGTCTTTATCATTTGATTGAGTAAAGGTCTGAGGTAAAGTATGTTTTCGGAATAGATTGAAGTTATAGTTGTGAAATTTTTGGAACAATTTAGTGCGAAAGACTTCTTGGTAAAGTTCTTTATTTCCGAGACATTTGTAAATGTTTCTAAGAACTAAAGACTAACCTAATAGGTTCTTCGTTTTAATAAATAAATTTTAGGTCTGTAATAGTATTGATTGGGATTATTGACATTCACGCTAATTGTGTATGGGGTTTAGTTGGGGTGTGAAAGGCGTGATGAGGCGTCCTTAGTTCTTAGAAGAATTCGCTCCGTGCCTGATACCAGCCGCGCCTAGGTCTCATGTCATGCGATACTAGTAATCACTGAATTTTAATTAGTTGGTTTTATGACCGTTTTCGTTATTAGTATCTACTTTTGTATTTTATGCAAGCTTGCATGCAGCCACTTGCGCTGTTGCTTTTATGGCTTTATTTAACAAAGATTATCATAATACCAAATGATTATATTTTTGTTTTACTTCATTATTCGTTATTAGTATCTACTTTTGTATTTTATGCAAGCTTGCATGCAGCCACTTGCGCTGTTGCTTTTATGGCTTTATTTAACAAAGATTATCATAATACCAAATGATTATATTTTTGTTTTACTTCATTATTCAGCTACCTAAACAAGTTCCGCCAACTGTGCAGTTTTTTTCCTACCAAAATGGTTTTCAAATTAGGAGCTATCTCCGATTTCGATTAATTTAATAAAAGTTAACAAAAAAAAAAATAACGATTTCGTTTTTGCTGAGCTTTTTTACTCCTAAGTGATGAACAATGATTTGCGTTTTCGTAAATAGGTCAATTTGATTTATGGGCCTGTCAATAAGTTAAATGCTTTCAAATACAATTTTGATGCCAATATTTGGCAATAGAATGGCATATTATATAGTATATACATTTTTGTAAATAAATTATGTTTTATTTACAAAAATGTAAAATTCTTCTGAAATTCTTTCTACGAATAACTTCACTGTTAATATAAAAACTCTTCGATTTTATATTACGGCATTTGTGAAGATAATTCGGAAGGTTTCCACTTTTTTTTTGTTTAAAGATACGTGAAAGAATTTAATTATATAGGCCTAAACAAAAGGTTAGCACACCATAATTAAAAGCAGTAAAAATTCTAATGAGGAACGACTGCACACGAAGCTTCCCAGAGTTTTTGAAAACAATGAAAGTTCGTTTGTGATGGAATATTAATATTTTCTCGTGGCTTGTGCGGCTGTGAGTACTCTCTCGTGCTACAATTGTTTGTAATTACTATAATACCTCACAAATAGTTGTTTTATTGCGCTAATGCAATCATCTCTAATGTGTATCATGGCTGGCTGATTAGATTGCGGGTTTTAATGAGCTATCTTCTATTTGGTTTCATAACCTAGATTGGTGATATATGATACAGTAATTTAGAAATATGAACAATGAAAGATCATATTAAATTTGCTTTTAATTTTGATTTGGACTGTATGCTCTCTAAAATCTTTCTTTACTTATCTTTATATTTAGTTACAAATTCAGCTATGTCGTTTTATCGGTCAGATCTGACAAGACCCACTGATTAAATCAGTGTAGGCCTGGACAAGGCGTCTATTGTGTTAAGTAATGCCATAAATACAATTAAACTCACTTTACTCTCGTTAGTGTGATAATGCAGTGTCTTTGCCCTCAAGCGGCATGGCCGCAAGACTTATTGTATTATGCTGAGCTCAGAACCTATTGTCTTTAGGAACCCGGCCCGAGAGTTCAGCAGGGCATTGCAACTCATTCATAAATGATAAACTATAACAATAGGTTGTGCAAACACCTAATTATACCTACTTTAAGTCTGGTTTATTTTTCAAACTTACGTTGGATAGACGCTCAAGACCACAAGACAATCTGGTTTCCTGTATACATGTACTAGCCTGTTGGTCTTGTAGTTAGTGGCCCTGACTGCTATGCCGGAGGTCGTGGGTTCGATTCCCACCCAGGACAAATGTTTATGTGATGAGCATGATCATTTGTTCAGTGACTGGGTGTAATTTATCTATAATATGTATGTATTTAGAAATATATAAGTATGTTTATCAGTTGTCTAGTACCCATAACACAAGCTCTGCTTAGCTTGGGACTAGACGGCGTTGTGTGATAGTTGTGAAATATTATATTATTATTATTATTATTATTATTATTATAGCTTCTGCCAGTGGCTTCGTCTGCAAAAAATAGGTATCCCTATACAAACTTTGGAACCCTTTTTATACCCGAAGTCATAAATGGAAGCTTTGAGCAATATTTTACGCTCCTAGACCCAGTAGTTTCGGCTGTGCATTGATATGTCAGTCAGTCAGTTTCTATGGATGATTTTTTTATGATTCCTACTAAGATAATTTTCAAAGTTAAACAGACCAATAACCAATATTTAAAGTTAGTTTAGCAATGAAGCAATGTTCTAAATAATCATAGTCGTGCGTTGTTCACAAGTAATGGCGCGGTGGTAGTTAAGTGAACAATTAGGTCAAATGTAGGCAAATGTCTATCGCCTAATAAACGGCGAGGAATTTAATATTATGTCAGCGTCTTTCATAAATAGTTGAGTCAGAGATAATGGAGACCGCCTATGAATCCTAATATCACTGTGTGGTCTGCTTCATGTCAAGGGTAGAAATATATGCTTTTAAGGTGTTGTACCTCAAAAGGAAAAAACGGAACTCTTATGGGATCACTTTTGTTGTCCGTCCGTCTGTCTGTCAAGATCATTTATCTCGGAAACGCGTGGAGGTATCGAGTTGAAATTAATACCATATACTCTGATTTACCGTCCACTGAAGCTGTGAAAAAAACAAACTTCTGAGTTAATGAAAAAAAAGTTACGGCCGTTTATGTCGCAAAAAACGTATATTTCGAGAGAAGCAGTCTCATAGCACAAGTACAGGAGAAAATCTGAAAACTGTTAATTTGTAGTTACGTCACAAAAAAATCTTTTTTTGAGATTTGGTAAAATCTTTGTAATTCTATTCGAGAATTTTTACGGATCCCTCAGAGCGTGAGTCCGACTCGCACTTGCCCGGTTTTTCACACTGATCTATCTCTAGTCCCTTTTTGCTTTTGACTATAGAATCATCAACTGTTTAATTCATGAATCCCCAAGCGACACCCGGTGGCCGCGCATCTATTGTCTTACTATTGTGTCTCTAATTGACGGTATCTGAAGGGTTAAATAATGGTTTTGAATTTAGCCTTTCTAATATTTAACTTACCATCAGCTTATTAGTAGTCTTTGCATCATATAAGACTAGTTTCTTTATTACCCCTCCGGTTGACAGCGAGCAGTCGATCACAAAGATTTATTTCCCCATTCTAATTCCCCGTATCCGTAGCTTCAAAGGATCTTCTCGTATAGAAGGAAAGAGTGTTATATTTTTATGTTCCTGAGGTTATCCAACTTATATTTTGTTATATTGTTCTGCCTTTACAATTTGTTTACTGATTTACTTGCTTTAGTGCCTACATTCATCAGGATCTGATAAATATTTAATATAGTTTCAGATAATTTGATAATATATCTTGCATTAGGATGTTATTGTTGTTTTAGATAAAAGAATTAGTCATATACTGTCTTATGACCGGCAGCTGTTGATGACCAAGTTTTTTAAATTAAATTCACTTTATGCTTTTAATTGGGGTCGTCTTTCAATTATGCTTTATATTGGAACAAACATCATGATTCCACGGTTTTCTTTCACATTTTGAGTTTTAGCTTCATCTACAGTCGTAAATCGTAGGAGCCCAGCAGGTTCGAAGCCTACTGGGCCATGGGTTGTGCGAAAGAGAACCTCGGGGCACTGGAACGAAAGCAAACAAAGAACGGTTTTAGTCAATAAAAGTCTGACACACCCTCACGTTTCGCCTAAGAGCGGGATATGTTATTAGATGATTTCCTACCTAAAAAAATAGACCTAGGTGAAACTCTTATTTCCTTTTTGGCATGGCTCATTAAAATTAATAACAGAATTTAATACACCAAAAATATTTTGGTTATTAATAAGGCGGGGTTCTCGGGCGCGGCTGAGCTCATCCTGAAACTTTACTCAATGTCGTTGATTAATGAACTGTGAACCGAACAATAGCGTCTTGGAAGGTACACCACCACAACTTTCTGAACGACTACAAGATCCGTCTCAAGTTTTCATTCAACATAAAGAGTATCAGTATAGGTACAAGTAACAAAGTTTTTACTCCTTTAATATAAATCTATAATATTATAAACAGTAGTGACAATTTTGTGGGTTTTATAGGTATAGTAATCTCCGGATCGACACTGCCTAGTTATACGTATAATAAATCTGTAGAAGTTTTATGTTGTGTGCGCATCACGTAAAATTCGGTAAAATACACAAAATCGATGTAGACAACTTTATACACCAAAATTGTTTGTAACTTGATATGTTACTTAGACTTTGTTCCATCGTAATCGCTTGATTATATCGAAAGATATACTATATTTGACTATTAGATGGTACGAAGTTCGCTGAGTCAGCTAGTTTAAAAATAAAATCGTCATTTTAAAGGTACAATATTCCAGATTGAGTTAGGCTGTAATAATATGATTTGTAAGTATGACCAGGATAAACTAGAGCGGATCGCTAGTATTTAATAAAAAAGATATACAAACTTCAAACTTTTCAATATATTTTGTTAAAGCTTCGTAGTCCTAGTCAAAAATAAACTCCGAGATAGGATTTTTTACGACGATAAATCTGAATTTATGAGAGTGCTTTTGAAACGACAATATGGGAGCTGCGGGTGACGGGTGGACCCGTTCAGCTGAACGTTTATTAAATTTAATATAAGTTGGGAGATAGACTTGGTGTACTCGAAGACGAAATAATGTATCGTTGTTGATACAGTCACAAATTAATTTGGTTATGGGCAGCTCTTTGCTTTAAATGGTGCAACGTTTGATTTAATATGTACCTAAATGGAAGCAGTTGGATTTGAATCATCCATTCATTAATATGTATGAGATCCCATGAGTTTAATGGCATCATAGTTACTATAGTAGTAGCCTGATGACTGATAAATTAATACAGACAGAGACAAGGCAAAGTGAACTTGTTTGTTAGTTAATACTGTAGTAAGTAGGTAGAAAAATCTGGAGCTCTTGATTTTTTATCACTTTATGATTGATTTAAGTGTATGTTATTGGTATGACTCTTTTTTTTTATAGAACTATTCCAAGCACATACATTTGCATGGATCACAAAAAGAAATGTAAATACTTATATTATCAACTTCTATCGTCTCTTGAAATGGAACTGCATTTAAATTAAGTAATATTTGCATCATCCGCTCATCAATAAGTGTTATCCCAGGATCCATGGCTTCAGTTATAGTTAAACTTTTAAAACTGACAACCGTGGGGGATTAGCTAATGCTTGTTCCAACGTCAGAGTACAATTACATTTAGAGGCATCTATGCTTCTGATTGGTAAATTGCCGGACGACTTTGGCGCAAACGCATCGCATCATTTTCCACCTACAGGAACACCTAGCCGTTGTCTAGTTTCATGAAATTATTATTTTTTAACGGTTTAATGGACTTTGCAAATACAACACTTTAACACACATATGCATATAACACAACACTTGGTTGTAGATTCTACGAGAAACAATACAAATCTATCAGTTTTTTTCTGCCTTCATGTGGAAATATCTCTGTGACACTGAAGTTTCCTATTAGAGAACATAATTTTGGACTAAGCTCGCCTTTATACATAAAATGTCCTGATGTAAAAATGGTCTTGAAGAGTTCAAAACCATTTTTGTGTTGGTACGATATATCTACACTAATATAACCTGCAAAAATGTGTGTTTTTGTTTGTAAGGAACAAACTCAAAAACTACTGGAATGATTTAAAAAAAATCTTTATTACTGAGTAACATAACAAAAGCTAGTTAATAAGAATATAACCCATTGATATTGTGGCTCGCGGACGGCGAGTAATGGACCGAGTCCAAGACGTCGACGGCGCGCACTGTTCCCGCGCGCCTCAAGGAGTTGTCAGCAGCAGGAGGGGCCCAGCTGGGTCGAAGCCTACTGGGGACAGGGTTGTCCAAAAGGGAGCTCGTGCCCCGGTATGAAGGCTAGAAGGAACGGCGCGGGGTTTTTAGTCAGTAAGAGTCTGACACTGTCTCCCGCTCCACCCAAGAGCGGGTTTCGTCAAAGATGATTTTCCCCGTCGACAAAAAAAAAAAAACATTGATATTGTAGTTCTCTATATTTACGAGAAAATGACGCAATCCAAACGCTATTTAAATTGCCCTCAGCAGTACCGGCAATATTTTACCATTCTTTATTTGGAATTAAGGATAAACTCCATTTGTTTCAGCCAGAATCGGTTTTAAATGAAGGCAGTTAATGTCGCCCACTAGCGAATTTTAACCATTACGTCAATATAATTGTAACGATTAGTACAATTTAGTCGCGACATAGCGTGCAGGCCGCCAATTAGCTGGAACCACCAATTAAAGCTGATCTACAAAAATAAATTACTTAATGTTACTCCAACTCCTTTTTCCATTGCATCCGTTCCTTGGCTGCTTTTTTATTGCTTTGAAAATGTTTTGATAAAGTTGTTTGTGTTTGTAAAAGTTATGCAAGCACGGAAACCAGTAAAGATTTCTTTCTTGTGTTTGTTTTGATTTATCAAATGACAAGCTTTAGCTAAAGGTACCTTACAATAAAGAGGTGTTCAAAACCGTAGGTATATCTATCTATCTATTTACGGGATCCACCGGGATACTTAAACCTTTTTTCTAATCAAGGCCATGGTTTATACTTGGACCAATTTTCATTAAAATCTTTTGAGACTATAAACCTTTAAACATAATCTTTATTCAGTTGAACTTTGATTTTAAATTGAAGATTCTTTAGACACAAATATAAATGAAACACCACATAACTAATTCGACAGCGCTAATTGAGTAGAACATAGTACACAGTGTACACAGTAACATGTAAATAAAATACAAATCGCAGCAAGAGATTTGGCTCCGTCAGTGTCGCCCGGCGCGTGAGGTCGCATACAAATTAGTGTATGTGGTGTTAGTGTGCGGTGCGCGCGCGCTGGTTTCATACATAACACTACGCAACGAGTATTCAATTATATATAGAGTATTATGCTATATGTTTACATGCATATCAGCGAGGATGAGGCGAAATTTCTAGACAATATGTACCTGTAGACCACATTGTTCGTTTTGTACAGTAGTATTCACTACCAGTGCAGAAAAACGTTTAGCCTTTGAAAAAAATTAAAGAATTTTTTAGTGTCAAAACACTATAGAATCACTTAAATTTCATGTTATACAGAAACATTATGCGAATGACGGTTGTCGCCTTGACTATAGAATGAATTGTTTTTCTTCAATAATGTCTAATGATGCGGAAAAGTACTCTAATATTGAAGACTAATTAGTTACTTACACGAACATATACCTAATATCTAAGTAGCAGTTTCTGATAGTTATGGTTGAGTAACGCTGTAGATATGTACAAAACCACTAGGGGGGCTTTTAATCCGTTACTAATACCGTCCTATAAATCTACTAATCCAAACAAAACACAAAATTGAAGCAAGAATCTTGTAAGATATAGAAAATTTATAGCACGTGTCTTTACGAAAGTGCAGCTGCTGTGAGGGACCCAAATCCGACACAGATAAGATTATCAGATATCAACAAAAGACAACATTGCGATAGTATCCAACGATGACCCATAACTTGACGTGTCTAGTAAATATTTCTAGTGGTGATGTAAGAAACCGCTAGACTCTAATAAATTACGACACCCGAAGGTCAAAATGTCCGCCACATCATCATCTGTGATTTTGTTATGCGAATCCACTTTCGGTTTCTTTGCCTTGCGATTGGTTTTACCATGAGCGGATATTGTGTTCCGAGTTAGATAATTTCATACAAATCTGGTTCTACTTTTACAAGTTCTTACGTTTTGTAATGTTTGTATGTACCTATGTGTGTTTTGGGTACACGAGTATATCTAGCTAATGGATTTTGAATCAGTTACTCCAAACTGTTTGAATTCGGTATACTATACAAATTTGGATGACAATACATTCATGTGGAATCATTGAGTTGGTCTGATGATGAACTCATATGAGTTACTGAGCGCAACAAGAGAACTACGTCATGTTAACTCATTGGAATGGCTTTGATTCCATACTAGACGATAAAAGTTTTTTATGAAAAAAATATCTACTCGTATTGAAAACTTTTTCGATTTATCATGTGGACATCCTTGTGTTTTTAAACATGACCTATTCGGAAATACGCACTTACTCAATCAAGTATATGAAACTATAAATTTGTAATTTATTTCCCCTGTGATTGTATTGTTTGCGCTGTAGATTGAGTTGCTACTATAATATTGTCAAGCGTCCTAAGAAATAGTGATTGTTTAAATATTTTTTATTGCCATTGTTTTAACTTCTTTGTGAGATTGTTGAATCATGTGATTATTTATCTCTTTCATTGCTGTTTGTGTTTATTTGTTTGAGTTGGTCGATTGCCAATTCATCGTCGGAATAATGTTAACATATACACAATCGTTATGTTGACTATTTGTCCTCTATGCCTAAAGTAAAGGTTTTAATATTATATTACTTGACTTTTTATCAAAGTTCATGTTACAAAACTTTGAATGTTATTTTTTAGAGTTTGTCTGAATAGTTGGCCTAGGTCACGCTATGTCACCCCAACATTTACCCTAAATATGATGTCGAAGGTAAATGCAAATGTACTGAAAGAAGTTTTGATGTTTTCATTAAGGTAAAGAGAATAGTTAGTAACTAGCAAGGTCTAAATGGTAGGTAGGTACTTACCTATATAACTAGATCAATATGGAGGAAGGGATCATTTGCCGTAAGGTAATTAAATAATTGTGGTAACTAGATGAACCGCACTAAACGTAGGCGTTGTAAAATGCAATTACTGGGTAATCTACAGCAAGACGACTCAAGCATCGGCTAAACAAGCACATAATATATACTATGTAAAACTACGAATAACAAATAAAATTGAAATCAAGTGATTTTGTTCTGTATCTAACATTAACATTTCGTTTATTTATTTTTGTGTATTACGAAAATGTTATAAATAAATTTTATATCTTATTCTAAAAGTAATTTTACTTCAAAGTGTTATTTTATTGTTTAAACTGATTGTCATAAGCGTTTTTTTCTTATTTCATTGATATTTGTTAATTTTCATAGTTTGACTAGGAATTCATTTCGTTACGCAATTTCAGCAATTACCATGATAATGACGTCTTTGCTTTATGCTAAACCAAATTATTGTTTAGAGTTAGGTGATAGGATTAAAATTATATTAATTTCATGCCACCTGAAAATATATTTCGCAACTGGCGAAAATTATCCGACTATTTGTGGTTTGTCCTATTGGGTATCCAGAGTCACGCTAAAGCCGTTAACGTTAATTCACAAAATAGATTAAATAAATTGTAATACCTTCACTAAATGGGTAAATAATATTAATTCATCGTTTGTACTAAGCCTAATGAAATTTAAATTGAATTAGTTATCCCAAATTGGTATGCATTTAGCAAATTATAATCTGACAAGACGAGTTGGCTGAGATTTCCCATCGGCAGAAATGTAAACTTCCATATGTATCATTTTAACCGTTTTAAATAATTCAGAATAGAGAATAATTATTCTCCATTGCTCCTTCTTACCTTCTACAGGCAGGTCTTGTACAAAATGCTACTAGGCCTAGTGGTTAGGTTAAATTGATTATGTTTGTTAGTGTAGGCCTGGCTGATGAAGTTAATTAGGAATCTTGTGCACTTATGGTGTATTATGGCCTACTCCCTCCCATAAACAGGAGGAATAAGTCGCAGCAGTGGAAACATTATAAAACTGACTGATGTTTATGGTATAAATAATGCTAATGAAATATTACTATTTACAGAAAAATCACGCTAGTGCTAAAGCCCAAACAATATTACACAAAGTAAATGCTATACCCACAAAAAGGTTTGTTTATGCATACTCGTATGAAAGCTTTTACTAGAAGTGGGGACGAAAAACAGCATTATGTTACATTGTTAGAATACTGATTGCTTTTCTTGTTTCCCATCGTGGGAACCTGATTACACAAGTAAGATAAAGACATAACACTGACAATCACATAATACGAAAGATTAGAATGTTTAGAAGATACCTAAAGCTAATGAGCGTGTGCTTTGTGTCAAAGAATGAATGAATTGTGTGAAAGGTGATATTGCCAGAAAGGAGGTGATGATGACGGCTATTCTACAATATTAGACAGATATTATGCTAACAAATGCTAAAATTGCTTTATTGAACTTTTGGCGTCAAAATAATCTAATTATGATGTAACTACGATGCTTAGTTATTGTGAAAAAAAAAAACATTTAATAAGAGCTAAATGGTAAGAATTTTGATGAAATTGTGACTTCTGAAATAAGAAAATGAAACATAATTAGAACTAGCCATGAATGCATTTCAAAGGTAAATTCGTTATATTATGCCATTAACGAAGCTCACAAACATAAGTTCAAATGATGTTGGCACGAAAGAGCTATGTTTAACGCTTGATTTACCAAACATAATACACCCAAATTGACTTAAAAAAAATAACTGGCTGCTACTCATACTATGGTTAAATATGTGCTATAATAATATTTCAAGTTGTTTTATTATTTTGTTCAAAAAAAGCATACAAAGATGCGCTAATAATTTGCCGCGGGTGAATTTTTAAAAGACCGCAATCTTAAGCATCGATATAGATCCTTTAACCCTTCAGATACCGTCAATTAGAGACACAATAGTAAGACAATAGATGCGCGGCCACCGGTGGTCGCTTGGGGATTCATGAATTAAAATACGAACCATACGTTAATTACCTTAGATATATAGAGAGAGAGAGAGCCCAGAGGGCAATTCTCAAAGTGTCTACTTTCCGTCCATTCCTTTTTCCCACTAACCTCCTATACAAAGAATGTGAAGTATTAACAGTCCGGCAATTATTTATAATGGGTATTGTATTAAAACAGCACGCAGATTTAACATATAGCACGGATTTTACTAACAAAAGACGTAAAGACCTAGTTTGTCCTCAAAATCATACCAAACATGCTTTCACGTCAAAATTTTACCTTTTTCTCGGTCCTCTCCTCTACAATAGATTGAACGCGAAAGCAAATATTTATCGCTTGAATCAAGTCTACTGTAAGAGAATTCTTAAAGAAACTCTTCAAAAAATGTCATACCATGATACAGAGAATTTACTGATTGTGCTAAAGTGATTTTGTTTATATTTTGTGTTTTTACTCAATTGTTGACCTAGTTTAAGTATTTTGTTATTTAAGGAACTATTATAATTTATAAAAAATTTACCTAGTTTAAGTACCTATATTGATAATTAAGAAACTAGAAGTTAAACTTTTTTAATATTATAATAATAGCATGTCTACATTACAGATTTTTTACACATTTGTATTGTACTTAAAATTCTTTTGATTATTTGTTAATTTTAAATTATTTTAGCTCTTCTTGCTTGAAACACAGGATTTCCTAGTTCAGGCACGTAAGACTCAGAATTAAGATATATATTTAAGACTGTACGTAATTTATGCTCTAAAGAATTTTGAATAAAAATATTATTATTATTATTATTATTATTATTATTATAGGTCGCAGCAACATACTCGTATTGTACTACAATTCAATTTAAACAATGTAATAGAAAAAATCTCATTTGAAATAAATCGGGATAGAATTGGTGACAAAGACATTTTGGCCTCGGTTTAAAATAAAGCTGGATGCTAAAAAATAATCGGTGAAGAGATTACATCAATAGGTTGAAATGCTGTTATGTCTACTATCAGTCTCCTAAAATATCTGCGATGTATATATTGTAATTTGCAAAATTCAAAGGGGTTCTTCCTTGTTTGGTGGTCAAAGTTTATGGGCTGATAAGATTTTCTCTTCGATAACTATATTCGTCTGCCAAAAAACGATCTTTTTTTTCATGCTGATAAGCCATTTCAGCTACAATCCCTCACAGAACACAATCCCTTTCCTTTTATCATTATTAGTGAGATGATAGCCGTAGGGATTTTGTCCGTCCGTTTTGCCCAGACCATTTTAGTTCCTATATATTTTGTGATTTTAGGTACGTAGGTACCCTTTTCTGCCCGACAACGGTGTCGAGGGACCCAACCACGTATAGCATTTTTAACGAACACGATATTGACCAATCATGCGAGAGGATTGGGACCACAAAAGGTCATTGGTGGTCTCCTAGTTATATTGAGAATTTTCGTGTTCAAATTGTGGATTTATTCTAGCGTTGTTCTCGAAATATGGAATTGTGATCAAGTATAGATGGGTCCTATCTACTACTACCTACTGAATATAAAGTCAGGCAGAGCTTATTGTTCAAAAGAGTTATCGCGGCACTGGTTCGTAAAAGGCAACTGAAGGTACACGTATGGATTTTAGTCAGTAAATGTGTAACACTCGTTTATGTGACATGCAGAGTGCGAGAATTCATTTTATAATTTCCCATCCCAAAAAATCCAGAGCCTATTCTTCCCTATTTCGTTTTCTTTACTTTTATAAATATAATATAAATACCTTTCATTTTCGTTTTAATCGTGATAATTAGAGACACAATAGAAAGACAATAGGTGCGCGAACGCCGGCGTTTTCTTGGGGTTTAATGAATTAAAGATAACCGAGGCAAATCAGTCTGTCCTTTCACGAACAATATTAAATGACTAGACGTGCACGCAAATTAGTCTTTGAATGCGTCAGAATAATGTTTCGCATGACCAACACGAACCTACGTAGTCTTACCTACCTTATTACTAAAGTCAAGGTGTAAGGTCGCCTTCTTCAGACTACACTCAAGGATACGAGGACTTTAAAGAACACTTAGAGTTATGCGAATCTAAAACCAAGGCTGTGTGTTCAGCATTCTCATTAGCACCACGTACGTACTTTCCTTCCGTGTCTCAGTGCATTTCTTAATTAAGGACGCGTTTACGATTTGACGCGCATCAATTTTAGGTATAGAGTCTTACTACTACACGTGCACGGCTCACACACACAGCGAAATGCGCGAAGCGGCGAAATTATGAGTAACTTGACACGACTTGATACTTGAGCTTACTTTTATTTAATTTTTGCCATGTTTTTTTTTTTTAAGTTTACTTTAATTATTTTTCAAAAAGTTCGTAACGTGAAATGGTAACAAAAGTAGATACCAAGTACTTGCTAAAGTACATATGTATTTACAATTTGCGCGACAAGCTTTTTGAAAACAAATAATAAGCTTATTTTATCTGCTGTATTTAGTATTTTTAACCGACTTCAAAAAAGGAGGATATTCTCAATTCTGATATTTATATATTTTTTTTATGTAGGTATGTTAGGGCATAACTCCGTCATAATATAGACGGATTTGCAAAATTCTTTTTTGTTCGAAAGAGGTTTATTCCGAAATAGTCCCTTGTAAAGATCAGACGGGCAATTCTCGTAATTTTAAGAACGTTCACAGTCTAATCTGTCTCAATCTGTCAAAAATACCTCTAATTTCCCTACATTTTGAAAATTGTTTGACATTTGTTTGTTGCCGAGATGAGACTGCGAATAGATTTTGAATGTTTTTAATTACGAGAATTGGCCTTCTCATGAGGTCGGAGAGTTGTGGGATTGGAGAGTTTCAGAGACAGACAACGGAACTCTTCAATAAATGCCAGCAAATCAACCGCAATTGCTGCTTTCGCATATTATGTATGCATTGTTTGCGTAATCACACAGTATAAGATCATGCCTGTACCCTCTAAAGGGGTACGCAGATGTGTTCAGTATACCACGGCACACCGTCATTTCTCTCAAAGTTGTTATTGGGGTACCTTTAATCTTGCAAGTAAATTCGGGCAACCTTTTTTGTTTATGAATTGATTTAATTAACCGACTTAATTTAGATTAAGTATTTTTTTTAATGTAGGTATGTTTAGATGGATTTGCAAAATTCTGTAATTTTTTAATGGATAAGCTATGCATGCCCCAGGGGTAGTACAACATAAATTTTATGAACTTTGCTTGGCCTACCCAAGCAAAGTTCATAGAGTTCATAAAATTTTGAAATTGATGATGTTTAATTTCCTGTCACTGATATTCACATAGCAAGTAAAAAGTTTTAGGTACCTATATAATTTTGTTTTGGTATCAAATGGTTCTCAAAAACTAGAAAGAAAATACGTTTTTGGCACATACATATAATACTGATAAGTACTTACAATTACTTTCAAGGTTAGGATTAGGTTCCAAACATTATTAATTGCTTCATAAAAAAAAAGTCGTTTGCATGACAACAAGAACAACCCAATAGATATTGTTTATCTGTCAAATTGGAATGGATTGCCATTCTAAGTGTGTTACGTAATTAGGATGCCGTACGAAGCCGAGTCAGGAGCTAGTAAATGATAAAAGAAATGAATAAAACTTACGATAGACATAAAAAAATATCTTTATTTTTCATTATATTATTATGACAATGACAATTATATTATTATGATGAATATTCCCGTAGTTCCATATTTCTTTTGAATCTCGTCTTAGGCCTTGGCACCTAAAACAAAAATTGTGTTATAAAAGGTATAAACTATACACACTCTTATCAGCTAACTCTACTCGTCTATTAGTTTCAATAGCAGCCTCCAGGTCCTGGACCTGCAGGTCTCTCCATCAAGTCCGGAGGTAAGGTCTCAACATAACTAACAAAACGAGCCCAAACTCGGCACACCTAGCTCTACTGGTATAATAGTACCAGTAGCAGTCTTCGAAGTACACCTGCAGGTATCTCCATCAAGTCCGGAGGTAAGGTCTCAACATAACTAACAAAACGAGCCCAAACTCGGCACACCTAGCTCTACTGGTATAATAGTTCCAGTAGCAGTCTTCGAAGTACACCTGCAGGTTTCTCCATCAAGTCCGGAGGTAAAGTCTCAACATAACTAACAAAACGAGCCCAAACTCGACACACCTAGGTCTACTCGTCTATTAGTTCCAGTAGCAGTCTTCGAAGTACACCTGCAGGTATCTCCATCAAGTCCAGAGGTAAGGTCTCAACATAACTAACAAAACGAGCCCAAACTCGGCACATCTAGCTCTACTCGTCTATTAGTTCCAGTAGCAGTCTTCGAAGAACACCTGCAGGTCTCTCCATCAAGTCCGGAGGTAAGGTCTCAACATAACTAACAAAACGAGCCCAACCTCGACACACCTAGGTCTACTCGTCTATTAGTTCCAGTAGCAGTCTTCGAAGTACACCTGCAGGTATCTCCATCAAGTCCGGAGGTAAGGTCTCAACATAACTAACAAAACGAGCCCAAACTCGGCACATCTAGCTCTACTGGTATAATAGTTCCAGTAGCAGTCTTCGAAGTACACCTGCAGGTATCTCCATCAAGTCCGGAGGTAAGGTCTCAACATAACTAACAAAACGAGCCCAAACTCGGCACACCTAGCTCTACTGGTATAATAGTTCCAGTAGCAGTCTTCGAAGAACACCTGCAGGTATCTCCATCACGTCCGGAGGTAAGGTCTCAACATAACTAACAAAACGAGCCCAAACTCGACACACCTAGCTCTACTCGTCTATTAGTTCCAGTAGCAGTCTTCGAAGAACACCTGCAGGTATCTCCATCAAGTCCGGAGGTAAGGTCTCAACATAACTAACAAAACGAGCCCAAACTCGGCACACCTAGCTCTACTGGTATAATAGTTCCAGTAGCAGTCTTCGAAGTACACCTGCAGGTCTCTCCATCAAGTCCGGAGGTAAGGTCTCAACATAACTAACAAAACGAGCCCAAACTCGACACACCTAGCTCTACTCGTCTATTAGTTCCAGTAGCAGTCTTCGAAGTACACCTGCAGGTATCTCCATCAAGTCCGGAGGTAAGGTCTCAACATAACTAACAAAACGAGCCCAAACTCGGCACACCTAGCTCTACTGGTATAATAGTTCCAGTAGCAGTCTTCGAAGTACACCTGCAGGTCTCTCCATCAAGTCCGGAGGTAAGCTCTCAACATAACTAACAAAACGAGCCCAAACTCGACACACCTAGCTCTACTCGTCTATTAGTTCCAGTAGCAGTCTTCGAAGAACACCTGCAGGTATCTCCATCAAGTCCGGAGGTAAGGTCTCAACATAACTAACAAAACGAGCCCAAACTCGGCACACCTAGCTCTACTGGTATAATAGTTCCAGTAGCAGTCTTCGAAGAACACCTGCAGGTATCTCCATCACGTCCGGAGGTAAGGTCTCAACATAACTAACAAAACGAGCCCAAACTCGACACACCTAGCTCTACTCGTCTATTAGTTCCAGTAGCAGTCTTCGAAGAACACCTGCAGGTATCTCCATCAAGTCCGGAGGTAAGGTCTCAACATAACTAACAAAACGAGCCCAAACTCGGCACACCTAGCTCTACTGGTATAATAGTTCCAGTAGCAGTCTTCGAAGTACACCTGCAGGTCTCTCCATCAAGTCCGGAGGTAAGGTCTCAACATAACTAACAAAACGAGCCCAAACTCGACACACCTAGCTCTACTCGTCTATTAGTTCCAGTAGCAGTCTTCGAAGTACACCTGCAGGTATCTCCATCAAGTCCGGAGGTAAGGTCTCAACATAACTAACAAAACGAGCCCAAACTCGGCACACCTAGCTCTACTGGTATAATAGTTCCAGTAGCAGTCTTCGAAGTACACCTGCAGGTCTCTCCATCAAGTCCGGAGGTAAGGTCTCAACATAACTAACAAAACGAGCCCAAACTCGACACACCTAGCTCTACTCGTCTATTAGTTCCAGTAGCAGTCTTCGAAGAACACCTGCAGGTATCTCCATCAAGTCCGGAGGTAAGGTCTCAACATAACTAACAAAACGAGCCCAAACTCGGCACACCTAGCTCTACTGGTATAATAGTTCCAGTAGCAGTCTTCGAAGAACACCTGCAGGTATCTCCATCACGTCCGGAGGTAAGGTCTCAACATAACTAACAAAACGAGCCCAAACTCGACACACCTAGCTCTACTCGTCTATTAGTTCCAGTAGCAGTCTTCGAAGAACACCTGCAGGTATCTCCATCAAGTCCGGAGGTAAGGTCTCAACATAACTAACAAAACGAGCCCAAACTCGGCACACCTAGCTCTACTGGTATAATAGTTCCAGTAGCAGTCTTCGAAGTACACCTGCAGGTCTCTCCATCAAGTCCGGAGGTAAGGTCTCAACATAACTAACAAAACGAGCCCAAACTCGACACACCTAGCTCTACTCGTCTATTAGTTCCAGTAGCAGTCTTCGAAGTACACCTGCAGGTATCTCCATCAAGTCCGGAGGTAAGGTCTCAACATAACTAACAAAACGAGCCCAAACTCGGCACACCTAGCTCTACTGGTATAATAGTTCCAGTAGCAGTCTTCGAAGTACACCTGCAGGTCTCTCCATCAAGTCCGGAGGTAAGGTCTCAACATAACTAACAAAACGAGCCCAAACTCGACACACCTAGCTCTACTCGTCTATTAGTTCCAGTAGCAGTCTTCGAAGTACACCTGCAGGTATCTCCATCAAGTCCGGAGGTAAGGTCTCAACATAACTAACAAAACGAGCCCAAACTCGGCACACCTAGCTCTACTGGTATAATAGTTCCAGTAGCAGTCTTCGAAGTACACCTGCAGGTCTCTCCATCAAGTCCGGAGGTAAGCTCTCAACATAACTAACAAAACGAGCCCAAACTCGACACACCTAGCTCTACTCGTCTATTAGTTCCAGTAGCAGTCTTCGAAGAACACCTGCAGGTATCTCCATCAAGTCCGGAGGTAAGGTCTCAACATAACTAACAAAACGAGCCCAAACTCGGCACACCTAGCTCTACTGGTATAATAGTACCAGTAGCAGTCTTCGAAGTACACCTGCAGGTCTCTCCATCAAGTCCGGAGGTAAGGTCTCAACATAACTAACAAAACGAGCCCAAACTCGACACACCTAGCTCTACTCGTCTATTAGTTCCAGTAGCAGTCTTCGAAGTACACCTGCAGGTTTCTCCATCAAGTCCGGAGGTAAGGTCTCGACATAACTAACAAAACGAGCCCAAACTCGGCACACCTAGCTCTACTGGTATATTAGTTCCAGTAGCAGTCTTCGAAGTACATTTCAGGTCACTCCATCAAGTCCGAAATTGAATATGAAATTTGTAAGTACATAGAAACTGTGAATAAAATCTTACCTTGGTTGTCCGTAGTCCGTGCAGAATGCGTGAAGGATCAAGTTTATTAGGTCAAATATTTTGTATTCATACAGCGATCTTTTCCAATACGAGGAGCTGCTTGCAACCGTCACAGTGTCCACTCACGACGGCGGCCGAGCGCAGACTAATATTTCATTACAATTTTTTGTGCAATAAATCAAGACAGTGACCAGTAAAATAACCCTTATTTCAATCCAATAAGAATCACATGTTACCGCTAAATATGTGAAAAAATAAGACTCAATTTTATTTTTTTTCTGTGGCGTATTGTAACATTTTGATAGTTTTTTTTGCTACCTTTTTGAGTTGAACATGTCTGCTTACATAAAATATTTTTAAATACATAAATTTATGTTATTAAATAAAAGAAAAACGTCCCTAAAGTCAGTACGATGTCGTCGAATTTGTGTGAAGAGGTAACGGAAATTATTTTTTACAATATTATAAACCAAAATTTTCGAATAAAAAATTGCTACCATTTGAAGATTAAGGAGTAATCTATCTGTGGTAATTATTAGTTATATTTGGTTTTGTATCATTTTGCCGCAAAATGCTCCGAAAACTGCTTATTTTTTTCAGATTCGTAAACGCGTCCTTAAACGTAGCACCTAGCACCTACTTTGACTAATATAAGTTACGTTATCAATGGTAATCTACAATAATATTATAAAGAGGGAAAATTTGTATTTTTGTGTGTATGGTTGTAATTAATAAAATCGAAAACTATTATGCCGATTTCATAACATAGGCTATATTTATTGCCTGTGCAAAGCTGAGACGGGCCGCTATTTAAGGTAAAAGTCTATTAGCGAAGCATTCAAATTAAGAAAATACCAAGAGTCGATAGTCAACAAAAAGAAATGATAACTGATAAATAACTTGTTTGTCTATGGCAATCATCATGAGCACAACCAAAATTAAACATCTTTAAATAATGATCATTACGTCCAAAAAGGTACAAAAAATCGGCCAAAAAAAAAAAAGGTTTATTTTTAGGTAGGGGTCTAGGGGATCATATTTTTTTTACTTTTGCTGATTAAAACCTACCTACTCGTGTTTTTCAGTTGCCTCTTGCGTTTCAGGGCCAAAGTAAATCTTTGGAACAATACCACCGCCCAAGGAAAGGCTATCGTCACAATTAATGGTCGGAGTCATTTAATTACTGTACCTATGATCTAATTTAAACATTATAAACGTTTGTAACCTAATCTAGAAGCATCTTCGGCATACCCGGCGCCAAATGAAACACTAGAAAGAAATCCTCTGACTGTGGGTAACCACAGAGCAATCGATACTTTTTGTCACACATACAAGTACATAAAGCCAGTCGAGTAGTGAAGTACCCACATATTGCGTTCCTATTAGCATTTTAATTGTCCCCGCACTGTGCGATAGGGATGCAGTTACAACTAATTTAATTAAGTACTATCGTAAAGCTAGTGAGAACTAAATGATAAGCAAAATATTATTAAGTATTTTGTTTATCGATTGATTCCATTTTCTTTTTTAGTAATGAATTGTACCGTAGTGCCGTAGCTTAGCAAAAAATTCGAGATAACATCGTAGGAAACTGAGTTTGTTTGCTTGAACGCTAATCTTAGGGATATTGTTTGAAATTTAAAAATTCTTCGAAATTTTTCGAATTGAGGACTATAATAACATGACCCCCAGGCGCATTTTGTTCCACACGCGCCTCAAGGAGTGGTCAGCAAACCGTAGCCGGGTCGAAGCCTAATGGGGTTGGGGTTGGGGTTGGGGTGGGAGGATTTGTTTCTGAAAGGAAGATTCGGCCCCGGTACGAAAGGCAACGAAGGAATAGGAGCGGGTTATTTGTCAGTAAAAGTCTGACACTATCTCCCGCTCCGCGGATCTAATTGGATGATTTTCCCAGCTAAAAAAAAAGGTCCCGCGACACCCGGAGCGGGGGACAGTTAGTCCACAATGTACGAATCCGGGCGAAATAAACAGTCTCGACTTAAGATTTTAAGTGAAACCACCGAAATAATAGCCCCAAACTGAAATATTTCATCGTTCTAATGCATCCGAGGGTGAAACTGGGGACATTTCACCCCTTTCTGAGCTATTAACAATGGGTAGGGTTTCAAAGCACTCGAGCAAGAACCCTATTGTTAGTGAACCTCCACACTTGCAGGTCATTACGCCTTCACTCCCAACTCCCGTTTCACTGTCGTATATAGCAAACAAACAATCATTGTTTTGTTTGATTATATTTTTTTTACGTGCGAATATGAATGAAATGATCTTGAGCAGAGTATCATAAAGTGAAGTAGAATAATAAAAAACTACGATTGCCTTCAAGAGTTCTCACGTTTGCACGATGTAGTGCGAATGATGCGTAATTTCATAAGTCGTGTGAACTTGTCAATGAAGTTAATATTTTATAAGTAGTAAATAGTGTTTGTGTTATTTTACTATACCTACGTAAAGGTACTCTTTAGATAAGGCAGGGTAGGGCATCAAACTCTCAAGGTTTACTGATAATAAAAAAACATTACAAGGCTGATTCATTTTTATACAGGTACTTTTCAGTAGTAAATTTTTATGAATAAAAACCAACTGCAAAAATAACTTTGTTATTTATTTTTTCAGCTTAATTAAAAACAAAGTAAAATAAGAAGTTTCTGTAACAGCGCCATCTATTGTAAACTTTGTGAAATGTTTACAAGTCCACTTAGCTACGCGACAGCGCTACGTTGTAGCTCTATAGAATCCACAACTTGAAAAACGGACGATGTGGAAAACTATCGACTTTGATAGTTTATGAAAATATTCATAGATGGCGCTATGTGGACAACTTTCTTTGCTTGAAGTGCGATGGCAGCACTTGCTGACTTTGCTTTCATTACCTATCATTGTTTTTTATAATCGGGAATCCTTTTTTTTACTTTGTTTGTTAAATGAAACTTACCGTTGATATATATTTAAGATTGTTTGTTTTTTTGTTGTTTCCGGTTAATGTTTTTTTTTCATCATAGTAGTTGTCATCTGGTTAAAATTCATCGCTCAACTGTGGATTTTGATTTTCAAAACAGCTATCACCATCGCTATTATTTAAGGCATATTTCAGTTTAAAGTGTAAAAAATATTGGGTTAAGTTTTAAAAGGGGTTTTCCAAGGTCGACTTAAGTAAGCAATTTGCAAATTGAATCCAATTTGAAATCAAAATCCAGCTCAGTAAAAAAGGCCAACATCGTAATAAAAAATGTACAAAGAAAGAGTTATCGATTGACCGATAAAAGGCAGCACAGATTACTAGAGACACACATTTTTCAGTCGAACGCCTGAACATGGGACACGCACCAATGGTTCGTAATGTATAGAGACACGCGATCGCAAAGTCACTTCCTGGTCGGGACAAAACTCGTAATATTCAAGGACTAACCACCATCAATAACTTGAAATTATTTATGAGATTTTGGTTTGCGACAAAATATGCACGCATTATTTCACCTCAGGTGTCAGTAATAATCTACTTAATCTATAAAAGGAGAAACTGACTGACACATAACTGGCTGGCCTGTTGGTCTAGTGGTGAGTGGCCCTGACTGCTATACCGGAGGTCGTGGGTTCGATTCCCACCCAGGACAAATGTTTATGTGATGAGCATGATCATTTGTTCTGTGTCTGGGTGTAATTTATCTATAATATGTATATATTTAGAAATATATAAGTATGTCTATCAGTTGTCTAGTACCCATAACACAAGCTCTGCTTAGCTTGGGACTAGACAGCGTTGTGTGATAGTTGTGGAATATTATTATTATTATTTTTATTTTTTATTTTTTTTATTATTATTATTATAACATATCAACGCACAGCGAAAAGTACTGGGACTAGGAGCGTGAAATGCTCAAGGTTTCCTTTTATAACGTGATTGAACACTAAGAAAGGATTTTCCAAAATTTAGGCCCAAGGAGATGAAACAGGGGTCCAAAGTTTTTATGAAGAAACCTACTTTTATGCGGGCGAAGCCGCTGACAGAAACTAGTAATCTATAAAAGGAGAAACTAACTGACTGACATATCAACGCACAGCCGAAACTACTAAGTATAGGAGCTTGAAAATTTGTACAGGGTTTCCGTTTATGACATAGGCAAGCACAAAGCGGGGAGTTTTCCAAAATGCACCCCCTAAGAAGATGGAACGGGGTCGCGGGGTTCTAAAGTTTGTATAGAAAAATCTACTATCAGGCAAAATAAAGATAAGATTGATTACGCTTTCTGCTCTAAAAAATATAGAACTAGAAAAAGGCATTTGGGTGTCAGTCTAGTTTATACCTAATTTGAAGAATTTATGAAAAAAGGCCTTTCCCTTTAATATCCTTGAAAAGAATTTATCAATCGGTCTTTCCCCACAAATGTCGTAAAAGGTAGTCAAAAACGTCATTGTCCTGTGCTAATTTACCGTGTGAGCGTCACCAGAGCGTTTGCCAAAACGTGACAACTATCGCTAACATTTCCTTATTATCATTTAACTTTACTAGGTTCCATATTTTTTCCTTATCGAATAAAAAGCCGGTTATACCTACTATGCACAAGTCTTGTTATGATAATAGTAGGCATAAATAGTTCAAGATCGATGCTAGCTTAAAGGCTTCCTCCATGGCTCGTTGGAGCTAACGATATTGGATGGATAATCATGCTTCATCGCCACAGCCAGTCAATCAATCATTAGTAATCATCACCCGTGGCAGGCGGATATGTGATTGTAGCTATTCTATCAGCTGTTTATGTCCACAGTTATTTCTGTCTACGTAACTATCTCGATCACCTAGGGAAATACTTTTACCGCCATCTTTCTAATTACAGTTATTTTTAAGTAGGAGCCATCTTTATTTTTTCCGGGATAGACCTCATGGGAGGTCCTGTGTTTTAGGTAGAAAGAAATAACTCGGACATTTATTATAGCCATGTTCAGGTCTAATTGGGATTCCTCTACCTTCGTTGGAATGTATGAGTCGTTTATAATATTGTTTTGTACGAAAATTTGGGTCCGACCCAAGGTTTGGTCAAAGATTTTGGTCAGTGTCAGCCGAAAAATCTGGATACAGGCGTGGTTTCGGTATCGTCCAGAAAATGGACGAATATTAGCTCTGAGTGACCTAACAGAGAATAATTTGTTATGAGTATAATAATTAATTAGTGGGTTCGCCCTCCTCGTTGATTAGTAGCCTGAAGACAACATTTTTATTAAAATATTAAAAAAAACCTAAGTAAAAAAATAAAAAAATAAATAAGTTGGCACCTAAAATGTAGAATTTCAACTTAACTGGGTAAATGTAAGAGTACTATTCATCCTTGATCCACCTCTGCCCATTTCTATGGAGAATTTTATGACGTTATGGATATAAAAAATAATAAGAAGGCTCCAGTGAGTTATAGAATAGTTTCAAAGGATTTGTTGACCTCAGTATTGTTATATTATGACTATAGCACCCCGAAAATATTATAATAATTCTTTTATAATATAATTTCACTTTGAATTCGGTATCCCGATACCTGTTATTTTGTTTTTATGTATTCAAGCACAGGCGATTATTTCAACGTTGTATTAACTTTATTTGAGAAACAATGTTTCATTGACTGTGTTTTTATTACCTTTTACAATTCGGTTTCGGCTCTAGCCGAATCTGGAAGAGGAACCGAATTTTCGGTTATGGTTTCGGCTGAAAATAGTTTTTCGATCGGACACTAATGAAAATATTATAAATTAATCTACAAAAAAGAGATATATACAAAAGGAGAAACTGACTTTATGACGTACCCTAGCACTAAGAGAGGATTTTCCAAAATTCACACTCTAAAGGGCTAAAACGGGGATCGAAAGTTTGTATGGAGAAACCTTTTATAACGCGAGCAAAGCCATTGGCAGAAGCTTGTAATAACACATTGAATATATTACGATCCAAAATATCATAAATTCACATCCAGATGTGATGATATTTCTGGATGAGTATCGAGTAGTCAGTATAAAAACAAAATTTTTACGCAAACATATTATTAATTCTTTACCTTCATTAGCGTTTTTTTATAACCACAACCAGTCCAACTAGGTCAACGACTTGTTTGGTACAGAGATGAATGTGGTGCCCACCTACACCACCTACGTCCGTGGGTTATTTTATGGGTTTTCGATTTGTATAATTTTCAAAAAAATAATGCTTATTAAGTTCATTAATTTATTTTCCATCGTAGAAACTACGTCTTGGAGTAAATAGATGTTTGCTTTGTCCAGTTGTTTCCTTGTTATTAACTTAACCTTGACTATAACAAATGATCTTGTTTTGTTTCAGGTAATTAAACATGGGAGAATGGTGAGAATGGTTCAAAGTCCACTACATAACAACGTTTGGCTCATTTTATTATCGTGTAAGCTCGCTCTAATGGAAAGTTTTACATGAATTGCGCTCAGGAATTATCCCTATTTACTGTGGAGGTACGATAAACGCTATCGTACGTACCTAGTGGTATATATTTGCAATCATAAAGATAAATGTTCAATGCAAATTGCGTTTTATGTAGGGATATATGTAATCATTTTATCACACCATTTGTAAGACATGATAATTAGGTTACTGATAGATAAATGATTTTATCTTTATTGATTTTGTCCGCCTTGTTCTACGTTTCCATTTCAATTTACTGAAACGATTCATGTAAACTGAAACTTGAAAAAATAAACATGCCGTCTGGCGTCACAAGCCGGGGTACCTATTACCTTCTGTCGAAACAAATACGAGACGGATTTGTCGTCCTTCTTACTCGTTATGAATATGAGAAGGACGTGTATGTTTCGTTCTCAATGAAGGCTGTAGTGATCTTTAATAGTGTTCCCCTGTAGGGAATTGGCCGGTGTTGGTTGCGCGCGCACAATTTTCAGGGCGCAGGACGCCTTTTCTCTAGAACTATGAATGCTTAGACGCGTATTCGTAAACAAATAAGGTTATTAATTGGTACTTATTTTCATATTTATGTATAAGAGACAATTGAATATTGAATTATAAAATATCTTTGCAATAATAAATTAGTCCTTCATTTAAATGAGATTGGGAAATAAATTAATTTCTAGGCTTCCAAACTCTCTTAATGACAATAGGCGCCTATATTAATATTTCCATAAATTAGAACAAAAAAGCAAAAGCTCAGGTGCCTTCTCTGAACATTTCGGCAGTCTTCACGTTCCTCGGTTGCCGATAGAGGCCGCACGTATCACGACACTTCAGGTTTTGCCGGCGTCCATTGCGGAACGCACCCCTCGCTTGGAGCCCTTCATCTAATCACAAAGTATCTCAGTCATATTTCAAAGTTAATCAAAGTGTTTCCCGTTCGTGTCCGGCGAGGTGAGTTGTATAATAAGCCTGTAAATAAGTGAGCACCGCCACGGCTTCCTGCGATTGCACCACCGACGTTATAGTATTCCTGTTCAATAATATCACTTAACGGTGTCGTCTGTATGCCGAAGTAGTTATTCAATATCTAGACATGTTCTAAATATCGATCGACGGCGCACTAATTATTTATTGATATAGTTTTAATAGGTAAACGCCGCTCGTGTTATCATTTCAATGCTTGAAGCGCACGAAACGGAAAATCGGAACGGGTAAAACGAATTATAGTGATCCGATTACGCGATGAAAGTTTTTTTTTACTCGTGCTGAGAATCCTGATGCCATTGCAATTAACTAAATGCATTAAAGGCACCGCTGCAAGGCTTTTCAATTGAAACACATGCACTGTAACTAGCAGGAACTCGTAAGAAGTTCGTTCGTCTACGTATCAAAGCAATTAATATTTTCCCTCGTCAATTGCACTAATTATCTGATAAGATATTAAGTTCAATTAAACCGATTGATTCCGAAGGTTGGCTTGTTGATTTGCCTGATAGAACTCCTCATTGGCGAGGTCCTTGTTTGATCTTTGATGTCGCAGTAAGGTTACATACAGGAAAATTGCATCGGTGTCTATACTATCATGATTCGTGACGATCTATTTTTAATGTGCGGTCTGCTAGATCTGTAATGGCGATTGTGAACAATGGTGATTGCCTCAAAACCATAACATATATCTTTGTTTACATTACGTAAGCCTTTTCCTTAGCGACGATGTCATGCCTATTCCTGGGCTCGGTGGAAAGTCCAGAAGGTGCGTATTTTAGACTTTTGATGTACACGGAAGAACTGTGAGCGGTAATTTCGGGGAAACGTCAATCAACCTTAATAGGATATGCTCACAATTGTACAAACGATCTATTTGACATTTTTCCGCCGCTCAGACGCCCACAGCTAATTGCTACTTGTGTCGAAAACCAACAAAAAACCGACAACCGATTGTTGTATTGTTCGAAGCATTCATTAATTAGTAATAGTTTTGGTCGCTACCTACAATATTGTTGATTTAATATGGTTATGGTTCGAATGAATGATTCCTAATTATTACTAACGTAATTGCGGATAAGTGCTTACGTCTGTTAAGTACCACCATAATTTTTTGAAATGTAACCATTGAATTATTGTCATGAGTCATCCGGATGACTCATAGGAGATTCCACGTTGTTAAAAAACTTTGTAGATGTTAGATCTGAATCAAATATTTTGATCAAATGATTCATCGTATTGTCTTTGGTGAAATCCTCTATCCTGCGGCCTTATCACGAGGTCTTGACGCGGTCCATTTGACGACCTATACTGGACTGTTAATGGGATAGAGAGGAGGTATAGCTTTTCCTCTCGTACGATTGATTTTTTAACACGTCATGGTAAAAGCCTCTAGTCACTTAAATTGATTAAATTTCTTGATATTCTTATCTTTTCTGTCCTTACTTTCTATGATAACTGTATCGTTAGTTCCTGATACATGTTCTAGATAAATTTGAGAATTCTTTTTAATCTGATAAACAATTAGTGGAATCCACCCACCACGTGTACAGCGTGTAGGCCTTTAAAGAATGTAAGATTTAGGTCTCAAAGCTTTTAATTCAATAGTCAGGTAATTATAATTCTATAGAGTTCATTGTCATTTGAAAGTCAGAGGATATTGAACTTTTAACCGTTGTACAATATTTTTGTGTACTATAAAAAGAGTACCCAATGTATGTGAGGATATAATATGTACATAGATAGCACAGAGTGGGCACTTAATCTTCGGCTCAAATCATATAACAGCACAAAAACACTTTAAGTGTCATTAACTGCAAAATCCAACTTCATAAACTTCTAACAATTTTATTTCAATAATATTACAGAAACACACCTTGCAATATAAAAAGAAAAGAAAATAATAAATTATTATTTTTGAAATCCATAAAATGGTGTTTCATTTGGTGTCCGCATATTAACCCTAACAAGCTGTGCTTAGTAGTAAGACATTGTAAGGGTTGATATTACTGGGTTGCGGGAATATTCCTAAGTATTACCGTGAACCTGGAAATTAAAGGGCAACTAAAGTCCCTGTTTCTTAGTCTGTAAAAGTCTGACATTCTATTTCTATCGCTTCCATTTAGACCTTGTAAAAGTTGTTTGGTGATTTCCCACCTTAAAAAAGGGTTGATATTACTCTTGAATATAAACAACTTAAAGCATGGGAGTAACTCTGAAATAGCGTAAAGCGCATCATACGTGTATCTGAATTAATGACATGATGCGCTGATAATACTTAACCGTACCTGAATAAATCAGGATAAATATAGTACACCGTCTCAGACTATGACCGTGATATGAACGTATCAAACATGGGAAGGAAACATGACCAGGACTAGTTAATGCTGACTAAAACATAAGCGCAACGTATCATAGCCATACATCAAGATCACCACCCGCAGATATTACGCGTATGCTTACCGTCTCACCACGTGTAAGCACCGGTTTGGCATGTACCTATGCATATTTTGCCGGTGGTGATACGGTCCGTGCATGGTGGTGTAGGTCGGTGATGGAACGGTCCAGTACGTAGCCTCATTTGGAAATAATATTGTTTTACCTGACATGTTCCCTAGAACAGTCACACACAGTTATGGTGTAATAGGAGGACTCTATATAGGTAAAATAATGATTGTTATTATGTTTGTGTTTAGTTGCAGTACGATTATCAACATTACAGGCATTAGGAAATTAACGGTACATTATTTAATAAAATTCAATTGTTGTACACTTCAAGACAATATCAGTAAAATAAAACATTTGATTATAAAAATCACTTTTGTTGATTTTCAGACTTATTCCTGTCATGTACATAATGTATCATAGTGCTTAGTACATTGTAGTAACAGTATTAATATCTCGTCATTATAAATATATATCATTATAAATGCAAATACATTTGGAGAAAAATAAACACAAGTTATTTAATTGATATTTATGTATTTCATTTTATTGCTCAAGATAATTTTTATATCAGTTACTTACTTAATTTACTTTTACAATAGGCACGTGCTTCTAATGGAGTTTATATCTTACACGATTCATTACTTTATAATTATAATATTTATTTCGTAATTCAGTAATAGTAATTATTGCTCTCACTGTGATAAAAACTATTAAAATTAAATTAAAGTTCACTCAAAACAAGTCCAAACTAGTCACGGAAATGTTACGTCGTCGTGCGGTTTTCCACAAATTATCACAATTATTAAATAATAAAACTTATCATTAGCCCGTAGGTCGACCGCACTTCACTCACGCACTTCACGATATGCCCGACCGAAGGATTCGTCTCCGACATTACGTAGTTTCTGCTTAGCGTAACGAGGCGTATTTTTATTCGACTTTACTGGAAAGCCAGAACGACAAAATGGCAGCTTGCCATATATATTTCAATATTTTTATTCTAGAGTCCATGTTGTGAATCTACCCTATTCTTTGTGGGAAGAATTCGAGAGGCTGGGGGTTGGTTTGCGGTGGCGGAGTAGGCGGGATCTCGTGCTGAGGCTTCAGCAGCCAAGGGTTGCCGGTGCTCTGTGGTGAACCATCAGCTCGCTTTTGTCCACCGCCCGATGGAGTTAGGTGTAGTTGAGGAGGCTGGCTGGTAGGCCCCACTGGTGGTCTATCTGATTTCGGCTGCATGTTTCCTGAAAAAACAAAAGTCATTCGTTAGCAATGTCACTGAAATACAGCTGTTATTTTTCTTCAAGACTCAATTTTTACACAAACGGAAAATTTTAAGAATTAAACATGAGATCATGAAAAGATTTTTCATATTTATTTTTCACCACTAACACAAATTCGATAACTTGTCAAAACAATAAACACTTGGTTAAAATACTTACTGTCAACGTTTAAATTGATCCTTTCGAACTGTGAAGTGATAAGACGTTCACCGTTTACAAACATTAATGATTTTAAATATGTTTTATCAGAGCACAGCGTGGGCCGGCTGTTTTATACAAAATGTGCGGTGTAACACTGGCCGCGCGGTTTTATATCGCCACTGACTCACATTTGGCAAGAGTACTCTCTATCTAAGACCACGTCACTTAGGCACTGACGCGATATTGTGACGGCAGCGAGTTTTCCTCGCCCAGAACTAACCGCCACCTTCGTACAATCAATACTTACGTCTGCAGATGAATAAACGCTATGCAGTCGCACTTTATTACTAATATAATTCAGGACAATTTTAAAACAATGGCTCATACAAGGAAATATTTTTCTACGTCATTGCCGTGCCTTTATATTACATGATTCTGATTGGTCATTTCATTCAAAACTTAGTGTAAACAGGCTATTCTTTAGTTTATGCCTTGAAAATGGTACTGCAAACATGTTACTGAATTTCAATTGGTTAATTTAAGTAGAATACGGAAGGTTGAGGGTAGCTTTTCATGACCATTAATTAGGTACTTTAGCCGTAACGTAGGCTGTACGTTACCCGTAACTGCTTTCATAAATTTTGCTTGATCGGCATCATCAGTCGCGTTCTTATTTACGTTAATAAAAATATAAAGTGGAGAGGCTTGATTGAAGTATGTCACGGTCGTGGTTGTCGTTTTTTTTCAATTGTATTCAAGTAGCAAGTTTACAGCACGTGGATCACGAATGCACATATCATCCGATAATCCATGAACATCCTTCGATGCTAATAAATTAGATATGTAACTGATGTAATGATACGAGTAAATACTATCTATATCTATAATTACACTACTGATAACAATGAACAAAAAATACGAAATGGATTTCCCAGAACTGAGGAGATTAACCATAATAATTTAATCTTGTTTAATGATGAAACTTTCATTGGTAGTGTTAACTATGATATCACCGTTGATGTAAATCCAGTTATCTTTATGAATGGAAAAATCGTTAAATTTCCCATACATTTATATCTGTTTAAATATGAAGAACTTGAAGAAATCGATTAGGTTTTTTTTATGGAAAACAACTCAAGCCGTAAGAATTTCCAAGTCGTAAATGATTTGATAAATTATATATTTTATTGGTTTTCTGGCTCGATATATGATACGAGATATGTAAAGTGGCAGAAAGTACAAAACGGTGTACTGAACTAGAATCGAATTTACTAGACCGCACCAGCCGCACCAGGTTTTCAATTGTGGGAAATAGCTCTTTGCAGATTGTACTGATGCTGGTGTGAATAACTGTATTTATTCGTAATCCTCGCTTTGTGGCTTTGTCCTCTTCACGTTTCACTTCATACAATGAAACGAAACTGACGCCGAATTTCATTTACGTCCATACCTTATTCATCAAGCCATTTGTGTTTATCTTCCGTTCCTTTTTCTCAACTCGTCTTATAAAATGAGAATTTTTATATTACGTTTTTCTGTTAGCCTTTTCTATTAGACCTCTTGTATATTTAAAATGGCTTCATCTTCATTTTCATGAAGGTTTTGTGTAAAATTACTTACAGCTCAATTTTATTTGCCTTTGTTAATTGAGCGTTGTCGAAGAAGTTTACAATTTCACATCTTGACCTCTTATTTTCAATTTCTTTAACGAATATTTTCGTGTGGTTTCATTTACTTGGGTACTTCAAAGGTTTTCGTAAGAGTTATTTAAGTTTCCCTTCCCCTTCAACCTTTGTAATGATTCCTTTTTGTTCCATATTCAAAATAATACCTGAGTTTTTCCAAATTTTATTTGTGTTTACCCTCTCATATATATGTTTTAAGAATTTGTTTCTTTCGTTGCCTAATCAAATAATATCTGGACCATAAAACTCCGACGCTATATATGTAGAGTCATTTACTACTTTCACTAGAAGAGGGTGGAATCTACCTGTGCAAATAACATCATTATGTTACTCCCCGAAACCAGCTTCATATTTGCCAAACTGATCCGGTTAGAGCGTCACATTTTCAGTGGTTCTGATTATTTGTAATAACTTCTCCCGTTTTTTGCATGTACGCTTAAGTTAAATTTTCCTTGTGTAACCGACGTAATAAATCAAATAAAAATAACACCATTTCCAACTAAACCACTTCTGTTAATAACTTGCGTGTAAAATCTAAATGCTTAGCAGTAATTAAACAAGAGGGTTATTTAGTCAAGTTAAATATAATATTTAGCGAACAAGTACGCATTATAACGCGTATTACACAGTAGGTACAATACGTACGTAGAGCACGTCATTTAAAGTCAGGTCACCTTCAATTGAAAGAACAAAGGGTAATAGTTAGGTGAGAAAGCATAATCATCGGTACCAACCTAACTGCAAGGTCGGGCCCTCCTAGTTGTAGGCAACTCCCATGGGAGTGCCGCTGCCTGAGTGACAGAGTACCGGAGTGACGGCATGGCTGAGCAAAGCCAATCACTTCCCTCACACTGGCTCGCCATGTGTCCAAGGCGTGCCGGTGATGATGCTAACTCACACCGAAGATAGTTTATTTACGAGCATTTGGCTCGAAGATTCTATTGCGTGAATATCAGTATTTTTTACGGCTTAGCATTTATTTTGAGCGCAATGAATATAAAGTATAAAAATATTGCGTTTTTAGTGGTTTGGTAAAGTATTATGGAACATCGTCTTTCATATTTTTTTCCATTTACTGTGTCTGTATCTGTTGCCAGTTATTTGCTTTTGTATTATGTATGTTCTAGACATCGTTAAAGAATTCCCAGAGGATAATCTTAGATGTGATGTAAAATTGGATTTTAGAGTCCATTATTTTTTTGCGAAGTAATCCAAAAAGAACTTGCTTAAATTTTTGCTTGTAAGCTTGAATGATTAAATTGATGTGAGATTTCCAAAGTGATGTAGCTATTAGTAAGCATGACTGCTCAATTATCTGCAAAATCAAGACAATATTGCAAAAAAAAAACAAGTGCACCTAATTTATATGTATGAACCGAAGACGTAGTTTGTGCTATATTTGAAGAACATTTCTTCACTGCTGGATTTTTCCTGTAGACAAGGCCAAGTATAGTGGGTGTGTGCTTACATCAATAATATTTGCTTTAATATTAGTTTATTCCACTCAATAACATGACTGATACGTGATAATTAAATATCTATTTAGTCTATTTACTGGTCTATCGCTTCACATCAAAGGTCCGTCCTTATGCGAATGTGTGAAAGTCATATATCAGTTTTGATCGACGTGACTGACGTCATGGTATGTCCAAAATAACTGGAATTTGTTTATAATGTGAATAACAACGTTTATTTATGATGTATTAATAGATTCCTTAGTTCTATGACGCCGGACCTAGTTATGGAAAATGGTACATTTTATAGTTTATTTGTGTCAAAGGCGTCATTAGCTGCTTTGCACAATTGAGTTTTCCGACAAAAGTAGCTTTGTAGGATTGTACAATGATCAGTTTTTTCTATTGTGGTCAGTTTTGCCATAGCCGTGACGAGAGATATAATTAGCGCTGTATTCATTTGGAAGGCATGTACTCGGGCATTATTTTATCCATTGTTTCGTTTCTTTTGAAAAGATTTTTCAAATAATTGTTTGAGTTGACACGCCGACGATATAAAAAGTTCTTTTAGATTCTTCGAGAACCATAAAACGCCTCCATCATCATCACCATTTCAGCATAGAACCCCCAAAGTATCGCCATAGCGATCGATCCTGTACATCTCATAACCATAGGATTCCCGCGACCGGCCTTTCAACGCTGCGTATTTCTGTAAGGGACCATCTGTTGTGCGAGGAATGTGCTCTGCCCATTGCTCGCAGAACAGAGTTTGGCGATTCTTCGAGCTATGTCGGTAACCTTGCAGATACCTTCACTTCTGATGAAATCACGCAAGGAAACTCAGAACTTAAAGTCACCCAAAGGGCAATGGAAAGCGCTTTTCATTGCCCTTTGGGTGACTTTAAGCCTTCTGATGAAGCCCATAAAATCCTATAGCATTTGCAAATGAAATCAAGATAAGAAGCTAGCAAGACAGTAAATACCTAACATATCTTATTCAAAACAATAAAATTCCCCTAGATGATCTTGTTGATTTTAATATTCAGTCATTCAAATGGTAAATATTTACACAGTTCAAACAAAACATACTACTGTTGACAGAAAGAAACTGGTATTACGTGATTCGAAGAATATAATGCCAGGAATATACTTTATTGATAAGTATATAGCTTATGCCAGGGGCTTCGCCTGCACGAAAGTAGTAGATTATCCCAAGGGAACATACTCCCGGGTCAAAAAGTGAAAACTACATCATGTGCTGCTAATCAAGGGCATGATCTAGCCGTGTCTTCTTCTACTGCCTCGCCTTTATCGGCCCAGGGTCAGTATTCCCAATCATGCGACGCCATTTATGCCTATCTCAAATGTTTTGTTCCTGAAGTCCAAATACTTTCATCTCCTTCTGGACATTTGGCAGCCAGGTTGTTTGAGGCGATCCTCTTCCCCTCATTCTTGTAGCGATAGAGAGGCACCTTTTAATTACGTGATCGTCAGGTCTTCTCATAACATGACCGTACTATCGCAATCTAGCGGGTTTATAGGTTATGGGGGCCACCCCGAAGCTCCCTCTCACATGTTCATTACGCACTTTGTCCTTAAGGTCATCATGACTCACATTTTCACTGTTTTTCATACAACCGCTCATAACTGATTATGACGTTATTAAACATTTTTCATTAGATATTGTGGAAACACAGTATCTTGTGGATATTATCTAGGTTTCTAAAGAAACCAATTTCTAAATTTGTGTAAAACTAATCCAGTAAAAACCTCTGAAAATGTCCTATTTTGTATGAACTTTGACACTTCATAATTTGCCTAAAAATTAAAAAAGGCAAAAAAGTAATCCTCTAGAGACCTTGCAAATTTTATTAAGATTCTAAATGACGACAACTTTTTCCAAAAACTTTTAAGGGTTTAAAAAAAAACAGCTATTTCCTGGAGCAAGTTTTGTGAAATTTTCGAGTAAATCTCGGAATTACCGAATACTAACAGAGTTTTTAGGCGTTATCTCTCTTTTTTTGCGTTGCCTTTTCGACAAACATCGCGTTTGATTGCATTAAATGAAGTTACAAGCTTTTAAACCATTTTCGATGTTTACGATAGGCGAGTGGAAAAGGACCCTCTTAATAGTAACTTCACATGACCAGCGCAGCATGATCTAGCCGTGTACCAAATTTAAATCAAATCCATTCAGCCATTTGAGCGTGAAGGGGTAACAAACAAATACTTGCACACAAACTTTCACCTGTATATTAGTATGATTTCAAGTTCTTCCTGCCTTTAAGAGGTTCAGGAAAAATGATTCATCATTTTGACTCATCAGTATCAGTATCTTATTCATAGCAACTTGAACATCCATTCATCACTAGGATTGGTCACAAGTGCTCTTAATACAATAGAAACTTCAAGGTCATTGGGGCAATTTAACTAAAGAGTAGTCTTTAGCCTTATTTTAAGTAATTAGTCTTTTTTGTTTAGAGGACGGCAATAGTCTGGTTTAGTTTTGGTTTATCTTCGTTTAATATAAGTATTATAGACGTACGAGTATGTACAGACGTGTCAAAGTGACTCATGAGTTAATAATGGCTTCTAAGTGTCATTTAAGGAGTGTGACGTTAGTACTACTAACATACTACGTAGTTAGTTTCGTGGGCACCTACCTACGTGGTACTCGCTTAAATGTTCATAAGATTAATTGTCATGATGAGGGCGTTGTCTTATCCTTTCAGTTGGAGATCGTAAATCAAAGTAAAATTCAAAAAGATTTCATTTGAAACCACTGCTATTGATTTTCAAACCAAAAATACCTAATGTTATCATTCAAAGAAGTTACAATTTATTTGTTGGCAAGCGTCTGGGCACGTGTTATTTTGCCATACGAGATATCAAGATTGTTGTAATAAGAAATTCTCTTCGACTCATACACTCACATCAACGTTATGTACCTACGTAGTTCTGTAAGGCTGAATACATACTTATCGATTGTACATAAACCTCGTAACGCCTATAATCGATCTGACAGTCATTTGCGTATCTTGGCACTAATATGAACCCTACACTGTCGTAATAAAGTCGCAAAGTAGTGAGTCACGTCGATAGGAATAATCTTAGATAAGCCACTGGCGTCTTAGATAGTCTTTCACCATAACACTTGAACATAATTGTGTAGTTTCCACTGTTAAATGCGTCAGCAAAGCACCAACGGCACCTTTATAGCATCAGGTAGTTGTGCGTGAAGGCTTCATGCCCAATAAAATGTTTATTGTCTTTTATAGTTTCAAGGAGACTTCGCCAATACGCGATCGCCTCGTCGAGCGAAGAAATATGACATAGAGACTACTGTCAAAGCTTGAAGATTGTAAAACTTTAATATTTATAGTAAGCAGTATGGACGCTAACCGGGTAAGCCTCGTGTAACACGAGAGCACCGAACTACATGCTGCACTATATGCACTCCATGGCATCATCACTAATAAATAATGAGGTTCTGAACATGAACCACCATTCCGGTTTAATTATAAACTTCGACCTGCACTGCTGTAACTAGAGAAAGGATTACTAATTCTGATTAGCTTCACGTCAGTTTTTCCTCCATAAAAAAGGTGCAAAAAACGACCATGAAGCGCTCAACCCATCTAATAAAAGTACAAGGGCCGTTTTAGCTTATTAGGTAATAAATTGAATCACGGATTTTCGTGATTACTTAAACGATACTACTATTAAACCTGCCCAAAAATGACTAGTTCATGAAAACTTCGGCATTGAACATCACGGCCCTAAAACATAATGAACGGATTGAATTTGTTTCGACTTCGCAAACTTTTCTAATTTTTTCTTTGAGATTTGCAAAGTTTGTTCGCTTGTTCTGCGTGAATATCAACGTAATTTGGAAGAAACAGATATACCTAAGTGTTTATGAATATAAATCAGAGGAGGTACTGCCATGCAATGTTATGCCAAAGTTAACCATAGTATTCGCGAAATTTTACAGTCTTTTCATGTAAATTCGAGAATTCGTTGACGAGCGCTATAAAATATTATAGCAAAATCACGCGATCGAGAACGTCTACCTTTTGTCACAGACGATCACAGACAACTCTAGGGCCACTCATGCTATCAACTGTCCAAACTGCATTCACCTATGACAAAGATATTAAGATGCCTCATGTATATGAGGCGCTTCTTTTAAAAACGTCAAAACTTCTACCCTTTTTGAAAATAAGCAAGATTGAAAATAGAACTGTTTGGTAACTTGGTCTTTAACAATTCATTTGAAAAGGGGCCATTTCGCGTGACGTATTTCTATTTCAGTTGGGATAGGCCCTGAACGGTTACCATTTATGATGCGTCCAAAGTCGTTATAGAAGTCGTGCCTTTTATTAGCGATGTTCTTATTGTCCTCATTTGACATGTTTGTCAAAGTTTATTTCAGTCTTTATTTTTATTCACGATTGCGCAGATTTAGATATTAGGTAGGTAAATTTTTCAATTCGATTAGTTTAATATTCTTACTACGGAATCAATTCATACAAATGAGATGTTAATATCTATTTTTATGATTAGAGTATTATCATTTTAAACATAAATGTGATATAATATTTAAATTAAATACAATACACGTTTAGATAATATTAAACTGCGTAACGTCTAAAGCAATGACGTTCATGTTGACGTCACTGAATGAAATGACTGTCCAAAGTGTGAAACTGTCGCAAGAATATTTTGATGTGTCACAAACAGTAGACAGGATGACGCTTTGAAAGATTAAGTACTAGTTTCGTGAAAAAATGGAAGTACTTGATAGTTCCTTATTCGTTTTATGTTCGTAGACATCAGCGTGTCCCACGCTATGAACGTCTACGAATGGATATTTTTATTTATATACTCACGTCATCGTTTCAGTCGAATTATATTCTTAATGATAATATTATTTGGCAGCTAAATGTCTGAAATAAAGTGAATTTGTAAACAAGCCATTAACCAGGAATTTCCTTTATTTAAACAGTTTGTCATCGTCTTTTACTTAAAGGCGAAATGATTTCGTGTTTCTAAAGAATCGTCGAAAATTCCTTTCAATGGAAGGAAATTACGAAAGTTATATAGATTTTTCAACAAAACTATTCACTGAAACTGGTTCAGAGGACATGCAGTATATTTTTTAGCTGGCAATAGCTCGTTGACCCAGTAGCCGAGTTCGTGACAACTTGTATCTATCGGGCGTTGCTCGCTTGGTTCACGCGGATCCACTGGATCCACGAATAGGGGAGCACGGAAATAAGCAATTTAGTGCATTTCTCAATTCCAAATCGATCATCGTAATGTATGCTATCATTGTTATCTGCGGCGCACACGAGTTGATCAAGGTAAACGGTCCTGTGATAGTAGACGTGTAATTGAAAATTGTAGGATTGATTCAATTTCAAGGCACGTTAGGTTTATACCTATCATGTGGCATTAGGTCCATCCTTTCAATATTAATAGAACTACAAAAATGCCATATATCAGCAATAACAGATGATAGAAACATATGTTTTCCACCCAGGATATTCAATGTTTTGGTAGATTTTGTTTTTGCTGAAGCTCCAGTAGCTTAGTTTGTTATGATTCCGGACGACTGGGGAGAGGGGGGAATGGTGACAGCGCCCTCGTCTCCGCCCTGCACCCATCAGATACCGTGTTCAATCACTCTACATTTGGTGAATTATTGCCCAGACTTGCAAAATATTGAGTGTTTCCAATATTATTCATGATAACATTATGACTTATATACAATAGATAAATAATAGCCTACACTATCGTATATTTCATCAATCGTGTCTGTAAACATTACAGACCTACACTATTTATGCTATTTCGTCTTTGTGACGTAACGCGATAAGATCAAAATAATTAGCTTACCTACGTGTAAAACTTTAGTAATGTAGATTTTGGGAATAACACGTCTAAGTTTCTTTATATCTAAATTAAAATCTTATTCATTAAAAGTTTTGTTTTTCATCATGAACCTGCAATTAGTGTAAACTGATATATTATGAAATTGTTTCCTGCTATTATAGATACTTGTTTACTTTTGCAAGGCCCCAACGGAGACCCGCCCCCCGAGTTCTGGGTTGGCTGGTCAAGGCTCTCCAGTCTCTTCTCAGCCACCACCAATACGTCCACTTAATAGAGTTGATTCACGGTCAGCTTTCCCTCCACAATCACCAAGACCAGCGGTGCCACCATCACAGCCAAGACCGCAGTTTCAACCTGGAGGGCCCGTTACCACTCCTCCGCAATTTGTGCCAAGGGTAGGCACTCCAGCACCACGAGGCCCAGCTCCACCAGGACCTCCAGGAGCCCAGCAAGTTCGCCCTGCACCTCCTACATTACGACCTCTTGGTCCGCAATCTATTGCACCCCAACAAGGACCTAGACCGGTACAGTCACCGAACGGACAGCCACAACAACGAGCTCCTCCGCCGAATAACTTACAGTTCGGACCGAGGCAGCCACCAGTTAGTGCAACCACACCCGACGGAGCCAGACCACAGATTCCTCTTCAACAGCCTAACGGGGCTGCTAAAAACGGAGCACCTGTACCTGGAGTTCAGAGACAACCATCACAAGGCTCTTTGAAGGGTCTAGATCCATCTAATACTTATCAGAATAAACCAGTCAACCTGGAGAACCAAAATATCTCAAGTGACAACCAAAATGTCAACAAAACAGAAAACGGTTTTGAAGGGCCTACGGCGGCTAAAGGTAGGAGCTACAGCATTGCAGCTGCTCCCGGAGCTCCAAGTCCTTTGAAATCGGAAGATGATCGACGTAAATCGGTCAGTGCTATAGGAGGCAAAATAGATGAATTCATCAGTCGCAGTCCGGGACTTGGTTTGATACAAGAAGGGAAAATAGAGAGCAAAGAAAATGTACGTGAATCTAAAGAAAGCGTTCGATCGGAGGCCTCAAACGATGGAGTGAAAGAAATCCCAGAACGTCCTGAATCTCGAATTTCTGGGTCTAAGATGACAGAATCTTTCATTGGCGCTCTACCAACTGCAACTCCAAAAAAGAAATTAGACGACGATGATGATGTGATTTTGCAAAATAATTTGACAGCATTGCGAAATGTTAGTGAAACTGCTAAACCAAAAGAAGAGTTTTCTGATCGATCTCCATCGTTGACGCGCAGTGATGACTCTCCGGAACCCAAACAGAAACCAACATTAACTCCAACTGCACCTACTAAGTCTCAGAGTGTAACTCCCGAACCCGCGCGTCCAAAAACACCCAAAGCAGAATCTAAAGAAGTGAAACCTGTACCAACTTCAAACAAAACCCCTACAAAGTCTCCGTTGCCAGATGCTAAACCACCCCTACAAGTTCCGAAAAAACCAAATGATTTAAATACACCTATTGCTTCTGCGGATTCAAAGAAATCAACACCTCGTAAAACAGCTTCTGCGCCTAAATCTCGACCAAAAGGTAATAAATAGGAGATTGATAACAAATCAGTATTCGATTTAAAATGAGCCAAACGTTTTTGATTTAAATGCATGATAGTGGTTATCAAATATCTACAGTGTACTTATATTTCGCTTTCCTTCTTTAGATGGTGACAACGATAGCGGCGTCGATGAATCTACACAAGGAAATGTATGAATATTTGTGTTAATTTTTTATTTAAAAAACCATACTCAACTCCATATAACATTTTGATTTCTTTAAAGGATGTCAATGGGTCTCCCGGATCACCAAATAAAAAGATTACGAGTAAGTTACCCATGAAGGAGAAATCAAGCAACAGCTTGAAAACGAGTCTATCACGATCATCGAGCAAAAGTGCTACTGCTAAAACACCGGAAAACCCCCTACCAAATGATAAGAAAAGTGAGTATTTTTGTTGAGGCAAAGTTTCTACTTCGTTTTTATGCTATGAGCGATTTTTGCCTTTTGCCCTCAACCTTCATTATATTGTAATTTACAATCACTATTCATTGAAATTATAGCTTCATTGTATTGGTTAATAAAGAATATTAAACGATGACTGCTATTTTTTATATTGAAAGTCAAGTTAAAACCAAAGCAGTATGAATACAAATTTGCGCACTATTTTTAATGTTTATGAGTTTGTAAAACTTTAAGGTTTAGAATTTACTAACATAACTATCTTGTCAGTACATTGTAACAGGCGTATTAACTTGTTGTAAATAACATTGCAGAAGTTCCAATGAATAAAGTGCAAGTTGGCAATGCTCCGTCGCCTAACATTAAAGCTGTGAAATCGAAAATTGGCTCATTAGATAATGCGACGTACAAGCCTGGCGGTGGAAAAGTTAAGATTGAAAACAGGAAATTAGAGTTCGGTAACGTAACGCCTAAAATTGCTGCTAAAAATGATGCTTATACTCCAAGTGGCGGAGTTAAAAAGGTAATAAACTTTTTTTTTAAATAAACAAGTGTTTATAGTGTTGGCACTTTTATTTAATAACTTCGTTGTGTGTTCCAGATTGTATCCACGAAATTAGAATGGAACGCAAAATCGAAGATTGGCTCGCTCCAGAATACTGCGTACAAACCAGGTGGTGGTGACAAGAAGATTGAAACCGTGAAATTGGATTTCAAGGAAAAGGCAAAACCAAAAGTTGCTTCGACAGTTAATATCACTCATAAGCCTGGAGGTGGTGCTGTTAAGGTAAATTTATAACCAATCATTGATTTTTAAGATATTAATTAAATAGGTCATAGGAATGCGGTTATAGGCGACATATTAGGTAACGACTTTCTGTGAGTACTCTTTTTGCCTAGTTTGTCAGCACAGCTGGTAAAAGTAACATTCCAGTAGAGCTTAAATATTTGGTAAAGCACTTAGACGTTAAAGATGACGACACGATCAAGTATCATCATTGAGCAAATATGTTAGCGCAGATCACAATTCGTATTATAGACGCACTCAATGTAAAATAGAAAAACGAAGCCATTAGGTCTGTATTGTATCTTTAAGTACAATATCGAAAATAATGTTGTTCTTCTTTAGTCTACAGTTGCAAAAGATGGAACGAGAGCAGTGAGTAAAAATCTATGTCTAAATTTGTGTGAACACAGTCACTTTATTGCACATTTTTTTTGTAAAACTTTTTATTGGTTTATGATTCATACAGTGACGTCAATGCACATACAAGTACGTCATTATACAGTCAAAGTATGAAATGTAATGTCTACATTCGTAATTATGGGATTGTATCAATGTTATTTTTTAGAATGTTAAATGGGCGTTACCGCGATGGAGAGCATCTCATAAACATTTTGCCTACCACTCTTTATGGAGTAAGGTTGGTTGGGTGGTACATATTTTGTACCAAACGTGAGATATTTAACTTTATAGAAACCTTCTAGTGTCTATTTAAGGTATTTATTTTTAGGACGGGCTGTGTGGCTGTACTTTTCACGCTAGGTGTTTTGCTTTCAATATAAACAATACTATGTCTCTCACATAAAAAAAAATACAACATAAATAAAGTCTTGCCGGATTGAGAAATGCGTATGATAGTAGAATAAGTGTCGTTACACCTTATGTATTTTATTTAACACAGAATGCCAAATTACATAAAATATTAATATGATGATGTTACATAATGTAGAGAACGAACGTTCGTATGTAAGTTACCTATACACACGACCTACACGAATATCATCGACAAGCACGCTATGGAAATCAATAACGATTATGCATTGTACTATGAAACAAACACAAACATATGTGGACAGGTACATACACCACATGTTTATGAAATTATTACTTAGCAACCGCACTGATATGACCGTATATATTTATGTATACGTGGAGGTTCCGTAGATACCATTCGTCAATACAATTTTCCGTTATCTAATTAGCCATGTCCACCTATAAGTCTTAGCAGTGAATGTAATTGGAACAAAATTGTAACCCACACACAATCTTAAAAGAATATGTACAATTTTTTCTTTAGAAAAGCTCATAGTTTGGAAAACGCATACTGTACTCTGGTTTATCCTTACATTTATAAAAAAAAACCACCATCGTGTTTGAACATGATAAACTTAAAAACTACTAAACCGATTTTCACAATATATCCATATTATAGAAGGAGAAAGTCGAGAATTTCAAAGATTTTTAACAGTGGTGTGTAATAAATAAACTCAACAACTACTGTGCCGATTTAAAAAAATGTTTGCACCATTGGAAAGCTATATCCACCCTGAGTAACAAAGGCTATATTTATTGCTCATGCGAAGCCGGGACTGGCCGCTAGTTTATAATAAATCACTTCGTTCTAATGTAGTATTTAAATTAGATTGTGTTATTATCATTGATTAGACTTACATCGACGAATTCTGTATAGATCCAACTCAAATGATCTTTAGTAATCAAGTTTACAATAATAGTTGTTGACCTAATCGTATTACCTTTGTTTCATTTGTGAGGTTGCAATTTTCTTCTAATCAGAATATATTTATTTATTCACAAGAAAAAAAGTTAAAAGTTTTAGTTGTAGGTAACTACTAAAATAATATTTTGGACTTTGTTGACTTTACACTGCATGGCGCCGGTTACTTGGCAATGTTTCACATTTCACCGTTTCATTCTTGCGATAATAATAGACTGATAGGGGAACTGGTGCATAATTTTACATTTGATGATTATAAATTATAATATACCTATTGTCATCTACATCTACGGAACCTCCTCATTATATTGTATGTATTTTTATTTTATGTGCACACTCACTTCTTTGGAACAGATCGAAAATCAAAAATTGGAATTCAAAGCACAAAGTAAAGTGGGCTCTATGGATAACGTAAAGCATAAACCTGGAGGCGGTGACATCAAAATATTCGATGACAAAGACTACATCAAGCAGACGACGGGAGTATCCCCGGTGCCAGACAGTCACGGCCATTCCCGACAGGAGGTGAGGCCCTTTCCAGCCGCTAGTCGGGCCTTTTGCATATTTGTCGTTTTCGCTTTTTCACTTTTGGTTTTTCGGTGGAGGCCATTTAAATCGCAATCACTCATTTTTGTTTCAGCCAGGATATTTATACACATTTTATTGAATAGGTAACTCATTGGATTGCAGTGTGTGATGGGTTGGCTATTGTGGATAACAATTCTTTAATGCGTATTTTTTGTTTGTTCTGGTTTTCGTTTGTTTCTTAACCATTGTTTTTTACTTTTGATTTGCGTGTTTGTTCATGTTTACGAATAGAATGAAGAGTAATGCATTTCCTTTTACCGTAGAGTCCAGTGCCGGCGACATCGGAACCTCCAAAGTCCGACGAGAATTTGAACCAGCAGCAGTGTTAAGAGCTTACACTGAGAAATTTCAACTTCTCAGTGAACCACTCTAATTTTTATAATCAAGAGTCCAAACTTATTGTATAACATTTTTGTATTTGTTAATTTTGTTCGATATTGATACCCAGTTTGAGTGACTTTATTAAGGTACGTCTACGTTTGTTTAGACAAATTAGATTATTAAAATTTGTCATAATTAATGTCAATGATTTATTGCATATCTTTTCGGACAATATATTGAGTGCGTTATAATTGTATCAATCATTAAAATTTGAATTGTATTGTTACACGTAATTATAAATTTGAATGTTGTATTTGTAGCGTTATAGTTGATGAATAATTTAACAAGTGAATCCCTTTTTTGTATCCTCATTATAATCCGAGTGATGTTAGTATCATGAGTGCCAATTCATACTAGTACCGTAGGAGTATCTAATGTGGTGTTTACAGTAACATTGTGGCAAGTAGCGTTTACATTTATCGACGCTATTGTTTCAATAGGCATGATTTTAGTAGTCTCTACCATTGCTAGTAAGCGCTTGAAAGATACCATATTGTACATCGCACTATTCGACATTTCTTTCATTAGCAGCACTACCATACATTTTCTCATGCGATGTGTTAGTATATTGTACTGGTAATCAAGTGATATTCATATATTATGCAACTATATCTAAATGTGTATATTTATTTATACTATTCCTAGTTATATAGGCTTTGTTATCACTGTGTTTTGTTGTTTCCACTACGTATTCATAGTATTATATATGCACTAACTATTTCAACTTTTTATGATTTGGAATGTAAAGATACCAGGTAGGAGTTCTTGGCACAGCATTCATCATGATTTTGTGATAGACTGTTGAAGAAATTTGTAGCTTTTTTCGCATTCGCGTAATTTGAACAATTTCACTATGTTGTCACTGAAGGTTTTATGATGACAAGAGACACTGCTGTGGCCAGAACAGGTGCGGGCTCGAGATTGACTGACCAGATTATTATAATAATATAAATGTTTTTATATGTAACTATGAATATAAGAGATGATTAGGTTTAGATAGCTTGTATTAATGTTTGAAGCTTGAGTCACAAAACTTTTTTGCATTGTCATTTTTATACAAGAAAGATATTTTGCATTTGGGAGACTCAATTGGTTTTTTCTATGTTACTAAGATTTGGACGCCTTTTTTCTACTAAAGATGATTAAATTTTTAATTCGTTAATTTTTACGCAAGCTTTTTATGGTAAAATGTCTAGATAAGTTTTAACTAAACTAATAGATACTTACTATACCAGTAGACGGCAACTTAACTCCAAGTTTTGAGATGAAGTTTTATGATGAGCAAAGGACGTATTGTATACCTATTAGGTAATCGTTTAATACAGTTTAACACTTTACGAGTTTGTTTTATTTTGTACACTAGTTCACAAATCACCGGACATTTAGAATCAACTGTCTGTAGTTGACTATTGCCGTTACTATTCACTTGCACCAAAACTGTCTTTAGATATAGGCAGGCTCGTAATATATTGGACCTCATATCTATAACCACTTGGTAAGTTTTTAAACTATTTTCTTTATTCTAGTTTTAGATAGTAGAAGTAACCTACTTCAAATTTAGTAAATGTAATTAGTTTGAAATCAATCTAAACTCATATCAGGGAAGTACGGAGTGTGTAATTACTATTTTGACAATGAATTGTTGAAGTCATAAAAATAATAATGAGGGTATTTTAATTATCTGATTTTCCGAAATTTCCGACTACGAGGGATTTGTTTGACTTTTTATAATCTGTTGGGTTATATAAGATGACCGGTGAGATAAACCCAAAACATCTATGACCAATATTTTCCTTGTACATTAGTATGCAGTAAGGTTTGTTCCAAAAAAAAATAAAAATATACTTTGCACCCAAGAAAACCGGTGTACTCGATAAACGGATTAGTGATTGCAAAACTTATTACAGTGGTGAATCTACCAAGCCTTTTGTCAGTATTAAATTTTAGTGAGAACTCCATTTAGGTAAAAAGGAAATTTCAAACTGTGTCATCATGTTCAAACCAAACGTAACAAGAAATAAATACCTACATAATTGTAAAAGGAGGAGGGTTAATAAAAAGCATTGTCGCCTATAACACACTCAAAAAAAAGTGCTTCTGTTTCCGACTATTTTCAAATGCATTTGTTTAGCTAAAGATTTTTTTTTGTGACATTTACGTAATAAATAATATAGTAGGTCAAAGCAATTACTGCCCAAACAGAGAGTGAAAACATTTTTTTTTGTCATTAAAATAATTTTTAGTTTATCATTTTTTCAATTTAAATTATTATTTCTGAAACAAGCATTTAATGAACCTTATTCATTTTGAGTTTCAAAGATACAACTTTTAATAAAATTTGTATTTTTAATTATTTATTTATATCTATCATCATTGTAATGGATCATATGGACTTACATTAAAATAATAGTTATAAATATGATTAACGAAATAAATTTGAACTGTGACAGTCGACACGTTCGGCAAAGGCTTTCCGGATACTACTGCGGCTGGCCCGCGCCCCACGCATTAGGGATGTGCACCGCATGCGTATAATTGTGTGGAAACTGTTCACACGCGCCTCCACAAACATCCCTGATACGCTACAAAAGCAAGGTGGCCCCAAGAGCACCCTGAACGCGTTGTCGTACTGGACATGTAGAGCGCTGTACTGCTTTTGCGTGTTGTCCATCCAAAGACTGCCGGTATAGAAGGACATGCCAAATGCTCTGAATAGGGCTATTTTGACGCCCTCCAAACACCGAGTAAATTTTCGGAGCTATCATATTAGCGCGAACAAATGAAGCCCTACGTAAGTTTTATGTGAGGGCTAATTTGTAGCAGAATAAAATAGTCGGAAACAGACATTTTAATTTTTAAACGTGTGATGGGCGAAAAATGCCTCTTTTAACCTTCCTTTAAACTCGGTTCGACGTTCAGCTTTATGGAGCAGGCTGTCTTTGCAGGTGCACATGAACTGTTATGATTCAATCGTATTAACATTCTCTATTTACGCAGGATCAATATTACATGTCCGTCCACGAGTGGACTGAGGAAGCCCGTCCGAAGTCTCGGTGCTTGTCAGCTCGGGCTCCACGCACTCCCCGCACCCCGCGGACTCCCCGGGCCCTATCCCCGCGCCGCAGGGTCCCGACTATGGATGAAGAGGATCTGGTCATCCGCAACAACGAGAGGAACCGACGAACTTCGGTAGCCAGACCTTTGAGCGCCCGCGAAGTCCCACGTTCAGCGCTCTCCAGGCGGACCTCCCTCACCCAGCGTCCAGCTTTCTCCATATATTGATCACGAAAACGTTGAAAAAAATAAGAGTTTATTAAATGAGCCCTAGGCTCTCTGTGTTGTCTAAATGTTGTAGGAAGTCAGAGATCTGATTTGCGCTCTAAATGTTAGAATTTGTAGTAGTAGTCTACAAAATGCACAAAAATACTTGTCCTGCACAAGCACAAGCGTGCACAAAAGTGAACGTCAAAGATGATTTAAAAGTTTGTGTCTTCTCTATGTCTTTAGTAGTTTGGATTTTTGCATTTTGTAACGTTGATTTGCTCACCAAATTGTATATGTATAATATAACATTGATGGATTTAATATTATTAGCTTTATATCTAAAAATATTATTCAGTTTAGGTATGTATGTAGTTTCACGACCACTCAAGTAGGAAAATCGACACAGTCGTTCTTAATACAGGTAGAAAGCATTATTAGTCGATAATTGATGTCAGAGTTTATTTATGTTGATTAAACTATACACCACATATTGATTTTCGTTTTGTATGATCTATCTTCTATCCCAAATCTACTTATAAGAACTATATTTGAATTCCAGTTTCGAGTAATTATCAAATTTTGAAACAAAAACTGCAAGATAAACAAGAAAAAGTTCAAATTCTATTGCAACCCTTTCATTTTGATGACCTTTTTTACACAAATGGTCTAAAGCCGATACCCAAGTTTGCAGCTTCAAAAGATTTGTAAGCATGCTACTTAGATATTTTCAGTAATCTTACAAAAATAATTTAAAAGAAAGTTTCACATAAATCGTAGCAAATTTTCTCTACTTCAGAAGTTAACTGATTAACTTTGTGTTTTAAATCCATGGATTGATTTACCATCAGTTAAAATCCATATTTTATTTTTATTTTGTAAGATATCACCTTTGTCCACTTAATCCTTCTCCTGAAGACCTGGTTGATCTTAGCGGGCGGGCATTATAGAGGCTGCTATGACGAGTGAGTAATAGTACTTTCCATACTTTTCTTCAGTGTAAATCGAATAATAACAAAACTAAACTAAAGTCGTAACTAAAGGTATCTTCACGAGTTATAATGAAACAACAATATCTTTTATATATTGTTTAATTGGTGTACATGGTTATGCATTATAATAATATTTATCAATTGTTAATTCATTAAATTATGGCACTTAACACAAATAAAAATATCTTTAAACAAATAGATACATATATTGAATGAGATAATGTCACGCCGGAAAACAATTGATAATACATATACATAATTTAATTAGTATTAATTTTTCGAAATAAACTTAATTATAATATTCGGAATAATTTCTCAGTCGTTCGTTGACGTTTCGTAAGTTACCTAACGAAAGCCTATTTTTGTTTTTACTCTTTTTTTTTAAGAAAATAAAGTTTTCAACACAAAATTCAACTCATTGATCCCAATCGTAAAAATTATAAATAAAAAATCTTACTCACAAAATAGTACAATAACTTAAACTTTTGTACCCATAAGGACAACTGACTCACCACATGTATCCAACAATACCTTAAAACGAACGCGCAGGATGTCATTTTATAAAAAACCAGTTCAACATCATTGAATAATACAAACTGTCGATAAAAACTTACGACTAACAAACTCCTCTATGTAGGTACTGCAAACAGAGACTACTTGCGAAGCGATTACTGTAGAAGCAGTCGCGAAGCGGACAACACTACTCCGACCTGCTCCATCAATAGATATTACTTTGATTACTTTAAGGCATGTTTGTCCGACTAATACTTTAACGGCTAGTTAGGAGTTCTGATTACTATAATAAATAATTTGTGGAAGCATCCCCATGCTATTTAATGTTAAGTAGACGATACAATGAATACTTCGACTGATGCAACAAGCGCACACACACGACACAGTAACACTATATAACATTAATACATACAAAGGCCACAACACATCATTCAGTCACAAAGCGCGAATTAACCTAACACTGTAATGAAATGTGTATTTTACAGACGTTCTCGCAGCATGGAGGTTACGATCATCTAAGTAATTCAACTATAATTTAGATAACATTATTAGCCTAATTATTGTTTAGATTATTTCTATTGTACAGTTCTAATTTGTGTCAACTTACGTCCACTCTAGTTATGAGATTATCGTGTCGACGAGCCTCATTTGTTCACTGAACGTAGCTGGCAAGAGTTGATGCTCACCACTGCCTCGAGAAACACACCGCGTTGGTACGCAACGTTATTATAATTTAGCTCACTACGAGTATATCGACTAAATCTCACCAATGTTGTGACTCGATAGCACGACGGACTACGAGAGGAACTGTATCGTGCATTCAAAAGTTTTGTTACAAATTTTGACCTCTAAAATCACTACTAAGAATAACTCCATAATATTATGTACAATCACTTTACAGTTACACCAATTAACGAATACTGAAATTTATAATATGTTTAATTATATTAGAGTATTACGTTTCGAATATTAATATCAATCATATCATCCGATAATGTTGCGATTCCAACTTGAGCAATAAAATACATTACATACCAAAAATATCATTTCTTTCCGCATCATAATAGCAGTGATATGACTATTATATCACAATAATATTCGTGACTGTTAAGCAGATATTTGTTATAGATGATGAATCCATCATTAATACCAATATCGATATCATAATTGATTTAATATCGCTTAAAATGTACATAGAGTCAGGTACGGTTGTTGACGAGTATTCTATTGAGATGTAACGTGAGAGTGCTGGGTTTGGGATGTGTGAAGTGGAGAGGCGCATGCAGTTAGCTGTGACCGGTAGTTAGACACCAACACCGTATTATAAACTGTGAATTGTAAGTTTTGAGAGTGTAGGTAAGTTTTGGGAAGGGTAGCGTCGGTAAAGGCCATGCAGTTAGTCATGTACACCAGTTAGTTTACCTACACCGCAGTTATTAATGAACCCTACACCACAGACCGCCAAGGAAGGTGCTAAGGAGAGGCTGCATGCAGTTAGTGTAGCCAGAAGTTAACACAATCTGTGGAAAGCTTTCTGTCAATGATTTGTCAATATTATCCAGGTTCACCGTACCCGAAGTTTTAAAACTTAGTGAAACATTCACAAGTAATACTTAGTCATCGAAGTACTATAAAATTTTGTTTTAATTTAGTCCTACATGTTACGCCACTAATACCAATAGGTCGTAATTAGTATATTATACACATATCGTTAATATCAAGGGGTAATTTTAGACATCAAATTCACATTTACGTAATTTATCTAAACACCAAATTACATTGGGGCGTGTTTCTCTCGGCAGTCGCGGATTTCCATGATTTCAGGATACGATGGAGATTGCCCTTAAGGTATGAGATTTTGTTCCTACCATAAAAGTAAATAGTATTCTATATATCACATATTATTGAGATAAATATTTACTGTTAATGCGTCGTAAAGGGTTTTGATTACGCGTAGTCACTCCCAGTAAATATTCCCACAATTTGTGTTACTTAAAATAAATTTATATACAGTCCAAGACCTTGTCGTGCCTTATAACGTAAGACTAGATTTTACTACAATAATTAGAAATGTGAGAGATATTTAATGATGTTAAGATTCTGCGAAGTAGTAATGAATATTGCCGAGTAAAGCAACATATAAATTAAATATTTTTAAATAATGATTAAGACATAAAAATAGCTCTCCAAACGAGTGGAGTAGAGTATGAAACATAGAATTACATTACAAGTTATATTCACATAGTCTTTGAACAGCATAGTTCACGATCACATTCATTTTCACATACCAAATCGAACTATACAACACAAGGTTCAAGCACATTCCAGACGAAACGAAGTCTAGTTCCACAAAGTCCACATTATTTGCTCACACCGAAACCTATTGCACATATTCTCAACCATTTCATGTTTATACTTTCTAGTGTTTGGAAATGTGATATATCGAATCTAAGCTAGATGGTTAGTTTCGACATAAACATCTTAAAACATTAGAAAAATATAAACACTAATGCGATGTTTCCCTGAACGATTCCTTCAACGTTTGCCGTTCAAACGCAACGGGCGCCAGGCTGGCTGCCAGTCGTGCTAGGGCTGCCAATATCAGAAATCCTCAAGCAGCACGGCATCGCGCGGAACTAGCCCTTTGTGCTCACCACGACAACACAGCAGGTACTGATCGTCTACCTCCAGTATTAGCCGGAGGCGCTCACCTTCGTTGAACGCCAGGTGACCCGAATCTGAAGGGAGTCGATGCCACAAAGTCCTCACGTATCTGGAATTACATAACAGAAAGTTGCTTAAACGCTGGAAATAAATGGAAACATCCGTAATCTTAACGCTTGGGTAAATAAGGATAGGTATGACCTAAATTTAGGGACACCTTTAACCGTCTTATTGCTAAAACAAAATTCGTGGTTGCATTTGTGTCAATTTAGCTGAACGAAGTTATCATGCAAACCAAAATAAAGATTTGATGTTGTACAGGTATTTTACGAATTTTGGGGTAAGTCCGTTCAATGCAAAATAACGTGAAAGATGTGAACACAGTTATCAACATTTAGATAGGCTAAAAGAAAAGAGACAGAACAAAAAAAAACGAACATTGATCGTGTGAAGGATGTCGTTAAGAAGAAAATGAATTTGAATAAGGTGGCTAATATTTGATGTGTTAGACTCACTGTAGTGACTTCAAACAAATTGATAAAGGTGAAGGGTCCGCCCTTAGCCTTTCCCAATTTGATTGATTTGAAATTGACTTTGATTGGATTTGAATGGGAATGGTAAGTTTATAAAATGTTTGCAGTAAAGAACCTGCCTAAGGCTGGTACAGTTATGTAGGGATAAGCACAAGAAAAGCTATCTTCTTAACCCTCTGGTTTTGGTGATTGATGTTGATGATGAAGGGAACATTATAAGGATCACGGGCATTAAACGACAATAATTTATATAAGTATGTACGTACTTATGTTGCTTCTGCTGGTTGGTGGTGTGATGCGCTCGTGCAGCAGAGGATGACGCAGCGCGACGTGGTGCGGCGGGAGGTGGAGTGCGGCCGTACGGCAGTGACGACGGCCGAGGTGCCGCGCCTCCGTGTCCAGCGCCGTCCACGCGGGACGTCCTGAAGAGGAACAAAGTTGATGAGAACATCCAGAATTGGTATATGACAAAACATGCTCATCATTAGTGTAGGTTCATGGACTCGGAAAACTTTAAATGGTTCGTCGTTTTTAAACCACGTCATTTGGCACCGTGGGTGTTGAGGATCTGTATTTGTTGCTGGGCAAGATACGAATACGAACTTTAAACAGATCGGTATTTATTTTAACTAATATACAATAGGAATTTATGAAGTCATTACAATTATTATAAATGCATATTTAAAAGGAATTTTTAAATTCGTGTTTATTTTCTTCGAAAAAGTTGGAACGTGTTTGGCTAACTAGGAATTGGTAGATACGATATCAAATAGGTAGGTTGGTCCATTCTGTCTGGCAAAAACTGATGAGACATGACAGAGACCAAACCAAGTTGCTGAATAACTAAGTTGCTCATGGGTATTCCATTCCATTCTTAGAACATAGTCTAACCGTGTGTCATATTTTATCCAATCCAACACAGCCATTTCAGAGTGAAAGAGTTAAAAACATACATACATACAAACTTTCACCTTTATTATATTAGAGTGATTACTTTATTCTTTTCTTCATTAGTGATAGAGTTTTATAGTTAGTAAAACTATGTCATGGTTTCTCATTGTCATTTTAACAATATTTATCATAAGCGGTTACGGTGTTATTTTCCTTAAACCGACATGCACATGCTGTTAGCATTAAACTGTCGTCACAAAGATGTTAGTCATAAGTTTAATTCCCATCTATAGTACATACGTTGTATTCTTAACAATTGTGCCGTTAACAACAGGGACATTTTGCACTCGCAGTTTCACATCCGGCCTCTTCGCTGTCACCTCGGGCATAACTCTGAAGATATTGTGCGATATAAGCATAATATATTGCGGTGCAGAACATAATTTATTTGAAAGCATAATGTTATAAAATAGAAATGTTTTTCAGTGGGAAGAAATAAATAAATATGCCACCACCAGTGATGTCCCATTTAACCTTGAAAGTAAGTTTAGCTGTGCTCTATAAAAATAAAATATAGTAGCTATTCCTACAATAAAGTTTCTATAGCCATTTTCTTTTTCGACATTAATGTTTTTTTCAACGTGTAAATTGCGTCATCATACACACGTACATGATTATGGCAAGATCTTGGAAGTATAATTAATATACCTACGGAGTTTATATCTCTACGCGGGTGATAGGATAAGAAATCCATTTGGGCTCTGCGGTTTTAAATTCAGCGATACACATACCCGTAGCTGGTACATTTTTATGCAAGTAAGCTTAAAAACCATAGTGACATACACCAATCAGAACTGCCTACTACTTGCATACGTTTTTTACTAATTACAGGTAAGTGTATCGCCATCTTTACAATGTAGATCGTCACCTCAATAAGCAGTTTGAAGGACGTAAGTATGGTAATTTCTATGTTACCTGTTAGCAGCCTGAGGTGGCTTCTTGTTGGCAGCGCCAGCTCTTGCCGTGGTCGGCCTGCTAGGTGTTGATGTGGTAGGAGAAGTCCCCTTGCGTACAGGTACCGGGATACCCCTGTTGATAAGAACGTCTCCGTGAACATTGAACATTCCTCTAATTTTCAATTTAGTTTGGGGAACTTAGACATGGTCATCGCCAGTCAATACTCGGGATAAACATGTAATGTCTAAGAATTTGAGCGTTTTTTTGATGTGCTTGCATTTAACCACTACCTCAACTGATGGTAAGTGATGAAGACGTTACTGTTACTTGCTTGAATTTTTACGATAGTTTCTTATTAATACGTATATTCGGAATAAATTAAATATTTTTTTGTTACGAACGAATACGAATATATTGTATGTTTTTATTATGTGTGCCTTTGTACCCTTGTTTTCTTATTAATAAAAAATATTTAATTTTGTGTCTCTACCACCCTTGGTTGACTGGTAGAGGATGCCTAAAACATTAAGTCTGCATTTGTACATTTGTGTTGCATGAAGTTTTTAATAAATAAATACCTGTGGTGTCATATATAATTTACATGGTGACGTTTCACGTTAACAGAACAAAATATATAATTCAGATCAAGAAAAATCAAACCATCAACTAGCTTCAATCATAAATTATCAAGCTAGTGAATGCTGACAGTGTTTATCGCCTCCGTTTCACCATATTTGGGACAAAGTAATAATGCGTCCTGGGGGAATTGGCACAACGACCACAACGGCCACAGACTACTCAATTGGTTCGTCATTGTGAATGAGCTTGACAAATTATGACTATTTTTTTGCGTTAACGGCTGACTTATACAATGATCGCGCGAAACGTAGCTTCAATGTCGGTCTAAATAATCTAAATCTGAAGTCATCTACAAGAATGTTTCAAGTTTTGCCAAAAGATTTCTCAAAAGAAATCGTTATGATTATTTTATACAACACTTTCTTATGAATTGGTTTCCGGTGCTACAGTAGGTGTTTGCAAGATTGGTTATAAGTTGTCGCGTTGGCAAGATATTCAAAGAGCTGTGTTACAAATGTTAAAATGCTCGTATATACCTAATACAGTTAATTTTATTTAACCCTTATTAGCTGGTAAGTTACAGTAACCGAATAGAAATGTGTACGATAAGAACTGCGAGATTGTTCGAATGAGTCACCGCAGCTTTGGAACGCAAAGGGTAACTGAAGGCACATAGCTGGGTTTTATTCGGTAAAAGTCTGGCATTCGTTCTCGCTCCTAGAGAGAGAAGTTATTAGATGACTAAATAAATGAGTACGATAAGAACGTTGACATTACCGATGAGCTGTATTCTTGGCTGGAGACTGCAGTGCGGGTGCCACCGGCCTAACGGGCGATGACACCGGCCTGGGGATCTTCGAACCACGCGCCGCTGCTGGGGACGTTTCTCCTGAATACATAAATACAAAATACACATAGACACACATATACTTTGTAGAGGTTAGTTGCTGTGTCCATGACGTCATTCAACCGATACACGGGCTTACACAGCTGTTCCTTGTTCTCACGAAAATGTACCTAATGTAAATGTTTTGCATTCGCAAATTTATTTCAGGTTTTATCTTCGGATGTAGAACGTTTACTGTAATTAGATTGATTTATTTGTAGTCGATTCAAAGTATTTTTGAAACGTTGGTAAAATAATAATCGCTTTTAAACTCGATTCATTCAAATATATTCTTATTCATTGAGTTTCACATTTACCAAGTCCCTTCCATGAATTTCATAATCATAATTTCTGCTATCTACAAGTTGTTTTGAATCACCGATGAGTTGGTAGAAAATCCTTAAAGATTGGTTTTTCTGTCTTATGAGCAAGAGCATTTTAGGTTGAATGATATTTAATTATCAAATAAAAACCTGACCAAATGTGAGTCGGACTTGAGCACTTTATTCTGTTTTGATAGTGTTATAACGGCAACAGAAATACATCATCTGTGAAAGTTTTAACTGTCTAGCTATCACGATTTACGAAATAGAGCCTGGTAAAATTCAAAATTCATTTTTTTTTTATTTCACATAGGCCTACATGGGCACTTATAAAATGTCAGAAGCTAGTGCACGGTTCCTAAGTGGTCGTTTTCTATGGAGAAGAACCGGTAAGAAACTCCATGGTGACCTACGGATAGAGGAGTCTTAGTAATAATGTCCCGTTTTATCCTTTGGGTACAGAGCCCTAAAAACATATTATCAAATAAAAAAGTTATACAATGATGAAATATTGTACAAACCTGAAGGCGTCACGGGGCTTTCAGCGTTGCTGAGCATTTCCCACTTGAGTTGCAGACGTCGGAACTTGCCGCCTCCCGAGTTGCCGCTGCCATTCCCAGTGTTGCCACTGGCACCGCTGCTGGCAGACCCAGGTCGCCAATTCTCCTCCCCGCTGCACTCCAGCTAAACAAAACGCACGAGATTGGTCATATATTTGCAGCTTATAACTTTAATTTTATTTTTCCTAAATTTTCATAGATAATTTAGAAAATTACGAATATGTAAAAATCAATTAACTTTTACCTATGTACAGAATAAAATTACCATTTGTAAAGTTTAAATTATTCAATTCGACAGTAAATTATTAAAATGGGAAGACAAGCAACAACATAAAACAGGAACACATAGCAATCTGTTCTAGACAATGACGTGAACAACAAAGAAAATAAAGCACACCAAATAATTGTTAGAAGCAGCAAGCAAGGTACTAAAACTACCTATAAATTAATAACAACGAAGACCGCAACGAAACACTTTGTCTAAGCACATAACATTCAAGTAATGTCCACACAAAGCACCGCCGAGTTACCTTCACGTCATTGCTGGAGGGCTTAGCGGAGGGAGGCTTATTGTTCTCTAGACTATCAGTGTAATCGTCGCTGTCGTCGAACACGAGCCTATCGAACGCCTGCATTAACTTGGAGCCCAAGTGCACCCCGGACCATCTGCGGTTATTCTCTATCTCTATCCTGCTGTTGTTTGGACAAATATCATAGCCAATAGTTGTTGGATTAACGCAAGACCGTGGTCTATTCTTTTCAACAGTAGTCTTTACATTCGCCGAATCATTCAGCAGGTCGGGTGTGGAAGGCTCTTTGTGTTTGGGCTCCTTGTGTCTCATTATGACACTGGTCTGACAGTCGTCGCTGGAGAGACCGCTCGACTGCATCGAACGCACCAGCTTCAGCAAATTCCGCTGGTTCAGGGTTAGTGGTGGAGTGTTAATCGAAGTGGGCTGTTAAATACACCAAATGTTTTTTAGCATCATGCATCATGCCATCCAAAGTTAGTTTAGTACAAGTTAGAGTCCTCGACGAGGTCATCGATCGAGTTCGATCGCTCGGCAATACCTTTATTTGCATTTTATGTAAGCTGTGCACGAAAGTAAATGCTAAAGTATCGCGATCGTACGCCGTGAACTGTGATTTAAGCACATGCAGTAAACAATAAAATGCAAATAAAGCGATGTTGCTCCGGCAGGCGGCTCTTTGATAGTATGCGATAGTGGTTTCGGAACACGAAAGACACGGAATATTGATTACGTATATTTCATGGAAAAGTAGCATTCGGTGTCGGCTCTTATATATTAGATGTTATTTTGTGAATGTTTTCTAAACTTACCCGACTAGCAGCACGCATATCGCTTTCTATCTTTTTGAAGCTTCTATGTAGTTCACGCATTTCAAACATGAGGTCCAGGGAGAAGGGTAGAAGTTTCAGTGGTTCAAGACTGGCGAGTAAAGTATCCAGAAGAGCGCGGCATCGTGGTTCACCCACGCAGCCAGCAAGGATCAAAGAATCAGGACTGTAGTGTTTCGCTAATATAGACTCCCGTGTACGTATGTATGATACCCAAGCGTCTACGGACTGTGCACTGTAAAGAAACATGAAATGTAAATATCTTGTTTATAGTTGCAATTAATGATAAGGGTTATTTTAAATTTACTTACTTGAGTAAACCAAGGATGAATGCATTAAATTTAACCAATCCCTCTGTGACTGCATCTTCGCTGTTAATTCTTAGTACCAATTCATTGAGAGATTTGGTGATTGGTCCTAAAATTGTAAAACACACAACATCATTATTGTGATCAATGCATTATAATGTTGGTAAGCACTAGGTTCTGTGTTCTTACCTTGTCTTGCAGTAGCTTCAACCATTTGCCAAACAGAATTATTTACTGCTCCGAAAGAAGTTTCAATATTCTCTTTTAAGCCATCCCTGAAGATCGCGTACAAAGCTGGACACAGTGCGTTTAGTGCTATTTTGGCGCAGGCCGGGGATTCTTTCGAGTCTCCTAAGAAGGCTAGCTCAGCTTGATCCGTAGCAGGAGAGAAATGTTGAATCAACATTTCGACAGCATCGGTTACATTTGATACCAAGGCTACAAATAAGATAACGGTTTTAATAGTCGTATTGTTAACAATTTTACTAAGTAACTGATGAATTATGTTGACTATAGGTTTACCTCTCTTTTGCGAAACATCTATTATATCATATTTTCCTCTTGCATCATGGTGAATAGGACTTCCGAATTCATCGGGACTCACTTCAGCTTCTTCACAAATTGGTATTTCTGCTAAATTCTTACCCTAGAAGTATAAATATTATCTAATATTGGGCATGCAAGAAAAATAAATTTTATCATTTACATGTCATATAGTGGTTAATGAGTGACAAGCGCAGGTAACGTGTTCAACTTGCTAATAAAAATGTGAGTGCAAAGTAAAAATGCTACAGCGTAAAATAATAGCACATCCATCGAAGCAGATAATTTTAAAATAATTAAAGAAACATCGAGAACACAATGTAAAATGAAAAAAAGAGCAAATAAAGAACCCAAGGTACTCACAGAAATTAACGGGCAATGACGTGTGTGAGCAGAAGTAGCATTAGCAAATGAAACGTTACCTGGTAAAGCCTTTGCGCTATCACAGCGGAAATATTTGGCGAGTTAGGTGGCGTTGTTAGAGTGACACCCTTTATATCCTCGACTGGTTTTAATTGGGACTGTACGCTGTCGGCCTTCGTGCCCTCAGACTTCTGTGCAAAACTCACTGATTTCTTACTATTACAACTACTGCCACTTGATTCTGTGGACCTTTGGTTCTCCTCCTGAGATCGCTTCATCTGAAGGAATTTCGACACCTGGTTCCTTACCTTTTGAACTTGATTTTGATCCCACTCATCCATGTTTAAACAATTAAATCCACTGTGTTTTAGAAACTCTTCAAGTTGTTGCAAATCAGCACTGCTGATAAGTGCACCCGGAGGTGGGAATTCAGTGTAGTCCATTTTCTTTGTCCTTGGCTTAGGCAACGGTGGAGTGTGTGGCCTGTGGAACTTTAATTCGTTTGATTTTCCTGATTCCAGACTGCTCTCTGTTCCAACTCCTTCGTCTGGATAATATTCGTTATAGTCGGCATCTTTTTCGGCCGCATCAAGAAATTGTTGTGACAATCTTTTTGCGGCTATATCATTATTCTTTCTATAATCGACAGTTTGGTTCTGAAGATAATATGGTTCTTGTAACGATCTCCTTTTAGTTTTATGCTCCGTCGCCGCTATCATGCAAACTACTGGATCTTGTAAAAGATCATCCATTTCAAACATACTGTATCGTTTAGTATGTGTACTAGATTTGCGTGTCTTATCCATTGACTTACGTAATATGCTCTTTGGTAGTGGTGGCCTTGGAGGTGCTAATTCACCTTGTTTGGTAATGCGATTTTGATCTGCTAATGAAAGTGATCGTTTTGGAATACTGGGATTTATTCTCTGACCATCATTATTAACACCGCTCGCTTCAGAGCTTGTGGCGCTATCGTAACGATAAACAAACAAAGGATTGAAATTTCCAGCTGGTGCAGGGCTATTTTGTGCTGAAGAATCTGTAAGCATAGTGGAAGAACCACGGTACCCTGAAGAAGGCTGAGTAGCTGTGCTTGAGCTTGAAGATACCGCCGTAGTGTTGCCAGCTAAATTATTACAATCGCAACTCATCGGTCGGTTTTTAGATCTTGAGGCAGGCGAAGCATTACAGTACTTATCTCCACATTTTTGCATGCCTTCTTTTTCTTTCATGTGTTGCATAAGTTCAGGTACTTCAGATAGCAATTGCCTGCATTCGATTGGCAGTAAAAAGTTGAGAGAATCCCAGTCTTTTATATGACCGACACCTTTTTTCTTTAACATTTCAAGATCATTGCATGAAAAGGGTCGTTTACCTTTAGTTTGCAATCTGTTTCTCTTGCTTTCACTCGATCTTGGCGATACGTTTATTTTTACCGGATTTAAATAAATATTCGGCCTCCCGTTCAGGAAACTAATATCAGGCAGAGTATAGCTAGGATATAAGACAAAAACGGGTTTTTCGCAATCTCCCTCTTTTAGTTTTTCTAAAAAGGAAGGTTCGACGATCTTGAATAGTTCTCTTTGAGACATGGTTGATAGATTCATACTGGATGTTTGTATACTCTTATCTATAGTATCGGCTTCAAGATGAGTTGACGTTGATTTGTGGTCACATTGTTCACGCTGCAAGAGTCTATTCATTCTGGTGATCTGAGTTCCATCAGATTCAGAACAGCTTGAAATGCTTACACTAGTGGCTGAAGATTGGGAAGAACATGATTTTCTGTTACTTCTCATTCTAGATGGGCTGTTCACGATATTTAAATTAGTTCTCTTAATATGTGGTTTGTTAACTGTTGCATAAAGATTAGATTCACTATCACTTAATTTAGCTCCATCACCCGTTTCTTCTTCTTCAATCAAAACTTCATCGTATACTCTATTACTGAATGGGTTTACTGGATTTATTTCTTCATACACGAGGGATGAAACTTCTTCCACTGCGGTACTAGGTAAATCAATTTGAGGGCGCTCGGAAATTGTAGTTTTCGAATCGACTAGTTTTTGCTCTCCCATGGATTCTCCGCTCTCTCCTCCTGAGCTTGAGGGCCAGCACTCGGATCTATCCAACTGATCCATGCTGACGATCCCGTCATTGCTCATACTTTTTTGTTTCATAAATAACTTTACTAAGCTAAATGTCTGTTTTGGTTGACTTTTATCTGATGAAGTTTGATTGTCAGTAGAAGATGTGCTCATAGGTTCCGAGTGTTGACTTCCCTGAGATGACCGATGTTGGGATACGTCGTACACTTTCATACATATAGGAGTACCCATTAGTCTTTGATTTACGGTGAAAGAATCGACCTGTGAATAAAGTACATAGTTAGAATATAAATAGATAGGAAAGTCATTGATAGTAGGTTTCTTGGCAATCGTCTCTAATACATACCGTTGAATTACTAAGAGCAGTCGAATTTATGGAACTATTCATAAGTTTCCTCCTGTACAGATTTGGCAAACTTTGGCTTTTGATGACTGAATTGCTCATGTTGTCGTTTGTGGCATCAGTCGCTTCACTAGAACCTTCATTGTTATTGCCAGAGGGGTGCCTAAAACACATAATGGTTATGAATAATATAATATGCATTACTTACGAAGAATTATAAAATGAATGAGTAATATTGGCGTAATTTACCTCCTTAAGGGCGACTGACTGGTTTGTTTCTTAAGCTTACTCCAAGTAGTTAATCCTAAATCACTCCTAGCCATAGATGTAGTTAACTTATTAGTAATTTTCTTACATCTCTCTAATAATTCTAAATTCCTGCGCGTTCTTTCATCGTTATCTAAAACTAAGGTTTCTTCCTCGCCCAATTTGTCTGAAAAATATCATGTGTATGAGTTGGCAAGTTATCATGAGTAATTAACATGAAGTGAATCAGTGAGTAAATTAACGTCGTTGTAAACTGGGTAAACATTATATCATTATCGCGGTATGCATCAGTAATTCAAGGAAAGGAAATCAATGTTGCGTACCATGTATTTGATTGACGGCCAGTTCGATGCACTCACTGTCCTCAGAGTATGTGGTGAGGCTGCCCTCGAAGGCGATGGTGTAGTTCTCCTTATTAGCCTGGCAGGTGAGGATGAGGTCCTGTTCAGAGGGCAGCTCGCAGTCCAGGCTGTCTACGCTGAAGTGAACACCATGCCCAGCCTCTTTTACGGGGGAGAACAGAAGTTCCGACTTGCATATCGACATTGTGTTGATCGAACCGACGGATTCTTCACCCTAGTGGAAGAATATTGTGATGAACCAACTGGTTTTCCATTAAACGTTTTACCGTTTTTTTTTTACATTGTGTAACATATCATGTCAAACATTATAATAAGTATTTGAGTTCTGTTTTTCAGTACTAAATAAGTTGTTTGGCTATGTATTTTGTTTGTGTTACTCACAGAATACAGGAATCATACAGGTGTTACTAATCCTTACTTAATATTATAAAAGCAAAAGTGAGTTTGTTTGTTTGTTACGTCTTCACGCCTAAATGGCAAAAACGATTTTGATGAATTTTGGTACAAAGATAGTTGGGACTCTGAAGACGGATTTTTTTTAAGTGAGAAAAGGAGAGAAAGAGTAAAGTATATTAAAAAAAGCGGGCGAAGCCGCGGGTAAAAGCTAATATAGTATAATACAGGAATTCCACATAAAACATGGACCTGATACGAACAATAATAAAACAAAAGTAATACGGAACGTTTACATCGATGAAAACAGCATGTTGCACACTGTAGCATGTGAATGTTCTCAGAAGATTTCGAAACTGTAACGCGTGTTAGTTGGAACATAAACATTTACGTGTAGTTATAACTGATGCGGATGCAAGTCGCGGCTAAAAATAATGGCTGCGGTTACTTACAGGTACAATGTCCACTATCAAATAATCTGTAGCGGTAGACCTGTGTTCTAAATGATTTGTAGTTTATCTATATAGGCTATAGTTACTATCTAAGTAAGCCAGTGATTAAAAAGCTTTTTGTCATAACACAAAAAATGACCTGATTCATAATGGTTATCGATATTAAAATGTTTGAGAGCTTTAGAATGATGATACTTTTATTAGCTGTAATAGAAGTTAATTAGGTTGAGGGGATAAATTAATAAATGAGGGTTAATGACCGTTAACTATAAAAGTTTCTCGGGAAATATTTAAGTATATTATTTTTGATAGTACAATTTAATGATTTGTTTATATTTTGGAGTAGAGATAGGTATGTAATAAAGTACGCATGTTTTACCGCAAAAACAGGGATGTTGTTTTCCTGTTGTTTAAAGGATAATTCCATTAAAGCTAGCCATTGTTGATCATCATTAAAATTAACAATATCAGAGATATGGAAATAGAATATACTATATCGTTACCAAATCAAAAACTGCGGATGTAAACAGCCCATTATTTTGTCCATGACACGCCCTACGTAACGCATCTGTGGTACAGTCAGAACCAGCTAGTCGTTTAAAGTGACAAACAACATGGCCGCTGCGAGCGTTATCATCAATTTAATTCCTTTTCCTGCTACAAATGAGGTCACAAATCAAACAACCACACACAACAATGATATTGTTTTACATACATTTTATTGTAAATGAATAAGTACCGCTAAATTATCGTTGAACATTATGAGGGTAGTTAGATACAAATAAAAGGAAATGATGTAAGAGAATATAAATTATATAGAACACTTGAAGAGACAAGTTATTGTGTGACATAAGAAGTGTTTATTGATAAAGATGAGTAATAAACTATTAAAGAAAGCGATAATGTAATTTATAATAATGATAAAATTGTCAATAGTGTTATTGCAGAGTACTTAGGTTTTGTAACAGGACATTGCAGGAGTTAAAAAATTTACAAATTCCAAAAATCTAATTAAAGGACTTCGTAGGTGGTCTAGTGTAGTATAAGAAGTAGTAGTAGGAAGGAAGAATATTGAAAAAGAAATGTTAACTAAGGTATTAAACTTACTGAATAGTATCCATTGTAAGAATCCCAATCATACTCCGTCACACCCATTTTTAACAACAGTCTCATCTATCCCACTGTCTCTAATAGAACGGGATCACTATACCACTAAATCATTCACCATGTACTTGTAGCAAAATGTGCCATCACGCTTCACACTCACTATTGAAATGTACAACTATATGTCCACAACGTCCGCTGTTATGCGTTATCTAACACAAACACAATTATCTATAAGGTTCCCTGAACTATCACATTTATTGGTAAAGCAACATGTGATCGAATTCATTTCAAGAAAGTGAACAGACCACAGCACAGCACTCCCGAGAGCCCTGGGCGCGACTGGGGCAGCGGGAATATTAATTTTAATATTAGACACTACATGTGTTTCTCAAACTTTACATCGAATTAAACGAGCGTGTTGTCCACTCAGAACTTTAAACGCAACTGTTATCAAAGCGCAGTAAACGCTAAAAATAAAACTAATGAGGGCAACAGATGCTTATTAGCTAAGCAGTAATTATTAATTAGCAAGTTTCAATTAGTAACACTTCAAGGTTTGAAGTCCTATGGAACGAAACACGGCTTCCATCATCTTACAAGCCCTTGTGAATTGATAAATTACAAAATCCAAGTGGTAGCGTGCACAATGAACAGTTTGAGAACGTCTGGCCTAGAGGATAGACTTCATTGGCAACGCACACAGCTGGTGGCCGTATGAACAGGGCCACACATAAGGATGATTAAATATAGCACACGCACACACACATGTAATAGAAGAGGGAAAGACTATGACTGGGGGAATAACGAGCGTGGTTAAACTGATTGACGCAATTCAGAGTGTAGTTAGTGTAAAAATATCAATGTGTGAGTTGAGTCACGCACACAATGTTAGCGATCTTATTCCGTCTTTACTACTGGCACATCCCGTGGGACCAACGCACTTCACACTATAAGGAACACTGCTAGTAAATGCTAGCCAAGCGTCTGGACTTTCTAAGTATTGTTATGATGTGTGAGTACTCTAGGGAGTCAATAACTGTTAATTGGCAAGCGTGAACGAATTTTATCATCGATAACAATTGAATAAATATGAAGCTCTCAAAAAATAAAGAAAGAATTTAGTACCTCCCAATTTAACACATTTCAGTGTTCCTGATTTTCTAAATTTACATAAAAATTCTGTTTAGCTTATCATCATGACAATTTATTGGAAAACATGGAAATATACTTAGAAAATACAGGAATTTACTTTAAAAAATCAAATAATCTTCATGACTAATCAGCTCATTAGATAAATTGAAGATCATTCATCAAGAGAAAAAGAAGGAATAAGTAATTGACTTGCAATTAAAGTTATCAGAACAAACTTTCTTCACAAACAAAAATCGTTATGAGTAAACTAACGATTAGGTTTTAAATATGATAAACATTTGTAATAAAGTGTAAAATATAGAAAACTGTACTGAATAGTAATATATAGCTAGAATCACAGCGACATCTATCGTAATTCAAAGTGTATAATGTATAGTTGTAACGTTGTATAACACTAGATGGCGTTGTTGCCATAGACCAGTCTGAAATGATACCAGTACTGGAAGTTGAAATCTGGAGTGTACATAAAGTGCTAATAGAAGTAATTACAATCGTAAGTGCTTAGCCGGAGTGAGATAATGAGATGAAAAATATCCTCTAGCTTTTAGAACTTTAAAAGAAATGAATGAAATGAAACATTGAACAGCAATGTGAGGCGAACCTGGAAACTACTGTTGGCACTGACACTGCTGTCGAATCGAAACCTTTCCATGATAGAACTAGAGATGCTCGCAAACATCTCGCCTCGGGGGTTACTCTGCAATACACCAAATCACATCATCCACAATGGAAATAAAAATAATGGTACTGAAAAAATAAACATACATAAAATAAATGTTATAGGTACATAGATATTACAACAACAAATATCAAGACAGAAATAATATTAAGTAAATAAATAAATAGAGAAAAGTTAATTATTATTGAAACCAACACCATTGAGGAAAAAATATGTATGATAGTAATGAAATAGTGATATCTAAAGACATATATATATGACTAGACAGTCAAAAGTGAAGACTATGTTTTTATTTCAACTTATATTTGTACAAAGTTCCTTTATCAGATCGTCTATTTCTAACGCACTTAGCACATAGAAACAAGAACACCATTTTCTATTGCAACTAACATTTTGCAAGTAATTACAACACTGCATATGTGAAACAAACGTTTCATGAACATAAGCGGTCGATTTAATCGCCATAGCTTCCGTCTTCCGTAAATACACACAAGAGTTAGACGGCCTTAGATTGCTTTTAGAGCTTGCAAAATTTCTACGATGGATTTTTACGATCTTTCTTAGAAATTGGTTGTTGATATTGAACGCGGTCATATATTGGACCATCTATTTTTTGTTAGGAGTCTTATCGTTGTATTTAAGTAAAAGTCCAAATTTTAAAAGATATTTTGAAAATTTTGGCATTTACTTAAATAAAATTAAAATGGCTGGTTGACAGCTTCTGTACTTATAAAAAATGTGTCTAATAACAGACCAATATCCATATTAATTCTTGACTTAAAAATTATATGACGATTGAAAAATCAGCTCATACACTTTACATACCGGGATCGTCTGCCTGTTATCCTTCGTAACAGGCAGAAAGTTATACAATGTAGCAGCACCACAGCGGTTCTGATTTTATGAAATCCATGATCTCCATAAATGTTCCGTTTGCCCATGTTGTTAGAAACGGTGGTTTACGAAGCGGCAAAGTTACCAACGGTTCTGATAAAATCTTTCATTATTGCAAATAAATTTATTTTGAGCGGTTTTAATGTTTAGGTTATTCGTCACCTAATGATATCATTTATCGCGAGTTAGTCATCATTTGTGTTTGCTCCTTAAAGACAAATATGTACAAGATGCACCTGTGATTACACACTTGAAGTGAACGATAGCATCATATTTTTAATTTAAAAGATAAATACGTACATAATATTTAAATAAAAATAAATATTATTCGTTATGTTCACCTCTCGTAACTTGTCCTTTTATGACTTTATCATTGCAACACGGCAAGTTAATGAATTCACAGCTGCTTTCAAAACCACAGTAAGTGCATTTTCGAGACGATTATCATTTTACGTTTTGCGGCTTAAGATTATGTTAACTGCCTACTAAAATCCTTGATCTGTATATAATTATGCAATGTGCCTTGATCTTTGTGCTTGCAAAGTATAGAGATTTATTTAAGAAAGTTTGAACGCAGGGTTCAAAAGAATTATGCACAAGGTTTAAAAAAGTATTGCAAGTACCATTTATGTAAATAAACTTAAAGAGCTGTAGGAAACTGTAGGATATTATTTTAGACCATAAATGTTATACACAATCATGGAGTGATTTATAGCAGCGCAGTAACAGATATGTGGCATTATGCTTGGCTTTCTCTATTTCCTTTTTCTGGGTGAGCGGTGCTCCAAGTCTAATTAAAAGTGATGCCGAGACTGGGTTCATTACCTTCAAAGGAGCATTATTTAATCACCACTTTCATTCTTATTAGGTATGTTTTATGAGTTATACAGTTTCAAGAAGTAGTTAGTCACTCATTATAATTCGGTGTATCTTAGATTTTTAACCCTTCAGATACCGTCAATTAGAGACACAATAGTAAGACAATAGATGCGCGGCCACCGGTGGTCGCTTGGGGATTCATGAATTAAGGATGCTAGCATAGTAATTGTCCAAACCTGTATTTTTTATTTATCTAATTTGTAGATAAATAATAATATGTTATCTCCTCTGGTATTTTGTGTGTACATAAATTATAAAATAAATAAATAAGTAAATAAATAAAAACTACGTTAAAATTCTTGTTTTGTATATTCACATTATACCTTTATCTACACTTTGGCATGCAAAAATGTAGCTAAACCTGTAATCATATCAAGTAGACCCAAAACGAGCAATTACGATGCCCAAAAATTACGTAAAAACATTGACTCGTACTGCAAGGTCTCTAAAAATACTCAAAAATTAAATTTTAATGTTTGTGAATTAACGTTATAAGAAGTTTTCAATAATTTCGTTTATTTGGTATAAATCAACGTGGTCCTGCTAAAAATATGTAATTTTTAACAACGTTTCCCAATACACTAATAGTTTACGTGGCGGATACCACTTATCGTTTGCACAACCTAATGGATAAGCAATATAGCTACGCAGAGAATATTAATAAGGTGGAACACCATATCATCAATGTCACAAATTGCCTCATATTATAACGACTACAATTACCAAGCAGCTTCGTGTTTTACTAAGTAGCTGCTTTAGACGTGTGTTCGTTCTTCATTCCCAATGTCGTTGTTTGCTGGTATAGGCACGGGTCATTACCCTTTTTGTCTGGTTTGGGTCTCAGATACTCACATCATGCGTCCTGTCGTCAATGATGGTGTCGTGAGGCAAGTTGGCGGTCATCAACAGTGCGTGGATGTCTTCGGTCCTAAAGCTCTCCATGTCGGCCTCTGCGAGGTTCGCGTCGAGGTCCCGCGCGAGGTCGTTGTAGCGGGACGTGAACTCGAAGCGTGAAGTTAGGTCGCTTATGCCTTTGTAGGAGGCCGACACGGAGGACAGCACTGAGGTGTGGTGGCAGGAGCCGTCTCGAAAAATTGGGCTGGAACATAGAAATTATTCGAATAAAACTTTTGTTCTCAAAACAGTAAAGGAAAAATAAATTATGACTTGTGACATCCGTCAATCCGCACCAGACCCACATGGTGGATTACGGCATTACCTCTCTTAGAAAGGAAGCATGAATCCCAGCAGTGAAGCATTATAAGGCTGATTATGTTATGCTTCTGCTTAAAACTTTTGCCCATTAATCGAAGTTAGAAATACAAATCCGAATAGGCTTTATTTAAACAAGTTTTTAATTAATAGCTTTTGAAAACTTTATTGAATAAGTCTTAATTGCTTGAAAGCGGCTTAGGTATTTAAATCGCTAGAAACCCAAATAGGATTGTTTGCATGCTCAATGATTTTAATTACCTATCTGGTAGAAGTGAATTGGGTCAATCGATCGATTTGGGCTTTGTATAAGATAAACAAAAGAATAAGCTGACAACGACATTTCCGAAATGGAATTTTAGGTGTCTACCATACAATTGTATTACGAAAAGGATTGGAATGTATTGCAACGTTAACAAACTTGGAAATGTCACGGTAGTGTTATTTTGCTGTTGTTTATTTTGCTTTACATTACTGGTCGGATTTAAAAATTGCTTGGTAAGTGATTTAATGTTTTTTTTTTTCTGTCGACTGGGAAAATCATCATTGACGAAACCCGCTCTTGGGTGGAGCGGGAGACAGTGTCAGAGTCTTACTGACTAAAAACCCCGCGCCGTTCCTTCTAGCCTTCATACCGGGGCTCTAGTTTCCTTTCGGATAACCCCGACCCCGTTAGGCTTCGACCCAGATGGACCCCTCCTGTTGCTGACAACTCCTTGAGCCGCGCGGGAACAGTGCGCGCCGTCGACGCCTTGGCTCGGTCCGGACAGTTACCGGGCGATCGGACAGCGAGCTACCCATGGCTCGCCGTCCGCGAGCCCGCGTCTACGGTGGCCGGAAATCAGTGATTTAATGTTGGCGCAGTACGTATGTTTTTTTAATTAAATAGAATCCCGTAGTCAGTACGTTTTGCTTGATAGTAACTTTAGACACGTTTACGGCATTAGGATACCTTACAAGATATAAATAGTCTGACTGTTTATTGGAGCAGAGAAGTGCAGAGCTAGGTAAACATTAATCAATATTTGTTCACTCTCTATCGACTGCTTCTCGCTTCAAAGACCAGCCATCGTTTTATTTAGGTAATGGCTAAAGCGGAATAGCTACACTGCTTAAAGTTTCCAAGTTAAATGAAATGTTTAATACACTCATATTCTTAGTTTTGTGAATATTTAATTCTTTTAATCAATATTCTACATAAATCTACAATCTGTATGCATCGGGATGGGTCCAGTTGATGATCATATTAATTAAAGCTTAAACAGAATGGAATAGAATTGGTGAAGAATTGAGCGGATATAGGCTCGTGTTTTACTCATCATTTCATTCAAAGACATCACAATGACCGGTCTTGTGCTTCTTTCATCCGTCAGATTCTCGCGACCCTTAACAGGTCGTCAGTCCACCTTGTGGGAGCCCTTCCGACGATGCGTCTTCAGAAGGTTTAAAGGTACCCAAAGGACTATGCTCGGAGTTTCAAATATGAAGATATTCGCAGGAGAACGAAGGTTACCGACATAACCCCTAAGAATCGCCAAAGTTAAGTGGCAGTGGGCTGGCAGGACTCATTGCTCTCAGAAAATGGTCGATGGGTCAAAAAGTTCTGTGCGCTGAGTGCGAGTTGTTTTTACGTTAACGTGATCGAAACGTTTGCCGCATTTGGCTCTCTGATTGGTTAAGAGCTAGGAGTGGGCCAATCGGATCACCGAACGTCACAAACGTGTAGATTGCGTTAACGTAAAGTAAACTCACACTAGGCACTCGGGAGTGGCACCGCCGTGCCGGAAGACGCAGCGTGTACCAGTAGCTTTAAACAAAACAAGAAAAAAAGGAAATAAATAGTCTATTTTTACTCACTTGTAGTCGAGGAACCAGAGATACCCGGAGTTGTCGCAGTGTGCATCGATGTCATCGTGCGAGTGCTGGCTCCCGGTGAGGCTTGTGTTGCTGTTGCAGTCCTCGTCGGCGCCTGCCACCCCGGGGCTCGCCGCCTTCAGCCCCAGCCGTGGCGGTGGCCCTGGAAATTGGAGAAGAAGAATCTATTAGATGTGGTCGATTAGATATAAGTTTAAATGGAAGACAGTAGTATGTTTTTTGAAAGCTAAGGCAGATAAATTGATGTTCATAAGGTATTTTATTTGTATTAGGTTCAAGCTTGGCGACTATCTTCTATATTATATCATATCACCGGAAAGTTGATTAACTCAGAAATCTTCTTTCTGAGTAATACGAGTATACATTTTTGGACACCAATAATAGTAAAGATTTCCGCAACGTGACGTTCCGTTTCGTTTTTTAACCGACTTCTAAAAAAGGAGGAGGTTCTCATCTCGGATATTTGTATTTTTTTTTATGTTTGTTCGCGCATAACTTCGTCGCTTGCCAACCTATTTGAAAAAATATTTTTTTTTGGAAAGGGCATATTTCCCAAATGGTGGGACCATTGGTCACCAAGATGGGATCTGATGAAAGAATTTTGGCAAAATCGGGGGAACTCCTCGAATTCAATTCAATTTTTTGTGAAGTCGGTTATTTAAACAAAAAAAGGTTTTATTTAAAAAACCATTTTGTATTTTTGTTATAAGAACCCTTATTTTGACCTCATTTAAGGGTTTACGGAAAAAGCACCACATTTAAAATGTGTTAATTTGGGTCGGCTTAGTGACTATTTCAGTTGGACGACCGTGGCACCGGTTGATTACTGCAGATACGGTGGAAATGGTGTGACGGAAAGTAACGAGGGTAATGACGGTAATCATTTCTATCTGGGGTTGTAGATAACGAGGTTTTCGTTTGTAGCGGCTTTATTTCTATTGGTACTGGTGTCACTATATTTCTGATTTTTACTACAAAAATACACATGACATTCGTTGAAGATACACAAAAAAAATAAAGAGTTCGTATAGCAAATCATTTTTTCGATTGAGGTCGCCGCAGAATAAGGAGGCGGTGGGCCTTTGCCCAGCAGTGGGACAGTATAGACTAGATATAATAATATTTATTCGATTACTTCAGTGACTGGACGGAGGTCTTCTTATCTCATTCAGTAATTAATGTCTTCTCTTTATGCTAATTGATTAAATGATTTTTATTTGAAATCGTATTAACCATGGAATTGTTTAATAAATGATAGCAAATCATCGATGAATACCATTTCTTAACAAAAAATATGCCGGGTATGTTCTGAAGGAATATGGAGATGTGTAAACCACCCTGGAATTTCCCATTATGTTTAAATTCCATGTTATCAATTCGAGAGAAAAAATAATTAAAATGATTTTTTTAGTGTAGTGTTAAGTAATAACTTCGTGATAATCGCATTACTTATTTATTTCATTTTTATTGGAGCGTTGAACTTAAATATATATGTAGATACACTAGCATACTCCTCAAATACAACCAAAAAAAGGAAATATGTATAAAGTGACTAAGATATTGTTAGGTTTTAGCCAATCTCAAAGCAATGTGCAAATTATAATTTGGAGGTATGCGGAACAGAGCGTATAGCTCCACACACCTCCGTTGGAAAGGGAAGATCCTCCGGCCAGATGGGTGTTATGTCTGGTGGACAACAGCCCGCCAGATGATTTCGGGCTGTTCTATATGTTCAAATCGCGCGGAGCACTGTAATTGCGCAGGATTAGTTCTTATGTGACGCGATAGAGGTCGCTACAGTAGTACTTTTTAACTTTCTCTTAAATAGTTTGTGGGGTACCACTAAAACATAGACAATACAACTAATTTTTTAAGGTCACAAGTTCCAGAACTCGTTTGTACTTTTCTGTTCGATGTGAAGCGTAAGAGAGGGGCAGCATACTCATTTTATTGTTCTGTAAAAAACAAATCGTTCAAAACGACAAGTTTCTATAAAACGGCTTTACTCAATAACTATAAAAACAATCGGCCCATGGCGCCACATTAGGCCGTCACGAGCAAGGTATTGGAATACTAAAACGTAGTGGTAAAGGTTGTTTATCGAGCGGCGAGGGGCGTGGGTGGAGCCTGGCTGGACAACATGCCTTCTAGGGAATGTTGCTGTGCATCCGAGCTATAGGGAAAACTGCGTAACACGCCGCGCCGCTTCACAAGAACCAGCAGAAAAGTATTAGTTACAATTTTCAATAAAGATAAAACATACATACATACACCCTTATTTTTTAAAAAGTACAAAAAAAAATGGGGCACTTTCCTTACCCGTTACTGGTCCTATTTGTATATTTAAAAGTAAAAAAAATTAAATCTCAAAATTGTCCCCCAAAATATGTCTTTGAATCAACAATTCATAACTACGCGCAGTGTTTTTTTAAATTTTTTCATTCATAAATCAATAGCCAGTACAATATTTCCATAAATTGGGTGACATCTTGGGATCTATACAAACGCTAATAACTTTGCTATTCGTAAATATTATTTATGGAGACTTTACTTAAATAATAACAAGACCTTTTATATCATTTTTTAATAGTTTTCGGCAAATAAAATGTTTTTCTTTTTTTCTTTATTTAAGCCCTTTATGTATTAGTTTGTACTTATTAAAAGTTTGTAGTGTTTACTAGTTGTACTCTTTTTTTTGTCACCAGGCTATATCTCATGAACAGTGATAGCCACAGATGTTGTATATATTTTGCCACTATAACAACAAATACTAAAAACAGAATAAAATAAATATTTAAGTGGGACAATAAATGTGTTTTTTTTTTTGCCGTTTTGGACGGCATGGAACCCTTGGTGCGCGATTCCGACTCGCACTAGGCCGGTTTATTTCGTGTTCGCAAATAATTTCTCCCGCTCTGGGGCGAGATGAGAGTGTCAGACTTTTACTGACTAAAATCCACCTGTGTTCCTTTAGTCCCTCTTTGAAGGCTACGGTAACTTTTTCGCAGTTCTGGTCGTAATCAATCCTAAGTGATCAAGTAACGGGGTCAATAATCGTCACGCGTTGTAAAGTACGCAAGGCTGTGAACTCCCGTGCGAGGTACAGACTTGTGACGTAAGTAGGCTGACTCATCAGTGATACATCGCTAAGAGGCGGCTATGACTGGACACTCAATTGTTTTTGCAACCATACCATGTTAATTCAAACTAACTATCCCCGCACACGGGCCACAAAAAAACGCCGCCATAAAAAAACGCTAAAAGTGGCCACTAAAAAAGCTAGAAGCTGCCGTTAAAAACAAGTGAAGCGCGCAAAAGCTTGTGGCTGGAGAAGCTTGAAGCGGCTTCAAGCGTTTTCTGTGGCTGCACCGCCGCACACGAGCCACAAAAAAGCCCTGCTCAAAAAGAAGTTTAGAGCTATAACATAAAGACCTATAAACAACATTGATTCACAGGTTTCTGTAGAACATACAGTTTGACTCATAAGAAACTTTTATAGAGGAGGAAATATGTATAAATTAATCTATCAAATAACTCAATAAAACTATATAGCATTTGGTTATGTTTTATTCACCAGAACACCGTGGGTGTCGCATGGGTAGTCGCCGCCATTTCAATTACACAGCCACGTGGGTACAATGGCGTCTCGACTTTACGACATAGACAAATTGATGTAATGGTCTAACTTTGATCACACACGCGACTTACCAAAGATAGAATTGAAAAGTATTCGAGAACTATACGTATGGCTTCATTGTATGTGCCTCGGGCAGACGTCGCAAGTGGGCGGACACGCTGCATTACTTCATTCTTGCAATTTATGGGCTTAAACGAAAGGAATCTTGGCTATGCTTTATAGAATTCCAAACTGAATTTTGTTTACATTTCCTGCTATATCCACGCGGATTACAGTTACCCTCAAGTCTTTGATGAAGACTTATTTGACGCCGAAGCCAGACAACACAACATTCTTCCTAGACAAATAAATTTATCTTCAGGAATGCCACACCCGAACAGGGAGCGGAGCAATTAAAAGTTCGTTTGAATTAACGGTTCACGGAGTAATTAATAAGAATGTGTGATGGTTTCCAATTTCGTGGAACGCGTGCCGGTGAAAGCATTTACTGGACCGTTGTTTTGAAAATACAACTCCCAAGCCCCAAATAGCGGCACGGTGCCAAAGAGACTTTTCCCTGCACTGGAAACTATGCTTGTTATATTTAGCAATGAGGCGTATCACCGCGAAAAAACGCGCAATGTTGTATTAACCGTGTTGTATTATAGCAATTTATGTATTAGTTGCTATTCGTGTCGCGGACGCTGGAAGATCGTCTGTGTCGCTTCATTTTGCCACGCTCTGGATGCAAGTGTCATTTTTCAAGAGGGATTAAGTCGCTACACAAGTACACGGCTAATCCGTTTATGATTAATGCGACGGAAGTCATGGAGCTTAGCGGGTATATCCATAATGTGTAGTTGCGTTAGTAAATAAAATTAAATTGTATTCCAACACTAATGCCATCCTTAACAAAACAACACAAAATCAATTACAAATGTTTCAACCATCAAACAACCGTGAGAATAGTTGCACTTTACACAGAATCATAATTAAGCAGTTAATCATTGTAGCCACTATCGGTGAGTTGAGTCTTAATTGCATTTTCACAATTGACAATTCAGATTTTGCAGTCAGTTTTTGCAACATCAGAGAGACAATGAAAATTGCCCGTGAGATCGCCAGACAAATTGGCCGTGAGCGACCGATGGAGGTCGACGAGCACCTACTACGATACACTAAAGCATTTCTGAAAGTGTGACATTTGGGCCGAGTAACGACATTACAGTTGGATGACAGCGTATCGTGGTAGGGGCGTTTGCTTCTCATTCCCTGACGGACGGATGGCAGCTATTGCATTCATTTAGTAATTAAGTTATTGCGATACGGCTGCCACCAGTATGTAGTCGTGAATAAAGTTTGCTAACAGTACACGTTAATAATATCGTACGTGTATCAGGAAAAACCATTTATGTGGCAATGTGAAAGAAGTCTAAGTATATTTTGGCAGGACAGTTTTTTAATTTCCCGTCACATTCATTGACGACTTCATCAAAAACTTTCTCTAAACATATCATTGAGTTGTTGACTGCATGACTAGACAAAATAAATTCAACAGTTCATCAGCTCACAATATTGAACTCATCGGTGAAGAAGCAAAAACTATTATGTGCCACCATTTTTTCAGTCTTGATTGTTATGACTGTCCATTGAAGCGACATAATGAGGTCTATATCAATATTCAGTAGTGGCCTTTGCTGAAACGCCGTAGTAATCACAAAGCGTGAGCATGGTAACACAGAGCTGGGTAACCTTTCACCTCCTTGGAGCTAGACTGTCCTTATACGGCAAACGATGACACGCTGGCGCTCGGGGACCACACAGAAACATGCGCTCTACAAACCGCGGCCATGTTCCGAGAAAATTTTACATCGTGGGGACGTGGGCGAACACAATCCATAAAGCTACGTTTACACGGGTTTTTCAGCAATTATTTTCCGACAGTTGTAGTTTTGGATGTGGCCTGAGGCATTCGGGAAATCAAGATTAATTCATGAATCCCCAAGCGACACCCGGTGGCCGCGCATCTATTGTCTTACTATTGTGTCTCTAATTGACGGTATCTGAAGGGTTAATTCATGAATCCCCAAGCGACCACCGGTGGCCGCGCATCTATTGTCTTACTATTGTGTCTCTAATTGACGGTATCTGAAGGGTTAAGATATAAAATTAATATGTAGAATATGTTTTTAGCAGCGTTAGTTATGAACAAAGGAACTTAGTTTTAGGATACTAAAATTGATAATATGATGTACCTACTTCTCATGAATATAAATGTAGCGATTGCTAATTTTTTTACCTTGTTCCTTAAAGCTTCTCTGTCACGTATCAGTAGCAATTAGCCAATTAAATTTTAAAGTTACATAACCAATGCAAAATTTTAATTAAGCCATATAAAGGTATTTTTATCTGTAGCAAAAATAGTGCATCATTTTTCATCAAGTGCAACAGTGGTCAAGAGCGAGCCATAAATGGCTTAATATTGTCACTTTTTATGCTAATATTGTCCAGCTTAGAAAACTTACCAGTGTAATAACACCTTATGCTAAAAACTAGTACAACAACCCACAGCTACGAGATTATTCAAAAGAGTCACCACGACTTTGGAACGTTAAGGGCAACTGGAGATTTTTAACCGACTTTCAAAAAAGAAGAGATTCTCAATTCGTCTGAATGTTTTTTTGTAGGTCAAGATACCTACTGCAATATCTTCTCCAAATGGGAGTTTGATTTTGACGATTCTTTGTATCGAAGAGTTTGTTGTCAGGTGGCCCATTTATTGGTGAAGATCTGATGAAGAACTTCTGAGATAGACCCAGAGCGTGAGAAGTTATTTGATCTTTTACAAACCAACAACGTAAACGCCTCTGTAAAAATGCTGAACAGTGTAAAACTAGGGCGTAAGTTTGCCACATACCGAGAAAAGTGATAATGTTTGCGCATAGCAGTAACTGTTCCTACTTTGTTTATACTTGAATGTCATTTAGTATCCAGTAAATTTTGTTTAGTTGTAATTAAATGTATACCATACAATTGTTTACCTTTATTTATTTGATTTACTAGCTTCTGCCAGCTGCTTCGCCCGCGTAAATGTCGGTTTCTCCACACAAATTTTGGACTTCCGTTTTATCCCCTTAGGGGTAGAGTTTTGGAAAATCCATTGTTGGGGGTTGTCTACACCCTATAAGGAAACTAGCTGCCAAATTTTAAGTTTATAGGTGTTATAGTTTCAGAAATATCGTGTTAACCAGTGAGTGGTTTCGCTTTTATATTTATATAGATTGTTTCAGCTGAAAATAATCTTATTCTTATTCTTAGTGTCGATGGCAAAATTGGTTTTAATTTTTCTCGTTAAATTCCTTGCCTGGTTCAATATTTGGCCATAGCAAAGTCTACCGCTGACACTGTCATTAGATCCCAATGGAAACTGCTTTACTGCACGAGAAGCAGGATGGAAGATGTGATATGGTCTGCTTAGAGACGCCCATAAATACTGAAGATTGAAACCGTCCGAGAACCCTCACTTATGGAGATTTATGTGCTGCGCCAAACTTGGGTGCGGAGTCTATTTAGAGTTTTCCAGGTTGGCCATGATAACTCGTGTCCAGGCGAAAACCTCTCCGATGGTTCTATAAAATCATCAAGCTAAAAAGCTGCAAAGAATAAAATACGTAAACGGTACTATCGTAGCGTCATGGTTAAATTCTGTTTTTATATGGAATGTCGTTAATTTGTTTTAAACTACTAAGTTACCAAACCTAATCAGATCGAAAAATCTTACTCAGCCCATTTTAGACTTTTATCTTTATACTTTATCGGACTTAATAAAACAATAAAATAAAATTTATTCTGAAGATAAAAAAATCTATCTCTTATTACCTTAATACCTTGGGTAAACAAATTGATAATATATCGGATTGTTGTCACTAAGCCGACTTATATCGTTGGACCTACAGCGGCTATTGTCCGCACCTCAGAGTTTTTATCGTGATATTAACAAAAAATAAGGCCGTTTCAATCCGATTATGACGTTGTTATAAAATAAGAGATTTGGCTTTCAAGGAGATTCTACTATATTCATTTTTTGTTCAGGATTTAATCAGCGCTACTTGTACCTTAAATCCATTTAGAGTTCCGTACCCAAAGGGTAAAAAGGGACCCTATTACTAAGACTTCGCTGTCCGTCCGTCTGTTTGACTGTCCGTCAGTCACCAGATTGTATCTCCCGTGATAGTTGGACAGTTGAAATTTTTACAGGCGATGTATTTCTGGCCGCTATAACACTAAATACTTTTTTTTTTTGCCGTTTTTCGCTACGGTACGGAACCCTTACTGCGCGAGTCCGACTCTTACTTACCGTTTTTTTTTCAATATTTAATCAGCGCTACTTGTACCTTCAAACTTTTTTCCTCGACATTCTAAAGGACATAATTCCTGTATGAATGTTTGAGGATAAAAGTTCCAAGTCTGTTGTCTCTTTTTATTTTGAAGAATATGACAGTGACAGGTGAGACTTATAGGGCATTACAAATGTCAAGTTTTTATGAAAAGAGAGCGATATGCGAGGGGAAGTTTTTATGGAATGACGGTCCATACGTCCCCTCATATGGTCATGTGGTTATTAGGTTTAAGAAAAAAGTAAAAATGTACTTTAAGAACGGGTTTGTTACCAGCGTAAATAAATATTCATCAAATATCGTAAACGTGGTTGTAAAGCTAAATTCGAAATCAGTATTCTCTCGAATATTTTATTCTAATCCTACTCAGTGCAGTATATAATACGAACTTCATTAAACCAACGCATTATTTAGACAAACATATTGACTTTCGTAACTCAATCAATCTCTAGGGGGCAAGTCGGGGCAACCAACTAGGTATGCATAGTGCCCCACAGTTTATTGGCAATAATAAAGTAATAAACAAGCCCATAAGTAACTCGCGCGACGATATTTTAAGCAATGGTAAGTGAGTCATAAGAAAAACAGATCGCAAAACCAAAGAGACGACAATACGAGTAAAAGAAAACAGTCCATCAGGCGCCGGTTAATTTCACAGCGTCCCCACGACATGAGTTCAGCTCAAAATGGAAGAAAACCAACCCTTATAAATAGAATTACTCCGCGGCACACTGCATGACCAGTTCTCTAATTTTGTAACCAGTAACTGGCCAATAAAGCTTATCTTATAAATAGATCTCATCTTTATTGGTGAGTTAATGTACAGTATTCTAACTTATGTAAAGACAGTTTAATAATAATAATAATAATAATAATAATTTATTAAACCAAAAATACATGTTACACAAATTGACAGCTCATAATTAAGGTATATTAGATTACATAAAATTTGTGCCTAAGTTAACATGTGCTACCGAACTAGGCTAGGGAAGCCTGTATTTCGGCAAGCAGTGCTTCAGGGCCAGGAACTTGGTCTTTTACTTATGAACAAATGGTATCAATGTATGTATTGAATTAATTTAAATGAACTGTAAAGAAAAAAGCAGTACCTACATTAAAATCAAAAAAGATATTTGTATAAAGAAATAGGTATGACTGTCCTCTGGATGTTTAAGGAGAAAATGGTGAGTGTATGTGTGTCAGAGGGTGTGTAGGTTTTAAATTAAATTAATTTAATTCAATTAATTTAATTAATGCATTGTGTTCTTAGGCATACTTAGGTAGTAGTTGTTACCAACAAACATCACTATTTTACTATGGTCAGCAAATCCTCAGTCTGATCGTATGTTAATTTCAAAAGCCATTCAGACACTGTTTTTTTAATTGTCATTTTATTCAATGAATAGATTGATAGAATTTTATTAATTTTGTCATATAGAACTGGGCCTAGAAATGGGAAAAATCTATGGATAAAAGTAGTTCTTGAATGCAATATCCTCTTACAGACTGGCAAACCTCTCCGTCTTGTTAACAGACTCTGATCATATTCCAAATTAGAATGCTGTTTAACAATAATGCTTGCGACAAATAGTTGGCGTACTGACAGGACCTCGCAGTATTCATAAAGTAGTGCGGTAGAGTAACGAAAAGGTTTAAAGGTACTAAGTTTTAGTATTGTTCTTTGTGATACCTCAAGTTGCTTTATCACAGTCTTTGGTGCACCACCCCAGGACGAGATGCAGTATGTGAGCAGTGACTGACAGAGTGCAAAATAAATTTGTTTTAGGACTATAGGGGTGACTACATGCCTCAGCGTTTTAAAAATGTAGATAAGCTTGCGGATTCTCTTACTGAGTACTTGAATGTGAGCTTTAAAGCTTAGGTTTTCGTCAATAATTACACCCAAATATTTAATTGTTTTTGTGCGTTCTAATGGTTTACAAGAACATTTTGCATCAAACAAATCTTCAGAAGAGCAGTTATGTGCAATTAGATCTAGGTCTACAATGATTTGTGATGAGTCACGGATTGAGAAAGCAAGATATTTCGTTTTTTCAACATTTAGAGTAAGCACATTTTCATAAAGCCACTTCTTCACCAAATCAAAACCCGTTTGTGCTAGCTGGTAAGTCTCATTCCATGTTTTAGCAACGAAAATGAGGGCAGTATCATCTGCATATGTGATTATTTTACCATGGAATGAGTCAAGACAGAGAAGGTCGTTTATATACACGAGAAAAAGAGTAGGCCCAAGAATACTACCTTGCGGCACGCCGTAGGTTACTGGAAGATCAGTACTAATGTACGGACCCACCTTTACACATTGTGTTCTATTAGACAGATAATCGGTCAATAGGCTTAGTTGATTACCTCTAATGCCATTTTTTTCCAATTTATGTACAAGGATCGGAACAGAAACAGTGTCAAAGGCCTTAGCTAGATCTAGAAATATTGTAATACACTTATTACCTTTATCCAGATTCGATGAAATAAAGTCTGTTAAATTACCAACCGCGTCATCAGTAGATTTACCACGTCGGAAACCAAACTGGTTATCCGATAAAATGTGTTTGCCTTCGAGATAATCCACTAAACGGCAGTTAATAATCTTTTCCAGAACTTTAGACAGTGAAGGTAGAATAGAAATAGGCCGAAAGTTCTTGACGCAGTCTCTGGGCCCACTCTTGTGTATTGGTCGTATCTGTGATTTTTTGAGTTCTCTGGGAAAGCAACCACTCTCTAGACACATATTAAAGATGTGGGTCAAATGTGGCACCAGAATATCGCTATGGTCTTTCAGGAACCGATTTGAGAGACCATCCCACCCTACAGAACATTCACTCTTAAGAGCAGATATTATGTTCCGGACTTCGACTTCATCCGTGTTCAAGAATACAGCTGAATTGCCGATTTGTTCCAAAGGTGCTTTCAGATTTGTGCTCCCCTCAGGTTTGTTCTGCGCTATTTGTTCAGCCAGCGACTTGCCAACATTGGAAAAATAACAATTAATTTGATTAATTGAGTTTAGAGGAGAGTCAGCTAATGTTAGTAATTCCTTTGGATAATTATCCTGTTTTGATGTATTCGTGATACTTTTGACTGTTTCCCACAACTTTTTGCAATTCTTGCCAGCTTTCTGAACAAGTTCTCTCTCATAATTACGTTTGACCTTTTTTATGATTGAACTACAAAAATTTCTGTACCGCATATAGGTCTTTTTAAGTATTTGGTCATTTGGAAGTGATTTCGACTTTTTGTGAAGTTGATCCCTGTTGCGCATACAGCGAAGCAGACCTTGAGTTATCCAGGGCTTAATTATCCTTTTGCGTCTTGGAAGTGCAACTGTTTCCGAATTCTTACTCAATGCAGTTTTTAGTTCACCAATGACATAGCTAACAGCAGAATCACAGTCATCAGTTGAGTAAATTGGGCTAAAGTCAATTTTGCTTATGGCCTTTGCTAAACACACTTGGTCAATTTTGGTTCGCGTTAACTCGGCATACGAACGAGACTGTTGTTTTTTTAAGCAAAAAATAACAGATTTATGGTCCGTTAGAGTAGACTGAGGTACAATAGTTACAGAGGGAGACTTGGTCTTTAAGAGCACATGATCTATACAGGTACCACTGGCGTCACGTGTGACAAAATGATGCGCTGGTAATAAACCGTGGTACGATGTAAGAGCCAGATAGTGTTCAGCAGATGTACTCATATTCTCAGCAATTATGTCTAAATTTAAATCTCCCACTATTGCGATGTTTTTAAAGCTTGATAAGTTTGCTAAAATTTCATCAAGCGACGTCAAAAACGGTTCCAAGTTTGCATAAGATGGGGAACGATAGATAGCCAACAACGCAGTGTCTTTGCCGATCTTAATCAAGAGGCTATTGCAGTCTTCCATTTCAGGTTCCTCAATGCAATAGCAAAGTTCATCTTTTATATACACGACAACGCCATCATTTTGAAGTTTATTTGATGTAGTCGCAAACGCACAATAACCGTCAATATCAGGTATACGCGATAGACATGGTAGCCAACACTCAGTTAAAATAAGGACGTCACCATCAAAACCGAATCTGCTTAAGAGAATCTGAAAATCTGAAAAGTTACAATTCAGGCTGCGTACATTTTGAGAAATAACTGACAAGGATGAGCGAAATGGTAGTAATTTTTTACACTCATCGACCTCACACTCGAAAGACTCCGATATAGCAAAGTCATCTATGCTATTAGAAAAATCATTTAAGTCAGGCATTGGTACGGAAGTGACGTAGACGATCAGGCTGTGAATTTCCAAGTGAAAGTGAATTAAATAAAAATAAAAATGTTGTCTCTCCAATATATTGAAAGTTTGCCCGTCTGTAATAGCAATGAAAGATATAGGATTTTACTATGATATGTAGTAATCTTCTAAATTTAATTGGGGTAATTTGTGAGGTGATATTTATGAAAGATTTTATCGAGTACGAACAAAAACAGAGCTCTTTATAGAATGCGTTTCGTTCTGTATCCAGATGCGAATAGTATGTGGAGGAATGTGTAGTGTTTGAATGGTGTGGTTTTAACCAAAAATTGTTATAACAGTTATAGAGTTTGTTATCAGTATTCCAAAAAAACATAAGAAATAAATTAAAATAAAAAGAAAATTTAAAAACATGCAATTTATAAGGTTCTACGGAAATACAAGACAGTCACGCTGTTGATGATTTCAGCAAGTTAAGAGCGCGAGAATCCCTAATAAGTATGTGGTTATCTCCGGTTTTCTTGCGTAAGTAGATTCTTCCTTCTTTTGCCCAGCAATAGTTAAAGCCATTTGCGTTTGCAAATTGGCGGGCTTCATAAAAAAGTATTCTTTTGCTAGGAGGCAGGTAATCAGAGACATATACAGGTGAACGACTTCCGACGAAGCCAAGATGTTCTGAGTGAAGTTTCTCTAAAGTAGTTTTATTTTTATTAAAATTCCGAGCTGCAGCCAATATTGCACTCTTAGCTTGGACTGACGACAATTCAACCACTATAGGTTTGGACGATCCCGTTTTTCCAGGTGCCCTGTAGATGTCACGTACTTCCGACGAATATATATGCGTTTGGAGAACTTCGTTAAACTTAGTTAAGACACGCTTCAAGTCATCAGAGGATTCCTTTTCTTCACCGGGAACGTTACGAAGAACAATGGTGGATGAGCGCGCTCCCATTTGGATGTCGGATATGCTTTGCTCCAGGGCCTTCAGCTGATTCACATAGTTTGCTCTTTCCCTTTCCAGTTCCTGAACCCTTAGCAGCATCTCGTCATATTTACGATCTATAAAAATTATATTTTTTTCGACTTCAGCACACGTATTTTTAACTTCTTGTAGTCTATTTTTTAGGCCTGTCACATCATTAGCTAATTTAGAGAGAGTTGCATCATGCTCAATTTTCCAAGATTTAAGCATCTCCCTAATTTCTTCCTTAAAATCATTATAGTCAATCTTTGGAGAGCAACAGGGTCTATCTTTCCGCTTATTACGACGTGAAACATTAGAGACTCCGGACTTATCTGTACTATGTTGCGAAGCTTCGTCTGATTCTGAAGGCACATTAGACCGGGTGGACGCTTGAGGTGGAGTACGTGCGCATTTCGACATGTTAACGAATGATTAAAATCAGTTAGTCGATTAATCGTAAAAATTATTTATTTTTGAACGATCTCAAAAAGTGTGCTACCACTGAACGCAGCCTTAGTGAAATGTCAATGTCATCAACAGTGACGTTATTTACTCGTTGTGTGAGTGCTTATCCAGCGTATCAGCGTATGCGCAAACTAAAAAATAACAGCTGTGAATCAGCTGTTTATCTTAGTGTGAGTGCGTTTTGAAAATTTCAAACAGTTTCCCAAATCCGATTATTATAAATTAACTCACGAAAACGGTGCAGGTACTGGTGATTGTTTCTTGTGTCACAGAATTGAGGTTATGTTTCGGTACTACAATGAAAATGTATCCACTATTCTTCTTAAATATAGTTAAACACTATTAAAAGTTCAGGAGTCGTGAAAGAGTTGTTTACTTGGCCAGTGTTGCCAGCGTTAACACGACAGTGTTGAAGGCTGAAACAAGCTGTGCAGCAAGTTTAGAACAGGTGATTAGTCAATAAGTGAGTCAGTGATCAATTTGGTTCGCCACATTAGAAATTGTTATTTTATAAATGTCAGCGTGGGACAAAGGCACCTACACGCGTTACATCTTACATCACAAGCATACCGCTTTATGATTTTATACAGGTTTATACAGACCTACTGTTTTTAAATCATCGCGAATCCTACGAAAGATCACCACAATCAGAACAACGATCAAACTGAGGTCAAAGAAACCTTGTAAGCGACTTTTGCTTATACAGGTGAACCGGTGACATAGCGCGTGATTGACTATACATAAAAATCACATGTCTGCAACAATATTTCTCAACACACATTGCACAGCCAGAATTAATGAAACAGAAACTGTGGCAGCAGACGAACATGAGAAACTAATGCGATGGGCGGACATGTGCATCAGTAAATGACACACTGATAGACAAAACACTGTATGACTAATCGAGCGGTACCAATTTGTACGTACATAGATCGAGTCAGGGCCACTTCAACGATATGACGAGACCGTTGAAACGGCAATTTAGATGCTGTGCAAACGACAAACTTCCTTTTTGAAATAGTAAATTGAAAATGCCTTTGGTGTTCCGTTGTTGAGAGAGAAAAAATGACTGCGATTTAAACATTTGGAAATATGTAGAATAAGTATATACCGAAAAACATCAAGAGAATTCACAAGATGGGACTGACAGATTGAGGCAGTTTCTGGTTTATTCAAACTCTGTCATAACGTATTACGTAGCTCATACATAGGAGTTTTATTATTGTCTAGAATCTAGGCTACAGCTACACGTATATTATGTATAATGACTGTTTGGTAAGCAGTTACAACACAACAGAGAATAACCTCGAATATTCCAGCTGCGTTCGCTGTACCGCCTACACGAAATTATGAATCGGAAAAACATATGCTGTTTACGTCGAGGTGCATAAGGGTGCACTAAGACGGACATGATAAGATTAGATTATGTTAGTGCTTACATTATCATTGCAAATTGATCGAAAGTCGAGACGAACAGTCATTAAGGGTATCAAAGCAGCACTTACAGCGTGCGATGCATCAATTACACGCACTAATGCATGCCCTACCTTCGTTAGAATACAAAGCGCCCTATCCGATTGGTTTCATTGTGCGTACGAATCACATTAGGCGTGATATTCTCCAGTATAATGAGTCAATGACATTGCATATTCTATTGTTTAGTATCCGAGCTCGTTGATTAGCGAATATTACCATATGTAATAACTTTTATTCATTTATTTTGAATGCGTTGTGTCCTGTGAGGGAGGTGTGTATGTGTGCTTCAAGTAACTTAATTATTTTAATTCTCTATTTATTAAACTAAGCTAAACTGTGTAGTTTTATGCACAATGGCTTTCTGTATCTAAATGATATTTTATTCAGCTTTTTAAATGACTTCATTTACTGTTTCCTTTTCCTAAAACAAATAACTGTATTAAAAATTTGCTTACACCTAATTCCCATGAACATGAAACTAATTTATAAGTTTTTTTTTTTTTTTTTTTTTTTCTCGACGGGGAAAATCATCTTTGACGAAACCCGCTCTTGGGTGGAGCGGGAGACAGTGTCAGACTCTTACTGACTAAAAACCCCGCGCCGTTCCTTCTAGCCTTCATACCGGGGCACGAGCTCCCTTTCGGACAACCCTGTCCCCAGTAGGCTTCGACCCAGCTGGGCCCCTCCTGCTGCTGACAACTCCTTGAGGCGCGCGGGAACAGTGCGCGCCGTCGACGCCTTAGACTCGGTCCATTACCGGACCATCGGACAGCGAGCTACCCATAGCTCGCCGTCCGCGAGCCTGCGTCTACGGTGGCCGGAAATCGGGATCGGAATCCCGGCGACGGCGGCGAGGGCGCCGTTGCCTGATGCGGTCGGCCTCCTCCTTTGCAAGCATTACTGCTTCGCAGAAGGAGGCGACCGCCTGCCATTCCTCCTCGCTCCGGACCATGGCTTCGACCAGGGCCCGGCGTGAGAGGTCTCCGCCGCCGATCGCCCCCACGAGGGCACGGCGATGCTCCGCCCAGGCAGGGCACACCTCGACGGTGTGCTCCACCGTGTCCTCCGGGCGTTGCGCACAGTGGCGACACCCGGGCGTCTCTTCCGCCTGAATCCGATGCAGGAACCTCCCGAACTTGCCATGTCCGGTGAGGACCTGCGTCATGCGGAAGGTAAGGACGCCGTGAGGTCTTTCCAGCCACGCCTCAAAGAGGGGACTTACCGCCATAATCGTGGCGTGCCCAGCACTGGGTTGCGATAGCCGTTGACGCCATTTCACCATGAGATCCCGCCGGAGCTCTGTCCGCCATGCCTTGACATGTTGCGGCAGTGGACTTTCACCCCGGCGTTGCATCTCCACGCGCATGTCGTGCATGTGTGCAAGGACTGTTGCCTCCAGATCCCACGGTGGTAGGCCAGCCAGAAGGCTCGCCGCTTCGCGGGAGATCGTGCGGTAACCCCGCACCATCCGTATTGCCATGACCCTCTGGCAGGCGTTCAGTATGGACGCCGGTCGCTTTGCCAGCGACGGCGCCCACACCGGCGCCCCGTAGAGGGCCATGGACCGAACGATCCCCGCGTAGAGCCTCCGGCAGGAGGCGTCTGGACCCCCAAGATTGGGTAGGAGCCGCTTGAGAGCAGCCCCAGCCCGGAGAAGCTTGGGAGCCAGACGTCGGAAATGTTCTACGAAATTCCACCGGCTGTCGAGGACGAGTCCCAGATACTTCATCGTCGACCCGACGCCGATGCGAACTCCTCCTACCGTAAGCTGGGAGTCCGATGGTGGCGCGTTCCGAGGGCCGTGGAAACACATTGCCTCGGATTTATGCAGCGCCACCTCGAGTCCCAACTCCTGGATCCTACCAACGGCTATCGCAACCCCGCGTGTCGCTAGAGCGACCGCCGCCTGGTGCGACTCTCCCTGCGCTAGGATCAGCGTGTCGTCTGCGTAGCAAACCACGCTGACCCCGTCAGGGAAGTCGCCGCGCAGCACGTAATCGTAGCCGATGTTCCACAAGGGTGGGCCTAGAACCGACCCCTGCGGAACACCGCACGACATCTCTCGACGATTCCAGTCTCCCTGGTGACCGGGGTAGACAATGTACCTGTCTGACAGGTACGCCTCGACCACTAGACAGAGGTATTCGGGCACCCGGTGGTACCGGAGTGCCCTCCGGATCGTACTCCAGGGCAGGGAGTTAAAGGCGTTGGCAATGTCCAAGGACACTGCCACGACACACCTACCCTGGGACACCGCTTCCCCTGTCGTGAGGGCTCGCACGCGCATGATGGCGTCTATAGTAGAGCGCGCCCTGCGAAAGCCGAACTGTCCGTCCGACAAGTCCGGCCCCACCCGTGTTAGCCGCACGACGAGGCGGTTTGCAATAACTCTTTCAAAGAGCTTGCCCACCTCGTCGAGCAGCACAATGGGCCGGTATGCGGACGGAGAGTCCGCAGGGCGCCCTGGCTTCGCTACGAGGACCAGTTTCCCCGTCTTCCAGCGAAGTGGGAACTGGCCCCTCTCCAGGCATGCGCTAAAGAGCCCTCTCAGTCGAGGCCCGAGAGCCTCCATGGCCAGGACCCAGGCTTTTCCTGGCAAGCCGTCGGGTCCTGGGGCGGTGTTTTTGGCACTCAGCCTTCGCACCGCCACTCTCAACTCTACCTCGGTCACTTCTGGAGCATTGTCGTCGTCGTCGCTGTTGCGATCCGCGTCAGACACCGCTGGCGGAGGCGGAGCCATGGGCGGGGGGGAGTGTTCCCCCCGCGCAGGGAACAGAGAGCTAACCACACCCTCCACGATTTGGGGCCGGAGACTCTGAGTCAGCGGCGGAGCCCAGGGGCGAAGCTTGTCCCGTACCAATTTGTACGGGCGCCCCCACGGGTCCGCGTTCAGAGACCCCAGCCACACGTTGCGGGCCTCGAGTTTGGCCCGCCTTATCTCCATTCGGAGGGTGCGTTTTGCCTCCCTGTATTCCTCATACAGCTCCGCCTCTCTGGCCTCCGCATCCGGCGGGCGGATGCGGCGCCTGCAGTGCCTGGCGTACCGGCGTCGCGCGTGATTGCACGCATTGCGCAGTGCGCCGATCTCCGGCGACCACCAGTACACCTGGCGCTTAGCTCGTCCTGGACGGACACGGGGCATTGCCGCATCGCAAATTTGCGACATGGCCTCCTGGAACCACTCCGCCTCGACGTCGATGTCGACAGGCCTGTCCGGTGCTTGCACCCAGGCCTGTACCGTCGCGGCTTCCAGGAGGAGCTCCCGGTCCATCTGCTTAAGCGCCCACCGCGGACCGCAAGGGCTCTGTCGGACCGGCGCGGCCGAGGTTTCGGCGGAGACGTCAAACCGGATGTACCGGTGGTCGGAGTACGTCTCCACCTCCTCCATCACGCGCCAGTCGACGACACGCGGCGACAGAGCGGGGCTGGCGAACGAAATGTCCACCACCGACTCACCCCGCATCCGCACCAACGTGGGGACAGAACCCCGGTTCAGTACGACCAGGCCCAGCTCCAAGGCCCAGTCCTCCACCATCCGTCCCCTCTGGTTCGTGAACCGGGAACCCCAAGCCGTATTCCAGGCGTTGAAGTCCCCGCAAACGACCACGGGGAGGGAACCGAACCCAGCGACGACGGAATTTAGCTCCATCAGGGAGACGTGCAGTTCGTCGAGAGATCGGCTCGGGGACAGGTAGACGCCTACCACGGCGATGTCCCCGAACCGTGCTGCCACGCAACCCCGCCCCCTCGTGACGGACTCGGGGGGCGGGGTACCGGCGGCGGCCGACTTAATTAAGGTCACCGAGCCGTCCAGGTCCTGAACCCAGTCACCACTGGGCAGGACAAAATACGGCTCGGTGACTACGGCGACATTGATCAACCACTGCGCCATGCTCTGGAGCAACAGATCCTGAGCGGGGGCGCAGTGGTTGATATTCGCCTGGAGGAGACGTAATGGGGCCGTTATTGACACTCCATTACAGTCTCCTCCCGAGCCCCCCTAGGGGGCACAGCCGCGGCGGCGGGTGCGGCGGCGATGGCGGCGGCGGCCAAGGAGGCGGCTGCGGTGGCGAGGACATTGGCGGGGACGGACCTACGGGCCTTGCCCTTGGCCTTGGCGGGGGGGTCGCAGGACCTGCCCCCAGCCCGGTGGTCGGCCGGCTTGCCGGCCGCCGCACATGCGTAGCAGTGCGGCGTAGCACGGCATTCTGCGGCCTTGTGACCGGGCTGGCCACACTGGTGGCAGCGGTCGCTGCGATCCTCCGCGGCGCAGTGGGCTCCCACGTGGTGCCCCACGTGGCAGCGGAAGCACCGCAGAGGTCTGGGCTCCAGCAGCTTGACCTGTGCGGAGACCCAGCCCACCAAGAGCCGACGGCCCTCCCCGGTGATGGTTTTGGCCGCCTGCACAGGACAGCTTACCGTTACGGCTCGCATGCCCGTGCTGTCAGCGCGGATGGCGCCCGCCCGAACCTGTTCGGCCGGGCACCCGCCCGCCCTGACAATGGCGGCCACCACCTCGCCCACCTTGACGGAGTCGTCCAGGCCCATGATGCGCATATCAATGCACTTTGTGGGCCTGGACACTCGGGCCTCCTCCTCGCTCAGAGACGCCCTGATCCTGGCAGCCAGGGCATCCGCTGCAGGGCCGCTGGCCGCACCGGGGACCTCGAGGATTCGGGCCCCGGTGATTGTGTGCCTCATGCGGAAGCCCGCAGCGGCTCCGAGCTCCTCAAGGTGGGGCAGCACCGCCTGTTTCGCCTTCGCCATGACGTCGTCGTACGTCACGCCCTTCTTTTCCGCTTCAGGCTGTAGCGTAATGACTACAGCCTCGGAATTCGGGGCGCGAAGACGCGCCGCCATGGCCCGCTTCTTGCGCTCCTGCCGCCTCGCGCGCTTTTTGGCCGCTCTGGCCACCTTGCCCGCCTGCTTTCTGGCGCCGACCACCGTCCACTCGGCGCCAGACTCCTCGGGTGGAGGAGGTGGCAGGCGCGGCCTAGTCGCCACGGCGGCAGGAGGTCCTGCCGGTTTAGCGGCAGGCACCGCCGCACCCTTTTTCCGCCGCTGCTGCTGCTGCTTGGCCGTCGCGGGCTCCGGCCTCGGCTCTGCGGGCTCCGGCGCCGCGGCCTTGCGCCCTGCTTGCCCCGACGGGCCCGCCTTGGGCGCAGAAACCACAGCCGCGGCAGCAGCATAAGACGCCGCCTTTTTCTGGCTAGAGGCCGCCAGTGGAGGGCGCAGGACAATGCCCTCCAGGAGAGACAGCTGCTTCTCGACGCGCTGCTGGAACTCCAGCTGCTGCTTTTGCAGCCCCTGCTGAAAAGCTGCGAGTTCCTGTTGCACCAGTGACAGCAACTGACTCTCCGGCTCGGGCTGGAGCTGGGGCTGGGGCCGGCTTTGTCCCTGCTCCTGCTCGCGCCCCTCATCCATCGGCTCCTGGCGGCACTTGTTCGGCGCCTTTGCGACCTCCGCCCGGACCTCAGCCCGGAGCTCGGCCTGGAGCTCCGCCCGGAGCTCGCTCCTGAGCCTCTCCACCCTCTTGTCAACCGAGGCGTCTAAGGCCCCCTGGAGGGACGCGGCGTGGCGACGGATCGTTCGCTCGCGCGTGGCCTTGTCCCTCTGGCGGGCCATGTCCCGAAGCAGGGTGACGGCCAGCTCCTTGAAGGGCATGGCCGCCTCCCCGCCTGACTCCGCCTCGGTACGCCTCTCGCTGCCAGACGGCTCTGAAAGATCTCTCCCAGAGTCGCCCGCGCCAGGGTGGCGCCCCTCCGCGGCAAGCCTATCGGCTCGCTGAGCGGATTTTTTGGCCGTTAGGCCTCGCCCTTTCCCGCGGGCTCGGCCTGCGCCGCGACCGCTGGTGGCGATCTTCGCCCGCCCCTCCGAGCAGGACGAACCGTCCTCCTTCCTAAAGGAAGCGGAGCGCTTCTTCTGGGAGAGACTTGACCCTCTCCCTGAAGTCCCCGCTACCTCCTCACACTCCGAGCCCTCCGAGCTCCTTCCGGATGCCGCGTCGGACTCCGACCGCGCATCACTCCCTGGTTTTTTAAAAAATTTACTTTTATCCATAAAGTTCCCACGAGTATTAAACTTCGGGTACTTGCTCAAAACATGTGGTTCGCACTAGAGACTAATTTAGCTACCCATTAGTCAAGCTAACAACCTCCCTCACGGTGCGCCGCCGCTTGGAGGTTTGGGGTAATTTTTTATAGAGGTTGTCTTCCTCGCGGCCCGGGCGGCTAAGCCAAGGCCCTCGTCCCCCATCAAAAGTCAGAAACATGACCTTGGACAATCTCTGGGGCTACGAGACTAACGGTGGCAGAAGGAGGAACACGTCTTCCTCCTGCCTGCCCGGCGGCAGTGTGAGTGCACACCGAGCCCGCTCTTACTTCGCCACTGTGCCCTCTGCTATAGCAGAGGGACACGCGTTGAAGCGTTCCGTCAGACAGAACATTCGCAGACGGCCATAGAGGCCCTTGGGTAGGAGTGCCCAAGGGGGTCTATGGCCACCTCCCAGGGTGCACCGTCCCGCAGACTGGTCTTCCCTCAGGACGTGTCCGCAAGGGAACTACAGTCCGCGGGCACTCGTGGAGGTTTTCTGTCGTGGCACCCCAACTAATTTATAAGTCGGTGTAATAATCTTATTCGAGTTTCGTAATTAGCGCCTTATTTAAGTTTTAATGACAAAACATCAACTCATTTCTATTGTTTAGTCTAACTAATGATTTTTCTTCTCATTAGCACTTCAACTTTTACACCTACTTAAGAATTTCTAAGAACTTAACCAGTTTTATTAATATTTATCCGCAACATAAACAGTAAACGAAAGCTGTGAACCGAGCGGCAATGTTTACGTTGGGAATAGTTCACGGATATGTGAAAAAATAAATAGAACAGGAGCGTTATACAAAGGCCCCTTTAACAAAGTATTCTAATATGAGCGTGGTCGTGAATCAGAATCGGATAATCTAATGTTTACTACCGCGCTCGTTATCCCAGCTGTGAGTCATTGTTACTAAGATGATTGTCCAAATCGTTATTCTAGGCTGGTACAATATTAGCGTAGTTAACATTCACGTATCGTTCAGGTATCGATGTTTTGTCAACAGAGACAATGTGTACAGAACACACAAGCTCATGTGAATGAGTCTTATATTTAATCTCGGTGAAATCGCTAACAATACGACATGAGCGCGGCTGTTGTCGTCCTTGACTGGCGAGCTGGCGCCACTAAGCGCCGATACTGCTTTCCGAGCCTGTACCACGAATTCTTAAGCCTATTGCCTATTTTGTACCGAAAGAGAAAGGCTGCTGAGTAAGTGTAACGCCGGCCTACTCGCTCGCGAAAACCGCCAACATTTTGCCGTTCGTGGTACGAGCACACTCGCTCGCCACTTCTCTACTGCTTATATTTATACCGTTTTCAAGCCCTAACGCCAACTGTAATTTATAGATAGCAAATCTCAATGTAAAGGCACAAAGGGTCATGTTTCGACATTTCAGTACTTATTTATATCATCGCTTCTACTGGTTATGTTCTAACAACGACCACATCTTCAATAATGATTATTTGTTTGATTTTCCACACTTTCTTCAACAAATGTAGATCTGCAATCGAATAAATGCGTGAACATTTCTATTTGAGTACAAGCTATTATTATAAACATTTATCAAATTGCAAGTGATAACACGAAATTTAAAAAGCCCCATTAATTATAACGGTACTGTAATATAAAAGAGACCATAAATAAGAAGTGGTGATGTATGCATAGCTGTACATAGACATTATTACGTTTTTAATGGACGAGTTGTTCAATGTTCATGTGAAAGCATTCAGTTTTGAGCACCAGCCGATTTGTGCTTTTTGCTAAACAATAGTTTGGGGTATAGTCCCATCGAGGCTTAACGGTAAATACGAGTCATTGACCACAAATGCAACATGTCACGAACCACAAATACCGTAATGACTGTCTTAATAGAGTCACGTTAGCAACGCCGAATTTAGGACAATCTTGTCAGTAACTCTGCATATAAAGCAGACATAGTTCTGACACGCTCCAGTGATAAATCGCTATTTTGAGATAAAACCTGTTTCAACTGTAGCGGTTAAATAAGATATTAAGTTTATTGTATGCATTGCCGAAAAAACTGCAGCCTTAAACTTAATCGATGCCAATCCGATCTTCAATATCATTTCCTGAGTATCGAGGATCGTTCTTTATATTATTATAATCGCTTGAACGTATATTCAGTGGTATAAAATATGGATCACGTGAATAGCGTGCACCGTGCACTTTGTAGCGATGCCGAAACACTGTCGTGACAACTTGCAATTAATCTCAATGTTCTCTAACTTAGAACGATATTTTATACTCGATTGTCAACTGAGACACCGATTTTGAGTAGCAGGGGGATATTTTACCAATTTTTTTTCGAGTATTTGCAATCGACACGCACAGAGTTGAAAGTGTTTTTGGGGCATTTGATTTACTCGAACATAGCAGTCTTGTTTATAACTAGCTCATGACCGTGACTTCACTCGCATGAAACCTTTTTCATGAGTTTAAAAAAAAAAAACTAAAAATCTGCTTGGTCTGCTAAATCTAGCAAGGCTTTAGCAGGCGTGTTGATGAGCCAGTGAGTAAGGCCTTCTATTTTTATAAAGGTTTATATAATTATGTATATCTAAGTAACAGAAACATCAACTACAACAACACACAGTAACAACCACTGCAACTGTCTGTCGGTACTAACAACTTTTATGGACTATTTTGCCTGATATACGAGTAAATGATATTATTTTTATTTTATTTTTTATAAATTATTTCTCAACCGATTAACAAATTCTTAATGAAGAATTGAAATTAAGAATCTGCTTATCAGATGCACCACAGATTTAATCAGTATTATCTACGCTTGCTTGCACATTACATAAATTGGTGTTGGCAAAAAGTTGTAGAGGTAAATTTCCCGATGTGGGAGTTGATTGGGGCGTATTTATAGCCGGCCGGCATCCCGCCCGGCCCGGCGGCGTGGACAATGGATTCCGTAGACGAGACGCGCTCCATATGGATGAACTGCTAAAGCGCATACATGATCGCGTTCTAAATGCTAGCTCATTTATTTCATATGAAATTCCTAACTGTTTAAATGGTTTGTCGTTTTGATAGATGAGAATTTAGCTTTGAAAGGCTGTAGAATGGAAAGAACTTCTGTTTTTTTAAGTTTTCTGATTTTAAAACATTTTAATTAACATTAAACGAATAGACTAAACGTTGTTCTGTGTCAAGATAATAAATCAGTATAAAATTTAATTGATATCACTACATAGTATAAAACAAAGTCGCTTTTTCTGTCCCTATGTCCCTATGTGCGCATAAATCTTTAAAACTACGCAACGGATTTTGATGCGGTTTTTTTAACCCTTCAGATACCGTCAATTAGAGACACAATAGTAAGACAATAGATGCGCGGCCACCGGTGGTCGCTTGGGGATTCATGAATTAATAAATAGAGTGATTCAAGAGGAAGGCTTATATGTATAATAACGCACCCGAGCGAAGCCGGTCGCTAGTACATAATAAAAAAACGTCTTTCGAAAATAAGACTAAACTCAGAAAATAATATCACATTTAAACAATGCTCGATAAACGATCACTTTCCATTTTTCAATAGCGTGTAAAAGCACATTATGACACGTCACTGTTCATTATTTAAATCATTAATAAAATGTTGTAGCGCATGATAGGTTAAACGGTTTATTGAGACCATCTTGAAAAAATCAATCATTATTTCAGTACCTATTTATTTTATCCGAAAGGAATATAAAGCAAACCTGTGTGGGAAAAAAGCCGTAAAACGAATGACCATTAAGATTAAGGATGCCTACGACCTATAAATTAACTCCGTTATATTTTATTCAAACGAGCATATTAATTAATAAAAAATAATATGAAGACATAAAAAGGGCATCATTGGACAGAACGATATATTTAAAAATAAAGACCCATTTTCACATAATTTATCGTGAACATTCTTATGAACAAATTAGATATAGATTTTAGTTATTTATTTTGGGTTACTTCACATAAAAAAGGAACAGTGTGCCAAGTTAAGATAGCGCCAAGTGTTGAAGGGAGCTGTGAAGATATGCTAATAAACAGCTTGTGTGGGTTATATCGCGCCCAGACGTGTTATCTAGGCAGAGGCGTCACCGGTCCCCGCAATGGCGTCGTTATGTGTTGGTAGTTGGGCCACGTCGTGTACACACTGGCTATAGGCTTATAGCTTATCGTGGCAGTATGGCTGAGCCAACACATTTAATATGCACTTAGTTATGCCGTGCATGCAAAGTCTACACGACAAAAATAAAATTATAAACGACGAAATAATGACAAATGTCGTGCCAAACTACTAAAATTGTGCAGGAAATGGAAAATAATGCATTAATTTTGCAGTAGGTTGACTGAAATTATCGAATTGGTGCATATTTATTATTCATGACCGTGAAAATAACGCGGCTGTTTATTGAGAAAATTTGCCAACAATTTCCTAAATTTTTCTTTCTTGAATTCTTGATTTTCTAGGTTAACGCGTGGGTACATGCGTTACGAGAACTCGTAAACTTAAATGGATCTAAAATAAGAACATGGGATTCCTCGATGCTTTCAACCTTGAAATGAAAGAGTGAACTGATTTTAGGGCCCGGGCACGGACGAACATTGATCAATGGTTTTGAAAAAAAAAGAAGACTAAAATTCAAGGAAGATGCATACTATATTATGATAGCTATAAGTTATTAGTGTATGAGATCTGGTCCCTTCTTCTTCCTGCCCTTATTTCATATTGCTTGGAGTCGGCGCAACATGTTTTCCGTGATCTGGCTCCTATTTACTTTAATTGACAATGTTACTTAGGTTATTTATCAAAAGTTCAGATAATTGTCTTATTATTGTGACTAGGTACTGATTTATTTTGAAAAAAAAAAATCTTGCTAAATTGTTGGATTGTCAGATTGTAATCTGTCGCCAGTTGATTTTATTAAATAGACCCCTGACATATACCATCGAGTGTGTTAAGCATGTTCAATTCTATAGTTACTATGGCACTAAGAACATCAATTTGAATGTTTCTCATACGCGCCGTTTGACCCAGACATTTTGAATTAGCATATCATTGACGTAAGGCAAAGTTTATTCCAAACCGTATCTAAGAGAATGTCTCGTGCCGTAGGTACCTACTTTTTACATTAAAAAGGTGTTACCTTTTTTAATGTAAAAAGTAGGTACGTAGTTACCTAAGTTTTTTCTAAACGAACTAAACATTACTTTGACCCCATACAAAAACTTCTGTTCTACGAATATATAAAAACGACTGGATCTTGCCTAATTCTTCGAACTGTACCGTGTAACAAACTATTGTAATAAAACCAGATCTAATAGATAACCAGGAAATAATCAAGTGTAGCTAGACCGTGTGGAGGCATTTTATCGTTTTTGCAACACGCGTATTCGTCCGTGGTAAAAAATCACGTTCAGAACTAAACTCAATTTCGTAACGTTCAAAACCAACTATTACAGCTCCAATTCATGAACAAAATGCGTGTGAACTATTATTTTGTGACTCAAACCGTTGAAATCAAATGGTTACCAAACCATTTGATTTCAGTCATTCAAAACCTTTGTGGTTTATGTTCAATAAGCAATTCTCTGGCTAAAAGCGAAAGCGATTCACGCTAGCATTTTTAGTCCTATGCCTGTTATGTGCGTTGGCGCCGTTGACGCGACGTCTACGCGAGTACGACGCAATGCCTACGATCTACGTCGGGTGTCGTAATACTCACGCGGCTGCAACGCAATGTCTACGCCACTGCGACACGATATCTACGCGGCTACACGGTTACGACATAACTACTACGCGCATCTACGCGGTTAATTAACTTTTTACTATAAAGTATAACGGTCCTCCGAAATTGAAATGACAGAATAGAAAAGAATAAACTTTATCGTACACAAAAATAGAAACAATTTTACAGAAACTTAAATCTATGGGTACAATGGCGGTCTTATTGGTGACTTAAGCGTATATTCTAATATTAATTCATTATATTCACAAAAGTAGTGCATTAAGGACCTTAGCCTACTGGGGCTATGGGTTGACTTTGGAAAGGAACACCCTGGGTAAATAAACGCAAGACAAAAAATTAACATACATAGGTGTGGTTTAAGTCAACAAAAGTCTGAAGTCTCCCCTCCGCCCTAGAGTGGTAGAAGTAATTGAATGTTTTTCCATCTTAAAAGAGAGCATTTTCTATCAGTCAACTTTTGTGATGCAGAACTAATTGCGGTAGGTTCAGTGTTAACAAAACAAAAAAAAAAACAAATGGATTCGTAAGGTCCACGCTCTGTTACGTACGGATAGTAGATCCAGTCTACAAAATAGACTAAGATCAATAAAAAGAATCTGTTGTACAAGTAAAGTCATGTCGTGTCGATTTAAATGATCGAGTATTCAATCTTTCTAATCCGGTTCATTAAATATTGAGGTTTATTTACGCCTACAAATTATTTCACTATGTGTACCAAAAAAAGAGATAAATGGTTTATAGTAAATTATACACACTAACCGATAAATCAGTCACGATCCTTTTAAAATCTACACAACTGATACGATTTATGTTTAACATCGTTTTAAAATAATATCTACATAAAACTAGTTGTTTTCCGTGGTTTCACCGGCGTTTTTAGTTACTGCTCCGCTCCCGTGGGTCGTAGCATGGTGTTATACAAGCTTATTTTTAGTGTATGCGAAACCTTAAATACCTGTCTAGTATTTTTATGTAAAGATTCTATGTACAAAATTTCATAAGTCTATCATGAAAAATCACCAAGTTATAAGCTTGTTATGTCAGCAAAAATACATAGTCACCGGGCCATCCAGGCGATTGTGGGGTGGATCTGCGCTTGCCCCAGCTGTTTGCTGACGCCTAGTGCCTGCTATGACCTGCCGTGACCTTAATGTTGTATTTAATGTCTCTTGTGACCTTTTTAAATATTTTTGGGAAAAAATATAACACTGTGTAAAAACTATTGGAATCCATTTAGTTATTTAATCTGAACAAAGGATGCTTAGGTTTCGCATAAAATAAAAATAATGGTGTTCCAAAGTCTTCCTTAACAAATAGGCTACTCAGGATTGCAAGAATTTTTCATTTCAAACCAGTAAACTTCCTGCGTTTAAACCAATAAACTCATCAGTTTTACAATATTGTAAAATTCTTGTAAAGTATAGGTAAACTCCGTAACTAAAGAGGGTTTAACATGGGTTTAACTGAGAAGTATCGCAGTAATTAGTGGTTATCATGTAGGAGTAAGTTTCGAGGCGTTACTGTAAATCTTTTAATCATTGGCTCTTATTATCGAGTCGGATCAATTAACATGGAGTGGTCGAGAGAACTGGCACCGCCTGCGGGCTATCGGATGTTTTAGAGCAGACCTGTTATTGTAGAGATGATAAACTGTATAAATAAAACGGATGATGACTGTTTTTTATGAAGTAAACACAGGAGTTTGATATTTCATTTTTTGTCGAGCCTTATACAATGTGTATCGTTAAATGCGCAAAACCTGAAATTAGTTTGACCAGAATAACGAGCAGAATCAATTAAACCACTTTTTAATATAGGTAAAAATTTTCAAAAAATCTTCATTAAAAACTTCGACCTGTATATTTATGAATAGGTCGAGCCATCACGTGAGCAAATCCGCGGAAATAGGTAAACAAACACAAATAGTTGTAATCCAATCAAATTTTCTCATACACGTGATAATAAAAGTTCTTATTTCAATGCAGATATGAATTTTAAACAAACTAAAACTGCTCATAAAACCTTTAATTTTTTTTGATGATTTTTTTCTTACGTAATTAAGTCAATCGAATTAAAAATCATTTGGGGTGTCTGAGGTTTTGCGCATTTAACGTTACACGATGTATAATAGTTAGTAGAACTTTACTGACACTCAGTGCCTCAGAAATCGCATAAAGCCATGGCCCCGGTTGTCATTCTTAAAAAAAGCTAAGCTGGTATTTTCTTCTTCTTCCTGCCCTTATCTCAAATTACTTGGGGTCGGCGCATCATGTTGTTTTTCTTCCATTCTGTCCTGTCACCATCACACTATTTTCTTATTCAATATATTTACTGGAAAATGGAAGTCACTATCAGGACTTTCTACTACTAGATGACTTGAGTTTTAATTGGCTTCAATTTGCAGACACAAATTGAATTTAATCACGGTGTAGGCACTCTATCTCCATCAACAAGAAACCGATATCTCGTTAATCTATTGTCTCCTGTTGTCTTCATCAATTTTCAATTGAATCCCGCTTTCATATTTCCCAACAGCAATTTATCTTAGTTGAGACGACACTGAAAGCGTGAGCCAGTTTTTAAATTACTAATGCGATCCTTAGTGGTTTGATTAGTGGCTCCAAAAATAAATTGGTCTTTGAAAAGGCTTTTATGACAAGCATAGAATGCTGTCATCGTTATTAAATTGGGCAAAACTAACTTTTTTTTTTAAATACGTATTCGTAATTAGCATTATTTTTCTCTGATTCCGAATATGTATTTAACTCAATTTCATTAAAAAAATGTTAGTTGCGCCATTTTTAATGACGACATTAACGACGACGGCAGAATGAGAGAGCTGTGTCAAAAAATACGACTCGAAATTCTACGTAAAAATGTAGAAACATTTCGTGATGAGGTGAGTTTATTATTTCTTTAAGGGGAACGTGAAACTTGTAAGTAAATAATAAAAAAGCGGTCAAATGTGAGTCGGATTCCGTACACAGCTACCTACGTAAAAAGTCCGATTCCCGAATCGAGTCTCAAAGATTTATCCTTATTGCACAAAAAACTATCGATGTTCAGCCTTTTTTTTTTAAAAAAAATATGCGCCATAAACTGACTCGTCTTTAGATTGCGTAGACTTTCACTGTTCTACGGGGAACCTCCACGCGTTCCTAAAAATGAGAATCTTGACCTACGGACATACAGACAGTAAAATTATTCTATGAGGGTTCCGTTTCTGTCAACTGAAATATGGAACCCTAAAAATGACCTTCATTACAGCGTTAGATGTTTGAACAAAGTTTAATTCTAATGAGGTTATTCCTCTTTAAACAATGTCGATTTTATAATTTATGTACATTTCAAACGAGTCTGTCAATTAAGTCACAGAAGCGGCCCGACTTATGTGAGATAGTTATCTAAATGACAAACTAAAATTGATCACGACTTCAACTAACAGTTTTTGCGTGTCCACACAGACGAGTTTTAAACCAAGTAATTATGTACACATAGATATACATCATTATAATTATAGCCTATAATGGACACGGTCGTAAACTTTTCGCGTTTGTAGATTTTTTGATAGCTGAAAATCATTGGTCAATAAGTTTTACGTGCAGCAGTAAAAGATGTCGCATTCGTAAAGGGACTGTGGTCCATAAGATCTTCAACAGGTTCCAAGGAATGCAGAATCAGGATTTCGCTGTGAATGTATAAGGCCCCTGTTTTTGCATGGGACACGTGGGCGGTGGGCGAGCCAGACCAGACTTGAGGCTATTTGTTTATCAAGCTCGGCTATTCATTAAATAATCCAATTATGTGTATAATTGGCGAAAGCACAGACGTTTGATATAACACTGTTTATTTATTATACAACGAGTTACAACATTTCCTGTCTTTAATTTCAGGCTTTTTATTTTATATTTAAATCTTATCTTTGTTCACCGGCACTTAGTGAGATGTTGTGAGATTTGACTTAATAGCAACACCCCTCCCTCCCCCATCTTATATCACTTAAGATTGTTCAAAATATATTGTATATTTTTAGTGTAAATACGTTTTAATTTAAAATGAATCTGTAATTAATTAAATTAATTTTATTTAGGGTTTATTCTATTTAACCCAATTTTGTCGGATTTTATATTGTTTCTTGCAGAAAAAGAACTCGATTCTTACTAAAACCCTTCTTTCTCCCACGTGAGACAGGGTGAGATTAGGCTTGATCCTCTCTCTGACCGCCTCTTATCTGTTAAAGCTCGGATAAATATCTGACACGAAAATTGTCGTAAATGAAGTCTACATTGAAGGCCTAAGTTTATTAATATTCACAAGGCCTATACGTATTGATCTACCTCCTTTCTAGACCAAATCAAATAATAAATCAAACGAGCTTCGTAGTTCAGTATCAATAAAACGTTTATTAAAATAATTGGATAAATTATACTCAATATTGGTGTTCCAGTTTCTACAATTTATTGAACATGTATTACCTAGCGGCACAAAATAGATAGGTGCAGAAGACAATCTCACCTATGTACTTCACTTTTATACCTACGCTCGGTGGAGGCACACTAATGAGCGTTTGAGCTGGAACTGTTCGACGAGCAGGCCGAGGCGCTCCGAGATATCGTGTCCGTGAGCGGTTTCTATGTGAGCGTTGTTTGAGCGCGCTTTGTATGTAGATTGACTTCTGTACCTGTGTGTTATGTATATATTTTGTGCTAGCGGTGCGGTGGCAAGTGCTTATAGTGGTGGTCAAACAGTTATTAGATACGGTTTTAAATCACGTGGGTGATTGTGGCCATCTTTTACGCCTACTGCACTATCATTTTAATAATAAGCCATAAGTGAAACCGTGTACGTTTCTAGTGTTGATCTGATATTAAAGTAGATAGAAATGCGACGACGTGTAGGCGGTGTAGTCGTAAAGAGCAGTTGCATCGTGCAATAGACGTCACGCATATACAATACCTATATCGCGAAATAGGGTCTTCAATTTACTTGGATATGGTAGTCCATAATCATCTGATCTTAAAAAGATTATTGCCTTGGTGGTCTTAAGCAAAACATAAGCATTTAAAATATAATTGAAAATGCGTAGGCCCTCAATTACGGATAGTATCCAGTATAGTAATGAGTGAGTAGTTTCAATTTTATTATGTTCTAATTATACCAAGGCAACAAGAATATTAAACGCAGGAGGCTGATAAAATATTCAGAAACTCAGTCATAAAATGCAATTAATTAATTAATAAGCAAATATTATGCAATTTGTTTGCAAGTTCATTTACATGACAGGCAAACATTGCCGAGACAAGTTTGTAGCCGAGCTCCTGAACTCCGAGCACCGACTACTAAGAGCAAGTTGGGGAACTTACAAACTCGCAATACGGTTGGTCACAGCTTTCTTGCTAGAACTTTTGATACTCAAGATTTTTTGGTTAAGAGTTCCATTTTTGTGGTCACGGTTATGAGTTTCGCGATACAGAGGAACGATATACTTACTAAGAGGAAAGATTCCTGCTAGGGCAGGCCGTGGATAGTTCTAAGAAGTTGCTGTAGCCCTCGCAAAGAGCAACGGAACGGACTGTTAATTTTAGTCAGTAAAAGTTAGACACACCCAGAGCGGTAAAAGTTATTTGTTGATTTCCCATGTAAAAAAAAAAGAAGAAACTTGGGTGCACGGGAGCTCAAAGAGACCAACTGATTCCAGTGAAGACAGCAGTACTGCGATCGCTGGTTGCCATGCACAGTGAGGCTCGGGGATACCACCTAAGGCCCCTAGGCTTAGGGGGTATTCCAGACTGGCCGGGTGGTCAACACTGACTGTGGCATGAAGAGCTTCTTCATTTGTGAGCAGAGTCCGTTCCGTGTGACAATGATGAAATCGTGATGGTAAAAGATAAGTGGTTGGTTGGTTTGGTAGTTGTGGTGGTTGGTGGTGGGTGGTGGTCGTGGTGGTGGTGGTGGTAAGTGGTGATGGTGGTGGTTTTTTCCTAAAAACCCAGGCGCACTCGCCCGTAATATTTGCAACCAAAAAAAAAGGTAAAAACGTGGATGACTGTTTAAGAAGCATATGGGTGGGGGATATCAACGAAACGATAATTGGGTGTTAGCTAGAAAAGGGTAAATGAGATAATAACTAAAACAAAAGTATTACAGTAAAAATAATTTGGTCCGTGGAAAATAAGTAACTTAGTAATTTGTAGATACTATTTAGGTCACTAGCCAACGATAAAGACGGCGACGTAAAGTCTGGTATAATTATATTGTATAATGAACTCAGAAGAATAATTTAAAATGAAATATGTATTATTGTTTTTATTAAGTATGCTGAATATTTTAATAGGTAATGAGGTCTCATAATACTGCCGATAGAAAATTGAATGTGTAAATAGATGCGATGTTGGTGCTAGTGTTGTCAGAATGGTTGCATTGGTTCGTGTCAAATTAACATGCCCAGTAAACACGCTACAATTAATTTGTGTGGCTACGGTAAATATAATGAGTTTAATGAATACTGCACTGTGTGTGGATAAATAATGTTAACCTATATAATTTACCTGCTCGTCATATTATTATGTTTGTATGTATATCTATCCAAGTTTTCAGTGCTGTATATTTCTGTGGGGAGTTTCCTAAATTGAAGCGCCCTTTTACGTGACGTCCAATTTGTCAATTAGCTTTGTAATTTTAGAATGGCGTGGGTAGATAAACCTACGCCTCAGATGATATTTTGGCCACATAGGTGTTTTGCTAATAATAAGCCGAGACTAAAGCTACAGAATTTATAGATATACTAAATATAGCTAATTAGCCTGTGTAGGTAATCACAGGGCTCGATTATATATAGCTGAAAATTCGACATTCTGCAATTCGGCAATTTGTCACAATCTTTGATTTGTCAAAATTTTCAGAAAGAACGTTGTAAAGACATTTTGCACGCTTTGTAATTAAAAAGTATTTAATATAATATGTTAATAGAAACTATTCCAAAAGGGCAACAGTTGTATGAATAACAACCAATATATTTATATAAAAAAAGAGATTGACTGACTGGCATATCAACGCACAGCCGAAACTACTAAAGTTCCTTTTATGATGATGATATTCTAGCACTAAGAGAAGGTTCTGCAAAATTCACGCCCTAAAGGGATGAAATGGGGTTCAAAGTTTGTATGTACCTACTTGCAGACAAAAGCTAGTTAATTATATTTTTTTTTAGAAAAGTATTTATAGTATTTCCGATTACAATTTAAGCATCTTCAAGGCTAAGAGTGAATAGGCTCTTAATAAACTAGTGCACCTCACCATCAGCGATTTACCATCAGATGAGATCGCAGTCAAGTACTAGTTTATATCAGATAAAAAAAAAAGTATTGTCATTAATGCTTTTTAATTACGGATGAAAAATCCCAAAAAATAACTAAAATCGCAAATTGTCACTTACGATGTTCTTTCTAAAAAGAGTCGATATTTTGCTACTTCCAGAATAGAAACTTACTAAATAGTCGAATTACTCAACGTGACACTGGCAGAATCCGACTCAGTTGCCACAAAAAAGTTGAATTGTCACCTGTCACCCAGGCCTCTTAAATCCACGAATGTTGCGACACCAAAACCGTCACGTTATGATTATTTTGCAACAAAAGATTGTTTTCACTAACTGTCACAGTTAGTGCTTTTGTTAATGAAGAAAACCTTTTGTTATTTCCTTGCCCAGATGACAGTGCAGTCACAGTGCAGTGGAGGGAAAGGTACCTCGACGCGTAAATGTATTTTGGTATTTTACTCGTTTAGTGTATTTGGTATTTTACTCGTTTAGTTATTTTTAATTAATCAATTGCTTGCTTTGAATACTGTATATTCACCATAGCGTATAGCAAGTTAAAAATAATAAATTAATAAGTTATTACTGACTACTTTGAAGACACGCTTGTTTGCCAATGACTACTACCTGCACATGTGGCTTCCCTGGCAGCTCATTAACTGCTCCATCATTGTTTTAACTTCATTATTTATACTATTTTTTTTTTCTCCTGTGACATTGTTTTTCATATTTTTTGGAATTTCTTAGAAATATTATATTCAAACGGTTAAGAATTTTGTTGATTTATGTATATTATACTTACATAGAATTTTTTAATTTGAACTCGATTTAAAGACATCGAACTTACCTGAAAAAATAAAACAGAAAAATTAAAATTTATGTACTTACCTACTTAAATTTAATATACTTCATAAAGTACCATGATAAAAATCTTCCCACAATACATTCCAAGTTAATGGAAGAAAGGCTCAACTAGATAATTAGTAGTTATGTAGAAGACTTAGAACCTCTACTTTCTATATGACAGGAAAAAAGATTTAATAAAATATTACGTAAAACTAACAAAATTAATGAAGTAAGCACATATCATAATCAAAATCTTTCCACATTCTAAGTTAATGAAATAAACTGATCAATATCCTAAAAACGCGAGACATCATTCATCATTGTATTTACGTAATGCGAAAGTGCAATCAAAGAACGATTCTACAGATATACGATAGAGATATTATATAATTATTTGGCATCCAGTATGTTAATCCAACCGTTGTCGAATCGATAATGTCGTTGATATAAAGAATCACCATGCGCACGGCTAGGCTTCCGAATCTTATATAATTTCACTTACATAATACCTGCAGACAACTAAATTAGCACTTTAGCACTAATTAGTAATCATTATTTTACTTTGTTACGCTAATAACTTAGGCAATTAAATTTTTTGTGTGGCATCAAACTTAATTTAGCCTCTTGATGTTATAAGTTAGAAAAATAGAATTCATTATCTATCTTTATTTTGCTTTGCCTTATTTATTATGTTCATTATTATTGCTACGTAAATATTATTTGGCAAATTAAATAACAAAGCTACGTAGATTAAATTACAAACAAATAACAATTACGCTAGACTTATCAGTAAATAATCTAAATTAGAAGAACCAACCGTTTGAAATAAGTTTATATTCATGTGAATAAACTGTGGTTTCAAAACAATAGTTTATTACTATTTGTTTCGTGTAATTACGCGATTATTATCCTTCACAAAAAAATCTACGAAATATACTCACGTGCAAAATAGACGCGATTCGCTTCGGAAATATAAAAAAACAATAATTTCACCTTGAAGAAACTTTTCTAATAAAAACTAAATGTTAAATAACTAAGTTGTTACAAAGTAGCACAAAACGAGGAAAATTAAGTAATTAACATACAACCGCGGTGACAGTCAGGATGACGACTGAAATGAAAAGTCACGAAGCATATCCTTCTTCTGGAAACTACTAACGTTGAAGGACACTCTCCATTATGTCCTACTTGCTCACCTCGCTCATACATCGCAAATTCGTATCCTTGATAAACTATTATAGCACTAATCCTTCCACATATAAGGGTCGAAGTCCCGTCTGAAACAACATGACGCAAGAAGATTCACTGAATGTGACCCGCAGCAGAGCATGAACCATGTAAAGGTGTACTTAACTCGACACTAAAGACTAAGGAAATTTGTTTGTACTTGTTGCTATAATCAGGCTTTATTGTACCACGTCTTAACGCCTTTGTCCCTTATTTGATACCCGTATAATGAACGTGTTGATACTATATCCAACGATTAAGTGAACCAGCAGCTGATAAGAATTGGAAGTGTAAACAAAATGATAATTCAACAACCACTCTTATGTCCCAGTTTTGAAATTATTAATGAAAAAAATAGGGCCGTAACTTGGCAAAGATAAGAAACTGTTGACATAAGCTCGTTTGAAAAAGGGCCTTGATACGAAATTGCTTACAAAGGAGATGTTCGAAAAATTAAGTTTGCTTTTAGGATTTTTCCGACTCATCGTATCATGATACCCAAACAAAGTAGAAGGGCACAAATACCGGAAACAAAAACCTTTAATTTACCTCCGCATTTACGTTGCGTGTCAACCATCATAAAATATTAACTACAGTTTTTTATTCACACCATAAAGAAGCAACTAGCTCGAAACTCTAAACTTTGTTCATAAACGACAGCTGTTCCATAAAACACCGATGCTATCAATGGCAGTATTGACATAAGTAATTTAAGAGCCATCAGCGATTAAAAGGACGTGATGCGGGCTGCAGATGGAACAAGGGGCCTATTGTATGGCGGCGCCGAGGACGTCCGTCGCCTCGCCATCCGGACGGACATTGTACAGCTTTATATTCATTGATACAGTCATAGATACTAAGCCAGCATACTTATTGCATGCTCTGAATCTTGAACAAGAAATAGGTTCGATGTTATCGGTCGATTGTTTATCGTGAGAGGTACAAATAAGTGATAAAGAAGATGATAACGGTAGATATGCTACTGACATAAATCAGAATCTGGAATCGATACATCTTTTAAATCAGTATGTCGTCTACAGATGAGTGACAATTTTCATAAAAACCATTCTGGAGAATAATTGAATCCAAGACCATATCGTATCTTGGTTTGCGGAGAACTTGATGGTTTAGTAAATTATGCTGATCTTCCAAAAATTAGTGGTTTCTTTCAATCTCAACCCACAAATGATGTGGTTATCAAAGCCATTCCAGCGATGCAAATGGTTATAACGAATCGAAAGTTCCTTAGTGATGTAATCTATAAATTGTTTTGAATATAATAGCGTTATAATCTTATACCCGTGAATCGTGATGCGTTTGCAAAATACGAATAGCCTTGGTTAAACAATTATAGATCTATTAACCCTTCAGATACCGTCAATTAGAGACACAATAGTAAGACAATAGATGCGCGGCCACCGGTGGTCGCTTGGGGATTCATGAATTAATATATTACTAAACTGATAACTACTCTACCTCTTCTAACTTTGAATAACTTAGACTTAGCTTCTATTATAATTGAATAAATATAACTTGTAACTCCTGAGTTTCTTCTTTTGCATGCTTTTACTCTCATCATCTTCCTGCCGTTTTCCCGTTTTATTTGGGGTCGGCGCCATATGTTTTTTCTTTCATTCTGTCCTGTCACTCGTCACGCTATCACTAACTCCCTTTTCTTTCATATCACTTCTCACACAATCCATCCATCTTTTCTTTGGCCTCCCTCTCCCTTTCCATCCATCCACATGTAAGCTCCTAACTTTTTTAGCAACATGCTTTTACCATTATCTGCTGCATCGATTACAGTGTCCTTCGAGTGCGAATCAATGATCTGCAAACTGCGACTATGACTATCGACTTCCCCGCACAATACTTGTCAATTCTAATGATCTGCAACACTATTGTTCAGCCCACATCCAGTCACTATTGACAATAGGCCGTTTTTGTACTATTGAGCAAGAATATCATGTGCGAATTTGATTGAAATAATAATGAGCTGAACACCTCATTTTGCAATGCAATTAATTTGACAGTGATATTTAATTATTAAGACGTGAATTTGCGTAGCGTATTGCATGTCGTGTATATTTGTTGAAGGTTAGAACTGAAATAGAGTAAAAGTAAAATATTTAGAAGTAAATATATGTATATGTGACCCTCCAAGAGTTGTCAGCAACAGGAGGGGCCCATCTGGGTCGAAGCCTACCGGGGTCGGGGTTATCCGAAAGGAAACTAGAGCCCCAGTATGAAGGCTAGAAAGAACGGCGCGGGGTTTTTAGTCAGTAAGACTCTGACACTGTCTCCCGCTCCACCCAAGAGCGGGTTTCGTCAATGATGATTTTCCCCGTCGACAGAAAAAAAAAATACTAGGCTTACGGTTATGAATTCAGTGTATACTGTAGAGTCGCAAAACGATGATGTAATCTCAATCCACACAAACTAGGAGATAAAATCTTGAACGACCCGAGCTATGTCGCGTCCTATGTAAATATCGACCCGGGGGCCTTTTGAAGGAAACTGCAAACAAAAAGTTTAAACTTTCGCCTTGTCATACATCCATAGGCTAGAGTAACTGTGACAAGTAGGCACTTTCCAATGTGGGTGTCACTGGTGCCCATTGTGTACAGCGAAAGCCAAATAAAAACAAAAGGTTATTGCGTATGAGCACATGATTTTTCGACCTCCAGTGAAATTCTGACAAATAAATGACTGAAGATAGCGATTTTCTTGGCTTATTTCCTTGTAGTGTGTGTGTGACCCGATATGACTCACACACCTACCCAGTTGTTGACATACAATATCATACTTGAATAAGAATAGATGACCTAGACTTAAAATACTCTCATTTTAATAGCCAACTTACGTTTCCGAATATTGAAATCACATATGTAGATATTTGTTACACAAAACTAATAGATATTTATTTACATTTCGTTGATTTATGAATAGAAACCGCTTTCCCTGATGATTGAGGACATCGTCCAAGGTACAGTTAGTTACGTCAGCGTTCGGATGAATTTCTCGATGGTTTTTTTGCAAATAGTAAAACTCGTTTTATGCGGCCTACAAAGCACTCGGAAACCCATGTTTGCAATTCGTTACTTTTTTTTTAAAGTGAGTTTCTTAAAGTAAATGGCGGAAATATTTCGAAAGCGAGATAGAGAAGTGTTATAGCTACTGTTACTGTTACTGTGGTTATGATTAATAGCTGTATTATGAATTAGAGACGTGCAATTGCTGTTGCATCAATGTCACTAGAAAGTCGTATGATAAGTTTTTATCGTCACATGTTGTGGGTAGCTCGCTGGCTAGAACCAGACTAACGTTATCACCTGTCTCCCCTTATAGAATGCTCTTTGACGTGTCGCGACGGCTAGCTCTCTCCTTTTAATGAGTTTCCAAGAAATACAGGTGCTTGGACTATACGAGATATTGATATTAATATGTCTCAACTGTAAATGAGCGCTTTTAAAACAAAAGTGCTACTACGGGACGTCTTCTTCTTCGTGTCGTCATAGGATTTATTAATAACAAAGTGTATTATATATATAGCCTTGGCACTTGATTTAACACTATTTGCTTCATAATTCACGGGGCACGCCGCCAAGCGCATATTCTCTCTGAGATTTAATACTGTATTACAAATAAGAACATCTCCACAGCAGCGTATTTAACTAGATAAAAAAGAAAGAATCAGTTTATGTAATTATGTTATTCAATCAATAATTTATTCATTTTAAGTCAAAAGCTTATCCAGTACCCCTCTAAATATAAACTGAGAAACAAATAATGTACCCTAGGGGTATGAAGGTTCAACATGAACTTTGCGAGTGTGCATCCAAATCGATACAGCCCCCGGTCGAGTGGGGCGGTGCGGCTTGACCGCGGTCGTCGGTCGGCTGGCCGCCATAACACCAGCCAATGCAAAAACACTCGGAAACAAACGACTCATGGCCGCTCAGTTTTTGCCTCACGATGCTGAATGTTATTCACAATTCGCTGCTCAATTGTTAGGTCACGGTAGTAATCATTTCCACACAAGCAAATATATTTATATTGTTTGTTTAACAGGTATCATTGTACTGTGGGAACCGTCTTTGTTGTGTGGTATTGGTTACGTTTAACACGTTGGTTTAGGATCTTTTTTAAAATCAAGTATTAGGTTGCTGACATGATATTGAAAGCAACTGTCCTTCTTTTTGTTGGAGAACATGAAACCACCAAATCGTAACTTTATTTCTGCACAAAATTAAGATTATTGGCCCAATTCTCGAATATCATTTGTTTCAATGCATTTCGCGTTTTAAATTACCACAATATTGAGACCGTATCTAATACGTTATTTTAATATCTATGCTAGATCCGACTTAGTAATTAAGTTTTGATTCTAGATAGAAATATGCGTTACCGTAACTAGTGTTATGGTTTACGGCCTCATAGATAATTAGTAGGAACTGTAAGGTCTTAAGCTTCCTTATTTATTTTCCTCGTATCCGAGACATTCACTTGTATCTATTAGATGAATTGCTTTAGGCAGCTTTTATGACTTCATTTTGTTCGCATAATAATAATGTTTATGACTTTATGAGTCCGAGAACGCATGGTTTTAATGTCAGCTTCATTTCCTACATCAAAACAGTCAAGGCACGAATAGGTCTAAGATAAGGATTGACAGTCACTTCAGATTTGAAACTTTAATATTGAAATTATAAGAGCTATTTTTCATCTCATAGGGTTTGTAAGTAAACTTTTCTAGAACAGTCTAATCTACAGCTTGGCTCTAAACCAAATTCATTTTTTGTTCCATTCCGCTTCAATTACCTATTTTAATCAGTTTAATCTTTATCTAGATCAACTTTTTCAGATGCGGTAACCTACAAAAATAGCTGTGCCAAATCTTAGCAATAAAGATCAAAATGGTTTAATAGATCAGGCAGTAAAAAAATATTTCAGGGATGCCGTCAGAGATTATCAGAAAGAGTTACAGCGGGTCTAGAACACAGAAGGAAACTGAAGGAGCTGAGGTGCATTATAGTCCATTAAAATCTCACACCTGACACTCCACCCAGAACGACATTATTTGTTTTCAGGAGTACCCCAGAACAATTTAATGGGTTTTAAAGATTGTAAGAAGGATTTTTATTACTTGGTTTAATAAACTTGAAAATTGGTCAAGCTTTAATCAAAATGAATAATAAAGACTGTCTTAATTAGTTTTTCATAATTAGCCTCAAAATGTGAAGGGGTGTTAAAGTTTTTATGAAATTCTCGAGAACGAAGTTACTAGCAGCGGGCTAGTAAATAAATAAATAAAATTTAGGATGAAAGTTTTTTAGAAGTTCGTCATGTTTGTCGATGAGAAGTCCATCTCTGGTGCATAAAGGCTTTTAAAAAAATACATTCACATTACTTAAAGTAATGATTCCTATTCAAGTGATTAACATAAGTGACTTTCTAACTGAAGCTCTGGTAAATCATAATTTTATGTATTGATCGATTGTAATGTCAATTTTTGTAGGTAAGTGCGATCGATAGACTCGATTGAGTGGAAGTTACGTATGTGAACGGCAAACATCCGATACGCCTTCAATAAAACTTTCTTTTGTTTTCCATTTGCTTAGCTAGAAACAGACGAAAAAAACAAATACCTATCAGAATTCGAAATTAGGTTTGAAAGAAACATGTCTGATTCTATCTATACTGATATTATAAAGAGGACAGATTTGTACATTTGTTTGTAGTGAATAAACTTAAAAGTTGCTGGACTGATTTTAAAAATTCTTTCACTAATAGAATTATACTTTATTACTGAGTGACCAAGGCTATATATTTTCTACGTTCACGCGGCCGATGCCGCTGGCAAAAGCTAGACAGTATAAGTATTGTATAAGTATCTAAGTGGTATCTCAAATATGGCTTTATTTTGATAAGTATAATATTAAAAATGTGAATGAAACTCTGTTTGTTTTGTTGCTACGGTTTCACTTTTAAACAGCTGAACTCATTTTGACGAATCGAAATCCATAAAGATAATGAAAATTTATCCAAACCGTCGTGAATAGATAAGAGATACATAGGATCTAGGAAAAGGACTTAGGATACATTTTTTCTTTTTATGGTTTAGGGTGAGGAATTATCAAGTAAGTCATTCCACTCTGAGTGGAGCAAGAGGGAGTGTCAGCGTTTTACTAGCTAAAACCCGCCCGTAGATATTCAGTTGCCCTATGCGTTAAAGGTCGTGGAGACTTTTTCGAATAATACCGTAGCCCATCCTAGAGTAAGCCACAGATGAAGCCGCAGACACAAGCTAGTGTCAAAAAGAAACAAATAAAAATAGCCGTTAAATACAATAAGTGTCTTATTGAGAATAAGTTCTAATTTGCTAACACACGCTGTATTAGATGTATATCATAAGATACAGCTGAAATGAAAAGTAGGTAATATTCAGAGGAAGAGGAAAAAAAAAACAAAACCAAATTCAATACTGAAAGTGAAGATGATTTTGCAATTATTTTCCTTTCTCTGTCTTGTTAAAAATACGTACATCATGTACCTCCTTATCTTGAAATATAAGTCGTAAGTGTCAACGCTGAAAAATGGGTACAGTTAAGACAGTATAATGATAAATGGAGTTTACTACACAAGGCTTTAACGGATGCCAATTTGTCTTGTATATGTTTCCGAACATCGTTTACATGCATACAGTTCTACGGATATACAATATTATTTCTAACGGTATATGTAGTTATGATGACAAAGAACCTTTCAGAAGGATTCATTGAGAAAAGTGGGTTGGATTTTTTGTAGAATTCAATAATTTCCGAACGACCTTTTTACAGTTCCATTCACGGGCATGACTTTCATTCTGTTTAGGACGAATATATGTTTTAAATGGAAATCATTAGCGTTTTTTGTTTGTTTTCGCAGTTGGATATTCCAAGCGTGAAAACAAAAAAATACTCATTACTAACAAAGCAGTGTATGTGCAACGTTCAAAACACTTGCGTGTACGAATTTGGTACACACTTATCGATTTCCGATGCACCCAAAAATGGCGTTAATAAAACGGATTTGGTGTCAATTAAAGTACAGTGTGGTGGTGACGTGACGTCATTAATGGTGATCATACTGACATAGTTTGGAACGCGACGCCTGACAGACCCGCACCGGGAGAGTGTCGAAACACATCCATTAACGATAATTAAGCTCAGTTTTTTACAGCAAACGTTCAAAATATCATCCGCTTACACGTTACCATTAATAGACGCACAGACACGCTAAAGAGTGCAATTAGTGGGAGAAAAATAAAACAGTAGTGATGAATGTGTGTGCTGTCAGTCATCCGAAAAAAAAAACGTTTGGAGTTCAAAGTTCATCGGTTGCATGGATTGTAACTATTTAAACTTTATCATCATTCCAGTCAAAAGACGTTACCACTGGATATAGACCTTCCTGAAGCATCACGTCGCGGCGTCGACTTGTCTTGTGCTTTAGCATCCAATTTATTCCCCCGGTCGTCCAATAAATTAGTCTACGTTTTGGAAGAAGTGTAATGCTGCCAGTATTCTGGACACTTTTCCCATTGACAACGATGTGGATAATGAGTTCTTTTAATACGCGTTTGGACATATTACTAGGTATATCCAGTTTGTTAGGTTGTTATATAAGGAAGTATATTGAAGAGAGTTATTAATTTACGTAGATAGAAACAGTATCTATAATATGATTACTCATTTCTCTTGCACCCTGTATATAGTCCTAGAGATATCGCGAAATTAGTTTTTGGCAATCTATAATTCTTATGAAGTAGCAGGTGCTATTCACCAAACAAAATTTTGGTATAATTTATTTATCACTTTATTGTAGTTACATAAAGAAACATAATATAATAAACTCTATTCGGGGATATAGGAACTCGTCACGACACACTAGACATATTTCTCATAGTATCATGGGAATTCCGACCGCAATCTTTCTGAAAATTTATTGTAAAGAATAAAAGGTTCAAAAGAAAACTAAACAGACGCGAGCACATGAGAACTGTTTTATATTTCAACATAATGTCGTTGTTGCCTTATTTTTCACTCAACAACTGAGTCATCTGGACAGATTTGACATCTCATTTGTTATCATTGATGCAGCTGGTGTCATTGGCAAGTATAAAACTAACAGACATATTTAAAATGTTTTAGAGATAAATTTTCTCTCAAACTTTTTTAGGATTTTTTTTTAGGTAACGTCGAAAAAACCAAACTGTATGCTTGAAAAACAAATGCTTTTTAATTCCCAAGAGCTAACGGATTTTATGTTAAATACGTATAACATTAAAACAACTATACAATCTAACTATTCGTAATTCTTGCCTAGAACACTAATTAGTCATCTCACAGGAATTTGTATGAACAATAAGGTTTTATCTCGAACGCTGATACTAGCTTGTAATACCTAGTTCGTATTCAAGCATTACTTTTTATTCTTAGTCAACTGACCGAGAGATTCTTAACGTCATTTTATTGTTAAGAAACTACAAATACACAATTGAATGCTATTTTTGCTATTTTAGTTTCATCATCTTTCTGCCCTTGTCTCGTGTTAATTGGGGTCTTCCATTCTGTCCTGTCAACCTTTACGATATCACTGACTGTCTGTTCTTTCATACCACTCCTAACACTATCCACTCTTTTTTCTTTCGCTTCACCTCCCTCTTCATCCATTCATACTTTCTAAAAACATATTTATTGAATTGAAAGCACAAAAATGCAGTCAGTAAAAAATATTTATGAATGAATTCGACATTTATCTTGCAGAAGAAAAGGAAAAACTATCGGTTACGCATTACTGACTTATCTAAATGTATTGATATACATATTGGAATTTGATTTGTAAGAAACTATGGACTTTCATAAGAGAATTATCGGGCCTGTATCGCATTTAGGAAGCTCTCAAAATCTTTTGTGTCTATAGCAATTTACAACTTCGATTAGTTGGATCAGCAGAGAGCGAGATAAAAAATCTTGATATGAGCCACTGAACAACATATGCCAAGGATTGATATCAAGCTGGACTGAGATGACATATGAGTGTGTAGGAAGTTTAATCGCATCTTGCATACTGACAGCAGCTTAAGATGACATTCACATTATAAATGAGCAATTTATTAATGCAAGGCTAGATTACTAAGCAGTTATTTCTAGATACTAAGACGGGTGAAGTGTTAATCTTACAAGGCAAAAGAAAGGAGTGAGTATAGAAAACTGTTTTACTAGTCTAACGAGTACCTCTGCATTCAGGCAATGACGTTGATTGACTTATACCTACATCAGGTTTCGAAAGCAATTTGTATTTCCGCTACCTTAATGTGATTTGAGATTACATATGTTAATAAATTCTTCATCGCTTATTATAAATGGAGATTTTATGATATTTCGTAATTGTAATTTATTTAATGTAATTTTTGTTTCGCCATTCGATGAAATAAATCAACAATTGATAGTAATAAAGAACTGTCAACTGTGGATTATATGACGAGAAATAATTGAAAATAGTTAGAAGACATATTTTATTTTGTATATGGCTATACTTTACTTAATAATTTTCTTCTCAAGTTAGATAAACATCGTTTTTTATAAAATGATAAAATCGCAGCTGCTAATTTATGTAATGCGCCGTACCAGGCACGGAAAAGCAGTTTTTCCTCTGAAGCAATTAGTGGTCAGAATGGTGCTAATACTAAACGTATCAAACCACTTGATCCCGCTAGCTGCGGTAACCTAAATCTACCGTGGAAGTACATGTTATATCTACTCTATGCATTAGTGAAGTTAATACCTCATCGAACCTTAATGATACTTTAAACAATACCTGTTTGTTAGCCGCTTCATACTGTAAAATTAAAGTACCAAAAAGCCTTTCTGCTCTTTGAGTGGTTTACGATAGGAAGAATTTTGTAGTAGAGGAGATTTACTCGAATATACTCGAAGTCGGACGAACTTGTTCGGGATCTCTGTTCCACTTTTAGCAACTAACTTTTTAAAGCAGCGTGTTTTAAACCAGTTAACATTTTTGCAGAAACACTCTTCAGATTTTCTAGTCCAATTATCTTATAAGATATCTAAATAAGGTATGACTTTGAATATACTCTTTCCAAACTTGAGGAAAAAGTGGCACAACAGTGACACAAATTTCTTCCCTTTGATTACAATCTTGTTTACATATAAGGAAATTGCCCTAAATGTAAGCCGTAATTTATGATAAGTATGCGATTAGACACTGATCTCATTTTGGGTGATTCAGCTGTCCGCTTATAGCGGCTGAATAACGTCCCGTCATAAATGGTATGTCAACTTATTTATGATTCGGACCATATGGCATATGTACATAATATAACTATTCTACTGTTAATTTAATAGGATATAAACGTTTGAGCTACATGTCACTATAAAAAAAACACCGTTTTGGACACGCATTCCTCTGTCGGTCTGGGGCGCCAAATTTCTGCAAATTGGATTTATAAATAGTCCGCCAGACATATTTCACATGTGGAATATTTTGGGAATTTGGTACAATGTTGTTAAGACTAAAAGGCGCTGTGAACGTGTGAATGTTTTCAGTAACCTCCTTAAAAAGTTTATGTTAATGTTATCAATAATTGGTGAGCAGTGGTGGTCCAGGGATTTCAGTCCTGGTTTACGAGTTATACAACGTTCAAATCCTGGTACGCGAACCAGGACTCCTAGACTCCTTTTTAGGTGTATTGCCTGAGTTTCAACAGTAAGGCCGTTATAAGGCCGTTATAAATTTCAATCTGGCTGAGTCATATTTTCATCCAATTATTTAATAAATTACAATCTATTTTAAATTAATCATATACCAACAAACAATATTCCCGTATAGGGTACTCTGTATTGTTTTCCCCTAAACAACAACAATGCTCCTGCCACAAATGTTCTAACATTGGGCAGCAATTGTATTCTAAAATAAGCCTGGCACATTGGCGCCCCGCGGCGTCACCGGTTGGCAGACCACCGCCACCGTTTGGCATCCGCAACTATTGTACAAGGACCAGGTGTATTATGACACTCTTTGTAGTTCGTACTACAACATAGTGTAGTGCCACTTCTAGGAAGTAGTGATCAGATTTATTTCAATGCTCTTTTAATTGGAACGCTTTGATAGGGATGCAATAATTAAAAAGAACTGTCGCTTCGAATTTCGTTAACTGGTTTCGAGAACTGTGCTGGCACTAATTGAAATCCTGTTCGAAATAAATTCATACGTTGATTCGGTATTTGATTGGTATGTTTTCTATAGCATGAAAAATGTAAAAACATAAAACAACATTGCAATTTTTTTTAAAGTCCATTTATCATCCATTTCCGCAACTGCCAACAGTTTTAACATCCGTACCGATCGTATCTCCTGAATGTGGATCAACCCTGAAACCAGTATTGTTCTCTTATAATCCGCAGACAGGAAAATAAGTTAGACTCAGTGCTCACGGCAGTGGTAGAGAAATCGCTCCGAAGCCGGAACTGATACCAGCGACGGATATTTTATTATTGAAGAGGACTGTCACAGCGCGGTGCCACTTCTCAAGCTTTATCGATGTAATGCTCTTGAACTTGGAAAGGATATATTGTTGCGGAAATAAGAATATAAGATGTTTTTTTATCATTATTTATGTTGTCAACCTTTGTTACTAGACTATTGATTGCGAATACAGTACTGTATACACAGTAGGTGTACACAGTATGTGTAAAATTCAAATAATAATGACAAATTGATTGGCATTTTTGTTGTCAGTAATATTTGTTGAGATGACTACAACTATCATAATAATCAGCAGAACACTATTAGCGTCAGTGAGAAAAAACTGTTATTTACTTCTGAAGTTTTTCGATTGTTTTATACACGACTAGTTCATATAATACAAGGTTATTTGTAAAACACTAACAACCTTGCGGAACTGTATTACTAACACCATATACAATATTTTTGTTCTATGACTTTTTACAAAATTCATTTACTAAAAACCAACCTTCAAAATTTCATTTTTCTATCTAACACATTTCAACTCTCGTCTGTATGACGCGACGCAAGCGCATCAAGTACCTCCACCGCCCGATCCCCGCTCTCTTGCGCTATTGTACTATCGCTTTGCATAGACTGCGTAATATTTAGAATGGTCAATTTATATATTTTTGTATGAAAATATGATAAACTAAAATGTGGTAATTATTTAAAAGTTATAGAATAATAGATGTTTATGATGTTAGTATCATAGTCCTGAGAGGTTGCCAGTGTTTTACAAATAACTCTGTATAGATCTTCTACGAATTGAGTTGCTTTCATTACACATCTTACAGGTTATTGTAAATCATCTTAGCATGTTTTATTCTCATCTTGCTAATGTCCGTTGGTTGATGAATCAATCTCTATTCGCTGGCGCTTGCCCGTCCCTGACACCATATTAACCAATATAGCTGTGAGGTACTTTACTTTACTTACCATATATATTATCTGAACTAAACTACACGAGGAAAATTGTCTGTACTTTGTGACTGCCAGACGTTCAGTTGACACAATTAGGAATGTTAGCTGGAATGTAGAATGTGTCATATGTTTAAATACAAAGATATTATTATGTTCAGTTTAAGTATATCTATAATGTCGTCAAACATCGTGCATTTCATAATATGACAGGTTTTAATAACTGTTTTATTTAAGTCTGTCATATGTCATTACTTCCAAGTATTTTATCCTAATTGCATAATTTAATTCCGCCAAGCCCGTTCCAACATCGGATCATTAGACATATGGCGACGCGCAATTGGTACCTATATTGTGAACATCCCACCCATAAGCAAAAAAGATTTTGGGAACATTCATTGTGCCTACAGTTAAGGAGTAGATGTCGTCGGAGTCCGTGTTGTTTGTAGCTACAACCGGGATGTCTTTATGTCGAAAGTGAATAGGCAAACTTGCTACATCATCTACTTACCATCTGGCGAGAAAATGGTCAAGTGACGAAGAGTCTACTATCAATAACATAGAAAAATAAAACACTATCCGATGACATAGTAATACAGTAAGTGATTATTTTCCAAAAAAAGACTCCTTTGAGTATTTTTCGCTACTCCCAGTAAATAAATGTGCACTGCATAGATTACTATAAAGCTAAATATACCTCCAAGAGGTTGTCAACCGGCATTGCATCGCAACAGTAAATTAGAAGTTGCTACAGACTGCACAGTTCCAGCAGTATCATTATATCGGCTAGTTGAAAGAGTTACAACAGCCCGGTGGGCCTCCGGGCAACTTGTAGCCATACATTTTTTGCTTCTCGCATTACTGTTTCCGAACCCACTTGAGAGGTTCGCACCTAATAATAAGAGCTGTCCGACACTTAACACCGACACGATCTGTTTTCCATCATTACGCTGAACCTGAACGGATAGCATCGAATTCTTTCATGATATTATTAGACTAGTACTCACTACATACCTACACTCAAGTTATAAATGGACCCTGTTAAGCAAAAAAGATCCAGCCAACATTTTATTACTTTTGAGTAAATGCAGTTTAAAGTTAGGCAGATAATAAAAAAATCGTATGATACAGTACCTATTTAAAATTTAGTAGTGTAATAGGCCATAACATATACATTATTTTGAAAGTAATATATAGTGTATTTTTATATGAAGAGTATTTATTATTCCTGAAAAACTATGCGTGGATCTTTTATGCAAAATACAATATTACAATATAAGTATCGGTTTAATGTGTGGTTCATTTTAGAAGGAGAAGGAAATTAATATATGTACTAATATAAGAACAGTTTAATGACAAAAAATAATACAAATTGACCTTTGAGGTAAAAAAATATAATAAAACAATGAATCGGCAATCGCTGGTTGGTTTTCCAACTTATTTAAGTAGTATCGCTTTCCTCAGCTTCATACTCTATCTCAAAATCAGGTTCAGCACCAAATCCATCAATATCGTCTTCTACATTATTTTCACCTCTCAGATTTTTGTAGAATGTGTGAGCATCACGTGGAATCAAATGCATAAGGCTTTTGATATCGCTCAATTTCGCAGCTGCTATAGGTTTACCATTTGGCCAAAGCATATTCATCATATCTCTGGAAATGAAAGGTTGTCTTCCACATTGACGTTTTTTCAGATCCACTTCTTCATAATCATCCTCTAAACTTTTTCGCATAAACAAGGAAAACATTGCTTCCTTTTTTAATAAAATTTCTTTGGTTTTAAGCCAGGAAATTTTTTCACCAGTAATAGATTTTTTCTATTGGTGATTGCTTTTTCAAGATTAGCTGATCCAAGAAAATCTTTGACTTCCATTCTGTGCACTTGAAGAGGTTTATTTTTTTGCAGGTTCTCATTGTGTTCATATAATCTTCAGGTAGGTAAACTCTTTGTTGGTATTTCAGAGCACATTCTATTTTCCCGAAATCTGTGTCATTAGGCAAGAAACTGTGTCCAGACTCTAAAAATCTAATAAAAATTTGTTGTAATGTCGGGTGATCATTTAAAAAAGCTTTAAGCATAAGGGTGAGCTTAATATTCCTATTTTGGCCGCCGCAGGAATTGCTCCACAAAATAAGATTAGTCACTCCTTCTTTCAATCTTTCCGACTGAGGTGCTTAATCAGACAAGAACCTACTTCTTGGGAGCCTCTCCCAGCTTCACCTTCTACCCAAATGTTACAGTGTCCTTGATCATCTGATCCCGTATGTATGCCCATATTGTACATCCATAACTGCCTCTTATAAAATACAATATTCGTAGGAATGCGTGGAAGTGGCAACGTTTTTTCTAAATCGTATGTAATTGTTTCTGTGTAAGGATCAGTCTTTGCGAGAGCCATGTCATTTTTCAATCGTTTTTTAAGATCTTCTGCAGTTTTAAGATGGGCATTATGTTCCTCTATAATCTTTTTCTTAGCTTCTTCATCCGTAATCAAATTCTTTTTATTTTTGTAAAAGTCACATTTATTACAAGTATCTTTATTTAGGGGTTTGGTGCAAAGATTAAATTTTGTCAAGAAAATATGTTTTGCTTTTGGATATGACAAGACATTAATGCCTGCTGAATGTGCTTCTTCAGTGTAGATCTGGTAAATTTTCGAAAATGTCATATCAGATCTTAAGAATTTTGCAGCTCCTACTTTCTCACGACAGTAATGCGAAATGTACGTAGGGAGTTTTTTAACAATACTCATGAAAAATTGTTCGCTTTGTTCACTAATTTTATTGCGACCTCCATTTATTCCACGTTTATCCGAAATAGAATCCGATCTCATCTTTTTAAGTACTGTATCAATCCTTTTTGGAGTTGTGTGAATGGTTTTTACAAACATTTCCCTACATACTGAAATACCTTTCAAGAAATACTGTCGTGAAAATGACCTATTCTTGGAGCTGTTTTGTGATTGTGATACGTATCGTCGTTTGACTGGATTTTCTTTAACATTAGCTACTATGAACATATTTTGAGCATGATACGAGCCTAATTCATAGAATTTCTCAAATTCAACTTGCCGGTCTTGAAAAGAAATCTTTTCACTACATTTTTTTACACAGTTACAGTTAAAATCAATAAAAATCTTAGGGCTTACTTCTTTTTTCTTATAATTAACGTAAGATAAGTTTTTATACTTTCTTTGTTTTCTTTCTTCTCTAGTCATTTGGCCAAATTTTCTTTTTCTTCCTTTTGAAGGCCTCCCATGTATTCCTTCATCCATAGGCATTTCTTTTTCCAGTCGCATGGGTTCTTCACTAATAGCAGTTGCCTGGTCCAAATCTACTCTACTACTCGTCTCCGACTGTCCATTGTCATGAAAACCGGTTGATATTACATTTCCTGTTTTGACATTAGAAGATTCACCGTGGATAATTACTTGTGTCGTAATTATAGACGCTGATTTGTTCGAGCTATCGTCACTAGAACATGCTTCAGCAAAACCATCAATTACATAGTTAGGGTCTTGCACGGAATCATCACTGTCGAAATCTTCACATCCTTCTAAGACATTTAATAGTTCTCTAGTTTTTGGAGACATTTGAGGCATTGGTGACGGAAGAGGTAATGCTGGAATATCAATTGGAGTTAACGGAGAAAAAGCGGGGGCTTCAATGCTCATCTCCCCGGCCTTAAGTGGTGTTGTAGTAGTTATTGAAGGAACCTCCAAAACATCATTATTACCATCACCACAGTTAACTATATTCATGCGCGGTGATATGGGGAAATACGGCGGGGCTTCTATGCTCCGGTTCAATTTGAATCTATTATTTTAAATAACAATAAAAAATATTTTAAGCCGAATAAATCCAAACATCATGAATGTGTGAAACAAAGGCAAAGGTCACATTTGATATTATGCAAAATAGATCCAAAGCACTTGGCTTCTTAAGTTTTTGAAATAAAATGAGGTATCTATTATGCAAAAAGATCCAAACCGCATGGTATGAAAATTATACAACAATTATTGAGACTTTTAAAAATTTTAAAAAGATCCATGCAACATGAATCTTTTGAAAACTATGAATTTAATTAATGTCTGTGTCCACGCAACGTGATACTTTTCTACATTTTTCAAAGTTGGTGATTAGGAGATGGTACCTTTGACACAGTATAACTTTTGTTAGATTAATGTGGTCAAAATGCCTGGATCTTTTGTGCATATATGAAACTTGATGAGTACTTTATGAATATGTAGATAACTCGATTTTAGAAAAAGTGTTGGTTGGATCTTTTCTGCTTAACAGGGTCCAAATATAATTTAGGAATGTTAGCTCATATTTTTTGCAGTCTCTTATTCGCGTTTAAGCTTCAAGCCATTTTTTTACATCGACTAGAATTCAATACCCTGCTATTAACCTTCAACTGTAAAAGCCGCTCTAATCCAGTTAACTTACTAAGTAAGTACAATGAATTTCTAAATCTCTTACCACTAAAAAAGATTATATTTCAGACCTTAAGCTACTGTTATTTATCATCTTTTCATTACGAACCTTGAATGCTTCACTGGCAAATATTTTTTACTTAGATTAAGAACTATGCGAGATGGTAATTATAAACGTCTAATAATAAAGTCATTTACATTGTATTTGCGCTCTAGTGCGCATTACGATGCAGAACGTTGACAACACAATGCCTTGGTTTTTACGAAGCAGCCGACTTATCAGTCATCACAGTGATCACTTTCCACATACATAAGTGCGTTCCCCGAAGGCATGAAGCTTCATTAGTATTAACAACATTCACTAGTGTCTCTCAGCTCTTCCCACAATATGTGTATGTTTACTTAAAAATACGTCCACATATTAATTAAGCCTTGCTCCACATTACAACACATTTTAAAAGGCTTTTCATAAAACCGAACTAGGTCGTGAACTCCAAGCTCGTTTATTATTGCTTCGGAATAACAATATGCATATTCTAGTATTAATACCTTTTGAATAAACATTCAATTCCAAGTGTTACGAGGAAGTCCGTCTATGAATTTTATATGCAAAGTACTCTCACGAACGTCGCAAAGAAGTCATCCATCAAACGGCATTTGAATAGCAAATAGAAATGCTTTTTTAATCAGATGTTGACTTCAAAGGATCAGCTGAGGAAGAAATAACGACTCGTGTAAAGGACGAGTAAATCCCAGTGATAGAAGCAATAAAACTGATAGATTATTGCCATCTTCGTCTAGAATGCCGACTGCAAAATGTCCGTGTATCGAACGGGCGAGCAGTAAAATTGCAAGGAAAAGTTGGCGGGTCGCCAGCCGTGCGTACCGCGGCGCGTCGCCTTCCACGATTTATTGTCTGCAGAAAGGAAACTCTTATTTCTTATTCATGTAGACAACACTTCGATTGAAAGTGATATCGGACTCGCTTGGTTCGTGTTAGTGCAAACACACGGTTAACATTGTTGTGCTTCAATATGTGAAGATAACATTGGTAAAGGAATGATGTACGAGAGAGGAAATTGGAAAATAACATCAACTTAGTGTTGTGTGTTTGTACGCGTACAATTTCATGTTTATAAAGCGAGTTGGGTTCGGTAACAAGTTGAGCATTTGCAGTGACAATGTGCTCATAATGATAGAAACCATGAAGAGAATGAGGCAGACATTTTCTGCAAATGTAAGAACACGACATTCAACATCATCGTTTAAAGCTCTGGACTTCAACAACTGATACACCACCCTTTTGTAATAAAAAGCTTAGCGAAAGCAATAAACATCGTTGCACAAAATGTAATCTAAAACCTAAAACGACGGGAGTTTCATATCAAAAAGTATAGTAATTCAAGTTAATGCGTCATTACTTAGACGTTTTAATGGGTGTAAGGGAAGGGAATGAAATTAATTTTGCTGTTAGGCACGCACGGGCCCGTCTCGTCCCGCAGCCCGCGCTGACGTGACTCCTGCCACCCATCTCATCAGTGAAGGGTTCTCCGATGTTCCCGACAGCTGTTTTAAATTTTAATAAATCGTTCGCATTTCAAACTGTAAGTTCAAATTTTGAAATAGCGGTTGTTGGCATCGTATCCGTGTTCTTTATTTGAAAATGATGCAACTAGAGAAACTAAACTTTGCAAAAGATTTCGCATTTGAAATCGAGAGAGTAGTCGATTTTATGGTTTTCCTGCAATGGAAGAAAGCCATAAAAATCGTTAGATATGTACCCCGAAAAGTTTTGCCTCACTAACCATACCTACCTACATGTAGATAGGCATCTACGTTGCAGACGGCGAGGGATAGAGGGGTCGCCGCACTGAACTACCCTCACCCCTGAATTCCTGGAAAATCGGCGGCAAAACTAATTCAGATAACTTACCGCGTCTCTTTTCCAGATAACCATGACTCACTTTAATAAATCAAAGCGCTTGGCCTTGGACGCTCGATGCTAACATTTACCTAACGATCATACCAGGCATGGCTAAATAAGCATAGCCTTGAACTGCTATAATGGTGAAAACAAGACCTAATCGACACGCAACCTTCTTATACCTCAAAAATAAGCGGACAAGTTGGACCACTTTGAAATTAGATTAGATTTGTTATATATTTAGGTACGCTAGATCGATTGTAAGTGACAATAAAGGTCATGTAGTTATATGTGTCTATAAATAAGCGAGGGAAAAGCAATCTAATAAATTCCTAGCATAATGTTATACGTTGTGCCCCCTAGCCCCTCAGGCTGTTAATCCTTCAAGCTCGTAACTGAGTTTTTCCAGCAAAACACGCAATGCGTGATTCATCGGGTGATTTTATGTTGGGCGGCTCTATTCTTATAGCGAAAGAGACCATATTTGCAATATTTTAATATGATCTATATTAACTTCTTTTTTTGTAAAATCGTCTCATTGACCTCGGAGCCAATCAGTTCTACAATCTAGCGTGGGTTGGTTAAGAATATTGGAAAGTGAGTTTTGTTCGAGGGGATTGTCGTAACTGTTTACAATTCCGAATGCGTCGTCCAAAGGGTTCCTATTAGGCTCGCCCCCAATAAGTTACCCTTCGACTTCCTGCTAAGGAATACGTTTTGGGGTTTTCCTTTCATGTAAGAAAAGGAAAATTTAATGTCATGTCGTCAGTGAGTTTTATTGTAGCCATCGAAACATAGTAGGCCTATTTATGTGTCATCTAATCGTTTAGGTACAGAAGTCAATCTACATACAAAGCTCGCTCGAGCAACGCACACATAGACACCGCTCACAGACATGATTATCTCGGAGTGCTTCGGCCCACTCGTTGAACAATTCCTGCTCAAACGCTCATTAGTGTGCGTCCACCGAGCATGGATATAAAAAGTGAAGTACATACATGAGATGTCTTCTGTACCTATCTATTTTGTGGTAGTAGTTTCCCTAGTCGTACTTTTCTCAGTAATTTGATTATACATGATACTAAGAATGTAGTAATATAATTTCTTATAACAACGCTACATCTCGTGACTTAAACCTTTACATGGTGTGCGAGACACTTAGCAGTATGAACATGTTGGTGAGTGACAAGAGGTACTAACGTAAAGGGGGTTTGAGCTGAATCAACCCCACAAAAAAGGGTTGAAAAGTTGGAAGTACAAACTTTACACCCATGTGGATTAAAGTATTTAGAAAAAAAAACGGGCAAGTGCGATTCGGGCTCGAGAACTGAGGGTTCCGTACACACTTACTTATGAAAACCGTTCAATTCCGCAATTGAGTTACGAAGATTTTTCTGAATCGCAAAAACCATGTTTTGTTATGTAACTATGACCTTACAGTTTTCAGAGTTTTTTCCTATACTTGAGACGTTCACGTTTTTTGCTACATAAACGACCATATTTTTTCGTGAACTCAGAAGTTTAACTTTTTTACAGCTTCAAAGGACCGCAGACCCAAGTATATGGTTTTAATTTTAATTGGATAGCTCCACGCGTTCCCGAGATAAAGGTTCTTGACAGACAGGCAGATGGACAACAAAGTGATTCTGTTTATTCCTTTTGAGGTACGGAACCCTAAAATACAGAATCAAGAACGTATTCGTTTACATAAACACTATACAAATTCTTTTTGACCCTTGCTGCTCTTTGAAGTGTGGGTCAAAAGGAATTGTATAACAATACTCAAATTAATATAATAAAGGCGAAAGTTTATATGTATGTAAGTGCGTGTGCGTTTATTATTCCTTCATGTTCAAATGCCTGAACAAACGATGAAACTTTACACTATTATCTATATGTATATATAAAAGGAAAAACTGACTGACGGACATAATTATAAACACACAGCTAAAACTACTGGGATTAATTTTGTACGAGGTTTCATTTTGTTGCGTAGACGAGCACTATGAGAAGATATTCTAAAACTCATCCCCTAAGGGGATGAAACGGGGGCCCATAATTTGGTTACCTACTTTCACATGGGCGAAAACGTGGGCAGTAGCCTATAATGCCGTCAGTTTTGCGTCTGATCTATAGCTGGTCGTATAGATTTACCGTTCTATCGGACTATAGATAGATATTCTCTATTGTACCCTAAAAATAAAAATTACATGAAGAACTTAAAATTAATAGGGTGTCACAATGGGCGGTCTTATCGCTAAAAGCGATTTTTTACAAACATCCGTACTACTACGAGAGTAAAAGAATAGAGAATACGTCTATGTTTGTGCACACCCTTGTGCTCTATAATATCTCCTGCCTACTTGGCTAATCTCTGTTGAAATTGCCAATCGTGATCGGAATTCTGTCGGTAGGATTATTTTTTTATTTTGTCTCTGGTGTCCTGGACCTTAGGTAGGTGTAAGAGGGGTCAAAGAAAACTCACAAAGGCCTCTTATACACTTCATGGAACGTGGTATTAAGGGATTAGAACTGTTCATCATTTCAGCCGATATACGTTCACTGTTGGACATAAGTCTCTCCCAAGACTCGCCACAATGAACGATCCTGAAAACTGTTATTTATTGTGAAAAAAATAGTTACCGTGGAGCTACGAAAGCAAAACCGCAGAAATAAGCTAGTACATACTAAATATTATATAACACAAACAAAAATCAATAAAATCATCTCCAAACATTATGTGAGCGTACTGTTCGTAAAAGTACCTATAACATTACGTTTACTTTTACGTAATGCGTTGTTCCAACGTTGAAGAGCATGCTTGAAAGCGTTACATCTAATGAAATCAGTTAATTTCAGCTCAATGTACACATGGACCGTTTATTTTAGTTATTACATTTACTTGAACAGCAAAAATTAATTTACGTTGCTACGTTATTTTGTAAAGCATTTTACCTGGGTGTTAACAATTTCAGCTTTTTATCATTCAATATTTTGTACGATGTTTTTTTTTCATTTAAAAACATTACCACGCATTTAAAATTGGTCCTGTATCAACATGAAAATCATAATCATAAGTCATCCACACCGAGGAAATACTTTGGGTCATTTTAAATATTTGTTCTGTGTGGGAATCGACTCTGCGACATTCAAAGCAGCAGCCAATTGTTCAACTACTACCCCTATCGTGGCTACTTCATTTTAAACTAGCTTATTACCCTGGTTTCAGGTTTGTGATACCACTAGAAACACGTATTTTCCGTTATAAATTGAGAGATAGATAAGGTGAGATATTTCAGTTTACCCATTTTTTTATTACTGGATTTTTTTTTATTGTTAAGCAACACTTGCCTAGGTCGGTTTGAGGATGGGTGACCATCTTAACGAGATTCCTCCATGCCCCGGGAAGCATGTTACACCGTTGATCCTGACTGACATTTTTACGAGTAGATCTTTGGCAGTCGTTACAGGTAGTCAGAAGCTATGAAATCTGATATCAGTCCTACTAAAGAGTATCGTGTTATCTTATCACTGGGTTATGGAGGTCAGATAGGCAGTCGCTTCGTGTAAAATAGTGGTATTCATCTGCATCCGGTTAAAACTACAAGCCGACTCCAATATGGCAAAGGCTAGATTGATTGATTGGATCAGTACCTAAGTGAAACGTACCTAAAGGTGAGACCACGGTAAAGGAGCCGAGCACGAGCCGAGCTCAAATTCGTAGTGTGTTAGTTTGTTTGTAGAAATGTAAAGGTGGATCTACTCTAGAGGAGCCGAGCACGAACGACACTACACGAATTTAAGCTCGGCTCGTGTTGCTGACGATTCGGACACAATATATTCGAAGACACTTTATTTTCAATATTTTTTCATTAACGATTTGAATACCACCAAATTTATTAAAGCTAAAATATATCTAATATAAAGAAAATTACCCGAAGTCGCCGCCTTAATTCCACCCTAAAATAGTTTTGGTAACGCTTTTTTCCCCATATATTATGGCGGCTGGTTGGTGTCTCCACAGCTGGTTGGTGGCTCCACAGCAACTATATTTTAAAACTTTTTATCTGACTGTATGAAACAGGGTGTGTCCGCGAGTGAAAAAAAGTATTGAAATAATAATGTGCCAATTCGGACACTGTGTCCGATATGTCCAAATCGTCAGCATAGTTTTAGCTTGTGCTCGGCTCCTCTAGAATAGACCCACCTTTACCTTCTACAAAATAGTTGACTTGTGTATTAGATTAAGTTTAAATTAGATCAGACAGAAACACTACTTATGCAATGCATGTCCGTATATTGATTTACATGTTAACCGTATTTCAATGCATGAATGCTTAATACATACGGTGAAATTCGATTAAAATGATGACCAAACGAAATCAGTCCATTCGTAATCTTAATTTAATTTGCATTCTTGAATCTTAATGAAACCTGTTGAATTCAGAATTTATATTTGACCTAATAAATCAACATCGGGTAACAAAAAATTAAAATAAACAACTGTCAATTATATGTTTTTTTTTTGCTAAAAATTAATAGGTACCTAAAATGGAAGCAGAAATTTAGAGATGTTACTGAATAATTAAAGAAAGAACGAAAATGATTTGATTTGATTTGATTGATTTATCTGGCATGCCTTGTATTGCAAGGCATATCAGATAAATGCAGTTGCGCTGTGAGATTCCATTGTAACTGAAAAATCTCTTATATTTAATTTAAGAGACTCAATAAAATAAACAAACACGGCAGATGCGATAATCGTATCATTTTTCACCTGGTTCTGAACGCACCTTGTGTAAGTTAAAATGCATCTCTTACGAAACCATTTTTGGTACTGGACACATTTCATGTTCGCCTTATCTTGATCCCTGACATTTATCCGATTAAGAATGCGTAAGATAATTCAATTACTTCGGGTAATTATTTTATGAGCAGTTTGCTGTTTGAAATGTATAAAGAATATGTAATAAATGCTTGTAATACTTGGTCATGAAGTTTAATCTTGGAATTAACCTAAAAATTTCCCAATTGTAGAATCGGTCATTAATAGAATCAGTCAACCTGAGAATCGGTTATTCGTAGAATTTGTCATTTATAGAATTCTACACTCTGTCGATCTGTCAGTAATAGACTCTGCCATTTCTCGAATCTGACATTCCTAGAATAAGCCGCTCGTGATACCTACTTAGCAAAAATTGAATTTAGTAAAAACACTGACCGAATTTATTTATTTATTCTCTGTCTAACCACCTGCTACCTCAATAAACATTGACAATAGTTTGTCCCACTTAAATTCACATTCTTCAATAACAATCTTCATGTGTCTTGCTTTGTATAGATCATTTAGCATAGTCCTGCCAAACAATTTTATCCGCTCAGCCATGAAAAGCCGTACTTTATACACGTGAACTTTTGGCTGAACTTCACCTTTAAAAGTCGATGAGGTTCATAGCTATAGAGATTCAAATATAGAGAAACTTCGCGAAATACGTGCGTCATTATGCTCTTACTAAATAAGGAACTACCTGATGTTATTTATTTTGAAGTCTGCAGAATAAAGATGTCATTTGTACTTCTTTATATCTTCACCTTTTAATGAATTATAACGTTATTTCCGAAATCAGAAACGTTTATTTTAAATAGACTTACAGGCAATTTTGAATTGTTAGAATGTTGGTCAGTCAAAAACAAAATAAAGTGAAGCTAAATTGCACGTTCCAAAGCTTAGATCTCTAAGGAGCAAAACGTACAAGAAACTCCATGGACAATCTTTTTAAATCATATTATGAGTTTCATAAATCTTGGTTACAATGTAGATTAGTAATCTATATATATAAAAATGACCCCCGTTTTCCGTTGTCACGACTTGGCATGAAAACGGCTTGACCGATTTGGCTGATTTTTTTTTTGTTGTGATTGTTATTGTGAGGAGAAGGTTCTTATGGAAAAAAAAATTTGGGTAGTGTAGGGTAGAGTAGGGTAGAGTAGGGTAGAGTAGGGTAGAGTAGGGTAGAGTAGGGTAGAGTAGGGTAGAGTAGGGTAGAGTAGGGTAGAGTAGGGTAGAGTAGGGTAGAGTAGGGTAGAGTAGGGTAGAGTAGGGTAGAGTAGGGTAGAGTAGGGTAGAGTAGGGTAGAATAGGGTAGAGTAGGGTAGAGTAGGGTAGAGTTGGGTATAGTAGGGTGGAGTAGGGTAGAGTTGGGTATAGTAGGGTGGAGTAGGGAAGAGCGGGAGCGAAGCCGCGCGGGCAAAGCTAGTATTAATATATAATAATATGTTTACTTAGCTTTTCTTTAAAGGAAGTGTACTTACATCATCTCTAATAGGATTGTCAATGACTTTCAATCTTTTCCGACATACGGTTGATACATTTGTCAGGAAGTCGTGATACTAATTGAGATTATTACTTGCAAGGTGACGAACACATAGGTATACTAAATCATAATATAGGTTCATAACACAACTGTGTTATATTGAATGGCAATATTACAGCACCAGTGGTTCCAACAGAACGACCTAAGTGATAATTCTGATCAAAAGCTCCGCTTCACTCAGGATCGTCTAGCTATCGTCTGCAAATGCTACTGAAAATAGAATAAATGTTCAAGTCAAGTGCGTAGAACTGCTATATAAACATAATAAGGAAACTAAAATTATAATGAAAATCAACAGGCCGTAACCACGATGAGGACTAGCCGAGTACGGGAAACTCGAAATTAAAATAATGTGTTAATAATGTGGTATGCGCTAAATTTATATTTGCGCGCCTCAGCTGGGCAAATTCATGCTTCTAACATAGGTAGATGTAATCAAAAAGCCTTTTTGATACAAGTTTTTGTCTATTGGCATAATGGTTTTCGACATTGTATCATATTTAGACCATACGCCATTTAAAACAGAAAGTCTAATACCATTCGAATATTTAGAACAGTAAACAGGAAAGCTGAACACAATGCATTAACCTTATTTTTAAAACCAATTATTTTCCTGGTACTTCTCCACTAGAGTGGCTACAATTCAATATTGTACTCTCACTTACTCAACTATCATCAAACACTTAAAAAACACGTAATAAATACTACCTTACTGATGTCGTAACAATAATGTTGGTGAAGATAGATAAAGTCTGCACTTTCCCTGGTAAAGGTACTTACATACCTACATACGTGTATGTATCTCCAATCGCGTATCTCACGCGACTTGACGAGCTTGCTGCCATTAAGATGGATATCTTATGCTCGATTGATGAGAAAATTTACGCACATATGATATACAGTATCGAGAATACACGCGTCATTAGCTAGGGTGAAACGAGTTCAGAGTCTTTTGTTAAACTCCTGCGATACGCCCCCGCTATACATATACACAGCAAAGATATACGCCAACTGTCTGAAAACGCGCTCTATTGTGAATATCGCGAAGCTATCTAAGGAAACATCACCTACATTCATTGTATTCAATAGAACGTCGGTCTAGTTCTGGACTGGAATGATGGATTTAGTCCAATAGCAACGGATAATTTGTAACATGAAACTAAACGTGTCTGCTGACGGCTGTGCAACTTTAGAGATATTGACTGCACATTAGAATTGAACAAGTTTTCTCAAAAAAAAACTGACACAAGCGGATAAAAAATCAAGAGGTCTGTAGATAGAGATAGCTTTGCGATGTCATGATGGGGTCGAGTCACCTGAGTCAATAGATATTTGTGTCGCGTTCGACGGTGAGGGTGGATCACAGATCGATTGAATAAGGAAGCCTCTTCCCCTCGAGGGTGTCAAGGGTAGCTCGCAGACAGCCTCGAGTAGTCTGACGTTCCTTATCTCACCCATCTTAATGAGGAATGTGAGTCTTATCGTTGATCAAATACTTGTCATAACCGTGAGATGAAAAAAAAATTTTTCGCTACATTTCATGGTCGCGTGTCACGAGGTCAAAAGGAAAATTTATGAAATATGAAAATTTCTGTTTGCAAAGATCAGTTTCTTAATTCATGAATCCCCAAGCGACACCCGGTGGCCGCGCATCTATTGTCTTACTATTGTGTCTCTAATTGACGGTATCTGAAGGGTTAAATGTCACATGTAGAACAACCTCAAAATATTTACTTTTCTCGACCTTTTGCTACTTTATATTCATAGATATTTTTTTGCACGATATGCTAATATTTACATTTATAAAATGTAGGTGACACACGTTTTATTTTATATTTTTTTTATGAAGTAGTCTACGGCTTACATAAAAATTACGTCACATTCTGAAAAGTAATAATTTGCAAGACAATAGGAAATGTTTGCTCGCGTGCTCGTTAGTTATTCGGAGCGATTGAAAGGCTGTTTAACAGTAGCCTGAATTACCTGTATAATTAAAGATTACAAAAGAAAATTATAGTTAAGAAACATGTTCACTATAACAATATAACGCCATAGTGAACAGGGTCGTGATAACTAGCTGTTCAAAAGAACAATGGGAGGTTGTTGAACAAAGTTTAAAAAACCTTCATCGAAGTAAGTAGTTATGTTTAATTTTATTGTAAATATTGTTCGTGTATTGTCACATTTCTGATGGCTTTAGTAAATAGCTACTTTGTAGCGTATTCATACATTATGAATCGTTTCTTGGTATTGTTGTGCTACACAATGTCGAGACATAATTCGGTTATTTTGTCATGTTAATATAGCTACACGCAATAGGTATCTGAATACTAACTACTGCTGAATCATTCATGTTTTTATTTCCTGATGAGTTAACCAGAAGTCTACTTTAGGAATTCTCTGAGTTCTCTGATGTGTTAACGAATATCTCTAAGCTAAATCAAACACAGATTAGACTCGAGTACGAATTTTGATTGTTGATTTTCCAAAGGTTTTGATACAGACCAATTAACTTACAAAGAAATAAAAAGACAAGCACTAAACCTGCCCATTATATTCAAATTCGACATAAGCGCAATTACAGTAATTGACTTGGGGCGAAATGTGGGTTAACCACGATACAATAACATGTAATGACATGTAAAATCTGAAATTTGGCAGGGACAAGAACAATAAACCTAATGGCCATGACTCTTAAAACTGTCTCAACAACGCTGCAACGGGAGAATCATTCATATTGTTAAAACAAACACTATTTCCAGATAAGCATGAATTGGGCTTTGCTCGTCGTCTGCAGTGATAAACGAGAAGGGTCGTAACATATGCATACAAAAGCCAATGCATTCAGTTTCACATGGTAAATATTTCGTTCGGACTGGTATATATGCGCCATATGGAAGATGTTTTATTGTAAGTATTTGTGTTCGTGATGAAACCGCGCCCGACCTCGTCCGACAATTGCGCCAACGAGAGGACAGCACAAGTCATCGTAATTTAAATCATTAGAATGCTTTGAGCCTGAATTGAGAGCTATAATGCGACCCGAGTAATAATTGTGCTAATCTTAACACATTTAGAGCGAGTGGATGCCGTGTTCTATACCCTTAACGTTTGAAACTACCTATAACAAATGCATTACCAGTTTTATTTAGACAACACTGCAACTTTTGATAATTACAGAAATTATTTTTGCATCAAATAAATTCAGGTTTTCTGTAGCCTGTTCTATCTATAACGCATATATATCTATAGTAGACGCATTTTCTTTTTCGTGAAGAGAAAATTGAAAACCAGAGAGCACTTAGGAGTCCTTGCCGACAATAAATTGAATTACCATCAAAGTTGGTTCTACTCTTCTTTGCCCTTGCCTGGGTTTATATAAAAATATGTGGTATATGAAAATTCATATAGTTTAATACCAGCATTTTCTTTTTTATATAGCGAAAAATGTAAAACTGAGATGTGGTTAAAGATTCATTGACTTTATGTACCGTATCTAATAGTTTGGGTAAGTATGTTGCTTTAAAACCTTCAAAATGTTTGAAGTTTTTTCTGCATATTTGTCTTCGGCGTTTCTAGAATTTTTAGCTTCCACAAGAATTCTTGCAAAGATTTTTAGCTTCCATAAAGTTGTCTGGTACATACGACACCAACGTGCTAAAGATCGCCACTATGATAGTGGTGATAAACTATCGCTTGCTGACTCGCATGCAATGATTAGAGGCTGCAAGCAATTGCAACTTTCTACTGGTCTCTGTTCACTTCTTTTTTCATTTGTTTTTCTCTTTTGTCTCTTCTATATTTTTCTTTTAATCGGAATCAGCCTTTGGTATGAAAAATATGTCTGAAGTAAAGTGTGTGTTATGGAACCATTTGTTTGTTTTGTCTTCTTGTTTGTTGAGAACCTTTAAGTGCATTACGTGTTTAAGCAATATTTTGGCGTGCCAAAGATTTTAACACAAACACAGTCTGTTTGTACATGCAGATGGTACAAAACGTACATATTTATGTAACAAAAAAGAAAAAGTAGAAAATTAAGTATGTGAAATCGCATAGTCAGACAATATAACATATTACTAATTCACAGATGACAATCGCTAAATTTGGCACTGGTGTAAAACAATGATAACGAAAGTTACAAAAGTTTTACATAAGAACAAACCGTAAGCTAGAAATTTAACTTTCTCAGCTAAAACAATAGCATGTTAGAACATTTTCATAACAATATTATTAACCGTACCTAATGCAACTACATTTACGACCAACGACGTGGATATCATTGTCTTGCTCCATCATATCTACCCGCATGCTTTGATGCACAATTGCTTCAGTTTCATTCAACCCTTAGTTATATTTTTTATCATGTTGTTCAGTTACCTCACATAATAATAATCATCGATTCAAGAGGGTTGTATTTGATTGGTTACGTTGATATCGTGCACTCAAAGACAAACAATAACATTAATGTATTCATCGATAAGCAACCATAGAGTTAATCGATCAAATTTTAGTAGATACATTGTATTTGTCTCATGTGTTAGTATGTTAATCTTATTGGACTAATTAATACAACTAATGTTTACAATATTTACCATTCGGGCGAAAATCTGAGTGTGTCTTGATCCGCATTTTCTTTTCTCAATGTATCCTTTTTGTAGTGTTCGAGTTAGGTACACTATCGTAATTCAGGCACCTTCATCACTATACACTTCGACACATTGAGGGTTAAAACACCTCATATTTCGCGTCTACGATCGATTTTATATTACAAGTCAGAAAGGATACAAGTTACTTAGAAAATAATTTTAACAACCACTTTTCACATTGTTTTTGCACGTGACAAACACAAGTAAAGACACTGCAAGTGAAAAACAAACAAGATTACAATACTATTGTTACTACTCCAGTTGTACCGCGTATCGCTTGATTTGACAGCTGCGAGCGCGCTATCCCGAATTCCCGGTCGGAATATTGGATGAATTGCGTGAATGAGCGCGGGGCGCGGGAACGAGACAGCGAATGTAATGAACACAGCTACAAGTGACAGGAACGCGTCGGGAACGGGACGGGATACAAATAGATCGGGATTAATTGGAGTATACTGCGACCGATGAGTTTTAACACTTAGGACATCGGAACACATGCAAACAGGAAAATTAATGCAGGAATTAAGGAATGTGTAATCGTATCACAAATATTCATTTTTATACACTCGCAATGAGTGAAACTATAGTAGCTGATTGCGCTACATTGAATTTCGATAAGAAACGTAATGAATCAAGTGATAATGCTCGCATTAATCAGATCAAGCAGTATGATGCACTAGTTAATGTAATAATCATAGTATTGTAAGGTAAAATAAAAATAAAACTGACGTTGTTAATCGGATCACGACTACAGCACCGCCGTGTAAAAGCGTCAAACGCGCAGGCGCAGAGCCCGTAACTGACGTACGCATTCGCGCCAACTTCATACCACAGATACGTCACTATTCACAGACAGCCTCTCAAAAGGTAGTAGGGTGCATAACTAATCGAAATAATGGTCAAACACTGTTATTGTGCTCTTGTATAAATAAATTTTAAGCAGATGTTATGTAGCCAACACCGGCACATCAGGCACGTGTATGTAGCATTAATTTAAATGATTAAAATGTGCTTTAATTAACTGAGTGCGTTCTTAATTAATGAATAACTGGAATGTGATACAATTTGTATAATATTATATGTTTTTGTAGTACTATCATCCAATAATAAATATTTAGGTGCTTTGTTAGTTCTCATGAATGAAAAACTGGAGGTATTAACAAAGTTTTTAAATGACTTATCTAACTACCTTTTAGATTCTGAATGCGTTAATTTTGTTAAACCAAGGGTCCAATGGACTGTATCCTTGTTAACGCTTCAAGTAACCAGAAATTACTGAGCAACATCTCAAAACGTAGTGTCTAAAATAAACACTACTATCTGCATACCTTGAAAATTTCTACAAACAAGACATAAAAGTAAAATACATAGTGTAGGCTTTTATTTGTACTAGACAGAGTAACACCGGATAGCTAAAAATGTAACGGTATGTTTGCCAAATCAGTCATAACACAAAGCTAAGTGAACGACCTCACAAATCGAGACGCTAATGCGGATTGCTGGTTCCTCATTCCCATGCTTCGTCTACAACTACGACCGTCCATTATACAGTTAATTGTAAGTAAAGCTGTGTCCGACGCTAATACCACTATGTTTCATATCGTCTAAAAGACAGTAGCCAAAATACAATACAAAGTGGCTTTAGTACCTAACCGAGTTAAATAAAATAAACATTTTTAGTCCAAGTTTAGACATTAGCTGGGTCGTGGTCCGCTAAGCTCCGCTAAGCTGGTTAAACTGGAAACCGATCCGAAGCCAGTTGGGAAAAGGCTACGGCAAAAAAAAACCATTTAGATTCGAATCAAGAAGTAAAGCATATAACGATCCTGAGAAACCTAGCATGCAGATCTTGACATTACCGACCGATTTTATGAAATTCTATCGTTTTTTGAGGATAGCGAGTGACATCAACAAACACATTTTCAAAATGACCCTGACAGTTTAGTGGCACTACGAACCGGCAATTACACTTAGCTCATTCGGCCAAGTATTCGTCATACATCCTTTTAGTTACAGACAAAGGCATGAAACCGGACACACCAATGAATTGCGAAAGAGATTTGCACATTGTGAAAAGAATAATAAAATGTTTCATTGAATTCTGTCATTCACCTTCCGCTTTCAAGTTAAGTCTTGTATATTCATTAATAGCTAAACAAATAATATTTAATGCTATAGCTATTCTAGCTACTGCTTGAATTTCAAAACTACATTGGATCAAATGGTTAATCAACTGTATTGAGCCACTAACGCCACCTAGCAGATTCAGTGGTACTAACTGTTTCATCGCCAGCTTGCCTTCGATCGATACTATTGTTGTTTGTATCAGAGTCACACGATGCACTACCAATTAGTTGCCCCACGATCATACAGATGTCGTTGATCGAGATTCTCTTTTTGTTTTGAAACTTGACACTGTCGTACCACTTGGCATCCCACGTGTGGTTACATCATTTATAAATTCATGACCTTGGTTACTTGTAAACGTAAATAATATATTATGTAGTCCTAATACAGTACATAGTAACGAGGGCGTTTAGAATAAATAATAAGTTAATGAGAACATCACTAGAGCAGTTAACGAGACTGTAACACCTGAAATGATTACTTTCGCCACTAGAAACGATGAGGATTCGATTAAATCAATTACTGAAATTGCAAAAGTTTCTCGAGTAAACAGGAAGTTTTAGGTAGAAGACCAAATTGGTAATTACGGAACCTAAAACTTTACCTTTCTGTCTCTGTCGTTTCCGGCACCTTTTTCTTCGCTTCCGAGTTTTTCTCTTCTTAGGTGCTAACTGTTCTACTTCACGACCGTTGTAAGCACTTTTTGCCATTTCAATTATTTTGCCAACCAAGCACAACACCAATGCAATCATTTCGCACACTCACTGAAAACTCTAGACTAGTGTATCTTTATCTAACACCTTTACTAGACGTTATCTTTGAGGCACTGTTTTTTTCTTTCTTTTGTTAATCTTCAATTCATGCACAAGTTGTTTGTTACTTTGCCGTTCGCTGTTATTGTTTTTTAAAACAAGTTTTGATTTGTTTTTTTGTCCGGTTTTTGTTGAATAACACATAACCTTAGCTGCTCGAGTCTTTAGCACTGCACTTATGTTGATAGTTCTTAAATGCTCTCCAGGTTTATCTCCTGTGTGGGAGTAAGTGTTTATCAAGAGGTTATCACAGTTCTACGGTAACAAGACACAAACATATGACAGCTTAGTAGCATCTCGCGACTCTCCGGGAGCCTTGGCGTGATTTCTATATAAGGCTAAAAATAAACGCCACACACGTTCAATCATTTTCAATACGTTGTCGTCGACTGCGCTCCGCTAGATATATTTTTATTAGAAAATAATTTTCAAACAAGTTTTTTGCCTAAAGCACCGAAATACTTTTCCATGTTCCGAAAGAATTGGGACGTTGGTTCAAAGATTCAAAATGTTTTAATTCACATAGGCCATAGGCTTACATGTGCACTAATAAAATGTCAGAAGAAGTTAATAAATATTACTACTTGTTCTTTCAAAGGATTATTGTGAAATGCTGCTATGCACCAAGGTGTCGGAGCGTAGCGGTAGTCACTGCACGTCATACGTGCTTTCTATTCAGATGTGTTTGGCGTATTTAATTACAATAAATATTGATATAACGGCGTCATCATTCAAGAGAAGTATTAAAACGATACTATATTGCAGAGCAAAGAACCAATTAGCAAAAAGCTTTTTAACTACTCTAGTGTATTAAAAATGACTTTAACTGAAACAGTTTTGTAGTTTTATGAAAAGCTTTATATTTTTAATGGACTCTACTCTGCGATTTTAAGCACCACAAGCTTTGCTTTTTAATATTAAACTTCTATTTGTGTGGTTTACCCGTTTCACACAAACCTGCTGTGAAAAACATTCCCTCTTCGTTTCCAGAAATGTATGAGTTTTCCAAGTCTCTCGGAAACAGATGCATACATATCCGTATGATAAATAGAACAAACAAACTTTTCTATGAATAATAAAGACAGTTCAACACAGTAAGTATTGTAGAAAGCAGTTAGTCAAATATTTATGTTATTACAGTTCTCCAAATTGTATATAGTTTCCTGGTTTATTTAGCAAATGTTTCCGTTTTGTCTTGAAAATTACTTCATTTGAACGTTCTAGCTTGTACTAAGGCCTTCAAACTTCACTGCTCGCTGTAAAGATTAATTCTACAGAGAAGAGCAATTAACTATGTTCAACTAGGCGTTACGTCATTACCCTGAAGTCTGAACCACTCAAGCAAAACCGTACGCTAGTAAATTAATATTTGTGAACCAAATAATTGCCGAGACGTATACAAATATTTCACCAAAAGACAGAGTTATCAACTGAACTAATTGAGAATAGCATGGTTGAAATCACAAACTCTGCTTTTCTCCACAGATCAATTGGCTTTAATTCCCGGGGTGCCTAATTACATCACTTTTACATTAAGCTACCGCAAAATAAATGGGTATATTCAGTTATGCTGAAATTGAGGACCAATTTTACTTCAGTGGTTACGAAATTTGCAGTCCAATTTAGGTTTCAAATGTCGGAAAGGGAAAAAATGCCCGGGTATCAACATTATGCGGATAGTCTAGAGGATAAACTGGAGCTTTAAAATTTTAATGTTTTTAAAGATTTCAGCAATGAAGTTTACTTTGAACAAGAAAAAACAGAAAACAGATGATGATGTAAAGATGTAAGTAAAAGAAGTTATGACCCTGTTCCGCGTTAACCGTGACAGTTACAAAAGGTTAACGTTTCGTTACAATATGTTTATGTTTAGTTACAAAAGGTTTATATTTAGTTCTAAAAAGCAATCATTATGTTTAATACTAGATACTTTAGCTATAACAAAAAAATGCGAAGGAGGATTATGTATTCTAAAAAAATCTGCCCACACAATATACTAATGTTATTCACATTCCGTTACGTACATATGCGAGTCATGATAGAAATTAATATTCCAAAGCATGCTCAAGTATGTATAATTAAAAAATAACAATCTACCAGCTCATTCTTCATCAGTCAGAGTAATTTAAGAAAAACAAAAATTAACGTAAAACGCGTAATTCTGACCACGTTTCATGGTGACGCGGAAATAGTCGTCGTGACATCCGTACTGGATATGCCAGTGTCATTCAAAACTGATTTTAAACTGATTAAAATAATAATGAGTTTTATTTTGCTGTTGGCACTCGTTAATTGAATATCCACGTAAAACTGATATATGTTTTGATCTTGTTTGGAAGTGGCACACATATAAAACTTTGAAAAAGAATGCCCGTAAAAAACAATTTCAGAGTTTTCGACAGGCGTTTTGGTTCGTTCCATTTAAGGCCCCATCCATCGTTTTCCTTCAAGCGATAACGAGGTCAAGAGCGGTTCCATTAATTCATGAAAACTGCGGTAGAAAATTTTGTTTTCTGGACAATAATTTTCCGAAAAGGCTGAATATTTCAATTTTGTGCACATCTAAAGCAGCATAGTCTTTTTTTTTTAATCCAAAAGTTGATTAGTAGAGAATGCCTTGTTGCATGTTGTTCACCTATGTACCTATTACCTACTAATGTATGTATGTGACTACATGGTAAAATGTTTTTGCAAGACTGTAAGTACGTAATTCCCAATTTTGGTAAGAAACGCTATATTGAATCATATAACTTATACGTAAAGAGCCAATACGATTATACGATTCGTAAAGTCTCAGCATATATGAGTCATCGTTGGCCGAAATTAAATATGAATACGTAATGTATAATTTGTGTTATTAATACTAAATAAAGACTGAAAAAGTAAGTCTACTCGAATAGTACCTACACTAAACCGTTGTTGTAACTTATGTACTTGTAATTATATATTCATGTTAATATACTTGCCTTCTGAATAAATCATCACATCCCTATTAGCGCATTTAGTATGTCGCTCAAGGATTGTGTACACTGATTCTTTACGTATTATATTGTAGATAAACTAAGACTTACCCAGCATCCTATTGATGTCTCCCCTTTCAGTCATAGTCGTCGTCAACGTCTTTCATGGCTTCGAAACTGTAAGTAAAAAATATTTTGTGTTACGCACTCGAATATGATTAAATTTTATTTTATTTTTGTTAGATTTATAAACTTAAAAAAAGACTTTCTTTAAAGGGGAATATTTTACAGTTATGTCTCAGACATTTTCTTTGAAGAGTCCAGAGTTTAAAAAGCTTTGAATTTTTGCTACAATCTTTACCTTAGTATCGAACTGCGTTCACCCCTTATAGCACAATGTGTAAGCACAACAATTAACTACCACTGACACCAAACAAAACAATACAAACTCACTATTTAACAATATATTACATCAACTTCATTTATACTACGTAATAATAACCACATTGTCACTTAAAACTTAATATTTTTCGGAAAACAGAAGGAAATGTTGTAAAGATTTTTCAGATTGCGATAGAGCCATGTCGTCGAGGGTTGGAAGGCGAATCTCACGGAAATGCACGAACTCCTACGATGGTACCCGAATGCAAATATTGTACAGGGAAGAATCTAAACGGCACTGACCCCTTTAGAAAAAAAAGTATAAAAAATCACCGAATGTTTTCAGCTACTATTACTAAAGTAACAATAACTGAACCAATAACTATGACATTTCTTTGTTTATCGTTTTAAAGAGTACTCAAATTTTTCTGATATAAGAAAATATTTTTCCCTCAGGACAGCTAAGTTCGTGCCTGCATAGAGCGGCAACTACCGCCCTGCAGAGAGGTCGTCGCCGCTTCGCCATATTTTTCGCGCATGCGCCATGCCACCCCTAGGAGTAATCACTAAATACGGTATTACGTATTAACAGTGTTGCCAGTTAGGAAAAATAAAACTTTCCAGAAAATCATAATTTGTTGTTTTATAATTAAGAAATAATCTTACTTTATTTGATGATTAAATATTCTTAAATTAATTTTATATATTTTTCTGTTGACTATGTTCTGTGTTATGAACTGATGACGTATGCTCATGGCGCATTGACAGAAGTACTTGCAGGCCAGGAGATCGATAAAATGACGTCACACCATTGAGAAGCCAGCTATAATATGGCAGTGCACTTTTGGAACGGGAATAGGCTTGTAATGGCTAAAAATAAGTAGGATACATAAGTATCAGCAATTTGTCTTTCGTTTCGTAGTCTATTTTGTTTTGACTTTTACACTTAAACTTTCCTTTTTCAGTGAACTGGCTTATGTATGCCTATTAATTCATGAATCCCCAAGCGACCACCGGTGGCCGCGCATCTATTGTCTTACTATTGTGTCTCTAATTGACGGTATCTGAAGGGTTAATGAAAAGTAAAACCTTGAGTGAAATAAGCACCATAACTTCATAATCATGATTCTATTTTATGGTTTATTGTAAGTTACATTAGAAACATTATTGAATAGTGTCTATAATGTGCTTAGTTAAAATGATATAGATTCATCTCAATGTTCCAGCTCATCCTTACTAATATTATAAAAGCGAAAGTGAGTTTGTTTGTTTATTATGTCTTCACGCCTAAATGGCAAAACCGAATTTGATGAAACTTGGTACACGGATAGACCATGTCCTGGAATTTTATCCCGGAAGTATGTTCCCTTGGGAAAAATTTCTGCTATCACGCGAGCGATGCCGCTGGGAGCAGCTAGTTTAACTATATAAATGAGCTGGAACATTATACATAACTCAAAACATTAGTATACTATTATAATATTAATATGATACCCTTCTTCTCTGGTCTTTTTACGCACTATTGTCTACAGTCTCGCCTCTAGCAGGTCTTTTGAAAATTTCTTTAGAAATAAGTGCCGTATCTTTGGGCTCATATTTATAATGTACCTATTGTATTTCACTGTTTCCATGAGTACCTACATAAACAATAAAGTTAATAAATGGTTTTTTTATATAGATACTATCTTCTGTTAGCGGGTTCGCCTGCGTAAAATTAGAAAATATACCTATAGCCCACTATATTATAAAGTAGGATTTAACTGTTAAAATTATTTTGAAAATCGGTCCAATAGTTTATGAGTAGCATTAAAAATAAAAATACAGAACATCTTCTCTATTTATAATATTATTTTAGACAAAACTTTAGCTCCACAGGATTTAAGGAACATTAATCAAAGTCTATTTCAGACATTTAAATAAAATAAATTTCCACTTTACTGCTCCTGACTGATACTAACAATTTAAAACAAAACCTCAAGTGGTGAGAACTAAATGCTTTTGTGTAGGCGTCCAACAATACTCGAGCCTCAAGTCTCAAGCAAGCTTGCGTCAAATGGATGCGCGTTTCAATCGCTGGGTATTGAAGGCTCCTTCAAGGTTAGCCAGTCAACTCCACATATGGGTATCATCGTCATTCAATTAAGTACAATCGGCGACGGGACTGGGATTACAAACAATTGACCCGGGAGGACTGAACCTTGTACAATACTTATTTGATGATAGAAAAGAATAAATTATAGATTCTACGTCTATTCGATAGTCCATAACTAAAGGATATAATATTGTAAAAATGTAAAATGGTCTGTTTGTTTTTAGTTTTTTTTTTTCGTTTTGAATAATATATTTATCTACAACATAATTTTTAGTTTATGCGAAACCTGATAATTTTTTGTACTAGGTTCAGAATCGGTAACTGAATTTATCCAATAGGTTTTACACCATCTTATTATTTTTTCCAAAAATATTCATAAAGGTCACAAGTTGGACAGCACCGACACTTAGTACAATACTGGTCACGGCAGGTCATAGCGGGTATTAGGAGCCAGTTAATAGCTGGGTGCAAGTGCAAAACAAATCTTGTGTCGACTGGATGGCCTTGTAACTATGTATTTTTGCTGACATAACAAGCTTATAACTTTGTGATTTTTCATGTTAGAGTCATGAAATTTTGTACACAGATTCTTTACATAAAAATACTAAACACATGTTTCGGATTTCACATAAACTAAAACTAATGATATAATTAGTAGTATAATATGATCGTAAAACATCTTTCAAGTTTTATTTTCACTGAGAGCATTATACTGTTATTTCTCATTTACATTTCAGGGGATTTCAGCCCCTAAGGGGCCCTTTCTTAAAAGTGCAAAAAAAAATCCTTTACGTCATAAAAGGAAGACTTGTACAAAATTTCACACTCCTTATCCCAGTAGTTTCGGCTCTGCGTGGATATGTCAGTCTGTCAGTTTCTCCTTATATTTTAGATATGTGCTAATCGACTAGCTTGTGTCAGCGGCTTCTCCCATGTGAAATTAGTTTTCTTCATACAATCGTTGGACCCCCGTTTTATTCCTTTTGGGTCTAAATTTTTGGAATTTGTCTCTTAGTACTCGCTTGCATAAAAGGAAACCTAGTGCAAAATTAGGTACTCACAGTCCCAGGTGTATCGGCTGTGCGTGGATATGTCAGTCTGTTAGTTTCTACTTTTATATATATAGATAATACAGCGGCAAAGGACTTTTTTTTTTAATATCTTGACAAAACATTGATTCATTGCAATGATTCAGTTGTTGACAAAGTAATATCAAGAAAATCTGTTACACACGATTCTGGATCAACAATTTAATCGTTATCGATATTCCAATATTTAGTTCGTATTATTTTTATGATGAAACATGTGAAAAAAACTAGAAATAGTTCGTAGTTGAGTACCTACTCGTCACACTAAATATTATTATGCGAAAGTTTGTATTTAGGTGTCTATGTACACACATAAAGAAACACTTACTTTGCCTTTATTTTTTGCAACACGTATGTTTGTCACTCTATCACGCTCAAACGGTAGGACATATTTAGATAAAATTTTGCACACAGGTAAACCAAGTCCTGGAATAGCACATAGGATACTTTTTGTCTCGTAATTATGTTTCCTCGGGATGATTTTTTTCCTTTCACGCGACTAAAGCCGCTTAAAAAAGCTAGTTACTTCAAAAAATGAAACAGTTTCGTCTTTATAGGTCAAGAGTTTTTTTACAACGTTTTGGTGTCACTTGAGAGGCTGACAACGATGTGACACCCGTGTTATAATTCCGCCCGAATCATGTTCCAGATCTCGTTACTGCCGTCAATCAATCGGTAACATTGACTGGTAACGACCCGTAAGAAAATCTATTCTGCTTTTTAGGTGGGGAATCACACAGATATAGATAGACATAGAAAACGCAAGTATCAAGATCTGTATGAAAACCAAGCGTGCCATTTTTTGACTACCTATTATGTAAGACGATTGTTTTGTTTTTCTCAAATTTGGTATTACCAGGTATTACAAAGGGTATTAAAGATAATATTTTTTTTTAATTAATTACGCATATAACTGATGACTAGCACTATACACCGGTGCAGGCTGAGGGCGAAAGTGGCCACTTACGATTTTTGTACGTAAGCTAGGCATTTAGGCACGCGGAGTATTTGCTCTTTCGTTATCTATGTCTATCTATATCTGTGAGGAATCATCTAATGACTTCTCCCGCTCTTGGGAGGAGTAGGAGGCCGTTTCAGACTTTTACTGACTTATACCTTCTCCTATATTCCTTCTTTGCCGTGCGTTCCAGCGACCAGTCTGGGTTTTCTTTTCAGAAGCGAATCCATGGCCCCAGTAGATTCGATTCTGCTGAGCCTCTGCGGTTTTGCTGACATTTCCTTGAGCTGACACTGGCTCCGTCTGGACGGTTACCGGATGACCGGAAATCTTTTCTCGTAAAGGAACCCAAGTACAACAATGTTTGGTTATTGTAACAATCAAGTAACTAAGCTTGTGTGGCCTTACTTCGTTTAATTATATCTAATCAAGCTATTAATTTCAATTCCGAATGTACTGAAGACGACCTACTTTATCTTTGAACATATTGTTTTTCAAAGGCTGTTCTGAGAACAGGAGATACTAACAACGAAATGTACAGTGGATTTTATTGGGCGTTTGATTAGATTACCTACATTTACTAGTGTTAGATTATAAAAAATATACTTCAATCTAAAATAACAATCAATGAAAGATAAAAGAAAGACATCTTATAAAATATTTTTTTAAATGAACATTACATAGCACGTTTATATTGCATATGATTGTACCTTGTTTGTTTCGTCAAAATGTTATGCCCACGCGCCCTTCTTATAAGAAAAATGCATTATAGTTAGTAAGGTTACCCTATTCCTTTCAAATAAATGATATTTTATTTTTTGCAAATAGGTTCAAAAAACACTTTTACACGTCAATTTTTTTTTTGTTTTAAGTTAGATGAGTTCGGTGTTTCCTAGCTGACTACCCTGAGAAGAAAAATCGAAACAAACTCAGGGGTCAAAGTCTCTTTTAAAGTCCATACAGTACAATAATATTGAATTTATCATCCTTTTAAAATAACCAATACTAAATCAATAACATAGAAAAAATACCACGAACATAGTTTATGTTCCTTTATGTGGATGATGCAGAGGTGTCCTTTAAATGTTTTGTGTGTGGCCTTAGAGAAAAACTGTTCCAGAAACCAAATAAGTTTTCTCTTTGTTTAAATGCAGCAGGTATTAAAAATAACATACTCATCCACCCAAAGTGAAACTGGTAAATTGATGAAGAAATTTTAACAGCAGTTGAATGCACTTGTGACTTGCAGTTGTGATTTTTACGATTATTCAATATTCAACAGTTAACGACCACTAACTCACTTATGATGCACAATAATATCTTCGTCTTAATGTAAAATTTTGAACTTTTATGAACAAAATAACTACCGTGTATAACAACGAACAATTCGAACTGACTGACTGATTAAGGACGTTTTGTAAGACTTTGAAATAACTCTACTTTCAAAGTAAAATGTTTCGTAATATCATCCAGTTAAAAGTGAGTTTGCCTCGAACATTTGTTTCCGCCTGAAACGTAGGTGATTCCAAACTTGTTTAGCCGAAACAGATAGCATTTAATTAACATCAACTAGAATTCGTTAAATTAGCAGACTGTACAATTGTAGGTAAATTCCGATCAAGTGCATTATCTATTTGTTCCACAATGAATCGCGACTACATTCTTAGTACCTACTTTTAATCAACCATCCATGTAATATTGCTAAAATACAAAGTATTTAGCACATCAAAAAGTTTCCTGGATACTAATTAAGTATTTGTTTGAAGTAATTATAAAATAAGTAGGTAGGCTATCGAGATCATTATAGGTAATGAGCAAAATAATCGTTGTTTTCGTCATAGTTCGTTTAGTTTCCAGGTCTTAATGCTCACTTTATTTATCAGAAATTCTATCACAAGCATGAACTTAGGGTTGCAGGTTTGGCCGAAAAAGTTGCCAAGGCACTGGAATGCAAAGAGCAACTAAAAGAACAGGTGGATTTTAGTCAGCAAAATTCTAACACTTCCCCTCGCTCCACTCAGGCGTAAAATTATTCGATGATTTTCCACCCGAAAAAGAAGCAAGTTTAAATAGGATTCCATAGGATTAGCGTTAGAAATTCTGGCAACTACACAAGTACAGGAACAAATAGCATGTTTAGGACTATAGAAACGCTGAATTTGCAACTCATAAATAAAACAGTACTAAAAAGCGATAAACAAGATTAACACACTGTATATCAGGAAGCACTTGGATTCATGCCACTTGAAATTGAAAACACAAAACGTAACAGTTGTTTTTGTGGTTGATCGATGCGTTTGCTTACGTTTTCGAACACCTCGCGGAATTGATCTCCGATCTATGCTATAATGCTATAATTGTGCACGTAATGATCGCGTAACCGTCGTAGTCGGAACGCGTGCCGACCGCAGAGCGAGATTCTCAACTGTTTTATTTTAAAGCTGGCTCGCACATTTGGCCGTGAAAAATATTGCAAAGGTGTAGCTCACACTCGGTACAAAACTGATGAGCAATATACAATGTCGTTCATTGACTGAGAAACAAGAGCGCTGTCTCGTGCATTGTTAATCGCCAAAGTTATTTATTTTTTGAACAATCGAAGCATGAAATCGTTTTACACGGTACGTCTCTATTTGAGGCCGTTGGAAAATGTGAATGATTTTCTCTTAAACAGAATATGAATTGCAACCTAGACACTTGATTGCGCCATGAACTCGTAACACATTTTCCATTAACACCTTAAGACTGTTATCTAAAACTAGAATCAACAAGAAAATAGTATATGCATCTAATTATGCAAGTAACTAACTGTGTCAGTACTTTCAATGAACGAAGTTGCGTATGTGGACTCTATCACGTAGATACATACGAATTTAATGACATAAGGAAAGATACGAAAGATTATTTATATATATGCGAATCATCGTATAACGTATACTGATATACAATGACTTCATTAGGGCATGCACGTGCTTGCAGACTATTTTGCTCATTCGGACCTTGGCCTAATTTTACAAAAAAGGAAATCAGACGCAAAGGACAGTCAAGAGGTCATTAAACAGACATCTGATAACTTCAAAGAAACTATAATAAACATACAAGGAAATGAACAAGCATAAAATATTTAATTTATGCAAGATTTTATTTTATTATTGTCAAATATTTTTCACTCGACAGTGGTTTTAATTCGTTTATCTCCTTATCTTCAATTATATGGTGACTTTTAAACGTTGTAACACAAAAAGGTACAATCTCGACCTATATCAAAATACACTGGGCTGCAAAAATTACGGATCATATAGAAAAACTGCGAACTTCCAAATTTTAGTTTAAGCAGGTAGAGTCATGTTTCATGAATCTTAAAAGAGGCTTCATTTGTACAAGAAAAAGATTATCTGAATTTTGAACAATAACAATTCAAAATTGGAAAGGAAAATAAAGTTTTTTCGCTTTTGTTTTGAACTTCCTGACACGTAGAGGAAATTTGAAATGAGCTCGATGTTTATTCTTAGTGATTAGAGGTGTGAATTTCATTTTTATACGAAATAATGCGCAGCCACGTAATGCTGATTCAGTTGATGCGTACATTCAAGAGGTCGGTATTACTTGCATGGTTCACAATCCAGACTTGTATCCTGTAGAGCACGCATGGGATGAGCTTGGAAGATGCATTAGACAATATTCTATAGCTTCAGCTACGTTGCGCGAGTTAAAGACAAAGAATTAAAATCTTATTGCAAATTTGAAAATATAAACACAATATGTACGTATAAGTTGCTGTCATAAGTTATTTTTCTTAACTTTGATTGATTTTATGTTTAATTAAAATTAAATAGTGTACAAAACATATTATGTATTTTTTATAACGTTATGTATTCATATCAAGAGTTAATCAGTTACCTACAACATACTACTGTCTAACAAATTCATCGAATATACCTATTTAATAGTTTATTAAATCATACGTTTTAATAATAGTGACCCGATTTTTTGCAGTCCAGTGTAAATTTTCGGTAGCTTGCATAGAATTGCAGAAAGAAACAGTGTTCCAAGCCTATATCAGTTACAGCGTATAGTTTTAGCATTATCATAACCCTATCGGTAGATATCTGTGAGAGCGTCGGCCAATTGCTGTAATCGAACCAATTTGTTCTGAAACCGTAGTTACCCGCGCCGGTCGGTGCCAGCCAGTTAAACTGGTAAACGCGCATTGTGTATTTATAATAATGCATCGTATTCAGTTCAGAAAGTTATCTTTCTGTTTGACTAGGCACTTTGTTTCGAATTTGCAAACAGACGGCTATCTTATCGGCTCACATTAGTAGGAGTTTGTACATGGGCACACGCGCCGGTGATTCTGAGCTAAAACTGTGATGTGAACTCTCATGTGTTTGTGATCTTTGTGTTTTGTTTTCTACTGTTTAAAGAAAGTTTAGTGACGATGAATGAAGGCACGGTTGATATCCAAAGTGAATTGGAGAAATTAAGGTTTTTATTTTGTTTGATAATTTTAATGAGTGTATAATCATTTTATCGTTGTATTAAAAGATTCGTTCCTATTTTCTCTATGACTAAGTGGCTTGTTTATTAATGAATATTTTTAACACTTTTAATGTTAAATACTAATACCTATATTGATATACAGCATGAGGTATGGTACTGTTTCATGAACTCATTAGATACTTGTATGGCACTAACACATAACAACAATGTACTAGATAATGCAATCAATTACAAGCTGTCAAAGACAGATCTGTCCTCCACACGTTACCACATCAAACGTAGTACTAATTGACTTCACTTATGGACTAAGTACCTATACAGCAATAGAAAGTGTCACCGAAGTCACGTATCTAAGAACCACTTTGCATTCAGTGAACATAACTCGAATCATTTCTCTTTGAATAGAGGGCCGCCCGAAGAAAAGGAAGAAAATAAATCAAGAAAACCATCATGTGTGGAAATTCAACCGCAAAAGTACCGTATTCTACTCGAGCCAGCCCTCGTAGGTGCTATGATAGCCATCAATCTAGGTCAAACCTCGCTACAGAATTTCTATTTGCAAACAGCCTGTACAGTTGACCTAGGAGTGGATTTAGCTGTTTGTGAAAAAGGAGAGATGGAGGTAATCAAACTTTTTTTACGTTTTGTTTTATTTACTCGTCTCTGTGTGATATCTTATCATTTACTGATGCATATTAATCTAAGCGTTATTCCCAACTGTGTTTTATCGAAAATAAATCAACAAGAGAATTTAGGGTACCATTAATATCGTTCCAAAACTATACACTTCTTCAATATCTAATTATATTTTCAATACTAAGTTAGACAAGTGCAGACTGTACTGACACGACGACCGTGAATTTTATCAGACCTTTGATAAACTAAGCCTATCTCACTTTTTACAAATGTCAATACACATATGCATGGATAAACTATCGATATGATATCCAATATATGATCTACTTGGAAGATAGATGTCATGTTGTGCGTATGGACGTAGTTATGGAAACACCCTTACAGATTTTGCGTGTAAACAATTTTGTGCAAGAGAATCTCTGTGGTCGCTTTGCTTGGATAATTCACACAGATAGATAAATTATTTATATCAAAATTATATGTAACACATTTGGTCATTAACTAAAATTAATCCGCCTGACGAGCCATCGTCCCAAAGACGGTGAAATGAGCCACTAGGTGAAGTAGTTCAGGATAACCTGATTGATACATCTACTGCTTCTGGGGAGCGTGCGCGCCTACTGGCTGTGGGAGAATGAGAGTCGGGTCCTTACTCGATGTTAATACTTTCCGCCTCGCTGCTACCTTACGTCAAGGCGCTTTCTGCTGTTCTCGTCATCACTGCCACTGTGGCAAAGTCGTCAGCAGCCTCGGACACCACGGTCTGTCATACAGCCAAAGTGCGGGTCACGTAGCGCGCTATGCGAATATCAACGACATCATCAGGCGCGCCCTTGTCACCGTCGGGATTCTAGCCGTATTGGCACCCGACCCGCGATTATGGCAAGAGACCGGACGGCAAGTTGTTATTCCTATGGAAAATGAGTAGGCCTTTAGTATGGAACGTTATTTGTATCAATACTCTTGCGCCTTTCCATCTTCCTAGCTGGTCATGTTGTGCTAGTACTGCCGCTGCAGCTGCGGAGAAACTCAAACGGTGGAATATAATAACCTTTTTGGAAGTTATATTTTCGACCCTGAGTTGAGAGTAGAGTTTGGTGTTGAAACTCTCGGTTTGTGGAACCAAACTGTTCACGGAGGACGTGTAATTGGATTAATAGAAACAGAACAAAATTATGTAGGACCACTACAAAAAAAAATCAGACTATTGAAGAAAATACAACCCAAGAGGAAGTATCTATTTACTAACGACTCCAATATCAATACACTGATGTTTTGTAAACAAATAACATGAAATAAATAACTGTCAGTCAACCCGAAGTGATTTATTATCTCAACAAAGCATCGTACTTAGGCTAATATCTTTGGGTGACCTATGACCTGTCCAGTTAATCCTATGTTTAACATTAAATTAAATGTTAAACATAGGATTATACGCCTGGCGCTAATGGACCTCATAATTATCGTAATGATGTTGTACCTAACCGTAAACAACTTTTAGATCATCAAAACCCTACGCTATAGACAGCTAGATTTTAATATATTGAGATATAGTAAAACATTGAGTAAATGTTCTGATAAGATAGTTCAACTGCACCCTCTTACTTTTTAGCTTACTTTAAAGTATACAAAGGCCCGACCACGAGTTCTTAACCTGATCACCTGAACTAAACTGTTAAAGGGAGAGAGAGCTACAAAGGGTGTATAGCTCCATCCCTCTTTCTCGCTCGCACGCTTGAAATTTTCACTCGTCATTGTAAGGCCCTTGTTCTTCAAAATATAGTTCTTCTGAAATAGCCACTGCCATTTTTGGTGTATTATCTCTGATGTTACTTATTGGCCTTTTTTCGCAATAATTGATTACTTACTTCTGAGTTGGAGAGTGACCAAATATTAACCGATTATGGTCCAGCTACATTTAGAAGGCCTCTTGTATCTTCTCCTTTTGCACCAAGAAGATACTAGATGACGAAACCTCGTGTCTACTTATTCAATCTTCTATCTATTACCTCGCGTCTTTAAATCCAAAAAGCATGCGCAAAGTCCAAATGTAGAGGACTGACATGCGTTTCTTAAATAATATATCACATTTCTTTTTTTGTCGACGGGGAAATTCGTCTTATGACAAAACCCGCTCTTGGGTGGAGCGAGAGATAGTGTTTCTTACTGACTAAAAACCCCACGGCGTTCCTTCTAGCCTTCATACCGGGGCTCAAGTTTCCTTTCGGATAACCCCGGCCCCGGTAGGCTTCGACCCAGCTGGGCCCCTCCTGTTGCTGACAACTCCTTGAGGCGCGCGGGAACAGTGTGCGCCGTCGACGTCTTGGCTCGGTCCGGACAGTTACCGGTCGATCAGACAGCGAGCTACCCATGGCTCGCTGTCCACGAGCCCGCGTCTGCGGTGGCTGGAAATCGGAATTGGAATCCCGGCGGTGGCGGCGAGGGCGCCGTTGCCTGAAACGGTCGGCCTCCTCCTTTGTTATCATTACTGCTTCGCAGAAGGAGGCGACCACCTGCCACTCCTCCTCGCTCCGGACCATGGCCTGAACCAAGGCCCGACGCGAGAGGTCTCCGCCACCGATCGCACCCACGAGGGCACGGCAGTGCTCCGCCCAAGCAGGGCATACCTCGACTGTGTGCTCCACCGTGTCTTCCGGGCGTTCCGCACAGTGGCGGCACCTGGGCGCCTCTTCCGCTTGAATCCGATGCAGGAACCTCCCGAACTTGCCATGTCCGGTGAGGACCTGCGTCATGCGGAAGGTAAGGACGCCGTGAGGTCTTTCCAGTTACACCTCAAAGAGGGGACTTTAAAAAAAAAATATATATTATATCACCTGGTCATTTACTAACATAACGGACTTTTGACCATCACTTTATAATGTCAAATTTACTAGACTAGACTCCCTTTAGGGCTTAGATGTCCACTATAACTACGCAATACGTCTTCTCTTTCAGACGGACTAGCGCGAGTTAACGTTATCGATTGCCTATGTCAAAAAAGAAAAGGTTTTCCGTTATTGCTACCAAGTGGTACTTATACAGTTTAAATACTTAAAACTAACGTTTACTTTAAAAAAGAAAGAAAAACATTTTATTTGCCGGAATGGCCAAAAAGTATTTACAATTTTTTTTTAAGTGCATTCAAAAAGCATGCGCCACTTCCGAGCAAAAGGGCCGAACGCTCAGCATAATGCCGAGTCCACAGCGTTAAAGCAATTGGGTACTTAGGTTAAAAAACTACGTGGCCATAGATTTACATGGTTTTCTCACGATCGTTTTCGCTAACCGTGTAAAGAGTTTTGAATACCTACTTAGATACTTGGTAGGTACTCTCCGAAGCCTTTATTCAATTTTGAGAAGAATAAGTAAAGATTGATGATAGTACAGTGACATACACGAGCGTCTGTCTTTATTTACAAATAATTATTTACGCTAGCAACAACAGCTTTTATCTTTGTTTGTGTAATTAAATTAATGACTACAGATAATCCCAACGGTATTATATTTTCTCTTGTCTTTTTGGGCCATCTCGAAATTACTTTTCTTCTGTCTATTGTTTTAAATCATATTTTCTTGTTATTGATGTTGTGAAGATATAACAGCTTATCTTCGTTTTTCAAAACAAAATGTAAGATTTACACAATGACGCTTGTCAGGTCGTTCGGTTTTCCAGATGTTTTGTGTTTTGCCATCATCAATAAAAAAACAAAGATCCCTTTAATGTTATGACATATTATGATAATTATGATAAACTAACTTTTGCCCGTGACTTCGCCCACGTACGTAAACTAGCCTATGTCACTCAGGATTAAAGCAGCTTTCTATCGGTTAAAAAAATTTAGCAATTGGACCAGTACATTCAGAGATTACCTCCTACAAACAAAAAAAAAAGAACAAACTTTACCTCTTTAGTTCTTCTTCAGTGTAGATTTAACTAATCATCTTTGTTTTAAATTCCAGGCAGAGAGTCAAATAGTAGTATCTGGAGTGAACGTCAGTCGGAGTTTCATTGGATCTCTCATAGCTACCGTGGTTCTTCTGTTTGTGGGTCCATGGAGCGACTGCAGTGGTCGACGGAAACCTCTGCTTATACTGCCATTAGTTGGAATGAGCGTGATGACGACAGGAGTAATACTTATGTTGATATTCCCTGGAGCATCCACGACTCAAGTGCTGTATGCTGTGCAGCTGCCGATGTCTTTAGGAGGGAATTTTGGACTGTTACTAGCCGCGGCATTTAGTCATATAGGAGACGTAAGTAAATAATATGATATGTAGATCTATTTTTAATTTCAATTTACGTAATATTGTGATAATTTTTGTTAGATTATATTTGAAAAATATCTTACCTACGTCAAAGATAATGAGATAGCTAATATTTTAAATGGCTATTAAATTAAGGATTAATTATTATTTGCATATTTGAAAATACTTAGATTAGTTATTATAATATTACATTAGCCTAGAGAGAGAAGGCAAGATGATAAAGATGCATACCACGAAGACGGGTTTGAGATGGTGCGTGAGATGAATGTTTGGAAGGATTTGGGGAGGCCTTTACCGAGTTATGGGACAGTAATAAACTATTTGGGCAAACGTGAATAATTAAATAAACTATAGCGGTATAGATTCGTAGCTTCTGCCAGCGGCTTTACCAGTGCAAAGGTAGTAAATATATACCTATGTCATTTAGTAATAAAATAGTAAGTTATAGGTATATATAGCATACTAGCTTTTGCCCGCACGGCTTCGCTCCCGCTCTTCCCTACTCTACGCTACTCTACCCTACTCTACTCTACTCTACTCTACTCTACCCTACTATACCCTACTCTACCCTACACTACTCTACACTACTCTACTCTACCCTACTCTACCCTACTCTACCCTACTATACCCTACTATACCCTACTATACCCTACTATACCCTACTCTACCCTACTCTACCCTACACTACTCTACACTACTCTACTCTACACTACCAAACTTCACATAAACCATCTACTAAATAATCCGAACAAAGCCTAAAGATTTGGTTTGGATAGGTGAGCCCGTTCTTGAGTTATAAAATAACAACGAAAAATGGCATTGATTTTTATATATATAGATATAGGTAAAGAACGGTCTAGGCGTCCAATTAGCCAGCAAATTTAATCAAGTGGTTGCGATATAGATAATGTGGCACTTTGATGACTCTCTTTTGAAGGACACTACTCTACTTTTGGCACGATACGCCAGGTTTAAACCATAGCTTGGAGTAGAAGGTGAGTTCAGATAACAAACTGCCATAACATTTGTAGAGCATACGGTAGCTGTTTGCAGTGAGATTACTATTATTTAAACAATTTGTAAATATTATATCTGCCATAAAACGAGCAAAGTCGTCACTGCGATGTAATTACTGTTATGCGACATGTGATCACAAAAAAATATGAATCAGAAGAAGATTTATTAAATGTGGAAGGCGAATTATTTATTATATACTTTATTGTACACCTCATAATGTGGACAGGATAAACAGTTGCAAAAACGAAGTGTACAATGGACGGTCTTATGGCACAGCGCAATCTCTTGCAGACAACCTTAGGATGGACTGAATAAAAAGAGATAGATTTGGGGCGGCCTGTGAGAATTAGAAGTCTGTCTAAATAAAAAGTCAAACAACTTGGGAATTATTGAACAAAATAAAAAATATGAGGTTGGTAATACGAATTTTAGTTGTCATTCACTTGTTTCTTGAGACAATGATAGTTCTGCAACAGATGTTGATCGTAATATGGCTAGTGATGATGAATCAAGCGGAATAGAAAATTTAGAATCAGATTTCTTGTACGATTCCAGATTTATTTTATTACTTTATACTTACATATTTATGACACTAATATATCTTTGCAAATTTATTTATTTATTTATTTAATCTTCATGCAACACAAAGTACATAGGCGGACTTACTTTGCAAATGTATCCTACCTTTGTAATAAGAGTACCTCCATTAAAAAAACTGAAATAATTAATTGACAACTGATAATTCCAAACGAAATTCTTTTGCATTTTTAACTTGTTATATTGTTAAAAAGTCCTCAAATTTTTTCTCTGCCCTGATCTTGATTTGTAATCAATGATCAAGATTTCTTATTCAACCCTGATATTCAACCGTTGTTGACTACATCAGATTTCATTTTACCCTAACCAAGTCACGTTTAACCCAAGTCGTTTGATTTTTTAAGACAAATTTTAATATCCGTTTTGCGATATCAAATCTATTGTAATAATATTGAAATGCTATTCGTTTTATTAGTACTTAAGAGCGACTGCAACGATTCGACTACTTAATTTGAATAGTGAAAAATTCGCAAAGGACAGTCTTTTCTATGGGTGTTTTATATATGCATACAAGAGATAAAGATCGCGTAGGTCATGTCGGTATAGTATAGTTGTTGATCAATGAAAGAATTTTCCCAATCGCAACAAGGGCCTGCTATGAAGTTTTAAAATCTTCTAAATTCCGCTGCGAGAGAGAAACGGTACTATACAGGCCCTATAGCACTATCCCTTTCTCACACCAAATTTATGATGATTTTAAGACTTTATGGTACTTCTTGAGTTTAAGAACCTTTTAAAATCATATTTTATAATCATAAACAAACAAACAAGCAGTATTGGTTAAGATGAAAATATTTAGCTCTCACAGCACGTTTGATTAACTCATTAAATAGGTACTAAATTACCTTTAATTGCAGCTGTGTGTAGTCCACTTTAACCGACATAAAAATGTGACATGTTTCATTGGATCTGAAACTGGGTCATATTATACCTACTTTTCTCTCTAGGTATCGCTCGTATGTTCCCTTTGTTTACACCTCATAGCGTCAGTGTCGAGCCACGTGATATACAGCCCGGGTGAAAGAAAACTGGGGCTCCTCTTTTTACATTGGAAATCGTCAAATAACCTATTTTGCTTTGGATGGGGGAGGGAGTGTCAGAAATTTACTGACAAAAACGAGTTGCTATAATTAAAGTAATAAAGTTTCAAAGGTGGGAGAAGTTTTCGGTAGTAGGTTTGCTTGGGGTCCCGGGGTACTACTCCGCTTAGCCCTTCGACAGATAGACAGATAGTTTATCAGGTGCATATAATATCAAAATAACTTTGAAACTGAAGTACAAAAACGTACTCTACTACAACTACTACTCATATTTTACTTTTCGAAGGATTTTGTTTTTTATTTTAGGAGGCTTGTTGTATCTACCCACTGCATGATTTCAAAATGTACTTCTACAATATAGAAATATCCGAGTTGAATGATCGTGAGTCATTCAGAATTTCTAATTTTAATCAATTAATAATATGAAATATAGATACTACTATCTATTTCCGTTTATAAAACTGGCTTAAGAATATATTAATGTCTACTACAAATAGGTTATTATAATTATAAGGTAGTAGAAAGTATTTAATCTAAAGAATGTATACCTACCCATGCCCGAAGAAAGATGGCCATCTTCTCCATATAAGTCCAACAAAAATTGTCAGAACTAAAAACAATAGCAGAGTCTCCACCGCGACATCTATTTGTTCCTCGCCAAGTTATAGTATGATAAACTATCCTTTATCGTCTAGGGATTTACTAGCTCCATAGTATGGTGAATCATTGAATCCTTATAAATCAGAGTGTCGAAATCCTTGCAGGTGTGCTTCGCGACGGGACGTGACGTCACGCGCACCATGGGCACCCACCGGGCCGCCATACAAATAGCCCACGTGGTTGGCGCAGTGGGCGGCCCCCTGCTCTACCGCTACCTCGGATTCTTCGGTGTGTTTCCACTTGTTTTATTTCTACAGGTATATAAATCCATATATACGTTACTCCTTTGTGTATTTTTCTGTGATATGGCAGTACTTTATTACTCTAGATTATTCTTATATCATCCAGCGTTCAGAGATACCGCAACAGTCCCTGCAGTACTATATAGGTACTATAATATAGTACGCACTATAAACCTACTGTACTATAGGTAATACAGTACATACATAAAGGAAAATTTTTAAAGGCAAAAACTAGTACACTGGTAAGCGGTAACTGGTACACTAGTATACCTACAACTGATTGACTTATCCATCCACACATAGCTCAAACCATTGAACAGATTGCGCTGAAAAGAACGCAAATAGTTATTACGACATAGACATACGCTAGGAAAGGGTTTTCGAAAATTCGGCCCAAAGAGATAAAACACAAGCTAGTTCTGTACAATTTCTCCGGTAAACTTAAATGAACATGCAGTCAACTGTCAATACATCCAATCAAGGTGAGCAGAACATATGTAATAATTACAGAAAACCCGAGTCCTATAGATGAGATAGATTTATATTGACTCAGAATTGAGTCCAGTGGAATAAAGAAATTGATCATTATTTCCTACACTAAGAGTTTACTTCAACACGTGTAGAGAGTTGACAATGCCCAGTTATTAAAAGTAAACAAAAATAAATATTGAAATCCACAAATTATAAAATCAACTTGGGTATTAAATCATCATTGTCATATTTGCCTTGTAGTTTGAAAATACAAGCTGAAGTACAATACCAATCAAAATATCGACGTATTTCACAAAGCACATAAAGTAACATGGCATCCTGGCTGGAAACTCCAAAATACTATCAAATACGCTTTTGGCAAACGATCCGAAACCGTAAACGGCCATGTTTGCGTTCGGGGAAAACTGAAAAGTGCAAAAAACAAACTGAAAAGGCAAGCTATTTTACATGTAGCCGTGTTTACAGGAGTCCGTGACTAACACCGCAACCCAAACCGCCGGGTCGATACTGTGAACGAAAACATTTTTCTTGCATTTAGATCTGGCGAGTGTTTTACATTCGATCATAAAAATAAAAATTTAAAAGTATGCAAAACTGAAAATAGCTCACGAAGAAAAGAGTTTTTTTTTTACAGCTACAAATTCTTTTACTTGAAGCATTTAATCAAAGAATTGTAGTCAAAGCATTTATATCTGAATAATTAACGACAAAATTCAATTTCATAGGCAAAATCTAGTTTAGAACGCTTGGGCCATGCGGTCTAAGAAAGCAGATGCTTTCTTGTCTCTGTGTGACCAGAGAGCTGACTAGTTCTTTGCCCAAAGAATTTTAATTCATGAATCCCCAAGCGACCACCGGTGGCCGCGCATCTATTGTCTTACTATTGTATCTCTAATTGACGGTATCGGACGGCCGTACAACGTGGCAATGCTGCCAGTCTTCACATCTTCTGGGCATATTTTCGGGTGACAGCAATATGTACATCGACGACTGAGTGTATTTTGTTTTTGTATTATATATGTACCAACGCGGTAATTTCTGCATGACCACTTAAAAAAAATTGCTTCAATCCTGTGGCGCGGCACCAAACCAAACCCTTCGAAGCTTTCGTTTCGAGTGCAAGCAAAAATGAACAAAGCGGTCGTCAGGCAGAAGTGTCTTTGATGGTGCGTAGTTAGGCTATTAGGTTCAGTACCAATAATTAGTTAATGTTTATATCCACTGGCTCCTGTGTAATAATTTCTGAAGAAAATATGCGATAGGAGTTGGTAAAATGGTTCTTCCATCGTCTGCCTAAAACACATCGCACTCAATTTCCATTCGCCCTTTATCCTCTATATACATTCAAAGACCGCCAAAACTAATAAACTATATCATAATATTCCAGCTATCATCCCTAACCTACGTGATCTTCGTCGTCAAAGACGTCAGTGTCAACAGAGAGAACAAGGTGTCGGTATGCAACTGGAAGCTGCCTTTCAACGCCGTCCATTGTTTGATAAAGCCGAGGGAGGGCCGCAAGAGAATGATCATATTGCTTATGTTGGTCGTCACACTTGGCGATAGGATGCTGTTATCTGGTTAGTTCTATGTTTATTAGCTACGGCTACGTTACTATAAATAGTGGCACTATTTAAGGTAGTACATAAATTATAAGACAAGGAAATTACAAATCGCACTGGGTTTAGTCTGTTAAGTTTAGAAAAATAACATAAATGCCTATATGACAGTGAGCAAAATAAGTACCAAAGTACCTATACAGTTTATCCTATATCGAATGATGCTGTTTTAGTAATAATTACTAAAGGAATTTCTAAGGTTGATGTCAGGGGAAACGCAAGGATAAGACAACCAGGGCTTGCTAGGCTGGCTAAAGATCGTACAACTTTTGTCATGTATTTCGAATGTTGAATATTTACTAAATGCAAATATAAATATGACTGTCCGTCAAAAAAATAGTTATCTTATTAGTAGATATTGCAGAACACAGCGAAATGTTGTTTCTCGGTGGAGAGTCTGTACTCTAAAAATGCTCATTTCTTGGTACTACGCTAAAATTTTCTTGAACGTAGTTGTGAATATTGTCGCTAGAGGGCACTTCAGTAAAGATAAGAAAAGCGTAGCAGTTTTCATGTATGTACTATCTACTTGATTTGACTAGATCGCTTTAAACGAATGCGGAATGTTATTACTAGATGGCGCTGACTGCATAAAACATTGGAATCAAATACAAAGAATATAAACCGTGTGATTGACGACATTGGGATTTCCAATCAGCCAAAATACAAACATAGGGACCATCATTTTAACATTCCTGGGATACATAATTATTCCCTAGTGATATGGCTATCGTTTTATACGTATAAATTTACTTACCTACTCGTACTTCTACACCTGGAATTAGGTCCGTATAATATCTGTCACTGAATTATGAATTATCAATTCATGTTATTTCACTTTCAAATTAATTCCAAAATAGATCATTTGTTACAGCGGAGGTGCTCATCGCTTACATGTACTACAGGTACAAGTTTCACTGGAACGACGTGATGTTTGGATCCTTCCTCGCCTACAAAAATATTGTCAGTTTTGTTGGTACGTACGTCTTCAAAATCATTTGAACTTTAAATTATTCACCTGCTTACCAGCAGATGGGATCGCAGTTAAGCACGGATTTATATCAATTTTAAAAAAAATCTCCAACTCTTTATTAATGGTGTTTGTAAAAGAGATAGCAAAATTTTGCCAATAACATGCGCAAACTATTAATAGACCATCAAACTATAGAGAATATATAGTGAGAATTCGCAGTCTGACATTACGACTACTTAAAAGTACTTTTAAGTAGTCGTAAGCGCAACGTAAGCGTGAAACAGAGAGAAGAATAAAAACCCTATGAATCGGATTTTTATTCTTCTCTCTGTTTCAGTTATAATTTTATTTTATTAATTTCAATGAATTCTAGTTAAAAAATAAAACGAGTAAATACAAAAGAAAGCTGAAATTTGACAGAGGTTAGACTGGAGATGAAATAAACTATGTATGTAAAAGGAGAAACTGACTGACTGACATATAATACAGCACAACCAAAACTACTACGACTAGGATCTCAAATTTAGTACAAGGCTTCTTTTTATTATGTAGCACTAAGAAAAGATTTTTTTTTAAATCCAGCCCTTTCGAGGATGAAACGGGTATCTAACGTGCTTGTATAGGGAAACCTATTTTCATATGGGCGAAGCCGCTGGCAGAAACTAGTTTCAATATTATATTGCTGAAGACCTCAATACAACATGTTGATAGTACAGTAACAGGCGGCGTTACTTTCTGTATCGGTCACTATTTATCGGATTACTCACATCTTGTATCTCCTTAAATAAAAGGCTCTTGGAGAGAATTTCAAAAGTATTGTTTACTTACATAAATGTAAGAAATCCAAAAAAAATATAGTGTCAAAAAATGTATACAATTCAATCACAGATTTAACGCCATCAACACTTGTTACGAAATTTTTAGTAAATTATTGTGATTGTGATTTATAATACTTACAACTTTGGTAATGCACTGTAATTTATTTTATACTAAACAATACATAACACTCAATCTTTTTTTTTAATACATCATCAAAATTAGTTGTCAATGAGTTTCTAACTTTCCTAATATTGACCTAAATCAGTTCAGTTAACAAAAAAATTTCAAAGTAAAATGAGAGATACACTTTTTGATAAAAAAAAATTGTAATGGATCAACAATCCAATTTGAATTACTGGACATTATAATTTAACATATATTATTTCATAAAACTTTTTTATTTATTTCAGGTACATTATTAATCCTCTCAGTACTAAAGCGTCGATTACGGTTGTCTGATGAAACAGTGGGTATGCTGAGCTGTAGCTCTTATATCCTAGCCACTTCGGGCCTGGTTATGTCTACTACCACTTGGTGCGTGTTCATGTGTAAGTATTACAAGTATATTTGGGTTTATTTATTGAGAACTTTATGCAAATTGTTCTCACACCCGTATGAAGCTTTCAAATACCATCAATTAGAAAGACAATGAACGCGAACGCAGGCGTACCGCTTGGGGTTTAATGAATTAATAAAGAAATAATTACTTAAGGTTACAATTTAATAAAAAATATCTTAATTACAAAATCTCATTCTATAGTGGAGTAACACACGATACTTACTTGAGAAACGCTCAAGTAACACTCGACGCTAGGCGGTTGACGATTTGGTTTGTTGGCAGTTCTTACTGCAAGCAAATTTTTAACTATAAAATACAAATCTTTCCTATAAAAGTTACTTTACTCTTACTTGTTTATAAATATGGGTTTTAGTTATTATCTGTGTGAGCAATGATAGCACTGCACAGTGGTAATGTCCTGATATACGAGTCGTGGGTTTAAATCTAACGAGGTGCTCCAATTTTTGTAATTTCATCACCACCACTCTCAAAACGGTGAAGAAAGCCATCGAGAAGAATCAAGAACTTTACATCTGCTAACCTCAGATCTCCTCTCCAAGAGAGGAGTCTCCTGGAAAGGAAAAGTGAGTCCCATCAGTGGGAAAATTTTGAGGCTGTTTATGCTTACTATGCTTATAGAACACTATATGGCTGATTTGCCTATGTATCATCTATATAGGCCTATATCTCAACTATGTTTATGAATCTAGGATTTAGCTGAACCCGCTTAGGGGTCTAAGCAGTTGCCTGAATATACAACGTGTAACGTTAAATGCACAAAACCAGAAAATAGTTTATTAAGAATAACGAGCAGAACCAAATTAACCACTTTTTAATATTGGTTTTCAAAAAAAAAATCCTTAAAAATTTTGCCCAGTCTATTTATGAATAGGACATCACGTACGCAAACCCGCCAAAGTAGTTAAACAAACACAAATAGTTGTTGTTCAATTAAAATTTTCTCCCGGATATGATTGATCCCACATATGTGAAAATTTTATATCGTATGTGCAATAAAATAAGAACTATATTATTTCAATGCACATACGAATTTAAAACAAACTAAAATGGCTCATAAAACATTTATGATCTTTTTCTCTCTGAATTAGGTCAATTGGGTCAATTGAATTAAAAATCAGTAAAGGAGACTGAGGTTTTGCGCATTTAACGTTAAACGTTGTATACATACTTATACCTACTAGAATTTTATTGAAGCGAGTTTCTGTCTTTTATAAACTAGTTACCTGCTGGATTTCTTTTTTAGTAAGGACTGATTATCAGTTTTTGTGTTTATGAAACCTACCCTTCTCTTCACGTCAATGACGTTAGTTGAACATGTTTGGGAATACTCAGGGACATCTGTATGAAATAGATGGCCCCCGAGCTGCTGTTACTTAATCAATTGAATTAACTACATGCAACGTAGAAACTTTAATTTTATCTTCACAGATCAGTAGTTTTAAGTTAACAAGTTCTTAAATTGTTTTAAGACAACAATTTATTATTAAAAGATGACATACAAAAGTGTGCCCAGTGCACGTGCTCTCGTGCAATGTGCAATCATGTGGTTGTACTTATGCAGTTTTGCAGTTTCGTTAGTGCATTCGTGGTACTACATATTACGTGGTATTACAGTTATACAACCTATGTAAAACACAAGTCTCAGTAATGAATCCTACTAATATTATAAATGCGAAAGTTTGTATGGATGGATGTATGGATGTTTGTTACTCTTTCACGCAAAAACTACTGAACGGATCTCGTTGAAACTTAGTGCACGAGTAGACCATATCCCAGAATAACACATAGGATAGTTTTTATCCTGGGATTGTGCACGCGGGTGAAGCCGCGGGCAAAAGCTAGTACTCTATAAAAGTGTTCCGCAAAGGGTGTTCCGCGGCACGTTGGTGAACCGTGGTGATTAGTTAGTATGACTTGGAAAAATAAGGATCTCTCAAAGTTAATAGATAAACGGACAAAATGTAGACCTATGCTGCATTCCTTTTGAACACTTACCGATCAACGAGCAGAAGCAAAAAGAACTGTTGGAAATGAAAATGGATCGCAACTTAAGCTAAAAGTTTCTGAAACTAATAACTTCATGGCATGCTATTGCAATGCATTTGCTACTAATCTATTAAGTATGTTAATTAGGATTTCAGTGATATATATTTCTTCAGTACAAGTACACAAGATCTGTTTCTACTGAAATTTAAAAATCTAAGAAATACCAAAAAAGGGTTATTTTCTTGTTTTGTTTTCCTTGTCAGACTATATACAAAACATATTTTTTATGGTGACTCAGTAGCTCCTTTGGAATATTAAAAAGGGGTTATCAGCTAAATAGATAAAAATGTAATAAATCATTGTTTGTTGCTTTACAGTTTTTCCACTGTGATTTTATCATATATTCAATTTGTCATGACGACACGACGAAACAGGAAAAGTGATAAATTCCTATTATCACCTTTCCTTTATCTATTCGTGTAGATGATGTGAATGTTTGTATTGTTGTTTAGGTCTTATTTTCCGAATTTATTAAGTAGAAGCTTCTGCCATTGACTTCGTCCACGTGAAAGTAGAAAATTATTTCAGCATACCTCAAAAAATCAAAGGTAATCAAAGGTAGCCCATATCATTTTCTGAACCCATGTGTGAAAGCGTTTCATGATGATAGCTTAAGCAATTATGGGATGAAAACGTTATCTAAGGCTAGTTGCCGTAAAAAATGTAATTAGTCCGTATTTTTATTCAAAACTAATGGACATGTATTTTTTACGACAATCACATTCTCTCCTCTGAGGTCTGAGGAGGGAGAGTGAGCGTTTAGCCTCGCCACTTATACCGTGTACTTCAAAGGACTAAAACAATTTGCCTGCAGTGGTCTTCCCGTACGAATATAATAAAATTTAGGTGTCATCAAGGCTTATTATACAAATAAAAAGGCTCTTAATAAACTAGTGCGATTCACCATCAACGATTGCATCATTGTTTACCATCTGGTTGGATCACAGTCAAGCACCAGTTTTTAACATAAATAAAAAAAAAAAATGCATTTATTACTTGTATTCTCTTTATTGCTTACAGAGAAAGTAAAAGTAAAATATTACAGAGTCTGTCACCATTTTACACTAATGTTTTATGTGCAATTAAAAGATTGTGATAAAAACTGACGCTCGAAACTTAAACGAACGTCTTAGCTTCCCAGAGTCTAAAGTGGAATCTCTAAACACCGCAAAATGATCTCAAAAGAGGCGAAATGCGTTACAATGCTCACCTAGCATACAATTTTTTTTGGTCTTTTTATCAATTTACAATGATTCATAAACTATGTCAGTAGGTACAAAATACATTCAAAACATATATTTAATTTTATTTTACCGCCCTAACCACAATGCTTACACAGAGCAAGAGTGATAATATCTAATAGATATCCTCTATTAGATATTATCTTCAGAATGTCATTACTGATGCCGCGTACTCAGCCAAATAGACCGACGATACACGCTTGCGTCTAATTGCATAAAAGTTATCATATCATCAGTCATATCTCTTACCAGAATAATTATAACCCCGGACTGCCAACGCTCTGCGTTCACTTTCAATATCCTCGTTGTCCTTAAGATATACAAAAAATATATTTTATTCTTCTAGCAATAGGAGAACCGTTCAAATAAATGGGTGAAGGTCTATTTTCTTATTCCTGCCCTTATCCCGTTTTATTTGGAGTCGGCGCATCACAGTGGGATTTCACGTGGGATTATCACAGTCTATAAGAGACTATATTTCTCGACATACTGCCCAAAAATCTTCAGTGGGTTGCAAATAGAGGCTCTATTGATACCTAGGCTCAGCAACTATGTCATCGGCGTAACTTATATTATTGTCAGCAAGTCGCATCAATATGATCTAGTAGTAGAATTAAATTTTGAATGGATATGATAGATAAGCTGCTGCAACACCATACTGTATCCCACAATTTTATTATCATTCGATTTTTGAACTGCTATCCACTATGGAAGCAATTTTAAAGACGTACTTACGTCTAAAATATCGATTACAGATTTATTTATGCTGAATTGCGTTAACTTAAGTATCAAGTCCTCTATAACGATAATGTCCTCATGACCAAACTTTTGCATATCTCTGATGAACCGTCGTGATTGAAATTCAGTCACCTGTCGGTGCACTTGTGTTCTTTTATTATACCTCTTCTTTTATCTCATATAGCCCAATAATCCATCACGAGCGTATGATCATGCGCCAGTTCAACACGTGTAATGTCCTAAAAACCCTCAATCACGTGTCATTGAACGTTATTCATTATCAACTACTGGAGGTTTTTTGAAAACGTTTTGTATATTAGATAATACTGATTCGGTACTAATTAATCCAACGAATAGTGCCTCGGCTTATCATAATGATGGAACGTGTTCTTACGTGAGATATTTCACAAAATTACGAATATAATCTTGCTTGATTTATCAATCATTGTTTTATCAACTGATAACGTTAAGATATTTTGGACAGTATCGTGACGAACTTATAACGTGAGTTAGATACCGAATTCTGTAAATGTAAATATCTAGATGTAGGATATCTTTTTCAAGAAATGATACCTAAAGCTGTTATGATGCCTTTGTTAAGAAACGAGGGTGTGGAGGTGGTGGCTATGATTAGATTGGACTAAATCAGAATATCACAAGTTGGCAACTAGAAGCAAATGAAAGACCCTTCGATACTAAGCAATTGCTCCTATAATATTCTAATATTTACTTAAATTTGCGACGTTTTGAGTAAAGGGTACACCATCATCATTTTAGCCAAACATGTTCTTCTGTTGGATATAGGCTTTCCCTAAGCGAAGCCATAATGACGGGTTCTATGCTTCTTGCGTCCGTGGACCTTGCGACCTTCACCATGTCATTGAACTTACCTGAAAGAGGCTTTCTCATGCTACGACTTCCAATTCAAAGGATACAATTTTTTTAACATTTGTAGATTGTTATTGCAATTTTGTGTTTTGTTACAGTGCCCTTGATCGGTATAATCTCACAAGGCTCACAGGTGGTACAGAGACCTATATTGAATAAACAGATACTACCTACTGAACAAGGTAAACTATTCATTACATTGTTGTTCTGATCTAAATCTCACGCTAGCTTGTTCCGGTTTTGTGTGTCTGCCACTGTATGCTTTCAAAGGCTACAGTTGTTTTTTCTCTTTTACGGAAATATATAAAAGATACACATAAATATGATGCAATCGTTGTAAAATATGTCAAAATTTTGGTTACAGCTATATATAGTTTTTATTTTTAAATATTGTCCATAATGTTCCATGTAACCCAGGCAGTTGCTAGTTATGATACAATATTTTCCAATTCCAGGTAAAATCTACAGTGTGATGGGTGCATTAGAATCGGCGATGCAGACGATATCTTCGCCTCTATACTCCTTATTGTATACAAAGACTGTTGCAAATATGCCAGATGCGTGGCTACTACCAGGAATTACTTTAGCTGTCTTTCAGCTACTTTCCTATTTAATCACAAGGAAACTAGGCCAATCAACAGCTTTAAAAACCAATGCTATGGATCTCGCTGATGTTGAAAAGAACTCGGAAAATAAAACAATGTTACAATCTAAAGAACCTGTAAAATAATTATTTGAGACGACGTTAATAGAAAATATTGTATTATTTTGTAACTTTTTTTAAGGAAAATACATTTTTATAAAAAAAAAAGATGTTATATTTTTTATTTATCAGAGACTGTAATATTATATAGTAAAATGATTTAGGATATTCAGTAAACTACCAAACTTGAATGAAAGTAAGTAAAAACAAAAGAAAACAATTAAATTAAAATAAGAATAAAAGATAAAAAGAGTAACTTCCTCATATCCCACATATACGAGTACATTATTATCAGTTATCTCAACTGTTGCCAAAGTGAAAGAACTGTCATTGCTTTCAGTTGATAACTCGTATCGCGTGACTGTTTATATTTTGCGATTACCTAATATCCTTATTGTCATTGAACAAGGCTCAATAAGATTGGAGATAACGCTCAGAGATCACGTTCAAAGCATGTTCATGTCTTGAGCAAGGGTTATCAAACACATTTCTAAAAAAGAAATGCAATACCTTTTTTGAGGTGATAAATCATCTTATCTCATCTCCCGCCTTCGGGCGAAGCAGGAGGACGTGTCAGAATTTTACTGACTAAAATCCACTCCTGTTCCTTTTTTGCCTTCGTTCCAGGGCCCTGGGATTCTCTTTCGCACTACCCATGGCCCCAGTAATACCTTAAATCTGTGAAAAGACCTTAGGCGACCATGACGTGATAAAAGGTCAGTCGTGCGAGCAAAGAAGAGGAATTACCCCATCCCTTTAACATTTCAGTTTGTGGTTCACTTTAAGTCGTAAAATGGTATGGCCTCAGTTGTTATAGGTATATAAATGGTCGTGTAAAGGATGGATGAGAAATTATGAAAGTAGAAACGAAGTGATTATAAGAATTTCGAAAAAAGTATGAGAACTTACTAAGGCTAAATTAGAAATTATTGAAGGTCCGGAGTTTCCTTGCGTGGACGATTCAGGAATGAAGATATCCGCTTCTGTAAGTATAGACAGACACAGCGTTGGAAGGATAATGACGATGCATCTACTTAGGGATAGTAATTGGTAAGGGCCAAGGAAAATATAAATGCATACTTAGGTTCTTATGTAACGTATTGCGATAATCTCCAAGTAATATGAGACAAGAGCAGAACGAGGGTGAACAGATGATTAGAGTAGGTACCTACTAACCTAATCATTGATATTTGTACCTACATTAGAAAATTACGTTGATTTGCGCTCGACTACCTTAGAACATTGCACATTTAAAAGAGTTAGATTGGCGTATGGATTTTTTATTAAATGTAGGTATTGTACATTTAGTAAAATTCAATACGCCTTACATATTAAAAACACTTAACAAATTCTAAAAATATGTTGAATCAGTTTATTTAATCATTAACGCGTGTTCACACGATCCTTTCGCTATTGCATCAATATAATATACCACTACTCTACATATTTTATTATTATTCTAATTCAACAACCTAATGAATCACTGTTATCGTAGACATGAAATCTTAATCGACGCTATATCTCTATGACAATCTAAATTCAGTTAGGAGCTCAATTGATTGCATAATCTCCGCCAAGACTCTGGTCATCATTGGAAATCATTAATAACGAAGTACTTTTGTTATTATACCGACTATTTTGGAGTCTTACTGACGATTCGGACACTTTGTCCGAATTGACACATTTTGATTTCAGTATTTTTAACCGACTTCTAAAAAAGGAGGAGGTTCTCAATTTGGATGTTTGTATTTTTTATGTTTGTTCGCGCAAAACTTCGCCGCTTAGCAACCAATTTGAAAAAATATTTTTTTGTTGGAAAAGGTATACGTAATGGAACCATAATCACTAAGTTGGGATTTTATGATGGAATCTTGGCGAAATCGAGGGAACTATTCAAATTCAACTCAATTGTTTAGTGAAGTCAGTTATTTTCTTTTCACTGACCATTCTGACATACACTGTTTAGTACAGTCAGATAACAAGTTTTAAAATATCATATATGGGGAAGAAGTGTTACCAAAACTATTTTAGGCTAGATTTAATTCATGAATCCCCAAGCAACCACCGGTGGCCGCGCATCTATTGTCTTACTATTGTGTCTCTAATTGACGGTATCTGAAGGGTTAAGGCAGCAACTTCAGGTAACTTTCTTTATAATATATTTTAAGACGTTTTTTATCTGACTAGGTATGAAATAGCTTTAACAAATTTAGTGATGTCCGAATCGTCAATGAAAAAATATTGAAATTAAAATATGTCGTGTCAGACTCTGTCTGCCGCACTCAGAGACGTCATTTTACTTTAATGTCAATTATAGCAAAACCTAAGGTACTTAACATCATAAAGATATAGACTATTATTCAATGACAAAATTAGTAAATCAGAGATTAGCGTTAATGGGCGTCTCTGAGTGCGGCAGTAAGTCCGAATATATTATGTCCAAATCGTTAGTAAGTCGCTATAGAACCTTATGGCCTGGCACGCAATAATTATAGGAGACCGAAAGGCAGACTTTTATTTCAAATGAAGATGGGTAGACCTTTAGTGTGTGTTACTACTTATATCACTCTTGTACCATCGTCCTAGCTCGTCGTGCAGTGCTGTTGCTCTTGCAGTGGAGAACCTCCAGTGGTGGAAATACAACAACCTCATTTGCAGATACATTTAGAGCCGATGGGGATTAAAAATCTTTGGCCATGAGGTCCAAGCGCTCATTAACAGTATTTAATTATTTATTTAAATGCCTAGTTGATACTAGATATTTGGATAGATTGCAAGGGTTGGCTTTTACCTCGGTCAGAGATGGTTGAGACCCAGTCTTTTGGTCACTTGACAGTGGTGTGAGGATTTTTTGACGCCATAGTTTAAGATCTTACTAAATGGGCATTTTGTTTTAAGCTTATAATATACCTATACAAAATTAGTTTTAGTATATGCGAAACCCGAAACATGTGTCTAATATTCTTATGTAAAGAATTTATTTAACTGTATCATAAAATATTACAACGTATGTCAGAATACATAGTCACTGGGCCATCCAGGCAACTGAGGGGTGATTTTGCACCTGCACCTTGCTGTTTGCTGGCGCCTAATATCCGCTGTGACCTTCCATGACCTGTGTTGTACTTAGTGTCGTGACTACTAGTGCTTGTGACCTTTTTAAATATTTTTGGGGAAAAATATAACATGGTGTAAAACCTATTGGAATCCATTCAGTTACTAAAATAAATAAAATAAATTCAGGTTTCGCATATGCTAAAAATAATGTTGTATAATATAGTTAGTCATTTTATTATAATGTTTAGTTGTATATTATAGTATATTCGGCTGTTTTATTAGGGTAGTGTTATTTTATGAATAAATATGTCAACAATGAAAAAAACTACTATTTCATTAATTTAATCGCAGACTGAAATCCCTTTAGCTAGGGCTTAATTACAGTCTAGGCTCAAACATTCCGCATAGCAATCAATCAGGGGTATTATCTTTACTAATTTTCAAATGTTTAATCGTTATCCTAATACCTAAAGCTCTTATTAAGATAACTTTTAGAGTTACTAATCCCCTTTTCTAAGAAACAAGAGGAAATTGAACAAGTTTCCTTCTTCTTTTTCTTGCCCGTTTTTATCTTTCATTCTGTCCTCCGTGTCACCCGTCACACTATCACTAATTTCCTTTTCTTTCATATTAATCCTCACAAAATCCATCCATCTTTTCTTTGGCCAGGGAAGCCACTCCATCCATCTACATATATACTCAGAACTCTTTTAGTAACATGCGTTACATCCCTCGTCTTCATAAAACCATACCAAGACAAACGATTTCCTTTCAACTTTTCAGTCACTGGCGCTACTATCAAACTTCCTCTAATATACTCATTTTTAACTTTACCCTCCCTCGTCACACCACACATCCATCTCAACATTCTCATCTCTGCTATATGCAATTATTTTTCATCCATCTTTTTTTTATAGCCCAATATTATGATCCATACAGTATGACAGATCTTATCACATACAAGTAAATCCCCCCCTTCAACTTGAGGGGCATCCGTGGGTCGCAAGCTGTTCTTGTGACCTGTCGCCATTTCATCCAATCCATGATCCGATGTGTCACGTCTCGGTCTACCTCACGGATCGCTCGTCCAAGGGGATGACCCTTGGACGAGCGATCCGAGGTACCAAAAATCTGAACAGATCGGTATGGGCTTTCTGGCGAAAACTGACAGCACAGGATTGGAGAGACTGTCGAAATCGCAGAACAAGTACTCCGTATTTGTTCTACTTATTTTTAAGCCAACAATCTCTAGTCTGTACTACCACGCCTCTTATCTGTTCTGGGGTTCTGGACCTCTGGGCCACCCATAGCAACCAGCACAATGTCATCGGCAAACAGCATAGACCAGGGAGCTTCTTCCTGTATGTCCGACGTCAGAGTGTTTATTATCATCAGGAAGAGGTAAAAGCTGAGCGCCGATACTTGATGGAAGCCAACAGTCACATTGACGCTTCCAGTGGTGAATAAGTAAAATCTAAAAAAAATACCGAATAAATTGGTGTAACTTTGGCCCTGGGGTGTAACTTTGGCACAGCTTATTAATTAATAGAAACACAGCATCTTATGTTTCTATTGGTAGCTTGAACCAAAGTGATGCTCCAGAGCGAAAGTAACCCCGCTTTACGAAACAGAAACATTTCTTATAGAATTGATGGTATATACTCGTAACTGTTTGAAAATTTACTTGCACGAGTATCAACTTTCGAAATGCAGTTGATAAATTACTTAGGTTATCATGATGATAATCAGTTATATAATTAGAGAAGATATTATTTACAACCACCTATTGTGCTTGCACACATCAGTCATTTACAACGCAGGTTTAGGGTACGCTTTTATTATAAATGTTATAATATCGATAAAATTTATAGGAACAACACCTGACAAACCAGTTGTTGCATTGTTTTTGGCTTGGTTGTCTTTAGCCATTAAGAACCGAAGTGAAACCGAAGATTCAAAAATATATCTTAACTAGCTTTTGCCCGCGCGGCTTCGCTCCCGCTATTCCCTACTCTACCCTACTCTACCCTACTCTACCCTACTCTACCCTACTCTACCCTACTCTACTCTACGCTCCTCTACACTACTCTACCCTACTCTACCCTACTATACCCTACTATACTCTAAGTTTGGTAGAGTAGAGTAGACTCTACTCTACCAAACTTCACATAAACCATCTACTAAATAGTCCGAACAAAGCCTAAAAATTTGGTTTGGATAGGTGAGCCCGTTCTTGGGTTATAAAATAACAAAGAAAAGTGGCATTGATTTTTATATATATAGATGTAACAATAATATTTAAATTTTGAAATTCAAATATCGTTTTGGCAAAATTCAAGAGACGGGGCCGATAGCCGATTCTTAAAAACGGGCCGACGCTTAAGGGGCGTGATTTGAGGCGATAATAACGTTTGCAGGTAATCCGATAAAAGAACGTATAAATAGATGTCGCTTCTCAGTATCTTGAGCAGATTGTAAAAATCAGTCGATAAAACAACAAGTGAATTATTCATTCAATTTTGGAAATAATATCATGTAAGTATTATTATTTTATCTTAGTTTAAAAATATGTCTAGTTCTGATGTAAAACTTTGACCAAGAGGTTTTGTTGATCAGTGCTTTTCTGAAGCTTAATAATGTTGTTTTTTTTAAAGTGTTCATATAATAGATTCACGAAAGGTGACCGAAGACGTTATCAAAAGCAAATATTAACGAAGTAAAACTATTTCCAGAATGCAACGTCCAGGTCCAGGATTCAATCAAGGTTACCCCGGTCCAGGTGGCCCCGGTGGCCCCGGCATGAACCCAGGTGCGCCCGGTGGCCAAAATAGGTTCAACAACCCCGGAGGCCCCGTCTACGCTCCTGGATACGGCCAGCCCATGGGAGGACAGCAAAACAACCAGCAGAACTTCCAACCCAACGCTGGGTGCTTCATGCCCGCTGCCACCATCCGCAAGATCAGCAACACCACGCCACCACAACGATTTGATCCCTCCTTCCAATAATGCTGACCCGTCTGAATCTCTGCCTGTATATAATCCCATTAAACTAGTTTAAGTTATTGTTAAATTATATAAATAAGTGTAAAAGTAAACAGTTGTACAACCGCAATTCTGTCATTTATTTGTAGGTACTTGTGTTAACATGATTGCCTATTCTTCTGTGTCTTATTATTTAACCTCCACGCACAAATAACGCATTGGATATTCTAGTAGACAGGCTATGTTGTAATAATTATGGCCATTTTTTTAAAAGTTTGTTGAACCAACAATTGTTTGTAGGATCGAAAATCCCATGTTTCCTTGATGAAATTAAAGAATTTTTTGCATACCATTATAAGATAAAAGGCGTAAGTAGATACACAGGTTATGGAGGTCATTTTGATATTATATTATTGGTTACCAAATCTACTTAATTTATGAATCCCCAAGCGACCACCGGTGGCCGCGCATCTATTGTCTTACTATTGTGTCTCTAATTGACGGTATCTGAAGGGTTAATAACCAGATGATTGATCAGGTGATTGATAAAAAAGTAAAAAAATATGCCGATAGAGCGCTATCAGTTTATTTTGCGATTATTATTTAGTGACTACTGATAGTTTTAAAATCCAGCACGAGTACAATTTTAGACAACAAAGATAATGCCAAGATATGAAAAGAATGACAAAGAATTAAAACGGTAACATCCTTCCATACCTACTATAATCCCAGTCCCCCCCAGTCCCTAATCGCGTCTGTTTACTTGGTATGCCCGCGATAAACTTATAATGACATCTGTGAGTAACCAAACAACAGCTGGAAATCAACTATCAGACAGTTGCCTAGGATGGATCGGAGAATCTTCTCCCTTGTCAATGAAAGTTTGCGGTGCTTTAAATACTTCTACTTCTTCTACTTTTAGCTCTAAAACCGATTTTCTGTTAATACATGCATTTTATAGGAGGGAGAAACCGAGAATTTAAACATTTATAACACCCGTGTGAAACACGTGGGTAGGTAGTCAGTAATAATTGTACGTATGAATGTAAATTAATTAGTATCTGCCTGCACAAAAGTGCTTAGGTGATATAACATGAGGTCATGGTCTACCCGTGAGTCAAATCCGTTCAGCCAATTGAGCGTGAAGGAGTAACAAATATCCACAACTTTTATATTTATCATATTAGTGTAATCGCACATCTTACTAAAGTACAAGGTCAACGAGTGGTAGAAGATCTATTTGTAGTAAAATTTTAGTAGATTCGTAACATTGACCATTAGGTGTGTCTTATTTGATATCGGAAATGTACAAGTCTAAAGTATATCACATTATATCTATAGACACGATAACGCTATTCAATAAAACTCATAACCTGTCATCTATTTACAAATATGTATATATTTATTAGTTGTATAAATGAATATCAGATTAAACAAGATCAAAGTAAAGATGTTTATAAATATTATTGCATTTATAAAATGAATATTTTATTAGTGTGTAAGCCACATCAAAGATGATGAGGACAATGTCCGTGTTTTGATGGATTTTTCGCATCTGCATTGCAGTCCTTATCTGTTAAAAATAAATAAAATTTCTCTTCATTTAAAATGATATTAATTGAGATAGTAATACGTCTTGTATTTTTAAAACGAAAATTAAACTTCAGAGTAAAGATGCGAGTGATTTGTTATTTTCATTGCATATATCGAACAAGATTGAAAATATAAATGACCGTGGCCATAGAACATCGAGTAACTGAAGGACATTGATAAGTGAGTCAGTAAAAGTCTGCCACGCCTTCTCGGTTCATCCTAGTACGGGAGAAGCTATTGGATGACTTCCCTAACATAAAAGATATGGCGCAATCCAGCCTTTCAAATGAAACAATTCATAGATGCAACAGATTAAATACTTTATTGTGAACCATCTGATTTCTATTATTACGAGGAACTTGCCATTTATTAAGACTCATAAGGCTTTGCTCAGACATGAACAAAAATTGACTTTACTGTTACTATGAAAGTCATGGTTGCAAGCACACTCGCAATAACTCTACTTTAGCTTGAAAACCTGTCGAAATGGGGCCTTGTAAGATTTGATACGTTCCTAACTCAAAATACTCAAATCAGAAACCTGCTCTAAGTCAAGATTATTTTAAGAAAGCTAACTTTTCCTGAAACTATGAAAGATACAAAACGTTTTTGACGTACATTATTGTACAGACACACTACCTCAAATTGCTGAAGCTGGTAGTTTACGTTAAATAATTTCTGGGTCTGGTTTAGTACAGTTTTGGACCGGATTTTTAAAAAAAAATTACTTTATCTTGATAGCGATAAGATGCACAATTTGATGATTGTGAAATGCAGATTTATGGAAATGATTAAATTTGATTGCACTGTCGTGTTCACGATACGAAGTAGAAGCATATTAATTTGATGATTGTGAAATGTTCCAAATGTTGTGAATTCCATTTCTTTCATCAATCAGAGGCCATAGTGAGTTTATTTGGTTGTTTCTTTTTCGGTTGGTCACTCAAAAAGCACCGGCTTCACCTGATTATATAAATTGATGAAAAAGAAATGACGTGTAAAAGTGTTTAAGCAAAATAATCAGACTCATAACTTTTTTGCACATTTGAAAAACCATAATTGGAGGTACCAGCTTTAGCTGGATTGTTCGGAAAACACCGCTACCCTGGGACTGGTGAATTTTAATTAGTAAAAGTCTGCCACTCTCTGCTCCCCAGGGCAAAAGAAGTCATAATATCGACTGGCCTGGAATATTTGTGTGTTCAGCACGATCATTTGTTCCGTGTCTGGGTGTAATTTATCTATTTTTATATATGTATTTAAAGTATTTAAAAATATAAAGTATGTATATCAGTTGTCTGGTACTCATAACATAAGCTCTGCTTAGCATGGGACTAGACAGCGTTGCGTGATAGTTGTGAAATATTATTCTTATATTATGATTCACACTTTAAAAAAAAAGGTATCAGCCCAGACAACCTATGAGTATACCTAGTAAGTCTACATAGTGTATCTGTATTCAAACTTTTATTGTTTTTATTGCCTACATTTTCAAAATCTGTACTACATTTTTATTATTGTACATTCTGTAGCTTATCACAGACATCTAGAAAAAGTCACAAACAGATAATTGGGTTGATTGATTGTCAATGTAAGTAGGGGGAAAGCGACTGTAGGATACAAGGTAGGCAGGTACATTAGGTATGAACGAATAACAAAATAGTTGTACCAAACCAAATGGGACTGACCAGTGACTGGCAAGAGATAAAACTAAAAGAAAATATACCATAGGGCAAATATACACAAAGATATTATATCTTCTTCTTCTTCCTGCCCTTATCTCATATTACTTGGGGTCAGCGCAACACGTTTTTTTCTCCCATTCGGTTCTGTCACCCGTCAAACTATCACTAACTCCCTTTTCTTTCATTTCACTCCTCACAAAATCCAACCATCTTTACTAGCCCAACATTCTGATCCATACAGTATGACAGGTCCCTTCAACTTGAGGAGCATGCGTGGGTCACAAGTTGTTCCCGTGATCTGTCGCCATTTCATCCATCCTACATAAAAATAGTAGGTATATGAAATCCATAGGTAACGAATTCTTAACGTTACGCTTTATGTCTTAGAACTTGATTTGCAAATAACATTTACCTTCCTCATACCTATCACAGTCAGCGATTCATCGCCGGTTTGCCATGGCTATTTTGTGTCTATACCAAATGCAGGATGAATTACTCATTTACAAGCAAATAGTCCTCGTCAATTGAAAGAAAAGAAAAAAGAAACATGTGTGATATCCATGCTGAAATATGCGGACGGATACGGGAATTGAATACAATTACGTTGAAACTAGTCGGGTCTTTAGCCTCCCCGCACACAGGCCTCAAAAAAACGCTTCAAAAAGAATTTTGAGGCGGCCTTTTTATGTAGCTCGTGTGCGGCAGTGCCGCCACAATAAACGCTTGAAGCCGCTTCAAGCTTCTCCGGCCACAAGCTGTCGCGCGCTTCAGCTGTTTTTTGCGGTGGCTTCTTGCTTTTTTTTGTGACCGCTTCAAGCGTTTTTTTGAGGCCCGTGTGTGGGGAGAGTAAGTTGTTGGTTTTTAGGACAGATAAATCCATCCCTGCCTTGTGGTCAGCTAAAAAACGGGTTGAAAAAAAATTTCAACGCATTAACAGTGGACGCCTCCCATCGACTCGTAATCGTTGTATTGTATTACATAAGTTTTAACACTATTGTTTTAACTGTGCTTGGATTATAGAAAATTAGTCTCACTTGATAAACGAATTAACAAATCTTATCAAAGTATCAACAACATATAAGATAAAATAAATTAAATAGGTATTCGGACCACACACAAGCTTAAAACAAATTCCCATGTTTTATCCGCAGATAATGAAAAAAAAAAAACATTTCTATCTACGAAATATGAGTAATTAATTAATAACTCATGATCTGTCTGGTTGTGAGCCAAAAACATGTTCTTACACGCGTTTAGTAAGCCCCAAATGATATAAAAATTGCGCCCAACAAGCTCAGATTATTAATATCTATAATTTGTAAAAGATTAATGACAAAATGGAAGCCTTTCAGCGATGAGGAAAATAAAAGGCTAAACACTTATCCTTGCTTCCTTACTAATATTATAAAAGCGAAAGTGAGTTTGTTTGTTTGTTACGTCTTCACGCCTACTTGGCAAAACCGATTTTGATGGATTTTGGTACATAGATAATCGGGACCCTGGAGCCGGACATAAGCTACTTCTTTTTTTAAAGTGAGAAAAAGGGGAGAAAGTGGGAAGTTAAGTACAATTACTATTAATAAAAGCGGGCGAAGCCGCGTGTAAAAGCTAGTTAAATATATATGGGAGATGAAACATGAATGCACAAATATATTATTTGATCATTACATATTGACTGTATGGACTTTAAAAGAGACTTTGAGCGCTGAGTTTGTTTCGGTGTTTCTTCTCAGGGTAGTTAGATAGAAAACACAGGCTTCATCTAGTTTAAACTGACGAAAAAAAATTGATGTGGTATTTGCAAAAATAAATGTCATTTATCATTCATCGTTTGGCCACAATATTCTCACCTGATTGTAAGCGATGATGTGGTCGACGATGGAGCATGCTTGCCTAGAAGTAACCTATTCACTCTTGACAAAGAGACCCTAAGTTGGTGTAGTAGCTTAATAAAAAGGTATATTATGATGTGATTAATTCGAGATTCGACGAGTCTTGTCTTGCTACTGTTATTGCATGCCACACCTTATTTACCTACCTACGCTATGATGTATTGTAATCTAAATGTTTAAGCACTAACGGATAATTAAGTTTTGATGTCTACTTAAGATTAAATCACATTGGGACTTCCCAGCCCTTACATTAGTAAGGAGGATATTGATAATTTTATTTTTAGGTGTCAAAAATTTATGATAAGATTAATTAGTAAATGCAATGTCTAGAAATAAAAAGAGATTTATTGTCGGTAAAGACATTAATCGTTTTTAATAATGTTAAGTAAAGATTACCTATGGTAAAAAGCTGTAGAACTCGAAGAATTGTCAGAAGGGAACTTACCTTTATTATCACAAGAGTTAAGATTTTTTTCTCTAATCATACGATACTTACTTACTTAAGTATCTTGGCTTTTATAAAATATAATTTATGACTGCATTTTCAACCGTTATGTTGATTTACTAATGTTTTTTTACGTAAGAAATCATCAAATTATTATTAAAAGTATTAGTAGGTAATGTTGTAAGCCTATTGTGTATTTTGTTGTAACTGTAGATAGTTTATGGAGTATTGTATGCTTGGTCATTAGACGATAACAGTTTAACTACATTTTTTAAATCTCACGTAAGTGAACGATTTAATATGTTATTATTAGAAATAAAAGATTCTTTAAACCTAAATCGCTTGTCCCAGTCTGGTTAAGCAAGAAGAATTCAGACTTTTACTGCCTGCAACCCTCAGAGTCGCCCTTTGGAGCACCACGGTAGCTCTTTCGAACAATCCGCAGCCTTGGCAGACAAGGTCCGAACTGGCCCTGGCAGACATTTTGGGGCTAGTTAAGGCCGACGACTAACTGAACGTGTCCATCTTGCAAACATCTCTTTGGCTGCGGATGGATTACAACGCACAGTCGTCCATTACTGTCCGGTAAGGACCAAGTCTACTTGGTTCTTGTCGGACAGTTACAGATGGTAGTTGCACCTATGGTGCCTCCCGACGCCTGAGTATTTTCTGGAGTTTGGTTTGACAAAAGCAAGAAACAAAGAAGTATAGTTTTCTCTCCAAGTATTTGTGACTAGTTAATTATGCATAAAATGCACTAATTGAATTCAATTCTTTGTTTAGTTACTAATAAAACCAATCGATCTTTATTCATTCTTATCATAAAATGTCATTTCACAAGTTACATTCTGGGGCGCTGAAACAGATACCTACGCATTATTGGCAATTACATTTAGATATAGATAATGGATTTATGAATATTATAAACATTAAATTCACTATACCATTGAAGGCAGTATTAATCATCAAATGCGTAAATATTGTTTATATCGATCAAATGCTCTGTATGTTGGCAGTGTTTGATGTATAACTAGAGTTTACCTACGTATTTAGTTAATAGTTTTCCATATTGTTGTTTTTTTGTATTCAAAAAAGAAGGGCTTTGGTGCACATGCGATTATGCCGCCCTGGTTGGTTTAACAAAATCATACAATTATATATTTAACCTAACCTTAACTAAGTTAGTTTGTATAGAATTCTAGCTGCATCAGAAAGTGGTGCAGCTAGAACACTGTTACAGTAACCTATTTCGTTAATCCTACACTCTAATCTATTTCTATATTCCTCGTTCAGGACACACTCGGTTAATATGTGATAAACATCATCAACGGAATCTATACAAAATTCACAGTTAGGCGTAGTTGATTTTGCCATAAGGTATAAGTTACACGGAATGAGTCCGGATCGAAGTCATGCTGGTTTTATAACATATTGTTCCTAGTCTTCAAGTCTCGGTCATTCGAATCAGGCATGATTGGGCTTCGGCCGCTGTATTACCACTTCCTGACTGTACGGTCAAACAATGCAGATTGGGATCAGGTTTTAAAAGCGTTAATCCTGGTCTCAATACTCGTTGATAGTCGTTTATTTGAACGTACTAATCTCAGGAACTACTGGTTCGAATTGCAGGTGAAACTGGGGCTGGAGATAAAATAAATACTTTTGTTCCGGTTTCACCTATTGCTTTGATTAGATACTACTCTGCTCCTGTTAGGCGTAGCGTGTGTTGATGTTATATAACTTTCCTCAATAAATAGGCTATGCAACACTAGATTTAAATTAGAACAAAAGATTTTCTATGCCTGAGATGTGTGTATGTACCTACCCAAACTACCATTTACTGGGTATTTTTTTACTTTCATTTGCCCTGGCAGTTGGTGTGTGTGAGTGGCTCACTCTTGTTGATAGTGCTGTATGTGTTGAAACAATAGATTCCATTTAAAATAAATGAGATCTCGATATATAGATATAGATACGGTATAGGCACGGTCTTCTCATAGTCATTCTATATTTTAGTCGTATAGTCATTTTTTTTCATAGTAATATCTTTTTTTGACTATTTGACCCTAAAAATTCAACAGTACCTTTAAATAGTTTTATTGAAGCAAACGCTTTGAGTTTACAGTTTTTATTTGTTGTTGACGTAATGTGGAAAATGATTCATGCAAATTATATCGTATTGCTCCGGATTTCCAATTGAATTACACAATATTATCTCATATCACGAATATTATCATAACGAGGACAAAGGTAGTTTTAATCAAAGTACCTAAAGATGTCTCATGTGGTTTTTGTGATTCATAGAAATAGCGATACCCAGCCAACAGCTGTAGCACCAACAATAATCAAGATACGGATGAGGAAAACCAACGCAACGTTTGCGATAAAGTGAATCATTGAGAACTAATAAAAAATACTCTGAAATATGCAACAACAGTTGTAGTCCAGTAAAAACAATATTTCATAAGGTTTAGGGGCATTTGGATATTACATAATTAAGCAGAATTTTAGTAACTTTTATCACCCTAACGCAGCTCGCCCACGTCCGACTTTTGTAAGACAGATAATCGGGCCGATTTTGTATATTTGTATCGACTTTTTGTAGGGGACGTGTCCGTTGCACTATCGGTGTGTTCTATTTTTCTCCTACAAAAAAACGGTCACCGATTATATGAGGTGGGCGAGCAACCTTATTGTTAGCAAAAGCAATCAAAGGAGGATGAGTGTAAGAGCCCCACCCCCAAACCTCTTCTGTTTACATAAACATTCATGAGCGGAAGTTACTAAGTCCAGAAATAAAATTTGTGGGAATAAGTAATGCAACTTTGCATCATAAAATATTCCCGAAGTAATCGTCATACAGAAGTCCGCCACCCAAAGTGACCCCACGCGCATTTAATGCGTAATACTTGAATGGCGCCATAAGATATAATCAGAAAGGAAAATCACTAACACTGTTGACTAATGTAAACAACGAAAAAATTCTGTGAAATACGTGACAACGGTCTAATAAATAAATTATGTCATGAGGCTTAAGAAGTAATCGGAAAGGAAAATCACTAACCGTATTCAATAATGTAAACAACTGATAGCAGTGATGTATCTACTCTATAGCAAAGAGGCCCTAGGGCCAAAACTGAAGATCGCCAAGGCCGTAACCGTCCCTAGCAAGCCTTTTCTTGAAATAAACACAACTACTATATTCTTCCTCTTATAAAGCAACCCGCCCTGGGCCCGAGTGGTAGATTACGGCCCATTCTCTCTCCTAGAACGGAGGCCTTAGTCCCAGCAGTGGGAACATTAAAAAGGCTGATGATGATGATGATAATGATGATGATGATGATGACTATATTCTTGTAAGCAACAGCTGTGTTATATTTTGTGTGTCAAAAGAAAATCTGACCTATCTGAGGCTAGGTTGAAAGATAGGAAGCTCGGATCGCTCTCCAGCGTTTCCATCGAGAGGAAACTTTTATATCTAAATGGATGGCAGTGGCCTCTTCTGCAGTGGGCAAGAGAGTAAGTTGATTTGAATAATGTACTATTTGACAGATTGCATGTAGCGCAGATGAGAATGTTCTTGAAGAGGAATAGTTTGTCTTGCTAAAGTCATGTGAAGAGGAGGGATGAAACTTACTACTCTGTCAAGAAAGTACCGGGAAAAGATCAATAATACACAAAATGTCTGTTATTCATCCAAATTTATTTTATCACCTTCAAAGTATGCTCCTTTAGAAACGATACACTTGCGCCAACGAATAATCCATTCATCAAAACATTTTTTAAACGCTGCTTCCTGAATTGAGTTCAGTTCTCGCCGCGAATTCTCCTTTATGTCTTCTATCGATTGAAAACGGGTGCCACGAAGTGGTAATTTGAGTTTAGGAAAAAGAAAAAAGTCAGCAGGAGCCATATCTGGTGAATATGGTGGTTGCTGGATGGTATTTGTTGAGTGTTTGGTCAAAAATTCGTTCACAATGATAGCCTTGTGCGAAGGCGCATTGTCGTGGTGCAAAATCCAAGAATTTTCTTTCCACAAATCTGGCCTTTTTCGTCGAATTTGCTCTCTTAAACGCCGCATAACGCTCAAATAATATTCTTTATTTACCGTTAGACCTTCCGGTAAGAATTCAGAGTGCACAACACCGCGATAGTCAAAGAAAACAGTCAACATGACTTTGACTTTTGATCGACTTTGGCGTGGTTTTTTCGGTTTCGGATCAGTTGGAAGGCGCCACTCCGAAGCTTGTTGACTAGTTTGCATGTCAAACTCGTACACCCACGGCTCGTCACCAGTAACAATACGTTTCATGAATGTTGGGTCCGAACTGAGTCGTTCTAGCATGTCCTCAGCGACTTTCATGCGATTGAGTTTTTGGAGAAAATTCAGATCTTTTGGGATTAGCCGAGCAGCAACATGTTTCATACCCAAATGATTAGTTAAAATGGTACGGATCGACTCGTGAGATACCTACAGAAAGTTTGGTGGCTATCTCTCTCAGAGTTGAATGGGGATTTTCAGTCACTATTTCCTTCACTTTTGCGATGTTAACTTCAGTTGCAGACGTTGACGGCCTACCAGAGCGAGGCAAATCTTCCATCACATCTCGACCGCTTTTGAACGCTTTGAACCACTCATAAGTACGAGTTTTTGATAAAATCGATTCACCGTAAGCCTTCTGTAACATTTTCAGTGAATCCGAACACGAAATTCCATTGGCGATGCAAAATTTAAGACAAACTCTTTGTTCGATATTTTTGTCCATTATGAAATTCGCAATACACACTATAATGATATTACTAAAACCAGCACTGTATTTAATATAAATAACAGATGCAACTCAAACTCCGCGCCAAAATGGAAAACAGTTGTGACAATCTAACAACAACAAAAAAACAAAAATTTGAATTTGGAACCATAAACAAATCATCCATTCCCGATACTTTTTTGACTGAATGTATGTTACTAAAAGAGTTATGACGAAATGACAAAACATAATGGAACAAAAAAACATGTAACGTCGACCCGAAATAACACGGAACAAGGACAGGAAGAGGACAACAGACTAGTATCAGAATGATAAGTGATTTATAGTTTCTTCATAGGCGTCCCACGTACGCAAAATGATATCGAACAATAGACTTTTACAGTTTTACCTCATAAATGGTCTCATATCAAACAGAATATTAATATTATTTTATCCTGACGGTTGTGTTTAATCTTTGCACCGACCGCGCCCAGATCATTATGATTATATTATTAGCTGAGCGTAATCACTACCCGCTGAAAGTTAAACGCGTGATACGAGCATGATATTTATTATTAAACGGTAAAGAACAACCAATAAATTATTTATAGAAACAATAAAGAATGCGATCGTCGCAAAGAAAAGCTAAAAATAGCTATTTTATCAGATTTAAAATGAAAAACATTGATAAAAGTGTCAGCTTGGACTGTCATATAGCAACTCAATTTAAACAAACATTTTTTTATTATTATTATTCCACACATTGTTTTATATTATTAGTCCATCGGTATTAGGAGCAGAGTCCAAGCTACCGGGGGATAGGGCTCCAGATACAATGAGAGATATTGCTTTTCCAATCAAGCCCTGGATAAAGCGGTCTAACGAGAGCGGTCTAAAGTGTTAATGAAATTCGTAGTTAATTAGCTATTGGTTGATACAACTACCGGTACTATGATGAGTTCACATCCCACATGTCGACTACCTCAAGAGTCAAATCGAGATCGAATTTACTTATATTATTTGGCTTTCACGAGGTTTGCGTTATGCGAGACGGTAAAATCAGCAATAATTTTAGGCCTGTCAATTCCGTCCACCGTCAGTATCTCAGGATTATTGGCCTCAATAGTCCTGTCAATGTGATAAAACCATTATCGAAAACTGGGTTGGGCACATAAGCACAAAAGAGTATTTCAGACTCAGAGGAAGTTGCCGAGTCTTAGCAATAAGGTTGTACTTATCCAAATATTCTCTAGAAACAATGTGAGAAATTGGTTCTTCCAAGCGGTGACTTGCTCGATAGATGTCAACCGTGCCTTCCATCGCAATAAATCTCCGGTACTATGCTCCGGAAGTTATTCGTCATAATAACTTTGTCCGTAATTGCACTGACAAAACATTAGGTTTCCCCAAAGAGATCACTGTAATACATCCAAGCCATGACAACTTACTGTTCTACATCACGCCCATGTAGAGCCCGGAAAAAGCGTTATACATTTTTGATAAGCACATGCTCGACAACTACCTCACCTGAATGGTGGTAAGCGATGATGTGGCCGACGAAGCATGCTTGCCCCTAGAAGTTACCATATTCACTCTTAACTCAAATATGTTGTAAGTTGTAGGTATCAGTAAACACAGACTATGAACACTGTCATCAAAGTAGCGTTGTACCAAACTATTATTTAATTTATAACTACAATACCTAATCCTATTATCCTATTAGCAATAAAGTTTATGATCACGTCATAATAAACACAGCAATACTACAGCAAAATCATTGATAAATTACATTATTATTTATTAGTACACTTACCTGGTGCCACCGCCGCCATCGACATAATTATACCTGCAGCCCTATCAGCCAATATCAGACTGGAACGTGACTATGTAAACACCACCAAAGACGTCATTGTCATAGTTAACCTTTCTAGAATTTCTTTGTTGTATGAAAAGATTAGAAGGTAAAATGTCTCGTCACTTGGCCGATGTAGGAAGTATTTTTCAAACAGTTAACGCATGTTTTCCAGTAAGAACTAGCCGACAAGATACCATCAGTAAGTTCGTCAAGTAGAAATAGTAATAGACGATAAATAAATCACAAATAATTTGTAAAAAGATGGCAAAAGCAACAAATAATAATTTCTTGACAAACCCGCTATGGTGTGGTGGGCTTGTCTTAAAATTTCCAATCGCTGCATTTCCTGAAAGGCACATCTGGAGTGAGATCACAGAGAAACACAGAGAAGCGCATCTCGAAAGCTTTCGACAAGGTCTGGCACGAAAGCCTTATTGCTAAGCTTCCTTCCTTCGACTTGTTCACAGTCTGTGTTATTGGATCTCAGATTTCTGAGGGATCGGTCTATCCGAGTTGTTATCGACGACCCTCATCGTCTAGCCAATTGAATCGGATTCCTTCAAAGGTCGGTACTTTTGTTCTTGTGTTTAATAAATGGCTTATTTAAGCCCAGTACCTCAGAGTATTCAGACGACCGCATTGTAGCTGAGAATTACATGTTAGGCGCACGCCCTAGTGGGTCACAGATCCGTCTCTTCCTGAGACTATGATTATGCGCTTGGAATTGTCCTTGAAGGCCGTCTCCAATTAGGATGCCAATCTGGTCAAGTTCAACGCTGCTAAACCCAGGCGTGTTTTTTTCCACTAAATGGATTCGAATCTATCTTCGGTTGCGGAGGCTAGGGCGTGAGAATGTCTATTTCCTTCAGCATGTGGCCATCTCCTTTGCTAGGATTAATGCTTTACAGAAGGAGGGGATCGCTTGCTATTCTCTCTCAATCCGGACTATGGCTTGAATCAGGGCCTGGTGTGAGAGGTCACCGCCACCGATCGACTCGACGGTGTTCCACCTCAACTAGCCCACCACCACCGTAAGCTACACCGTATCCTTCAGGTGGTCTACAAAATGGTTACACCCGGGCGTTTTTAAACGTACTCCATTGTTGACCACATCACCGCTTACCATCAAGTGGCGAAACGAAGGCTAAATTTAGAATAAAAAAATCGATGTAAGAAATATGGTACAAAGAAAATAATTAACGCATATTTTCCAGTAATTATCAGCTCACAAACCATCATCACTTAGGTAATAGAAACAAATGATAAATATGTCATAATTATGTTCACGTTTTAAGGGTAAATGCTACGCTAAGGTAAAGGAAGACGGCAAAAGCAGCAAGGAATAATTTTGGAATATACCCGCCATACTGTGGCGAGCTGGCTTCATTTCCAATCACTGAAAACCCTGAAAGCCAGAATTAAAAGCTTAGACCAGCACTGAGAAAGCTATCACTGATGAAGCTGGAGGAGTGCCTGAGAAACGATAGATATTATTTTATACTCTTTATTGTATCCAACTATCTTGGATTCCGAGCGGAAGAGTGTAAGAAACATAATTTCACCATACAAAAATAAAATGAACAAATAAATAAGTACGAAAGTCATTTATTTTTAGCAACGAATAATTAATTGTATCATTAGGTAGGTAGTGACAAATCCATTTATCAGATACACAAATTAAAAATAGTTTGATTAGAAATCTACGAAATTATTTTGATCCGTGTGGAGGGAAAACCAATTCGATGACAGTGACTTAATGTTCCTACACGTATTTGGCCATTGGCCTATGAACTGTGTTTTCTATGAATCAGAAATTTTCATTTAGAAAAAAATATTTTCTTTTATTTTTCATTTTAATTTTTCTCGAAATTTTCACCACTTTCACAATCGCAAAGCTACTGTCTTAATAAGACACCAATTTATGCCTCTCAGATTAGGGAATTCTTTTCGTTTAGTCAACCACTTGATGTATTGATATTATGCGAAAGCAATTCGACAAATTTCTAAACAGATAGCTTATGAATAGGTATTTAAAGCACCTTTAACAAAAATGTGATAAATATGTCATTTTGACAAATATGGTCGAAGTATTGTATTAAATAGAGTCCTGAAGACTAAATTTCTGCAGAGTTGTCACTACTGTTTACAGTCTAAATAGATTTTTATAGATCATTTATTTCAGCTAAAAACACACATTTTTAGATAACCTAAAATTGAGGTCTGGTGACTACTGAACCAAAACAATGCACGAGCAAGGGCTTTCAAATGACCTACTTTACAAATCGCATCGAATTAATCACAGAGAAGGCCAGCAAATGGTTTAATCGGATTATAAATGCGTCGTGAAAATAATCTGATAAAACATGTAGCATCCATATAAATACGCGTAGTCGCAGCCTTAATATCATAACATATTCGAGAGTGACCAACAAAGTCAACTTGAGAAGCCCAAGTGAAATTATAATTTATTTATTTTTAAAAATCACTTTTCGTCTAATCTACCAATCAAGTAAGTATTGACGTCTCATCTCATTTAAAAAATCTGTCTTCTTATTTAAATAATTGATTTACCTGCCATAGATTTAGATATGAATTAATTCTAATCCTCTCTCTTCTCTTCTTAATTTAAATGTACTCGATGAAAATATTGTAATCTTAGCACTGTTACATTTTAAGATTCGTTCTTTTTATTTAGTTATTGTACTTAAAATACACTTAAAATTGTAGATATTAATTCCAATTAATCTATCTTTTCTGATCTTTTTAATCTCATGTGCACAATAACAGATTAATACTATTTAATCAGTAACTTTATGATGACACTAATATTTTATTTTGTTTTGGCAGAATGCAGCGCAACCAAGCCTTCTCTTCCAACAACCGCTACCAGAGCTACTCTGCCAGCCCCTGCTTTGGACCACCCAGGAACCAGTACTATCCAAATGCAAGCTACGCACCTCAACCTCCACAGCCCTTCCAGCCCAACACATGCTTCATGCCCGCAAATGTCATCCGGAAAATGAGTAACACCACACCTCCTAAAGGATTTGGTCGTAACTACTAAATCAAAAGAAGACTTATACATTTGTGATGGAATCTCGAGTAGTAATGCGTTTTGGTTACCGTTTACTGCTAGTTTAGGTTAAGTAATCTCACAATATTTATTTAATAAGTTTAAACATTAAGTGAACCTTATTTATAATATATTGTTAAGGGATATAAATCGTATCGTTCTCGTAGACTTATTTAAGTTGTACAACATTTTTATGATTTTTTAAGTCAATAAATAAATTACCTATTACACAAAGCTCTGAACTTTTTTATATCACCTTTCCCTGGTTTAAACCATGTCAACAAATCCGCCAAAAATTAGATTTATAAATATTGCAATAAAATTGGAAATGAGTACCTACTTTGAACAATCCATATTAATGCGGCGTACTGCCGCAATATAAAAATAGACCACACATTTATTCCTTTATGATCAAATTTTTTTTATTATTATTATTGATAGGATCTGTTGAGATTGACTGATTGAAAACCATTTCTTACATCAACATGTTTTAAAATATTAAATTGTCTCGAGTAATATTTAATGAAGTAATAGCAATACAATACCACTGTTTGTCTTTTCCTCCTTTTTAATAAACATCATAATAATATAAGGTATATCAAAAACCATTTTAATAGAATTCCTTATCTATTTGCTCTATAAAAAGTCACCCAAAGGGAGAAGGCTACGCTCTGACTTTCTTTGCGTTGTCACATCAGAAAAGAAGATATCCGCAGGAGTTAAGTTACCGACATGGTCCGAAGAATAGCTAAACTTAAGTGGCAGTGGGCAGGGCATATTGCTCGCAGAATAAATGGTCGACGGGGGCAAAATGTTCTAGAGGTACGATCACGTACCGGAAGACGCAGCATTTGCAGACTTCCCATTTAGTGAACGGATGACCTGATGAGCGTTGCGGGAATCCAATAGATGCAAGACGTACAGGTGCGGTCGTTATAGTGACACTTGGAGGAGGCATGTATCCAACAGTAGACGTCTGTCGGCTGAAATGATGATTCGTATGAAATATTAGTGTACTACTTATGTCGTGTTCAACAAACGTTGACTAGGACTAGTTAATTTCGTCTTGAAGTAAGCTGTGGTAAATGAGACGAGATGATTTCGCGCATCTATAATCACAATAACTGTAACCGTCTACAGCTGCGAGGGCAATCATCTATATTGATATTATCAACCTATCAATATAACATGAACTTTGTTTAATACAAGTTTTCGGAAGCTTACTGAGATCATTAAGCATTACACTTTGATCCTTTTTTTTCGGGCGAAAAAATCATCCAATGACAACCCCAGCTCTTGGGTGGAGCGGGAGATAGTGTCAGACTCTTACTGACTAAAAACCCTCCCCGTTACTTCTAACCTTTTCATACCGGGGCTCGAGTTCCTTTAGGATAACCCTGGCCTCAGTAACACTTTGGTCTTTTATAGTCTCAGACATGGCTACTAAATTATCGGCATGTCAAAGTATTCGCCATTTTTTAATTCTTTATTGAACACGAAAACTTAACTTTATAGTAGGAAACTGACTTTTACAGTTCATGAACAATATTAAGTTTAACCCTTCAGATACCGTCAATTAGAGACACAATAGTAAGACAATAGTTGCGCGGCCACCGGTGGTCGCTTGGGGATTCATGAATTAACTCAATATTTTGTTTTCTCCCAGCAAACTTTCTAATGTTAGAAAGAGATCAAAGACGTTATAATTATCAGTTCAAAACCTTGCAGACATCCTGTATAGGCCTAAATCAACTTTTGAAAACAGATAGGCTCATCGAAATGAAGGCCATAATGTCTCACGTTCAACGGTCTTTATGGAAATCAAAACCTGGATAGCTTGATAGGTAGCCGCTGCAGCATAGGTATGTGGTTTGCGGTTCTAAAGCCTTTTTGGAATCCGGATTGATTTGATAAAACTCAAATTTAAAACATACTGAAAATATTTCAGTGTAACAAACTGAGTATGATTCTAATGCACCTTGGTACATCACCAATGAAGCTATACACAGAGACATAAACATATTGATCGTAAAACAAGAGATAATGGAATCACTAAACAACCTAGGCTTAGTTTGGACTCCAGATCTCCCACAAATTACTTCTGTCTCTTGTCAAACTATACTGTGTGTTACTAAACTGTGTTGTAATTCGTTGGGGATATATAAACGTTTTTATTAATTATATTTTTTTTTTAAACTAAAAAAATACAAAAAGAGACTATGCCAACATCCCGACACCTTTGCACGAGAACATAAATTCCATAAGGAAACCGGTCACATCTTCCAAAGATTAACAGAAAAGCACCCCAAGATCTTCTGTATATAGTAATAAGTTGGATGTATCATTGGATACCTTCCAAGTCACATTATCACATTCATAACATCCAGCTACATGTCAGGAACAGACAGATCGCAGAAAACATAAGAAGAATAAAAAAGCGAGCTATTAACGCTTTTTTAAAAGCTACCAGACGTCTTATCCATGCAAATGGCATTTTCAGTATCAAATAACCACTGAAGGACCTAAAAAATCGATTTCGGCTTTAATTTTCCCCATCACCTAAAGCCTCAGCCTCATACATGTTGGTCGAGCTTAGACCAATGCGAGCCTAGACAAATTCAGGCTAATTGACACAAGGCAAGCGCTACTGTCCAGACGTTCGGCAAGTTTGAAGGAAACCAATACAAATGGCCAATATTGACGAGTTTTGAGGAGACTCCCACACGTTGAGCGAACGCCTGCGAACGCCTTTGATTTGTGCAGAAAAACCAACACCGCTCAGAAGTGAGGCAAGTGATCGCGAACAGCTGCGAGTTGTGACAAGCTACGCCAAATGGGGTCTATACACGTTGGCGCTTGTCTATACTCAACCAACTAGGCGAGCGACACCGAGCGATTGCAAGACAAGGAAAATTTACGGTCTAGATGTTGGTACTGGTCTTCACTCAGCAACGCTCAGCAACGTGTATTGCAGGCTTAAATATTTTTGTTTGTAAGCCGCTTCAGGGGCATCCTAATCTCGTACCACTTGGGGTCCAGTATGTCGTCGACATAATACCGGTTCAATCTAGTTCTTTACTCTTTTTCTGTTAAACACGTCTCCTAGAAATAAAAACGATAATTAGATGCACAGACGTTCGAACACGAACACCAAACTTGCACATTTGGTTTGTTCGTATAGACGGTATATTCGAACACGAACGCTAACTTAGTCCGAATCGTGTTCGCGCACAATACTCGTGAAGTCTTTCTTTACTCTCCGCCCCTAACAATATTAAAATGGCAGAGATCGTTTTTCAAAGACTTGGAAATTCGTTCATTGAGTTGGCGGTACTTAATACATTATTTATTTCAGGAAAGCAGTATATCAGTATTGCTTGAGAGCCTATAAATGAGGTCTGGGGAATACAAAACCAATACAATACCACACTGAGCAGCCTTCAGTCGACCAACCTTATAGATGTCATCGACACAAATACAAAGGAGGCCAGGGAATGGTTCAATCAGATTATAAATGCGTAGTGAAAATAATCTGATAAAACATGAAGCATCTATATAAATACACGTACTCGCAGCCTTAATATCATAACACATTCGATTGTAATACAGATACAAATCGAAGCCCAAGTGACATTATAATTTATTTATTTTTATTCACCAAGTTTCATCAAACCTATCAATCAAGTAAGTATTTCCATCTTATCACTATTATATTTTTAGAATTTATCTTATTATTTGAACATTTTATCTGCTGTCTTACATATAAAACCAATTCTGTCTCATCTCTTCTCCTAAATTCTTATGTTCACAGTGGCAGAGGTTTACTTTTTAGTCAGTAACTTTATGGTGATACTAATATTTTATTTTGCCTTTGCAGAATGCAGCGCAACCAAGCCTTCTCTTCCAACAACCGCTACCAGAGCTACTCTGCCAGCCCTTGCTTTGGACCACCCAGGAACCAGCACTATTCAAATGCAAGCTACGCACCTCAACCTCCACAGCCCTTCCAGCCCAACACATGCTTCATGCCCGCAAATGTCATCCGGAAAATGAGCAACACCACACCTCCTAAAGGGTTTGGTCGTAACTTCTAAACGGAAGGAAAGCTAACACATTTGTGATGGAATCTCGAGTAGTAATGCGTTTTGGTTACCGTTTACTGCTAGTTTAGGTTAATAATCTCTCAATATTTATTTAATAAGTTTAAACATTAAGTGAACCTTATTTATAATATATTGTAAAGGGATATAAAACGTATCGCCTTCGTGAACTTTTTTTTAAGTTATACAAAATTTTTATGTTTTTTTTAGTCAATAAATAATTTATTACACCGAGCTCTAAACTTTTTTTATATCACCTTTTCCTGGTTAATAAATCCGCCAAAATTAGATGTATAAATATTGCAATAAAATTGGAAATTAGTATTTGAACATTCCATATTAATGCGGCGTACCGCCGCATTAATATGAAAAATTAAAAATAGATCACACAATCATTCCTTTATGACGAAACTGTTAAGAAATTGTTTTCAATCAGTAAAATCTTGACTCGTATTTAATTAGGAAAGAACTATACAATTCCATTCTTAGTCTTTTCCCCCTTTTTAATAATTTAAGGTAGGTATATTAAAAACCCAACACTTAATAGTGATTTTAAATATTGTTTAGAGATTCGAATCGAAAAATTTCGAAAAAAAAAATTTCGAATAGAAAAGACTTACAACTATTATTTTTTTATTTTAATAAATTTTAAATTGATTTTTTTTTTATTTTATTCTATGTTTTATCCCTTATGCGTAGTGATTATGATGATACTTAAATCTTCTAAATGAAAGCCACATAAAGAACAACATACATTTCAATAATTTAATATCTCATTCATTTTGTCGAAATCAAATTGACTAGTATGAGAACGAAGAAATTAAAAAAAAAACTTCACAATCTACTATAAGTATCAGAAAATCTGTTTATCATATTCCAACACATATTGTTTTGTTATTATACTGTAATAAGCCATGACCTAATTACCTAAATAATACAGTTGTACAAAACAAGGTCCTACAGTATCACTGTGTGGTATAATTTAGTTCCTACTACTTATTTGATATGTTCTTTACCTTATTTAGTTTAGGACCCAGTAAGCGCCCTTGTAGAACCCCGGATGCCTGTAATTTGTTAGCTTTTATTCTTAAAGTAAAATTTTCCCTTATGTACATAATGGTATGTGTGACCATTAATGTAAGTCCAGCGGTTTGTTTATTAACTTGTAGAAACATAAACAGTATCACCGTTAGTTAATTCAAGGAAAATCCAAAAACCCTTTAATCACCGGCGTCGGATTGGTCCAACTAGTGTTTTTATGTCCTATTCGCTAGGGTCGTGTGTTTGCGACTAGATATCACATATTATATCACTTAGCTCTTTAATGTCCTTAAGTGACAGAAGAGCTGACGAGATGGAGTATTTGGTTGTGGATGTGCGTTGTGCGACTCTGGCGGAACGGAACAAACATGAGAGCCGCGATTAAAAAGTTAATTTATTTTCAATGGTATCTTTGAACTTCCTTTAGTATGAAATGTTACCTATACTTGAAAATTTCGATAAATAGGTCATTTTATATTATTAATATACAAAACAACATTTTCGTTTCGTTTCGTATATCTCGAAGAGTGCCCTGTTTGTTTACTTGGTTTATATAGTTTAATCCGATTCAAGAGCATATTAATCAATCAATTGAATCTTAAATTAGGGTAAACAAGGTCAGATATTATCACATATTATCTCTACACTAAAATTATAAAGTTAAAAGGGTTTAATTTTTTATTTTTGTGTGTATGTCTGTAATAAATAAACTCAAAAACTTCTGTGCCGATTTCAAACATTCTTTCACCATTGGAAAGCTGCATTCACCTTGAGTAACATAGGCTATATTTAATGCCGATGCGAAGCCAGGATGAGCCGTTAGTATATCATAAAGGCGAAAGTTTGTGAGCGTTATTTACTTTTTGACGCTCGAATAGCTGAATGGTTGTTGATGAGAATTGTTACACGGGACCATATTCTAAAATAGCATATAGGACTTTCTATTCCCTAGAGTAGTATATTCCCTTGGGACAATTTTCTACTTTTACGCTGGCAACAGCTAATATTACAATTAATCTTTCGTATTGAAAATTTGCGCTGTGACATTTTTACAGATAATTTATTTATTTTTAACTGGACTTGCATTCATTGCATTAATTAACTTCTACCTATGAAACATAGGTAGGAGTTTCCTCCTGTAAGACAATAATAGTCCATAGGGTACTGTCGAGCGGAATTGTAAGAGGGCCGATCACACTCCGAGAAGAAGACGTCGTCGTGGAAGCAACCGCCTCGATTCCTAATATACCGAAACCTCGCCAGCATGTTTCAATGCAAACGGGACATTGGAACAATAGGTATTCAGAATGGGCACTCTATTCGCCTATAAAGTGATTCCTTAGAAGACAGTAGCAGAGTGAGACGACGTTTTTAACTTGTAAATAAGCTTAATTAATTTTGTGGCGCCTTTATTGTAACTCTCTGTAATATTGTTTTTAGTGTTTCATAAAGTTGGCAATATCTGTAGGTGATAAAAAATTTGTGCGGTTATTTTAAGCTTTACATTGATACAAAACTATTTACTACTTTGGATATTATATTTTTTATATAGATTTGATGAGATTAAGCCTATCATTTTACGTTGCTTCTACGCTTGTTATGTGCGGTTTTAATATACTGTATCTGTAGTATAGAAAATAGCCTCTGAATTAAATCTAAGCAACGTTCAAATCTAGGTAAAACAAAATATATACCTTGGTAAGGCAAGTATATACAGTCATAGAACCAAAGTTGTTGTCTATGATGTTAGTAAAACAGTCCTGCAAGGTTGTTAGTGTTTTACAAATGACCCTGTTTAAGTTCTTTTTTTCTGTGTAATATTATTATCGTTTTAGACAGTGATAAACGCTAATACTGTATGTTGTAGTGTAGGTAGTATGAAGCGCCTTATTATTTTCAACAGCATACAATGATCTTGCAGCATGCGATGTCAAAATAAAATTACATAGTTGGAACTCTAAACAGTGTTAATTATTTAAGAGAAGTGAATTATCAAATAGGGACAATACCAATGAAATATTGATGTTTATTTAACTTTATTTCGTTAAGTCTTCTTAATTTTTTGCGGCAAAAATACATCATATTTAAGTTATTTCATATGCAACAAATCCCCTAAAATCAACACATTGCTAACGACAAATTAATAAACGGAACAGTATAGAAAACAAAAAACTAAATACGATTTAACAATCTCTTGAAATGCAAAGAAAGTGTTAAAAGAAACTTTTCTAAAAAAATACAACTTTATGAAAAGGTTATCTATTTACTTATTTTTCCCTTTTTTGTTGGGGTTTATCATCATCATAATTTCAGATGAAAGACGTCGACTGTGGGATAAAGGCCTCCCTCAAGTGTCGCCACTATGAATGGTCCTGCGCGTTTCGCATTTATCGGATTCTCGCAACCTTACCAGGTTTATTTCGAGTTGCAAAACCTAAATAGTGTACAAGTTTTGGGACAGTAGATAGCTATAGAATATAAACCATTGTTATTTTTGAAATAGTAATTCATCAAATAATGACTTATCCTGCTCTAGGGTAGAGCAAGAAGGCATGTTAACCTTGTACTGACTAAACCAAACCTATGTCTTTCAGTAGCCCGTATGTTCTGGAGCCACGATAGCTCTTTCAAACTTTTCTACAGCTCTTAAACAGTTGAACTGTTTAGAGCTTTGAGGAATGGTTAGGTGCCACGGCATCCTTACCTTACGCCTGACGCAGGTCCTCACCAGATATGGCCAGTTTAGGAGGTTCCAGTTTTGGATTCAAGTGGAAGAAATGCTCGAATGTCACCATTATGAATACCGCCAGGAGGACACGGTGAAGCATACGCTGGAGGCGTCAGCGACGTCACGGGATGGGTCCCGGTTCAGGTCATGGTCCATAGCGAGAGGGATAAGGATGTGGTCGCCTCTTTCTGCGAAACAGTAATGTTTGACAGTAATGAAGTTAGCCGCAACTGTGAGGGCATTTAAATTCTCGAATCACGCCCCCAGTTACCGCGCGTTGGGTGTTGGAGCCGCAGTACGATCCGAGGCCAACGCAGGTGCGAAGTTGCGGACGACGACCAATGTAATCAATGACGGTGAGGACCGAACCCTAGTCTTAGACTGCGCGTAATGTTCTACGTGCGACTCAAACATAAGTCAGCAAAGCTTAGAGACCCATGCAGAGCCGATGCCCGCTAGGGTTACGGAGGATTTTTGAAAGAGAAGCCGTGGTCTTAGAACACAAAAGGCAACTGAAGGTCACATATGTGAATCAGTAAAAGTCTGACACACCCTCTCGCCCCACCTTAGAGCTGGGAAAATTCACTGGAGAATTACCTACCTCAAAAATACGTTTAGGTGTATTTTTGAGGTAGGTAGAATGAAAGAAACTTAGGAGGGTCCTTTTCCACTCGCCTATCGTAATCATCGAAAATGGTTTAAAAGCTTGTTACTTCATTTAATGCAATCCAACGCGATGTTTGACGAAAAGGCAACGCAAAAAAAGAGAGATAACGCCTGAAAACTCTGTTAGTATTCGGTAATTCCGAGATTTACTCGAAAATTTTACAAAATTTGCTCCAGGAAGTAGCTGTTTTTTTTTAAACTCTTAAAAATTTTTGGAAAAAGTGGTCGTCATTTAGAATCTTAATAAAATGTGCAAGGTTTCTATAGTTTGACTTTTTTAATCTTTCTGCAAATTATGAAGTGTCAAAGTTCATACAAAATAGAAGATTTTCAGAGGTTTTTATTGGATTAGTTTTACACAAATTTAGAAATTGGTTTCTATAGAAACCTAGATAATATCCACAAGATAATGTTTCCAAAATATCTAATGAAAAATGTATAATAACGTCATAATCAGTTATGAGCGGTTATATGAAAAACAGTGAAAATGTGAGTCATGATGCACCACCTTAACCATCTCACTCGTCATGCAAGCTCATTACGCTCGAATTAGTAACTCTAAATTGAGTTTATCTACTTAGCACTATATCGGTGTCGGTGACACCACAGAACACAGGAATCCTTCTACATTCTTCTGTTCTGTGGGTGACACCGAAACGTGCGTAATTATTTTCATCTTTATTTGTTTCAAAAAAGGTTTAGAACATACTAAGATCATATACTACACTTGTCTGCTAGAAATTCAACTGCTGGCAACTGATCAGTGCCGTCTATGTTTATCCACTATAGCAAAGACTCTGGCAGGCGTGTTGTGTACTAATTTTGAAGAGGAAATGACTACTACAGGACTATGGGTTTTTAAGTATACTACACGTATTTTTCCGTACGTAACCGAGCGTATTTAAAAACAATAAAGAATTGAGTGTCGAGTATTGTATTTTCCAAAGAAGTACGTCTGAAAGTAAAGTTACTCGGTTATGTTATTATATTTTATCTCATAGTTCAGCAATCAGAATGAAATCCAATAAATTGTATACCCCAGCTTCATTGGGTTTATCCACTTTCGGATCACGTGTTGGTATTTTCCCTTTTTTCAGTTCCGAAGTTATCAGTATTGATGAGACAAACGTTGACGCCTACAAACACCTCTTCAGACTTTTCTCTTTATCCAATTGGTAGTTATCTGTAACGTGGCATCGATTCTTAAATTTATAATATTTTGGCTAGTAATCTTGGAATGATTGTCTCAATCTAACTTTTATTTCATCATATTACTGTCTACACGCAGCTGCATTCTATATTATCCCGTGTGTTTTTCATAATACAACACAAATACTAAGTTACCTACTAATACTTTGCATCAGTAAATCAATTTTTCCGGAGCTATGCCTTTAATAAAGCTATAAATTTTAATATTTTTATACGGTTTATACCTTTTTATGAGAATAAATGGATATACAGGGTTATTTGTAACACTGGCAACCTCTCAGGACTATGTTACTAACATCATAAACAAAAACTTTTGTTCTATGACTTTTCAAAATTTATCATATTTTAGTTCATCAGTTTTACATACAAAAATAAAAATGTTTAAATTTAATGTTCTAAATATTACGAAGTTTCTGCTAAGCAAGCGATAGTGCAATAGCGGAGGCAAGCGGGGATCAGACAGCGAGGGTGCTTGAAGCTTTTGTGTAGCGTCATAGAGACGTAGGTAGGTATAGTCCGCCTCTGTACTTTGTGTGCATAAAGCATTAAATAAATAAATATAACAAAATGCAGAGTTGGAATGTGTTAGATAGAACAACGAAATTTTGTAAGTTGATTTTTTGTGAATGAATTATCTTTTGTAAAAAGTCACAGAACTCAAGTTATTGTTTATGGTGTTAGTGATACAGTCCTGCAAGGTTGTTAGTTTTTTACAAATAGCTCTGTATAGGAGGTTGTAGCATAATTATGTACAAGTGTATTACCTATATTTATACAATGCTACAATTATTTAGAAAGTCTTATCATTATTCGTTTGCAAGACTAGCACCAATAAAAAAAAATTGTACCCTATAGTGACTGCATGAACGATTCTTATTTCTTAACCTATTGAACTTGAAACTTTTTTAATCAAAATTAATAATGAAGACTATAAGGTTCTCAAAACTATCCTTGAAGGGTTGTTTAAGTTTTTATGAAAACTTTCTTGCGAAAGTAGTCGCTGACAAATTCTTACTATTATTAGAGAAATGAAAAAAAAATTAAATACTCTGGCACCGTCCAATCTTCTTAGCTCGTCGTGTTGTGCTGGTATTGTCGCTGCGGCTACGGAGAACTTCAAGTAGTGGGAATATAATAACCTTGATAGAAGTTATATTTTCGAACCGTTTGGGGTTAAAAGTCTCGGATCGTGGGATTCATAAGTGCTCACCAATTCAAACGTCCTGTTGATACTTTGCGTGACCCAAGGGCTAGCTTTTACTTCGGAAAGAGGATAAGTATTGCCATACAGCATGACAATGCCGCCAGTCTTTTAGACACTAACTTTTGTTTGATTTAAAATATAAATATTTTAGTTGATCACCCTGTATTGTAAAATAAAAGCTAAAAATGAGTAATCATTCAACCTGAGACATTTGAAGATCAGGGAATCCCAAGTGCATAAAGCTTTTTCTTCAAAGATAACTCCTTCAAGATAAAAGAGGACGGTTGCTTATCATTTTACGCTGTATTTATAAACTACAAACATCACAAAAGATTTAGTAACCAAATAACTGTTTAACGTGAAGATTGTTACTGAGAAGGAAAAATATAATCAAGTAAGAATAACAGAGATTTAATAAGATGTTTTAATATGTGTAATAATTGTTTGCGTTATTGCGTAAAAAATGCGTTATTGGATAACTTTAATTAGATCACCCTAAATCACACTTGGTTCATCGCCATGCATTAATTCTTGCTGAGCATCCAAGATGAACTGATCCTTTTCTTTACTTCTTAGTGATCGCAAATTCCGTCGCTGACTTTAATTAGCACTTCTCTTAAAAACAAAGCGTCTTCATATGAATACGTTTTGTAATTTTTTTTTTTAATCTAGTCTATTGTTGTAAATACTTTTGATTCACGTTTCAGCACAAACAATTTAATGAAAGTTAATTATTATTTTGACACAATTACTTAAGTATGTAATTAAACGTATCCAATAACGTATTTTTTGTTTAATAATAACTTAGAAACCACAATATCTGGTGGGAATTCTTACACTTATTTTTCAAAAAATTCACACAGATTTGATTTTATTTATCAGTGGGAATTTTTGGAATTAACTAAAAAATATACTATAAAAAGGAAACAATTCAATTCCGAAGAACAAACACAAATTTAAAAACTTAAATTTTCAAATTTACAAATCTTAATTTGCAGGTTGTTACATAATAGTGTTATATATAATATCAAGGTAACAATATCCCTATTAACAATATTTAGCTCCATTTATAATAAGTAAATGTGTCGAAAATTATCATGTGAATCTGAGTTGTTGTTATTTACGTTATCTACAAAATAAAAACAAGCAATACTTTGATGTTATATTTGCCAAGAACTTAAAAAAAAACACTCAATTTTAGCTTGTTCCTAAAAAAATATAGTAGTGGTTGTCTAAATATCATTTAAAAATTTGTAATTTTTTTGTAGGATTTTTTTTACCGTTAGAAAGCTACTTTATTACTGAGTGACATAGGCTTTAATTTATGTACGCAGACGAGGCCGTGGGCATAAGCTAGTTGGACTAATAAAATAACAGAACCGATTTTCGTTACAAGTATCAGGACAGTAGCTTTACTAAATATTGTATTCAGTCAATAATATTTTTTCTTGTTATAGTTATGTCTGGCCCAGGCGAAAAGAAAGAACAGAAGCCGTATCGTCCTCCCCCTTATGAGAGACCCTACGGACCACCCGAGAACCCGAAAGATCGTCCAAGAGCTTGACGACAATGAGTTATATCATATTATAATACTTCATAGACCTAAGCTATTCAAGTTCGCATTAAATGAGTAATCCTAGCGAAATTGTACACGTTGACTATAGTAAATTAGCTGAAGAAATTGACATAAAAAATAATGTAGCTATAAGTTGTATGCTACTGTAGGCTACAGGAGCAAGTAAGTCCTTGAATGGAGACAATAAATCAGGAATCCTAGTGCAGGATGATGGACATGAAGACGAAGAAGAAGAAAACTGAAAAAGAGTTTTATATTGTAGCTTGGGTGACTATATAGCGTTGGACTGCAATAGGTCAACTTAGTCCAAACAACAAGTTTTATAAAGTTATAAGGGGATCTGAAAATGTTCTAGTTACTTATTTCATTCATGGGCGTAACGAACCGGTACTGGTGTACTCAGGTCTGAAAAACGAAGATATTACGTAACTTATTTCTGATATCATTGACCAGACAGTACCTACGATTACATTAACTCACATTTACCAGTTGTTGGAAACACATAACAAAACGTGAAAATTTGGGAAAACCCAAACAAGATAAGTTTACGACGTGCGAATGATTTTATTGTTAATCCGTGTATCAATCAAAAAAAGATGTCAGCAAAGTGAATGCTACTTGTAAAATAAAATCATCTTTATATTTGTATATCTAGATAAAAATTGTGAAGTTAGTTATGTTTTAAATGTTAAATTAATTATAACTTTGTATTGTTCAATGTTTAAGCTTAGAATCTCTAATAAATGTTTATAATATATAAGATTATAATTTCTTATCCCTATTCATCATAGCCCCCATTACTCTTCATCATTATCATCATTATCATCATTTCAGCCGATATACGTCCACTGTTGGACATAGGCCTCCCCCAAGTGTCTAATAAAATTACTCTAACTAAAATCAAAAGAAAAATCGTTGAAAACTATTTAATGACGTCACACAATATTTGAAGGAAAATGCGAAACCATAAATCTGCGCTAACTTAAAAAATTATATTATGGTCTAAAACATCTGGATTAAGATAATACTATAAGTAACGACGTTAAGCATAGTGCCAAGTAACATAGAGTAACTTAACTCAAACAAACTGCAGGCAGTAAATTGAAGCCGATCATTACTAACTAATTCTTTAAATGTTTCCAAAACGGGTTTTCTTGATTGAACTGAAATGAAAATATGCAATACATAATAGAAGTTAATGTTTCGTTTACAATAGCACTCGAAATATAGTTCAAAACATACTAAGCTATGAATTGTTAAGTAATGTTTAAGACGTACAATAACTAATAAATAAAATTAAAATCCTTGAGTGTAGACAATCTCCCAGCGTGATTGAAATTACTAAAACTTACCACATCTGAAGTCTATCAAGCATTTGATAATGAGAGTAATGGTCTGGTTAACTTCTTTATTAATTTGGTCGTTAATGTAACAGCCGATGAAACACCAGAAGAAGGGTAAAATACTCTTAACAATCACCAGCCACCTGACTGAGGCCTGAAACATAAAAAAATACACAAATTTAGTGATATTTAGACCTAATGTTGACCCTGACTTATTTCATTAATAAGTACACAAAACTATTTTAATGACGTCGCAAAATCTTAGAAATTTATCACTTCTTGATATCGCCAACTACAACAGATCATATCGTCTAATCGTTAACATTTTATGATATGTCAATCCTCGTTTGGCCATATCATTGATGTAGGATTTCAATCATATTAAAAAGATCTAAAGAAAGTAGGCCAAACGATGATTAAAATATCATCAAACTTTAATGTTTCAAACGATCTAGCCAATTTTACTCGGCCATATCATGAAGTGATCAGTGGCTAAGATCTAGCCATTACATTAGCACTGTAGTGACTGCTGCCAAAGAACATATTGACACTTTTTAATCAAGGAGAAGTTAACCCATTCCTACAAAAATCGCAAATTATCGCTTACGATGTTTTTCCAGAACAAGTTCGATAATAGTTAAAGCTTACATATTATGTGCAAAATACAAATATACATACTGCTACTCTAAAGTGTTGTTCTTAACCCAAAAAAATTATTACGATACCTGATGTGATACGATCACGGTCACTCCCACCACTCCACTTGTGAACATCAACCAGATTGATAAGAAAATCTGCAAACAAATATGGTGATGAGGATTACAGTCATTGCTTTTCATTAAGAATGATACTTTATATAGTGAAAATACAAAAATAGAAACGAAAATGTTATTCTAAGTCGCTGTGTATATATAATTACTTCTTCTGAAGTCAATTCATTAACTTACCTGTAAACCGTAGCATTTTTCTAAAAGATGAACACATGTACTTAAATCATCATATAGTTTACAAAGAAATTTTAGATCAAATTGTGGAAGATCATCGACTTCGATAAATTCTATATTAGGACTTAAAACGTACTGGAGAATGCGCCTAATTCCCATATTTTCTTTGAAAATTATTTGAGATGCTTTGACGTTGTAATTATAAATTAATATTCTCGACAATTGATGATTTATCACTTTAGTTATAGCTAATAGTAAAAACAAGTGCATGATTAAATGCATAATCGACAAAAACGTTGGTATTCTTATCAAAAGAATAAATGGTGGGTAAATATTTAAAATTTCCATAATAATAAGGATTATGAATATTATCATTGGTGTAAAATACCACACATACATTTTGTATGCGAACAATTTTAGGGTATTTCTATCAATTTTTAAATCTTTGAAAATACTATCAACCATTTCGTGTATACTTATGTATATTATCTCATTGTTAGTAAGATTTATTAATAAAATGAATATATTTACAACTAAATCTATAACATCGGGAATCATTTCTAAATCCTTTTTCACGTCATAATCAATTACTTTACTGATTTCAAATGAATAACTGCTGATCAAAGCAATAGCAATTATCAAGGACCAGAGTCTAAGCCACAAATGTATTTTGATTGATTCTCCTTTAGCCGATATTACAGGCTTGGGCAACCCGAAAATATTGCAAATAAAGTTAAACGGGCGAAAATAACTGTAGAACATTTTCAGTCACAAGACACACTACTAAAACAACCTTTCACAAAATTATGGCTGAGAGTACCAAATTTTTACTAGGGTTATCATATAACATCTATCTCCTTATTAAAATGAAATCAAATTGTAATCAAAATATCATTTTCAGCTTTGTTAACCATTTTACATGAGTTGTTACTCAAGTTCAATTGGATATCTATGAAGAGTAAGTGTAAACATAATCTGTTTCAGTGGTTAATTATTATTACGTTCTTGTCTAATTTTCCATGCTACATGGGTTCTGTCCGAAACCTATTCTTCTCCTTTGTTCTTTTTCCCTATCAACCATTTATTATTTATGGCGGCGTGGCTGGAAAGACTTCACGGCGTCCTTACTTTCCGCATGACGCAGGTCCTTACCAGACATAGTAAGTTCGGGAGGTTCCTGTACCGGATTCGTGCGGAAGTGACAGCCGGGTGTCGCCACTGTGCGGAACGCCCGGAGGATACGGTGGAGCACACAGTCGAGGTGTGCCTGCTTGGGTGGTGCATCGCGGTACCCTCACGCAACGAGCCTTGATTCAGGCCATGGTCCGGAGTGAGGAGTGGCAAGCTGACTCCTTCTGCGAAGCGACCGCATTAGGCAACGGCGCTCTCGCCGCTGCCGGGATTCCGATCCCAATTTCCGACCACCGTAGACGCGGGCTTGCAGCCGGCGAACTATGGGTAACTCGCTGTCCGACCGTCCGGTAACTGTCCAGACCGAACCCAAGTCGTCGACGGCGCGCACTGTTCCCGTGCACCTCAAGGAGTTGTCAGCAACAACAGGGGCCAAGCTGGGTCGAAGCCTACTGGGGCCAGGGTTAGTTTCGAAAGATGGCTCGAGCCCCGGTATGAAGGCTTGAAGGAACGTGGTGGGTTTAGCCAGTAAGAGATACTATCTCCCGCTCCGCTCAAAAGCGGGGGTTGTCATCTGTTGGGGGGGATGATTTCCCACCATAAAAAAAACCATTCACTCTCCTTTAATATCATTCATGCTGTTTCAGTGGTTATTCGATAAATAACAACATCTACTACATGTCACTGATATCATATTCTTATCAAGAAGATTGCAGTATCATATCAGGCTAGTACTTTTATATTCGTAATAGTTCAGGCTCAACCTAATAGATGGCACCACCCAACAATCAATTGATCCTCAAACCCAAAGCACATATATTTTAGAAAAGTTCCGCTGCGTTGGTACATTGTCATCTCTATCACTCATTTCTGTGAGTCGTTCTCACAACAAATAGGCATCTCAGGTTCCAGACTGACCTCCCTTGCTTTTCCGTTTCAAATAAGATGGGGCAGCGACTTTAGTTCAAAAAGCTATCTAGATTCTAAATTCTATGGTTGTAAAATGATTTTTCAAATAGCAAAAGCTTATGGAATCGAAAAAAAATCAATTCAATCCTGTGTCAAATCAAAACATTAATAAAGACTATAAAAGTTAAGGATTATACAAATGACTAGCTTTTACCCGCGGCTTCGCCCACGTTTTCTCCCCCTTTTCTCACTTAAAAAAAAAGTCTGCGTCCATCTCCAGGGTCCCAACTATTTCTGTACCAAATTTCATCAAAATCGGTTTTGACATTTAGGCGTGAAGACGTAACAAACAAACTCACTTTCGCTTTTATAATATTAGTAAGGATATTTGGAACGGTTAGCCTTCATTGGTGATAAACGTAATCGTAACCTTCACGACTGTGATCCTTTTTTATTTTAAGGGTGGAAAATCGTCCACCTTGTGGGAGACCTTCCAACACTGCGTATCGGAAGATACAGTGTTAACAGGAGCATTCGTTTTGGTGACACTTGGGCCTATGTCCAGCAGTGGACGTCCTTTGGCTGAAATAATGATGAAATTATCAAATAACTTCTCCAATCTCTATACTTGAAATTATGGATGAAGTTTACTTGGGACTGGCGAACCAGTTACACTTCATTTGCAATAAGATTAGACATTAAAAGAAACCTTTTTTACTGTCCATGCAACCGATTTTGTCCTCTATTCCGTAGGCAAAAGGATGGCATTCAAAGTAAAAAAAGTGGTTGCAATACTTTTTTTTTACTGCCATTTGCAAAGGTTGGTTTAATCTTATTTCTAACAGAATTAGTATAGATAGGTTTAACTTCCAGAATGAGATCACGTCGATCCCGACTCAGCTGAGCAGCGTTCAGGAAGCTGTGGGTATTTTCTCGTCCGTCATGCCAAGGTGTCTTAAGACAAAAGTCTATGAACAGTACCTACTTGTTGCCAGCGATGACACATGGCTTAAAAAAGTGGTTGCTCACAGTAACCCTTATCAGAAGGGAAGTTATTTAATTCATGAATCCCCAAGCGACACCCGGTGGCCGCGCATCTATTGTCTTACTATTGTGTCTCTAATTGACGGTATCTGAAGGGTTAAGTCACCCAAAGAATAATGGAACAGATAGCCCTTTTATAATAAATATATCCGCATGAGAAACAAGATTACCGCCAAAACCCGAAGAATCACTAAACTTCAGCAGTAGCGGGCAGAATACATTGCTCGCAGAACAGATGGTCGATGGGTCCAAAAGGTTCTGGAGTGGCGATCAAATACTTAAAGATGTAGTGTTCTAAAAATGGACCGATCGATGACTTAATGAGGATTACGAGAATATGGAACGCACATCAGCGGTCATTGTGGTGAGACTTGGGGGAGACCTATATCCAACAGAACATCTTTCTGCTAAAATGATGATGATGAATAGAAAATGTGCACTTTCTTAACTGAAAATCAACCACTGATGTACCGTTTTTTTTTTCTAATACATGAAACACTACAAATTAATGCACTGTGAAATAAATCAAATTTAAATACTTTCAGGATCCGGTACATAGGCATTAACCAAGATATACCTCTCCAGTGTAAATTGATAGCCGTACTTTGCTGTCTTTCATACAATAAGAGGTCATGTTATACTGGAAATATACTAATAGCTTTGTAATTTATCGTCGTATGTACCTGAAATAAAACAAATATTTTCAGTTCGTTTTGTGTCGATGGTGAAGTACATTTTATCTAATCATGAAATGCGTTCTTACCGATATGATAAGGGCATGAATCAGATGATAGGTACAAATAAAAGATAAACAACTGAAGTTTCCAGTGAGGCTTTGAACACCTGTGAAACAAACAGTTCTGTGTATTGTTTATTTTGTTGAACATCAAATAATCACCACTATGTCCCATCGTAAGTAATCTTGTTTTCTATTGGGTTCCAATTTGATTGAAAAGTAAAAAATGCTTTTGTAAACACGTCGGTATCTTCAGGCAATATACTTGCGGCCATTGATAAAGATGTTGTAGAATTTCGAAACGTAATTCCCAGAATGGTAGTAATTGAAACTTTTTTAAAACACAGATTACGGAGTAATTAATATGTTTTTGCATACAATAATATAATCAACCACTAAGATGTAAATCACCCAGCAAATTAAGTCCACAGCCATTAAACTGTTATGACTCATCAGTAGGCTTTTATGTCAATATAGCTCTTAAAACCGATAATATCTAATTTTTGAGTTAATTTATTAGTATTATTTACTATATTGAACACCCCATAATGTACACAGAATAAACATTTACAAAAACAAGTGTACATACTCTACATACAATAGGCGGTCTTATCGCACAGGGCGATCGCTTACAGACAACCTTTGGATGGACTAAACAAAATGATATGATTTAGGACTGTTGAAATTAATTAAACATAATTATATGTATAAAGTATATAAAAATTAATTTTACATTTTGTTTTTTAGACGGACCACCTCCTCCTCCTCCGTATTACACTGTCAATGCTCATCCAGCACCACCCCCACCCGGTGGGTCCTATGCGTACGTGCCAGCTCCGGTAATGATGCCTGTCTACCAGCCCCCACCACCGCAGCCACCGCCACCAGAACCCAACCAGCCTACCTACGTCACCAACTACATCTACCAACAGCCTCCACAGCCGCCACCAGTTGTTACAATTGTTGAAGGTAATCTTAAAGAAATGTTGATCGCTTTTGAACTTTGTCACATTACACTCTTTATTCGTGAATGGATGAATACTGGTGTGATATCACTTCATGTTAATGTCCTCTTTCACATAATTTAATATGACAAGGTCCCAAAAGTATGGTTAAAGTTACTAAGTAAATCTAGAAAATTCTCTTTGTACGCTTCTAAGCTTTCGATTATGGCAATATTACACGGTTCAAACAAAATGTGGAACTGTGGAAGTCAAAGAAAGGTAACTGGTGTTGAATAATCTACATTTATGTTTACATTATTTGTCCAACTTGAAATACATATCTAAGAAAATTTTGAAATATCACCATTAAAAAGATATTAGTCATAGCGCACGCACACTTATCTATAACACAATCAGTCTTATAATCTGTAGTATGACAAGAATAACATGCCAATACGATAAGACGAAATAAAAAATGATGAAACAAGGACATTCAAGAATCAATTTACCAATTAAATAACAAAGAAAATGCTGGAAAGACTATTAATAGAAGCTAAACTATGTTATTGCACTGCAAAATGTCCGAAACGGAAATAAAACGAACGTCCAAAACGAAATGGCCGAAATGAAGGAAGTTGTTGTTGAATCAGCAGTAGCATTTTGTTACCACATAAATAGGTGTCCCACAAGGTACAACGTTTAGTCCCATAGTTCTTAATATTAAAAACAAAACATAAAGATGTAATATATTTAGGAAACATGGTACTCCTTATATTTGCAGAAGTCCATGTTCCACCCCCACCTCCACCAAGTAACCCGTGGAGTAACTTATTGAGAGAGGGAGCCGAGATGGGATTGGCGTCAGTTGGCAAAGGGTTGGCCAAGCTTGAAAATAATCTGCGCTCTAGGAATTCTCGTAAGATCTATAATTTAGACAATCTATGATTCTATCATAGTAAATTTATTTCGCAGTGTATTTTCTACTGAATATGGAACTAATTAAAATATACACAAGGAAGTTGTTTCTAGAATTCAACATTTTTTAGGATAGATTATTTGTTAGCCGCCTCAATATTTAACTTCTGCTGTGCTGACTTCCTCTAGATTTCTAGAATATTATACTTAGCTTTGTGACTAAATAGTCAATATGTCTTATTTTTCCATTATAGATCCTATTGACTGGGTACCAGCTACAACATCGGACGTGGCTTCACTGACGCACAGAGCTTTCGTAGCTGGCAGGGAAGGTTGGGATGGCAGTCCCCTCTGCATCATCAGGTCTCACCACAGCGGAGAGTTCATTCCGGGGAAACTGGCCATCAAGCATCGCTCTGCCTACGTGCCACATGGAGGGAGGGAAATCCCCGTACATAACTTTGAAGTACGTCACTACATTTACTGCGTAAACAAAGACGCTTTCTATGTTTGTCTGTTTTTCCGATAGATCCTCTTAAACCACGCAACGGGGTTTGATGTGGTTATCACTAATGAAAAGGACAGGTTTATGTAATCTTCGTTTATAAACCAAGAAGACCAAAAATGAAGCACGATGTTTAATTTTTTATCAATTTATCCACAAGCTTACACTATTTGAGAGTGTGATATCAAGAGAAATACTTATAGTCGACACTTGAGTTGGTAGCGATAAAGTATGTGTCACATAATTTTGTTTGATATTTAAATAACAATAGGTATAACCAAGGACATTGTTTAGGTATATCAGTGTGAAAAATATAAATCACTGAAATATAAATCTCATTACATTAATTCTTTTGGCGAATGTATGCATGATACTGTGTCATAATTATAACAATGTGTGCTGCTATCTTCAGGTGCTGTGTTGTTCACCTCACGCTGTTCGCTGGCTGCACAGCAGCAACGGCCAGGTCCCAGTAGGCGCCATCGCAGCTGGCAACACCCACAATGGTGAACCACTTTATATTGGACGCGTTAGACACATGCAATCTCTGACGCCTGGCAAAGTAAGTTCTTCCATATTTTATTTTACTTATTGCAGCTTTATCTTGATCGTCACTTTACTTCTATAGCTATAAGTAGGTCTCTTCTACTTATCAGTACTTAAATGTTTTATGATAATAATGTCATCATGGTTTTCTTACCGCAGCAATGTTTATTTTTCAAATAGAATGTCTCTCTCTAATTAAAAATTAATTAAAAATTTGCTTCCCAACCTCTTTCAATTTAATGATTACACTATCTTGTAGCAACATCTATGTCACCACATATAACTTAAAGTCAAAATCCTGCATCGCAGTATAAAACTCCACGATTGGTATATACATATACTGCAGACCCCCTTCTGATCAAAGGCCTCTCTATTCTTTGATCAGAAGAGTTTTGTTTCTGGTGGAACTTTATACCATGTTTCATAAGGCAGCGAAGGAACAGGAGAGGGTGATTTTTGTCGGTAACAATCTGACACTATCTCCCGCCCCGCCCAAGAGCGGGAGATTGTATTGGATGATTTTATACTTTAAAGAAAGCAGTAAAATCAAAGTAGCAAAAGCAACTGAAAAACTAAAATTGTAAACTTTTCGAGTCTAATAATAATTATACTGTGACTAATATCCAGTCAGGGACAAAAAATCAATCGACAAAGATCATTATATTCGTTATAATGATGAGTAACACTTGAATAATATTGTTTGTTCAATAACTTCAAAAACATAAGAGTATGACGCACATACTTACATTACTCACTTTTATTAATTTAACTTGTTCCGCGACCACAAATTGACACATTTTGAAACAAAGGACATATTATAACAAGGGTTGTTATACCAATGTGCTCTTCCTTTTGTTACAAGCTTTTATTTAGTTTCACCTGTCGCGATGTGTGTGTGTGTCTGTAAACAAATATTGCAAATTAAATTTGATCCACTTCCCGGTTACATTTACTAAAACGGTTATTTTATTTGCATTTGTTAAAAGATTTGACTATATGTGTCTTTTTCTTCCACGTCTAGATATAATATATCCTTTAGCAATTTATTTTTTCAAAATGACTGAATACTATTTTATATTCTATTTCAGGTACACCCCAGTCATGGATGCTGCTACATTTCGTTTGGCGGATCTGAAATTTCACACAAAACTTACGAAGTGCTGTGCAGAATTGTTGGTTGAATGCCATCAAGCTAAACAATAAAATAATACCCAATAATATAATTTCACATCCTATCCTACGGAACCCCTTTTTTAACTTAAAATATAGGGAACATTTTCATTACCTATCAATACTAATTTAAAATATTACAATGTTACATTTTGATATTGTTTTAATTAAATATCCAAAACAAACGTCGGATGGTTGTTTTTTTTTTTCTCGACGGGGAAAATCATCTTTGACGAAACCCGCTCTTGGGTGGAGCGGGAGACAGTGTCAGACTCTTACTGACTAAAAACCCCGCGCCGTTCCTTCTAGCCTTCACACCGGGGCACGAGCTCCCTTTCGGACAACCCTGTCCCCAGTAGGCTTCGACCCAGCTGGGCCCCTCCTGCTGCTGACAACTCCTTGAGGCTCGCGGGAACAGTGCGCGCCGTCGACGTATTAGACTCGGTCCATTACCGGACGATCGGACAGCGAGTTACCCATAGCTCGCCGTCCGCGAGCCCGCGTCTACGGTGGCCGGAAATCGGGATCGGAATCCCGGCGACGGCAGCGAGGGCGCCGTTGCCTGATGCGGTCGGCCTCCTCCTTTGCAAGCATTACTGCTTCGCAGAAGGAGGCGACCGCCTGCCATTCCTCCTCGCTCCGGACCATGGCCTCGACCAGGGCCCGGCGCGAGAGGTCTCCGCCGCCAATCGCCCCCACGAGGGCACGGCGATGCTCCGCCCAGGCAGGGCACACCTCGACGGTGTGCTCCACCGTGTCCTCCGGGTGTTGCGCACAGTGGCGACACCCGGGCGTCTCTTCCGCCTGAATCCGATGCAGGAACCTCCCGAACTTGCCATGTCCGGTGAGGACCTGCGTCATGCGGAAGGTAAGGACGCCGTGAGGTCTTTCCAGCCACGCCTCAAAGAGGGGACTTACCGCCATAATCGTGGCGTGCCCAGCACTGGGTTGCGATAGCCGTTGACGCCATTTCACCATGAGATTCCGCCGGAGCTCTGTCCGCCATGCCTTGACATGTTGCGGCAGTGGACTTTCACCCCGGCGTTGCATCTCCACGCGCATGTCGTGCATGTGTGCAAGGACTGTTGCCTCCAGATCCCACGGTGGTAGGCCAGCCAGAAGGCTCGCCGCTTCGCGGGAGATCGTGCGGTAACCCCGCACCATCCGTAAACGTCGGATGGTTGGTTTTATTTCTTAATTAATGATTTCCAATGTCACTTTTAGAACTGCATCACAATTACATAATTACTTTAGCTGCAGACGTCCGCTAGATGCTAGAATCACAGCATTGGTGAATGATACAAATGCAACGAATGAGGGAGTCCTATATTCAGCATCGTTTCAGCTTAACACCAAGTAATTACTTTATGAAACTAACCAACGTGGAGATTTAAACGTTATGTGGACACGGAGTCAGTTTAGGACTCCCGCGCTCCAAGTAGTCTTCATTTTATTCTTCTTTTTCTTAGCGTGTCAACGGCTTGACAAACCTGCCAAGCCACTCACTTTCTGTATACAGACGACATAAACTAATTCTGTCTAAACGTCTGCATACAGAAAGCGAGTTGTGTTAAGGTTCACTGGTTGGTCATTGTAGTAAACGTTAACAGCAGACTCAAAGTTCCTGTTTTCAAACCCATCCTTAATGTGTTGCGTTAGGTTAAGGACTAGGAGTATAGTATGAGTTTTGCGTCGACGAATTTTAATAGATGAGCTAACAGTAGTCTTTCATACAGTTTGTAAGTGTGGCAGAGTCCTCTAAAACTTCTGCCCAATATCTCTATATAGGGAGAAAGTTTTTAGAGTTGACATACTCAATACTCAATACTTTATTGCATTCCATATGTATATATACATGTTGTTTCCTAGGCTTGAGGTGGACCTCAGTAGCTTTTGACCTTCCCCAGAGGTGAGGTATACTCGCCGACTCCAATCAGTCGTTGAAGAGTTGCAGCAACAACGACACAAATATTAAGCCAAGGTCTTTAAATTGTTAGACTGTTATGTCGTCTCTGGAGGTCTTATCAGCCTCTTGAGACTGGGACGATGTCTAACAGTTGAAATGGGTCTCATACAGATTCACCAGAGAATGACGAGTTATTATTTTGGGAATTCTGCTGAGTCGTTGTAGTGGTTTGTTGTTAAGGAGGCGTTGGAGGGTAACTTGGTTAGACGTTAATTCAATAGGCGTATGAGAAAGTAGTCTCCCTAGTTATACTGTTATATTGGGCCTTGAAACCTTTATTGTCCATTGTTCCAAAACCGTCCTAAATTTACAAAGATAACATACTTATAAGTACGTGTTACTTATCTGTAGATAGTTAATACATATCTTAAAACCATAATGGAATTCGGGCCCTGTAGATATTTCTATAAGTACTACAAGCATAAGGACACGACGCCTTGTGACCATATAAAATAAACCAAAATAGTTGTTCATATATTAATTTAAATAAACGATTCTCACTACAAACTAGAAGACAAAAACCAGATGACAACCTGCTGAACACAGACTTTTTGACTTTTTTATACACCTGTTTTCTCTTTACTACCCTTGGTTGACTGGTAGATAATGCGTAAGGCATTAAATCCGCCTTTGTACTTCAAGGTTGCATGAAATTTTAATAAATAAATAATTAGACTTCCACATGAATGAAGTTCATTACAGACAGGCAGAAATTTTTCACGTTCAGTATTTCAACCCGATAATTTGGCCGAATACGAATAATCGAAAATTTCGCCGAATACCGAATTTAAATAAATATTTGGAGCATCCCTAGAGAATATGTAAAAACAGAATAGCATTAGAAAATAGCAAACCAACCAAAATAGATAGGTACGTTTATTGATGACATGATAAAGCTCTCCATAATTTAAAATCTTTTATTAGATTTTTGTGGATATAATCAAACCATTATTTGTAAGTAATACCAAATACATTTATTAACTCAATAATTAAAATTTATTATAGGCAGACAACATCATCAGATTTCTTTACTCATTGCATTATTGAGTGTCGTGTCATCTCCCCATTTCCATTGGGTTATTAACTTGTCCGCCATCGGGTGGGGGCGCCCAGCCGCCACCATCATTGTTGAATGCGTTATCCACTACTGTCACACCACCACCGTCGTCACCGCAGCAACTACAGCATAAACCCATGACTGTAACCTGGAAAATGTTTATAATATAATTAGTTATTCTTCTTATTAAATCTTCGAATACCGTAATTAGAGACACAATAGAATGTGGCCATTTTAATGAGGGCAAATAGTACTTATGGAAGAAGTAAACAATAAATCATGCTGCAGGGATATATAATTATATATATAGATAGGATACAGGTGAAAGAAGGGGAATAATGAATAAAGAAACTATGTATTGATACAAACATTATACACTTGATATGGGGAATTTTTATATCTTAGGTGCACCAAATAAATATCGATGCTCCAAATCTATGACAATGCAAAAATGCATTGATAAGATTAAATAAAAGGTCACCCATTGCTGATCGCAGAACTGACACTCATCGAGATTTATCAATTTCTGAAGAAGTATATCTTCAGATTTGTAAGTAGTAGAAAAAGAAAAACAATTTACTCAAAATGCAAGGATGGTCATACTGCTAAATGATTGGTAATTTATAATAACAACCCGCTAATATCTGCTTTTTTATGTCATTGTGTGGCCAATAAAACAAACAACCGGTCGACCTAAAAAAAATTTGAAGGCGTTCTATCAGCGATAATGATTGTCGGATAATCTGAAATGTATGAACTGCCATGCACTACCGAAATATCACGTGGTTTTCTAAAATACAAACCAATGTGACTTTGTCTATGCCCTATGATTACCGCCAATTATATACAGGCATCTACAATACCAAAGGCGACGTCAACGCCTTGCTATCCCGGAATCATAATCAAACTTGATCAATTAAAGGGTAGACTGCAGTAGCAGTTGTGTAGTTATGTAGGCTTGCAACAATCTCAGCGATAAGTCTCCACTTTGAGGCGTGCTTAGAGAGGTACCACGGCATCCTCACTTTTCGCCTGACCTCACCAGACTCGGTTGATTCGGGAACTATTAGCAGGAAGAAACGCTCGGGTATCACCAAAATGCAAATCTCCTACAGGACACGGTGAAGTGGTGAGCGGAGCACCGCCGTTTCCTCGTGAAGGTAATCGGTTGGAGTGACCTCTAGCGTCCGGCCAGGCAATAGTACAGAGCAAAAGGGAACGGCAAACAATCACTCTCTTCTGTATAGCAGTAATGCGAAATTCGTGAGGGGGAGACGCTCCAACCCCCGCCGGAAATGCTCTTGCCAACCGGCGTCGCAGCACGACTCCCGGCCACCACAGGTGCGGGTTCGCGGATGGCTAGTAATAGATAGCTTGCCGTCCGATAAGAACCAAACCCAACTGCGTATCGTGTTCCTCAAGAGATCTCAGAAAATGGACGGAGCCTACTAGAAGCGATACTTGCCTAGATTGCGGGATTGCTCAAAAGAGTTACTGTCGCCCTAGAATATATATTTCACCATCAACTCTAGCATCATTATCATTCTCTTACTCTTTTTTGTAGCCTGATTTATGTCTCATAAAGGCTCTTTCTTCTTCCATACCTCTTTGCCAATTCTACAACACGTAGGGTGCTAGTAACCATTACACCAATAATTAATTATTTCACTTATTATATGCATTTATAAAACTTCAGAAGCTAGTGCACCGTTCTAATCGGTATTTTCTTTAAATAAAGATTTACAGAAAAAAAATCATATAGAAAAAGTATATCGAAATAGAAAACAGTCTATGAATCTGCGCACTCAGAGTGTATATAATGTATCATAAAAAATAATCAATAATAATAATAATAATGTGATATATAAAAAAATAAAAACGTTCTTCTGCCGTTACCGTTTTTGGTATATGTTTCAAATAAGTGCATTTCTACTAAATACGTACTGAAATAACCTTCAATGATCTTAATGATATAAGAGATAAATTAATCTATTACAGGAAAATATAGAAAATAAAACGTACCTTTATCCAACTGTTGATCCACAACTAATATAAAAACTGTTTGGTATTTTACAAAGCGACTTATTATGTAGCCTACTTGCTAGCTAAAGCGACGTTTGTACCCAATAGATAAGATACATTATCGATAATTTCTGGTACCAAAAACGAAATATTTACTTTTCATCTGATTCACCTTTTAGGATTATTAAAACACGCTTGTTGAGGAAAATTTCAAATTGAAGCCAAATCAATGTGATAATTACCTTAGGTGACAATTAATCAGTCTTTAAAAACTGATTTGCTATCTATCTACTTATCAAATCTTACTGCGGTATTTTAAATGATAAAAAATATTTTAAGGATGTAAGAAATAATAACGATCGCCACCCACATTTTTTAACCTGTAATTATGTAACTTTATAGAAATTACATAATATAGAAAAAGGTTATCAATTTTACGTTTTAAAGAGCTCAAATTAATCAGCAACGTTTGTCAACCCTAAAGGTTATATCTGTACTCCATACAAAAAAAAAATCGAGAAAATGGCTCAAAGTTCGTAGGTAATTTGGCAAAGTACGTAATAAGAGGATAGATAAGAATGATAGCGCGATACGTAGATCAATGCACCGTGAAAGCTATGTGATGTATCTACATCACATAACTTTTATAAGCGGTCCAAACACAACTCCGGTAGATACGTATATATTATTTACCCAGATTCAAGCTTTTGCTGAATTTCAGGCTAATGCCAAATATTCCACACCCTACATTCTCACCCATTTTGGATCCGTCTGTAAACCAGATCAGGCTTCCAGCCTTGCAAGTAATGAGATTGCTTGACCAATCCTCTCTGCTCGGCAGTTCCACTTGTGAAGTTACACTGTGGAAGCATGACGTCTGTTGTCACAGCTGGTTGATCGTGTTCAAGGCCAACCGTCAACGAAACTACATTTTAATTCATACATTTTATTTCATCATTAATTCTGATTTACTCAGATAGCCAGACATCTCTTAACGCCTTGAACTCGAATACAATAAATTCGAAACTGGTAAAAGACTGCGTTAACAAACTAAATGACCTGGGGCAAAGCAATAAAGTTACTTTGAGATGGGTACTGGGTCATTCTGGAATTACTGGCAATGAAAAAGCCGACGAACTTGCAAAGACTGGGGCTCAAGGTCATCGGATAGGACCAGCACCCAACTGTGATATCTCAAAGAACCAGACCATGCAGACCCTTAAGGGCAACCTATTTGGCGATTCAAAAAAGCACTGGTTGTTACAACCAGGACTGCTACATGCCAAATTTCTTATAGAAGGCTACTCACAAAAACGAACTGCCGAGCTTCTTGAGCTTAGCAGCACGAACATCTGTACGATCTTCTTCTCAGTCGTACACTCTTGGCAGAGTGGTCGTGGTCATGTCTCGGTCGAGTCCCGCACCACCGCCTCTCTCGCGATACGATGACATGCAGCTCTGTTTGGCGGCTTGGGAGCTTTCATTTATGCTGCAGTGTGTCACAGTTTTGATGAGGTCCGTCCACCGTGTTGGAGAGCGTCCACGAGATCTTTTGCCCTCCACTTTCCCTTTTTTTTTTTTCTCGACGGGGAAAATCATCTTTGACGAAACCCGCTCTTGGGTGGAGCAGGAGACAGTGTCAGACTCTTACTGACTAAAAACCCCGCGCCGTTCCTTCTAGCCTTCATACCGGGGCACGAGCTCCCTTTCGGACAACCCTGTCCCCAGTAGGCTTCGACCCAGCTGGGCCCCTCCTGCTGCTGACAACTCCTTGAGGCGCGCGGGAACAGTGCGCGCCGTCGACGTCTTAGACTCGGTCCATTACCGGACCATCGGACAGCGAGCTACCCATAGCTCGCCTTCCGCGAGCCTGCGTCTACGGTGGCCGGAAATCGGGATCGGAATCCCGGCGACGGCGGCGAAGGCGCCGTTGCCTGATGCGGTCGGCCTCCTTCTTTGCAAGCATTACTGCTTCGCAGAAGGAGGCGTCCGCCTGCCATTCCTCCTCGCTCCGGACCATGGCCTCGACCAGGGCCCGGCGCGAGAGGTCTCCGCCGCCGATCGCCCCCACGAGGGCACGGCGATGCTCCGCCCAGGCAGGGCACACCTCGACGGTGTGCTCCACCGTGTCCTCCGGGCGTTGCGCACAGTGGCGACACCCGGGCGTCTCTTCCGCTTGAATCCGATGCAGGAACCTCCCGAACTTGCCATGTCCGGTGAGGACCTGCGTCATGCGGAAGGTAAGGACGCCGTGAGGTCTTTCCAGCCACGCCTCAAAGAGGGGACTTACCGCCATAATCGTGGCGTGCCCAACACTGGGTTGCGATAGCCGTTGACGCCATTTCACCATGAGATCCCGCCGGAGCTCTGTCCGCCATGCCTTGACGTGTTGCGGCAGTGGACTTTCACCCCGGCGTTGCATCTCCACGCGCATGTCGTGCATGTGTGCAAGGACTGTTGCCTCCAGATCCCACGGTGGTAGGCCAGCCAGAAGGCTCGCCGCTTCGCGGGAGATTGTGCGGTAACCCCGCACCATCCGTATTGCCATGACCCTCTGGCAGGCGTTCAGTATGGACGCCGGTCGCTTTGCCAGCGACGGCGCCCACACCGGCGCCCCGTAGAGGGCCATGGACCGAACGATCCCCACGTAGAGCCTCCGGCAGGAGGCGTCTGGACCCCCAAGATTGGGCAGGAGCCGCTTGAGAGCAGCCCCAGCCCGGAGAAACTTGGGAGCCAGACGTCGGAAATGTTCTACGAAATTCCACCGGCTGTCGAGGACGAGTCCCAGATACTTCATCGTCGACCCGACGCCGATGCGAACTCCTCCTACCGTAAGCTGGGAGTCCGATGGTGGCGCGTTCCGAGGGCCGTGGAAACACATTGCCTCGGATTTATGCAGCGCCACCTCGAGTCCCAACTCCTGGATCCTACCAACGGCTATCGCAACCCCGCGTGTCGCTAGAGCGACCGCCGCCTGGTGCGACTCTCCCTGCGCTAGGATCAGCGTGTCGTCTGCGTAGCAAACCACGCTGACCCCGTCAGGGAAGTCGCCGCGCAGCACGTAATCGTAGCCGATGTTCCACAAGGGTGGGCCTAGAACCGACCCCTCTCGACGATTCCAGTCTCCGTGGTGACCGGGGTAGACAATGTACCTGTCTGACAGGTACGCCTCGACCACTAGACAGAGGTATTCGGGCACCCGGTGGTACCGGAGTGCCCTCCGGATCGTACTCCAGGGCAGGGAGTTAAAGGCGTTGGCAATGTCCAAGGACACTGCCACGACACACCTACTCTGGGACACCGCTTCCCCTGTCGTGAGGGCTCGCACGCGCATGATGGCGTCTATAGTAGAGCGCGCCCTGCGAAAGCCGAACTGTCCGTCCGACAAGTCCGGCCCCACCCGTGTTAGCCGCACGACGAGGCGGTTTGCAATAACTCTTTCAAAGAGCTTGCCCACCTCGTCGAGCAGTACAATGGGCCGGTATGCGGACGGAGAGTCCGCAGGGCGCCCTGGCTTCGCTACGAGGACCAGTTTCCCCGTCTTCCAGCGAAGTGGGAACTGGCCCCTCTCCAGGCATGCGCTAAAGAGCCCTCTCAGTCGAGGCCCGAGAGCCTCCATGGCCAGGACCCAGGCTTTCCCTGGCAAGCCGTCGGGTCCTGGGGCGGTGTTCTTGGCACTCAGCCTTCGCACCGCCACTCTCAACTCTACCTCGGTCACTTCTGGAGCATTGTCGTCGTCGTCGCTGTTGCGATCCGCGTCAGACACCGCTGGCGGAGGCGGAGCCATGGGCGGGGGGGAGTGTTCCCCCCGCGCAGGGAACAGAGTGCTAACCACACCCTCCACGAGTTGGGGCCGGAGACTCTGAGTCAGCGGTGGAGCCCAGGGGCGAAGCTTGTCCCGTACCAACTTGTACGGGCGCCCCCACGGGTCCGCGTTCAGAGACCCCAGCCACACGTTGCGGGCCTCGAGTTTGGCCCGCTTGATCTCCGTTCGGAGGGTGCGTTTTGCCTCTCTGTATCCCTCATACAGCTCCGCCTCTCTGGCCTCCGCATCCGGCGGGCGGATGCGGCGCCTGCAGTGCCTGGCGTACCGGCGTCGCGCATGATTGCAAGCATTGCGCAGTGCGCCGATCTCTGGCGACCACCAGTACACCTGGCGCTTAGCTCGTCCTGGACGGACACGGGGCATTGCCGCATCGCAAATTTGCGACATGGCCTCCTGGAACCACTCCGCCTCGACGTCGATGTCGACAGACCTGTCCGGTGCTTGCACCCAGGCCTGTACCGTCGCGGCTTCCAGGAGGAGCTCCCGGTCCATCTGTTTAAGCGCCCACCGCGGACCGCAAGGGCTCCGTCGGACCGGCGCGGCCGAGGTTTCGGCGGTGACGTCAAACCGGATGTACCGGTGGTCGGATTACGTCTCCACCTCCTCCATCACGCGCCAGTCGACGACACGCGGCGACAGAGCGGGGCTGGCGAACGAAATGTCCACCACCGACTCACCCCGCATCCGCACCAACGTGGGGACAGAACCCCGGTTCAGTACGACCAGGCCCAGCTCCAAGGCCCAGTCCTCCACCATCCGACCCCTCTGGTTCGTGAACCGGGAACCCCAAGCCGTGTTCCAGGCGTTGAAGTCCCCGCAAACGACCACGGGGAGGGAACCGAACCCAGCGACAACGGAATTTAGCTCCATCAGGGAGACGTGCAAGTCGTCGAGAGATCGGCTCGGGGACAGGTAGACGCCTACCACGGCGATGTCCCCGAACCGTGCTGCCACGCAACCCCGCCCCCTCGTGACGGACTCGGGGGGCGGGGTACCGGCGGCGGTCGACTTAATTAAGGTCACCGAGCCGTCCAGGTCCTGAACCCAGTCACCACTGGGCAGGACAAAATACGGCTCGGTGACCACGGCGACATTGATCAACCACTGCGCCATGCTCTGGAGCAACAGATCCTGAGCGGCGGCGCAGTGGTTGATATTCGCCTGGAGGAGACGTAATGGGGCCGTTATTGCTCCACTTTCCCTTGTACCACCAAACGTTCCATCGAGTCCTAGTTGCGGGTGATATGCCCAAAGAACTTAAGGATTCGTATTTGCACAGACGACGATAATCTCTCTTTGATGCTGAGTTCTTTCAGGATCGATATATTGGTTAGGTGCGCGGTCCATGGGATTCTAAGCATGCGTCTCCAGCGCCACATTTCCAGTGCGTCAATCTTGCGACAGTCTCGCATCCTCAGCGTCCACGTCTCTGCTCCATATAGAAAAATTGGAAAGACCAAGCACTTCATCGATCGTACCTTTGTGTTTCTGGTTATTCTGCGGTCGTTCCAAATTTTTTAGAGTTTTTCCACTGAGGATCACGTGATGGCGCAACGTCTCCGTATTTCGTCTTCGCAGCCTCCATCGTTGGTGATCGTCGAGCCCAAATATATGTAGCTCTTGGCCACCTCGCATCCCGCTATTTCTTTGACGTCAGGTTGGTTGTTGTCAGCACGGTCCACAATCATCATTTTGGTCTTGTCGCGGTTGATTGCGAGTCCAAAATCCAACGCTGTAGTCTCTAGGCGGCCAAGGAGCGTCTCAATATCGTTTCTACTTAACGCTAGGCGAGTAGTGTCGTCTGCATACCTCAGATTTGATATCCTACGACCTCCCACAGATATTCCCTTGTCCCAGTCCTCGAGAACAATCCGCATAATGTACTCTGTATATATATTAAATGTAAAGGCACACTGTAATCAGGAGAGGGAAACGCCTAAGCACCTTTTGTGTGAATACGGGCCTCTTATCCAGAAACGGAGTACCCATCTGGGCCGACACATTATTCGCCCAGAGGAGATTAAAACTCTTAAAGCTAGGAGTATTCTAGACTTCCTGGAAGCCTCCGGGCTAAAAGAGTTACTCTAACAAGGTGGCGAGTCACAATAGATCTTTTAGGTCGCAGTGACTACATATCCCCTACACTACGGGAGATACATAGCCCCTTATCTTCAAAATAATAACAATAATGTTGTATAAGTAGCTACTTAAACTCCTTTGCAAAGATTTACTTGGGAATCGTTACCATATTTTAAAAGAAAACTCGTAAGTGTTTTTGAAATTTAATATCAGCCAATAGGTCTCCAAGTAAATTACAGAGACTAAAGCATCTTCTATGTCGATAAGACTGTTTATCCTAAATTACTTAAATTTCTCTACCTCATCAAGATAGTTTAAGATTGGCGGTAAGTCCTCTCTTTGAGGCGTGGCTGGAAAGACCTCACGGCGTCCTTACCTTCCGCATGACGCAGGTCCTCACCGGACATGGCAAGTTCGGGAGGTTCCTGCATCGGATTCAAGCGGAAGAGACGCCCGGGTGTCGCCACTGTGCGCAACGCCCGGAGGACACGGTGGAGCACACCGTCGAGGTGTGCCCTGCCTGGGCGGAGCATCGCCGTGCCCTCGTGGGGGCGATCGGCAGCGGAGACCTCTCGCGCCGGGCCCTGGTCGAGGCTATGGTCCGGAGCGAGGAGGAATGGCTGGCGGTCGCCTCCTTCTGCGAAGCAGTAATGCTTGCAAAGGAGGAGGCCGACCGCATCAGGCAACGGCGCCCTCGCCGCCGCCGCCGGGATTCCGATCCCGATTTCCGGCCACCGTAGACGCGGGCTCGCGGTCGGCGAGCCATGGGTAGCTCGCTGTCCGAGCGTCCGGTAATGGACCGAGTCCAAGACGTCGACGGCGCGCACTGTTCCCGCGCGCCTCAAGGAGTTGTCAGCAGCAGGAGGGGCCCAGCTGGGTCGAAGTCTACTGGGGACAGGGTTATCCGAAAGGGAGCTCGTGCCCCGGTATGAAGGCTAGAAGGAACGGCGCGGGGTTTTTAGTCAGTAAGAGTCTGACACTGTCTCCCGCTCCACCCAAGAGCGGGTTTCGTCAAAGATGATTTTCCCCGTCGACATAAAAAAAAAAAGATAGTTTAAGATTTTTTTCATACTTGCAACTTTCGACGAATCATCTGTTGGAATACAAACGAATTTTATAATATGCAAGTAGACCTTTACTTAGTTAAAAATAAAATCATATTTTACACTAAAATTACTATAAACTAACTATAAACCAGGGATGTAACGGAGGTAGTTTTATCGGAACCGAAGTCGGAATCGGAGTTTTTAAATTTGATTTATCGGAATCGGAATCGGAGTCGGAATCGGAGTCGGAGGCAGGGTCAGAAGTGGTGGCATGAGAAAGAATTTTTATTTACGGACAAATCAAACATTCTTTAATATTTTTTTTTTTAAATTATGAAATAAAACACAAACAATGAAAAAAAATTAGCATATTATTTCCAAATAAACAAGAACACACATTATATTAAATCTATGAACCTGTTCATAACAGTCGACACAGGCCGCCGTCGCCGCTATGTTATACTTCGACCTCCGATTAAAACCTCCGATTTAAAAGTGTCGGAGCCGAAGTCAGAACCGAAGGTGTAATAATAATCGGAAGTTCCGACTTAACGGAACCGGAGTCGAAGCTCCGTAACATCCCTGCTATAAACTACTCTAAACTAAAATTATGAAGTACCTAATACTAATAGTAAAAATTAGTATACTAATACTAAATACACATAAAACTTTCAAATGATGGCAAGAGTGAATAGGCTCTTAATAAACTAGACTCACCATCAACGATTGCAACACTTCATACCATCAGGTGGGATCACAGTCAAGCACTAGTTTATATCAGATAAAAAAAATGTTTGCTCTAGACGATGCACTGTTTCTGTGAGATTCCTATCTAACTCCAAAAGTGTGTTCTCATTTTAATTTAAATTATCATCATCGTCATATCCCACGTCCATTGTTGGACATAGGCCTCCTGCAAACGTCACCACATGCGTCATGCATCCATCGGATTTAACTCACTGAAAACGAGCATATTATATAATTATGTATTTATATGTCATGTAGTATTGATAGCAAGCAAACCATTCAATGAATTCAACTGATATTCTATACATATTACGTAAGCACCTTGTGATTCTTTTTTTGTATTTAACCTAATAGAATATAGGTATGTACTGGAATGATATAAGTCAAATTCTACATAATTCTAATATGGGAGGCATTAATTGATTCTGAATAACAAACGTGGTAACTTCTGACGCATAAGAATGTGGTTCATGTCATTATGTTTGAATCTGTTATATTAGTATTTTACTTTATTGCGGTGACGATCCGATTTCAAATATATTAGGTCTTTACCTATGAAATTCCCGTTTTGTATGAAAAAATTTAAACTAATTTTTTTCATGTATTTTTTATTTTTATTAATCGAAGTAATCACCCATGCAATCAATGCATCTTTGCCAACGCAGTGGCAGTTTATTGATGCCCTTCTTAAAGAAATCAGCTGGACGGGAGGCAACAAATTCTTCAAAGGCATTTTGTACTGCCTCTCGGGTATTGAATTTTTTTCCCGCCAAGAAGTTATCCAAATTCTGGAAAAAGTAGTAGTCTGCAGGCGCAAGGTCTGGTGAGTAGGGTGGATGACGGAGAGCTTCCAACCCCAATTCTTGCAACTTCTGTGTAGCATGCAGCATGTAGTAACTGTGCAGTATGAGGTCGCGCGTTGTCGTGCAGGAGCAGCGGAGACGAGCGATTGACCAATGCTGGTTGGAGACGTGCCAGCTTCTCCATCATTGTGTTCAGTTCTTCACAGTACACATCTGCAGTAACGCTCACCCCGTTGTGTAAGAAGCTGTGATGAATCACACCGGCGCTAGACCACCAAACAGTGACCATCACTTTTCTAGGGGTAAGTTTTCGTTTAGGGCATTGTTTAGGTGCTGAACCAGGATCCAACCAACTTGCTGAGCGCTTGCGGTTATCAAACAGAATCCGTTTTTTTATCGCAGGTAACAATGCGGTTCAAAATTCCTTCATTTGTGTGTCTGTTGAGCAGTGCAAGGCACGTCTCGACGCGTACTTCGCGCTGGCGATCATTGAGTTCGTGGGGCACCCATTTGTCAAGCTTTTTTACCTTGCCAATTTGACGCAAATGGACCAATATTGTTTTGACGCTAACGTCGAAAGCTGCTGCTAATTCAGCCGTAGATTGTGTATCATCAGCTTCCACAATCGCCTTTAATTCGTCATTGTCGACCAAAGTCTTCGGATGACCGCGAGGTTCATTTTTCAGGTCGAAATTTCCAGAACGGAAGCGAGCAAATCAATAACAGGTGGTGCGTTGGTTTGTAGTGTTAGCTCCGTAAACGTCGTTGATGTTGCGTGCCGCTTGTGCCGCGTTGCTGCCACGACGGTACTCATATTCCATAATTACTCGAATTTTTAACGTATCTATGATGACGAAAAAGGTTGAAATGCGATGAAAATGTAACACTAATCAATAAACAAATGACTACTTTTAGAAAAAAAAATCCATGTTTTAAAATAAAATTAATTTGCAATTAGAATTCTTAGCCAAACAAAAATTATTTTGATTTGAAATGGCCAGTACTACAGAACGGCAATTTCATAGGTAAAGACCTATTATACAGGGTGCGCCAGAGAAACTTATTTGAAAGGTCAATAAAAACAAAAGTACTTCAATTATTGTTTTAATTTTTATTTTATTTGAGAATACAATATCCCAATTTTTTTTCCATGCAGTCTTCAAGACTGCGATCGCCATTACAATAATGGCCAAACTGCCAGCTATATTCATGTGATTTTTTAATGGAATTAAAACTCTTTTTTATTAAATTAGGACAGAAACCATAAAAACTGAATTATTTCGATTTTTCTGATGAAAAGTGTATTTATTCAACAGCAAAACTATAATTGTAATTCTTTTTGTGATATTATGGCGATAAAAATCTTTTTTTTTTTTATTCTTATAAACTATCGAGTCGAGGTAGTCCTTGGCAAAGCTTGCCGAGAATCATCAACATCATTTCAGTCGACAGACGTCCACTGTTTGACATAGGCCTCCCCCAAGCGTCGCCACAATGATCGTCCTGCATCCATCGGATATATATCCATCCATTTCCGCAACCTTCACCAGGTCATCGGTCCACCTTGTAGGAGGCCTTTTGACGCTGCGCCTTCCAGTACGCGGTCGCCACTCCAGAACCTTTCGGCCTCAACGGCCATCTGTTCTGCAAGTAATAGCCCTTCCCATTGCCACTTAAGTTTGGCGATTCTTCGTGCTATGTCGGCAACCTTGGTTCTCCTGCGGATATCTTAAAATCTGAATCGATCTCGTAAGAAAACTCCGAACATAGCCATTTCCATTGCTCTTTGGGTGACTTTTAGTCTTCTGATGAGGCCCATTGTGAGCGACCATGTTTCGGCACCATATGTCATCATTGGCAACACGCACTGGTCATAGACTTTCGTCTTGAGACACTGTGGTATATTGGACGAGAAGATACCGCGCAGCTTCACTGCAGAATACTACAATAAAATTCTCAGCTTCAGTACCTTTTCTCTAATATAATACGACACTATTATAGTTATATAAGTACATCATAATACCATATTTTTTGCAAGCATCTCTTGTGTTTTTAACGTATGTAGCATTTTTTTAAACTGTAACATTGTTTAATAAATACACATAATATAGGGATGCCTCTATATCTAGTACGAAGACAAAAATTAAAGCTCATACAATAATTGCTTAAAGATATGCTATCATTATTTATTTACAACCGAGCATAACAGGTATTTATAGTACCAATATTATCACAATTATTGATTTCTGCTATCTCGAACTAAAACACAAAGAAAATACAAAAACTCACGTCTTCTTCAATACGTCGTAATTTAAAAAGATAAGTTTTTTTTTAATTGGTTTTCAACTAAAAATGGAAGAAGAAGAAAGAGGAGATCGATAGATTTAATTATGTAGGTCTCTGAAATGCTCCTTTTTAATATAACGTGTAATTAACAGGGTATATCAAAAACAATAATAAAATGTCCTAATTATCTCTAAAATTACAGAACAGAAAACTGTATGATTCCTGTGATCTGTGCCTAAATGATTCCTGTGTTCTGTGTCTAAAATAGTAGAAAAAAATAAAATTATCACATCGTTCTAAGACACCCAGATAACGTTTAAGGGAAAAGGTGTCATTTTATATGAGTAATAGTATCAACAGCTCCATTAAATTATGAAACCAAAAGATGAATGAAATGAATATAGGTACTGCTGCAACCATAATTTATATAAATCATTTTAAGGAGAGGAACGAAAAATTTCAAATTCCATCTCAGTTTGTAATTAAATTTTGGAAAAATATAATCTGGAATGGTTTCTCTATTTGGAGCATAGCTTTGAGTTCCCGATAAACAAGTAACTTTTCTTTTACATTCACACAAGTAGGTAAATCCAAAAAAATATGAATGAATTAAAATTTTGCGTAAAAAAACGATGCCAGAACATAATATTAAACATCATGTCTTTATAAATCTAAAATAACGAACAAATATTTAATTACTTTTGAGATCAAAATAATCTAAAAATCTTTAGAAGTAAACTTTATTCTATTAGGTTCGTTATTATTTAAATCGACTTTTTAACAGTGGAACATTTTGTGACTATATGGATAACATTAGGGGCGTTTTTGTTTTTTAATTTCAAAGCTGATCCCAAAACCTAATTTTAACTTGGAATGTTTGGGTTATTAACTTTTCAATTTAAATAAACATTTTTTTTCTGAATAAAATTTGATCATACTGTATGTTAGATATTTAGTATCTCTTGTACTCGTGCTCGTACTGGGGCTGGTACTGGGGCTGGTACTGGGGCTGGTACTGAGGCTGGTACTGGGGCTCGTACTGGGGCTCGTACTCGTAGTCGTCCTCGTACATTTGCATTGATTGTGGTTGTTGTTGGATAACATATGGTCCTGCAGTGGGTTGTTGAACAATAACATGGTTGACGACTACGTTTTGTTGCCGAGGTTCCGTACAACAGGCGCAACAGCAGCAGTTACAGCAGTTGCAGCAATTGCAACAGTTACAACAGTTGCAGCAGTTGCAGCTGCAACAGTCGCAGCAGCAGCAGCACATCCTGAAACACGACAATGGCAAATAAATAAAGGTAGGTTAAGCAACGCTTGCTGTTTGTGACCAGAACTGCAAATCCTTAACTAATCCTTGAACATGTTTGTGAAATTTGAAATTTTACGTTTTACAATATAATAGTATCATTTTAAATTATTTTTATGCTAAGATATTTATTTATTACTAGCTTTTGCCAGTTACATAAAATATAACATACTAGCTTTTACCCGCAGCTTCGCCCGCGTTTATTAATATACTTTAATTCCTCTCCCTTTTTCTTCCCTCTTTCTCCCACTTTTCTCACTTTTTTTAGCCAATTTCCATCTCCAGGGTCCCAACTATCTCTGTACCAAAATTCATCAAAATCGGTTTTGCCATTTAGACGTGAAGATGTAACAAACAAATAAACAAACTCACTTTCGCTTTTATAATATTAGTAAGGTTGTTATTCAGGAATAAAACGGCTTTCCATCGGTGAAAACATTTTAGCAATCTGACCAGTAAGTACTTTCAGAGATTAGGTACCTCCTACAAACAAATTTTTTTCTTCCATTTTACCCTTTCACTCGTCATGCTATCACTAACTTCCTTTTCTTTCATATCACTCTTCACACAATCCATCCATCTTTTCTTTGGCTTCCCTCTCCTTCTCCACCCATCCACATGTATACCCATAACTCTTTTAGTAACATGCTTTTTACTATGTTTTTACTATTTATTTACTATGTTGGAGCTATCGCAGATTTTGTACTTTTTTTTTGTGTACGTAAAAGCAAATTTTGATTGGTCGCTAACTCGATTATCACCGTAGTGATAATCGCTTGCAGCTATCAGCTAAGTTGATAACACGGTCAGTACACTATCTGCGGGGATTTCAAGTAAGGGGCGTAGCATATCTATTTGAAATTCCTTGTTTTTATAAAGTGTACAGAGGCCCTATGGCATGTTACAGTAATCTAAATTACCACGCAAGCGGGCTTAATCGAATTATGAAAATAGATCCCCGCATGCGAACAGGTATTTCTTACAAAAATCTTGCGCACCCCGCACGCGATCCCTAGTAATCGACTAGTAAAAATGAGGTTTAAAAGTTCGGAAATAAATTTTCTAAATTATGGTGGAAACCATAAACGTTAAACGTCTCCTTAACTTAAAATAATGCCCAAGCATTTAAGAAAATATCCAAGTCCTAAATTATATTTTTGTAAATTTTATTTAGTACTCGTAGGTATGTCTTAATGTCATTTAACCCATGAATTAATAACCTTTAATTCATGAATCCCCAAGCGACCACCGGTGGCCGCGCATCTATTGTCTTACTATTGTGTCTCTAATTGACGGTATCTGAAGGGTAAGGCAAATAATATTTTTGTACTTTAAATTGTCAAAACAAATTGCTGTTATAGTATAGCAGCAAACAGCAGCTCAATAAGTAGAATATCTAGAAGTCTGGTCGCATACCTATTGGCTCATTATCTACATCTACACTATCTATGTAAATATAACAAAGAGGTAAAGTTTGTTTTTTTTTTTGTTTGTAGGAGGTAATCTCTGGAAGTATTGGTCCGATTTCTTTAATTTTTTACCGATTAAAAGCTGCTTTATTCCTGAGTGACACAGGCTATATTTTATGTACGCGAGTGAAGCTGAGGGCAAAAGCTAGTATCCTATTAAACCTTCAGATACCGTCAATTAGAGACACAATAGTAAGACAATAGATGCGCGGCCACCGGTGGTCGCTTGGGGATTCATGAATTAAGACAAGTGTAATCGTCATGATATATGTAACTTCAAGTTCAAAGACATAATAATATAGGTACATAATGTTGATATTATCCACCAGAGAACATTTTTTTTTATTATCTCATATAAATATTTATACGTATAGATCTGTTCACTCACTTATTTTAGTCGTTTGCGCAGTTCCGTATTTCAAAGTTACACCAGGTATTATCCTAGTTTATTTACTCCAAACTTAATACTAACAATCCGAAAATAACTGTGCTCAACAACTGCCGTCAAAGTATAAAGAGCCTATTATCAATAAGTTATCTATGATTTTCATTATCAATGTTCTTATCGATTAATTCTGCATATTATTAGTATCTAAACATAACCATGCAATAGTACATTGTTACACTAGGGGTGAAAGTTACTTATTTCGTCCCGAGAAGGAGTTGGCGGCCGAGCGTAGCGAGGTCGCTAATTCGAGGGACTAAATAAGTAACTTTAACCCCGAGGTAAGCACTGTGCTTTTCATTACGAATACAAGGAAAGTAAAAATAAAATAATAAAAAGTTTGTTAAACCTGAGATATCGTACCTATGATTTTAGGTAGGTATCTTTCTTCTGATTTAGGCGGTAAAAGGTTCCACTAGGTACTGCTTTAGCCTCTTCTCGCATAAAATTATTATTATCACTATTTTAATCTGATGAACATATCATGTTGATACATATCTCTGCAGCACGGAAATGTAAACAAAACTCAAAAAAACCAACGTCTGATTTGCCACTTTCCCGCCATTTTGTTTTTTTTTTTTTCTGTTGCCGACCAGCTATTCAGCCTCTTAATGAAAAATTAGAAATTAATTGTAATCTTTTACAAATAAAGTATTTTAAAGAAATACTTGAACAAATAAGTCATTTAAAAATATAATATTATTTAATTAATACTTATCTTTAAGTTATTTGAATTTTATATCGCGTTGTGATTGGCAGGCTGTATGGAAAATTGGAACATGGTTCAATAGAAATGTGAACATAGAACTAGTTTTTTTTTTTAATAATTTGACAGCTGTCAGTTGAAAGTAAAACTCCCTAGGGATGAAAAGTATCACCATTTCAACCCGCTCCACAGGCAACTTCAGACCTACTTTCATAGTATGAGTAATGAAAAAATCCTTTTCAATACAAGTGTAAAAAGTTAAGCTCATAGAGTGACTCTTATGGCACTGCACTTAGGGACCTATATATTGGCACTTGTTACCAAACTGTGACATTTTGATTACCATAACGCACTAGTGGTATAATGTGGTTAAAACCTTTTTGTTCAACCTCTCCCCCGCCATAATTTTATTACATTTATCATATCAGGGTGAGCGCGTGTCGTCAGAAAAAAAAAATGGTCGCTCATATGAAAACAGTTTTTTACCGCCACAAAAGTTTACTAGTTTTTACAGTTATTTTCTTCACTCTTTTGAAAAACGTCCTATGATACACGTAAGTAATTAATGATAACCATTCTCGGGTCTATTAAGACCCTCGCCATAGCTCGGGTCTAAATACCGCCTCGGCTGACGGTAATCACTACCATTAAACATCTATCATAATGTACTATTATGTATGCAACCATAATTCAGTATAAGTGGACTCTGGCCGACAGTAAAGTACATGGAAAATTGGAAGATTTTGGATAGATATGCGGTATCCAGCGAAGCTGTGGCGGACATTTGACCAATATTATATTCCTTACATAATAGCATCATCGACCTTTCAAATAAATAAAAAATTGCGATGATAGGTACCTACACATACAATTTGTTTTATTCAAAAAAGATTCTCGGGAAGTGCTTATTGAAAGACCCTTTATTTTCTTTTGTTTTAATTATTAACTAGTGCTTAATTGCGGTCCCACCTGATGGTTAGCAGTGATGTAATCGTTGATGAAGAAGCATACTAGCCTATTAATTCATGAATCCCCAAGCGACCACCGGTGGCCGCGCATCTATTGTCTTACTATTGTGTATCTAATTGACGGTATCTGAAGGGTTAAGAGCCTTGAAGACATCTAAATTATAATCGGACGGAAAGATTGCAGCAGGCAAATTGTTCTATAAGTCCTTCGATGAACACGGTATAAACTATGAAGTGAAACGCTTAGTTCGGTTTGTAGAGGTGTGCACTGTTAGGATACACATAAGGTAAGGGTGCGAGGGACACTCGCCGTATGTCAGGTTGTCTGATGGTAGAATGGTGATGGCGGAATGAAGTCATTTAGTTACCGCGCACTTTCTCCATAATGCTTCCATAAGGTTTATTTATTAAATTCTTTATGCACATAAAAGTACATAAGCTGAATTAATGTCTTAGACATTTTCTACCAGTCAACCTTAGGTTACGAGGTTTCATTAGGTTACGGAGGGGTACGAGTTTAGCTTACTTCTAAGCAAGCGTGCTTCATCGTCGACCAAATCGTCGCTTACGGTATAATAGTATTATATAATAGTATAGTTGTAAATGTTATCAAAGTGTTGTGTTGTGAGAGTTGAGGAAGACTGTCCTACCGTGATACAGTGTACACTAGTACGGAGGACAGTGTGAATCTATTCAAGTAACCGAACACCTTTGTCCAGGTAATGTACATCAACAATAATGACTATGTAAGTTTGGTTGTTTTGTTAATTTTCATTGTATTGAAATAAATAATTTGAAATTGAAAACACAAAAAAAAAAGACTGGAACGGTCATATTGACTGGTTGCAGGATATCTATAGCCTAGTTCAGGGACAGCGAACCATTATATGAACGTGATTATTATTATTATACATCACTTATATGTTGTACTTCTTTTACTGGCATGCCCGAATTGTTTTGCCACATGCCACCACTGGCACGCGCGCCTTAGGTTCGCCATCCCTGGCCTTGTTTCTCTGTTCAGCATGAACCTCGAATTTCATGCAGTCAAAATGACGATCAGTTCCAACCACGAGTTTGCGACCGACGACCGTACTATTTTAAAGTTTTTTAGCTTTCACGGAAACTAAACGTTTCTGTTAGTGATCATCTCATTATGTAGCTTCTTAATCATTAAAATACTAAATTATTACCCTATATAATATACAATAACATTATAACATAAGAAATTAAATAAAACACAATCGGTATATTAATTAAACATTTATCTCATATTATATACAAAGTTTTATAAATGACTTAATAAAAACAAATTTCTTAAGCATCGTGAAGTGATCGAGCTCTCCCTGTATTGCTCATTAAATTCATATATTATACACAATTCCACATAAAATGCTATTCGTGTATAAAATAATAATTATATTTCATGCACTTTGCTCTTAAATACATTTCTATTATAATATGACACTATTGTGTCCTTCGGCCTCATTCGGGGTCATATAAACAATATTTGAGTCTAGCATCTTCCGTTTCCGTGTCACATCTATATGGGTATATGCTACAATCTCCCACCATCATGACGTATTTCCGCTTTCGTTCACCAGGTGGCTGCAGCGCGCCAACTCGTTCATTGGCGTCCTGTTTTTCGGACGGTTCACATCTTTTAAAGTTTAACGTTGTTAACGTTCGATACTTTATAAAATAACATTCGGTATATGCATAAAAACTTTTTGAAAAGTGTTCGTTTAACAAAGTTTAGGAATTAGATTTTCTTACAATGGCGGATAGTGTACGTAACCGCAACGAATCCGATTCTTCATTGGATTCGTCAAGTTCAAGTTCCTCGGAGTCATCACAGTCTGAGTTGGAGACTGAACAGGTGGAAAGATCCCGTAAGAGGAAGAAGGCGAGTAAGAAGAAGAAAAGTAAGCGTAGCCGAGGACAAAGCAAGGTAATCAAAAAACTTGCAAAACAGGTCAGTGATTTGAAAAATTTATATTTATACTACCCTCAACATCCGTATTATGAAAATTATCAATGCGATAACCCTACGGATGGTGATACATTTGAATCGGTGCAGGAACAACCAGTTCCGGAAGGGCACTTGGAACCAGGGCCAGATCCTGCACAGTTTCAATCATTTGGTTTTGATTTGGCAACGCAATTAAAGGAGCCAGCTGTTACGACTACTCCTTTAAATCAGTTAGAGTTGTTAAATTCTATTCAATATTTCAACAATGATAATTGGAATAATGTTAGATATATGGAATCGCAAAAAGTTTATAATGCTCGTCCTGGATATGTTGACCTTGAAGTAAACGATGAAATCAAGTCTTTAGAAAAAGTTTGTCATCTACCTTCAGCTGATAGATTTCTAGGCGCTGTTACTCGCGCACTTGTAATGCAAAGTGATGCTATGCAGCAGGGTTTTAGGCAGTTAGTTGATTGGGCCAGGGTTTCTGGCAGCGTGGAGCCAGACCAGTTGGCATTAAAATTAAAAGAAATTTTCTCTGGTGATTATCATAAGATTTCACGTGATTGTTTGCAATTGGTGTGCGGCCGTAGAGCCAATATAATAGAACAAAGGCGCGAAGTGTTCATTAAACAATTAAAAGAAAAATCATTTAAGCCATGTTTGAAAAAGATACCGCCGTCAAGTGAATTTTTGTTTGATAAAGTACCTTTTAGTGAATTTGTTAAGAATAACGGCGGTATCAACAAAATTTTTTATACAAGTAAAGTCAATTTTGCTGCGCAAGAAAAGAAAACCCCTAGACCCCAGGCGGCGTACCCTGGACCTAGTGGATATAGATCGTCCAGTCGCCCGTCGGCACTGACGATGAATAATAGATTTCCTCTTCCACAGAGTGTAGAATCTTTTTATAATTATCACGCGATGAATCCAAAATTTTTTCGTCCCCAACCAAGAGGACAGCTGGCTGGTCAACGCCCGTACCAGACCTCTAGTTTTCGGAGAAATGAACCGCAAAACAACGTACGAGGTAGAGGCTCGAGTAAATTTAATAGAAAGTTCTGACTCGGATCAGGTATTTTGGGGGGGTTGCATACAAAATTATGTTACGGAATGGACAAGTTTGAGAGCACCAAAACCATTAATAAAAATAGTAAAGGGGTATCGAATTCCATTTCGAAAGAAACCGCCTCTGGTCCCACCAAGGCAGGTGAAACGTTGCAATCTCACTGTACCATCTCCAGAGATGGACATAGTAATACAAGATCTGTTGAAACAGAAAATTTTAGAACATGCTCCCTTAACCCCGAGTTTTGTCTCAAATTTCTTTCTAATTCGCAAAAACGACGGATCCTACCGTCCTATTTTCAATTTAAAAAGTTTAAACAATTATCTAATAATAAGCAAATTTCGTTTGATTTCGGTAAATCGGATTCCAGATTTCATACAGGAAAGGGATTGGATGGTCAAAATAGACCTTCGGCAAGCTTACAACCATGTAAGTGTAGCACCTGCTCACCGTTGTTTTCTACGTCTAATATATCGAAACCGGTTACTGCAAATGACTTGTTTGCCATTTGGCCTGGCGACAGCGCCAAAGGTATTTGCATCGCTGACAAATTGGACAGCCGAGATTTTCAGGAATCTAGGCATACGTGTAGTGGTTTTTCTCGACGATTATCTTCTAGTAGCACAGGACAGAGCGACGCTTATAAAACACGTCGAAATCGTTCTCCAAATTCTGAGCCAGTTGGGTTGGCAGGTAAACAGGGAGAAGTCGATTCTAGTCCCTCAAAAAATAATAGAGTATTTGGGTTTGGTATGGAGTCCCTGGACAAATCAAAAAGGTTTGCCAGAAAACAAGATTCGAAATATAAAAATAGTGTTGGCGAAGTTGCTTCGACGACAGAGGGCGTCTCTTCGAGAAATGCAGAGTATTATAGGCGTTCTGAATTTTGCTCGACTGGTAGTTCCAATGGGTCGCTTAAATTTTCGTCATCTCCTAGCTTATTGCAACCTAGTCCTGAAAATGCCATATCAGTCGACTTATCCCTTGCCTGCGGAGGTGCTAACAGAACTGAGATGGTGGAAGGTTCACTGTGTGGAGAAGTCCAGGCTTCATCTTCTACAAGCAAAAAACTTTTTAACCACAGATGCAGCAGATACAGGTTGGGGGGCGGAGTTGAACGGTCTTCACATTTCGGGCACCTGGACAGAACAAGAAGAGCGGCTTCACTCGAATCACAAAGAGATGTTAACTATTCTGAAATGTTTGTTAGAATTCGCTCCGTCTCTGAGTCACACCTCACTTCTTTTACAGTGCGACAACAAGGCGGTAGTAGCGTACTTAAGAAAGGAGGGGGGAAACAAGTCGCAGACCTTGATGAAGTTAATATATCAGATTTTTCAAATTCTTCAAGAGTACGATATTCATGTTGTTCCCCATCACATTCCAGGCAGATACAACAACGTGGCGGACGGTCTGTCGCGTCATTCGAGGTTACAGGAATGGCATCTGATCCCCGAGTTCACCAGCATTGTCTTTGCGAAGTGGGGTGTTCCCCAGGTAGATCTGTTTGCGTCCAGCACGGCTCACGTAGTACCTTGTTACGTAACTCTAGATCAAAGGGATCAGCGAGCATGGAGGCACAACGCGTTCGCATTCAAATGGAACTTTCGTCTAGCTTGGGTCTTTCCTCCTCCGAGTTTAATACCTCGTGTACTAATGCATCTAAATCAGGCTCGAGGTGTATTTCTGATAGTCGCACCGAGGTGGTCTCGAGCATTCTGGAGAGCAGATTTGAAGACAAGAGCGATAGCACCTCCATTCACAATTCACAGGTTATCGAAAGTACTAGTAGACACGAGGACCGGGCAGCCACCATCACGAGTGAAGGAACTGTATCTAGAAGTATGGAAATGTGGGGGTGGTCTGAATCCTTAGGAGACTGGTCTGAAGAACAAAAGTCTTTACTCAAAGAAGGTTGGAGGGCGTCTACTTTGAATACATATAGACCAGCATGGCAAAGATGGTTGAATTGGTGTTCCAGGTTTGGTGTAAATTTTTCCGACCCTACAGGTAGTGAATTGGCTCGATATTTGGCGGATTTACATTTAAAAGAAAAGTTGTCTTATCGTACAATTCTTCTTCATAAATCTGTTGTATCTACTTTGTGCAATACAAAAAGTGAGGCCCGTTTAAGTTCAAATATTTTGGTAAAACAAATGATTAAAGCTATAGCATTGCATCAACCTAAAAAGTGTCCACCCTCTGTCTGGGACCCTCAATGTTTGATAGGTTGGTTGGGCAGTAGGTCTCTTGAAAGTCATAGTCTATATGAAATTTCAAGGGTTTGTGCAGTGCTACTGTTGTTGTGTTCAGGGCGAAGAGTACATGACTTAACATTACTTAGCGTGTCCCCAGAGAGATGTATAATAGGTGAGAATAGCATTATGTTTTGGCCGCATTTTGGTTCGAAGACTGATTCCGAAACACATGTACAGTCAGGTTGGAAGTTGTTAGGCAATCTTGAAAGGGTGGCTCTTGATCCAGTGTTCTGGCTTAAAAAACTTATAGACACTGGGAAACAGCGTCGGTTACTTTGTTCTAGTGATAGATTATTTATTACTGCTTGTGGAAAAGCTAAACCAGCTACTAGAACTATTTTGGCAGGTTGGGTTAAATCTATTTTGAAGGAAGCAGGAATTGAAGCTACTCCAGGTAGTTTCCGTTCAGCAGTAGCTTCACGAAGCTGGTTGGATAATGAACCTCTTGATGAGATAATGACACGGGCTAATTGGAAGTCTGGTAATACTTTTAAAAGACATTATAGGAGAGAGGTGATCCCACCACAAGGAAGCTCTTTGATTCATCTTTTTCAGCCAATTAATTAATTTTTAAGATAAATTAAAATAAATATAAAATATGATGATTGTGGTAAGTTAATTCAAATACAATTAAAATTATTAAGGATATTTCATATGGTACGTATAAATGTTTTTGTTTATTTTGTAATCAAAGGTTAAGATTGTAATTATCTTGTAATTATTATTTTGCTTTAAAATTAACTTGTTTCATTTACAACACATTGGCGTCCCGTTCACCAGGCGATAACAAACAAAGCCTCAAATATTGTTTATATGACCCCGAATGAGGCCGAAGGACACAATAGCAGCGTTTTACCTTCAAATAAAACGCATGTTGTGTCCGGAGACTCATTCGGGGTCATACTTTTAAAGACTGCCTGGTTTGATTTCTTCTTAAGTTGTAGGATTTTGAGGCCACAATGAACGAGTTGGCGCGCTGCAGCCACCTGGTGAACGAAAGCGGAAATACGTCATGATGGTGGGAGATTGTAGCATATACCCATATAGATGTGACACGGAAACGGAAGATGCTAGACTCAAATATTGTTTATATGACCCCGAATGAGTCTCCGGACACAACATGCGTTTTATTTGAAGGTAAAACGCTGCTATTATAGTTACATAAGTACATCACATTGGCTTTTTTTGCAAAAAAAAATTTTTTTTCTTTTGTAGCACATATTTTTGCATAAAGGTGTAATATTGTTTAATAAATATACAAAATATAGGAATGCTCCTATATCTAGGACGAAGACAAAAATAAAAGCTCATACAAAATGGCTTAAAGATATACTATCGTTATTTATTTACAACCAAGCTGAATAAGTATTTGAAATAACAATATTATCACAATTATTGATATCTGCTCTCTCGAGCTACAACATAAGGGAAATGCAAAAAGTCACGTCTTCTTCAATACTCAATTAAAAATAATAACTTTATTATAATTAGTTTTACGTACAAACAAGTAAGAAAAATAAATAAAAATATTCTTAAAAAGAAACAGGTTTAATTATGTAGGTTTCTGCAAAACTCCTTTTTAATATAACGAATAATTAACAGGGTATTCTTAAAATCGATAATAATATGTCTTATTTGTCTCTAAAATGGTACAAACAATGATATTATCACATCAATCAAAGATACCTAGATATTTTACAAGGGAAAAGGTGTTATTTTGTATTTATAATAGTATTAAAGAAAGAACCAAATTTTGTATATGTGCTAAAATATAAATTAAAAATATTTATAACAAAATAATAATAGGTTAAGATTAAGTACAAGTGCTGCTGCGACCATAATACATTTAGATGCTTTCACAGAAAGGAATCCTATTACAGAAAAAAATTCAAATTCTATCTCCAATTACAAGTACACATTTATGGTAAAAAAAAAACATTTGGTAACAATTACTCTATTTGGAACAAAGTCCAGCTTTGATCCTGTTACCAATAAGCATTCTTACATTTTCAGCATGATAGAAATATTAAAACAATAAATGTATTTCACAAAAAAAAATTGTATTAAATAAAATTTATTGTATTACCCTTTTGAAACAATGGAGTAATAAAAATGATGACAGATTATATTATTAAACCATCATATCTTGAGGAATATAAAACGAGACACAAATGTTGTTAAGTCTTGAGATCAAAATTTTGTAAAAAAACTTTATTAGTAAAATGTATAATTTGGTTCGTTACACATTCAAATAGACTTTGTATCGATATACGAATAATTTTGTGACTAATACCTTGGGATAATATTAATAGCGGTTTCGTTTGTAATACAATAACAAAGCCCCCCTAGCTTAGTTTAACCTTATATTCCATCTGTTTTCAAATAAAAGACATCTTAAGATTGTTTACATTTAGTCAACTACTTAAACAGATGGTAAAGATATATTTTGTACTTTAATTTTCAGTTTAATAAACATTTTTTTTCTGGTTAAAATTATATCATGCTGCATTGTTAAGCTATTCAGTACTTCTCGTACGATGGTGGTGCTTGTGGTTGATGCTGCACAACATAAGGTCCTGCAGTGGGTTGTTGGACTATCACGTGGTTGACGACCACGGTTTGTCGCGGAGGTTCTCTACAGCAGGCGCAGCAGCAGCAGCACCATGGTGGACAGTTGCAGCAGTTGCAGCAGTTGCAGCAGCTGCAGCAGTTGCAGCAGCACATCCTGGAACACAACAGTGAAAACTTAAGTATAATAATAAACTTTCAACTGTCCAAAAAAGAAGGAAGGAACTCGAAGGATACTGCAATTCCCTAACCAATCCTTCAACGTGGTTGTCATCTTCAATTATATTTTAAGGTGAAACATTCATATACTGTTTACTTTATTATACACTATTAGGTGTAAAAAAAACTAAACTAAAACACGTATATAGTATAAGTAGTTCAAAGATGCATAGACAGAGATATCTCATGGTAACCCAACAACATCTTATATGCACCCGAAGTTACCGAAGTAATTCGTAGAATTGGGCAACGTTTTAAAAAAAATAGACATATTACATTGACACACCTATAGGTAACTAATATGACACTATTTTTGATATCAAGGATTAGTATTTACAGCTATCATATAAATGCGTTTTAATCATATTAATGATGATAATCTGATCATCATAATCACGTTTGCATAGTCATGAAATTTCGTAATTACGTCGTATTTTTTCCTTTTTACACAAATTAGGTATTTTATGGTTGGGGAATTCTAGGTAAGATGGCTCATTGTCTTTCTACTTATTACTGTCTTAATTTAGTATCTGTCATACTGGTCTGTTACTACTAATTGGTTTCAATATAGCTACAACTATATAATAGCAATATTTAATTACGTGACGCAGTCTCAATATGATGCTAATAAAATCGAAGGTCAGATACAGAATGACAGTAATCTGTCTTATTTCAAACCATTACTTGGCCTGAAATCCATTGAGTGTCTCACAAAAAATATTATTCCGAGAATTGTTTGTCTCTATTTATGTCACTGTCAATTTAATTAGCCGTACTAGAATTATGTCCAAGTTTATAACTATTAATTATGATTACTAACATTTCGTAAAGTATCAAATAAATAAAGTATATTTAATTTACTTCTTAAATATTAACATATAAATCCTTAGGCGAGAAATAAAGTAATAATAATAATAACGAATAAGATAGTTTAGGGTGGATGTTGCCTAGTTCTATGTAGTTTTAAATTAGCTTATCTGATTTCAGAACTTCAATTTCTTTGCTCTGGGCACAATAAAAAACTTCGGTCTACCAATAATCGACTTTTACGATGTCCCCTCACACCTTTCCGGGGCTTATCCACTCCTCCTTTTTTGTTCAAAGCGATATCCCTTTGGAATGCGCTCCCTCTGAATATCAGGATGGCGACTAGCCGATATTCTTTTGAAGTGAAGGCACGAGAGCATATTCGCAAAATGTTGATAGAATCATCATCGCACTGATTTCTTTTTTCACTACAGCTTTGTTTATTTATATGTATGTATCTAAGTATGTATTTACTATTGCATTTGTTTTCTCATTTATTACGTTGCACCTGCCATGTTATGTTTCTGCATCACCCTAAGGTCGACCGGCAGATAATGCCTAAAGCATTAAGTCCGCCTTTGTACAACTCTGTGCATAAAGATTTAAATAAATAAAAAATTATTTATTCTAATTTATTAAGCAATGATTGTGTATAATGCATAAAAAAAATTGATAATCGCGTCACCCGTCACGCAGGGTAAACGCACTGTTCATATCAGCGTTGTTGTAAAGC